>OX451738.1:1310310667-1311609563 GCA_948472305.1 Vicia faba | reverse complement strand
GTCTTGAAGTTAGGTAAAAACCTTGCCTAAAATAGGTCAAATTTTCTCTAAGTTAAGAATGGTTTGGTACCCTTGTTCCAAAAATTGTAACTTGAGCTACAAGCTTCTTTTGGGAAAACTTTGTGAATCAAAGTTGTAGATTATGCAATAGGCTACAACTTTCATGTTTTGACTTTTGCTTGAATCCAAATGAATCTTGGTGAGAAAGTGGGACAAAGTTAGGAAAAAATTAGGGTTTTTCATAACTTAGAAAAATTCTAAGTTATGAAAAATCTTCATTTCAAACCCTAATTTGCAATTCTTGATTTCTTGATGAACAAGTTTCATGATTTGGCATGTTTTGATGAAAAATGAATCTTGACACTTGATTTTGACCAAAAAGTCAAAGTTTGACTTTTCAGTATACAGTCAAAATTGATCAATTGACTGGGAAATTCAACTGTCAATCTTGTGTATTTGGGATCTTTTGAACTTGTTGAGCATGTAAAGATAATTCCATGGGGTCCTTGAGTCCATATGTGAGCTTGGTTTGCCATTGGCTAGGTCAAACAGTCAAAAATTGCCTTTGTGCAGCCAAAACCCTAAAAATGACCATTTTGCCCTTTTGGTGATCTGATCAAATTTCTTGTGGAATTGTGACCCAAACTTGATCAAATGGTCCATGTGAGTTCATAATGTTGATGTGGGTCAATTTTCATGAGATTTGACTGTCAATTGGCCACAGTTGACTTTTCCCCCAATATAGTTGATTTCTAGGTCAACTGTCCAATTGACTGGGCAAAATTTGGAATCATGACTTGAAACTTGGTATGGATAAACTTGGGAGTCCAACATGAAGCATGAAAGTCATCTTAGGCATTTTAGGTCAAAATATCTTTGTGCAAACACAAACCCTAATTTGGGTCAACAGTGCAAGGAGAAGTCTTGAGCAGAGGAAACCCTAATTGGATCTTGATCTTCAAGGGTCTTGTGATGAGAAAATGTTGAGGAAATGGGAGGGAAAATTTTGGGGTACAACACCCGTGTTCTCCAAGTATGACGGAGTCTAATGTCCAAAAATGCATCTCCGATCCTATGTGAGGAAAATCCAACCCCATACCGCTGACAAAGACTTATGGGTACACTTCTTCCAAGACAGTCTGTCTGGAACTCAACTTGACTGGTTTTACCAATTAGAAAGAGCCAACATTCACAACTGGAAAGATCTTGCTACGGCCTTTTACAAACAATACCAATACAATGTTGATCTTGCGCCTACTCGTACTCAACTCCAGAGTATGGCCATGGTTTCTAATGAAGGTTTTAAGGACTATGCGCAAAAATGGAGAGATGTGGCTGGAAGAGTTTAACCTCCCCTATCTGAAAGAGAATTAGTAGACATATTTTTGGGCACCTTGTCTGGTCCCTTCTTCAATCACCTAATTGGGAGTTCATCGGCACGTTTTACTGAACTGATATTGACCGGAGAAAGGGTAAAAGTCGGAATAAAGAGTGGAAAGATTCAAAAGGATACACCTCTGCTGCTATAAGAAAGCCATTTATAGGAAAGAAAGAAGTGGTTGCTGTTTATCCTCAGAGAAATCAAGATAGGGCCGAACGCTGTCCAATGGTGAGGGCTGTTATGATTCCTAAACCTGCACCTGATCAGCAGAGAAACAACCAACCAAGGATGGAAAGGCCAGTCAGATAATTCACCAGATATAACATGACCGTATCCCAAGTATTGCCACATCTATTAAGATCCAGCCTGGTGACCTTGAAAGAAGCTCCAAAGAATCCTAATACATCATCTCCTCACTATCATCCTAATGCCCGCTGTGCATACCACTCTGAAAGTCCCGGCCATGACACTAATAACGGTTGGACTCTAAAGAAAAAAATACAAGACCTCATTGAAGAAAAAGAGATTGAATTCGATGCGCCCAAAAAGCCAAATGTCATTTCTTCCCCTATGCCCAAACATGGCCATAATATCAATGCCATTGAAGAAGAAATGTTTGTTACTTCAGTTGATGAACTTATGACCCCACTCCTGACTATTAAAGTGAACTTGTTGAATACCGGTGTGTTCCCGGGCTGTGATGAAGGCTGTCATTTCTGTTTGTCCTCACCAACCAGCTGCCCTTTGTTGAAAATAGGCGTTCAATGCCTAATAGATAACAAAGAAATTTTGTTTGAAAAGAATTTTGTTCCACCTGTTCCTTTTAAAGATGCCTCTATCATTACCATTTCCGCCAATTCTTCCAGGGTCTCCACCAAAAGACCCGTTAGAATTACATCAGTTCCAAAAGTAGCTCCTTTAATAATTACAATGCCTGGACTAGTCCCATATTCGTCAGACAAAACCATACCATGGAATTATGGAAGGGATGTCTACTACCACTGTATCAAGCAGGATTGGCCAGCCGCCGAAGATTCAAGTTCCGAGAAAGTCAACTCCGACATCAGTAATATTGCAGGAACTAGCAAGATTACCCGAAGTGGAAGGATATTCTCTCCAGAAATTGCTCCCCCAAAAGCAGTTTCTGGACCCGTAATCATTCATGTTGTTGCTCCCCCAAAGGCTATTCCTAGTCCTACAATCGTCTCCACTAATACTCCAACTGACAAATCTGTTACAATCCCTGTTATCGTTCCTACTGACACTCCTGCTGCCAAATTAACCGAGACTCGAGGAAAAGGTGTTCTGGTTGAGTCTGTCAAGACGAAGAAACAATCATTGGTTATCCTCGAGACCTCCCGAAAGGAGATGGAGGAAATTCTAAAAATCATAAAAATAAGCGACTACGATGTAGTTGAGCAACTGGGGCAAACTCCATCTAAAATTTCCATTTTAGCTTTACTACTATGTTCCGAGGTGTGATACGGTGGAAAAACCGACTGTTTTATAAATACTGGTTTGTGTTTTGTGTTTTTATTTGCAAAATGTCGCGGTAAGCAAGAGACGCCACCGAATTTTATTTTATCCAACTGGAAAGGAAAAAAGCATAGAAAAATTCCTTTTTCGAGATTTTGAGTACGGGGGGGGGGGGGGGGGGGGGGGGTAGATTATAGAAAGGGAAGGTGTTAGCACCATTTCTATCCATGGTTTTCCATGGGCTCTTAGGTACTTGCTCATCTTTAAAAATTGCTTGTGTGTGCTTGTTTTGAAAAGTTTTATTTTACTTCATTTTAACCCTTGTTTCTGTCCTCAAGAGTGTTACGAAGTTGTTTTTTGAAAACTTTGTTTGAAAAGTGTTTGGTGTGAAAAGTTTGATTTTGAGCAAGTACCTACTAGCATCTACCTACTCGAAAAAAGATTGTTTCTGTTCTTGTTTCCTTTAGACAGCGCTATCCTATTATTGAGAAATAGGTAGCACCATCGTTGGAGTTGTAAGGGTCAATTCGAAAGGGACGTACGATCACCAAAGCAATGTTAGGACGTCTTAGTAATAACCCTAAAGTCTTAAGATCATATTCAAGGCGACATTTCCGAGGCGGCGTTTCCGAGGCAACATTTCCGAACGGGACTTTTGATCTTTGTTAGATAGGAGGGCAATCACTAAGACACACTATACTTAATGATCGTTTACGAAGGCAACCGAAGTGAGAGTATACCCTAAGAGTACGCATGTGCGAGTGATTTGATTTCGGTTATTATCTTTGCACATTAGGGTTTTCTAGCCATTTTAAATTATCATGCAATCTTGTCATACAATCCTATTAACATACATCTAAACAGTTAATATTTGCGAGAATTAAAATGCTGGAAAATAAAACCTACGCTATTACAAGGCTTCGGGGTAGGGATTAATTACATAGCCAAAAAACCCGTAAAAACGATAAATAAAAGAAAATCCTAATTTAAACTATTACATACCGTGAGCAGTTACATTAATATTGCGAAAATAATAAAACGCGCGTGATGAATCGAAAAACGAGAGATTTAGGGTTTTGACCCCAACTACCTAATTGCAATTTAAAAGAAAAATCATTTTTTGTGGTTTTTGCTATTTTGAGAAAATAAAGTTTAATTGAATAAATAAAAACCTAATTTCTAATTAATTTAAATTAAGAAAGATAATTAAATTAACCTATTTTTGTATTTTTTGGTTTTGAGAAAAGAAATAAAATTAAATCAAAAGTTAACCCTAATTTTCTAATTGATTTTAATTATATACAAAAAGTTAGAATTAACCTAAATTGAATTAAACTAACATTAAATTAAATTTGATAAAATAAAAATCTAATTCTAAATTTTGTGAAACTTGATTTTATGATTTTTTGTGAAAAAAAAAGAAATTAATTTGGTTAAAAAATAATTAAGTAAATTAAATTAAATAAAAGAAAAGAAATAGAAAAGAAAAAGAATGGGCCTGGTATTAGCAAAAGGGAGGGGTGTTGTTTGCAATTTTCTGGGCCCAGATACTGATGGCCCTTTTGACTTTTCCAATCCCATGCATACGCTTGACTTATACACATGGTGGACCTTCATTGGGAAGGCCTTAGATCTGGCTTGTTGGTGGTTTGGATGATCAGATATGGAGAGTGCATGATGGGTCCTGGAGTGTGAGATGCACTGGATTGCCTGTTCAAGAAAAATATGAAATAAAGTTGGGACCTGGGGATCGAACCCAGGCCCTTAGGTATTCTTCCACTGCGCGCTTGCCAGCTGAACTGGTTGTGTTAGTTGTACAAATGATAACAAACAAACATTATATGATAAAACAAAAGCTAAACTCTGAAACGCGCGCAGATTCAAACTGCCCATTCACAGCACGCCACGCCATCGTCTTCTTCGTCGCCTCTGTCGTTTTAGACAAAAGACCTTTACCTACGGACACCAGGCGTAGGTACAACCCTGTGCTTCTCCAAAATTTCATATAGGCATGATAAATGACAACCAATGGTACCAATCAACTCGTTGCAACCTCACGAGCATCATGGTACCATTATTAATGGCCAATTGTTCTTGTATGCAAAACCCCTAAAAACAAAACATGAACTCTAGCCATGGCACTTTCATGTTCAGTCAGTAAAAATGCAACTAAATGTAACCATTAGCTTGGAAACAACTCAAGGATTATGAATATATCAATTAAACATGCTAAATGTGCAAGAATTAACGTATTCGAAATCAAGAAAATATGGAAACCGTATGAACCTTACAGCGTGTTTCAAGGCGTGAGGACGCTTGCTAATGGTTGCAATACGATCCAAGGATGTCTAGCAAACGATTGGGATGACTAGAATTCCTTGATGTGATCTGTAACTTGGAAATCAATTTGCAACTTTTCTTGAATTTTTTGAAATTCGTTCTCTCCTTTGCACACCTCTCACCTCTTGTTTTTTGATCTGCACTTGTCCCTTATGTATCCAGGAATGAATTAGGGTTGCCATTTGTTTCAAATCTTCTCCAATTATGAATATTGATTCATGATTTGATCCTTGTACAAAATCTTTCCAAATCAAGCAAATCCAATCTTTTTCTTTCCATTTTGCACCTTGCACGATTTGATATTGTTTCCAGCTGTGTAATGAACCTAAACATGCATAAAATCTCAAGATTTAATTAGCTTTTGATATTTTCATTATTTTATTTTGATTTTATTTGATTTAAATGAAATAAAAATCAAAATAAATGAGAAAAATAAAATAATGACAAGTGGAAGAGCTCATGGGTCGTGGGTCACATTACAAACTCAGTGCAAGCATAAAAAGTTGGGCCCATTTAGCAAAAATGCAATTTTGGACACTTTTGACTTTTGGCAATTTTGCAAAAAGGGTCAACTTTGCCAATGCATAACTCTCTCAATTTTGACCCTAGAGAGGTGTTCTTGGACTTTTTAGAAATCTTAGGATGTCCTCTAAGCAACCCTTTTGGTATCATCTCAATTGAGTCTTCCATGTTCATGTATGAAGCTTTGACCCAAAAGGTGTTTTTGTTGACTTTTCAAAATGACCTATAATGTCCAAATTTATATCTTCTTGTGAGTGCATATTTTGAACTTTGGAGCTGAAGATGGATCGTAGGGAATTACATCTTCTTCAAAATGAGCTTTGGATGGGTCATTTTTGATAAAGTATGAGAAAGTTATGCTTGGTCAAAGTTGAGTTGACTTTTCCTACAAAACCCTAATTTAGCAACTTTTGGATTTTGATGAATTGTGAGCAATCCTTGAGGAATCATGATCAAAACTTGACCAAATGATGAATAATACTTCAAAATTAGGATGTTGACCAAAAATCTTGAAGTTTGACTGTATGTGGGCCACATTTGACTTTTTCCCTAACACAGTCGATTTTCAGGCCTTTGAGCAATTGACTGAGCAAACTTCCTCTGCAAGGCTTGAAACTTGACATGGATGATCTTGAGAATATATTAGGGAAATGGTGAGAATTTGGGACCCTTTGAATTCAAACATCTTGATGCAAACTGAAACCCTAATTTGAGGTAGACTGTCTTAGGAGAGAGTTTGTCTGTTTAACCCTTGGACTTCCTTGAGCAATTTGAGGACCTCACTTGACATGTATGGAGAAATATGGGAGGGCAAATTTTGGGGTACAACACGAGGCGCATGAAAAAGACTTGGTAGAATTCCTAAAAACTGCCCATGTACCCCAAGAGACATCTGTCAATCAGTTCCAAGACTGCGTAGCTAGCTTAACTGCAAATAATGGTCTAGGTTTTTCAGATGCTGATTTAACGCCAAGAGAAAGGAAGCATAATGAGGAATTTCATATCTCAGTTGAATGTAGAGGCACAATCTTGGCTCATGTTTTGGTGGACACTGGCTCATCTCTGAATGTATTGCCTAAAAAGGCTCTTGATAGGCTTGACTGTGAAGGATTGACATTGAAGCCAAGCAATATAGTGGTGAGGGCTTTTGACGGTTCGAAAAGGATGGTACATGAGGAAGTAGACATTCCCATAAAAGTTGGAACACAAACATTTGATTCAACTTTTTACGTAATGGATATTCTCCCCTCATATTCTTGCTTCCTAGGTCGACCATGGATTCACAATACCGATGCCGTTACTTCTACATTACACCAAATGCTAAAATATCCAATTCAAGGGAAAATTATCACCGTTCATGGAGAGGAAGAGTACATTATTAGCCATCTCAATTCCTTCATATATGTGGAATTAGATGGTGAATTTATTGAAACTCCATTTCAACACTTTGAAGAAGTCCTCCAAGATGTGGTAGTGACCAAGGCTGTGTCTTAGGTTCCCAAGATTACAAGGCCTCCACTCCGGATGTCATCTCTGAAGGATGCCCAAGAAGTGGGAGAAGAAGGTGGGTGCACTATCTGGAGACAACTCCTAGATATCCCATATAAGTCTGACAAATTTGGTCTGGGTTTCACTTCAGGTGCCCAGAAGGTTGTGCGCCGCGTTCGTGCCAGTGGACCACCCCTGAAGATCAGCAACCGCGAGGTCATCGCCATAAAAGATGATAAAGAAAGTTGTGACTTGGAGGACTGGATATTCCCAACTATCAGTGGAGGGCTCAGCAACTGGGAGGCTAGAGATTTTGTCCCGATCACTTTTATCCCACAGTAATCTGTCTTTACATTTTGTTGGATCTGTAATATTAAAACAATTCGCACTCTTAAAACCTTGTGTCTTACCCGAGGCACAATGGTCCATTTGTAACGGTTATTATCTCATTTTCATATGACATTAATAAATCATGGACGTTTTCGCATACAAACATTTGTGCTCATTGTTTTTCTTTTTACATTTTCATTTCTTTCAAAGATAGCTATACCCTTACACACACTCACACTCACAATGTAGGTATACATCCATTCGGGATCCCATGGGTAACGACACTGCTATGACCTTTTGTGACTCTGAGAATCTAATCTACCAAGCCGAAGATGAAGGTGAGGAAGATTGTGAAGTACCAGGGGAACTTTCCAGACTACTACAACAAGAAGAGAGAACCACTCAGCCTCACGAGGAACCCGTGGATACAATCAACCTAGGTACCAAAGAAGACAAAAAAGAGGTCAAGATGGGGGCCAATCTGGAACCCGGTGTCAAGGAGCGTCTGATTCAATTATTACACGATTATGTTGAAGTATTTGCCTGGTCGTATGAAGACATGTCGGGACTTGATGTGGACATTGTGGTACATCGTCTGCCTACAAGAGAGGATTGTCCGCCAGTAAAGCAAAAGGTTCACCGCATGAGGCCTGATATGTCAAAAAATATTAAAGCAGAAGTCATGAAGCAATTCAATGCTGGATTCTTGGTTGTCACCTCTTATCCCCAATGGGTTGCCAATGTTGTTCCCGTGCCCAAAAAGGATGGCAAAGTGCGAATGTTTGTGGACTACAAAGATTTGAATAGGGCAAGCCCTAAGGATGATTTTCCACTCCCCCATATTGATATTCTAGTTGACAATACGGCACAACACAATGTGTTTTCCTTCATAGACAGATTCTCAGGTTACAATCAAATCAAAATGGCGCCCGAGGACATGGAGAAAACAATGTTTGTCACGCAGTGGGGCACTTTCTGCTATAAGGTGATGCCATTCGGACTAAAGAATGCTGGGGCAACCTATCAGCGTGCCATGGTAGCTTTATTTTATGACATGATACATCACCAAATAGAGGTCTATGTGGACGATATGATATCCAGATCTCAAACAAAAGAAGAGTATCTTGATCACTTACAAAAACTGTTTAAGAGACTGAAGAAGTACAAGCTGAGGTTGAATCTAAACAAATGCACATTTGGGGTACGGTCTGGTAAACTCCTAGGCTTTATCGTCAATAAAAAAGGTATCGAGGTCGATCCTGCCAAAGTTAAAGCAATACAAGAGATGCCTGCTTCTCGTATTGAGAAGGAAGTCAGAGGATTCTTGGGGCGTTTGAACTACATTGCCAGATTCATCTCTCACCTGACAGCTACTTGCGAACCAATCTTCAAATTGTTAAAGAAAGATTAAGTAGTCAAATGGAATGATGAGTGCCAAGTTGCTTTTGACAAAATCAAAGAATACTTACAAGAGCCTCCTGTGTTGATGCCAACAGTCGAGGGAAGACCATTGATCATGTATCTGTCTATTTTAGAAAACTCAATGGGGTGTGTATTGGGGCAGCATGACGATTCTGGTCGAAAAGAGCATGCTATTTACTACCTGAGCAAAAACTTTACCGACTGTGAAACTAGATATTCACTGCTTGAGAAAACTTGCTGCGCTATGACATGGGATGCTCTCCGGCTAAAACAATATATGCTGACTCATACTACTTTGTTGATATCTAAAATGGATCCGATAAAATACATCTTCGAGAAACCCGCTCTTTTCGGGAGAATAGCGAGATGGCAGATAATCCTAACAGAGTACGACATATAGTATACTGCCCAGAAGGCAATAAAGGGCAGTGTATTAGCTGATCACCTTGCTCACCAAGCCGTGAAAGACTACCAATCCATGAAGTTCAAATTTCTGGATGTATACATCATGACGTTAGACAACTGTGAAGAATTCAGGCCACATGACGGACATGAACAAGGATCCCGATGGACCCTATTCTTTGATGGGGGCACCCAACGCACTTGGAAATGATATCGGGGCTGTACTCATATCTCCGGAAGGGTGTCATACTCCCTTTACTTCCAGACTCTACTTCAATTGTACAAACAACATGGAGGAATACGAAGCGTGCATCTTTGGCCTCAGAGCTGCCATAGACCTAGGGATCAAATCTTTGAGTGTGTTTGGAGATTCAGCTTTGGTCATCAGTAAGATAAAAGGGGAATGAGACACCAAACACCCTAACCTGATCCCTTACAAAGAACATGTTTTGACATTGCTACC
Source organism: Vicia faba (assembly GCA_948472305.1). Taxonomy (NCBI): domain Eukaryota; kingdom Viridiplantae; phylum Streptophyta; class Magnoliopsida; order Fabales; family Fabaceae; genus Vicia; species Vicia faba. The sequence continues at coordinate 1,311,599,739 of OX451738.1, read as the reverse complement.
ACATTTTGAGAAGATTACCTTCGAGCATTTCCCGAGAGAAGAAAATTAGCTAGCATACGCACTAGCCACAATGTCATCCATGTTTAAACTTAAATGGGATAACGAGGCTCCCTAAATAACCATCAAACGAATGGATGAACCAGCACACTGTCACAAGATTAATACTGAAAAAGTAGTGGACCAACCATGGTTTCACGAAGTCAAGAGGTATCTCGAGGCTCAAGAATATCCGGAAGGAGCTTCAGTTAATGACAAGAAGTTCTTAAGGAGATTCTCCGCTAAGTTCTTCCTTAGTAACGTCATCCTGTACAAACGCAATCATGATTCTGTGTTACTTCGGTGCGTAGATAAGGTTGAAGCTGAAAGGATCATGGCTGAATTGCATGAAGGCACTTTTGGCACCCATTCCAGTGGGCATACGATGGCAAAGAAAATCCTACGGGCAGACTATTACTGGTCTACCATAGAAGCAGATTGTTATCAAAACACTCGAACCTACCATAAGTGTCAGATTTATGCTGACAAGGTGCATGTACCTCCAGTTCCTCTGAACGTCTTGACTGCTCATTGGCCCTTTGCTATGTGGGGGATTGATATGATTGGGGAAATCAAGCCAACAACCTCCAACAGACACCGCTTCATCTTAGTGGCCATTGACTATTTTACAAAGTGGGTTGAGGCAGTCTCCTTCGCCTCCATTACCAAGAATGTTGTTGCCCGTTTCATCAAGCAAAATATCATTTGTCGGTACGGTATCCCAGAGAGGATCATCACTAACAATGGTACAAATCTCAACAACACTATGATCACCGCCTTGTGCGAGTAATTCAAGATTCAGCATCACAATTCTTCTCCTTACCGGACAAAGATGAATGGTGTTGTCGAAGCTGCAAATAAGAACATTAAAAAGATCATACAGAAAATGACAGTCACATACAAAGACTGGCATGAGATGCTACCATTCTCTCTCCACGGGTATCGTACCACAGCTTGCACATCAACCGGGGCAACACCCTATTCTCTGGTTTACGGCATGGAGGTTGTCTTGCCTATCGAGGTCCAGATCCCCTCTCTGAGGATTATGAAGGATGCAGGGCTGAACGCAGATGATTGGATCCAGACTCGACTTGATCAACTGAACTTGATTGATGAGAAGAGATTTACTGCTGTTTTCCCTGGTCAAATGTATCAAAAACGGACAATCAAGGCTTTCAACAAGAAGTTCAGACGCCAAGTGTATCAAGTTGGGAATCTAGTGATCAAACGCATCATACTGCCACAAGGTGATCCCAGGGGAAAATAGACTCCTACCTATGAAGGACCATTTGTAATCAAAAACATTTTCTCTGGTGGGGCAATGATCTTGACCACCATGGATGGCGACGACCTGCCGCATCCTGCGAACGCGGACATAGTCAAAAGATACTACGCATAAGAGACCCTCTAGGTTGACATGCCTAGGAAAAACAAGGGCATCTCAGCGAACCAAAAAGGTTCGAGCAAAAATTAGGGATAAAACAAAAAAAATTGTACACCCGGCAAGTTGAAAACCCGAAAGGGCGACTTGGGCAAAAAAGGGTTTCCAGGTCGACTGAAAACCCGAAAAGGAGGTCCAGGAAAAAGTTAGGGAATTAAAGCGTATGACTATGTCCCGTTGGATCACTTTGAGGACAACCTTTGGCTTCAACTTGTGAACTCGACATTTCTGACCAATTTAATCATCTTTGGACAAGGCAACAAATAGACAAGATGCTCAGAGATACAAAGGCTATAGCAGAATGGGAACCCCATGGGATAATTACACATAGCTATCTTTTCTCTGTATTAAAATTTTCATTTTTTCTTACGATGGCGCTCTCCTACTAGAATGTTTGTATCACTATACAAAAATACTTACTCAAAGTCAATACAAAGATATTCCTTTGAAAGTGCAAAACTATATGTTTTTCTTTACTCTTGTGTTTTGTTTACAAAAACGTCCAATGATTCATTGTTGAACATATGCATTTGAATATAATTACTGTTTACAAATAAACAAAATAAAAAGACAATCACTAATGGCTTTAAGAGGTAGGGAAATTTCTCTAAGCTATTTCCATAAATCCCCCACAGTTTGCAGTTTAATTCCCAGCAGAACAAGCTTCCAATTATCAATCCTCAGTAGAAGTCGTTCAAATTCTCAGGATTTCCCAACATGATTTTACAAGCAGTACACGACATTTCCCTTACAACAGAGTTTGTTTCTCTAAGCGGAAACTAATCAACACTTCAACTTCACAACATGAAGGCTCACACTCCATATCCTCAGCAGCAGTCAGGGATTTATTTTCCCCAATCTAACCGCAGTGTGGCAGATTAGCTCGCATGCGCATACATCGCATCCATATATTATAAACATCGATGAAACCAATGCATTATATCATACATTTCATAGAACATGACCCTGCATTTTAGCTAACATTTTACCCTTTTTAGGATAAGATTAACAACTATCATTGACAATGTTCAGAAGTTTCAGATACATTTCAGATACGCTCTAGACACGAATGCCATTTTGATACTCATTCAGATTCAACTCTCAGATACAGTTCAGATACGCTCTAGACACGGATGCCATTCTGATACTCATTCAGATTCAACTCTCAGATACAGTTCAAATACGTTCCAGACACGGATGCCATTCTGATACTCATTCAGATTCAACTCTCAGATACAGTTCAGATATGCTCCAGACACGGATGCCATTCTGATACTCACTCAAATTCAACTCCCATATACAGTTCAGATACGCTCCAGACACAAACGCCATTCTGATGCTCATTCTTTCAGCTTACAAATTACAATACAAACACTCACTTTTAGATGGAATCTTTAAGCCCATCTCCTACAACTTTCTATCACCTCTCCAAATGGCATCTTTAAGCTCATTCCCTCTACCATCACATCACCGAGTGCAAATTTCTGGGCACTCTAGTGTCTAATCATCTTCCACCTTCGAGTCACGACTGGAAAAACATGCCAACCTAACTCTCCATGTTTAAGAAGATTGGACAGGGGCAGCTATTGTGCCCCAAAGTTTTCCCTCTTATTTATCAACAGTTTGCTCACAAGATCTCCTTGAGCTCAAGACTGCACTAGGATTGATCGGCTCAAGACACCTCCTCAAGCACTAATGACTGAAAATTAGGGTTTGAGATTGCACAAGGATAATTGAACTTTTAATGCCCCATATGAATTTCATGGATCATTATGGACCCTCAAGATTACTCATGTCAAGTTTCAAGCTTTAGATCACACTTTTGATCAGTCAATTGAACAGTGGACCTAAAAATCAGTTGTATTGGGGAAAAAGTCAACTATGGCCAATTCACAGTCAAGCTTCATAATTTTTGATCCACATCAACACTTTAGACTCATATGTATCATTTAATCAATTTTGGACCATAATTCCTTAAGAAATTTGATCAAATCCTCAAAAGGGCAAAATGGTCAAAATTAGGGTTTTGACTGAGAAGGGGCAATTTCTGATTTTTAACCTAGCAATTGGTCAATTGGTTTAAGGAATTATCTCAAGAGTCCAATTGCACCATTTTGACCTAATGACATGGTTCAAAACATTGCAAGTCCATTGGATTGAAAGATGAATTTTGTAGTCAACTGATCAAAAGTCAACTGTATACTGAAAAGTCAAACCTTGACTTTTTGGTCAAATTCAAGTGCCAAAGATCATAATTCATCAAAACATGTTAAAATATGAAACTTATTAATAAAGAAATCAAAAAGTCAAGATTTCATTTTGAAAAGTCAAAATTTCCAAACATAGAAATTTTTCTAAGTGTTGAAAATCCATGTTTTTTTTCATAACTTTGAGCCAAATTTTCACCATGATGCAAGATGATTCAAGAGAAACTTCCAACATGAAAGTTGTAGATCTCCATGAAATATACAACTTTGATTCACATAACTTCTCCTAAAAATTCTTGGATCTCAAGTTATATTTTCAAGAACATAGGGTCATGAAACTAAACACTTAGTGAAATTTTGCCCTAATTTGGTCAGGATTTTGACTCAACTTCATGGCACTTTTTCATATAGTTCCAAGGTGAATATTCCAAAGAAATTCAAAGATGGGTTGTAGAGCACATTTCAAGATTTCCAAAATATCCAAGAACTCCTTGAGATCATTCTTGAGTAGGGAGAATCGAAGATATGAAGTTGGTGTTTTGTCACTTGAATTACAAGGCATTTTGTGATGAACAAGAATCCAATTTCAAACCTAGGCTGCATAATCTTGCTTTGCAGGCCTCCTAAATTGTGTTACTATCCATGATTAATGGATTACATAAACTTTTGAGCTTTAATCCAAGTGTTTAAGCTTTATCCAATCCACATTTCCATTAATGGCACAAAGTGAACACTTCCATTTTAGAAAAGCAAGCTTTTGTGTAAAGTCAATTCTTAAGCCTCTAACTTGTTCCCTATGATCACACTCCATACACAAAGTCATAAGAAAGCTTGTTTAAAGCATAACCACTCTATCTTAGCAAGTACACAATGCTTGGAAACTTGAAATTCTCAAAAATCACATGTTATGCATAAACTTGTGATTTTGAATTCTGATCAACAACAAGTCTCTAAACTTGTTGCTTATAAATAGAGGCACTATTTGTGAGCTAGAGGACGAGCTTGAGCACCCTGAAATACACCAAAACTCTCTTAAATCAGAAATTGCCCAAAAACTCCATTGTTGCACAATTTCTGACCTTGAACCCTAAACTCACATTTCCCTCGTGCGTTTCTTGGCCTTTTAGTTTCTAAAGCTTCCTTGCATTAAGGGTAACTCATCCCTGTACCTGTTTCACTTCTGTAACACCATTTACCCTGTCTTCCATAACCAAAAAAGAGCATCACAGTTGGACTTCTCCATACCATTCCAGCCACCCTCAGCTCAAGCCAGCCATTACATTAGCTTTCTAGAAGTCCAAGGAAGCTAACCTGATCATCAACACTGCCTAAAACAAGCTTAAATCCATTTCACGGTTTCCAGTTTTGAGGTATTTTTCTTGAACTTATATCTCATTACTTAGGCATTGTTAGGCTTACATTTGTGAAGATAAAATGTAGACATCATTGCCTTGAAGCTGTACATGTCCATAAATTTCATTTATTTTGATAGAGCTAGGAGAATTTTGAGTTTGAACTTTCTGAAATATTTAGGTCTGAATTTAGTACTTTTAGAAATTCTCATTCATCCTTGATTTATAGTTTATAATATTTATATGTTTGGATTCGTGTGACAAAATGGAGCAATTTTCATGTTTACATTTTTACAAATGGTTGAGAAATAAGCAAGTTATAGATCCTTTGGCTGGAGGTTGAAGATGAAGTACAATCAGGGCGCATTTTGTGTGATGTATTTATCATTTCATACAAGTTAATGGATATATAGCCACCCCAGTGGTAAAGCGCGCGCCTGTTCACCTCATGGTCCTGGGTTCAAGCCCCAGCGTGACCATTTTGTTATTTTCACATTTTTCTGACTCTTTTTTGTTCTTTTTTGGCAGCATTTGGGCTCTTCATTGGGCTTAGTTCATTTTTGCTCATAATACTCTTTTGTTTACTAATGAACCCCCCCCCCCCCCCCCCCCCCCCCCCTGACTTTTTTTTTTCTTCTTTATTTTTATTTTCTTTTTCTTTTATTATTATTATTATTATTAATATTTATTTTATTGACAAAAAAAGAGATAAAAAAATATATTTTTATTCAAACTATATATATATTTATTTTATTTTCTAGACTAAAAAACATAAAAAATATTTTTGTTATAAACTTAACTTTTTTTAACTAATTAGATTTAGGCTTATTTTATTTTCTTAAAATAAACATAGAATTTATGCTTTTCCTAATTTAATCAATTTTCATACTATTTAGTCTAGTGTTAAAATCTTCTTCATAAAACTTAAAAATATTTTCTCTTCTAAAATAAAATTAGTTTATCTTTTTTAAACTTTTTTTAGGTCATTAGGTTAAAAAATAAAAACTTTCTTTAACAAGGACAAAACCAAATAAAATCTATTCTTTTTTTTTATTCATTACTTTATACATTATTCCTTTTCAGATCTTGTACATTTATTTATTCAATTCAATATGGTTGTAATAACTTAATTAAGGTTTAATTTCTTGCAATCCCCATTAATACTTTTTACACCCCCTTCCCACAAACCATGTAATAACTTAGTATTTTTATTTTCCGCAATTTAAATGCTTTATATTCACATGCTAATAATTAGGATTTGTATGGAAAGAATAAAAATTAATCAAATAGAAAACCCTAATTCAAGACAAAAACAAGCATGAAAATGATACACTTGCACACGAGAACCCCTAGGATAAAATCCACTTGGTTGCCTTACAAAATGGCCATATTACGCATATGAGGTATCTTAGCAAAAACAAACGAATACAAGATCATAGTCCCTCGATGAAGCTATCTAAGTTGCCTTACAAATGATCTTAGTCCCTAAAAAAGAATGCTAAGATGCCTTGCAACATTGCTAATTATGGTTATACGATAACCCACGTCCGTCCCGTTTACATCCAAAGATAAGGTTACTTACCAAATCAATGGTAAGATAACAATGTCAAAGGAAAGGAAATGTACAAGAAAGACTTTTGAGTAGGTAGAATGCTCCTAATTACTTGCTCAATTGCAAACAAAACATTCTTGCTATTCTCAAAGCAAACACCTACACATTTCAAAACATCTTACAAATTTGGAAATATTTTCAAAAGATTAAAATCTTTGTATACATTCTTACGAACGAGAATCATTACAAAGATTGCCTAAACAATGGCCTCTTTACAAAATACTTTCAAAAAACCACACAAAGCACAAATTCAAACAAAAAAAGCAAGTTATCCAGCGAGTAACTAAGAGCCAATGGAAAACCATGGATGAAAAGGGTGCTAATACCTTCCCTTTTCATAATCTATCCCCCGAACTCAAGAAAAAATCTCAAAGGTCTTTCCTGTACTTTTTCACCTTTCCTTTTGGATAAAAGAAAAGTCGGTGGCGACTCTTGCTAACCACAACATTTATGATCAAACGCAAAACCTTCAAGTCAGTTCTCCCACCGTATCATACAATGCCGCCAGGATCTTTTTGATAGGGAATTCATTCCCAACATTATTAGGAGATTCTTATTACTCTCTTCATCTCCGGGATTCTTACCATGGAGGGATGATCATTTTCTGCACGCCTTTGTTGTATCAGTGGTTTATTTCTCACTTACCTCGGTCCGATGCTTTCTGGGATGTCAAGAAGGAACCACATTGAGCTCCAAAGATTATGGCCCTCACTCATTCAAATATTGTTTGGTATCACTAGGCTTACCATGACGTAGAGATTATCGATAGTTGTGGTAGTTTCCCCAATGTACCTCTTCTTGGTACAAAGGAAGGAATTAACTATAATCCCGTTATTGCATGACGATAGCTTGGATATCCAATGAGAGATAAGCCAAATAGTATTCATATGAGTAGTTTCTTTCTCAAAGAGGGAGAGGATCATAAGAAATCTAAGAAGGAGATTGTAAAGGCTTGGTGCCACATTCACAGGAAGAGTATAAAGGATTTGGGACCTAGAGGAGCTGTTTCTTTTGAACCTTATCTCTGGTGGGTACAAGCAAGGGCAATCCAGTTGAAGATGCCGTATTCCCGTGAAGCACCTATGCATGTTATGTTTGTGAAGACCACTCCCCCCCTTTTAGATGATGTGGAAGAGCTTCAGCTTTCCCTAGTCAAGATGCAGCAGGAGAAGGAGGATTTGAAGAATAAGTTCCAGACTTTAGAGATATCCTACCGAGCAGACTTGAAGGAGAAGGATGACTTGATCGAGATTCTTAAGAATCGCACTGTAGATATGATGGAGAGGTAAGATTATTTATTTTCCTCTCGAGCTCGATCAGGACTTAGTCATTCACTTCCCGACTCTGGTGATTGGAAAGTGGTTGCCAACAGGTATGCAGAAGAGAACAAGCAGTTGAAGGCTCAGATTATAAGACTCACAGGAAAGCATCAGTGTGTGGAGTGATTTTCATCAACTTTTCTTTTTTAGGATTTTAGGTTCTATCTTCTCTTGTACTTGGGATTGTTGAAACTTGTGCTAAAAAGTTGTAGTCCATTTTGAAGTTATTATATGAAATTTTCAGTATTTCAAAATGTGTTAGTAATTTAGTATTTGCAAATCGTCTATAATTCTAAGTCCCTTGAAATAAAGATAAATAAATCATGTGCATTGCATATCATTCACCATCTTGCACATATTTCTTGCACTTCTGTTCATACCAGGTGTCTTACTCAATTTCTCTACTTCGTTCACCAAGTTGTCTCACCGGTATAATACTCAGGCTAATCCTAGGAAGAAGATGGATAATCTTGAACAAGAGAATTTCGATCTCCGTGAAGAGGTTATTTCTTTGAAGGCCGGTATGGCTAATCTGACTGCTTTGATGGAATCATTAGTGGTTGCTCAGAATCAGCCACCACTTGCTTAGCCTCAACAAACAACAATTGCTTTCGAGGGTCCATCAGTTCCCGTTTCTGTTACCCTAGTTATTGTTGCTCAAAATCGTATGCCTCAGGGTTACCCGTGGGGAATTCCTGAAAAGTTCATGCCAGGAGATTTTAATCTTGACACTCAAGCTGCTCCAGTTGTGTAAGCTGCTGCTACTCCCGCACCTTCTGTGGTACATATTACTCCTTTTCCTAAAAATGAGATCCACTATGTTGCACCTCCTTCGGTGAATGCTATGCCATTTGTTAATGATAAATTTTATCGTCATGTTCCTACACCAAGTGAAAGTGTGGGTTTCTATAACCGGTTGGATGAATCTCAAGACCAGTTAAATGAGATGTATAAGGAAATTAAGGCCCTTCGAGGAAAGCAATTGTTTGGAAAAAACGTCAGTGAGCTCTGCCTGGTTCCCAATGTAAAGGTACCAGCCAAGTTTAAAGTACCGGATTTGAGAGGTACAAGGGCAACTCTTTCCCTCGTGACAACCTTATGATGTATATCAGAAAAATGTCTATCCATACTGATGATCAAAATTTACTCATTCATTTCTTCAAAGATAGTTTAATTGGTGCTACTCTAAAGTGGTATATGAGTCTGGACAGTAGTAGTGTTCGCACCTTCAATGATCTGGGAGAAGCCTTTATCAAGCAGTATAAGTACAATATGTTCATGGTGCCTGACCATGACCAATTGAGGGAAATGGCTCAGAGAGACCAGGAGTCGTTCAAAGAATATGCATAGAGATGGCGCGAGATAGCTGCCCAGATGGTGCCACCTATTAGAGAATAAGAAATGACCAAGGTGTTCCTAAAAACCCTTGGATCATTTTATTACGAAAGAATGGTCTCCAGTGCGCCGAGTGATTTTACTGAAATGATAAGCATGAGTGTTCATTTGGAAGAAGCTGTCAGAGAGAGGCGTTTGACAAGAGATGAAGGGACAAAGAAGTCGTCGTACAGTTTCTCTCGAAAGAAAGAAAGTGAAACGAATGCTATTATTGGAGAAAGGAAGATTAGACCAACTAGAAGGCATCAACGGTACCAGCAACATGCTGCTTCTATGACTCCGGTCGTTAATGTAGCTCCAACCACAGTTGCTTATCAGAGACCATCTCCTCAAGGGAATCAAGGGAAAAATCAGAAAAGATAAGCCTTTGACTCAATTCCAATGAGCTATGCAGAGTTACTCCCGACTTTGATTCAGAAGAAGTTGGTTCAGACCAGGCCACCCCCTACTATATCATCACCTTTACCTTGGTATTATAAGACAGACCAGACGTGTGCTTTTCATCAGGGAGCACCAGTGCACAATATTGAAACTGTTATCCTTTGAAATCTAAAGTACAAAATATGGTGAGATCTGGCCTTTTATCCTTTAAATATGTTGGCCCTAACGCGAAAGATAATCCTTTGCCTAAGCATGGAGGAGCAAATGCTGTGAACATGGTTGCTGGTTTTCCCGGTGACTTCTATATTTTTAATATAAACCTGGTTAGAGGGGATTTAGAAAGATGCGTGATGACCTCTGCGACTTTAGTTACTATACACATGACCATGCTGGTTGTGGTATTTGCAGTACAGATATCCAGGGATGTGATAAGATAAAAGCTGATCTTCAGGAAATGATGGACGAAGGCCTCATTCATATAATTAGGCCAACGACAGAGTACTAAGAAGATGTGAATATGGTATTTGGATGTCTGGAGAATTCCGGATTTTTGACGTGAACCATATGAATGATGATTTGGTACAATTACACGTAACCTTCTGTTACATGGATGGTCAAGGAGAACACCATTATGGGTCTTACCGGATCTACTGCAGAGATTCTCGTGGTTGTTCCATAGTGAGAAAGGGTGTTCAGTTGTTATTGGACAATGGTACTATCAAAGTTTCAGGCTTTAGAGATGATTACAATGGGATTAGCATGATTGAGGGTTGCTCGGCCGAGACTGTGTCAGATGATGAGTATGCTTCTGCAGATGAATTCTTTTCCTCAGATGAAGATGTGTTTTCCAGCAATGATTTTATGATGTCTAAGTATTCTGAAGAAAGGGTGAATGTTATTGTGCCTTGTTTTGGTGTTCCCTCCCCTATAGAGATTGAGTACCATAGCAAACCAGTTGTTGCTCCATTGGTGATTTGCTTGTCGGGTCCTGTTCCTTACGAACCAGACAAAGTCGTGCCATACAAATACAATGCTACAATCTTAGAGGATGGTTTGGAAGTTCCCATCCAACCTTTGTATGATGTCAAGAATATTGCTGAAGCCAGTCGAGTGACCCGTAGTGTCCGTGTTTTCGCACCCGTCATTCAAGGGAATGTTAATGTTGATAAAAAGGTTGATGAAAGTACCAAACCCAAGGAAGCAGTGGGGGAATCTAGTGGTATTACTCTGGAAAAAGATGTGGATGATATATTGAAGATTATCAATATGAGCGACTACAAGATTGTAGATCAATTGTTGTAGACTCCTTCAAAGATATCTATTCTAGCCTTGCTAATGAACTCTTCTGCCCACAGGGAATCTTTGATGAGAGTGTTGGATCCAACTTTCATGGAAAGTGATATGCCTTTAGACCAATTCAATAGTGTTGTTGGGAATATTACCTCCTGTAATAACCTGAGTTTATGTGATGACGAGCTTCCCGATGAAGGAATTGTAACTTGGCTCTCCATATCTCCATGAATTGTAAGAATGATTCATTGTCCAATGTGCTGATTGACAATGGGTCAGCCTTAAATGTCATACTGAGGAGCACGCTCATGAAGCTGGAGTACCAAGGAACTCCCATGCGCCCAGGTAGACTAATTTTGAAAGCTTACCACGGATCAAGGAAGTCTGTCATCGGGGAAGTAGATTTGTCTATTCACATAGGCCCGCACCTATTTCAGATTAATTTCTAGGTTATGGATATTGTGCCCACTTACAGCTGTTTACTGAGACGACCATGGATATACGAGGCAAGAGCTGTTACTTCAACTTTTCACCAAAAGTTGAAGTTTGTCCGTGAAGGAAAGGTCGTCATCATAAATGGAGAACAAGCTTTGTTAATATCTCATTTATCCTCTTTTAGTGTTATGGAAGTGGATGAAGTTGTCGTTAGAACTCAGTTCCAAGCTTTATCCATTGATAATATAAGGAAAAATGAGAATTATATAGCTTCGTTTAAGGATGCTCAGTAGGTAGTGCATAATGGCCCTAGTAACGTATGGGGGCAGATTGTGGTTCCACCTGTGAATAAGAATAGAGCTGGTTTGGGATTCTCTGTGAAAAATGATAAAGGTGAGAACATGAAGCCGAAGTCTGCTTTGGGAAAATATCAGGATATCTTTCACAATGGAGGTTATCTTCATCCAACTGTTCCTAGGATCAATGCTATTATGGAAGATGAAGCAGAGCAAGAGATGTTTAACTACGTGACGCATGGAGTTAGAGTCCAGAATTAGTTCACTATTGATGTTCCCTCTTGCATTCATGTCTCAAAGTAATTTGTTTTTTGTTAATCTTTTCAAAAAAATTCTTTCACTCTGCCCAAAGTGAAAGTTGATATTGTATGGGCATATTTGTTGCTTTGATCTTTAAAATCATTAATAAAATTGTCTTTGATTCCCAAATCGTGTCTTTATTTTCTGCTTTTTCTTGGAAAATGGTAATCAGAAAAAACCTTTCAAAATAAATAATAACTGTAAATAAATATGCATAATCACTTGTTATATGTGTCAGTTTCTAAAAGCAATCATAAATCATATGTGCAGATTAATTAAAAAACCGTTGAGTACAATGACCCTACACCCTCTCCCAACTTTGAATATCATACATATGTGGCCGAAGAAGAAGAATATGATGAAATCCCAGAAGAGGTTTCACGGTTGCTTGAGTGCAAGGAAAGTGCCATTCAACCGTATAAAGAGATGTTGGAGACAATCGATTTGGGTTCAGAAGAATATCCAAAAGAAGTTAAGATTGGAGAGTTAATGCATCCAACATAAAGAGTATGTTGATTTAATTGTTGAAAGAATATGTGGACATATTTGCTTGGTCATACCAAGACATGTCGGGATTGGATACTGATATTATGGAACATCGTTTGCTGCTTGTTGTACCCAAAATTTGCCCTCTCTTTTCTCAAGGTATTTCTCATAAAAGATCTCAAATGCTCAAGGTTTCTCCAAGATTTGATAAAAAAACTCATCTCCTAACACTGAGGCCATAAATTAGGGTTTTGGATTTCTCAAGGACAATTGGACTTTTAATGCCTCAAGTGACTAAAAATCAATTGTATTGGGTAAAGTCAACTGTGCTCAACCTACAGTCAAACTTCATGACTTTTGGATAACATCAACATCTTAAAGTCCTATTCATCATTTTATCAAGTATTGATCACCATCTCTCATGAAAAGCACTCAATTTACCAAAAGGGCGAAATGGTCAAAATTAGGGTTTTGACTATATTTGACTGATCAATGACTTTTGACCTAATGTATGATCTAATGGATTGAATCATAATCTCAAGGATTCAAATACAACATGTTGACCTAATTTTATGGTTCAAAACATTCCTCAAGATCAATGGATTGATAGTTGAAATTTGATCAACTGATGAAAAGTCAACTAATGCACAAAAAGTCTAACTTTGACTTTTTGATCAAGATTTGATTTCAAAGATCACAATTCATCAAATACATTAAAAAATATGAAGCTTTATCATCAATAAATCTAGAAAGTCAAAATTCAATTTGAAAATTCAAACTTTTCAAGACTTAGAAATATTTTCTAAGTGTTTTTATACATGATAATTTCACTACTTCATGCCAATTTTTCACCAAAATGTAAGATGATTCAAAAGAAACTTTTAACATGAAAGTTGTAGATCTTGATGAGATCTACAACTTTGTATTATAGGTCTCATATCCAAAAAATTCTTAGATTTTGAGTTATAAGCCCATGAAGTCATGTACTTTTTCTAAAACACTTAGTGAAAATTTGACCTAGTTTAGGCAGATTTTTGTCCCAACTTCTTGTCCATTTTTCACATAGCTCCAAGATGATTTTGTCAAAATGGTCAACATTAAGATTGTATAGGATGTTTCAAGCTTTCCAAAATGTCTAAGAACTTGAAGAGATCATGCTTGAGCTAGAAGTTTCAAAGAGATGAAGATGGCCTCATAAACTTGAATTATAGGTCATTTTCTTGATGAATATTTGATCCAATCTCATAGCCATGCTGCATAATCTTACTTTGCAGGCTTCGAACTTGTGTTTAACTCCATAATTAATTAATTAATTAATTAATTAATTACACAACTGATAGATCCATTTTCCAAGCATTTGAGCTCTTACCAAGTTGCATTTCCATTAATGGCACAAAGTAAAATTGTCATTCTAGTAAAGTGGCTTTAATCACAAAGTCCACTCTCCTTGAGCTTTGCACTTGTTCCTTATGATCAAACACAATATCAAATCCATAAGAAGCTTTTCTAGAGCCTCTAACTACTCACACCATGCTTGTACTATGCATTGAAACTATATTTTTCAAGTTGCTTCAAAAATAAGGCAAAAACCCATAACATGTGAACTTTTGTTTCTGACCTCTCCAAGCCTTCAAACCTTCTCCTATAAATTGAGACACTATTATGCAACTGAGAAAAAAAATAACAAGCCTTGAAACTCCCTCAAACTCTCTCAAACTCAGATTTGCATCCAAACTTCCACAACTTGCCATTTCTGCCCAAAAACTTCCATCTCATAATCCACTAGTGTGTTTCTTCTCCAAATCAATCCTAAAGCTTCCTTACATCAAATATAATCCATTCATATCCCTGTTTTGGAACTGTAACACCTCTATCACCATTCTCCATAACCAAAAATAGGGTGCTGCACATTGACTCCTCCAACACGATTCAACCATCCTCAATCCAAACTAATCATTGCATTAGCTTCCTAGAAGTTCACTGAAGCTATTTTGATCATCACAACACCTTGAAATGTGCTCTAAATCAAAACACAAATTTTAGTTTCAAGGTAATTTTTCTTGACTTTGAACTCTTCATACAAACTTCATTAGTGGTTCATTTGTGAAGATAAAATATAGACATCATTTCCCTAAAGCTAACCATATGCTTACTTTTCATTTTTATTAACCATGTGTTGAGAATTTTAGAATTGAAAATCCAGAAAAGTTAGGTTTTATTTTGGGGCCAAACAAAATTCTCACTCATCTTTGATTTATAGTTTATGAAATTTATATGGTTGAAATCGTGGTAAAAAATGGAGCAAGTTTCATGTTTGTACTTTTGCAAATGGTTGAGTGATGGAGAAGTTACAAATTCAAAAATCTTGTCCATGGAAGCTGGCGTGAGAAAGAAGAAGATGGCACATCCAGGGTTGAGTTTGTAATATAATATATTGGTTGTGTATAAATGAATAAATATATAGCCACCCCAGTGGTAGAGAGCGCGCACGTAAGGCATTATCCTATAAGGTCCTGGGTTCGAACCCCAGGGACCTTTTGTTTTCTAACATTTTTCTTTGTTTCATTTTTTTGGCCATCAACACTTGGGTCTCCCTCCATTGGGCCATTTGTTCTTTTACTCAACAACACCCCTGATCACTATATAACACGCAGACCCATTATTATTTTTATTTCTTTTTCTGACTTAAAACAAAAAGACTTGGGCCTAGTAAACCATACTGCTTTACTTGTTTACCCCCTAAATCATTTTCAAACCCCCTGAATTATTATTTCTATTTTATTTTATTTTACTCTCTTTATTTCATTTTTTATTATTTTTATTCTTCTTAAAAATACAAAAAATATACTTTTTCTATTAGGTATTTAGACTAATTTTTATTTCCATTTTATTTTATTTCCTTAAACACAAAAACCCTAAAAAATATTTTTCTTAACAAACTTAATTTATTTTCCTAATTAAAATAAATTTAGATTTAAGTTTTATTTTTAATTTTCTCTTTTAATTAACTTATAATTAATTAATTCCTTTCTTTTTATCAACTTTAAAACCTTTCATAAACAACCAAACAAACATAGTTTTCTTTTCTTTTTATATTATCTTTATATTTTTGTATATTTTTATTGTTATTCATTATTTAATATGGTTTTAATAGTAATTAGGTTTTAATTTCTTTCATCCCCCATTTGTGATTTGTATCCCATCCGCCAAAAATAATGTAATAGCGTAGGACTTTATTTTCCGTAATTTATCGCTTTCATATTATTGCTAGTAATTAGGGTTTGTATGGAAAGATTAAAATCAATACTAGACAACCCTAATTATAAACAAAAATGCATGAAAACAATACACATTTCACACTTGCACCTCTAGGTTTAACCCACACTTGTTTCCTTAAAATGAAATAGTCGTGTCCCTCGAACGTAGGATAACTTTAAAAATGACCCTCAAATACAAGATCGTAGTCCCTCGACGACCCTTCAATGTTGCCTCCGGTAAATGATCTTAGACCCTTAAGATAAATTGATAAGGTATCCTACAATGTTGCCTTCTGTGACTGTACAATAACCCACGCCTGTCCCTTCACATCCAATGATAAGGTTGCTTACTAACTAATGGTAAGATAACACTATCTAAAGGAGGAGGAAAAGAACAAATACTTTTTGAGTAGGTAGAACGCCCGTAGTTGCTTGCTCATAAACATTTTCAAAACAACATCTTTCAAACACACCAATACTTTCAAATGAAATATTTTCAAAAGTCAGCACTTTGTATGCATTCTTTTAGAGACGAGAATCATTACAAAGTTCACCTAAACGAAGGCAATTTTCAAAAATATTTTCAAAAAAATCACAAACACATTTCAAACAAAGCATTTCAAAGTGAGCTAGCAACTAAGAACCCATAGATAACTATGGATGAAAAGGGTGCTAACACCTTCCCTTTTTCATAACCTACCCCCCGAACTCAAGAAAATTCTTAAAAGGTCTTTCCTGTTCTTTTCACCCTTTCCTTTATTGGATAAAAGAAAATTCGATGACGACTCTTTCTATCCACAACAATTGCGATAAAACGCTGTGATCGGTGGATCTGGAACTGACTGTTTAACGCTGGTTCGCGAAATGTCGCGGTAAGCAAGAGTCGCCATCGTCTTTTATTTTCTCCAAATGGAAAGGACAAAAGCACAGAAAAATTCCTTATTGAGATTAGTTCTCGGTTCGGGGGGTAGATTTATAGAAAGGGAAGGTGTTAGCACCCTTTCTATCCATGGTTATCCATGGGCTCTTAGATACTTGCTCATTATGTTTTCAAAATGTTTTGTTTTCTTTTCAAGGTGAGTGGGTTTGAAAAAGTTTCTTTGAAAGTTTCAGATCGACTCTTGTATCAGTCCTCAAGAGTGTTTGAAAAATTGTTTTTGAAAGCTTTTTGCAAAGTGTCGGTGTGAAAAGAAGTTTTTGATTTGTTTTTGAATTTAGAGCAAGTATCTACGAGTCATCTACCTACCCTAAGGAATTAGTCTGTGTAAATGTCCTTAAGGTAGTGCCATCCCACCATTGAGAGGTAGGTAGCACCACCATTGGAGGTGTTCGGGTCAATTCGTTTGTAGGGACAGTGTAGTCACCGAGCAACGGTAAGATACCTTAGGAGCTACCCTTATGTCATTGATCTTTTTATTCTGAGGCAACTATTCCGAGGCAACTTGTTCCGAGGCAACCGTTTCGAGGCAACCGTTTCGAGGCAACTAGATCAATGGAACATAAGGACTCACTAAGACGTCCTATAGTCGACGACCACGTTTCGAGGGGCAAGGCAACAGTGTGATCACCAGAGCAACAGTAGGACACCTTAGAAGCTACCCTTATGCCATGTTCATGGACATAAGGACTTACTAAGACGTCCTGTACTCGACGACCACGTTTCGAGGGGCAAGGCAACAGTGAGGCGTACCCTAAGAGTGGTGTGTGAATTGTGTGTCATTTTCAGTTATTATTTGTCTTGTCATGCATTGGTGATCTACGCTTTGATTTTATTTTTGGGCATGCATTCTTTCATGTGATTATTAACAGTTAAAAGGTGCGGGAATTTAAAGTGCGGAAAAGATAAAGGTCCTACGCTATTACAAAGGCGCGGGTCTACATCGCCAAATTAAACCAAGACCCGATTTAAAATAAAATGCAGAAAGTAAATGCCTAATTAACTATTACAGGGCTTTGGGGCAATTACATAACATTCATAAAAGAAATGAAAAATAAATGCGCGAATGGAAATAAGAATCGAGTGCGAGGGCGTTGGACCTTTTAAAGAAATTAAATTGAAATTATTAAATTAACTTTAAAAAAAAATGCATTAAAGTTAAAACCTAAAATTAAAACTAAATTGATTATGAAATTTATTTACCAAAATGAAACTATTAATGGATTAAATTAAATAAAACATTTTTTCATTTTTTGTGATTTCTGATTTTTTTTATTTTTTTATGAAAATTAATTTTGATGAATTAACTAAAATAAATAAAAACAAATAGATAGAAAAAATGAAAAGAAAGAAAATAATATGCAAACCAATGGGGGGTGTTGACCCCAATTTTGGAGGTAAATTGAGGAATTTTGGCCCATCAGGAGGAGGCCTTTTTGACTTTTCTGGGATTGTGTGAGGAGCTGTTGACAGCGTGCACGATGGACTGCAGATCTTGACCATTGGATTGACCCCCTGGGCGCGTGGCAGGCAGAGGCATGTGCGTTGTATGGTGGGCCTCTGGTCATATGCTGCATAGAAACACTTGAAGCAAAATAATAGAAATTGTTTAGGGGACCTGGGATTCGAACCCAGGTCCCAACGTTTACCAAGCCTCTTGTCCACCAACTGATCTGTTGAGCGCGTTGTACATAGAATAAAAAACAAATAATATAAAACAAAATTGACGTTAATGATATAGAAATAAAAAAAGCGCGCTGGAATTCAAACCCTCCAACCAGGTCTCGCCACATGATCTTCTTCTCCGTTCGTCCCTGAAATAAAAGAGGTAGCGGGGGTTTTAAACCCCCCCAAAACACAGGCTTTTTGAAAATAGTGAATAGCTCATATGGACACATAAATAAGGCGCGAATAGTTGGTTGAATCTGTCTGGAGATCCTGATTCTAACCATGGTAATTGGATGTCCTGATTTTACAGTGTGTGCAAACGCCCAATTTGAAGCTTGAGAAACCCTAAAACATTTCAATGGCATATTTCGCTACAGGAATTGTTAGTTAAATTAAAGGTTACCATTAGTCTCAGAACCTTCATATTAGTGTAAATCCATATTCAAAATGTATAAAAAATGCATGCATATTGGAACACGATTATGAAAAAAATTTGAGAAAGTTTGACATCTATATACCAATTCCTTGCGCGTGAGGAGTTGGTTCTGATTGGAATAGCTTCCTTGGGATGTCAGCAACGTGTTTGAATAGGAATGAGGACTTGAAACAAGCTCTAGAAGTGTTTTCAGTTTTGAAAATTTTGGCCAAAAATGCAAGTTTGCTTCTGAGTTTTGGGCGCAGCTTAGGTCTTGTCTGTGCTTCTGATCCCTTGCATATGTGTTATGTAACCTGTTTTGATAAGAATTATGGCCTCATAATACCTTGCCTTCATGTTCAAGATTCTCCATAAACCTCCATTAACAACTTTCCATTTTTTGAGCCAATTTTGAATTCTTGCTTCATTTAGCCTTGGCACGAATATGGGATATGCATAATGGTGATTCAAAGTTAATCAAAGCCAAATATCCCCCTTAATTAACCTTTTTTATTTTTATTTGATTTTAAAGGATTTAAAATGAATTAAATCCAAAAAAATCTAATAAAAATGAAAAAATTAATTTTAAATATTGAAATAAAAGGTGGGACACGTGGGAAGCATGGCCAAGCTGATTCAAGTGGAAAAAGTGGGCCCCTTTTGTCAAAAAATGAAATTTCAAGGATAAATGATTTTGGCCATTTCACAAAAATTTCCCAACTTCTCCAATGCATATCTTGCTCAATTTTGAAGTTATGAACATGTTCTTGGACATTTTGGAAAGGTCTTGAAGTCTTCTAACCAATGTCTTTGGTCCCATGTCATTTTGATTTACCAATCTCAAGTTATGGTCTTTGACTTAAAGTCCCTTTTTGTTGACTTTTGAAAATGACCTATAATGTTGAAATTGATAACTTTTTGTGAGAGCATTTCTTGGACTTGGAATGTGAAGATGAGTTGTAGGAAATGTCCTCCCCTTCAAGATGAGCATTGGATGGGATTTTTCTGATGAACCATGAAAAAGTTATGCCTTGGTCAAGTTACAGTTGACTTTTCAACTGTCCAAAAATAGAAACTTTTGACACCTTGATGATTTTTGAGCCATTCTTGTGAAATCATGGTCAAGACTTGACCAAATGATGATTGTGGCTTCAAAATAAGATGTTGACCAAAAATTTTGACTTTTGACTGCCAAATGACCATTTTGCCCCTATAGTTGACTGTTGAGCAAATGGGACTTTTGACTGTGCAACTTGACCTTGTGAGCCTTGAAACTTGACATGTAGGTGCTTGACAATGTGTATGAGCATATGAGACTTGATTGAGCCCTTGAAAACTTCAACTTCCTTGCAAGAACCAAAACCCTAGTTTGACTGGCTTAGGAGGATGGTTGACTGTGTAACCTTTGAGTAGACTTGAGCCATTTGAGGTGATGCTTGGCAAAACTTTGAAGATTATGGGAGAGCAAATTTTGGGGTACAACAGTTGCCCCTGTTCAATCTTCTTAGACCTGAGGATGTAGATTGGCTTGTGTGCCTTTCGTGATCCGAAGGTGGAAGATGATTGAACACTAGAGTGCCCAAAAATTTGCGCTCACATAGTTGAGTATCAGCAGTGCGATGGCGGGAATGGGCTTACAGATGCCATTTGGAGAGGTGGTGGATAGGAGGATGGGCTTATAGATGCCATCGGGAGGTGTCGATCGCGTAAGAGATTCCTTAGCGAGAACTTGCGTACCTGAGAAAGAAAATTACCTGGTCTGTTACAGGAGTTGACATTCAAACTCTTTGTGGAGACGTGCCCTGGATGGATACAGGAATCGAATCTTTAAACTCTTCAGACGTGCCCTGGCGAGGTACAGGAATCCAGTCCGGAGAATATAGTCGTCAACAGATACACCCTGGCAAGATACAGGAATCGGATCTTCGAACTCTTCAGACGTGCGCTGGAGAGATACAGGAATCGAGTCTGGTACTGTAGTCGTCAACAGATACACCCTGGCAAGATACAGGAATCGGATCTTCGAACTCTTCAGACGTGCCCTGGCAAGATACGGGAATCGAGTCTGGTACCGTAGTCGTCAACAGATACACCCTGGCAAGATACAGGAATCGGATCTTCGAACTCTTCAGACGTGCCCTGGAAAGATACAGGAATCGAGTCTGGTACTGTAGTCGTCAACAGATACACCCTGGCAAGATACAGGAATCAGATCTCGAACTCTTCAAACGTGCCCTGGCAAGATACGGGAATCGAGTCTGGTACTGTAGTCGTCAACAAATACACCCTGGCAGGATACAGGAATCGGATCTTCGAACTCTTTAGACGTGCCCTGGCAAGATACAGGAATTGAGTCTGGTACTGTAGTCGTTAACAGATACACCCTGGCAAGATACAGGAATCGGATCTTCGAACTCTTCAGACGTGCCCTGGCAATATACGAGAATCGAGTCTGGTATTGTAGTCGTCAACAGATACACCCTGGCAAGATACAGGAATCGAATCTTCGAACTCTTCAGACGTGCCCTGGCAAGATACAGGAATCGAGTCTGGTACTGTAGTCGTCAACAGATACACCTTGGCAAGATACAGGAATCAGATCTTCGAACTCTTCAGACGTGCCCTGGCAAGATACAGGAATCGAGTCTGGTACTGTACTCGTCAACAGATACACCCTGGCAAGATACAGGAATCGGATCTTCAAACTCTTCAGACGTGCCCTGGCAAGATACAGGAATCGAGTCTGGTACTGTAGTCGTCAACAGATACACCCTGGCAAGATACAGGAATCGGATCTTCGAACTCTTCAGACGTGCCCTGGCAAGATACAGGAATCGAGTCTGGTACTGTAGTCGTCAACAGATACACCCTGGCAAGATACAGGAATCGAATCTTCGAACTCTTCAGACGTGCCCTGGCAAGATATGGGAATCAAGTCTGGTACTGTAGTCGTCAACAGATACACCCTGGCAAGATACAGGAATCGGATCTTCGAACTCTTCAGACGTGCCCTGGCAAGATACAGGAATCGAGTCTGGTACTGTAGTCGTCAACAGATACTCCCTGGCAAGATACAGGAATCAGATCTTCGAACTCTTCAGACGTGCCCTGGCAAGATACAGGAATCGATTCTGGTACTGTAGTCGTCAACAGATACACCCTGGCAAGATAGGAATCGGATCTTCGAACTCTTCAGACGTGCCCTGACAAGATACGGGAATCGAGTCTGGTACTGTAGTCGTCAACAGATACACCCTGGCAAGATACAGGAATCGGATCTTCGAACTCTTCAGACGTGCCCTGGCAAGATACAGGAATCGAGTCTGGTACTGTAGTCGTCAACAGATACTCCCTGGCAAGATACAGGAATCGGATCTTCGAACTCTTCAGACGTGCCCTGGCAAGATACAGGAATCGAGTCTGGTACTTTATTCGTCAACAGATACTCCCTGGCAAGATACAGGAATCGGATCTGGAATCACGACAGTTGATAGCAATTATCTTTGTATTAACTTTTGTCCTAAAAAGGCAAAACGTTAATTGTATGTGATGTCATGATGTATGACATGCGAGATGTTCTCAGAATGAATGAGATTGTATTTTGTTCATGATGTGTATATGCATGCTATAATGTATGAAGATGTGTTTATGAATGTATGTTTTTGTCTAGGAAAGTAAATCCTTGACGGGTGCCGGGAAGTCACATCCTGGGCTGATGTTGGAAAGTAGAGTTTTGTTTCCGCTGAGGATGATGGTTGCAAGAATACCGGTAGGAGAAGATGACTCCGTTGGGGAACAAACTTGATGAAGAGATTGCTCTGCGGGGAATGACTACTCTAGCGACCTTGCTGGGGAACAGTACTCTATGGGGAGAGAGGTATGCTGTTGAGATGTCGATGATAACTCCGCTGGGGATACCGTCGTTATGTTGGGAGTGTTAATAGACTCCACTGGGGATAAGAAGACTTTGCCGAGGACGATCCTTCCGTGGCTTTTGGCTGAGGATAAACCAGTTATACCCTGGTAGGGAAATAACCTTTGAATAAAGCCGGGGGACGCGTTCGTGCTCTGCGAGGGATAAGCTTCCAGAATCTACTGGGGATAAGCTTCGTGCTGGGGAGATGGATTGAACTTTCTTGGGGAAACTTCTGGACTGGACTCTCCTGGGGAAATTTTGAGATACCCTTGGGGAAGCGGCTCCACTGAATGTTTAGTATACCGCCGGGGAACAATCTTAGATCAAGACTGCCGGGGATGCTTGTTAAGAATGTTTGTATGTTTTTGGGGAATGTTGAGATCTGCTGGAGGATACCCAACTTCCTTAAGGTTTGATAGAGTAGGCTAACTCTGCTTGGGGAGAGTGTACTGACTTGCTGGCTCACTCTCTGTGGAATGAAGGTATCTTGGTTCTGTTCTTCAGCTGTACTTACCTTGGTACCTTGGTGGATATAGCAATTAGATCGCTTTAGACAACTCATTATTGCCCCTGTTTCTAATGTCACCTGCAATTAATCCTTTGTTTTGCATGCAAATATTTATGAGTTAGCAATTAGTGTCAAATGCATATATCACAAATTGAAACTTGGACGTTCTTCGCAAAACAAAACAGAAAAAGGAAAAACAAAAGGCAATTTGTCTGAAAAGTGTATTTGTATTGATTTTTGAATTTGCCCGTAAATAGGCGTTTATATACAAGAGGCTGACGTCCTAGTAAGAGAACGCCGCTGAACAAAAGAGTTTATACAATTTGTACCAAGGAAAATAACACAGCTGTGTGAAAAGAACAATCCCACTGGGTTCCAACTCTGCTATTGCCTTTATATCTTCGAGAGTCTCATCACTTGATGACCTAGCTGAAGATGAAGCTGATTGATTGATGCCGTTTGAACTTGATGTTGATACCGGATTTTGGATGCGAGGTGACCCAATGAGACATAGTATTACGCTTTATCCCTAACTTTTGCCTGGACCTCCCTTTCGGGTTTTCAGTCCACCGGGATACCCATTTTTGCCCAAGCCGCCTTTTCAGGTTTTCGACTTGCCGGGTGTACAGATTTTTTATTTCATCCCTCATTTTGCCCGAACCCTTTTGGTTCGCCGGGAAGCCCTAGTTTTTGCCTAGGTATGTCAACCTAGCGGGTCTTTTTCATGCGTAGTATCTTTTTACTATGTCTGCATTGGCGGGGTGAGGAAGGTCGTCACCATCCATGTTGGTTAGAATCATGGCTCCTCCTGAGAAGACATGTTTAACCACAAATGGCCCTTCGTATGTGGGGGTCCATTTGCCCCTTGGATCACTCTGAGGAAGGATGATACGTTTGATTACCAGATCCCCAACTTGATATTCTTGTGGTCTGACCTTTTTGTTAAATGCCCTGATCATCCGTTTTTGGTACGTCTGACCATGACAAATAGCAGCAAGTCTCTTTTCGTCGATTAAGTTTAGCTGATCAAGTCGTGTCTGGATCCAATCATCTTCACTCAGATCTGCATCCTTCATTATCCGGAGAGAGGGTATCTGCACTTCGATCGGTAAGACTGCCTCCATACCGTAGACCAAGGAGAAGGGAGTTGCCCCGGTTGACGTCCTTGCTGAGGTACGGTACCCATGTAGAGCAAACGGTAACATCTCGTGCCAATCTTTATAAGTCACTGTCATCTTCTGCACAATTTTCTTGATATTCTTATTTGCTGCTTCTACAGCCCCATTCATCTTCGGCCGGTAAGGAGAAGAGTTGTGGTGCTGTATTTTAAACTGCTCGCAGAGCTTAGTGATCATCTTGTTATTGAGATTGGTACCGTTGTCTGTAATGATCCTCTCCGGGACGCCGTATCGGCAGATCAGGTTATGCCGAATGAACCGTGCCACAAAGTTCTTGGTTACTGTAGCATAGGAAGCTGCTTCAACCCATTTTGTAAAATAATCGATCGCTACCAGGATGAAGCGATGCTCGTTGGATGCCGTAGGTTTAATCTCACCGATCATATCTATGCCCCACATCGCAAAAGGCCAAGGTGCAGTCAGGACGTTCAGAGGAACTGGAGGAACATGCACCTTATCTGCATAAATCTGGCATTTGTGACATGTCCGAGAGTGTTGGTAGCAGTCGGCTTCCATTGTGGACCAGAAATACCCTGCCCGAAGGATCTTCTTTGCCATAGTATGTCCACTGGAATGTGTCCCGAAGGTACCTTCATGCAGCTCTGCCATGATCCTTTCTGCTTCAGTATTATCCACACAACACAGTAAGGTTGAAACATGGTTTCGCTTGTACAGGATGCCGTTGCTAAGAAAGAACTTCGTTGCGAACCTTCTCAGAAACTTCTTATCGTTGACAGATGCACCTTCAGGGTATTCCTGAGCTTCCAAGTATCTCTTCACCTCATGGTACCAAGGTTTCTCATTCACCAACTCAGTCTCAAGATCACAACAGTATGCCGGTTCGTCCAGTTTCCAGATGATGATCCGGGGAGCCTCATTGTCCCATTTGACTTTGAACATGGAAGACATCGTAGCTAACGCGTCCGCCAACTGATTCTCCTCTCTTGGAAAATGTTCAAAGGTTATCTCTATGAAATGGGGGATCAATGTCAACACACATTCTCTGTAAGGAATAAGATTCGGATGTTTCGTATCCCACTCCCCTTTGATCTGATTGATCACGAGAGCGGAATCTCCGAAGACACTCAGAAACTTGATCCTTAAGTCAATCGCAGCTCGGAGACCCATGATGCATGCCTCATACTCTGCCATGTTGTTGGTGCAGTTGAAACATAGCCGGGCAGTAAGTGGAGTATGAGTGCCTTGAGGGGATATGATCACAGCGCCGATACCGTTACCCAAAGCATTGGAGGCTCCGTCAAAGTGAATAGACCATCGGGATCCTTCCTCAGGTCCTTCATCCGGTCCAGGTACTTCACAATCAGTCACAATCATGATACTCTCGTCTGGAAACTCGAAGTTCATTGACTGATAGTCGTCTACTGCCTGATGTGCCAAGTGGTCCGCCAATACACTTCCTTTGATAGCTTTCTGAGTTGTGTACTGGATGTCGTATTCTGTCAAGATCATTTGCCATCTTGCTATTCTCCCAGACAGGGCAGGCTTTTCAAATATATACTTTATAGGATCCATCTTTGAGATCAACAAAGTAGTGTGAGTCAGCATATACTGTCTCAGCCGGCGAGCAACCCATACCAAAGCGCAACAAGTTTTCTCAAGCAGTGAGTATCGGGTCTCACAGTCGGTAAACTTTTTGCTAAGGTAATAAATGGCATGCTCTTTTCGGCCAGACTCGTCATGCTGCCCCAGCACACACCCCATTGAGTTGTCAAGTACTGTCAGGTATAGTATCAGAGGTCTCCCTTCAACCTGTGGCATAAGAATGGGTGGTTCTTGGAGATACTCCTTGATTCTGTCAAAAGCGGCCTGACATTCATCATTCCAACGTACTACTTGATCTTTCTTCAGCAGCTTGAAGATTGGTTCACAGGTGGCAGTTAGATGGGAGATGAATCGAGCAATGTAATTCAGGCGTCCTAGAAAGCCTCTGACCTCTTTCTCTGTCTTGGGAACTGGCATCTCTTGAATAGCTTTAACCTTGGCAGGGTCCACTTGAATACCCTTGTCACTTACGACGAAGCCCAGCAACTTTCCAGATCTTACCCCGAAGGTGCACTTGTTCGGGTTCAATCTCAGCTTGTACAGTTTCAGACGATCAAACAATTTCTGCAGATGATCCAGGTTTTCCTCCTCAGTTTGGGACCTTGCAATCATATCGTCAACATACACTTCAATCTCATGATGGATCATATCATGAAATAAAGCAACCATGGCACGTTGGTAGGTTGCCCCAGCATTTTTCAACCCGAATGGCATGACCTTGTAGCAGAAGGTGCCCCACTGAGTAACAAAGGTAGTCTTTTCCATGTCTTCAGGAGCCATCTTGATCTGATTATAACCTGAAAAGCCATCCATGAAAGAGAACACCTTGTGCTGAGCAGTATTGTCAACCAGGACGTCAATGTGAGGTAAGGGAAAGTCATCCTTGGGGCTGGCCCTGTTCAGATCCCTGTAATCAACACACATTCTGACCTTACACTCTTTCTTCGGCACCGGCACCACATTGGCAACCCACTGAGGGTAAGAAGTCACTGCTAGAAACCCGACATCAAATTGTTTCATAACCTCAGCCTTGATCTTCTCGGACATCTCTGGACGCATACGGTGGACCTTTTGCTTAACCGGAGGGCAGTCTTCCTTAGTAGGCAAATGATGGACCACAATGTCGGTATCCAACCCAAGCATGT
The DNA here is from genome assembly GCA_948472305.1 of Vicia faba. Lineage (NCBI taxonomy): Eukaryota > Viridiplantae > Streptophyta > Magnoliopsida > Fabales > Fabaceae > Vicia > Vicia faba. The sequence continues at coordinate 1,311,572,602 of OX451738.1, read as the reverse complement.
CTTCGTAAGACCAGGCAAAGATCTCCACATAATCATGCAGCATCTGAATCAGCCGTTGTTTCACGCTAAGCTCGAGATTGGCACCAATCTTGACTTCCTTTCTATCTGTCTCAGTACCCAGATTCACCGTTTCCATTGGCTCTTCATGTGGTTGAATGGCCCTCTCCTCCTGGAGTAACAGTCTTGCAAGCTCACCAGGCACTTCACAATCATCTTCACCTTCGTCTTCGGCTAAGTTGATCGGATTTTCGAAGTCATAACTGGCAGTAGCAGAGTCGTTACCAGTGAGATCCAGAGTGGATTGAGACCTGTATGAGTGAGTGTTTGTAAATACAGCTACTTTGCAATATATATATAAAGAAAGAAAGGGAGCGCAAGATTTGAAATGTGAAAAACGTCCAATGCTTTTATTCATGATATATGAAGGTGACAAACAAAAGCCCTCACAAACAGAACCACGGTGCCCCGGGTAAGACACCGGGCCATAAAGTTTCAAATTACTGTTTATTACAAATCCAAAACAAAGAATTTCATTACTGGGTGACAAAAGTAATGGGTGTAAAGTCTTTTGCGGTCCAGTTGCTAGGTCCACCGTTGGCCGTTGGGTAGATCCAGCTGTGAAACTCTGATTCTTCCACTTCGTCTTCATCCCCAATAACATTTACTCCATGGTTAGGCATGGGAGCAGTCACTACATTAGGCTTCTCGGGCGCCTCAAACTGTACCTCTTTAGCATCAATAAGGTCTTGAACCTTATTCCTTAGAGCCCAACAATCATCTGTGTTATGTCTCGGGCTATCAGAGTGGTAAGCGCAGCGGGCGTTGGGGTTGTACTTCAGAGATGCTGTGTTTACCATCTTCGGAGCCTCTTTGACAGTTACCAGGCTAGTTGACAGCAGTTGCGGCAGGATCTGAGAGAGAGTCTTGATGAGCCGAGTATACTGCCGTTTGGGCCTCTCAGCCCTGGGTTGGTTGTACTGTTGTGGAGCAGCAGCAGGCTTAGAAATAACCACCGCGTTGACAGCTTGGCGTCGTTCAGGTTTGTCTTGCCTTCTTGGACCATACACAACACTTGCCTCTTTCTTGAAGGGCTTCTTTTCGATACTTGAGGAGGCAACCTTCTGTATCTTCCCCGATTTTATACCAGCCTCGATCCTCTCACCAGTCAGGATCAGATCAGTAAACCCAGCAGAGGAATTACCAATGAGATGATTGAAAAATGGACCAGATAGGGTCCCTAGGAACATATCCACCAGCTCCCGGTCCGTCAATGGTGGCTGCACCCTGCCAGCCAGATCTCTCCATTTCTGTGCGTACTCCTTAAAACCTTCTCCCGACCCTAGCGACATACCCTGGAGTTGGGTACGCGTAGGAGCGAGGTCGGAATTATATTGATACTGCTTGTAAAAAGTAGTGGCCAGATCCTCCCAGTTACGAATGTTGGTTCCATCCAACTGATAGAACCATTCGAGGTGAGTCCCTGAAAGACTCTCCTGGAAGAAGTGTGTTGTACCCCAAAATTTGCCCTCCCATATTCTTCAAGATTTGCAAAGAGCATGCTTCAAAGTCTCCCCAAGGGTTGCACAGTTCAAGGGCCTCCTAACAGTCAAAAACTAGGGTTTTGGTTCTGACAAAGAAATTGAAGTTTCCAAGGGTCCAATCAAGTCCCACATGCCTATAAACATGGTCAAACAACCTCATGTCAAGTTTTAAGACTTACAACACAAAATTGCACAGTCAAAAACCCTAATTGCCCTACAGTCAACTGCAGGGGCAAAATGGTCATTTGACAGTCAAAAGTTCAAATTTTTGGTCAACATCTCATTTTGAAGCCACAAACATCATTTGATCAATTCTTGATCATGATTTTCAAGGTATGGCTCAAAAAGTCTCAAGATGCAAAAGTTTCCATATTTGGACAGTTGAAAAAGTCAACTGTAACTTGACCAAGGCATAACTTCCACATGGATTATCAGAAAAATTCCATCCAAAGCTCATTTTGAAGAGAAAGACATTTCCTACAACTCCTCTTCACACTTCAAGTCCAAGAAATGCTCTCACAAAAAGTTATCAATTTCAACATTATAGGTCATTTTCAAAAGTCAACAAAAAGGGACTTTAAGTCAAAGGCCATAACTTGAGATTGGTAAATCCCAATGACATGGGACCAAAGGAATTTGTTAGAGGACTTCAAGACCTTTCCAAAATGTCCAAGAACATGATCAAATATTAAAAATTGAGCAAGATATGCCTTGTGGAAGTTGGGAAATTTTTGGGAATTTTGAAAAGTCAAGTTTGCTTCAAATGCCTTAAAATTGCTAATGGGCCACATTTTCTTCCAAGATTCATCATCCAAAGCATATGCACGACCATTTGGCCCAAAGGGGATTTATTTCATCATTTTTATTATTTATTTGAATTTTTAATCACAATTAATTCATTTAATTAAATAAAATATGGAAAAAAATACTAAACCAATGCATTTGAATCTTTTTATGCAGTGTAATCACTCATTGGATACTCAAGATTTCGTGCATACCAAAATTGGAAAGATTGGCCATGATTGGAATCAAAATCACATGGAAAAGATTTGAAAAATATGCCATGAAAATCAAATATCTCATACATCAATGCAAGGATTTTTGGACTCAAAACTCAACCCTAATTCATTCCATACATAAGTCAGAAGCTAAACCTAGTGCACAAGACCTGGAAGTTGCGCCACACATCAAGAACAACCTTTGCAATTTTTGTGAAAAAAGTAAAAACTGAAAACTGCATTAGAGTTGGATTCAAGGCTTCTAACCAATTGAAAAAGTTTTCTGAGGCATCACTGAACCTGACTGAATCTTTTTTCACGCCCATAGCATCAAGAATTGGTATATAGAATTCGAAATTTCTCATACTTTATGCATATTCGTGTTTCGATTTGTAAGCATCTTCATTGCATTCTTTCTATTGATTTGGACTAATCTAACCATTCTAAAGCTAATGATGTCATTTAATTGGATTTTCATGCCCTATATGCAAAGTTACCATTGAAGCTTTCTAGGTTTTCAGAGGTCACGAATTGGGGGTTTCTTGTTCTGGAAAAATTGGGACATGAGACTAGGGCCATCAGAATCAGAAGCTCATAACGATTAACATGGCATGCTCGCGCTCAATTTATCATGGGCCAATTCCTAATCGCTATTATTCTGTTCATCATTTAGTGGGGGTTTAAAACCCCCGCTATCTCTTTTTATTTTACAGCCAATTGGAGAAGAAGACAGACGTGTCCATGGCTTACAGGCTCATTTGAATTTCGCGCGAAATACCCACTAATCGTTTGTTTTACCTTATATTCATTATTTTCTATATTATATACAACGCGTTGAAGCAGCTCAGTTGGTGGAATGTTGTGTTGGCAAGCTTTGGGACCTGGGTTCGATTCCCAGGTCCCCCCATATTCTTAATATATTTTGTTTCAATGTAATTCCATGCAGCTTCAACCCCATGGATTCATCATACATCCCCCATCCAAGCTTGCCACGCGCCTACTGATCTCCATCCAAGGGCCCTGATCTGAAGAGTACCATGGGCACCAGTCAACACATACGTACGTGGCCCTGAAAAGTCAACTGAAGGCCTTAATTCTTTGGGCCCAAATGCTGGATAACACCTCCAAACTGGGGTCAACACCCCCAAGGGTTTGCATTTCTTTTTTTTCTATTTTTCATTATTTGTTTTAATTTAATTGTTTCCTTTTAATTCTTTAAATTAATATATTTTCATAAAACATAAAAATAATAAAAATCAGAAAAGACAAAAACAAAAATATATTTTATTTTAACATTTTTTGTAAATAAATTGTATTAATTAATTTAGTTAATTCTAGGTTTAAACTTTAATATTTTTTCTAAAAAAATAAAAAAATGTAGAATTAGGGTTTTATACTTTTATCCTTTTTTTCTTTTTCACCACATTAATTATTAATTATTATTTTTGTAAATAAAATTGTATTAATTAATTAGGTTAACTTTAGGTTTAATTTTCACATTTTTTAATATAAACTAAAAATAGCTAGAATTAGGTTTTAATTCCAATTTAATTCTCATAAAAATCCATAAATACAAAAACTCAAAAAATAATTTCCTTTCTCATTTAACCTAATTAATTTCATAATTATAATTTAATTTCCTTAAAAGGGTCCAACGCCCTCGCATTCCCGATTTTAATTCTCTTCGCATTTTTATCTTCTTTCTTTGTAAATATTCATGTAATTCTCCCAAAGCCATGTAATAGATCAATTAGGGTTTTTATATTTCTCGCACTTTATTTTATTTCAAATCGGGTCCTGGATTAAATTTGGCGATGTGGACCCGCGCCTTTGTAATAGCGTAGTACCTTTCAATTCCCGCAACTTTTAACTGTTAACTATTGCATGAAAGAATGAATGTTAAAATAAAAGCAACGCGTAGATCACTAATATATGACAAGATACAAATATCTGAAAACGACACACAAATCACACACCACCCCTAGGATACGCCTCACTGTTGCCTTGCCCCTCGAAAGGTGATCGTCGAGTAGAGGACGTTTTAGTAAGTCCTCATGTCCATGAACATGGCATGAGGGTAGCTTCTAAGGTGTCTTCCCATTGCTCCGGTGATCACCATGTCCCGAACCTTCGAATTGACCCGAACACCTCCAACGGTGGTGCTACCTACCTCTCAATGGTGGGATGGCACTACTTTAAAGGACATTTACACAGACGAATTCCTTAGGGTAGGTAGACGACTCTAGATACTTGCTCTAATTTCAAAACAAATCAAAAAATACTTTTCACACCGACACCTTTTCAAAAAGCTTTCGAAAGCAATTTTTCAAACACTCTTGAGGACCGATACAAGAGTCGAACTGAAATTTTCAAAGAACTTTTTAAAACCCACAGTTGAAAAGCAAACAAACCACTTTTGAAAACACAAATGAGCAAGTACCTAAGAGCCCATGGATAACCATGGATAGAAAGGGTGCTAACACCTTCCCTTTCTATAATCTACCTCCCGAACCGAGAGCAATCTCTATAAGGAATTTTTCTGTGCTTTTGTCCTTTCCATTTGGAGAAAATAAAAGACGGTGGCGACTCTTGCTTCCGCGACATTTCGCGAACCAGCGTTAAACAGTCAGTTCCAGATCCACCGATCACAGAACTGACGACTCTGCTGGAGATATTTACTTAAAGTGAGGTGTACCTTAGGATAGTTCATAGCTGTGTTTTCAATTGTATTGACTTGCTTGCTTTAAATTGTGGGTTGCATGGGAGTTACATAGATCCTAACCCGGATCTGGGGATACCCTGTTTAGGTAGCATAAGCTGTGAGGGACCTGTCCGGCGTAGACCGACACGGGTGAAGCAGTGGCTACGTTGGTGTGGCACCTTGGTCTGTACCGATATCCCTTGTGTTGCAACGAGGAGAATATGGGTCTTCTGAGGAGTCATTAAGCACCAACAACCTTAGAACCTTAAATGACACAACTTGGCCATTAGAACAGTAGCAGTATGCTACGCCCATTGAGGCTAAACTCTCGTGATGGTTCTGGCCGCAAGAAAAGATTGCGATGCTGGAGTTATGACCGATTGAGGGTAGTCAATGATATTGGGATCCTCTAAGAACCCGGTTACCTTTGATAGGACAGGTATGAACCAACAAACTGAAAGAGGGTAATACCTAGACCTCATGCTGGCCTAAACTTTAAGGACTTGTCTTGTGTGACTTGTGTGCCTTATCATGTTTGCCTTTGTATCTATTTGTGGTGTGCTTTATCATAACATCATAACATCATGAGCATTGCATGCATCCTGCATAAGGACTGACCATTTCAAAGACAAAAGGGTTTCACCTTTGCTCTGTTTTGTAGGACATCATGATGCCTGTGTGAAGGAATACTATCCGGTTCAACTTTGTTCACCCCCCTGAGTTACTTGAAGAGTTGGTTAGCAGGATTCCAAATACCACTTCCTTCATCCAGAGGCATGGTTCTCTTCTCAGTTTAGTCACTGCAAAGCGGGATCAACAGTTGATGAGTGTCCTGACCCAGTTCTATGACCCTCTGTACCAGTGCTTCACCTTTCAAGACTTCCAGCTGGTCCCTACCCTGGAAGAGTTCTCTTATTTGCTTAGCATCCCTATCTTGGATCAGACTCCTTACACTGGTTGGGAAAAGACCCTCAGGCTTGAGGAGGTTGCTGCAGCTCTTCCTTTGACCCATCAAGAAGTAATGGACAACTGGGTAACTAGAAGCGGAGTTAAGGGTTTCTTGGCCAAGTTTCTGGTTGGTAAAGCTAACAGTTTCTGGAATGACTTAGACTTTAGGGCATATGAAGACATCTTGGCTCTCTTAATCTATGGGTTAGTCTTGTTTCCTAATCCTGACAACTTCATCAATGTCACTGCCATAAGGATCTTTATGTCTCAGAATCCTGTGCCCACTCTCTTGGGTGACATCCTGCAACAACTTTATGCTCGTACTACCCGAAGACGAGGAACTCTATGGTGTTGTATCCCTTTGTTGGTGAGGTGGTTTATTTTGCACCTCCCTAAGTTCGTGCTGAAGAACCAAGAAGGAAGAGGTTGGGCTCATAGGTTAATGTCTCTCACTGATAAGGACATCATTTGGACTTTCAGAGGTTTGGATGATATAGCTGTTATTGATCGTTGCGGGGAATATCCTAATGTTCCTTTGATTGGTACCCAAGGAGGGATCTCTTACAATCCATGTCTAGCACTCCGACAGTTTGGAAGGGCCAGAAGAGCAGGGCCTCATGAGATGTTGGTGCCTCACATCAGTTTCGAGTTTCAGGTGGATAGTGACGAGCTGCGTCGTAGGTTCATCAAGGCTTGGGACAGAGTTCATAAAGCTGACCCACAAGAGTTGGGGCCAAAGACTTCTCTACCTATGGAAGCCTACTACAAATGGGTTTGCATCCGTGCTCAGAAATTAGGTATGCCATACGAAGCTGTCAGACCCATCATTCTTGAGTATCCTGACAAAGATGGAGTTCCTCCAACTGTCCTCCCTCCTCAGATACCTACTGATTATGAGACATTAAAGAGGTCTTGGTCACAGCTGCGAGAAGAACGGGATTCTTACCGGGAAAAGTTCAACGAGCAGGAATTGAAGATCCAAAAGCTGACAAAGCAGTTGGAGAATGAGCAAGCTCTGAATGATTACATCCGTACTGAGAAGAGGAGACCATGGGATCAATAAGGAGCTCTAGATGTTCTTTTTACTGTTTTATTTCCCTTTTCAGTATTTCCTTTTATGTAACGCCTAAGGGCAACCTGTTGAACAATTTAAGTTTCAAAGTTGAATCTAATGAAGTGTGTTCCTTTTTGTTTACAAAGTTGATTCCCGATTGTCTTTGAAAATATAAATCATACGCATTCCATTCATCATGTGCATATCAGGTTTTCTTCTTTTCAGGTTGCTTACTATTCTTCGCAGTTTATTTCAGCATCATGAACCCTGACTCATCATCAACCGAGATGTCTATCAAGGCTCTTCAGGCGCAGAACGCGCAAATTCAGGAACTAATCATGGGTTTGGCTCAGGGCCAAGAGGAGCTGAAGGCTCTGCTTCTGAAGAAGGAGAAGAAGAAGAAGAAGAGAACTGTTCTTTTCAACTCGGGCCGAAGGTTTGGCAACACTCTGCAGAATGAAGAGGCTGGTTCTTCTATAGGCAAGAGCAGTCCCCAAGGGGGAAAAGGTCCTAGTCCAGTAGTCTCTGACAACGAGACTGACTTCAATGAGGAACAGTATCCTCCGGCTGAAGACAGATACAAGCAGTTGGAAGACAGACTGAATGCAATGGAGATCCAACAAGTGCCTGGGCTGGATTTCGGAGACTTGGGTTTGTCTACTGGTGTGATCATTCCTCACAAGTTTAAGGCACCATCTTTCACCAAGTATGACGGGGCGTCTTGTCCCAAGCTACACCTCAGGTCTTACGTGCGGAAGATTCAACCGTACTCAGTGGATAAGAACTTGTGGATCCACTTCTTCCAGGAGAGTCTTTCAGGGACTCATCTCGAATGGTTCTATCAGCTGGATGGAACCATGGTTCGTAACTGGGAGGAGTTGGCTACTGCTTTTTACAAGCAGTATCAATATAATGCCGACCTTGCTCCTACACGTACCCAACTCCAGGGTATGTCGCTAGGGTCAAGCGAAGGTTTCAAAGAGTATGCACAGAAGTGGAGGGATCTGGCTGGCAGGGTGCAGCCTCCGTTAACTGACCGGGAGTTGGTAGACATGTTCTTGGGGACCCTATCTGGGACATTTTTCAACCATCTTATCGGTAACTCATCTGCAGGGTTTACTGATCTTATTCTGACTGGAGAGAGAATAGAGGCTGGGATGAAGTCTGGTAAAATTCAGAAGGGTGCATCTACAAGTTCTGAGAAGAAACCCTTCAAGAAAGAGGCCAATGCTGTATATGGGTCTAGAAGACAAGAGAAACCCGAGCGCCGCCAATCTGTCAACGCGATGATGATTGCTAAGCCTGCTGCCGCTCCTCGGCAAACCAATCCTCAAAGGGGTGAAAGACCCAGAAGAAAGTTTACCCGGCTAAGTATGACTCTATCACAAATCTTGCCGCAGTTGCTGTCCACCAACTTAGTGACTGTTAGAGAGGCCCCGAAGGTTGTAAACACTACCTCTCCCAAGTACAATCCAAATGCCCGCTGTGCTTATCACTCCGATAGCCCGGGGCATTCCACTGATGATTGCTGGGCCTTAAGAAACAAAGTGCAGGATCTTATTGACGCCAAGGAGGTACAATTTGAGGCACCTGAGAAGCCCAATGTGGTGACTGCTCCCATGCCTAACCATGGAGTAAATGCTATCATAGAGGATGATGAAGTGGATGAAGCTGAGTTCGACAGCTGGATTTACCCGGCAACCGACAATGAACCTAGCAATTGGATTGCAAAGGACAACCTACTTGTTTCTCTTGTTACTGAGTAATGAATTCTTCTGTTTTGGTATTTGTAATAAACAATTAAAACTCTATGGCTCGGTGTCTTACCCGGGACACCGTTGGCTTCATTTGTGAGGGCATATAAATTGTCATTTCATATATCATGAATAAAGACCTTGGACGTTTTCTCGCATTTCAAATCTTATGCTCCTTTTCTTTCTTTCCTTTCTTTATATATTGCAAAACAGCTGTATTTACACACACTCACTCATACAGGTTTCAATCCACTCTGGATCTCACTGGTAACGACTCTGCTACTGCCAGTTATGACTTCGAAAATCCGATCAACTTAGCCGAAGACGAAGGTGAAGATGATTGCGAAGTGCCTGGCGAGCTCGCAAGACTGTTACTCCAGGAAGAGAGGCCAATTCAACCACACGAAGAGCCAGTGGAAACAATAAATCTGGGTACTGAGACGGACAGGAAGGAGGTTAAGATTGGTGCCAACCTAGAGCTCAGCGTGAAGCAACGGTTGACTCAGATGCTACATGAGTATGTGGAGATCTTCCCCTGGTCCTACGAAGACATGCCTGGTTTGGATACTGACATTGTGGTCCATCACTTGCCTACTAAGGAAGACTGCCCTCCAGTTAAGCAAAAGGTCCGCCGAATGCGTCCAGAGATGTCTGAGAAGATCAAAGCTGAGGTTATGAAGCAATTTGATGCTGGTTTCCTTGCAGTAACTTCTTACCCTCAGTGGGTTGCTAATGTGGTGCCGGTACCTAAGAAAGATGGAAAGGTAAGAATGTGCGTGGACTACAGGGATCTGAACAGGGCCAGCCCCAAAGATGACTTCCCTCTACCTCACATTGATGTCCTTGTTGACAATACTTCTCAGCACCAAGTGTTCTCTTTCATGGATGGTTTTTTCAGGTTACAATCAGATTAAGATGGCTCCTGAAGACATGGAAAAGACTACCTTTGTTACTCAGTGGGGCACCTTCTGCTACAAGGTCATGCCTTTTGGACTGAAGAACGCTGGGGCAACCTACCAACGTGCCATGGTTGCTTTATTTCATGAAATGATCCATCATGAGATAGAAGTGTATGTTGACGACATGATCGCAAGGTCCTAGACTGAGGAAGAGCACCTAGATCATCTGCAGAAATTGTTTGACCGTCTGAAGTTGTATAAGCTGAGGTTGAACCCGAACAAGTGCACCTTCGGGGTAAGATCTGGAAAGTTGCTAGGCTTCGTTGTAAGTGATAAGGGTATTCAAGTGGACCCTGCCAAGGTTAAAGCCATTCAAGAGATGCCAGTTCCTAAGACAGAGAAGGAGGTCAGAGGCTTTCTAGGACGCCTGAATTACATCGCCCGGTTCATCTCACACCTAACTGCTACCTGTGAACCAATCTTCAAGCTGCTGAAGAAAGATCAGGTAGTACGTTGGAATGATGAATGTCAGGCCGCTTTTGACAGAATCAAAGAGTATCTCCAAGAACCACCTATCCTTATGCCACCAGTTGAAGGGAGACCTCTGATACTATACCTAACAGTGCTTGACAACTCAATGGGGTCTGTGCTGGGGCAGCATGACGAGTCTGGCCGAAAAGAGCATGCCATTTATTACCTTAGCAAAAAGTTTACCGACTGTGAGACCCGATACTCACTGCTCGAGAAAACTTGTTGCGCTTTGGTATGGGCTGCTCGCCGGCTGAGACAGTATATGCTGACTCACACTACCTTGTTGATCTCAAAGATGGATCCTATAAAGTACATATTTGAAAAGCCTGCTCTGTCTGGGAGAATAGCAAGATGGCAAATGATCTTGACAGAATATGACATCCAGTATACAACTCAGAAAGCCATGAGAAGATCGTCCTCGACAAAGTCTTCTTATCCCCAACGAAGTCTATCAGCACTTCCAACACAACAATGGTATCCCCAGCGAAGTTACCATCAACATTTCAACAAAGTACCTCTCTCCCCACAGAGTATTGCTCCCCAGCAAGATCGTTAGAGTACTTTTCTCCCCGCAAAGTAATCCATTCGCCAAGTTTATTCACCAACGGAGATATCTTCTCCTACCGGTATTTTTGCAACTATCATCCCCAGCGGAAGCAGAGATCTATTCTTCAAACATCAGCCCAGGAGTGACTTCCCGGCACCCGTCAAGGATTTATTTTCCTAAGACGAAAAGATACATTCATAAACATCACATTTTCATACATTATAGCGTGCATATACACATCATATCTTACAAATCTCATTCATGTTGAGAACATCATCGCTTGATTCATATCATGCCTTGCATATGACTGACCTTTACCTTTCAGGAAAGATCCAGTTAAATTCTCAGCTATATTTCAAGAATTTAGTCTGGTTCAGTTAAATCGACCCTAAGATTTTCCTATTTCTTATCCAGTCAAAGGACTTCTCATGTTCAGTCAGATCGACCCTAAGATCTCCCTGTTTCTTATCCAGTTGAAGATTTCAAGACCTAGTCTGGTTCAGTTAAATCGACCCTAAGATTTTCCTGTTTCTTATCCAGTCAAAGGCCTTCTCTGGTTCAGTTAGATTGACCCTAAGATCTCCCTGTTTCTTATCCAGTTGAAGATTTCAAGACCTAGTCTGGTTCAGTTAAATCGACCCTAAGATTTTCCCGTTTCTTATCCAGTCAAAGGCCTTCTCTGGTTCAGTCAGATCGACCCTAAGATCTCCCTGTTTCTTATCCAGTTGAAGATTTCAAGACCTAGTCTGGTTCAGTTAAATCGACCCTAAGATTTTCCTGTTTCTTATCCAGTCAAAGGCCTTCTCTGGTTCAGTCAGATCGACCCTAAGATCTCCCTGTTTCTTATCCAGTTGAAGATTTCAAGACCTAGTCTGGTTCAGTTAAATCGACCCTAAGATTTTCCTGTTTCTTATCCAGTCAAAGGCCTTCTCTGGTTCAGTCAGATCGACCCTAAGATCTCCCTGTTTCTTATCCAGTTGAAGATTTCAAGACCTAGTCTGGTTCAGTTAAATCGACCCTAAGATTTTCCTGTTTCTTATCCAGTCAAAGGCCTTCTCTGGTTCAGTTAGATCGACCCTAAGATCTCCATGTTTCTTATCCAGTTGAAGATTTCAAGACCTAGTCTGGTTCAGTTAAATCGACCCTAAGATTTTCCTGTTTCTTATCCAGTCAAAGGCCTTCTCTGGTTCAGTCAGATCGACCCTAAGATCTCCCTGTTTCTTATCCAGTTGAAGATTTCAAGACCTAGTCTGGTTCAGTTAAATCGACCCTAAGATTTTCCTGTTTCTTATCCAGTCAAAGGCCTTCTCTGGTTCAGTCAGATCGACCCTAAGATCTCCCTGTTTCTTATCCAGTTGAAGATTTCAAGACCTAGTCTGGTTCAGTTAAATCGACCCTAAGATTTTCCTGTTTCTTATCCAGTCAAAGGCCTTCTCTGGTTCAGTCAGATCGACCCTAAGATCTCCCTGTTTCTTATCCAGTTGAAGATTTCAAGACCTAGTCTGGTTCAGTTAAATCGACCCTAAGATTTTCCTGTTTCTTATCCAGTCAAAGACCTTCTCTGGTTCAGTCAGATCGACCCTAACATCTCCCTGTTTCTTATCCAGTTGAAGATTTCAAGACCTTGTCCGGTTCAGTTAAATCGACCCTAAGATTTTCCTGTTTCTTATCCAGTCAAAGGCCTTCTCTAGTCCAGTTAAATCGACCCCTAAAAGATTTTCCTTATAAAGACTCAGTTAAAGACATCCAAGGTTCTCTCAGCACTACTGTTGAGGTAGTAATCGCCCCAAGATTCTCTCAGCGTTCCTGTTGAGGTAGTAATCACCCCAGATTCTCTCAGCGTTCCTGTTGAGGTAGTAATCATCCAAGGTTCTCTCACCGTCCCGTTGAGGTAGTAACCATCCCTGGTTCATTCATCGCCGTTTGAAGCTCCAGATTCAATTCCTTTAACCAGTCAGGACACATCTATACAAAGAGTCTGAAGACCAGCTCCTGTAACAGGCCAGGTAATCATTTTCTTTTTCAGGTACGCAAGTTCTCGCTAAGGAATCTCTTACGCGATCACCTCTCAGCATGGCATCTATAAGCCATCATCCTACTCATCAGTCTCCAAATGGCATATGTAAGCCCATTCCCACTATCACACTGCTGACATTCTACTATGTGAGTGCAAATTTCTGGGCACTCTAGTGTTCAATCATCTTCCACCTTCGGATTACGAAAGGCACGTCAGTCAATCTGCATCCTCAGGTCTAAGAAAATTGAACAGGGGCAACTGTTGTACCCCAAAATTTGCCCTCCCATATTCTTCAAGATTTGCAAAGAGCATGCTTCAAAGTCTCCCCAAGGGTTGCACAGTTCAAGGGCCTCCTAACAGTCAAAAACTAGGGTTTTGGTTCTGACAAAGAAATTGAAGTTTCCAAGGGTCCAATCAAGTCCCACATGCCTATAAACATGGTCAAACATCCTCATGTCAAGTTTCAAGACTTACAGCACAAAATTGCACAATCAAAAACCCTAATTGCCCTACAGTCAACTGCAGGGGCAAAATGGTCATTTGACAGTCAAAAGTTCAAATTTTTGGTCAACATCTCATTTTGAAGCCACAAACATCATTTGATCAATTCTTGATCATGATTTTCAAGGTATGGCTCAAAAAGTCTCAAGATGCAAAAGTTTCCATATTTGGACAGTTGAAAAAGTCAACTGTAACTTGACCAAGGCATAACTTCCACATGGATTATCAGAAAAATTCCATCCAACGCTCATTTTGAAGAGAAAGACATTTCCTACAACTCCTCTTCACACTTCAAGTCCAAGAAATGCTCTCACAAAAAGTTATCAATTTCAACATTATAGGTCATTTCAAAAGTCAACAAAAAGGGACTTTAAGTCAAAGGCCATAACTTGAGATTGGTAAATCAAAATGACATGGGACCAAAGACATTGGTTAGAGGACTTCAATACATTTCCAAAATGTCCAGGAACATGATCAAAGATTAAAAATTGAGCAAGATATGCCTTGTGGAAGTTGGGAAATTTTTGGGAATTTTGAAAAGTCAACTTTGCTTCAAATGCCTTAAAATTGCTAATGGGCCACATTTTCTTCCAAGATTCATCATCCAAAGCATATGCACGACCATTTGGCCCAAAGGGGATTTATTTCATCATTTTTATTATTTATTTGAATTTTTAATCACAATTAATTGATTTAATTAAATAAAATATGGAAAAAATACTAAACCAATGCATTTGAATCTTTTTATGCAGTGTAATCACTCATTGGATACTCAAGATTTCGTGCATACCAAAATTGGAAAGATTGGCCATGATTGGAATCAAAATCACATGGAAAAGATTTGAAAAATATGCCATGAAAATCAAATATCTCATACATTAATGCAAGGATTTTTGGACTCAAAACTCAACCCTAATTCATTCCATACATAAGTCAGAAGCTAAACCTAGTGCACAAGACCTGGAAGCTGCGCCACACATCAAGAACAACCTTTGCAATTTTTGTGAAAAAAGTAAAAACTGAAAACTGCATTAGAGTTGGATTCAAGGCTTCTAACCAATTGAAAAAGTTTTCTGAGGCATCACTGAACCTGACTGAATCTTTTTTCACGCCCATAGCATCAAGAATTGGTATATAGAATTCGAAATTTCTCATACTTTATGCATATTCGTGTTTCGATTTGTAAGCATCTTCATTGCATTCTTTCTATTGATTTAGACTAATCTAACCATTCTAAAGCTAATGATGTCATTTAATTGGATTTTCATGCCCTATATGCAAAGTTACCATTGAAGCTTTCTAGGTTTTCAGAGGTCACGAATTGGGGGTTTCTTGTTCTGGAAAAATTGGGACATGAGACTAGGGCCATCAGAAGCTCATAACGATTAACATGGCATGCTCACGCTCAATTTATCATGGGCCAATTCCTAATCGCTATTATTCTGTTCATCATTTAGTGGGGGTTTAAAACCCTCGCTATCTCTTTTTATTTTACAGGCAATTGGAGAAGAAGACAGACGTGTCCATGGCTTACATGCTCATTTGAATTTCGCGCGAAATACCCACTAATCGTTTGTTTTACCTTATATTCATTATTTTCTATATTATATACAACGCGTTGAAGCAGCTCAGTTGGTGGAATGTTGTGTTGGCAAGCTTTGGGACCTGGGTTCTATTCCCAGGTCCCCCCATATTCTTAATATATTTTGTTTCAATGTAATTCCATGCAGCTTCAACCCCAGGGATTCATCATACATCCCCCATCCAAGCTTGCCACGCGCCTACTGATCTCCATCCAAGGGCCCTGATCTGAAGAGTACCATGGGCACCAGTCAACGCATACGTACGTGGCCCTGAAAAGTCAACTGAAGGCCTTAATTCTTTGGGCCCAAATGCTGGATAACACCTCCAAACTGGGGTCAACACCCCCAAGAGTTTGCATTTCTTTTTTTTTTCTTCTATTTTTCATTATTTGTTTTAATTTAATTATTTCCTTTTAATTCTTTAAATTAATATATTTTCATAAAACATAAAAATAATAAAAATCAGAAAAGACAAAAACAAAAATATATTTTATTTTAACATTTTTTTGTAAATAAATTGTATTAATTAATTTAGTTAATTCTAGGTTTAAACTTTAATATTTTTTCTAAAAAAATAAAAAAATGTAGAATTAGGGTTTTATACTTTTATCCTTTTTTTCTTTTTCACCACATTAATTATTAATTATTATTTTTGTAAATAAAATTGTATTAATTAATTAGGTTAACTTTAGGTTTAATTTTCACATTTTTTAATATAAACTAAAAATAGCTAGAATTAGGTTTTAATTCCAATTTAATTCTCATAAAAATCCATAA
Source organism: Vicia faba (assembly GCA_948472305.1). Taxonomy (NCBI): domain Eukaryota; kingdom Viridiplantae; phylum Streptophyta; class Magnoliopsida; order Fabales; family Fabaceae; genus Vicia; species Vicia faba. Next base: position 1,311,556,751 of record OX451738.1, on the reverse strand, counting down.
ATACAAAAACTCAAAAAATATTTTCCTTTCTCATTTAACCTAATTAATTTCATAATTATAATTTAATTTCCTTAAAAGGGTCCAACGCCCTCGCATTCCCGATTTTAATTCTCTTCGCATTTTTATCTTCTTTCTTTGTAAATATTCATGTAATTCTCCCAAAGCCATGTAATAGATCAATTAGGGTTTTTATATTTCTCGCACTTTATTTTATTTCAAATCGGGTCCTGGATTAAATTTGGCGATGTGGACCCGCGCCTTTGTTATAGCGTAGTACCTTTCAATTCCCGCAACTTTTAACTGTTAACTATTGCATGAAAGAATGAATGTTAAAATAAAAGCAACGCGTAGATCACTAATATATGACAAGATACAAATATCTGAAAACGACACACAAATCACACACCACCCCTAGGATACGCCTCACTGTTGCCTTGCCCCTCGAAAGGTGATCGTCGAGTAGAGGACGTTTTAGTAAGTCCTCATGTCCATGAACATGGCATGAGGGTAGCTTCTAAGGTGTCTTCCCATTGCTCCGGTGATCACCATGTCCCGAACCTTCAAATTGACCCGAACACCTCCAACGGTGGTGCTACCTACCTCTCAATGGTGGGATGACACTACTTTAAAGGACATTTACACAGACGAATTCCTTAGGGTAGGTAGACGACTCTAGATACTTGCTCTAATTTCAAAACAAATCAAAAAATACTTTTCAAACCGACACCTTTTCAAAAAGCTTTCGAAAGCAATTTTTCAAACACTCTTGAGGACCGATACAAGAGTCGAACTGAAATTTTCAAAGAACTTTTTAAAACCCACAGTTGAAAAGCAAACAAACCACTTTTGAAAACACAAATGAGCAAGTACCTAAGAGCCCATGGATAACCATAGATAGAAAGGGTGCTAACACCTTCCCTTTCTATAATCTACCTCCCGAACCGAGAGCAATCTCTATAAGGAATTTTTTTGTGCTTTTGTCCTTTCCATTTGGAGAAAATAAAAGACGGTGGCGACTCTTGCTTCCGCGACATTTCGCGAACCAGCGTTAAACAGTCAGTTCCAGATCCACCGATCACAGAACTGGCGACTCTGCTGGGGATATTTACTTAAAGTGAGGTGTACCTTAGGATAGTTCATAGCTGTGTTTTCAATTGTATTGACTTGCTTGCTTTAAATTGTGGGTTGCATGGGAGTTACATAGATCCTAACCCGGATCTGGGGATACCCTGTTTAGGTAGCATAAGCTGTGAGGGACCTGTCCGGCGTAGACCGACACGGGTGAAGCAGTGGCTACGTTGGTGTGGCACCTTGGTCTGTACCGATATCCCTTGTGTTGCAATGAGGAAAATATGGGTCTTCTGAGGAGTCATTAAGCACCAACAACCTTAGAACCTTAAATGACACAACTTGGCCATTAGAACAGTAGCAGTTTGCTACGCCCATTGAGGCTAAACTCTCGTGATGGTTCTGGCCGCAAGAAAAGATTGCGATGCTGGAGTTATGACCGATTGAGGGTAGTCAATGATATTGGGATCCTCTAAGAACCCGGTTACCTTTGATAGGACAGGTATGAACCAACAAACTGAAAGAGGGTAATACCTAGACCTCATGCTGGCCTAAACTTTAAGGACTTGTCTTGTGTGACTTGTGTGCCTTATCATGTTTGCCTTTGTATCTATTTATGGTGTGCTTTATCATAACATCATAACATCATGAGCATTGCATTCATCCTGCATAAGGACTGACCATTTCAAAGACAAAAGGGTTTCACCTTTGCTCTGTTTTGTAGGACATCATGATGCCTGTGCGAAGGAATACTATCCGGTTCAACTTTGTTCACCCCCCTGAGTTACTTGAAGAGTTGGTTAGCAGGATTCCAAATACCACTTCCTTCATCCAGAGGCATGGTTCTCTTCTCAGTTTAGTCACTGCAAAGCGGGATCAACAGTTGATGAGTGTCCTGACCCAGTTCTATGACCCTCTGTACCAGTGCTTCACCTTTCAAGACTTCCAGCTGGTCCCTACCCTGGAAGAGTTCTCTTATTTGCTTAGCATCCCTATCTTGGATCAGACTCCTTACAATGGTTGGGAAAAGAACCTCAGGCTTGAGGAGGTTGATGCAGCTCTTCCTTTGACCCATCAAGAAGTAATGGACAACTGGGTAACTAGAAGCGGAGTTAAGGGTTTCTTGGCCAAGTTTCTGGTTGGTAAAGCTAACAGTTTCTGGAATGACTTGGACTTTAGGGCATATGAAGACATCTTGGCTCTCTTAATCTATGGGTTAGTCTTGTTTCCTAATCCTGACAACTTCATCAATGTCACTGCCATAAGGATCTTTATGTCTCAGAATCCTGTGCCCACTCTCTTGGGTGACATCCTACAACAACTTTATGCTCGTACTACCCGAAGACGAGGAACTCTATGGTGTTGTATCCCTTTGTTGGTGAGGTGGTTTATTTCGCACCTCCCTAAGTTCGTGCTGAAGAACCAAGAAGGAAGAGGTTGGGCTCATAGGTTAATGTCTCTCACTGATAAGGACATCATTTGGACTTTCAGAGGTTTGGATGAGATAGCTGTTATTGATCGTTGCGGGGAATATCCTAATGTTCCTTTGATTGGTACCCAACGAGGGATCTCTTACAATCCATGTCTAGCACACCGACAGTTTGGAAGGGCCAGAAGAGCAGGGCCTCATGAGATGTTGGTGCCTCACATCAGTTTCGAGTTTCAAGTGGATAGTGACGAGCTGCGTCGTAGGTTCATCAAGGCTTGGGACAGAGTTCATAAAGCTGACCCACAAGAGTTAGGGCCAAAGACTTCTCTACCTATGGAAGCCTACTACAAATGGGTTCGCATCTGTGCTCAGAAATTAGGTATGCCATACGAAGCTGTCAGACCCATCATTCTTGAGTATCCTGACAAAGATGGAGTTCCTCCAACTGTCCTCCCTCCTCAGATACCTACTGATTATGAGATATTAAAGAGGTCTTGGTCACAACTGCGAGAAGAACGGGATTCTTACCGGGAAAAGTTCAACGAGCAGGAATTGAATATCCAAAAGCTGACAAAGCAGTTGGAGAATGAGCAAGCTCTGAATGATTACATCCGTACTGAGAAGAGGAGACCATGGGATCAATAAGGAGCTCTAGATGTTCTTTTTACTATTTTATTTCCCTTTTCAGTATTTCCTTTTATGTAACGCCTAAGGGCAACCTGTTGAACAGATTAAGTTTCAAAGTTGAATCTAATGAAGTGTGTTCCTTTTTGTTTACAAAGTTGATTCCCGATTGTCTTTGAAAACATAAATCATACGCATTCCATTCATCATGCGCATAGCAGGTTTTCTTCTTTTCAGGTTGCTTACTGTTCTTCGCTGTTTATTTCAGCATCATGAACCCTGACTCATCATCAACCGAGATGTCTATCAAGGCTCTTCAGGCGCAGAACGCGCAATTTCAGGAACTAATCATGGGTTTGGCTCAGGGCCAAGAGGAGCTGAAGGCTCTGCTCCTGAAGAAGGAGAAGAAGAAGAAGAAGAGAACTGTTCTTTTCAACTCGGGCCGAAGGTTTGGCAACACTCTGCAGAATGAAGAGGCTGGTTCTTCTATAGGCAAGAGCAGTCCCCAAGGGGGAAAACGTCCTAGTCCAGTAGTCTCTGACAACGAGACTGACTTCAATGAGGAACAGTATCCTCCGGCTGAAGACAGATACAAGCAGTTGGAAGACAGACTGAATGCAATGGAGATCCAACAAGTGCCTGGGCTGGATTTTGGAGACTTGGGTTTGTCTACTGGTGTGATCATTCCTCACAAGTTTAAGGCACCATCTTTCACCAAGTATGACGGGGCGTCTTGTCCAAAGCTACACCTCAGGTCTTACGTGCGGAAGATTCAACCGTACTCAGTGGATAAGAACTTGTGGATCCACTTCTTCCAGAGAGTCTTTCAGGGACTCATCTCGAATGGTTCTATCAGCTGGATGGAACCAAGGTTCGTAACTGGGAGGAGTTGGCTACTGCTTTTTACAAGCAGTATCAATATAATGCCGACCTTGCTCCTACACGTACCCAACTCCAGGGTATGTCGCTAGGGTCAAGTGAAGGTTTCAAAGAGTATGCACAGAAGTGGAGGGATCTGGCTGGCAGGGTGCAGCCTCCGTTAACTGACCGGGAGTTGGTAGACATGTTCTTGGGGACCCTATCTGGGCCATTTTTCAACTATCTTATCGGTAACTCATCTGCAGGGTTTACTGATCTTATTCTGACTGGAGAGAGAATAGAGGCTGGGATGAAGTCTGGTAAAATTCAGAAGGGTGCGTCTATAAGTTCTGAGAAGAAACCCTTCAAGAAAGAGGCCAGTGCTGTATATGGGTCTAGAAGACAAGAGAAACCCGAGCTCCGCCAATCTGTCAACGCGGTGATGATTGCTAAGCCTGCTGCCGCTCCTCGGCAAACCAATCCTCAAAGGGGTGAAAGACCCAAAAGAGATTTTACCCGGCTAAGTATGACTCTATCACAAATCTTGCCGCAGTTGCTGTCCACCAACTTAGTGACTGTTAGAGAGGCCCCAAAGGTTGTAAACACTGCCTCTCCCAAGTACAATCCAAATGCCCGCTGTGCTTATCACTCCGATAGCCCGGGGCATTCCACTGATGATTGCTGGGCCTTAAGAAACAAAGTGCAGGATCTTATTGACGCCAAGGAGGTACAGTTTGAGGCACCTGAGAAGCCCAATGTGGTGACTGCTCCCATGCAAAACCATGGAGTAAATGCTATCAGGGAGAATGATGAAGTGGATGAAGCTGAGTTCGACAGCTGGATTTACCCGGCAACCGACAATGAACCTATCAATTGGATTGCAAAGGACAACCTACTTGTTTCTCTTGTTACTGAGTAATGAATTCTTCTGTTTTGGTATTTGTAATAAACAATTAAAACTCTATTGCCCGGTGTCTTACCCGGGACACCGTTGGCTTCATTTGTGAGGGCATATAAATTGTCATTTCATATATCATGAATAAAGACCTTGGACGTTTTCTCGCATTTCAAATCTTATGCTCCTTTTCTTTCTTTCCTTTCTTTATATATTGCAAAACAGCTGTATTTACACACACTCACTCATACAGGTTTCAATCCACTATGGATCTCACTGGTAACGACTCTGCTACTGCCAGTTATGACTTTGAAAATCCGATCAACTTAGCCGAAGACGAAGGTGAAGATGATTGCGAAGTGCCTGGAGAGCTCGCAAGACTGTTACTCCAGGAAGAGAGGGCAATTCAACCACACGAAGAGCCAGTGGAAACAATAAATCTGGGTACTGAGACGGACAGGAAGGAGGTTAAGATTGGTGCCAACCTAGAGCTCAGCGTGAAGCAACGGTTGACTCAGATGCTACATGAGTATGTGGAGATCTTCGCCTGGTCCTACGAAGACATGCCTGGTTTGGATACTGACATTGTGGTCCATCACTTGCCTACTAAGGAAGACTGCCCTCCGGTTAAGCAAAAGGTCCGCCGTATGCGTCCAGAGATGTCTGAGAAGATCAAAGCCGAGGTTATGAAGCAATTTGATGCTGGTTTCCTTGCAGTAACTTCTTACCCTCAGTGGGTTGCTAATGTGGTGCCGGTACCTAAGAAAGATGGAAAGGTCAGAATGTGCGTGGACTACAGGGATCTGAACAGGGCCAGCCCCAAAGATGACTTCCCTCTACCTCACATTGATGTCCTTGTTGACAATACTGCTCAGCACAAAGTGTTCTCTTTCATGGATGGTTTTTTCAGGTTACAATCAGATTAAGATGGCTCCTGAAGACATGGAAAAGACTACCTTTGTTACTCAGTGGGGCACCTTCTGCTACAAGGTCATGCCTTTTGGACTGAAGAACGCTGGGGCAACCTACCAACGTGCCATGGTTGCTTTATTTCATGAAATGATCCATCATGAGATAGAAGTGTATGTTGACGACATGATCGCAAGGTCCCAGACTGAGGAAGAGCACCTAGATCATCTGCAGAAATTGTTTGACCGTCTGAAGTTGTACAAGCTGAGGTTGAACCCGAACAAGTGCACCTTCGGGGTAAGATCTGGAAAGTTGCTAGGCTTCGTTGTAAGTGATAAGGGTATTCAAGTGGACCCTGCCAAGGTTAAATCCATTCAAGAGATGCCAGTTCCTAAGACAGAGAAGGAGGTCAGAGGCTTTCTAGGACGCCTAAATTACATCGCCCGGTTCATCTCACACCTAACTGCTACCTGTGAACCAATCTTCAAGCTGCTGAAGAAAGATCAGGTAGTACGTTGGAATGATGAATGTCAGGCCGCTTTTGACAGAATCAAAGAGTATCTCCAAGAACCACCCATCCTTATGCCACCAGTTGAAGGGAGACCTCTGATACTATACCTAACAGTGCTTGACAACTCAATGGGGTCTGTGCTGGGGCAGCATGACGAGTCTGGCCGAAAAGAGCATGCCATTTATTACCTTAGCAAAAAGTTTACCGACTGTGAGACCCGATACTCACTGCTCGAGAAAACTTGCTGCGCTTTGGTATGGGCTGCTCGCCGGCTGAGACAGTATATGCTGACTCACACTACCTTGTTGATCTCAAAGATGGATCCTATAAAGTACATATTTGAAAAGCCTGCTCTGTCTGGGAGAATAGCAAGATGGCAAATGATCTTGACAGAATATGACATCTAGTATACAACTCAGAAAGCCATGAGAAGATCGTCCTCGGCAAAGTCTTCTTATCCCCAGCGAAGTCTATCAGCACTTCCAACACAACAATGGTATCCCCAGCGAAGTTACCATCAACATTTCAACAAAGTACCTCTCTCCCCACAGAGTATTGCTCCCCAGCAAGATCGTTAGAGTACTTTTCTCCCCGCAGAGTAATCCATTCGCCAAGTTTATTCCCCAACGGAGATATCTTCTCCTACCGGTATTTTTGCAACTATCATCCCCAGCGGAAGCAGAGATCTATTCTTCAAACATCAACCCAGGAGTGACTTCCCGGCACCCGTCAAGGATTTATTTTCCTAAGACGAAAAGATACATTCATAAACATCACATTTTCATACATTATAGCGTGCATATACGCATCATATCTTACAAATCTCATTTATGTTGAGAACATCATCGCTTGATTCATATCATGCCTTGCATATGACTGACCTTTACCTTTCAGGAAAGATCCAGTTAAATTCTCAGCTATATTTCAAGACTTTAGTCTGGTTCAGTTAAATCGACCCTAAGATTTTCCTGTTTCTTATCCAGTCAAAGTCCTTCTCTGGTTCAGTCAGATCGACCCTAAGATCTCCCTGTTTCTTATCTAGTTGAAGATTTCAAGACCTAGTCTGGTTCAGTTAAATCGACCCTAAGATTTTCCTGTTTCTTATCCAGTCAAAGGCCTTCTCTGGTTCAGTCAGATCGACCCTAAGATCTCCCTGTTTCTTATCCAGTTGAAGATTTCAAGACCTAGTCTGGTTCAGTTAAATCGACCCTAAGATTTTCCTATTTCTTATCCAGTCAAAGGCCTTCTCTGGTTCAGTTAGATCGACCCTAAGATCTCCATGTTTCTTATCCAGTTGAAGATTTCAAGACCTAGTCTGGTTCAGTTAAATCGACCCTAAGATTTTCCTGTTTCTTATCCAGTCAAAGGCCTTCTCTGGTTCAGTCAGATCGACCCTAAGATCTCCCTGTTTCTTATCCAGTTGAAGATTTCAAGACCTAGTCTGGTTCAGTTAAATCGACCCTAAGATTTTCCTATTTCTTATCCAGTCAAAGGCCTTCTCTGGTTCAGTCAGATCGACCCTAAGATCTCCCTGTTTCTTATCCAGTTGAAGATTTCAAGACCTAGTCTGGTTCAGTTAAATCGACCCTAAGATTTTCCTGTTTCTTATCCAGTCAAAGGCCTTCTCTGGTTCAGTCAGATCGACCCTAAGATCTCCCTGTTTCTTATCCAGTTGAAGATTTCAAGACCTAGTCTGGTTCAGTTAAATCGACCCTAAGATTTTCCTGTTTCTTATCCAGTCAAAGGCCTTCTCTGGTTCAGTCAGATCGACCCTAAGATCTCCCTGTTTCTTATCCAATTGAAGATTTTAAGACCTTGTCCGGTTCAGTTAAATCGATCCTAAGATTTTCCTGTTTCTTATCCAGTCAAAGGTCTTCTCTAGTCCAGTTAAATCGACCCCTAAAAGATTTTCCTTATAAAGACTCAGTAGAAGACATCCAAGGTTCTCTCAGCACTACTGTTGAGGTAGTAATCGCCCCAAGATTCTCTCAGCGTTCCTGTTGAGGTAGTAATCACCCCAGATTCTCTCAGCGTTCCTGTTGAGGTAGTAATCATCCAAGGTTCTCTCACCGTCCCGTTGAGATAGTAACCATCCTTGGTTCATTCATCGCCGTTTGAAGCTCCAGATTCAATTCCTGTAACCAGTCAGGACACATCTATACAAAGAGTCTGAAGACCAGCTCCTGTAACAGGCTAGGTAATCATTTTCTTTTTCAGGTACGCAAGTTCTCGCTAAGGAATCTCTTACGCGATCACCTCTCAGCATGGCATCTATAAGCCCATCATCCTACTCATCAGTCTCCAAATGGCATCTGTAAGCCCATTCCCACTATCACACTGCTGACATTCTACTATGTGAGTGCAAATTTCTGGGCACTCTAGTGTTCAATCATCTTCCACCTTCGGATTACGAAAGGCACGTCAGCCAATCTGCATCCTCAGGTCTAAGAAAATTGAACAGGGGCAACTGTTGTACCCCAAAATTTTCCCTCCCATATTCTTCAAGATTTTCAAAGAGCATGCTTCAAAGTCTCCCCAAGGGTTGCACAGTTCAAGGGCCTCCTAACAGTCAAAAACTAGGGTTTTGGTTCTGACAAAGAAATTGAAGTTTCCAAGGGTCCAATCAAGTCCCACATGCCTATAAACATGGTCAAACATCCTCATGTCAAGCTTCAAGACTTACAGCATAAAATTGCACAGTCAAAAACCCTAATTTCCCTACAGTCAACTGCAGGGGCAAAATGGTCATTTGACAGTCAAAAGTTCAAATTTTTTGTCAACATCTCATTTTGAAGCCAAAAACATCATTTGATCAATTCTTGATCATGATTTTCAAGGTATGGCTCAAAAACTCTCAAGATGCAAAAGTTTCCATATTTGGACAGTTGAAAAAGTCAACTGTAACTTGACCAAGGCATAACTTCCACATGGATTATCAGAAAAATTCCATCCAAAGCTCATTTTGAAGATAAAGACATTTCCTACAACCACTCTTCACACTTCAAGTCCAAGAAATGCTCTCACAAAAAGTTATCAATTTCAACATTATAGGTCATTTTCAAAAGTCAACAAAAAGGGACTTTAGGTCAAAGGCCATAACTTGAGATTGGTAAATCAAAATGACATGGAACCAAAGGCATTGGTTAGAGGACTTCAAGACCTTTCCAAAATGTCCAAGAACATGATCAAAGATTAAAAATTGAGCAAGATATGCCTTGTGGAAGTTGGGATATTTTTGGGAATTTTGAAAAGTCAACTTTGCTTCAAATGCCTTAAAATTGCTAATGGGCCACATTTTCTTCCAAGATTCATCATCCAAAGCATATGCACGACCATTTGGCCCAAAGGGGATTTATTTCATCATTTTTATTATTTATTTGAATTTTTAATCACAATTAATTCATTTAATTAAATAAAATATGGAAAAAATACTAAACCAATGCATTTGAATCTTTTTATGCAGTGTAATCACTCATTGGATACTCAAGATTTCGTGCATACCAAAATTGGAAAGATTGGCCATGATTGGAATCAAAATCACATGGAAAAGATTTGAAAAATATGCCATGAAAATCAAATATCTCATACATCAATGCAAGGATTTTTGGACTCAAAACTCAACCCTAATTCATTCCATACATAAGTCAGAAGCTAAACCTAGTGCACAAGATCTGGAAGCTGCGCCACACATCAAGAACAACCTTTGCAATTTTTGTGATAAAAGTAAAAACTGAAAACTGCATTAGAGTTGGATTCAAGGCTTCTAACCAATTGAAAAAGTTTTCTGAGGCATCACTGAACCTGACTGAATCTTTTTTCACGCCCATAGCATCAAGAATTGGTATATAGAATTCGAAATTTCTCATACTTTATGCATATTCGTGTTTCGATTTGTAAGCATCTTCATTGCATTCTTTCTATTGATTTGGACTAATCTAACCATTCTAAAGCTAATGATGTCATTTAATTGGATTTTCATGCCCTATATGCAAAGTTACCATTGAAGATTTCTAGGTTTTCAGAGGTCACGAATTGGGGGTTTCTTGTTCTGGAAAAATTGGGACATGAGACTAGGGCCATCAGAAGCTCATAACGATTAATATGGCATGCTCACGCTCAATTTATCATGGGCCAATTCCTAATCGCTATTATTCTGTTCATCATTTAGTGGGCGTTTAAAACCCCCGCTATCTCTTTTTATTTTACAGGCAATTGGAGAAGAAGACAGACGTGTCCATGGCTTACAGGCTCATTTGAATTTCGCGCGAAATACCCACTAATCGTTTGTTTTACCTTATATTCATTATTTTCTATATTATATACAACGCGTTGAAGCAGCTCAGTTGGTGGAATGTTGTGTTGGCAAGCTTTGGGACCTGGGTTCGATTCCCAGGTCCCCCCATATTCTTAATATATTTTGTTTCAATGTAATTCCATGCAGCTTCAACCCCAGGGATTCATCATACATCCCCCATCCAAGCTTGCCACGCGCCTACTGATCTCCATCCAAGGGCCCTGATCTGAAGAGTACCATGGGCACCAGTCAACGCATACGTACGTGGCCCTGAAAAGTCAACTGAAGGCCTTAATTCTTTGGGCCCAAATGCTGGATAACACCTCCAAACTGGGGTCAACACCCCCAAGGGTTTGCATTTCTTTTTTTTTCTTTTCTATTTTTCATTATTTGTTTTAATTTAATTATTTCCTTTTAATTCTTTAAATTAATATATTTTCATAAAACATAAAAATAATAAAAATCAGAAAAGACAAAAACAAAAATATATTTTATTTTAACATTTTTTGTAAATAAATTGTATTAATTAATTTAGTTAATTCTAGGTTTAAACTTTAATATTTTTTCTAAAAAAATAAAAAAATGTAGAATTAGGGTTTTATACTTTTATCCTTTTTTTCTTTTTCACCACATTAATTATTAATTATTATTTTTGTAAATAAAATTGTATTAATTAATTAGGTTAACTTTAGGTTTAATTTTCACATTTTTTAATATAAACTAAAAATAGCTAGAATTAGGTTTTAATTCCAATTTAATTCTCATAAAAATCCATAAATACAAAAACTCAAAAAATAATTTCCTTTCTCATTTAACCTAATTAATTTCATAATTATAATTTAATTTCCTTAAAAGGGTCCAACGCCCTCGCATTCCCGATTTTAATTCTCTTCGCATTTTTATCTTCTTTCTTTGTAAATATTCATGTAATTCTGCCAAAGCCATGTAATAGATCAATTAGGGTTTTTATATTTCTCGCACTTTATTTTATTTCAAATCGGGTCCTGGATTAAATTTGGCGATGTGGACCCGCGCCTTTGTAATAACGTAGTACCTTTCAATTCCCGCAACTTTTAACTGTTAACTATTGCATGAAAGAATGAATGTTAAAATAAAAGCAACGCGTAGATCACTAATATATGACAAGATACAAATATCTGAAAACGACACACAAATCACACACCACCCCTAGGATACGCCTCACTGTTGCCTTGCCCCTCGAAAGGTGATCGTCGAGTAGAGGACGTTTTAGTAAGTCCTCATGTCCATGAACATGGCATGAGGGTAGCTTCTAAGGTGTCTTCCCATTGCTCCGGTGATCACCATGTCCCGAACCTTCGAATTGACCCGAACACCTCCAACGGTGGTGCTACCTACCTCTCAATGGTGGGATGGCACTACTTTAAAGGACATTTACACAGACGAATTCCTTAGGGTAGGTAGACGACTCTAGATACTTGCTCTAATTTCAAAACAAATCAAAAAATACTTTTCACACCGACACCTTTTCAAAAAGCTTTCGAAAGCAATTTTTCAAACACTCTTGAGGACCGATACAAGAGTCGAACTGAAATTTTCAAAGAACTTTTTAAAACCCACAGTTGAAAAGCAAACAAACCACTTTTGAAAACACAAATGAGCAAGTACCTAAGAGCCCATGGATAACCATGGATAGAAAGGGTGCTAACACCTTCCCTTTCTATAATCTACCTCCCGAACCGAGAGCAATCTCTATAAGGAATTTTTCTGTGCTTTTGTCCTTTCCATTTGGAGAAAATAAAAGACGGTGGCGACTCTTGCTTCCGCGACATTTCGCGAACCAGCGTTAAACAGTCAGTTCCAGATCCACCGATCACAGAACTGGCGACTCTGCTGGGGATATTTACTTAAAGTGAGGTGTACCTTAGGATAGTTCATAGCTGTGTTTTCAATTGTATTGACTTGCTTGCTTTAAATTGTGGGTTGCATGGGAGTTACATAGATCCTAACCCGGATCTGGGGATACCCTGTTTAGGTAGCATAAGCTGTGAGGGACCTGTCCGGCGTAGACCGACACGGGTGAAGCAGTGGCTACGTTGGTGTGGCACCTTGGTCTGTACCGATATCCCTTGTGTTGCAACGAGGAGAATATGGGTCTTCTGAGGAGTCATTAAGCACCAACAACCTTAGAACCTTAAATGACACAACTTGGCCATTAGAACAGTAGCAGTATGCTACGCCCATTGAGGCTAAACTCTCGTGATGGTTCTGGCCGCAAGAAAAGATTGCGATGCTGGAGTTATGACCGATTGAGGGTAGTCAATGATATTGGGATCCTCTAAGAACCCGGTTACCTTTGATAGGACAGGTATGAACCAACAAACTGAAAGAGGGTAATACCTAGACCTCATGCTGGCCTAAACTTTAAGGGCTTGTCTTGTGTGACTTGTGTGCCTTATCATGTTTGCCTTTGTATCTATTTATGGTGTGCTTTATCATAACATCATAACATCATGAGCATTGCATGCATCCTGCATAAGGACTGACCATTTCAAAGACAAAAGGGTTTCACCTTTGCTCTGTTTTGTAGGACATCATGATGCCTGTGCGAAGGAATACTATCCGGTTCAACTTTGTTCACCCCCCTGAGTTACTTGAAGAGTTGGTTAGCAGGATTCTAAATACCACTTCCTTCATCCAGAGGCATGGTTCTCTTCTCAGTTTAGTCACTGCAAAGCGGGATCAACAGTTGATGAGTGTCCTGACCCAGTTCTATGACCCTCTGTACCAGTGCTTCACCTTTCAAGACTTCCAGCTGGTCCCTACCCTGGAAGAGTTCTCTGATTTGCTTAGCATCCCTATCTTGGATCAGACTCCTTACACTGGTTGGGAAAAGACCCTCAGGCTTGAGGAGGTTGCTGCAGCTCTTCCTTTGACCCATCAAGAAGTAATGGACAACTGGGTAACTAGAAGCGGAATTAAGGGTTTCTTGGCCAAGTTTCTGGTTGGTAAAGCTAACAGTTTCTGGAATGACTTGGACTTTAGGGAATATGAAGACATCTTGGCTCTCTTAATCTATGGGTTAGTCTTGTTTCCTAATCCTGACAACTTCATCAATGTCACTGCCATAAGGATCTTTATGTCTCAGAATCCTGTGCCCACTCTCTTGGGTGACATCCTACAACAACTTTATGCTCGTACTACCCGAAGACGAGGAACTCTATGGTGTTGTATCCCTTTGTTGGTGAGGTGGTTTATTTCGCACCTCCCTAAGTTCGTGCTGAAGAACCAAGAAGGAAGAGGTTGGGCTCATAGGTTAATGTCTCTCACTGATAAGGACATCATTTGGACTTTCAGAGGTTTGGATGAGATAGCTGTTATTGATCGTTGCGGGGAATATCCTAATGTTCCTTTGATTGGTACCCAAGGAGGGATCTCTTACAATCCATGTCTAGCACTCCGACAGTTTGGAAGGGCCAGAAGAGCAGGGCCTCATGAGATGTTGGTGCCTCACATCAGTTTCGAGTTTCAGGTGGATAGTGACGAGCTGCGTCGTAGATTCATCAAGGCTTGGGACAGAGTTCATAAAGCTGACCCACAAGAGTTGGGGCCAAAGACTTCTCTACCTATGGAAGCCTACTACAAATGGGTTCGCATCCGTGGTCAGAAATTAGGTATGCCATACGAAGCTGTCAGACCCATCATTCTTGAGTATCCTGACAAAGATGGAGTTCCTCCAACTGTCCTCCCTCCTCAGATACCTACTGATTATGAGATATTAAAGAGGTCTTGGTCACAACTGCGAGAAGAACGGGATTCTTACCGGGAAAAGTTCAACGAGCAGGAATTGAAGATCCAAAAGTTGACAAAGCAGTTGGAGAATGAGCAAGCTCTGAATGATTACATCCGTACTGAGAAGAGGAGACCATGGGATCAATAAGGAGCTCTAGATGTTCTTTTTACTGTTTTATTTCCCTTTTCAGTATTTCCTTTTATGTAACGCCTAAGGGCAACCTGTTGAACAATTTAAGTTTCAAAGTTGAATCTAATGAAGTGTGTTCCTTTTTGTTTACAAAGTTGATTCCCGATTGTCTTTGAAAACATAAATCATACGCATTCCATTCATCATGTGCATAGCAGGTTTTCTTCTTTTCAGGTTGCTTACTGTTCTTCGCTGTTTATTTCAGCATCATGAACCCTGACTCATCATCAACTGAGATGTCTATCAAGGCTCTTCAGGCGCAGAACGCGCAATTTCAGGAACTAATCATGGGTTTGGCTCAGGGCCAAGAGGAGCTGAAGGCTCTGCTCCTGAAGAAGGAGAAGAAGAAGAAGAAGAGAACTGTTCTTTTCAACTCGGGCCGAAGGTTTGGCAACACTCTGCAGAATGAAGAGGCTGGTTCTTCTATAGGCAAGAGCAGTCCCCAAGGGGGAAAAGGTCCTAGTCCAGTAGTCTCTGACAACGAGACTGACTTCAATGAGGAATAGTATCCTCCGGCTGAAGACAGATACAAGCAGTTGGAAGACAGACTGAATGCAATGGAGATCCAACAAGTGCCTGGGCTGGATTTCGGAGACTTGGGTTTGTCTACTGGTGTGATCATTCCTCACAAGTTTAAGGCACCATCTTTCACCAAGTATGACGGGGCGTCTTGTCCCAAGCTACACCTCAGGTCTTACGTGCGGAAGATTCAACCGTACTCAGTGGATAAGAACTTGTGGATCCACTTCTTCCAGAGAGTCTTTCAGGGACTCATCTCGAATGGTTCTATCAGCTGGATGGAACCAAGGTTCGTAACTGGGAGGAGTTGGCTACTGCTATTTACAAGCAGTATCAATATAATGCCGACCTTGCTCCTACACGTACCCAACTCCAGGGTATGTCGCTAGGGTCAAGCGAAGGTTTCAAAGAGTATGCACATAAGTGGAGGGATCTGGCTGGCAGGGTGCAGCCTCCGTTAACTGACCGGGAGTTGGTAGACATGTTCTTGGGGACCCTATCTGGGCCATTTTTCAACCATCTTATCGGTAACTCATCTGCAGGGTTTACTGATCTTATTCTGACTGGAGAGAGAATAGAGGCTGGGATGAAGTCTGGTAAAATTCAGAAGGGTGCGTCTACAAGTTCTGAGAAGAAACCCTTCAAGAAACAGGCCAGTGCTGTATATGGGTCTAGAAGACAAGAGAAACCCGAGCTCTGCCAATCTGTCAACGCGGTGATGATTGCTAAGCCTGCTGCCGCTCCTCGGCAAACCAATCCTCAAAGGGGTGAAAGACCCAGAAGAGATTTTACCCGACTAAGTATGACTCTATCACAAATCTTGCCGCAGTTGCTGTCCACCAACTTAGTGACTGTTAGAGAGGCCCCGAAGGTTGTAAACACTGCCTCTCCCAAGTACAATCCAAATGCCCGCTGTGCTTATCAGTCTGATAGCCCGGGGCATTCCACTGATGATTGCTGGGCCTTAAGAAACAAAGTGCAGGATCTTATTGACGCCAAGGAGGTACAGTTTGAGGCACCTGAGAAGCCCAATTTGGTGACTGCTCCCATGCATAACCATGGAGTAAATGCTATCAGGGAGGATGATGAAGTGGATGAAGCTGAGTTCGACAACTGGATTTACCCGGCAACCGACAATGAACCTAGCAATTGGATTGCAAAGGACAACCTACTTGTTTCTCTTGTTACTGAGTAATGAATTCTTCTGTTTTGGTATTTGTAATAAACAATTAAAACTCTATGGCCCGGTGTCTTACCCGGGACACCGTTGGCTTCATTTGTGAGGGCATATAAATTGTCATTTCATATATCATGAATAAAGACCTTGGACGTTTTCTCCCATTTCAAATCTTATGCTCCTTTTCTTTCTTTCCTTTCTTTATATATTGCAAAACAGCTGTATTTACACACACTCACTCATACAGGTTTCAATCCACTCTGGATCTCACTGGTAACGACTCTGCTACTGCCAGTTATGACTTCGAAAATCCGATCAACTTAGCCGAAGACGAAGGTGAAGATGATTGCGAAGTGCCTGGCGAGCTCGCAAGACTGTTACTCCAGGAAGAGAGGGCAATTCAACCACACGAAGAGCCAGTGGAAACAATAAATCTGGGTACTGAGACAGACAGGAAGGAGGTTAAGATTGGTGCCAACCTAGAGCTCAGCGTGAAGCAACGGTTGACTCAGATGCTACATGAGTATGTGGAGATCTTCGCCTGGTCCTACGAAGACATGCCTGGTTTGGATACTGACATTGTGGTCCATCACTTGCCTACTAAGGAAGACTGCCCTCCGGTTAAGCAAAAGGTCCGCCGTATGCGTCCAGAGATGTCTGAGAAGATCAAAGCCGAGGTTATGAAGCAATTTGATGCTGGTTTCCTTGCAGTAACTTCTTACCCTCAGTGGGTTGCTAATGTGGTGCCGGTACCTAAGAAAGATGGAAAGGTCAGAATGTGCGTGGACTACAGGGATCTGAACAGGGCCAGCCCCAAAGATGACTTCCCTCTACCTCACATTGATGTCCTTGTTGACAATACTGCTCAGCACAAAGTGTTCTCTTTCATGGATGGTTTTTTCAGGTTACAATCATATTAAGATGGCTCCTGAAGACATGGAAAAGACTATCTTTGTTACTCAGTGGGGCACCTTCTGCTACAAGGTCATGCCTTTTGGACTGAAGAACGTTGGGGCAACCTACCAACGTGCCATGGTTGCTTTATTTCATGACATGATCCATCATGAGATAGAAGTGTATGTTGACGACATGATCGCAAGGTCCCAGACTAAGGAAGAGCACCTAGATCATCTGCAGAAATTGTTTGACCGTCTGAAGTTGTACAAGCTGAGGTTGAACCCGAACAAGTGCCCCTTCGGGGTAAGATCTGGAAAGTTGCTAGGCTTCGTTGTAAGTGATAAGGGTATTCAAGTGGACCCTGCCAAGGTTAAAGCCATTCAAGAGATGCCAGTTCCTAAGACAGAGAAGGAGTTCAGAGGCTTTCTAGGACGCCTAAATTACATCGCCCGGTTCATCTCACACCTAACTGCTACATGTGAACCAATCTTCAAGCTGCTGAAGAAAGATCAGGTAGTACATTGGAATGATGAATGTCAGGCCGCTTTTGACAGAATCAAAGAGTATCTCCAAGAACCACCCATCCTTATGCCACCAGTTGAAGGGAGACCTCTGATACTATACCTAACAGTGCTTGACAACTCAATGGGGTGTGTGCTGGGGCAGCATGACGAGTCTGGCCGAAAAGAGCATGCCATTTATTACCTTAGCAAAAAGTTTACCGACTGTGAGACTCGATACTCACTGCTCGAGAAAACTTGCTGCGCTTTGGTATGGGCTGCTCGCCGGCTGAGACAGTATATGCTGACTCACACTACCTTGTTGATCTCAAAGATGGATCCTATAAAGTACATATTTGAAAAGCCTGCTCTGTCTGGGAGAATAGCAAGATGGAAAATGATCTTGACAGAATATGACATCCAGTATACAACTTAGAAAGCCATGAGAAGATCGTCCTCGACAAAGTCTTCTTATCCCCAGCGAAGTCTATCAGCACTTCCAACACAACAATGGTATCCCCAGCGAAGTTACCATCAACATTTCAACAAAGTACCTCTCTCCCCACAGAGTATTGCTCCCCAGCAAGATCGTTAGAGTACTTTTCTCCCCGCAGAGTAATCCATTCGCCAAGTTTATTCCCCAACGGAGATATCTTCTCCTACCGGTATTTTTGCAACTATCATCCCCAGCGGAAGCAGAGATCTATTCTTCAAACATCAGCCCAGGAGTGACTTCCCGGCACCCGTCAAGGATTTATTTTCCTAAGACGAAAAGATACATTCATAAACATCACATTTTCATACATTATAGCGTGCATATACGCATCATATCTTACAAATCTCATTTATGTTGAGAACATCATCGCTTGATTCATATCATGCCTTGCATATGACTGACCTTTACCTTTCAGGAAAGATCCAGTTAAATTCTCAGCTATATTTCAAGACTTTAGTCTGGTTCAGTTAAATCGACCCTAAGATTTTCCTGTTTCTTATCCAGTCAAAGGCCTTCTCTGGTTCAGTCAGATCGACCCTAAGATCTCCCTGTTTCTTATCCAGTTGAAGATTTCAAGACCTAGTCTGGTTCAGTTAAATCGACCCTAAGATTTTCCTGTTTCTTATCCAGTCAAAGGCCTTCTCTGGTTCAGTCAGATCGACCCTAAGATCTCCCTGTTTCTTATCCAGTTGAAGATTTCAAGACCTAGTCTGGTTCAGTTAAATCGACCCTAAGATTTTCCTGTTTCTTATCCAGTCAAAGGCCTTCTCTGGTTCAGTCAGATCGACCCTAAGATCTCCCTGTTTCTTATCCAATTGAAGATTTCAAGACCTAGTCTGGTTCAGTTAAATCGACCCTAAGATTTTCCTGTTTCTTATCCAGTCAAAGGCCTTCTCTGGTTCAGTCAGATCGACCCTAAGATCTCCCTGTTTCTTATCCAGTTGAAGATTTCAAGACCTTGTCCGGTTCAGTTAAATCGACCCTAAGATTTTCCTGTTTCTTATCCAGTCAAAGGTCTTCTCTAGTCCAGTTAAATCGACCCCTAAAAGATTTTCCTTATAAAGACTCAGTAGAAGACATCCAAGGTTCTCTCAGCACTACTGTTGAGGTAGTAATCGCCCCAAGATTCTCTCAGCGTTCCTGTTGAGGTAGTAATCACCCCAGATTCTCTCAGCGTTCCTGTTGAGGTAGTAATCATCCAAGGTTCTCTCACCGTCCCGTTGAGGTAGTAACCATCCCTGGTTCATTCATCGCCGTTTGAAGCTCCAGATTCAATTCCTGTAACCAGTCAGGACACATCTATACAAAGAGTCTGAAGACCAGCTCCTGTAACAGGCTAGGTAATCATTTTCTTTTTCAGGTACGCAAGTTCTCGCTAAGGAATCTCTTACGCGATCACCTCTCAGCATGGCATCTATAAGCCCATCATCCTACTCATCAGTCTCCAAATGGCATCTGTAAGCCCATTCCCACTATCACACTGCTGACATTCTACTATGTGAGTGCAAATTTCTGGGCACTCTAGTGTTCAATCATCTTCCACCTTCGGATTACGAAAGGCACGTCAGCCAATCTGCATCCTCAGGTCTAAGAAAATTGAACAGGGGCAACTGTTGTACCCCAAAATTTTCCCTCCCATATTCTTCAAGATTTGCAAAGAGCATGCTTCAAAGTCTCCCCAAGGGTTGCACAGTTCAAGGGCCTCCTAACAGTCAAAAACTAGGGTTTTGGTTCTGACAAAGAAATTGAAGTTTCCAAGGGTCCAATCAAGTCCCACATGCCTATAAACATGGTCAAACATCCTCATGTCAAGTTTCAAGACTTACAGCATAAAATTGCACAGTCAAAAACCCTAATTGCCCTACAGTCAACTGCAGGGGCAAAATGGTCATTTGACAGTCAAAAGTTCAAATTTTTGGTCAACATCTCATTTTGAAGCCACAAACATCATTTGATCAATTCTTGATCATGATTTTCAAGGTATGGCTCAAAAAGTCTCAAGATGCAAAAGTTTCCATATTTGGACAGTTGAAAAAGTCAACTGTAACTTGACCAAGGCATAACTTCAACATGGATTATCAGAAAAATTCCATCCAAAGCTCATTTTGAAGATAAAGACATTTCCTACAAATCCTCTTCACACTTCAAGTCCAAGAAATGCTCTCACAAAAAGTTATCAATTTCAACATTATAGGTCATTTTCAAAAGTCAACAAAAAGGGACTTTAAGTCAAAGGCCATAACTTGAGATTGGTAAATCAAAATGACATGGGACCAAAGGCATTGGTTATAGGACTTCAATACCTTTCCAAAATGTCCAAGAACATGATCAAAGCTTAAAAATTGAGCAAGATATGCCTTGTGGAAGTTGGGAAATTTTTGGGAATTTTGAAAAGTCAACTTTGCTTCAAATGCCTTAAAATTGCTAATGGGCCACATTTTCTTCCAAGATTCATCATCCAAAGCATATGCACGACCATTTGGCCCAAAGGGGATTTATTTCATCATTTTTATTATTTATTTGAATTTTTAATCACAATTAATTCATTTAATTAAATAAAATATGGAAAAAATACTAAACCAATGCATTTGAATCTTTTTATGCAGTGTAATCACTCATTGGATACTCAAGATTTCGTGCATACCAAAATTGGAAAGATTGGCCATGATTGGAATCAAAATCACATGGAAAAGATTTGAAAAATATGCCATGAAAATCAAATATCTCATACATCAATGCAAGGATTTTTGGACTCAAAACTCAACCCTAATTCATTCCATACATAAGTCAGAAGCTAAACCTAGTGCACAAGACCTGGAAGCTGCGCCACACATCAAGAACAACCTTTGCAATTTTTGTGAAAAAAGTAAAAACTGAAAACTGCATTAGAGTTGGATTCAAGGCTTCTAACCAATTGAAAAAGTTTTCTGAGGCATCACTGAACCTGACTGAATCTTTTTTCACGCCCATAGCATCAAGAATTGGTATATAGAATTCGAAATTTCTCATACTTTATGCATATTCGTGTTTCGATTTGTAAGCATCTTCATTGCATTCTTTCTATTGATTTGGACTAATCTAACCATTCTAAAGCTAATGATGTCATTTAATTGGATTTTCATGCCCTATATGCAAAGTTACCATTGAAGCTTTCTAGGTTTTCAGAGGTCACGAATTGGGGGTTTCTTGTTCTGGAAAAATTGGGACATGAGACTAGGGCCATCAGAATCAGAAGCTCATAATGATTAACATGGCATGCTCACGCTCAATTTATCATGGGCCAATTCCTAATCGCTATTATTCTGTTCATCATTTAGTGGGGGTTTAAAACCCCCGCTATCTCTTTTTATTTTACAGGCAATTGGAGAAGAAGACAGACGTGTCCATGGCTTACAGGCTCATTTGAATTTCGCGCGAAATACCCACTAATCGTTTGTTTTACCTTATATTCATTATTTTCTATATTATATACAACGCGTTGAAGCAGCTCAGTTGGTGGAATGTTGTGTTGGCAAGCTTTGGGACCTGGGTTCGATTCCCAGGTCCCCCCATATTCTTAATATATTTTGTTTCAATGTAATTCCATGCAGCTTCAACCCCAGGGATTCATCATACATCCCCCATCCAAGCTTGCCACGCGCCTACTGATCTCCATCCAAGGGCCCTGATCTGAAGAGTACCATGGGCACCAGTCAACGCATACGTACGTGGCCCTGAAAAGTCAACTGAAGGCCTTAATTCTTTGGGCCCAAATGCTGGATAACACCTCCAAACTGGGGTCAACACCCCCAAGGGTTTGCATTTCTTTTTTTTTCTTTCTATTTTTCATTATTTGTTTTAATTTAATTGTTTCCTTTTAATTCTTTAAATTAATATATTTTCATAAAACATAAAAATAATAAAAATCAGAAAAGACAAAAACAAAAATATATTTTATTTTAACATTTTTTGTAAATAAATTGTATTAATTAATTTAGTTAATTCTAGGTTTAAACTTTAATATTTTCTCTAAAAAAATAAAAAAAATGTAGAATTAGGGTTTTATACTTTTATCCTTTTTTTCTTTTTCACCACATTAATTATTATTTTTGTAAATAAAATTGTATTAATTAATTAGGTTAACTTTAGGTTTAATTTTCACATTTTTTAATATAAACTAAAAATAGCTAGAATTAGGTTTTAATTCCAATTTAATTCTCATAAAAATCCATAAATACAAAAACTCAAAAAATAATTTCCTTTCTCATTTAACCTAATTAATTTCATAATTATAATTTAATTTCCTTAAAAGGGTACAACGCCCTCGCATTCCCGATTTTAATTCTCTTTGCATTTTTATCTTCTTTCTTTGTAAATATTCATGTAATTCTCCCAAAGCCATGTAATAGATCAATTAGGGTTTTTATATTTCTCGCACTTTATTTTATTTCAAATCGGGTCCTGGATTAAATTTGGCGATGTGGACCCGCGCCTTTGTAATAGCGTAGTACCTTTCAATTCTCGCAACTTTTAACTGTTAACTATTGCATGAAAGAATGAATGTTAAAATAAAAGCAACGCGTAGATCACTAATATATGACAAGATAAAAATATCTGAAAACGACACACAAATCACACACCACCCCTAGGATACGCCTCACTGTTGCCTTGCCCCTTGAAAGGTGATCGTCGAGTAGAGGACGTTTTAGTAAGTCCTCATGTCCATGAACATGGCATGAGGGTAGCTTCTAAGGTGTCTTCCCATTGCTCCGGTGATCACCATGTCCCGAACCTTCGAATTGACCCGAACACCTCCAACGGTGGTGCTACCTACCTCTCAATGGTGGGATGACACTACTTTAAAGGACATTTACACGGACGAATTCCTTAGGGTAGGTAGACGACTCTAGATACTTTCTCTAATTTCAAAACAAATCAAAAAATACTTTTCACACCGACACCTTTTCAAAAAGCTTTCGAAAGCAATTTTTCAAACACTCTTGAGGACCGATACAAGAGTCGAACTGAAATTTTCAAAGAACTTTTTAAAACCCACAGTTGAAAAGCAAACAAACCACTTTTGAAAACACAAATGAGCAAGTACCTAAGAGCCCATGGATAACCATGGATAGAAAGGGTGCTAACACCTTCCCTTTCTATAATCTACCTCCCGAACCGAGAGCAATCTCTATAAGGAATTTTTCTGTGCTTTTGTCCTTTCCATTTGGAGAAAATAAAAGACGGTGGCGACTCTTGCTTCCGCGACATTTCGTGAACCAGCGTTAAACAGTCAGTTCCAGATCCACCGATCACAAAGTGGATCCATAAGTTCCTGTCTGCTGTGTAAGGCTGGATCTTCCTTACATAAGAACGGAGGTGCATCTTGGGACAGGAAGCCCCGTCATACTTCACAAAGGCAGGCGCCTTGAACTTGTGTGGAATTACCACCCCAGAAGATAACCCCAAGTCTCTGAAATCCAGTCCAGGCACACGCTGGATCTCCATGGCATTTAATCTGTCTTCCAGCTGCTTGTACCGGTCCTCAGCAGGGGGGTACTGTTCATCGTTGAAGTCTATCTCAATGTCAGAAACCACAGGACTAGGGACCTCCCTATCTTGGTGACTACCTTCTCCCACAGATGGAGTAGTCCTCTCAGCTTCATTTTGCAAAGTGTTGCCGAGCCTGCGCCCAGTGTTGAATAGCACAGTCCTCTTCTTCTTCTTACTCTTCTTCAGGAGCATAGCCTTCAGCTCTTGTTGACCTTGAGCCAAACCCATGATCAGCTCCTGAAATTGTGCGTTTTGTGCCTGAAGGGCCTTGATAGACAACTCGGTAGATGATTCGGGGTTCATGATGCTGAAATAAACAGCGAAGAACAGTAAGCAACCTGAAAAGAAGAGTACCTGCTATGCACATGATGAATGATATGTGTTTATGCAATGCATTCAAGGGTTCTAAAATTCAAATTCGTTGTAGACAAAATGGAACACACGTTATCATTAAGGAAATAATTGTTTGATACATCAAAGCCTCATGGGCAAACATTACAAAGCAGATCAATCCCAAAAGACACTACGCATCCTCTTCGGAGCAATGTAGGTGTTGAGATTCCTTTCCTCGTGCAGAAGGCGGGTGAGCTCCAAGACCTTCTTTTCACTAGCATGTAGACTGGTCTCAAGAGAATTCCGTTCTTCCTTAAGCTGGACCCAGCTCTTCTGCATTTCTTCCCAGGATGTGGGCATGTCAGGATGTTGGATAGTGTAGGACACCTCTCCTTCCAATACTGGCTCTTTGATCACATGGAGAACATGAGGATAAGGCATCTCTAACTTCTGGGAGCGGGCGCGTACCCACTTGAGATAAGGTTCCAACGGGATGGAGTTCCTGTGCCCCAGTGTCTTGCTGTCTATCTTACTGGGCATCCTCCAAGCTCTGATAAATCTCTGGCGAAGTCCTTGTGCATCGTTGTCGAAGTCAAAAACTATGTCAGGAATTAACATGTCATGAGGGCCGTCCCTCGAAGCATAACCAAACTGTCTCCCAGCCAGGCACGGGTTGTAAGTAATACCTCCTCTAATTCCAAGTAAAGGAACATTAGGGTACTCCCCGCAACGATCAATGATAGTGACATCCTCTCTGGACCGAGAACACCAATGTATATCAGCATGTGTAAGGGTCATCAATCGTTGTGACCACCTCAAACCCCGCTCGTTCTTCAAAACTGATTGCGGAAGGTGCGAAATAAACCACCTTCCCAGGAGAGGAGTGCAACACATAAGGACACCTCTTTTTCTCATGGTTCGAGTGTAACATGAGTGAAGGATGTCCCCAAGCAACGTAGGTATGGGATTTCTGGACATGAAGATCTGGACAGCACTGATATCTATAAGCTGATCTGGGTTAGGGAACAACACCAAACCATAGACAAGGAGGGCCACAACTTCTTCAAAAGCTTGTAGGTCAAGGGAGTTCCAACATTCTTGGGCCTTTTCAAACAGAAACCTGGCTAAGAATCCTTTGATACCACTTCTAGCTTCCCAATGTCCCTTGAGGTCAGATGGTTGTAGGTGTAAGGCTTTAGCAATCTCTTCAAGTTTGGGTTCCTTTTCCATACCGTTGAAGGGCAGTTGATCAAGGATAGGGATCTTCAGAAGCCGGGAGAACTCTTCCAATGTAGGCACCAGTTGATAATCCAGGAAAGTGAAACAGTGATGTAGAGGGTCAAAGAACTGGAACAGGACCTTTATCATATCTTCCTCAGTGTTGGTGTTGACCAAGTTGATGAGTCTTCCATGCCTCTCACTGAATGAAGAGCTCTCGGGAATCCTGGATATAAGCTCCTTAAGCTGAGGAGGGATCCTTACAAGGCTGATCTGAATTGTCTTTCTGCGAACAGTTTCCATGTCCTACAAAACAGGAACAAAGATGAAGATTCGAACCCCTGAAATGGTTAGTCAATGCATATGATGCTGGATGATGTCATGATGCTATGATTAAACACACCACAAATATTTACAAAGGCAAACATGATAAGGCACACAAGTCACACCACTGCCCTTAGAGTTTAGGCCAGCATGGGGTCTGGGTATTACCCTCTTGAAGTTGGTGGGCTCAACCTGTCCTATTAGAAGTAACCGGGTTCTAAGGGTCCCAATATCACTGGATTGCTTTCATTGTTCATCGTTTCGATTTAGCCACTGAACTGGCGACCGAAATATCCCAGGAAAGCAACCCTCAATTGAGTGTAGTATCGAGTATCAACCAACCTCGGACTGCACCAAAGTCAGTTATCTCACTACCCTAAAGAGGCCAAGATGGTTCAATTAAGGTTCATAAGGTCAGTTGATGCTTCACGACACCACGCGGCGGCCCCGTACTCCCCTTGACTGGACTCAAGGGTTACCGGTACACACCAAAGTGCCACATCAACGTAGCAGACTGCTTCAACCATGTCGGTATACCCCGCACAATTCCCTCACAGCCTTGTTGCTACTTTCAAAGAAGGTATCCCCAGATCCGAGTTAGGATCTATAGAACTCCCAAGACAGGCCCACAATTTAAACAAACAATTCAGACAATTGAAAACACAAGTGATCTTAGTCCTAAGGTACACCTCACTTTAAAAATTTCCCCAGCAGAGTCGCCAGTTCTGTGATCGGTGGATCTGGAACTGACTGTTTAACGCTGGTTCGCGAAATGTCGCGGTAAGCAAGAGTCGCCACCGTCTTTTATTTTCTCCAAATGGAAAGGACAAAAGCACAGAAAAATTCCTTATTGAGATTAGTTCTCGGTTCGGGAGGTAGATTTATAGAAAGGGAAGGTGTTAGCACCCTTTCTATCCATGGTTATCCATGGGCTCTTAGATACTTGCTCATTGTGTTTTCAAAATGTTTTGTTTGCTTTTCAAGGTGAGTGGGTTTGAAAAAGTTTCTTTGAAAGTTTCAGATCGACTCTTGTATCAGTCCTCAAGAGTGTTTGAAAAATTGTTTTTGAAAGCTTTTTGCAAAGTGTCGGTGTGAAAAGAAGTTTTTTATTTGTTTTTGAATTTAGAGCAAGTATCTATGAGTCATCTACCTACCCTAAGGAATTAGTCTGTATAAATGTCCTTAAGGTAGTGCCATCCCACCATTGAGAGGTAGGTAGCACCACCGTTGGAGGAGTTCGGGTCAATTCGTTTGTAGGGACAGTGTAGTCACCGAGCAACGGTAAGATACCTTAGGAGCTACCCTTATGTCATTGATCTTTTTATTCCGAGGCAACTATTCCGAGGCAACTTGTTCCGAGGCAACCGTTTCGAGGCAACCGTTTCGAGGCAACTAGATCAATGGAACATAAGGACTCACTAAGACGTCCTATAGTCGACGACCACATTTCGAGGGGCAAGGCAACAGTGTGATCACCAGAGCAACAGTAGGACACCTTATAAGCTACCCTTATGCCATGTTCATGGACATAAGGACTTACTAAGACGTCCTGTACTCGACGACCACGTTTCGAGGGGAAAGGAAACAGTGAGGCATACCCTAAGAGTGGTGTGTGAATTGTGTGTCATTTTCAGTTATTATTTGTCTTGTCATGCATTGGTGATCTACGCTTTGATTTTATTTTTGGGCATGCATTCTTTCATATGATTATTAACAGTTAAAAGGTGCGGGAATTTAAAGTGCGGAAAAAATAAAGGTCCTACGCTATTACAAAGGCGCGGGTCTACATCGCCAAATTAAACCAAGACCCGATTTAAAATAAAATGCAGAAAGTAAATGCCTAATTAACTATTACAGGGCTTTGGGGCATTTACATAACATTCATAAAAGAAATGATAAATAAATGCGCGAATGGAAATAAGAATCGAGTGCGAGGGCGTTGGACCCTTTAAAGAAATTAAATTGAAATTATTAAATTAATTAAATTAAATAAAAGAAATAACTTATTTTTTTGGATGTTTTTGGATTTATGAAATTAAAGAAAATTAAATTGGAATTAAAAGTTAAATAACTCTAGTTCTAAATTGTTTTTAATTTATTAAAAAAAATGCATTAAAGTTAAAACCTACAATTAAAACTAAATTGATTATGAAATTTATTTACAAAAATGAAACTATTAATGGATTAAATTAAATAAAACATTTTTTCATTTTTTGTAATTTCTGATTTTTTTTATATTTTTATGAAAATTAATTTTGATGAATTAACTAAAATAAATAAAAATAAATAGATAGAAAAAATGAAAAGAAAGAAAATAATATGCAAACCAATGGGGGGTGTTGACCCCAATTTTGGAGGTAAATTGAGGAATTTTGGCCCATCAGGAGGAGGCCTTTTTGACTTTTCTGAGATTGTGTGAGGAGCTGTTGACAGCGTGCACGATGGACTGCAGATCTTGGCCATTGGATTGACCCCCTGGGCGTGTGGCAGGCAGAGGCATGTGCGTTGTATGGTGGGCCTCTGGTCATATGCTGCATAGAAACACTTGAAGCAAAATAATAGAAATTGTTTGGGGGACCTGGGATTCGAACCCAGGTCCCAACGTTTACCAAGCCTCTTGTCCACCAACTGATCTGTTTGAGCGCGTTGTACATAGAATAAAAAACAAATAATATAAAACAAAATTGACGTTAATGATATAGAAATAAAAAAAGCGCGCTGGAATTCAAACCCTCCAACCAGGTCTCGCCACGTGATCTTCTT
The DNA here is from genome assembly GCA_948472305.1 of Vicia faba. NCBI lineage: Eukaryota > Viridiplantae > Streptophyta > Magnoliopsida > Fabales > Fabaceae > Vicia > Vicia faba. The sequence continues at coordinate 1,311,528,446 of OX451738.1, read as the reverse complement.
CTCCGTTCGTCCCTGAAATAAAAGAGGTAGCGGGGGTTTTAAACCCCCCCAAAACACAGGCTTTTTGAAAATAGCGAATAGCTCATATGGACACATAAATAGGGCGCAAATAGTTAGTTGAATCCGTCTGGAGATCCTGATTCTAATCATGGTAATTGGATGTCCTGATTTTACAGTGTGTGCAAACGCCCAATTTGAAGCTTGAGAAACCCTAAAACATTTCAGTGGCATATTTCGCTACAGGCATTGTTAGTTAAATTAAAGGTTACCATTAGTCTCAGAACCTTCATATTAGTGTAAATCCATATTCAAAATGTATCAAAAATGCATGCATATTGGAACACGATTATGAAAAAAATTTGAGAAAGTTTGACATCTATATACCAATTCCTTGCGCGTGAGGAGTTGGTTCTGATTAGAATAGCTTCCTTGGGATGTCAGCAACGTGTTTGAATAGGAATGAGGACTTGAAACAAGCTCTAGAAGTGTTTTCAGTTTTGAAAATTTTGGCCAAAAATGCAAGTTTGCTTCTGAGTTTTGGGTGCAGCTTAGGTCTTGTCTGTGCTTCTGATCCCTTGCATATGTGTTATGTAACCTGTTTTGATAAGAATTATGGCCTCATAATACCTTGCCTTCATGTTCAAGATTCTCCATAAACCTCCATTAACAACTTTCCATTTTTTGAGCCAATTTTGAATTCTTGCTTCATTTAGCCTTGGCACGAATATGGGATATGCATAATGGTGATTCAAAGTTAATCAAAGCCAAATATCCCCCTTAATTAACCTTTTTGATTTTTATTTGATTTTAAAGGATTTAAAATGAATTAAATCCAAAAAAATCTAATAAAAATGAAAAAATTAATTTTAAATATTGAAATAAAAGGTGGGACACGTGGGAAGCATGGCCAAGCTGATTCAAGTGGAAAAAGTGGGCCCCTTTTGTCAAAAAATGAAATTTCAAGGATAAATGATTTTGGCCATTTCACAAAAATTTCCCAACTTCTCCAATGCATATCTTGCTCAATTTTGAAGTTATGAACATGTTCTTAGACATTTTGGAAAGGTCTTGAAGTCCCCTAACCAATGTCTTTGGTCCCATGTCATTTTGATTTACCAATCTCAAGTTATGGTCTTTGACTTAAAGTCCCTTTTTGTTGACTTTTGAAAATGACCTATAATGTTGAAATTGATAACTTTTTGTGAGAGCATTTCTTGGACTTGGAATGTGAAGATGAGTTGTAGGAAATGTCCTCCCCTTCAAGATGAGCATTGGATGGGATTTTTATGATGAACCATGAAAAAGTTATGCCTTGGTCAAGTTACAGTTGACTTTTCAGCTGTCCAAAAATAGAAACTTTTGACACCTTGATGATTTTTGAGCCATTCTTGTGAAATCATGGTCAAGACTTGACCAAATGATGATTGTGGCTTAAAAATAAGATGTTGACCAAAATTTTTGACTTTTGACTGCCAAATGACCATTTTGCCCCTACAGTTGACTATTGAGCAAATGGGACTTTTGACTGTGCAACTTGACCTTGTGAGCCTTGAAACTTGACATGTAGGTGCTTGACAATGTGTATGAGCATAGGAGACTTGATTGAGCCCTTGAAAACTTCAACTTCCTTGCAAGAACCAAAACCCTAGTTTGACTGGCTTAGGAGGATGGTTGACTGTGTAGCCTTTGAGTAGACTTGAGCCATTTGAGGTGATGCTTGGCAAAACTTTGAAGATTATGGGAGGGAAAATTTTGGGGTACAACAAACGCAAAACACTCAAGTCAGTTCTCCCACTGTATAACACCGCTAAAGCCAGAATGCCCGCCAATCAAGCAGAAATTGCAAAGAACTCACCATGATATGGCAATGAAAATTAAAGAAGAAGTTTTAAAGCAGATTAATGCATGTTTTCTTATGACATCGATGTACCCTCAGTGGATTTCCAATATTCTCCCAATACCAAAGAAAGACAGAAAAGTTTGCATGTGCGTTGATTATAGAGATTTAGACAAAGCTAGTCCAAAAGATGATTTTCCATTTCCACATATTGATATGTTGGTTGATAGTATAACAAAATTCAAAGCATTCTCGTTCATGGACGGATTTTCCGAATATAATCAAATCAGAATGGCTCCTGAGGACATGGAAAAAATAATGTTTATCACACCCTGGGGAACATTTTGTTACAGAGTGATGCTCTTCAGGTTAAAGAATGCTGGTGCAATGTACCAAAGGGATATGACAACCCTATTCCATGATTTGATGCACAAGGAAATTGAGGTATATGTTGATGATATGATTTCCAAATCACTGACTGAAGAAGGGCATATAGAAGATTTGTTGAAATTGGTTCAGCGTTTGAGGAAGTATTGTCTCTGCTTGAATCCAAATAAATGCACCTTTGGTGTTCGATCGGGAAAATTTTTAGTTATCATTGTCAGCCAAAAAGGAATTGAATTTGACCTTGATAAGTTTAAATAAATTCAAGAAATGCTAGCACCCAGAACTAAAAAGCAAGTTAGAGACTTCCTTGGGCGTTTGAATTACATTTCCAAATTTATTTCCCATATGACTGCAACATCTGAGTCGATCTTTAAGTTGTTAAAGAAAGATCAGGGTTGTGTGTGGACTGATGATTTCCAAAAAGAATTTGAAAGTATTAAAGAGTATTTGCTTGAACCTCTTATCTTGCCCCCTCCTATTGAAGGAAGACCATTGATTATGTATCTGACAGTGTTAGATAATTCTATGGGTTGTATTTTGGGACAACAAGATGAAACAAGAAAGAAGGAATATGCCATTTATTATCTCAGCAAGAAGTTTACTTACTGTGAGTCGTGATATTCTATGCTGGAAAATATATGTTGTGCTCTGGCCTAGGCGGAAAAGCGGTTATGTAAATATATGTTGAATCATACTACTTGGTTGATTTCCAAAATGGATCCAATTAAGTATATTTTTGAAAAGCCTGCTCTTACTGGGAGAATTGCCCGTTGGCAGATGGTGTTGCCTGAATATGATATTGAATACTATACTCAGAAGGTTATAAAAAGAAGTGTGTTTCCAGATTATCTTGCTCACTAACCGGTTGACGATTATCAGTCTGTTAAATATGATTTCCTTGATGAGGACGTGATGTTTTTGAAAATAAAAGATTGTGACGTACCTTTTCCTGGGGAAGGTCCTGATCTTGAATCCCGGTGGGGTATGGTATTTGATGGAGCTGTGGACGCTTATGGGAAAGGAATTAGTGTTGTTATTATCACTCCTCATGGATCGCATGTCCCATTTACTACAAGGTTGACATTTGATTGCACCAATAACGTGGCAGAGTATGAAGCTTGTATCATGGGACTCGAAGAGGCTATTGATCTCAGAATCAAAATTCTAGATGTGTATGGTGATTCAGCTTTGGTAATAAATCAGATTAAAGGAGAATGGGATACTCGTCACCCTGGCTTGATTCCTTACAAAGATTATGCTAGAAGATTATTACCTTTCTTTAATAAAGTTGAATTCCATCATATTGCCAGAGATGAAAATCAAGTGGTGGATGCTTTAGCCACTTTGACTTCTATGTATCAAGTGAACACCTGGAAAAATGTGTCTCGTATCATAGTGCAACATTTGGATAGACCAGCTCATGTGTTTGCAACAGAGGAAAAGTCAGACGAAAAACCTTGGTATCATGATATCAAGCATTTTCTCTAGAATCAAGAATACCCGTTTGGTGCATCAAACAAAGAAAGAAAAATATTGAGAAGGTTGGCATGCAGCTTCTTCCTTAATGAATATGTGCTATATAAAATAAATTATTACATGGTCTTGATCAGATGCGTGGATAGACACGAAGCAGACGTGTTGATGCATAAAATCCATGAAGGCTCCTTCGACACTCATACCAATGGACATTCGATGATAAAGAAGATTCTTAGGGCAGGTTACTATTGGCTGACAATGGAATCTTACTGTTAAAAATTTGCAAAGAAGTGCCTTAAATTCCAGATTTATGCTGACAAAATTCATGTGCCTCTGATGCTTCTCAATGTCATTTCTTCTCCATGGCCTTTCTCTATGTGGGGTATTGACATGATTGGAATGATTGAACCAAAGGCATAAAATGGGAATTGTTTCATATTGGTGGCAATAGACTACTTTACCAAATGGGTGGAAGCAGCTTCATATGCCAATGTTACTAAGCAGGTGGTAGTACGTTGTATCAAGAACAATCTTATATGTCGGTATGGTGTGCCCAACAGGATTATCATCGGCAATAGCTCGAATCTGAATAACAAGATGATAACAAAACTTTTTGAAGAATTCCAGATTATCCATCACAACTCATATCCTTACATGCCAAAGATGAATGAGGTTGTTGAAGCTGCTAATAAAAACATCAAGAAGATCATCCCAAAAATGGTTATTACTTATAAAGATTGGCACAAGATTCTCTGTTTTGCTTTGTATGGGTACCGTACATCTGTCCTCACTTCAATTGGGGCAACCCTGTTCTCTCTTGTGTATGGTATGGAAGTAATGCTCCCCGTCGAGGTTGAGATTCCCTCTTTACGTGTGATAATGGAAACCAAGTTGTTAGAGGCTGAATGGGTCCAGAATAGGTTTGCCCAGTTGAACTTGATTGAAGAGAAGCAAATGACAACTTTGTGTCATGGTCAATTATATCATAAGAGAATGAAGAAATCTTTTGATAAGAAGGTCAAGCCTCGTGAATTCAGAGAAGGCGTCCTCGTGCTCAGGAAGATCATGTCTTTTAACGTGATTCTAGGGGCAAGTGGACTCCTAATTTTAAAGGCCCATATGTTGTCAAGAAAGCCTTCTCTGGCGGTGCATTAATTCTTGAAACTATGGATGGATAGGAGTTCATACGTCCTATGAATGTTGATGCAGTCAAGAAATACTTCACCTAAAGAAATAAAAGAATAGCTTGCTAAGTTGAAAACCTGAAAGGGCGGCTTAGGCAAAAAAGAGCGTCTCGGTAGGCTGAAAACCCGAAAGGGAGGTCTAAGCAAAAATAAGAGACATAAACAGAATAAATTCTTCCCTCTAGGTTGAAAACCCGCAAGGGAAACCTAGGCAAAAGTTAGGGATTTCTTGGCAAGTAACTGCGTCAGACAAGACTTGATCATTGAAGCAAAAATATTCTCGGATTATCACCATACTTCGACAGAAGCCGCTGCTCAAGAATTCAAAGTTGTTAGGGATAATAGTAGTCATTGTATTTCAATGTATCTTTTCCAATATATTACCATTTTCCAAACTTTGTAATCATCTATGGAGTCTCGCCATTTGTAAACTACCATTCTATTAATAAAGTTTGAGCTTTTATCCAATTCTTTGAAATTCTTATTTTATTCTGCTTACAAAGACTCCATTTATTATTTATAATAATTTTCAAAACAAAAAGATTAAATAACAAAATTGTTTTTTGAAAAGAATTTACAAATTACTTTTTACTTCAGATTTTGTAACTCAAGAAAAACAAAAATGGTGATTCTAAGGATAGACGAACTCTGAAATTTTGGAAGTATGTATTCCCTAGGAAGGTTCTCTCAGGTCACTTTCGTTGATATGTGTATCATCTTCTTGTGTTTCTCGAATAGTTGGAAATGATAATGATTGATATACGGTGCAATGTTGGGTTTATGATCCCATTTTCCCCAGTCAAGTCTTGGTTCATTTGATTTCGGGTTTGCATGGTCTGAAGCCTCTATCTCAGATTCCTCAATAAGGTCTTCACTCATATGACAAAAGTCCCTTCTCCCTTTATGTGTTGAGGTGGAATCATTTGCAAAACGTCGCCCTTTTGCAGTGTTGGAATTATTGTTGTTGTTTATTTCCCAGGCAACTAGATAAGGGCAGTATCTTTTCTAAGAAGTGTTGAAACAGTGGTCATCTTTTTGGGGTTTCTCCTGCCAAGGGCTGGATTTGGTTTAAAATCCCCATAATTTTGATTTCTTGCGGTATTGTTTGAATTTTTAACTCCCCAAGTAAAGCTAAGATAATGTTTCTTCTTGAATGTTGTTATCCCCACGTGGTTTCATAATTTATCCCCAGGGAAGTTTGTGTAACCATCACTCTTGGTTTCGAAGAATGTATTTTGGTCTCCCCTCAATAATGTGGTGTTTCCCTCCCTTATGAAGTTAGCACGAGATCCCCAATTGATATCTCGACGATGTGGTTTTCAGCCTCCCTAGTGAAGTCAGTATTATTATCTCCTGTGAAGGTCTATACGTTGAAAATTTGTTTTCCCCGTTGAAGTTTGTGTGATTCTTCTCGGTGAGGCATGGAGGAGGAAGTTATATCCCTGTATTTGAAGTGATTTTATTGTTTTAATTTGATTACTTTCAGATTGTGTTTTTTCCAGTGAAGTTAAGCCGTGGAATAGGAATTTGTTTCCTTAGTTGGTGCTTACTTTCTTATAAATTTTTCCTCCTGGATGTGATTTAGCCGAGTGTTGATTTTACCCAAACTGGTTTTGTCTGGTTATTCCCAATGCTGTGCGTCTGTTTTGTCAGCATATACATAGTAATATTCATACATACATCATGCATAGATGAATTAAAATTCATTGCTCATTTTTCATTTATTATAATATTTTGTTGGCATATTACCCTATTTTGCATAGTTATGTTACCCTATCTCTAATAGAGTGTCAACCTTAAGTAGAAAGTGTATATTCTTTCAATTTCCCACTGAGTTATCCCTCATGTAAGAATTTTGCTTCAGCCTTCCTATTCAGCTCATTGTCTTGTTAGGTATGTGTTTCCCTTTTGAGTTTATTTCTCAACAAGTTCTTTCTTGGTTGACTGTTTCACTCTGGTTTATTTCTGGTTTGGATCTTTGGTTCTTGGCAACATTATTATTTATATTTTTGTGGATTTTGTGCCCTGGTTTGAGAATATGCATTTATTTTTCACGAGAAGACTTTATCTCCTCAGCAAGACTGTGTTGGCATATCCCTAGAGAAGCCAAGTTTCATTTACCAAGCAACATTAGTGTATTTCCTTCTCATGGCAGCAAATGGCGGTCTCTTTATTTGAGCAACCGTCCTTCCCCAGTAAGTTTGTTATTTCCATGAGAAGATTCATTTTTGCACTCCAATAGATGGTAGTCTCGTTGTTGTACCCCAAAATTTTCCCTCCCATATTTCTCTATATACATTTCAAGTGAGGTCCTCAAATTGCTCTAAGAAGTTCAAGGGTTGACCAAACAAACTCTCTCCTAAGGCAGTCTACTTCAAATTAGGGTTTCAGTTTGCATCAAGATGTTTGAGTCTAAAGGATCCCAAATTCTCACCATTGTCCTAATATGGTCACAAGATCATCCATGTCAAGTTTCAAGCCTTGCAGAGGAAGTTTGCTCAGTCAATTGCTCAAAGGCCTGGAAATCGACTATGCTAGGGCAAAAGTCAACTGTGGCCCCCATACAGTCAAACTTCAAGATTTTTGGTCAACATTATCATTTTGAATTATTATCCATCATTTGATCAAGGGTTGATTATGATTCTTCAAGGATTGCTCACAATTTATCAAAACCCAAAAGTTGCTAAATTAGGGTTTTGCAGGAAAAGTCAACCCAACTTTGACCAAGCATAACTTTCTCATACTTTATCAAAAATAACTCATCCAAAGCTCATTTTGAATAGGATGTAATTCTCTGCAATCCATCTTCAGCTCCCAAGTTCAAATTATGCACTCACAAGAAGATTGAATTTGGACATTATAAGTCATTTTGAAAAGTCAACAAAAACATCTTTTGGGTCAAAGCTTCATACATGAACATGGATGACTCAATTGAGATGATAAAAAGGGTTGCTTAGAGGACATCTTAAGCTTTCTAAAAAGTCCAAGAACACCTCTTTAGGGTCAAAATTGAGAGAGTTATGCATTGGCAAAGTTGACCCTTTTTTTCAAAATTGTCAAAAGACAAATATGGCCAAAATTGCATTTTTTGCCAAATGGGCCCAACTTTTTATGCTTGCATTGAGTTTGTAACATGACCCACGACCCATGATCCTTCCCATTTGTCATTCTTTTATTTTTGTCATTTATTTTTATTTTTATTTCAATCAAATCAAATAAAATCAAAATAAAATCATGAAAATATCAAAAACTAATCAAAGCTTGAGATTTTGTGCATGTTTAGGTCTATTATACAGCTGGAGATGGAATCAAATCATGCAAGGATCATTTGGATACAAAAAGATTGTATTTGGCTTGATTTGGAAAGATTTTGTACAATGATCAAATCATGAATCAATAATCTTAATTGGAAAAGATTTGAAGCAAATTTGTAACCTAATTCCTTCTAGGGTACATAAGGAAGATGTTCAGATCAAAAGCAAGGGGATTATAGGCGTGTAAAACACAAAGCAAGTTTCAAAAAAATCAAGAAAAGTCGCAATTTGATTTCCACGTTCCAGGCCAATTCAAAGTCTTCTAGCCATCCCAAACGTTTGCTCGACATCCCAGGAACGTATTTCAACCATTAGCAAGCTCCCTCAAGCCTTGAAATACGCTGTAAGTACCACACAGTTTCTCACTTTTCTTGAAATCGAATATCACAATTCTGGCACCTTTAGCATGAGTTATTTGCATATTCTTAATCCTTGAGTGATTTGCAAGCTAATGGTTGTATTTAATTGCATTTTTATTGACTGCATACCAAGATGTCATGATTAGGGTTCGAGCTTTGTTTTTAGGGATTTTGCACACAGGAACAATTGGCCATCAATAGTGGTACCATGATGCTCATGAGGTTGCAACGAGTGGATTGGTACCACTGGTATTGATTTTTAATGCAGGGACAGGATTTTGGAAAGGAACATGGTTGTACCTACGCCCCTTTGTCTGTAGGTAAAATTTCTTGGCTAAAACGATAGAAGCCATGAGGATGATGATGGTGTGGCACTCCATGAATGGGCCATTTGAATTTCGCGCATTTTTGAATTCAGCCATTTTGTTTTGTCATATAATATTCGTTTATTATTATTCATACAAAAAACCAAGCCAGCTCAGATGGTCATCATGCATTGTGATAACGCCTAAGGGCCTGGGTTCGATCCCCAGGTCCCCATATTGTTCCATATTATTTTGCTTTGCATGATCTGGTGTACAGGCGTCCCATAAATCCACCATACGTCATCAGCTTTCAGCCATCAGATCCCCAGCATGCCAAGATCTAAGGCTTCTCACCTGAGGGTCCACTATGCACTGGAGTCAAGCATATACATGGGATTTGTGAAAGTCAAACAGGGCCAGGCTCTATAGGGCTCAGAATTGCAATTCCAACCCCCCATTCTTGCTACAAAACCAGGCCCATTCTTATTTCTTTTCTAATTTTTCTTTTATTTAATTTCTTTTATTTAATTATTTTCTAACACAAATTGATTTCCATTTTTTACAAAAAATCATAAAATCAATTTCACAAATTTAGAATTAGTTTTTTTTTATTTTACCAAATTTAATTTAATATTAGTCTAATTTAATTTAGGTTAATTCTAACTTTTTTCATATATTTAAAATCAATTAGAAAAAATTAGGGTTAACATGTAATTTAAATTTTATTTCTTTTCTCAATAAAACAAAAACACAAAAATAGGTTAATTCTAATTATTTTTCTAAATTTAAATTAATTAGTAATTAGGGTTTTTATTTTATTCAATAAAAACTTTATTTTCCTCAAAATAATAAAAAAACCACAAAAACAATAATGTTTCTTTCAATTAGGCTTAGTCGGGGTCAAAACCCTAATTTTCTCGTTCTCGATTCATCGCACGCGTTTTATTATTTTCGCAATATTAATGTAACTGCTCATGGTATGTAATAGTTTAATTAGGATTTCCTTTTTATTTATCGTTTTACTGGTTTTTGGCTATGTAAATTAATCCCCTACCCCGAAGCCTTGTAATAGTGTAGGTTTTATTTTTCGCATTTTAATTCTCGCAAATATTAACTGTTAGATGTATGATAATAGGATTGTATGACAATACTGCATGTTAATTTTAAATGGCTAGCAAACCCTAAATGTGCAAAGATAATAACTGAAATTAAATCACTCGCACATGCGCACTCCTAGGGTATACTCTCACTTCGGTTGCCTTCGGTAAACGATCATTAAGTATAGAGTATTTTAGTGGTTGCCCTCCTGTCTAAACAAAAAGATCAAATGTCCCGTTCGGAAATGTTTCCTCGGAAATGTTGCCTCAAATATGATCTTAAGACATTAGGGTTATTACTAAGACGTCCTAACATTGCTTTAGTGATCGTACGTCCCTTACGAATTGACCCTTACAAATCCAATGACGGTGCTACCTATTTTTTAATAATAGGATGGCATTGTCTAAAGGAAACGGGAATGGAAACAATCTTTTTTCGAGTAGGTAGATGCTAGTAGGTACTTGCTCAAAATCAAACTTTCTCACACTTACACTTTTTTCAAACAAAGTTTCCAAAACGACTTCGTAACACTCTTGAGGACTGATACAAGGGCTAAAACGAAGCAAAACAAAACTTTTCAAAACAAACACACACAAGCAATTTTCAAAAGATGAGCTAGTACCTAAGAGCCCGTGGAAAACCACGGATAGAAGGGGTGATAATACCTCCCCTTTCTATAATCTATCCCCCGTACTCAAAATCTCGAAAAGGGAATTTTTCTGTGCTTTTTTCCTTTCCAGTTGGATAAAATAAAAGTCAGTGGCGACTCTTGCTTACCGCGACATTTTGCGAACACAAATGCAAAACGCAAACCAACATTTTCTCAAAACATTCGGTTCTGCCACCGTACCACAGAACTGGCGACTCTGCTGGGGAATATAAGTGGGGTATACCTTAGGATTAGTTCATCATAAATTGCTTCACTTGTTTGTTTTGGTTGCTTTACTTTTAAGGGTTTTGTATTGGGAGTTACTATAGGTCCTAACCCGGATCTGGGGACACCTTTTAGGTAAGTAGCAATAAACTGTGAGGGAACTGTACGACATAGACCGATACGGTTGAAGTAGTAGCTACATTGATGTGGCACATTGGTTGGTACCGGTATCCCTTATGGAGAAACGGGGAGAATACGGGGCTGCTATGTGTGTCGTTTAGCATCAATTGACCTTAGAACCCTTAATAGACCAACTTGGACATTAGAAAGTAGTGAGATAGCCGGACTCTGTGTAAAGCTGAGAACTGGTTGATACTCGATGCTACACTCATTGAGACCATACTCTCGAGATAGTTCCGGCTGCAAGAAAAGATTGCGTGAGCTGAAACCATGACCGATGGAGGATGGTCAGTGATATTGAGAACCTCTAGAACCCGTTACTTTTTATAGGACAGGTTGAAACCAACTGAACTTCAAGAGGGTAATACCTTTGACCTCATGCAAGCCTTAAACTTAAGGGCTTTTGTGTGACTTGTTTGCCTTTGCCATGTCTATATCTTCTATACCTGTTATTTTATCATGACATCATGCATCATAACACAACATGCATACTTCATTATACTAACCATTTCAAAGAACGAGGGAATTTATCTTTGTTCTGTTTTGCAGATTATGGCTTCCGTGCGCAAAAACACCATCCGAGTTAACTTTGTGCAAATACCTGCTCAACTCAAAGAGTTAGCCTCAAGAGTTTCGGAGACTTCCATGTTCATTAAGATACATGGTCACCTTCTTAGCCTGGTTACCTCAAAGTTTGATGAGCAGATGATGAGTGTGCTTTTCCAGTTCTTCGATCATGTGCATCATTGTTTCACTTTTCCAGATTACCAGTTGGTTCCCACTTTGGAGGAGTTCTCGCACTTATTGGGTATATCCATCCTAGAGCAGGTGCCTTTCACAGGTATGGAAGAAAATCCTAGACCAGAAGACATTGCCTCAGCCCTACATCTAAAACGGGCTGATGTAGTATCCAATTGGGAGACACGAAGCAGGGTCAAAGGTTTCTTAGCCAAATTTCTGATGGATCAGGCTCAGCTGTTCTGGATAATTTGGATTTTTAGGCCTTCGAGGATATCTTGGATCTCCTTATCTACGGTTTGGTTCTCTTCCTAAATTCGGATTTCTTTATAGATGTGAATGCGGTTAAGATATTCCTTTCTCGCAATCCTTTGCCTACTCTATTTGGTGATATCTTGCATGCCCTCTACAATCGTACTGTGCAAAGAAGAGGGACTCTCATGTGTTGCACACCACTGCTGGCGAGGTGGTTTATTTCCACCTCCCCAAGTCTGTGTTGAAGAATGAAGAAGGTTTGGGATGGTCTTACAGGATAATGTCACTTGCCCATACATACATTCTTTGGATTTCCAAGGCTTTGGAAAACACTGCAGTTATTGATCATTGTGGGGGATACCCTAATGTCCCATTGCTTGGAATCAGAGGGGGTATAACCTACAACCCTTATCTAGCTTTGCGACAGTTTGGTCGTGCTCGGAGAGATGGTCGTCATGAGCTACTTCTTGTGGATATTGCATTTGACTACAAGGAAGACGTCGACGAGCATCGCCGAAGGTTTATACGAGCTTGGGGCATGGTGAAAAGATCTGATCCTCAAGAATTGGGACCAATGACTTCTCTCCCTGTGCAGCCTTATCTCCAGTGGGTCCGAGCTCGAGCCCAGAAACTCGGGATGCCTTATGAAGCTGTGTTTCTAATGATTGTGGAGCCCACTAATAAAGAGTGCGTTCCTTACACAGTCCTTTATCTCTACATGCCCACTGATCTTGGGGTGTTGCAGAGATACTGGATTCAACTGAAAGAGGAGAGGGATACTTACCGGGAAAAGTACCATGAGCAAGAAAGGAATATCTTGAAGCTCACCAGGAAACTCGAGAATGAAAGAACGATCAATGACTATGTCAGCACAAAGGGGAAGCGTCTATGGGATTTTTGATTTTGCTTTTTTTTAGTTTAGATTTGTTTTCCATTTATTTCTTTGTAGCACCTCAAAGGCATTGTTGAACCTTGTTACCAGTTAATCTAATAAAGTTTGTTTATCTTTTGGTTTGCAAATTTAAATCTCCCAAAGTCTTTGAAATCATTACATACGCATCCCATTATCATGCACGCCATTACAGGTACCATTACAGGTTTCTCATCTTCTTCGCTGTTTATTTCAGCAATTATGTCTTCTGATCAAGCTATTAAAGATCTTCAGGCACAAAACACCCAATTCCAACAGATGTTCTTAAGCTTGGCTAAAGGGCAGGAGGATTTGAAGGCCCTGATTTTGAAAGAAAAAGAGAAGAAGAAGAAGAAGGTTGTTCTTCTGAATATGGGAAAAAGGTTTGGGGATAGGTTGAAACAACAAGTTGATCTAACCTCTTCATCCAAGGAAGGGGAGAACCAAGAAGAAGAAAAGGGCCCCAGTCCTGCAATCTCTGATGATGATACAAATTATGACGAGGAGCAATATCCTCCTGCTGAGGATAGGTACAAACAACTAGAAGACCGTCTGAGCGCTATGGAGATTCAGAAAATCCCTGGTTTGGATTTTGGAGATCCGAGACTGGTATCGGGAGTGGTGATCCCTCATAAGTTCAAAGCTCCGGTTTTTTCTAAATACAACGGGGTATCCTGTCCAAAACTCCATCTTTGCTCGTATGTCCGGAAAATTCAACCCCACACTGCTGATAGAAATTTGTGGGTACATTTCTTTCAAGATAGTCTGTCAGGGACTCAGCTTGAATGGTTTTATCAGTTGGAAGGAGCCAATGTCCGAAATTGGGAGGACCTTGCTGCTGCTTTTTCAAGCAGTATCAATATAACGCCGACCTTGCTCCCACTCGTACTCAGCTTCAGAGTATGTCGATGGGTGAAAGTGAATGTTTTAAGGACTATGCTCAAAAGTGGAGAGATTTGGCTGGAAGAGTCCAACCCCCTTTTTTATGATAGGGAGTTAGTTGACATGTTTCTGGGGACACTATCTGGTGTGTTTTTCAATCATCTGATCGACAATTCATCATCTGGGTTTACTGAGTTAATTTTGATGGGAGAGAGAGTAGAAGCTGGAATTCGAAGTGGTAAGATACATAAGGATACTTCATCAAGTACATTAAATAAGCCTTTCACCGGTAAGAAAGAAGCTAGTGCAGTATACGACTCGAGGAGCCAAAGCAGACCTAAACACCGTCAAGCGGTAAATGCGGTAGTGATATCAAGACCCAAAGTTGCTCCATAATACAACAATCAACAAAGAGTGGAGAGACCACAGAGGCAGTACACTCGACTCAATATGACCTTGTCTCAAATTCTACCACAACTATTGAAGACCAACCTGGTAACTCTGAGGGAAGCCCCGAAAAATCTCAACACCACTTCTCCTCAATATAACCCGAATGCCCGTTGCGCCTATCATTCTGAAGGTCCAGGTCATGATACAAACAACTGTTGGGCCTTGAAAAACAAGGTGCAAGACTTGATCAAAGCCAAAGAGATTGAGTTTGACGCTCCGGAGAAGCCCAACGTCATAACTGCTCCCATGCCCAAACACGGTCATGGAGTAAATGCTATAGACGATGATTTATTTGTGACTTCCGTGGAAGAAATTTCTACTCCTTTGATGACAATTAATAAGAATTTGTTGTTATCAGGTATATTTCCGGGCTGTGGCGAAGGTTGCCACAGGTCTTCAATTCTGCCTGTTGGGTGCCATTTATTGAAATCAGGTGTTCAACGCTTGATGGATAACAAAAAGATCCTGTTCGAAAAGACTTTGATTCCTTTGTTTCCAATTCAAGATGTTGCCATCATAACCATTTCCGTCAATCCTTCCAAGGCTTCCCCGAGAAAGCCTTTTAGGATTACATCCGTCCCAAGAATTGCTCCATTAATAATTACTGTCCCTGGTCCTATCCCATACACTTCGGATAAGGCTATCCCTTGGCACTATGGGGCCGATGTGTATTACCATGGAGTTAAGCAAGATTTAGAGTGTGAAGAAGCTGATATTGATGTCAGCAATATTGTCGGGGCCACCAAGGTCACCAGAAGTGGAAGACTCTTTTCTCCAGAGATTTTCCCTCCAACTGTCCATAAACCTGTTGTCATTCCATCTACTGGTACATCAGCTACTGTCCCAGTTTCTACTCCAGTTATCACCCCTGTCGCCGAGCCATCTAGCACTCGGGGAAAAGAAATCATAGGTGAGCCTTCCCGGACGGAGGCACCTAAGAAGATCATTGTAGAAACCTCAAAACAAGAGATAGAAGAAATTTTGAAGATTATCAAGAAGAGAGACTACAACGTAGTCGAGCAGCTGGGGCAGACCCCATCAAAAATCTCCATGTTATCCTTATTATTGTGTTCTGAAGCCCATGCAAAGGCTCTAATTGCATTCCTCAAGACTGCGCATGTGCCGCAGGAAACTTTAGTCAATCAATTCATAGATTGCATAGCTAGCTTGACTGCTGACAATGGGTTGGGTTTCTCAGACGCAAATCTGACTGCTAAAGGAAGAAATCACAATGATGCTCTGCACGTCTCAATCGAGTGCAGGGGCACTACTATGGCCCATGTACTAGTGGGTACCGGGTCCTCTTTGAATTTTTTGCCAAAGAAAGCATTAGACCGTCTGGATTGTAAAGGTTTGATTCTGAAGCCGAGCAATATTATGGTCAGGGCTTTCGATGGGTAAAAAAGGATGGTTCACGGGGAGGTGGACATCCCTGTTAAAGTTGGCTCTCATACTTTTGCATCCACCTTTTACGTGATGGATATTAGGTCATCATATTCTTGCTTGCTGGGTCATCCTTGGATTCATAAGGCTGGGGTAGTGACTTCTACGCTCCATCAAATGTTGAAATATCCGGTAAAGGGGAAGATTGTCACGGTACAAGGTGAAGAGGAGTATATGGTGAGTTGTCTTAATTCTTTTTGCTACATGGAGATGGATGGGGAATTCATCGAAACCCCTTTGTCAGAACTTTGAAGAGGTCCCCCAGACTTTAGCGTCAACTGAAGTTGCTACTGACAAACCTCCGATGAAGATGGCTTCCCTCAAGGATGCCAGAGCTGTAATTGAAGAAGGTAGGTGTGCAAATTGGGGTCAGCTCCCCGATTTCATGCACAAAACTAACAAATTTGGTTTGGGCTTCACTACAGGGGCTCAAAGGGATGTTAGGCGCACGCGGATTGAAAGACCTCCTCTGCATATCAGTAATCCGGGAGTTAATGCGATTGAAGATGGTGAAGAAGAATCAGACATTGACAGCTGGATCTACCCTACGACCAATGGAGGATTGAACAACTGGACAGCGAAAGACTTCATACCTGTTTCCTTTATTTCACAGTAATTGACTTTTGTTTTGAAGTTTGTAATAAACAGGTTGAAACTTTATGGCCCGGTGCCTTGCCCGAGGCATCTTGGCTTTGTTTGTGAGGGCTTATTATTTGTCATTTTCATATATCATCAATAAAACATTGGACGTTTCTTGCATTACAAATTTTGCGCTCCTTGTTTTTCTTTTCTGTCTCTCACTTTATCAAAACAGCTATGCTCTTACACACACTCACGTATCATAATGCAGATCCATATCCACTCTGGATCCCATTGATAAAAACTCTGCTATTTCCAGTTATGACTTCGAAAATCCGATCAACCAAGCCGAGGACGAAGGTGGGGATGATTGTGAGGTACCTGGAGAACTTGCTAGACTGTTACTGCAGGAAGAGAGGACCATACAGCCTCACGAAGAGCCAGTCAAATCGGTAAATTTGGGTACAGAAAAAGACAGGAAAAAGGTCAAGATAGGAGCAAATCTGGAGCCTAGTGTTAAACAACGGTTGATACAGATGTTACGCGACTATGTTGAGATCTTCGCTTGGTCCTATGAAGACATGCCTGGTTTGGACACCGATATTGTGGTACACCATCTACCAACCAAAGAAGACTGTCCTCCGGTAAAGCAGAAGGTTCGCCGTATGCGCCCTGAGATGTCCGAGAAAATCAAAGTTGAGGTCATGAAACAGTTTGCAGCCAGATTTTTAGTTGTCACTTCTTACTCGCAGTGGGTTACCAACGTTGTTCTGGTGCCCAAGAAGGATGGTAAGGTACAGATGTGTGTGGACTATAGAGATCTGAATAGGGAAATCCCCAAGGATGATTTCCCACTTCCTCATATCGATGTTCTGGTCGACAACACCGTGCAACATAAGATCTTCTCCTTCATGGATGGTTTTTCTGGTTACAATCAGATTAAGATGGCTCCCGAAGACATGGAGAAGACGACCTTCGTTACACAGTGGGACACCTTCTGTTACAAGGTAATGCCTTTTGGGTTGAAGAATGCTGGGGCCACTTATCAGCGCGCCATGGTCGCTTTGTTCCACGACATGATTCACCATGAGATCTAGGTTTATGTTAATGATATGATAGCAAGGTCCCAGACTGAGGAAGAGCACCTTGACCATCTCTAGAAACTGTTCGACAGGTTGAAGACGTACAAGCTGAGATTGAACCCGAACAAGTGCACCTTCGAGGTAAGGTCTGGTAAGCTGCTAGGTTTCTTCGTCAGTGATAAAGGTATTCAGGTGGACCCTGCAAAGGTGAAAGCTATACAAGATATGCCGGCTCCCCGCACAGAAAAGGAAGTTAGAGGTTTTCTGGGACGTCTGAACTACATCGCCCGATTCATTTCACATCTGATCGCTACGTGTGAGCCAATCTTCAAGTTGCTGAAGAAAGATCAAGTGGTAAAATGGAATGATGAATGTCAGGACGCTTTCGAAATAATCAAGGAATATCTCCAGGAACCGCCTACTCTGATTCCTCCAGTTGAAGGAAGACCTTTGATCTTATACTTGACAGTACTGGATAATTCAATGGGGTGTGTGCTGGGGCAGCATGACGAGTCTGGCCGAAAAGAGCACGCTATTTACTACCTTAGCAAAAAGTTTACCGACTGTGAGACCCGATACTCACTACTCGAGAAAACTTGTAGCGCTTTGGCATGGGCTGCTCGCCGGCTGAGACAGTATATGTTGACTCACACCACCTTATTGATATCAAAGATGGACCCAATCAAGTATATTTTCGAAAAGCCTGCCTTGTCCGGAAGAATAGCAAGATGGATGATGATCTTAACCGAGTACGACATCCAATACACAACCCAAAAGGCAATCAAGGGGAGTGTATTGGCGGATCATTTGGCACATCAGGTCGTGGATGACTACTAATCCATGAATTTCGAGTTCCCGAATGAGAACATCATGTTGGTGACCGACTGTGAGAAACCTGGACCGGATGAAGGACCTGAGGAAGGATCCCGATGGTCTATGTATTTTGATGGGGCATCAAACGCGTTGGGTAATGGAATTGGCGCTGTGATTATATCTCCTGAGGGCTGTCATACTCCATTCACCGCCCGATTATGTTTTAACTGCACCAATAATATGGCGGAGTATGAAGCGTGTATCCTGGGTCTTCGAGCTTCTATTAACCTAAGGATTAAGTTCTTAAGTGTATTCGGAGATTCTGCTCTAGTGATCAGTCAGATCAAAGGCGAGTGGGATACGAAGCACCCAAATCTTATTCCTTACAAAGAGTATGTACTGACGTTGCTTCCACACTTTGAGGAAATAACCATTGAACACTTCCCAAGAGAGGAGAATCAGTTAGTGGACGCGCTAGCTACTATGTCTTCTATGTTCAAATTCAGGTGGGACAATGAAGCTCCCCAGATTACCATCGAGAGGATGGACGAACCCGCATATTGCCGTGACATTGAGACTGAAGAGGTAATAGATAAACCCTAGTTCCACGAGGTAAAGAGGTATATTGAGACTCAATAATACCTCTAGGGTGCATCTGTTAATGAAAAGAAGTTCTTGAGAAGGTTCGCTGCGAAGTTCTTCATTAGCAATGGTATACTTTATAAACGTAACCATGATTCAACCTTACTACGATGTATGGACAAGAGCGAGGAAGAAAGGATCATGGCGGAGTTACATGAAGGTACCTTCGGAACTCATTCCAGTGGACATACCATGGCGAAGAAAATCCTACGGGCAGGATATTATTGGTCCATTATAGAAGCCGATTGTTATCAGCATTCTCGGACCTGTCATAAGTGCCAAGTATATGTTGATAAGGTGCATGTACCCCCGGTTCCTCTGAATGTTTTGACAGCTCCTTGGACTTTTGCAATGTGGGGCATCGACATGATAGGCGAGATCAGACCTACTGTGTCTAACGGGCATTGTTTCATTCTGGTAGCTATTGATTATTTTACAAAGTGGGTTGAGGCAGCTTCCTTTGCTACAATAACCAAGAACGTCGTGGCACGGTTTATCCGGCACAATTTGATCTGTCGATACGGTGTACCAGAGAGGATCATTACGGATAATGGTACAAATCTCAACAATACAATGATCACCGAGCTCTGCAAACAGTTCAAGATACAACATCACAACTCTTCTCCCTACCGTCCGAAGATGAATGGGGCTGTTGAAGCAGCAAATAAGAACATCAATAAGATTGTGCAGAAGATGGCGGTGACATACAAAGACTGGCATGAGATGTTACCATTCGCTCTTCATGGGTACCGTACCTCAGCGCGGACATCAATAGGGGAAACACCCTATTCTCTGGTGTATGGCATGGAGGCAGTCATGCCCATCGAAGTCCAGATACCTTCTCTCCGGATTATGAAGGATGCGGGTTTGAGCGAAGATGATTGGATCCAGACCCGACTTGATCAATTGAACCTAATCGACGAGAAGAGACTTACTACTATTTATCATGGTCAGACGTATCAAAAGCGAATGATCAAGGCTTTTAACAAGAAAGTCAGACGTCAAGAATATCAAGTCGGGGATCTAGTGATCAAACGCATGATACTGCCGCAAGGTGATCCCAGGGGAAAATGGACTCCCACATACGAAGGGTCATTTATTGTTAAGAACATTTTCTCGGGAGGAGCTATGATTCTAACCACCATGGATGGTGACGACCTTCCTCACCTCGTCAATGCAGACATACTGAAAAAATACTACGCATAATCAAAGACCCGCTAGGTCGACTGGCCTAGGCAAAAATAAGGGCTTCCTGGAAAACCAAAAGGGTTCGGGAAAAAGTAAGGGATGAAAATGAAACAACTGTATACCCGGCAAGTCAAAAACCTGAAAAGGCGGCTTGGGCAAAAAAGGGTATCCCGGTGGACTGAAAACCCGAAAGGGCAGCCCGGGCAAAAATTAGGGATTAAAGCGTAACACCATGTCTCATCAAATCACCTTGCAATTAGACTTCAATATCGACTATCAAGCTCGGACGACGCCAATCAATCTGATCCACCTTCGACCAAGTAGAAAAGTGATGACACGCTCGAAGATATAAGAGCAATAGCAGAGTTGGAACCCAATGGGATCGTTTCACATAGCTGTTTTTATTTCTTTTGCATAAATTATATAAACTTTGTTCTTTCGGCGGCGTTCTCTTACTAGGACGTCAGCCTCTTTGTACAAAACGCCTGTTACAGGCCAACTTCGAAATCAATATAATTCATTTTCACAAGAAATTTCAACTTGTTTCTTTTCCTTTTTTCTGCTTTGTTTTGCAAGAACGTCCAATGATTCTTTTTTGATATATGCATTTGAAAATAATTGCTGATCATAAATATTTATGTACAAACAAAAGACAATTACTCGTAATTCAGAAACAGGGGCAAACAAGAAATGTCCAAACCTTACAGTTGCTCTATCCACCAGGTACAGGGATGTAGCCAGCTTAAAAATATAACTGAAGGTACATACATTCCCCATAGAATAGGAAGTATCCGAGGACAGTGGTGTGAATTCTCCCCAAGCAGAGTTTATCTATCACCAACAATAGAAGTCCACCATCAGTGGAGTTTATTTCTTCCACGGGTAGAAATTCAATCCCCGACAGAGTTCATTATCACCAGCAACGGTAATTCATCCCTAGCGGAGTTATTTCTCCAAATCAGCAAATCGTCCAACAAAGTATCTCTTCCCCACAGAGTCATTCTCCCACATGATTATTCTCAAACAGAGTCTCTCCCGGTAGAATGTTCTCAAGCAGAACAAACACAAGTCTCCAGCCCATCATCTTCGATCGTTATTCCCAGTGAGTACGAAGAACTCAACTCTTTGTACTGTCCAACAGCGGTCCCGAATCTATTCTCCCCAGCTAGAGAATATCACAAGAACAATTTCATATCCATACATCATAGCATGCGCATACACATCATACAACACAATCTCATTTATCTTGAGAACATCATTACTCAATATATTTCAGACATCATGACATCACATACGACTAACTCTTCACCTTTCAGGGAAATATACAATCAAGTTCTGTCAAGAATTCTTTGGTTCAGTCAAATCAATACTAAGATTTATATTCCAATTCAAGCTATGAAGCCCGGATTCGACCGGATAATATCTTGATTTCTCCAAATACTACGAAGCCTGGAATCGACCAGATAGTGGTATATCTTTAATTCAAGCTATGAAGCCCGAATTCAACCGGATAATATCTTGATTTCTCCAAATACTACGAAGCCTGGAATCAACCAGATAGTGGTATATCTTTAATTAAAGCTATGAAGCCCTAATTCGACCGGATAATATCTTGATTTCTCCAAATACTACGAAGCCTAGAATCGACCAGATAGTGGTATATCTTTAATTCAAGCTATGAAGCCCGAATTCGACCGGATAATATCTTGATTTCTCCAAAATACTACAAAGCCTGGAATCGACCAGATAGTGGTATATCTTTAATTCAAGCTATGAAGCCCAGATTCGACCGGCTAATATCTTGATTTCTCCAAAATACTATGAAGCCTGGAATCGACTAGATAATGGTATGAGACACCGTGAAGCCTGGATCACGACCAGATAGCGGCAAAGGATACTGAAGACTGAACACGACCAGATAATAGTATAAGGTACTGCGAAGCTTGGAATTAGACCAAATAGCAGTTTACTCGGCCAATTACTAAGAAGCCCGAAATCGACCGAATATTAGTAAGCCTTAAATTCAAGTTGAAGCCCAGATGCGACCAGATAACACTTGATTCCTTCTGAAGCATGGAGCACGACCAGATAAGAATTGAGAAATTGCGAAGCCTAGAGAATGACCAGATAGCAAGTTTAATCTCATCTCCCCAGTAAGTCGCTGTGAAGCCTGGAGCACGACCAGATAACAGTCAATCTTTTTTTCCTCAGCAAATCACGGTGAAGCCTGGAGCACGACCAGATAGCAGTTCATTTTCACCTCCTCGACTAAGAGATGATTCCCCAATAGAGTAACGGACAACTGAAACTCCTAAAAATCTCTCTCTCTCAAGACAGAGACCAACGTTCCCCAGCGTAGTCCTCCTTAACAACAGGTGTACGAGCTCTCGCAAAGGAATCTCTTATGCGATTGAAACTTCTTCTGATGGCATTTTTAAGCCCATCTTCCGACATCAACCTCCAAATGGCATCTATAAGCCCATTCCTGACATTGCAAAACCGGTATCACTTCATGCGAGTGCAAATTTCTGGGCACTCTAGTGTTCAATCATCTTCCACCTCCGGATCACGAAAGGAAGACAAGCCAATCTACATCCTCGGGTTTAAGAATATTGAACAGGGGAAGCTGTTGTACCCCAAAATTTTCCCTCCCACATTTCTCTATATACATTCCAAGTGAGGTCCTCAAATTGCTCTAAGAAGTTCAAGGGTTGACCAGACAAACTCTCTCCTAAGGCAGTCTACCTCAAATTAGGGTTTCAGTTTGCATCAAGATGTTTGAGTCCAAAGGATCCCAAATGCTCACCATTGTCCCAATATGTTCACAAGATCATCCATGTCAAGTTTCAAGCCTTGCAGAGGAAGTTTGCTCAGTCAATTGCTCAAAGGCCTGAATATCGACTGTGCTAGGGCAAAAGTCAACTGTGGCCCCCATACAGTCAAACTTCCAGGTTTTTGGTCAACATTCTAATTTTGAAGTATTATCCATCATTTGATCAAGGGTTGATCATGATTCTTCAAGGATTGCTCACAATTCATCAAAACCCAAAAGTTGCTAAATTAGGGTTTTACAGGAAAAGTCAAACTAACTTTGACCAAGCATAACTTTCTCATACTTTATCAAAAATGATTCATCCAAAGCTCATTTTGAAGAGGATGTATTTCTATACAATCCATCTTCATCTCCCAAGTTCTAAATATGCACTCGCAAGAAGATTGAATTTGGACATTATAGGTCATTTTGAAAAGTCAACAAAAACACCTTTTGGTTCAAAGCTTCATACATGAAAATGGAAGACTCAATTGAGATGATACCGAAAGGGTTGCTTAGAGGACATCTTAAGATTTCTAAAAAGTCCAAGAACACATCTCTAGGGTCAAAATTGAGAGAGTTATGCATTGGCAAAGTTGACCCTTTTTTTCAAAATTGTCAAAAGACAAATATGGCCAAAATTGTATTTTTTTGCCAAATGGGCCCAACTTTTTATGCTTGCATTGAGTTTGTAACATGACCCACGACCCATGACCCATGACCCATGACCCATGATCCTTCCCATTTGTAATTATTTTATTTTTGTCATTTATTTTGATTTTTATTTCAATTAAATCAAATAAAATCAAAATAAAATCATGAAAATATCGAAAACTAATCAAAGCTTGAGTGTGATCGGTGGATCTGGAACTGACTGTTTAACGCTGGTTCGTGAAATGTCGCGGAAGCAAGAGTCGCCATCGTCTTTTATTTTCTCCAAATGGAAAGGACAAAAGCACAGAAAAATTCCTTATAGAGAATGCTCTCGGTTCGGGAGGTAGATTATAGAAAGGGAAGGTGTTAGCACCCTTTCTATCCATGGTTATCCATGGGCTCTTAGATACTTGCTCATTTTGTTTTCAAAATTGTTTGTTTGCTTTTCAAGTGTGGGTTTAAAAAAGTTTCTTTGAAAATTTCAGTTCGACTCTTGTATCAGTCCTCAAGAGTGTTTGAAAAGTTGCTTTCGAAAGCTTTTTGAAAAGTGTCGGTGTGAAAAGAAGTTTTTGATTTGTTTTGAGATTAGAGCAAGTATCTAGAGTCGTCTACCTACCCTAAGGAATTCGTCTGTGTAAATGTCCTCAAAGTAGTGCCATCCCACCATTGAGAGGTAGGTAGCACCACCGTTGGAGGTGTTCGGGTCAATTCGAGTTTTAGGGACATTGTGGTCACCGAGCAAAGGTAAGACACCTTAGAAGCTACCCTTATGCTATTGATCTTTTATTCCGAGGCAACTATTCTGAGGCAACTTGTTTTGAGGCAACCAGATCAATGGGACATAAGGACTCACTAAGACGTCCTATAGTCGACGACCACGTTTCGAGGGACAAGGCAACAGTGTGGTCACCAGAGTAATAGGAAGATACCTTAGAAGCTACCCTCATGCCATGTTCATGGACATGAGGACTTACTAAAACATCCTCTACTTGACGACCACCTTTCGAGGGGCAAGGCAACAGTGAGGTGTACCCTAGGGGTGGTGTGTGATTTGTGTGTCGTTTTCATTTATGTTTATCTTGTCATGCATTGGTGATCTACGCGTTGCTTTTATTTTTGACATTCATTCTTTCATGCAAATTAATTAACAGTTAAAAGGATGCGAAATCAAAAAGTCCTACGCTATTACAAAGGCGCGGGTCCACATCGCCAAATTAATCCAAGACCCGACTTGAAATAAAATAAAAATGAGGGAAAGGTAAATGTATAATTAAGCTATTACACGGCTTTGGGAGAATTACATGAATATTTACAAAAAGAAATAAAAACGCGAAGAGAATTAAAGTCGGGATTGCGAGGGCGTTGGACCCTTTTAAGGAAATTAAATTATGATTATGAAATTAATTAAATTTAATGAAAAAAAAGAGAAGTTATCTTTTTGAGTTTTTGTATTTATGGATTTTAATGAGAATTAAATTGGAATTAAACCCTAATTCTAACTATTTTTAATTTATTAAAAAAATGTTAAAATTAAACCTAAAATTAACCTAATTATTTACATGGCAATTTATTTACAAAAATAATAATTAATAATTTAATATGGTGAAAAAGAAAAAAAAAGATAAAAGTATAAAACCTTAATCCTACATTTTTTAGTTTATTACAAAAACATTTAAAATTAAACCTAGGATTAAAAACTAAATTAATTAATAGAATTTATTTATAAAACAAAACAATTAAATGAACTATATTTTATTTTTTGGCTTTTTTGATTTTTTATGATTTTTATGTTTTATGAAAATATTAATTTGAAGAATTAAATTAAAATTAAACAAAACAAATAAAAATAGAAAAAAAATGAAAGAGAGCAAACCAATGGGGGTGTTGACCCCAATCTGGAGGTCATGTGGTGAGTAATTAGGCCCAAGAAGCTTGGCCCTTTCTGACTTTTCAATGATCATGTGTGGATGCGTTGACTGAGAAATTCCATAGACCTTGAATTCTGGCCACTGGATGGATATTGTGGGACAAGTGGCGTGCTGGAGCGTAGAGTGCATGATAGTCCTTTGGCAAGAAGCTGCATGGGATCTGGTTAAAAGAAAATATATTAAGAAAGGAAGGGACCTGGGAATCGAACCCAGGTCCCAGAGTTTACCAAATGCTTCGTCCACCAACTATGCCATTTACGCGCTTTGTATATAATATAACAAATAAACAATATAATGCAAAGCAATGGTTAGTGGTTAATTTCGCGCGAAATTCAAATGTGCCAATCCCCAGCCTCCACGCATCGTCTTCTCCACTTGTGCTTCACTTTTGCCTGAAAAAACAAACTAAATAGCGGGGGTTTTAAACCCCCCAATCTGAAATCCAAAAAATAGCGAATAGGAATTAAGCAAATATAAAAAGGGCGCGACTAGTGATTTTGGATCGTCTAAGTGTGCTGAGTTCAATGGTATAGGTCTCATGTCTCAATTTTTCCAGAATAAGGAAACCCCAATTCAAGGTTCCTGAAACCCTAGGCATCGTTCATGGCAACTCTCCATATATGCAAGCATTCTTCAATTAAATTATACTATTAGCTTCAGAATCAACACATTAGCATAAAACAATAATGAAAATGCATTGATATGGCGTGTAGACTCGAATACGATTAAGGAAAAATTCGTGTACAGGGTAACTGTGTTCTACCGTTTCTTGAGGTGCAGAGGTCTGATTTCGATTGGGGAAGATTCCTGGATGTATCAGGAGTGCAATGGAATTGTTGTTTTGCCTTGAAACCTGCTGAAACTAGGAAAACAGTTTTGAAATTTTCTTCAAAAAATACAAAGTTTGTTTATGGCTTGAGCGCAGCTTTCAGGTCCTTGGCATTAGGTTTTGCATCTGACTTATGTATGGGATGGATTAGGGTTAAATCTTGAGCAAAAAGATCAATGCATTGATGTATGAGATATTTGATTTTCAATGAATATTTTTTCATTCTTTTTCATGTGTTTTTGATTCCAATCATGGCCAATCTTTCCAATTTGGGCGTGCACGAATCTTCAATGACCAATGAGAGCAAATGCTGCATAAAAAGATTCAATCACATTTGTTTTAGTATTTTTTTCATATTTTATTTAATTAAATGAATTAATTGTGATTAAAAATTCAAATAAATAATAAAAATGATGAAATAAATCCCCTTTGGGCCAAATGGTCTGCATAGCCTTTGGATAATGAATCTTGGAAGAAAATGTGGCCCATTAGCAATTTTGAGGCATTTGAAGCAAAGTTGACTTTTCAAATTTCCCAAAAATTTCCCAACTTCCACAAGGTATATCTTGCTCAATTTTTAAGCTTTGATCATGTTCTTGGACATTTTGGAAAGGTATTGAAGTCCTATAACCAATGCCTTTGGTCCCATGTCATTTTGATTTACCAATCTCAAGTTATGGCCTTTGACTTAAAGTCCCTTTTTGTTGACTTTTGAAAATGACCTATAATGTTGAAATTGATAACTTTTTGTGAGAGCATTTCTTGGACTTGAAGTGTGAAGAGGAGTTGTAGGAAATGTCTTTCTCTTCAAAATGAGCTTTGGATGGAATTTTTCTGATGAACCATGTGGAAGTTATGCCCTTGTCAATTTGCAGTTGACTTTTTTAATTGTCCAAATATGGAAACTTTTGCATCTTGAGACTTTTTGAGCCATGCCTTAAAAATCATGATCAAGAATTGATCAAATGATGTTTGTGGCTTCAAAATAAGATGTAGATAAAAAATTTGGACTTTTGACTGTCAAATGACCATTTTGCCCCTGCAGTTGACTGTAGAGCAATTAGGGTTTTTGACTGCAATTTTGTGCTGTGAGTCTTGAAACTTGGCATGAGGATGCTTGACCATATTTGTAGGCATGTGGGACTTGATTGGACCCTTGAAAACTTCAATTTCTTTGTCAGAACCAAAACCCTAGTTTTTGACTGTTAGGAGGCCCTTGAACTGTGCAACCCTTGGGGAGATTTTGAAGCTTTGACTTGGCAAATCTTGAAGAATATGGGAGGGCAAATTTTGGGGTACAACAGTTTCCCCTGTTCAATCTTCTTAAACCCGAGGATGCAGATTGGCTGACGTGCCTTTCGTAATCCGAAGGTGGAAGATGATTGAACACTAGAGTGCCCAGAAATTTGCACTCACATAGTAGTGTGATGTGGGGAATGGGCTTACAGATGCCATTTGGAGATTGATGGATAGGATGATGGGCTTATAGATGCCATGTTGAGAGGTGATGGATAGGTGGATGGGCTTATAGATTCCATTTGGATGTCGATCGCGTAAGAGATTCCTTAGCGAGAACTTGCGTACCTGAAAAGAAAATGATTACCTGGCCTGTTACAGGAGCTGGTCTTCAAACTCTTTGTATAGATGCACCCTGACTGGTTACAGGAATTGAATCTGGAGCTTCAAAAAAGGTGATGAATGAACCAGGGATGGTTACTACCTCAACGGGACGGTGAGAGAACCTTGGACGATTACTACCTCAACAGTAACGCTGAGAGAATCATAGGCGACTTCAACCTTAACAGTAACGTTGAGAGAATCATGGGCGACTTCAACCTCAACAGTAACGCTGAGAGAATCTTGGGCGACTTCAACCTCAACAGTAACGCTGAGAGAATCTTGGGCGACTTCAACCTCAACAGTAACGCTGAGAGAATCTTGGGCGACTTCAACCTCAACAGTAACACTGAGAGAATCTTGGGGCGATTACTACCTCCGTAGTAACGGGGAGAGAACCATAGGCGACTTCAACCTCAACAGTAACGATGAGAGAATCATAGGCGACTTCAACCTCAACAGTAACGCTGAGAGAATCTTGGGGCGATTACTACCTCCGCAGTAACGGGGAGAGAACCATAGGCGACTTCAACCTCAATAGTAACGATGAGAGAATCTTGGGGCAATTACTACCTCCGCAGTAACGCTGAGAGAATCTTGGGCGACTTCAACCTCAAAAGTAACGCTGAGAGAATCTTGGGCGACTTCAACCTCAACAGTAACACTGAGAGAATCATAGGCGACTTCAACCTCAATAGTAACGCTGAGAGAATCTTGGGCGACTTCAACCTCAACAGTAACGCTGAGAGAATCTTGGGCGACTTCAACCTCAACAGTAACGCTGAGAGAATCTTGGGCGACTTCAACCTCAACAGTAACGCTGAGAGAATCTTGGATGTCTTCAACTGGATAAGAAACAGGGAGATCTTAGGGTCGATCTGACTGAACCAGAGAAGGCCTTTGACTGGATAAGAAACAAGAAAATCTTAGGGTCGATTTAACTGAACCGGTCTAGGTCTTGAAATATCTTCAACTGGATAAGAATCAGGGAGATCTTAGGGTCGATCTGACTGAACCAGAGAAGGCCTTTGACTGGATAAGAAACAGGAAAATCTTAGGGTTGATTTAACTGAACCAGGCTAGGTCTTGAAATCTTCAAATGGATAAGAATCAGGGAGATCTTAGGGTCGATCTGACTGAACCAGAGAAGGCCTTTGACTGGGTAAGAAAACAGGAAAATCTTAGGGTCGATTTAACTGAACCGGTCAAGGTCTTGAAATGTAGCTGAGAACTTAACTGGATCTTTCCTGAAAGGTAAAGGTCAGTCATATGCAATGCATGATATGGATCAAGCAATGATGTTCTTACTATAAATGAGATTGTAAGGTACGATGCGTATATGCATGCTATAATGTATGAAAATGTTTATGAACGTATGTTTTCGTCTAGGAAAGTAAATCCTTGACGGGTGCCGGGAAGTCACATCCTGGGCTGATGTTGAAGAATAGATCTTTGCTTCCGCTGGGGATGATAGTTGCAAGAATATCGGTAGGAGAAGATAACTCCGTTGGGGAATAAACTTGGCGAATGGAATATTCTGCGGGGAGAAGAGTACTCTAGTGATATTGCTGGGAATAATATTCTGTGGGGAGAGAGGTACTTTGCTGAGATGTTGATGGTAACTTCGCTGGGGATACCATTGTTGTGTTGGAAGTGCTAATAGACTTTGCTGGGGATAAGGAGACTTTGCCGAGAACGATCTTTCCGTGGCTTTTGGCTGAGGATAACCCAGTTATATCCTGGTAGGGAAATAACTCTTTGAATAAAGCCGGGAGACGCGTTCGTGCTCTGCGAGGATAAGCTTCCAGAATCTACTGGGGATAAGCTTACTGCTTGGGGAGATGGATTCCAACTTTCCTGGGGAAGCTGGATTGGACTCTCTTGGGGAAGTTTTGAACTGTATCGGGGAAGTGACTCCAATGAATGTTTGATATACCGCCTGGGAACAGTCTTAGACCAAGACTATCGGGGATGCTTGTTAGGAATGTCTGCATGATGTGCCGGGGAATGTTTGAGATCTGCTGGAGGATACACAACTTCCTTAAGGCTGACAGTATAACTCTGCTTGGGGAGAGTGCATGGACTTGCTGGCTCACTCTCTGGGGGATTAAGATATCTTGGTTGTTCTTCAGCCGAACCTATCTTAGTACCTTGGTGGACATAGCCATTAGATCGTTTGGGCAACTCATCATTGCCCCTGTTTCTGAGGTGGGAGAGGAAGACCTGTGAGGTGCTGATAGTTGTTGATGGACAAACCTTCTTCTGGTAGGCAGGTGACAGGATGACAGGACATAGTCGTACGCTTTTAATTCCTAACTTTTGCCTGGACCGCCCTTTCGGGTTTTCAGTCCACCGGGATACCCATTTTTGCCCAAGCCGCCTTTTCAGGTTTTCGACTTGCCGGGTGTACATATTTTTTCCATTTCATCCCTTATTTTTGCCCGAACCCTTTTGGTTCGCCGGGAAGCCCTTATTTTTGCCTAGGTATGTCAACCTAGCGGGTCTTTGATTTTGCGTAGTATTTTTTTCGACTATCTCCATGCTCTCAGAATATAGGGAGTTGTCCCTGTTAGAAGTGTTTTGCCATGCCACCAGAAGGTGTTTGATCAGGCAAGATTCGTTGTTGGAATGCCCCAAGTGACTCAGACGGAGATTTGCCCCAGGCTATTTGGCCTTTGGGAGATTCTTCGAATCTTGATTGGACTGCCCCAGATAATAGGCCATGATCATATCATGCCCCTTGATTGGAAGTGCTTCTGTTCATTAGGCATTCGTCGTGCGAATTTCTATGCTGTTCAAACAAAAAGTCATATACAAACAAAGTTATGTTAAAAATGCAAAGCTTATGTCTGTCTTGAAGGTTTTGAAGATGCATTCTTTTTCATAAAACAAGTGAATGTTTGTAAAACGTGATGTCAACTCCGTATTTACCGTGAGCCTTAAGTAGTCAGGATACCTTTCGTAACAGTATGCTTTCGAACTAACCCATGCTTCAGCTAGGACTTTTAAGGGTTATAACGTGGCCTGGTTCACGGTTTAAGAAACAAAGGATAAAGGCTCAAATTTTATTTGTACCCACCCGCTCTTCGTGATGTTCTCCAAACCTAAACTCAGTTGATCATACGTTAGACCTTGTTTGAGTCTTTGCTCTGATATACCAGTGATGGTCCAGATATTGATGATTTATTCTGAATAGGCAGTCATTTTTTTTTGTGTTGAGGGTTTGTATGACCTCTTTCTTTTTGATTTCGATATCCCTAAATTTTGCCTGAACTGTTTCTTTTGTGATTACAGTCAGCGGGATGCCCCAGTTTTGTAAGTCTCCTTCATAGGTTTTGACTTATTTGGTTTTAGTTTTTGGTAATGACTGTCTGTTTTTATGGTTATTTGGAACCATCACTGTCTTCTTTTTTTGTAAGGACCTCTTTGGTGCCATTTGTTATGCACTTGGATCAACTGAGAGAACTACCCTGCCCCAGGTTATGATAAAGGGTTTTAATTTTCGAAAAGAAAAACTCCTACTTCTTTGGCTCAGAGGGGTTGACGAGGGATTATCTTCCTTATAACTCCAGTGTTTAGGGATTGAAACAATGCCTATACCTCATCAGCGGGGTCTGTTCAAAAGCATACTGTAAGGATTGTGGTATCGTTTTCGTCATCCTCCCTCAAGAGACTTAGAATTATTAATCGAGCGTTGATCATCAGAAAAAATATGAAAATAATTTGCATATAGTGAATACGAATATATTGCTTCAAAACAGACATATGCGATGCATTAATGAAATAACAACGTTTAACATGAGTAAATGTTTGAACAAAAGAAAATTACAACTTGAAAATCCTAATGAACAAAAGTCTTTTCATCTCAGGGCTTGTTACTTCAAATGGTGAGCCTTGTAGGGATGGTAGAAAAACTCAGCCTGGCCATCTTGTGTGAACTCCAATGCTCCTTCATCAATCAGGTCCTGGATCTTGTTCTTCAGAGCCCAACACTCATTCGTATCATGTCCTGGACTGGCAGAGTGATAGGCACACCTTTTATTGGGATGATAGGTAGGAGATGATGTGTTGGGGTTCCGGGGATGAGCCCTTAATGTGATCAGATTCAATCTCAACAGGCGTTGTAAAGCTTGAAACAGCGACATGTTGAGCGGGGTGAATTGCCTCCTGGACTTGTCTGGCTGAAGCTGGTGAGGTTGATGTTGAATTTGTGACACTGGAGCCATTTGAGGAGTTCTCCCCTTATCTCCTTGTCTCAGAGATGGTTGAATGATGACTGGCTCTTTACCCTTAGACGTTTGCCCCAGTTGGTTATTCTGAAGCAGTTGGTTGATGAGAACTCTGAGCTCTTCTTGTCTTTGAGCTAAACCTTGAGTGGCAGTCACCTGCCCCAGTATCTGGGCTTTCATTGCATCCATCTCAGCTTGCAGGCGTTTCAGCCGTTCATCCTCAGCGCTTTTCCTGACCAAAGTCCCCATGAGAAGTGTCCTCAGCTCTTCCTACCCCTTGGGTAGATTCAGGAGGATTTCCCTGAACTGGGTCTCTTGAGCATGAAGATCCTGGTTATCTTGTTGGGAAGTCATTGCTGAAATAAACAGCGACAAAGGTAAGTGACCTGCAACAAGGGTACCTGTTATGCAATGATGTGCATGATATGCATGCAATGTTTCCAAGGATCTCGCGGGGTAAACAAGAAGATTGTTAGCATTTGGATTTGTAGCTTGATTGAAGGAACTCCATGCTGCTGAGAATCCTTCTTCAAGGGTCAAGGCTCACCATATCAAGTGGGTCATAGCCCCTGAAAACCTTGGCTAGAGGAAAATAAATCCTCTTTGCCCCTTGCTGGACAGTTTGATTCATCATGACCTGCATCACAAACCCTTGGGATCCTTGAAATGGATTAGTCCTTATGCTGGATGTATGCAATGGCATGATGGTATGCTATGCATGGGGTAATATAAGTAACCCTTTTTATAAGTCCCTATTAAGAACTATAAACAAAACCTGCAAGAAAACTCAGTAAACCCTGTTATGAGTCCCAATTAAGGACTATAAACAAAACCTGCAAGAAACTTAGTAAACCCTGTTATGAGTCCCAATTAAGGACTATAAACAAAACCTGCAAGGAACTTAGTAAACCCTGTTATGAGTCCCAATTAAGGACTATAAACAAAACCTGCAAGGAACTCGAGTGTCAGATAACAAGCATGCAAGTAGTCAAGTTGGAAGGCACACAAGTCACACAAGAGAAACCCTTAGAGTTTAGGCCAGCATGAGGTCTAGGTATTACCCTCTTTCAGTTTGTTGGTTCATACCTATCCTATCAAAAGTAACCGGGTTCTAGAGGATTCCAATATCACTGACTACCCTCAATCGGTCATAACTCCAGCATCGCAATCTTTTCTTGCAGCCAGAACCATCACGAGAGTTTAGCCTCAATGGGCGTAGCATACTGCTACTGTTCTAATGGCCAAGTTGTGTCATTTAAGGTTCTAAGGTCTGTTGGTGCTTAATGACTCCTCAGAAGACCCATATTCTCCTCGTTGCGACATAAGAGATATCGGTACAGACCAAGGTGCCACACTCACGTAGCCACTGCTTCACCCATGTCGGTCTACGCCGGACAGGTCCCTCACAGCTTATGCTACCTAAATAGGGTATCCCCAGATCCAGGTTAGGATCTATGTAACTCCCATACAACCCACAATTTTAAAGCACGCAAATCAATACAATTGAAAACACAGTTATGAACTATCCTAAGGTACACCTCACTGTAAACTTATCTCCAGCAGAGTCGCCAGTTCTGTGATCGGTGGATCTGGAACTGACTGTTTAACGCTGGTTCGCGAAATGTCACGGAAGCAAGAGTCGCCACCATCTTTTATTTTCTCCAAATGGAAAGGACAAAAGCATAGAAAAATTCCTTATAGAGATTGCTCTCAGTTCGGGAGGTAGATTATAGAAAGGGAAGGTGTTAGCACCCTTTCTATCCATGGTTATCCATGGGCTCTTAGATACTTGCTCATTGTGTTTTCAAAATTGTTTGTTTGCTTTTCAAGTGTGGGTTTAAAAAAGTTTCTTTGAAAATTTCAGTTCGACTCTTGTATCAGTCCTCAAGAGTGTTTGAAAAGTTGCTTTCGAAAGCTTTTTGAAAAGTGTCGGTGTGAAAAGAAGTTTTTGATTTGTTTTGAGATTAGAGCAAGTATCTAGAGTCGTCTACCTACCCTAAGGAATTCGTCTGTGTAAATGTCCTCAAAGTAGTGCCATCCCACCATTGAGAGGTAGGTAGCACCACCGTTGGAGGTGTTCGGGTCAATTCGAGTTTTAGGGACATTGTGGTCACCGAGCAAAGGTAAGACACCTTAGAAGCTACCCTTATGCCATTGATCTTTTATTCCGAGGTAACTATTCCGAGGCAACTTGTTTTGAGGCAACCAGATCAATGGGACATAAGGACTCACTAAGACGTCCTATAGTCGACGACCACATTTCGAGGGACAAGGCAACAGTGTGGTCACCAGAGTAATAGGAAGATACCTTAGAAGCTACCCTCATGCCATGTTCATGGACATGAGGACTTACTAAAACATCCTCTACTTGACGACCACCTTTCGAGGGGCAAGGTAACAGTGAGGCGTACCCTAGGGGTGGTGTGTGATTTGTGTGTCGTTTTCATTTATGTTTATCTTGTCATGCATTGGTGATCTACGCATTGCTTTTATTTTTGACATTCATTCTTTCATGCAAATTAATTAACAGTTAAAAGGATGCGAAATCAAAAAGTCCTACGCTATTACAAAGGCGCGGGTCCATATCGCCAAATTAATCCAAGACCCGACTTGAAATAAAATAAAAATGCGGGAAAGGTAAATGTATAATTAAGCTATTACACGGCTTTGGGAGAATTACATGAATATTTACAAAAAGAAATAAAAACGCGAAGAGAATTAAAGTCGGGAATGCGAGGGCGTTGGACCCTTTTAAGGAAATTAAATTATGATTATGAAATTAATTAAATTTAATGAAAAAAAAGAGAAGTTATCTTTTTGAGTTTTTGTATTTATGGATTTTAATGAGAATTAAATTGGAATTAAACCCTAATTCTAACTATTTTTAATTTATTAAAAAAATGTTAAAATTAAACCTAAAATTAACCTAATTATTTACATGGCAATTTATTTACAAAAATAATAATTAATAATTTAATATGGTGAAAAAGAAAAAAAAAAGAAAAAAGTATAAAACCCTAATCCTACATTTTTTAGTTTATTACAAAAACATTTAAAATTAAACCTAGGATTAAAAACTAAATTAATTAATAGAATTTATTTATAAAACAAAACAATTAAATGAACTATATTTTATTTTTTGGCTTTTTTTGATTTTTTTATGATTTTTATGTTTTATGAAAATATTAATTTGAAGAATTAAATTAAAATTAAACAAAACAAATAAAAATAGAAAAAAAATGAAAGAGAGCAAACCAATGGGGGTGTTGACCCCAATCTGGAGGTCATGTGGTGAGTAATTAGGCCCAAGAAGCTTGGCCCTTTCTGACTTTTCAATGATCATGTGTGGATGCGTTGACTGAGACATTCCATAGACCTTGAATTCTGGCCACTGGATGGATATTGTGGGACAAGTGGCGTGCTGGAGCGTAGAGTGCATGATAGTCCTTTGGCAAGAAGCTGCATGGGATCAGGTTAAAAGAAAATATATTGAGAAAGGAAGGGACCTGGGAATCGAACCCAGGTCCCAGAGTTTACCAAATGCTTCGTCCACCAACTATGCCATTTACGCGCTTTGTATATAATATAACAAATAAACAATATAATGCAAAGCAATGGTTAGTGGTTAATTTCGCGCGAAATTCAAATGTGCCAATCCCCAGCCTCCACGCATCGTCTTCTCCACTTGTGCTTCACTTTTGCCTGAAAAAACAAACTAAATAGCGGGGGTTTTTAACCCCCCCAATCTGAAATCCAAAAAATAGCGAATAGGAATTAAGCAAATATAAAAAGGGCGCGACTAGTGATTTTGGATCGTCTAAGTGTGCTGAGTTTAATGGTATAGGTCTCATGTCTCAATTTTTCCAGAATAAGGAAACCCCAATTCAAGGTTCCTGAAACCCTAGGCATCGTTCATGGCAACTCTCCATATATGCAAGCATTCTTCAATTAAATTATACTATTAGCTTCAGAATCAACACATTAGCATAAAACAATAATGAAAATGCATTGATATGGCGTGTAGACTCGAATACAATTAAGGAAAAATTCGTGTACAGGGTAACTGTGTTCTACCGTTTCTTGAGGTGCAGAGGTCTGATTTCGATTGGGGAAGATTCCTGGATGTATCAGGAGTGCAATGGAATTGTTGTTTTTCCTTGAAACCTGCTGAAACTAGGAAAACAGTTTTGAAATTTTCTTCAAAAAATACAAAGTTTGTTTATGGCTTGAGCGCAGCTTTCAGGTCCTTGGCATTAGGTTTTGCATCTGACTTATGTATGGGATGGATTAGGGTTGAATCTTGAGCAAAAAGATCAATGCATTGATGTATGAGATATTTGATTTTCAATGAATATTTTTTCAATCTTTTTCATGTGTTTTTGATTCCAATCATGGCCAATCTTTCCAATTTGGGTGTGCACGAATCTTCAATGACCAATGAGAGCAAATGCTGCATAAAAAGATTCAATCACATTTGTTTTAGTATTTTTTTCATATTTTATTTAATTAAATGAATTAATTGTGATTAAAAATTCAAATAAATAATAAAAATGATGAAATAAATCCCCTTTGGGCCAAATGGTCTGCATAGCCTTTGGATAATGAATCTTGGAAGAAAATGTGGCCCATTAGCAATTTTGAGGCATTTGAAGCAAAGTTGACTTTTCAAATTTCCCAAAAATTTCCCAACTTCCACAAGGCATATCTTGCTCAATTTTTAAGCTTTGATCATGTTCTTGGACATTTTGGAAAGGTCTTGAAGTCCTCTAACCAATGCCTTTGGTCCCATGTCAGTTTGATTTACCAATCTCAATTTATGGCCTTTGACTTAAAGTCCCTTTTTGTTGACTTTTGAAAATGACCTATAATGTTGAAATTGATAACTTTTTGTGAGAGCATTTCTTGGACTTGAAGTGTGAAGAGGAGTTGTAGGAAATATCTTTCTATTCAAAATGAGCTTTGGATGGAATTTTTCTGATGAACCATGTGGAAGTTATGCCCTGGTCAATTTGCAGTTGACTTTTTCAACTGTCCAAATATGGAAACTTTTGCATCTTGAGACTTTTTGAGCCATGCCTTAAAAATCATGATCAAGAATTGATCAAATGATTTTTGTGGCTTCAAAATAAGATGTTGATAAAAAATTTGGACTTTTGACTGTCAAATGACCATTTTGCCCCTACAGTTGACTGTAGAGCAATTAGGGTTTTTGACTGTGCAATTTTGTGCTGTGAGTCTTGAAACTTGGCATGAGGATGCTTGACCATATTTGTAGGCATGTGGGACTTGATTGGACCCTTGAAAACTTCAATTTCTTTGTCAGAACCAAAACCCTAGTTTTTGACTGTTAGGAGGCCCTTGAACTGTGCAACCCTTGGGGAGATTTTGAAGCTTTGATTTGGCAAATCTTGAAGAATATGGGAGGGCAAATTTTGGGGTACAACATTGAGATTTTGTGCATGTTTAGGTCTGTTATACAGCTGGAGATGGAATCAAATCGTGAAAGGATCATTTGGACACAAAAAGATTGTATTTGGCTTGATTTGGAAAGATTTTGTACAATGATCAAATCATGAATCAATAATCTTAATTGGAAAAGATTTGAAGCAAATTTGTAACCTAATTCCTTCTAGGGTACATAAGGAAGATGTTCAGATCAAAATTAAGGGGATTAGAGGCGTGTAAAACACAAAGCAAGTTTCAAATAAATCAAGAAAAGCGGCAATTTGATTTCGATGTTCCAGGCCAATTCAAAGTCTTCTAGCCATCCCAAACGTTTGCTGGACATCCCAGGAACGTATTTCAACCATTAGCAAGCTCCCTCAAGCCTTGAAACGCATTGTAAGTACCACACAGTTTCTCACCTTTCTTGAAATCAAATATCACAATTCTGGCACCTTTAGCATGAGTTATTTGCATATTCTTAATCCTTGAGTGATTTGCAAGCTAATGGTTGTATTTAATTTCATTTTTATTGACTGCATACCAAGATGCCATGATTAGGGTTCGAGCTTTGTTTTTAGGGATTTTGCACACAAGAACAATTGGCTATCAATAGTGGTACCATGATGCTCGTGAGGTTGCAATGAGTGGATTGGTACCACTGGTATTGATTTTTCATGCAGGGACAAGATTTTTGAAAGGAACAGGGCTGTACCTACGCCCCTTTGTCCCTAGGTAAAAGTTCTTGGCTAAAACGACAGAATCCATGAGGACGATGATGGCGTGGCGCTCCATGAATGGGCCATTTGAATTTCGCGCATTTTTGAATTCAGCCATTTTGT
This sequence comes from Vicia faba, assembly GCA_948472305.1. Classification (NCBI taxonomy): domain Eukaryota; kingdom Viridiplantae; phylum Streptophyta; class Magnoliopsida; order Fabales; family Fabaceae; genus Vicia; species Vicia faba. The sequence goes on along the minus strand of OX451738.1, from coordinate 1,311,490,097 downwards.
TTTGTCATATAATATTCGTTTATTATTATTCATACAAAAAACCAAGCCAGCTCAGATGGTCACCATGCATTGTGATAACGCCTAAGGGCCTGGGTTTGATCCCCAGGTCCCCATATTGTTCCATATTATTTTGCTTTGCATGATCTGGTGTACAGGCATCCCATAAATCCACCATACGTCATCAGCTTTCATCCATCAGATCCCCAGCATGCCAAGATGTAAGGCTTCTCACCTGTAGGTCCACTATGCACTGGAGTCAAGCATATACATGGGATCTGGAAAAGTCAAACAGGGTCAGGCGCTATGGGGCCCAGAATTGCAATTCCAACCCCCCTTCTTGCTACAAACCCAGGCCCATTGTTATTTCTTTTCTAATTTTTCTTTTATTTAATTTCTTTTATTTAATTATTTTCTAACACAAATTAATTTCCATTTTGTTATACAAAAAATCATAAAATCAATTTCATAAATTTAGAATTAGTTTTTTTTTTATTTTACCAAATTTAATTTAATATTAGTCTAATTTAATTTAGGTTAATTCTAACTTTTTTCATATATTTAAAATCAATTAGAAAAAATTAGGGTTAACATGTGTGATACGGTGGGAGAACTGACTTGAGGTTTTGCATTTGTGTTTGCAAATGTTTCGGTTTAGCAAGAGTCGCCACCGACTTTTTATTTTATCCTAAGGAAAAGTCAAAAAGCACAGGAAAGACCTTTGAGATGTTTTCTTGGGTTCGGGGAGTAGGTTATGAAAAGGGAAGGTGCAAGCACCCTTTTCATCCATGGTTTTCCATGGGCTTTTAGTTACTTGTTTTTAGATCACTTGCCTTTGCTTTTCAATTGTTTGAAATGGTGCTTTGTGTTTGGTTTTTGAAAATGCTTTGAAAAAGAGGCCTTGTCTAGGCAACCTTTGTAATGATTCTTGTTTGAATATATACAAAGGTGTGTGTCTTTTTGAAAAGATATTTCAATGTTTTGAAAGTTTATTTTTGAAATTGTGTTGTGGAGTGTGTTTGAAAATGGCAAGGATGTTTTGCAAGCTTTTGATCAAGTAACTAAGAGTTGTCTACCCTATTTTACTCAAAGGTCTTTTCTTATGTTTTTAACCCTTTTGACAGTGTTGTTTCACCATTATATTTGGTGAACAACCTTGTGTTAGGATGTTAAACGGGACAGGCGCGGGTCATCGCATACAACCATTGAAAGCAACTTGTGAGACGCTCTAGCAAATTTGTAAGGGACAAGATCGTTTTATTGAAGGCAACATCGAGGGTCATCGAGGGACTACGATCTTTGTTTATCGAAGGGCCATTTGCTAGAGTGTCTCATACTCGAGGGACATGATTGCATTTTCCGAAGAAACAAGCGAGGTTACCCTAGAGGTGCAAGTGTGAATTGTGTTTGTCAATTTTCATGCTTTTTGTCTTGTATTTAAGTCATCTAGCGATTGATTTTGAATCTTGCCATACACGCCTAATTACTATACAGTATATTGAAAGCAATAAATTGCGGGAATTTAAAGTCTAAGTTATTACAAAAAAGTATCCGGGGATGGGGGTACAATTATTTACAAATGGGGGTGAATCTCACGAAGATAACAATGTCCAAATATTATGTGTTACAACCAAATCGAACTGTCGCAATTCAACATAAAATTATAACAAATTATAAAATAAGGAGAATCAGTAAGTTATGAGATGCATGTATTTATTTACAAATAAAGATCTATTCTAAAAGAAAGAAAGATTAAAAATTATATTATTATTTGTGTTTTATGAATTATGAAAAGAAAAAGTTTTAAAAGAAAAAATTACTTTAAACTAAATCCCTATTATTTACGTATTTTTATTAATCGATAACTAGGGTTAAAGAAAACCAAAAATTATTTAAATTAAACTAAATATTCTTTTTTTTTTGTATTTTTATTATATTAAACAAGATTAATTAATAATATAATAAAACTAACTTAATAAAACAAAGTTACTTAAAACAAATTAGTTAAAATGATTTAATTAAAAAAAGTGTTTTAAACAAAAGAAAATAAAATGGAGTGAGTTGATATATGGGCCTTAGGATTTGGAAAGTGTTTAAGGCCCAAGAAAAAGTCAGAAAGGAGGGGTGCTAGCAAAAAAATGCTGGGCTTATGGGAGTGTTGGGGCGAAGGCCCAGTTGCAAGCTTGCACAACGTTTTTGGCTTAGGGGTTCGCTCATTAGGGTTTGTGTATTTGGCTACAGCGGCGCCGTTTCTATCACTCTCTTCTTTGTTTCTTCATCTTTCTCAGGCCATGAGCATTGATCTTACCTCCATGCCTTAGGTTGCCGGAGCGCCACCCTAACTCTCTCCTCCTCGCAGTGACCTAGGGTTTTGCTTGTAAACGGTACGGTTTATCTTGTTTTGATTTTTAGGGTTTTTACAGTTCGCTTGCATGTTTAGTTTTGTTTTTTAATCCATGGTTATTATATGCTTGAAATGCAGTAATAGTTGGAGGAGAGACTTACCTTGAGCGTTTTGTTTCTAAAAAAAGATGGAGGGAGAGAGATGGGAGTTGGTGGCGGCGTTCCTGGTGGCCGGAGCGGAGGAAGAGATGTGATGAACACGCTTCTGGTATTTTTTTGTTGTTCTTTTGATTTGAATGTTGTTTGATGATGAACTTGATTCTGAAATAATGTTGGCTTCGCTTCTGAAACTCTTCCTCTTTTTATGAATGTTAATGTCTGATGGTTGATGATGGTGGGCACGATTATAAAACTGTGTTGTTTGTATTTTGAATGTGATGTTTGATGATGATGATTTTCTGAGAACACTGTGTTGTTTTTTTTGACTTGCCTCTGAACCTCTTCCTCTTTCTTCTTGAATGGTTAATGATGATTGGAAATCTCTGAAACTGATTTGGATGTTGATTGTTTGATGATGAATTTGATTCTGAAAACTGATTTGCTTCTGAACCTCTTCCTCTTTCTTGGTTTCGATATTGATGATGAGAGATTTTGAAAACTTGTTTCTTGCTTGATTGTTGACAAAAGTTCTGAATACTTTGTTGAAGTTTCTAAAACCCTGTTGTTTTTGAATATGATGTTAATGATGACAATAGCCTCTGAAACTTTGTGGTTTGTTTGGCAAACTAGTTTGACTGCTAACAGGTTTGTTTTTTTTGTTAGTGGGCTTGCAGTTTGGTTGTTGTTTAGCTTGGCAAGCTTGGCCTGTCACAATTTGTGTGACTTGCTGTAGGCTTGGTTTGGCAGTTTGTTAGTTGTTGCTAACTTGGCTTAGAGAGTTTTGTTAGTGCTATGCAGGTCTGTTGTTGTTTGGTACAGGTTTGACAAGTTATGTAGTTTGGTTTAGCTATGCAGGTTGCTTGTGTTTTGAGCAAGCTTGTGGTTTGCTTGCTGTAGCTTGCAGTTTTGGTTACAGGTTGTGTGTTTTGTTGATTTTGGCTTGACAGGTTTTGGGTAAGCTTGGCTGTTTGTGTTGAGTTTGTTTTGCTAAAACAGGTTTGCAGGTTGAAACTGTTTAGTTGTCTTTTTTGTTTTGGGCCATCTTGTGGTTAGGCAGGTTTATGGATATTGGTTTGGCAGTTGTCACAGGTTTTGGTTGTTTGCAACTTTGAAGGGCTTTGTGGTTTTTTTTCACAAAGTATTTTTCTCTCCTCTCTGTTTATGCATTGAGATAGTCTTTATATCCTTTTTTATTTTTGTCTTGTGTTAGCCCGCCTTAGCCAAACTGCCAACTTTTTCACCAAAGGTTCTCTCTTTCTCTCTCTCTCTCTCCTAAGCACCTTTTTGCTTATTATTTTAAATTCTGAAAAGTTGCCTAGGCCTGGAAAATGAGGACAACTATGACAAGTCCTCTTTGGCTTGTAATTTGGTTTTCCTCTGCATTGTATTACTTGTTGCATTGTGTACTTTTGATTGCATATTTTCTGCATTGTGTACTTTGCCTTGACAATTTGCATCTAGTTGGTTTGTAACTCAGTTTGCTTATGTTTGACAGTTTTGAATCTTGGCGCCTTGGTTTGCCTTTACAATGCCTATGTTTGACAGTTTTGCATTACTGCATTTTGGTATTCAGTTTGGAATTTGGCGCCTTGGTTTGCCTTTACAATGCCTGTGTTTTTGCATTTGAACCAATTGTATGCTTGCATTTTTTATCTTTTACTTTTCTCTTTGTGAACCAAGAAGAGCGATCTTCTTATGATTTGCAGAGAGAATAATAAAAACATGATGAATAAATAGAATTCTGATTCCGGCCGGCGAACTTTAATGATGATTTTTTTCCTTTCTTTTCATTTGAAAATTCTTGTACTAATTTATTTTTCTTCTTCTTTTTCAGGTAAATGCAACTTGGACGGCGACAAAGCAGTAGGAACCAAAGACCTTGAGCAAGGGAGAACTTGAAGCTTAGGAGATTAGCTTAGATTTATTTTCCAATTATTGTAAACAATTATTATTTTAAATACTATAAGTTGTAAACTTATAATATTCAAATAATTTTGTAACAACATTTGAAATGAATAAAAAGTCTTTATCCAAAAGAAATTTCTACTGTCAAATATCTTGCCCTTCTTCCTTGCATGTTCATTTAATTATTTAAGACTCTCAAATCAAAAATAATTGAAACTGTATCTCAACAATTCTAACCCAGATAAAATAAATAATCAAAAAACTTTACAGTCTCGTAACCTCGCAACAACATTCCAATTAACATACGCATTGTACAGTTAAACAAACAAGCATTACATTAAACGGAAAACCTTTCACTCCACTAACAAGCAGATGCCTTAATGTTCCAAACAAAAGTCTCAGCTCTTATCCCAGATAATCAGGCTTTGAGAACAAACGGTAAATTTGAACAATCATGAAAACATGTAACAATTAACTGAATTTCTGAGGATTCAAATTCTTCTGAGAAATGTGAGAGAAAACCCTAATTCTGGATTGACTGCTAAAGAAAAGTCTGTTTGATCGATTCTTGAGCCAATTCTTAAAATCAGAGGAAACCCCGGGGTTATGATTTCTTGTGGAAAAGGTAGGGCAAATTTTGGGGTACAACAGTTGCCCCTGTTCAATCTTCTTGAACCTGAAGAGTTAGATTGGAAATTTTGCCGTTCGCGACTCGAAGGTAAAAGATGATTGGACACTAGAGTGCCCATAAATTTTCACTCGTCAAAGCATAGTTGAGGGAATGGGCTTAAAGATGCCATTTGGAGATGTGACAAAATGTTGTCGGAGATGGGCTTAAAGATGCCATCCAAGAATGTTTGTTGAACTGTATGTTGTAGGTGAAAGAATGAGTATCAGAAAGGTATCCGTGTTTGGAACGTCTCTGAGCTGGGGGTCTGAATGAGCAATAGATTAGCATCCGTGTTGGGAAGCATCCGTAAAATGTTTTCAGAAATCCTTGAAGTTTGAAACTTGCTAAACTTATCCTGCGACAGGTAAAATATTAGCTGAAACACAAAGTTATGTTGTATGAAATGTATGATGCAATGTATGTGTTATATCAATGTTTATGATATATGAATGCAATGTATGCGCATGTAAGCTGATAAGCTATCTTGCTGAGGAAGATAAATCCTGGATAGCTGGAGATAATAAAATCTTTGACCGCTGCTGAGGAAAATAAATCCTTGACCGCTGCTGGGGATTGAAAACCCTTTGATCGTTGAGAATGAGAAGTCCTGGGACCACTGCTGGGGATTGAAACTCCTGGGAGGCTTCAACTTGAAAAAGTGAGAACAAGAATCTTTGTTCTATTGGGAAATAACTCTGTGGGGAGAAGTTATACTGCTGGGGAAAGTCAGGAGTTTGGGTTGTATGCCAATCTACTGGGGATTCCTGTTTTGAGGGGAACTTCGCTGGTGAATGTCTGGAAATTCTGTGAGGAATTGAGAATGAGAATCTTCATTCTACTAGGGGAATTTGTGTTGAGGAGCTAAGAACGAGAATCTTTGATCTGTAGGGGATTAAAAATTCTGACAAATTCAATGTTGAGAGTAAAGAAAGCTATGGAGATCAAGGATGAGAATCTTGATTTTGTTAGGGAGTAAGAACTCTGTGGGGAGTAGCTGTACTGCTGAAGAGTAGCTATCTTGTTCGGAATTCTGGGAAAAGCTTATTCCTGTTTGGAAGAAGTTCAGAAGTTAAGTTGTAAGCCACTTTGAGAATGAGAATCTTCATTTTGTCGGGAGTATCAGTAATTCAGGTAATATGCCACTTTGAGAATGAGAATCTTCATTCTGTCGGGAATATCAGGAATTCAGGTTATACGCCACTTTGAGAATGAGAATCTTCATTCTGTCAGGAATATCAGGTTATATGCCACTTTGAGAATGAGAATCTTCATTTTGTCGGGAATATCAGGAATTCAGGTAATATGCCACTTTGAGAATAAGAATCTTCATTCTGTCGGGAATATCAGGAGGTTGGGAGTATGCCAATCTACTAGGGAAGCAAAAATGAGAATCTTCATTCAGGCGTTTGGGTCAGAAGGTTGGGTGTATGCCAATCTACTGGGGTTTTAAGGATGAGAATCTGCATTCTGTTAATGGTATCGGGAGCTTGGGAGTATGCCAATCTTCTGAGGTTTCAAGGATGAGAATCTTCATTCTGTTAACAGTATCAGGAGCTTGGGAGTATACCAATCTTATGAGGAAGCAAGAATGAGAATCTTCATTCTGTTAATGGTATCAGGAGCTTGGGAGTATAACAATCTTCTGAGGTTTCAAGGATGAGAATCTTCATTCTGAGAGAAAAAGAATTTCAGCAGCTTTATTTGTCCGTCATTCTGCTGGTGGGTTGTTTCTGTTGAGATTTAGGAACTTGTCCGTAATTCAACTGAAGTAAAAGCTTTTTTGAGATTTAGGAACTTGTCCATTATTCGACTGATGAAAAGCTTTGTCGCTTGAATTTGATTTTACCCTTCCTGAAAGGTAAAGGTTAGTGGCATACATCAAACAATGATGTTCTCAAAATAAATGAGATTGCATTGCATGATGTCCTGATGCACGGAGGTGTAATGTTTTTCAAGACGACCTTTCGCTGGGGAAAATAAATCCCGAACTGATGAAGGAGAAAAGAGTTGGATTCTTCATCTCTAATAGTGAAAAGATCAGAATAAATTGCTGAGAGATTTATCTGAAACAGCCAAAACCCGGAATATCTTCCACTGGAATAAGAATCAGGGAGATCTTAGTGTCGATCTGACCAAAACAGAGAGGGTCTTGGATTAACTTTGACTCAACCAGATGATGGAGGAATCTTTGACGACTATAACTCCAACAGGTGATGAAGGAATCTTCGACGATCGTAACTTCCAGCAGGTGATGAAGGAATCTTCGACGACCGTAACTTCCAACAGGTGATGAAGGAATCTTTGACGATCATAACTCCCACAGGTGATGAAGGAATCTTCGACGATCATAACTCCAACAGGTGATGAAGGAATCTTTGACGATCATAACTCCCACAGGTGATGAAGGAATCTTCGACGATCATAACTCCAACAGGTGATGAAGGAATCTTTACCTTCCGATCAATCTATGTATGTTATGACTGTTGTTGAAATGTAATTTCGTTTTGGAGAATAAATCCTTGACAAGTGTTGGGGAAATAAAACCATGACTGTTGGTCTGCTAGAGAGGTGATGAACTTCTCGAGGATGCTTGAATTTCCTTTCAGAAAGATTTTGGAGAGATTCGTTGAAACCTTGACTGGACTGCCCCCAGTATAAAATGTTTGTGGCATTTCCAGGAAACTTGGATTGTACGTAACCCTTTGATGAGATTGACGTTTTAATTCCCCAAGTGATGGTGATGGAGACTTGCCCCAGGTTTTTTTTTTGTAATTGAGAGATTTCTTGAAACCTTGATTGGACTGCCCCAGATTAACTGGGCTTTGAAAGATTTGTTGAAATCTTGACTGGACTGCCCCAGGTTTACTGGACAATACCAAACCAAGTCCCCTTCTGTTGATAGGAGATTTTTGCAACGGGAGTGTCATCCCACTTGAAGTGATTTTATTCACTGAGAGAGCTTTCGTTCATCCGAACATTCACTGTCAAACAAATAACCATGTGCAAACAACGATATTCAAATAATGCAAAGTTCATGCTTGTCTTGGAAAAAAATTTTTTTATAAAAAAAATGCGTTTTTAGCAGAAAGCTTTTATAAGAATAATTCAACACAAGATTTAGAGCAAAGCCTTACAGGAGTAAGGATACCTTTCGTAACAGTATGCTTTCGAATTAACCTACGCTTCAATTAGGACTTTTGAAGGGTCGTAACGTGGCTTGGTTCACGGTTTAAGAAACAAAGGATAAAGGCTCAAAGTATATTTGTACCCACTCGCTCTTCGTGATGTTCTTCAATCCTAAACTCAGTTAATTGTGCGTCGAACTCTATTCGAGTTTGGAACGAAGTTTTGGTGATGGTCCACAAAAGTTGAATTTGTTGGAAGACAGTCATCATCATTTTTTGCAACATTTTTCATGTTTTTGATGATTTGTAGTGGCCTCATTCTTTTGATCCATTATCCCTAATTTTTGCCTGACTGTTCTTATTTTTGAGATTACAGTCAGCAGGATGCCCCGACTTTCTTAAGCCTCCTTTGTAGGTTTTGACTCAGTGGGTTTTTTCTTTTTGAGAGAGAATGACTGCCTATGAGATAAGGAACCATCACTTGTCTTTTGGTTCCAAAGGAATGTTTTTGATGTCGTTCGTTGTATTACGAACTGAGAGTTTGTGACTAAGCGCGCACTTTGAATTAACTGAGAGACTACCCTGCCCCAGGTTTTGATTAAAGGTTTTAGTTTTGTGTTTAAAATAGGAAACTTCTAACTTCTTTGGCTCGAAGGGGTTGACTAGGGATTATCTTCCTTATAACTCCACTGTTTAGGATTTGAAAGAAACGTCTGTACATCGTCAGCAAGGTCTATCCAAAAGCATACTATATGAGATTATGGCATTGTTTTCGTCATCCTCCCTCTAAAGACTTGTAACTTTTAGAAAGAGTTAAATATCATAAATAAAGTAGGAAGCATAATTCAAGAATAGTGAAAACGAATGGATGAATTCAAGACAAAAATATGCAATGCATTAATGAAACAGAGTTTGACCTCAACAGATAATTATTTGAATAACCAAAGAAATTACAACTTGAAAATTCAAATGAAACAAAAGTCTCTTAGTTCGAACTTGTCATTTCAGGTGGAGAACCCTCAGCGGATGATTTTCGTCTCGCCATCTGGCATGAATTTCAGCACTCCTCTGTCAATCAAATCTTGGATTTTGTTTTTCAAAGCCCAACAGTCGTCGGTGTCATGTCCAGGACTATAGGAGTGGTATACACAAAATGTGTTGGGGTGATAGCCAGGAGCAGAGGTATTGGGATTCCGAAGAGGATCCTTTAAAGCAGTCAGATTGACCTCCATAAAAGCGTTCCAGTATTAGAGATAATGGTATGTCAGTCTCAGTGAAATGTCTTCCAGATGTATTTTGCTTACGCCGATTACCCCGTTGACGCTGGCGAGGTTGTTGTTGGGCTTGTGACCCTGAAGCAAGCTGGGGAGCCTTTCCCTTGTCTTCTTGTCTCAAAGGAGGTTGAATGATGACTTGATCTTCAACCCTAGTTGTTTGCCCCACTTGGTTATCTTGAAGCAGTTTGTTGATGAGGACCCTGAGCTCCTCTTATCTTTGATCCAGGTCTTGAATGAGAGCCATCTGGCCCACCAATTGTCCCATCATCTGGATTTTCATTGTCGCCAACTCAATCTGTAGCCCTTCCAATTGATCATTCATGATTCCCCCTGGATTTCTTTGGACCATGCCCCTTGTGAGGAGAGCTTTCACTTCTTCTTTTCCCTGGGACAGGTTCAAGAACATTTCTTGAAGTTGATCATTTTGATCCTGGATATCTTTGACAGTCCTCTCTAGAGCCATCTCTACTGAAATAAACAGTAGGAGAATAAGGAAACCTGAAAGGGAAAACCTGTCATGATACAATTCATGATATGTGGATGCATGTTTTCAAGAATCTCGCGGGGTAAACACAAGAAAATGTTATAGATTGAACTTCGGTCGACATCTTTGATTGGAGAACTTTGTATCGGTGGATGTATTTCCACGAGAATCAAGCTCACCATGTCGAGTGGGTCATAGCCCTTGATTCAAGTTGTTGTACTTGATCTTTGATGGCGTTTGTTTAGAGGAAAATGAATCCTCTTGCCCTTTGGTAGACGTCTGGTTCAACGTGACCCTGCATCAAAGACCCTCGAGATCCTTGAAATGGTTATTGAAAATGCTATGGTATGATGTTATGATGTTATGTACAGGTATGCAAAAATAAGCAAGTGTATATACAGATAATCATATTCATACAAAGCAGACAAGTCCTTAGGCTTAGGCTTGCATGGGGTTCGTAGGTAAGTACCCTCTTGAAGTTAGTTGGCTCAACCTGTCCTATAAATAGTAACCGGGTTCTAAGGAGCTCAATATCACTAGATTATTTTCTATGTTCATTGTTTTGGTTTAGCCACTTAACTGGCGACCGAAATATTCCAATAAAACAATCCTCAATGAGTGTAGTATCGAGTATCTACCAACTTCGGACTGTACCAAAGCCGGTCATCTCACTACCCCTAAAAAGGCCAAGATGGTCAAGTAAGGTTCTAAGAGTTCGTTAGTGCTTTATGACATCACTCAGCGGCCCCGTATTCTCTTTGATTGACTCAAAGGCTACCGGTACCCACAAATATGTCACACTAACATAGCCACTGCTTCAACCATGTCGGTATACCCCGCACAGTTCCCTCACATTTTATTGCTACTTACCTAAAAGGTGTCCCCAAATCCGGGTGTAGGATTTAAAACAAACCCAAGCAAGGACCCAAATGTAAAGCAATCAAGGCAAACAAGATAAGCATGCAAAGGGTGATCTAAAACCCTAAGGTAACCCCACTTTTAGAATACAACCCCAGTAGAGTCGCCAGTTCTGTGATACAGTGGGAGAACTGACTTGAGGTTTTGCGTTTGTGTTCGCAAATGTTTCGGTTTAGCAAGAGTCGACACCGACTTTTTATTTTATCCTAAGGAAAGGTCAAAAAGCACAGGAAAGACCTTTGAGATGTTTTCTTGTGTTCGGGGAGTAGGTTATGAAAAGGGAAGGTGCAAGCACCCTTTTCATCCATGGTTTTCCATGGGCTCTTAGTTACTTGTTTTTAGATCACTTGCCTTTGCTTTTCAATTGTTTGAAATGGTGCTTTGTGTTTGGTTTTTGAAAATGCTTTGAAAAAAGAGGCCTTGTCTAGACAACCTTTGTAATGATTCTTGTTTGAATATATACAAAGGTGTGTGTCTTTTTGAAAAGATATTTCAATGTTTTGAAAGTTTATTTTTGAAATTGTGTTGTGGAGTGTGTTTGAAAATGGCAAGGATGTTTTACAAGCTTTTGATCAAGTAACTAAGAGTTGTCTACCCTATTTTACTCAAAGATCTTTTCTTATGTTTTTAACCCTTTTGACAGTGTTGTTTCACCATTGTATTTGGTGAACAACCTTGTGTTAGGATGTTAAACGGGACAGGCGCGGGTCATCGCATACAACCATTGAAAGCAACTTGTAAGACGCTCTAGCAATTTTGTAAGGGAAGAGATCGTTTTATTGAAGGCAACATCGAGGGTCATCGAGGGACTACGATCTTTGTTTATCAAAGGGGCATTTTCTAGAGTGTCTCATACTCGAGGGACATGATTGCATTTTCCGAAGCAACAAGCGAGGTTACCCTAGAGGTGCAAGTGTGAATTGTGTTTGTCAATTTTCATGCTTTTTGTCTTGTATTTAGGTCATCTAATGATTGATTTTGAATCTTGCCATACACGCCTAATTACTATACAAAAAAGTATCCGAGGATGAGGGTACAATTATTTACAAATGGGGATGAATCTCACGAAGATAACAATGTCCAAATATTATGTGTTACAACCAAATCGAACTGTCACAATTCAACATAAAATTATAACAAATTATAAAATAAGGAGATCAGTAAGTTATGAGATGCATGTATTTATTTACAAATAAAGATCTATTCTAAAATAAAGAAAGATTAAAAATTATATTATTATTTGGGTTTTATGAATTATGAAACGAAAAAGTTTTAAAAGAAAAATTTACTTTAAACTAAATCCCTATTATTTACGTATTTTTATTAATCGATAACTAGGGTTAAAGAAAACCAAAAATTATTTAAATTAAACTAAATATTCTTTTTTTTTTGTATTTTTATTATATTAAACAAGATTAATTAATAATATAATAAAACTAACTTAATAAAACAAAGTTACTTAAAACAAATTAGTTAAAATGATTTAATAAAAAAAGAGTGTTTTAAACAAAAGAAAATAAAATGGAGTTAGTTGATATATGGGCCTTAGTATTGGAAAGTGTTTAAGGCCCAAGAAAAAGTCAGAAAGGAGGGGTGCTAGCAAAAAAACGCTGGGCTTATGGGAGTGTTGGGGCGAAGGCCCAGTTACAAGCTTGCACAACGTTTTTGGCTTAGGGGTTCGTTCATTAGGGTTTGTGTATTTGGCTACAGCGGCGCCCTTTATCTCACTCTCTTCTTTGTTTATTCATCTTTCTCAGGCCATGAGCGCTGATCTTACCTCCATGCCTTAGGTTGCCGGAGCGCCACCCTAACTCTCTCCTCCTCACAGTGACCTAGGGTTTTGCTTGTAAACGGTACGGTTTATCTTGTTTTGATTTTTAGGGTTTTTACAGTTTGCTTGCATGTTTAATTTTGTTTTTTAATCCATGGTTATTATATGCTTGAAATGCAGTAATAGTTGGAGGAGAGACTTACCTTGAGCGTTTTGTTTCTGAAAAAAGATGGAGGGAGAGAGATGGGAGTTGGTGGCGGCGTTCCTGGTGGCCGGAGCGGAGGTAGAGATGTGATGAACACGCTTCTAGTATTTTTTTGTTGTTCTTTTAATTTGAATGTTGTTTGATGATGAACTTGATTCTGAAATAATGTTGGCTTCGCTTTTGAAACTCTTCCTCTTTTTATGAATGTTAATGTCTGATGGTTGATGATGGTGGACACGATTCTAAAACTGTGTTGTTTGTATTTTGAATGTGATGTTTGATGATGATGATTTTATGAGAACACTGTGTTGTTTTTTTTGACTTGCCTCTGAACCTCTTCCTCTTTCTTCTTGAATGGTTAATGATGATTGGCAATCTCTGAAACTGATTTTGATGTTGATTGTTTGATGATGAATTTGATTCTGAAAACTGATTTGCTTCTGAACCTCTTCCTCTTTCTTGGTTTCGATATTGATGATGAGAGATTTTGAAAACTTGTTTCTTGCTTGATTGTTGACAGAAGTTCTGAATACTTTGTTGAAGTTTCTAAAACCCTGTTGTTTTTGAATATGATGTTAATGATGACAATAGCCTCTGAAACTTTATGGTTTGTTTGGCAAACTAGTTTGACTGCTAACAGGTTTGTTTTTTTTGTTAGTGGTCTTGCAGTTTGGTTGTTGTTTAGCTTGGCAAGCTTGGCCTGTCACAATTTGTGTGACTTGCTGTAGGCTTGGTTTGGCAGTTTGTTAGTTGTTGCTAACTTGGCTTGGAGAGTTTTGTTAGTGCTATGCAGGTCTGTTGTTGTTTGGTACAGGTTTGACAAGTTATGTAGTTTGGCTTAGCTATGCAGGTTGCTTGTGTTTTGAGCAAGCTTGTGGTTTGCTTGCTGTAGCTTGCAGTTTTAGTTACAGGTTGTGTGTTTTGTTGATTTTGTCTTGACAGGTTTTGGGCAAGCTTGGCTGATTGTGTTGAGTATGTTTTGCTAAAACATGTTTGCAGGTTGAAACTGTTTAGTTGTCTTTTTTGTTTTGGGCCATCTTGTGGTTAGGCAGGTTTATGGATATTGGTTTGGCAGTTGTCACAGGTTTTGGTTGTTTTCAACTTTGAAGGGCTTTGTGGTTTTTTTTCACAAAGTATTTTTCTCTCCTCTCTTTTTATGCAGTGAGATAGTTTTTATATCCTTTTTTATTTTTGTCTTGTGTTATCCTGCCTTAGCCAAACTGCCAACTTTTTCACCAAAAGTTATCTCTTTCTCTCTCTCTCTCTCTCCTAAGCACCTTTTTGCTTATTATTTTAAATTCTGAAAAGTTTCCTAGGCCTGGAAAATGAGGACAGCTATGACAAGTCCTCTTTGGCTTGTAATTTGGTTTTCCTCTGTATTGTATTACCTGCTGCATTGTGTACTTTTGATTGCATATTTTCTGCATTGTGTATGTTGCCTTGACAGTTTGCATCTAGTTGGTTTGTAACTCAGTTTGCTTATGTTTGATAGTTTTGAATCTTGGCGCCTTGGTTTTCCTTTACAATGCCTATGTTTGACAGTTTTGCATTACTGCATTTTGGTATTCAGTTTGGAATTTGGCGCCTTGGTTTGCCTTTACAATGCCTATGTTTTTGCATTTGAACCAATTGTATGCTTGCATTTTTTATCTTTTACTTTTCTCTTTGTGAACCAAGAAGAGCGATCTTCTTGTGATTTACAGAGAAAGTAATAAAAATATGATGAACAAATAGCATTCTGATTCCGGCCGGCGAACTTTAATCATGATTTTTTTCCTTTCTTTTCATTTGAATATTCTTGTACTAATTTCTTTTTCTTCTTCTTTTTCAGGTAAATGCAACTTGGACGACGACAAAGCAGTAGGAACCAACGACCTTGAGCAAGGGAGCACTTGAAGCTTAGGAGATTAGGCTTAGATTTATTTTCCAATTATTGTAAACAATTATTATTTTAAATACTATAAGTTGTAAACTTACAATATTCAAATAATTTTGTAACAACATTTGAAATGAATAAAAAGTCTTTATCCAAAAGAAATTTCTACTGTCAAATATCTTTCCCTTCTTCCTTGCATGTTCATTTAATTATTTAAGACTCTCAAATCCGAAATAATTGAAACTGTATCTCAGCAATTCTAACCCAGATAAAATAAATAATCAAAAAACTTTGTAGTCTCGTAACCTCGCAATAGCATTCCAATTAACATATGCATTGTACAGTTAAACAAACAAGCATTCCATTAAACGACAAACCTTTCACTCCACTAACAAGCAGATGCCTTAATGTTCCAAACAAAAGTCTCATCTCTTATCCCAGATAATCAGGCTTTGAGAACAAACGGTAAATTTGAACAATCATGAAAACATGTAACAGTTAACTAAATTTCTGAGGATTCAAATTCTTCTGAGAAATGTGAGAGAAAACCCTAATTCTAGATTGATTGCTAAAGAAAAGTCTGTTTGATCGATTCTTGAGCCAATTCTTAAAAATCAGAGGAAACCCTAGGGTTGTGATTTCTTGTGGAAAAGGGAGGGCAAATTTTGGGGTACAACAACATGTAATTTAAATTTTATTTCTTTTCTTAATAAAACAAAAATACAAAAAATAGGTTAATTCTAATTATTTTTCTAAATTTAAATTAATTAGTAATTAGGGTTTTTATTTTATTCAATTAAAACTTTATTTTCCTCAAAATAATCAAAAAACCACAAAAACAATCATGTTTCTTTCAATTAGGCTTAGTCGGGGTCAAAACCCTAATTTTCTCGTTCTCGATTCATCACGCGCGTTTTATTATTTTTGCAATATTAATGTAACTGCTCATGGTATGTAATAGTTTAATTAGGATTTCCTTTTTATTTATCGTTTTATGGGTTTTTAGCTATGTAAATTAATCCCCTACCCCGAAGCCTTGTAATAGCATAGGTTTTATTTTTCGCATTTTAATTCTCGCAAATATTAACTGTTAGATGTATGATAATAGGATTGTATGACAAGACTACATGTTAATTTAAAATGGCTAGCAAACCCTAAATGTGCAAAGATAATAACTGAAATTAAATCACTCGCACATGCGCACTCCTAGGGTATACTCTCACTTCGGTTGGATCTGGAACTGACTGTTTAAAGCTTGTTCGCGAAATATCGCGGTAAGCAAGAGTCGTCACCGTCTTTTATTTTCTCCAAATGGAAAGGACGAAAGCACAGAAAAATTCCTTATAGATATTGCTCTCGGTTCGGGAGGTAGATTATAGAAAGGGAAGGTGTTAGCACCCTTTCTATCCATGGTTATCCATGGGCTCTTAGATACTTGCTCATTGTGTTTTCAAAAATGGTTTATTTGCTTTTCAACTGTGGGTTTTAAAAAAGTTTCTTTGAAAATTCCAGTTCGACTCTTGTATCGGTCCTCAAGAGTGTTTGAAAAGTTGCTTTCGAAAGCTTTTGAAAATGTGTTGGTGTGAAAAGTATTTTTGAATTTTTGTTTTGAAATTAGAGCAAGTATCTACGAGAACCTACCTACCCTAAGGAATTCGTCTGTGTAAATGTCCTTTAAAGTAGTGCCATCCCACCATTGAGAGGTAGGTAGCACCACCGTTGGAGGTGTTCGGGTCAATTCGAGGTTCGGGACATGGTGATCACCAGAGCAATGGGAAGACACCTTAGAAGCTACCCTTATGCCATTGATCTTTTAATCCGAGGCAACTTGTTCCGAGGCAACTTATTTTAAGGCAACCAGATCAATGGGACATAAGGACTCACTAAGACGTCCTATAGTCGGCGACCACGTTTCGAGGGACAAGGCAACATGGTGATCACCGGAGTAATGGGAAGACACCTTAGAAGCTACCCTCATGCCAGGTTCCCGGATCATGAGGACTTACTAAGACATCCTCTACTCGACGATCACCTTTCGAGGCAAGGCAACAGTGAGGCGTACCCTAGGGGTGGTGTGTGAATTTGTGTGTCGTTTTCATTTGCATTTATCTTGTCATGGTATAGATGATCTAGTGTTTGTTTTTATTTGTTGTCATTCATTCTTGCATGCCTTGATTAACAATTAAAAGTGCGAGAAAAGTAAAAGATTCTAAGCTATTACAAAAGGCGCGGGTCCACATCGCCCAAATTTTTTGAACCCGATTTGACAGAAAATAAAGAAATAATGAAAAGTAAAGGTGCGAGAAATTAATTTACAAGGCCCTGGGAGAGATACATAAATATTATAAGAAATAAAATAAATATGCGAATTACATAAGAATTAAAACGAGGGCGTTGGACCCTTTTTTGCAAAATTAAATTAAATGATGGAATTAAAGAAAAGAAATTGTTTTTTTGGTGTTTTTGGTATTTTATGATTTTAATGGGAAAAGAATTAATTAAAATAACATGCTAACCCTAATTCTAGTTGCTTTTAATTTATTAAGAAAAGATCAAATTTTTACCTAAAATTAAACCTAATTATTTTACATGCAATTTAATTATAAAAATAAATAAGAGGAAATATTTAATTATCATGAAGTAAAAAGAAAAAGGAAAAGATTGATTAAACCCTAATTCTAATAATTTTAGGTTTTTTTATTATGAAAATATTATAGTTTTCTCCTAAATTAAAACTATTTATTTACAAAAATACTAAAATGAAATATTTATTATTTTTTCATCTTTTCTGATTTTTTATGGTTTTGTGTTTTTATGAAAATAATAAATTAATTAAACAAAACAATAATTAAAAGAAAATAGAAATAATGAAAAAGAAAGAAATGTAAAAAAAAAATGGCAAACCTAGGGGGTTCAGACCCCAAATAGGAGGTTTTCTTTTAGCAATCTGGGCCCATCAACCTTGGCCTGTTGGACTTTTGTGCCAGCGTGCATCATCGTTGACTAGAGTTCACCGTGCTCTCCAGATCATGGCCTTTGATTTGATGCCCTGGTACGCGTGGACGGTTTGATTTGAGAGACGCATGGTAGTCTCCAGGACATAATCTGCATAGAATCATTAATTGAAGAAAAATATGAAAGGGGGTGGGGACCTGGGGCTCGAACCCAGGTCCTATGGTTTACCAATCAACGCGCTTTCCAGTGGAGCTATTTTACTCATCTGTAAATAATATGATTAATAAACATAATAAAACAAAAACGCGTTAAGGCTTTGTTTTCCGCGCAAAAGTTTAAACCGGCCAACCATTGTTTTACACATCATCATCTTCCTCGCGTTGTTTTATTTTTCCTGAAACAAGAACAATTTAGCAACGGTTTTTCAAATGTTCCCTTAGGCTAGTTTCTGAAAAATAGCGATTAGCCCAGGGATGCTCATAAATTGAGCGCGAGGGTGGCCTTGTGATCGTCCAATCGCGCTTGATTAAGTGGCCTAAGTCCTGAAGGCTAATTTTTCCTTAAACGAAAACCCCCAATTCCAAGCTTCACAAACCCTAAACATTGTTAATGGTAAATCTTCATATAGGGCACGAAAACAAAATTAAACCATTGGGTTAGCATTAGAATCAAATAATGAACATGAATCAAGCATCAAAAATTGTTAAAAGTGCATGAATCGAGATGCAAGATTATGAGATTTTTTCTGTACAGGTCACATTCGTTTTACCAATTCTTGATGTTAGGATGAACGATTTTGATTGGAAATCCTTCTTTGAAACTTCAGGAAGGTGATGGGATAAAAATCTGGCCTTGAATCGCCCTCTAACCCTATTTTCAGTTTTGAGATTTCTAAGCAAAAAGTCAAGTTTTGTTCTTCAAGTTCTTGCGCAGCTGAGTGGTCAATGGCATTAGGGTTGCGTTTGGTACTTATGTATGAATGGTTTAGGGTTGAAAACTTGATCCAAAACCTTTGCATTCATGGTTTAGAAGATTTGATTTTCAAAGATCTTTTTTCAATATTTTTTCATGCTATTTTGACCCTAATCATATCCAATCAATTCAATTCCTTCCATATCTGATCATGCACGAATTATTGAGTATATTTCATGCACAAAAAGATTGAAAAACTTAGGTTAAGTATTTTTCATGTATTTAATTGATTTAAATGAATTATTATTAATAAAAATTCAAATAAATAAATAAAAAATGAAGAAAAACTTCCCTTTGGGCCAAGTGGTCGTGCACATGCCTTGGATGATGAATTGTGGAAGAAAAATAGGCCCATTAGCAATTTTAGGTCATTTGAATCAATGTTGACTTTTCAAAATATCCAAAAATTTCCCAACTTCCACAAGGCATAACTTGCTCAATTTTTAAGTTTTGCTCATGTTCTTGGACATTTTGGAAAGTTCTTTGAGTCCTCTAACCAATGCCTTTGGTCCCATGTCATTTTGATTTACCAATCTCAAGTTATGGCCTTTGACTTAAAGTCCCTTTTTGTTGACTTTTGAAAATGACCTATAATGTTGAAATTGATAACTTTTTGTGAGAGCATTTCTTGGACTTGAAGTGTGAATATGAGTTGTAGGAAATGTCTTTCTCTTCAAAATGAGCTTTGGATGGAATTTTTCTGATAATCCATGTGAAAGTTATGCCCTGGTCAGTTTACAGTTGACTTTTTCAACTGTCCAAATAAGGAAACTTTTGCATCTTGATGATTTTTGAGCCTAGCTTTGAGAATCATGATCAAGCATTGATCAAATGATGTTTGTGGCTTCAAAATGAGATGTTGACCAAAAATTTGAACTTTTGACTGTCAAATGACCATTTTGCCCCTACAGTTGACTGTAGTGCAATTAGGGTTTTTGACTGTGCAATTTTGTGCTGAAAGTCTTGAAACTTTGTATGAGGATGCTTGACCATGTTTATAGGCATGTGGGACTTGATTGGACCCTTGGAAACTTCATTTTCTTGATCAGGACCAAAACCCTAATTTTGACTGTTAGGAGGCCCTTGAACTGTGCAACCCTTGGGGAATTTTGAAGCATGACTTGGCAATTTCTTGAAGAATATGGGAGGGCAAATTTTGGGGTACAACAGTTGCCCCTGTTCAATCTTCTTAGACCTGAGGATGCAGATTGGCTGACGTGCCTTTCGTAATCCGAGGGTGGAAGATGATTGAACACTAGAGTGCCCAGAAATTTGCGCTCACATAGTAGCAGTGATGGTGGAAATGGGCTTATAGATGCCATTTAGAGATTGATGAATAGGATGATGGGCTTATAGATGCCATCTGTATGTTGATCGCGTAAGAGATTCCTTAGCGAGAACCTGCGTACCTGCAAAAGAAAAATGAGTACCTGACATGTTGCAGGAGCTGGTCTTCAAATGCTTTATGTAGATATGTCCTGACTGGTTACAGGAATCGGATCTTCGAACTCTTCAGATGTGCCCTGGCGAGATACAGGAATCGAGTCTGGTAATGTTAGTCTTCAATGGATACACCCTGGCAAGATTCAGGTATCGGATCCTCGAACTCTTCAGACACACCCTGGCAAGATACAGGAATCGGATCTGGTAATGTTAGTCTTCAACGGATACACCCTGGCAAGATTCAGGTATCGGATCCTCGAACCCTTCAGACACACCCTGGCAAGATACAGGAATCGGATCTGGTAATGCTAGTCTTCAACGGATACACCCTGGAAAGATTCAGGCATCGGATCCTCGAACTCTTCAGACACACCCTGGCAAGATACAGGAATCGGATCTGGTAATGTTAGTCTTCAATGGATACACCATGGCAAGATTCAGGCATCGGATCCTTGAAATCTTCAGACACACCCTGGCAAGATACAGGAATCGGATCTGGTAATGTTAGTCTTCAACGGACACACCCTGGCAAGATTCAGGTATCGGATCCTCGAACTCTTCAGACACACCCTGGCAAGATACAGGAATCGGATCTGGTAATGTTAGTCTTCAACGGATACACCCTGGCAAGATTCAAGTATCGGATCCTCGAACTCTTCAGACACACCCTGGCAAGATACAGGAATCAGATCTGGTAACGCTAGTCTTCAACGGATACACCCTGGCAAGATTCAGGTATCAGATCCTCGAACTCTTCAGACACACCCTGGCAAGATACAGGAATCAGATCTGGTAATGCTAGTCTTCAACGGATACACCCTGGAAAGATTCAGGTATCGGATCCTCGAACTCTTCAGACACACCCTGGCAAGATACAGGAATCGGATCTGGTAATGCTAGTCTTCAACGGATACACCCTGGCAAGATTCAGGTATCGGATCCTCGAACTCTTCAGACACACCCTGGCAAGATACAGGAATCGGATCTGGTAATGCTAGTCTTCAACGGATACACCCTGGCAAGATTCAGGTATCGGATCCTCGAACTCTTCAGACACACCCTGGCAAGATACAGGAATCGGATCTGGTAATGCTAGTCTTCAACGGATACACCCTGGCAAGATTCAGGTATCGGATCCTCGAACTCTTCAGACACACCCTGGCAAGATACAGGAATCGGATCTGGTAATGCTAGTCTTCAACGGATACACCCTGGCAAGATTCAGGTATCAAATCCTCGAACTCTTCAGACACACCCTGGCAAGATACAGGAATCGGATCTGGTAATGCTAGTCGTCAACGGATACACCCTGGAAAGATACAGGTATCAGATCTTTAGTTGCGACCGTTGATAGTGATTATCTTTGTATTAACCTTTGTCCTGAAAAGACAAAATGTTAGTTGTATGCGATGTCATGATGTATGACATGCGTGATGCTCTCAGAATACGTGAGATTGTATGTTCATGATGCGTATATGCATGCTATAATGTATGAAGATGTTTATGAATGTATTTTTCGTCTAGGAAAATGAATCCTTGACGGGTGCCGGGAAGTTAAATCCTGGGCTGATGTTGAGTAGATCTTTGTTTCCGCTAGGGATGATTGTTGCAAGAATACCGGTAGGAGAAGATAACTCCGTTGGGGAATAAACTTGGCGAATGGAATAACTCTGCGGGGAGGAAAGTACTCTAGCGCTCTTGTTGGGAAGCAATACTCTGTGGGGAGAGAGACACTTTGCTAAGCTGTTGATAATAACTTTCCGGGGATACCCTTGTTGTGTTGGAAGTATTGATAGACTTCGCTGGGGATAAGAAAGAACTGTGTTGACGACGACCTTTCCGTGGCTTTTGGCTGAGGATAACCCAGTTATATCCTGGTAAGGAAATAACTCTTTGAATAAAGCCGGGCGACGCGTTCGTGCTCTGCGAGGGATAAGCTTCCAGAATCTACTGGGGATAAGCTTACTGCTTGGGGAGATATATTCCAACTTTCCTGGGGAACTGGATTGGACTCTCCTGGGGAAGTTTGAACTGTATCGGGGAAGTGACTCCTTTGAATATTGTTATGCCGCCGGGGAACAATCTTTAGACCAAGACTGCCGGGGATGTTTGTTAGGAATGTTTGTATGCTGCTGGGGAATGTTGGGAGGATACCCAATTCCCTTAAGATTCGATAGCTTTGCTCGAGGAGAGTATACTGTCTTGCTGACTTATTCTCTGGGGAATTGGGGTATTCGGCTATGTTCTTTAGCTGATCCTACCTTGGTACCTTGGAGGACAGAACAATTAGATTGCTTAGACAACTCTTTTATTGCCCCTGTTTCTAATGTTACCTGCAATTAATCCTTTGTTTCGTATGCAAATATTTATGAGTTAGCAAATTATTGTCAATGCATATATCACAAATTGAACCTTGGACGTTCTTCGCAAAACAAAACAGACAAAGGAAAAACAATTGGCACTTTTTAGCTGAAAAATATACTTGTATTGATTTTTGAATGGCCTGTAAATAGGCGTTTTATGTACAAGAGGCTGACGTCCTAGTAAGAGGATGCCGCCGAACAAGAGAGTTTATACAAATTTTGTATAAAAGACAATAAAACAGCTGTGTGAAAATGAATGATCCCACTGGGTTTCAACTCTGCTATTGCCTTTATAACTCTGAGCGTCTCATCACTTGATGACCTTGGTTGAAGGTGAAGTTGACTGATCGATGCCGTCTGAACTTGATGTAGATACCGGATTCTGGATGCGAAGTGATCCAATGAGACATAGTATTACGCTTTTATCCCTAATTTTTGCCTAGACTGCCCTTTCGGGTTTTCAGTCCACCGGGATACCCATTTTTGCCCAAGCCGCCTTTTCAGGTTTTCGACTTGCCGGGTGTACATATTTTTTTATTTATTTTCATCCCTTCATTTTTCCCGAACCCTTTTGGTTCGACGGGAAGCCCTAATTTTTGCCTAGGCATGTCAGCCTAGCGGGTCTTTTTTCATGCGTAATATCTTTTTACTATGTCTGCATTAGCGGGGTGAGGAAGGTCGTCACCATCCATGTTGGTTAGAATCATGGCTCCTCCTGAGAACACATGCTTAACCACAAATGGCCCTTCATACGTAGGGGTCCATTTGCCCCTTGGATCACTCTGAGGAAGGATGATTCGCTTGATTACCAGATCCCCAACTTGATATTCCTGTGGTCTGACCTTTTTGTTAAATGCCCTGATCATTCGTTTCTGATACGTCTGACCATGGCAGATAGCAGCAAGTCTCTTTTCATCAATGAGGTTTAGCTGATCAAGTCGTGTCTGGATCCAATCATCCTCGTTCAGATTTGCATCCTTCATTATCCGGAGAGAGGGTATTTGCACTTCGATCGGTAAGACTGCCTCCATACCATAAACCAAAGAGAAAGGAGTTGCCCCGGTTGACGTCCTGGCTGAGGTACGGTACCTATGTAGAGCGAACGGTAACATCTCGTGCCAATCTTTATAAGTCACTGTCATCTTCTGCACGATTTTCTTGATGTTCTTATTTCCTGCCTCTACAGCCCCATTTATCTTCGGTCTGTAAGGAGAAGAATTGTGGTGCTGTATCTTGAACTGCTCGCAGAGCTTAGTGATCATCTTGTTATTCAGATTGGTACCGTTGTCTATAATGATCCTCTCTGGGACGCCGTACCGACAGATCAGATTATGCCGAATGAACCGTGCCACAACAGTCTTGGTTACCGTAGCGTAGGATGCTGCTTCGACCCACTTCGTAAAATAATCAATCGCCACTAGGATGAAGCGATGCCCATTAGATGCCGTAGGTTTAATCTCACCGATCATGTCTATGCCCCACATTGCAAACGGCCAAGGCGCAGTCAGAACATTCAGAGGAACTGGAGGAACATGCACCTTGTCTGCATAAATCTGGCACTTATGGCATGTCCTGGAATGTTGGTAGCAGTCAGCTTCCATTGTGGACCAGTAATACCCTGCCCGAAGGATCTTTTTAGCCATAGTGTGCCCACTGGAGTGTGTACCAAAGGTCCCTTCATGTAGCTCTTCCATGATCCTTTCTGCTTCCGTTTTATCCACACAACGCAGTAAGGTTGAATCATGGTTTCGCTTGTACAAGATGTCGTTGCTAAGGAAGAACTTTGCTGCGAACCTTCTCAGGAACTTCTTATCATTGACAGATGCACCTTCAGGGTATTCCTGAGCTTCCAAATATCTCTTCACCTCATGGTACCAAGGCTTCTCAGTCACCATTTCAGTCTCAAGATCGCAACCGTATGCTGGTTCGTCCAGTTTCCAGATGATGATCCGGGGAGCCTCATTGTCCCATTTGACCTTAAACATAGAAGACATTGTAGCTAACGCGTCCTCTAGCTGATTCTCTTCTCTTGGAAAGTGTTCAAAGGTTATCTTCGTGAAGTGGGGGATCAAGGTCAACACACATTCTCTGTAAGGAATAAGATTCGGATGTTTCGTATCCCACTCTCCTTTGATTTGATTGATCACAAGAGCGGAATCTCCGAAGACACTCAGAAACTTGATCCTTAAGTCAATCGCAGCTTGAAGACCCATGATGCACGCCTCATACTCCGCCATGTTGTTGGTACAATTGAAACACAGCCGGGCAGTGAGCGGAGTATGAGTGCCTTGCGGTGATATGATTATAGCACCGATACCGTTACCCAAAGCATTGGAGGCTCCGTCAAAGTGCATAGACCATCGGGATCCTTCCTCAGGTCCTTCATCCGGTCCAGGTACTTCACAATCAGTTACTATCATGATGCTTTCCTCTGGAAACTCGAAGTTCATTGACTGATAGTCGTCTACGGCCTGATGTGCCAAGTGGTCTGCCAATACACTTCCTTTGATGGCTTTCTGGGTCGTGTACTGAATGTCGTATTTCGTCAAGATCATTTGCCATCTTGCAATTCTCCCAGACAGAGCAGGCTTTTCAAATATGTACTTTATAGGATCCATCTTTGAGATTAACAAGGTAGTGTGAGTCAGCATATACTGTCTCAGTCGGCGAGCAGCCCATACCAAAGCGCAGCAAGTTTTCTCAAGCAGTGAGTATCGAGTCTCACAGTCGGTAAACTTTTTGCTAAGGTAATAAATGGCATGCTCTTTTCGGCCAGACTCGTCATGCTGCCCCAGCACACACCCCATTGAGTTGTCGAGCACTGTCAGATATAGTATCAAAGGTCTCCCTTCAACCGGTGGCATAAGGATGGGTGGTTCTTGGAGATACTCTTTGATTCTGTCGAAAGCAGCCTGACATTCATCATTCCAATGTACTACCTGATCTTTCTTCAGCAGCTTGAAGATTGGCTCACAGATAGCAGTCAGATGCGAGATGAACCGAGCGATGTAATTCAGACGTCCTAAAAAGCCTCTGACTTCCTTCTCTGTCCTAGGAACTGGCATCTCTTGAATAGCTTTAACCTTGGTAGGGTCCACTTGAATACCCTTATCACTTACCACAAAGCCTAGCAACTTTCCAGATCTTACCCCGAAGGTGCACTTGTTCGGGTTCAACCTCAGCTTGTATAGTTTCAACCAGTCAAACAACTTCTGCAGATGATCTAGGTGCTCTTCCTCAGTCTGGGACCTTGCGATCATGTCGTCAACATACACTTCTATCTCATGATGGATCATATCATGAAATAAAGAAACCATGGCGCGTTGGTAAGTTGCCCCAGCGTTTTTCAATCCAAAAGGCATGACCTTGTAGCAGAAGGTGCCCCACTGAGTAACAAAGGTAGTCTTTTCCATGTCTTCAGGTGCCATCTTGATCTGATTGTAACCTGAAAAACCATCCATGAAAGAGAATACCTTGTGTTGAGCTGTATTGTCAACAAGGACATCAATGTGAGGTAGAGGGAAGTCATCTTTGGGGCTGGCCCTGTTCAGATCCCTGTAATCGACACACATTCTGACCTTACCGTCCTTCTTTGGTACCGGCACCACATTAGCAACCCACTGAGGGTAAGAAGTCACTACAAGGAACCCAACATCAAACTGTTTCATAACCTCGGCTTTAATCTTCTCAGACATCTCTGGACGCATACGACGGACCTTTTGCTTAACCGGAGGGCAGTCTTCCTTAGTTGGCAAGTGATGGACCACAATATCGGTATCCAACCCGGGCATGTCTTCGTAGGACCAGGCAAAGATCTCCATATAATCATGTAGCATCTTAGTCAACCGTTGCTTCACGCTGAGCTCTAGGTTGGCACCAATCTTTACCTCTTTCCTGTCTTCTTCAGTACCCAGGTTTATTGTTTCCACTGGCTCTTCATGGGGTTGAATTGCCCTCTCCTCCTGAAGTAACAGTCTTGCAAGCTCGCCAGGCACTTCGCAATCATCTTCACCTTCGTCTTCGGCTAAGTTGATCGGATTTTCGAAGTCATAACTGGCAGTAGCAGAGTCGTTACCAGTGAGATCCAGAGTGGATTGAAACCTGTATGAGTGAGTGTGTGTGTAAATACAGCTGTTTTGAAATATATGTAAAGGAAGAAAAGACAGAAAAAGAGCACAAAATTTGAAATGCGAGAAAACGTCCAAGATTTTCATTTATGATATATGAAATGACAATTTATATGCCCTCACAAATAGAACCACGGTGCCTCGGGTAAGACACTGGGCCATAGAGTTTATTATTGTTTATTACAAAATAACAAAACAAGGAAGTTTATTACTGCGTAACAAAAGTAACGGGAGTATGGTCCTTTGCACTCCAATTGTTAAGTCCACTGTCGGTTGCCGGGTAGATCCAGCTATCAAACTCAGCTTCATCCACTTCATCTTCGTCCCCAATAGCATTCACTCTGTGAGCAGGCAAGGGAGCTGTCACTACATTAGGCTTCTCAGATGCCTCAAACTGTACCTCCTTGGCGTCAATAAGGTCCTGCAGCTTATTCCTTAATGCCCAACAGTCATCAGTGGAATGCCCCAGGCTATCAGAATGATAAGCACAACGAGCATTCGGGTTGTACTTAGGAGATGTAGTATTTGCAAACTTCGGAGCCTCTCTGACGGTTACTAAGTTGGTTGAGAGCAACTGTGGTAAGATCTGCGACAAGGTCATGCTCAAACGGGTGAATTCCCTTTTGGTTCTCTCAGCCCTTGGTTGGTTAGCTTGCCGAGGAGCGGCTGCAGGCTTCGCAATCACCAATGCGTTGACAGATTGGCAGCGCTCTGGTTTGTCTTGCCTTCTAGGCCCATACACCACACTGGCCTCTTTTTTGAAGGGTTTCTTCTATGACCCTGTAGATGTACCTTTTGGAATCTTACCAGACTTTAACCCAGCCTCAATTCTCTCTCCAGTCAGAATAAGATCAGTGAATCCAGCAGACGAATTCCCGATAAGATGGTTGAAAAATGGCCCAGATAGGGTCGCCAAGAACATGTCTACTAGCTCCCTGTCAGTAAACGGAGGCTGCACCCTGCCAGCCAGATCCCTCCACTTCTGAGCGTACTCCTTAAAACCTTCACTTGAACCTAACGACATACCCTGGAGTTGGGTACGTGTAGGGGCAAGGTCGGCATTATATTGATACTGCTTATAGAAAGCAGTAGCCAACTCCTCCCAGTTACGAACCTTGGTCCCATCCAGCTGATAGAACCATTCGAGATGAGTCCCTGAAAGACTCTCCTGGAAGAAGTGGATCCATAAATTCTTATCCGCTGAGTACGGTTGAATCTTCCGAACATAGGACCTGAGATGTAGCTTGGGACAAGACGCCCCGTCGTACTTAGTGAAAGATGGTGCTTTGAACTTATGAGGAATAATCACACCAGTTGACAAACCCAGATCTCCAAGATCCAGCTGTTTACCTTGGTATTTGGTAAACAACCGCTGATCCTCCAAATGGTTACTTATTTGGTTACTCGCAGTATCGATCAGATTGATCCTAGGACATAGGTTGATTTTGAAGTTTTGATTAAACTGGATATTAGTTAAATGACAATAAACTGGAGAGGCTTTAAATGAATTGCATGAAGAAAGGACTTGGTAAAATAAATAAGGCTTTAAATGAAAGGGCTTCGACAGGAATGTAAAGAAGAAAGCAAGTAAATTTCTGGAAAAGTAAATGACTTTGATTAATAAAGTTGGTGTTTCACACATACATTTCTCAACAATTCTTTCTCACACGCTGGGTACTCGAATCTATTTGAGTGACTTTGTATAGAATTGTGAACACACACGAGAAATTACATGACTACTACTATTTATACTAAAACATCCCAAGTAACCGTCGGGCAGTTACACTGCTTCGAGATGATTCCACTTGGCACGTTCTCAACGTTCGACGCTCCAGATCTTCGCACGTCACACTTGGTAACCGCTGGAAACCGTTTTCCCTCCAAACGCTTGAATTTCAAACTGTTCCACTCTGAACCATCGAACACCTTCGTCGAGAAGCATCTTCGACGAGAGACACCTTCGACGTCGAAGGCAATCAACTTCTCCCTTGGAAGAAATCTTCTAAGTACCCTGCCATCTTTCGATGGGCATTTCGACGGACCTAGCTAGTCGAAAACATCCTTCAGCTTTAATGGCTGACATTAATGAAACAAGAGTGTCGAATTTAGGAGCCAACAAATTGCCCCCCAAGAATGCCTTATTTCGACCCTGAAAGAAAAAGGCATTCTTTGAAACGCCATTCGACACCTGTCTTTTCACGCTTAGTCACAAATTAAATTGTGCACTTTTTGTTGTCTTCTACCAACCACTGGAAATCCCAAGAAAACCATCATTTATCCGTACCTAAGACGTCACCTCAGTACGGCGTGCAGTGCCAAACGTCATTTCAGAATTTGTCATTATGACAATTCCCAAAAACGAGGACGCACGCTGCGTCCCTCTATTTCTGCAGAACGGCTAAAACAACAGGGGGATGCCACGTGTCCCACTATCTCCTGTAACATTAAATGGCATTTAATGTCCTCGGTTTTGGGGATTTTCTCCCACTACTATAAATAGCAGTAAGTACCCCATTGTGGGACTTTTTACGCCATCTAGCTTTCAGACTTCTCTATTCTCATACAAACTTGTCATCTTTGCAAAAACCTTTCCTCCTTCACTTCGTCTTCAACCTCATCATTAACAATGGCATCTGGTTCCAGTGCTCCTAGCGCTACCGTACCATCTGGAAACGTCAGACCTAAGGTTTTCGTCACCGCTCCAGTAGTAACTTCTACGGGCAAACGAAGGGTCCCTGAACCCTTGGACATCGCCGTCCGCGACGCTTACTCACACCACCTTATGATCCCGGTTGGATATTCCAACCAGATCTTTGCTATGTCTGGCCCCTTGTATCCAAGTATTGTTGAGGCCATGAAGATCAAGAGTTATTTTCCAGTAGTTGAGAGACTCAAACCGGTTGCATGCGCCAAGAAAGACGCAGAGGACAATGAAGACCCTGCGCATGAAAAAATCGACCTCCGTTTCTTCAACAGAGGTGTTAGGGCTTTCAGGTCTGGCCCTAGCCTTACTCCTGATTACGTTGCTTGGCTGGAAAAGATGGAGAAACGCCAAGCTTCGATCTGGAAAGATATGGGGATTTTCGACCTGGTGATGCTGTCGAAGACAGGTTTGAACTATTCTCCAGAGATGTTGATAGCTTCTCTACTTTTCTGGGACTACTCCCACTTTACTTTCCATCTTCCCTGTGGGATGTTGACTCCTACACTCTTCGATGTGGCCGCTATCACTGGCCTTCGACCCACCGGGGACTACTTCGATCCGGAGGAAATGTCGGAGGATCAAATTGGATTCTCTGACACCAAACCAACCTATACCACCTTCATCAATCACTACCACGACAGGTCGACAGACGCCGTGTCGGATGTCGAACACATAGCGTTTCTAGCCTTATGGCTGACTCGCTTTGTATTTTGCTCGAAGTCCTTACAGGTGACCAAGAAGATGGTCACTCTCGCCACTCAACTCCATCATGGCCAAAATATCTGTTTGGCAGAATTGATTTTGGCCAGCCTCTATGATTCGATTAGTAATGGGGCAACTCTTCTAAAAATTATCGAGAACAGGGCCAGTTTGCTACTTGCTGGACCTTTTTGGCTGCTCCAACTGTGGCTCAATGCCACCTTTGAATCTTTCTTGCCTAAGAAAGTTCAAATAAATGAGCAGGCTCCAGAGATAGCGAACAGACGCTTCGAAGGAACCAGACTGGCTCTGTTGACGCCTATGGAAGATGGACTGGAGTTTCAGCAAACTTTCACCAACTTCGTTCTGATGTTTGCTCGAAGGAAAGAGTTTGCTTCGACTATGGCTCCGTTTGCTCGACGGAAGGTAGGCCCGACATGGTTCACAAGGCCACATCCAAGGACGTCGAGTGGTCCTCAAGTTGATGAACATACAATATTGTGGGAGGCGTTCCTCACACTAAGGATCATGCCTCTTCGATTCAGGAGCTCTAAGACTCACTTGAGTCTGATTGCATACCAACCAAACCTGGTATCTCGCCAGTTTGGTATTATTCAAACCCTACCTTCTCCAATCTTTCTAAGAGAGAAGTCTATGTTGTACTTCTGCAATGATTACACCGAAGAACATGCCACTAAACATATCGGAAGATATGCTGGTCGAACAGTTCTCTCGTTGTTTGACTACCAGCTCAACTTTCTTTGCTCACCATCCTTCGAGGAGTGGTGGAAAAGTTATTACGCTGAGGAGTTTTTCGACGAGAAGGACTTCGTGGATGAGCTTCAGAAATCCTTTGTCCTTGTGTTGGACAAAATAAAGAAATGTAAGTTCATTCTTTCACATTACTTTGTCTTTCTCTTTCGACTGCTAGCCTGTTAACTATTTATTCGATTTCAGTTGTTCGAAAGCCTGCAGCCAAGAAGGCTGCAGAAGGCCAACAGGGAGGAGGCCCCTCAATAAAACCTCCACCGCCGGTGAATACTACAGCGCCGGCGAAGACCACAACCAACCAACAGGGGGAAGGCCCTTCGAAGAAGCCTTCTGTATCGGTAACCAGACTTTCATTATTTTCTTCTGGCTTTCGATTTTTGACTTTCGATGCAATTGCTAAATCGAATTCCCATTGGTTTTTTAGGCACCTTCGCCCAAGAAACGGCCAACACTGGTGGTCGAATCTGGGAGCGATGAAGAAGGTGATTCTCCCCCTGCTCCTCTAAAAAGGCGAAAGCTGACGAAGGACGCTCCTGCTCCTGCTCCTGAGGGTCGAACAATTAGAATCAAGGTTGCTGGAAGAAAGCCCAGGCCACCTCCAGTGATCATTGAGGAACCAACGGAGGAGGAACTAAACGTTCTTCTCAATAAGCATGTCGAAAGCGACAATTCCAGCCCTGGGGCTGAAGCTAATTTACAGGTAGTCTCTTAGACCTTTTTGTAACTTAGGTGTAGATACCTGCATTCGATTATGTCTCTTTCGATTTCTGAAGATTCTTCTTCTTTCCTTTCTCAGGACACCACTGAAAGCTCACCGCCAAGGACCTCTGAAACACTGGAGTCTGCTGAACTCAGCAGGCCACAAGAAAAAGGCTTGGAAAATGACGAAGCCCATACTGAAATAAATGAGGCCAATGCTGAGACGGTAGAAAAACCCACAGAGGATCCTCAAACGGAAGAACAACAGCCAAAAGAGGTTCCGGTGGTGGATCTGTCGGAAGAGAACCGTGACGAAGGGGACCATAGCAATGCTGGCGAAGAAAACCAAGGTGCCGCTGGCAAAGATAACCAAGGTGACACTGGCGAAGGGCACCAAGGTGACGCTGGCGAAGGGCACCAAGATGACGCTGGTACTGCCCCAGTCTGAGTCGAAGGGGAACAAGTCGAGGCACCTATCACTCAACAGCCTCAAACCCAAGACAATGCTGTTGCAAGGGCTGCTACCTCAACGAAGCACAGGTCGAAAGAGGACTTAGAACTCTTGAAACAAACTGACCCTGTTAGCTATCTTAACGCAATCATCGAGAGCAAGAGTTCGTCTGATGCTAGTCAGGAGGTTCCTACCCTGTCGGGGAAGTCCATTGAAACCTCTCCTCTCGATGAAGCTTTGGCGAAGGTTAAGGCCCAGTTTTTCAAAAAGGACTTGATGAAGGCTTTAGAGGGGGACCCCACTTCTCCATCATACTTGAGGGATGTTTTGAATGCTGTCGACTTGTTAGCTGTAGCTCCAGAAGTTTCAGGCTTGATCATGGAGTTACACTCCATGATTGATTAAGTCTCAGCAGATTATAGGCGCCAAAGGGGCTTTAATAGTCAGCTTGAGGTGTTGTATGGCAAAAGCTCTTCTGCATGGACTGCTGTTTCGGAGACGACTTCTCGAATTGCGGAGTTGTCGAAGCAAAAAGCATCTACGCAGGAAGAAGTCGATGCCATCGATCGAGAGAATGCTTCCTTCAGGGCACAAATCGAAGAAATAGAGGCTAAGATAAATGCCAACACTAAACGCAAGGAAGAACTTCTTTCGACCATCCCAGACACCGAGAGTCAAACTGAAATCAAACAAGGCCTGGAATTTGCTGAGAAGGCCCAAGGCTTCGACGCTCAGATTGCCAAGCTTGTGCAGGAGAATGCCTGGTGCAAGAAAAGATTGGAGCTGCAGCAAGTCAAATACCTTCGACTCAAGGACTCTGTTCCCTTCTGATTGATTCAGCTTTTGTAACCATATTTTGTAATCTATATTCGACAACATTGCCATCTTGGCTAAATTTATAAAAAAATTCCATTTTGGCTTTTTATGGTTAATTTAGTCTTGTTATTATTATTTTATTTTATTTTTATCTCTTGGAGTGTAGGTTTGTATTTTTTCAAATATTTACCATTTACTCTCAAGAGCCTTTTATCTTCACCTAACTCTTCGACTTCATAGGCTCCACCAGAAAAAGTTTGGATAACTCTGAATGGTCCTTCCCATTTGGGTGACCATTTCCCCATGCTTCGATCCCTTCGATCCATGGGAAGAATTACCTTCCAAACTAGTTCTTCAGGCAAAAATACCTTAGGTTTTACCTTCTTATTATAAGAGTCTTCTACTCTTTTCTTCTGAAGCCTGAGTAGGTCAAGAGCGCACAATCTCTCTTCGTCTAAATCCACCAGTTCGTCTAACATCATGTTCCAATAAATCTCAGAGGGAATATCATAATGCCTCTGAACCCTTGCAGATTGAAGACAAATTTCTGCTGGCAACACTGCATCATGGCCAAAAGTTAGCCTATATGGTGTTGTACCTGTGGCTTCTTTTGGGGACGTTCGACAAGCCCATAAAATCTGGTCTAACGTCTTATGCCAATTCTTTGGTTTCTTCCCAACATGTTTCTTTATCAAACCAATCACCACTTTGTTGGCTGCTTCGACTTGACCATTTGCCTGTGCATAATAAGGCGTTGATGTTAGGAGTTTGAAACTCGTTTCCTGAGCAAATTCCTGCATCTTTCGACCAGTGAAAACTGATCCTTGATCAGTTGTTATCGTCTCAGGGATTCCATACCTAAAGATAATGTTCTTTTGAATAAATTCAATGACATTTTCTTGGTCTACATTGACTAAAGGGATGGCTTCGATCCACTTAGTAAAGTAATCAATGCCTACCAGTATGTATTTCTGACTCTTTGATGATGCTGGTAGAATCTCTCCAATGAGGTCCAACGCCCATCCTCTAAAGGGCCAAGGCTTCACTATCGAGTGAAGTTCGCTTGCTGGTACATGCTGGATGCCTGTATGGACTTGACACTCTTGACAACCTTTGGCGAACTCAACACAATCTTTCAGCATAGTGGGCCAATATAGTCCTTGTCGAAACAACAACCATTTCATCTTATGGCCTGCTTGGTGAGCCCCACATGCCCCAGCATGCGTAGTCGAAAGGGCTATGTATGCTTCCGTTTCACTTAAACATTTCAGCAATACCCCTTCAGGCGTCTTCTTGAATAACTCATTACCCATGAGTACATAACTCAACGCCCTGTATTTTGTTTTTCGTTCTGTCGAAGCTCCTGGATTTTGAAGATAGTCCACAATGGGTTTCCTCCAATCTTGCTCTGATAAATTATCTATGAACGAAATTTCGAAGTTACTTTGATCAGCATATCCTAGTCTCGTCGATTCCAAGTCTGTTGGTGATAGACAAGTTGCTTTTATCTTTTCTCGAACTTCGATTGCTCTTTGTAATCTCGTTTTTGAAATCTTATACCCAGATGCAATTTGTGCCAAGTCGTTGGCTATTTGATTTTCGACTCTGGGTATGTGTCGAATATTGACCGTTTCAAATTTTTTCAATAAACGATTTGCTATCACAAAGTACATAATGAGATTTTCTCTTATGCATTTATATTCCTTTGTGACTTGCTTAATGACTAACTCTGAGTCTCCCATTATTTCGACTCGAGTTGCCCCCAATTCCAACAATATCTCAAGGCCAGTAATTAGAGCTTCGTACTCAGCCTCATTGTTCGAACAAGAACCTGATATTTTGTACTTGAATGTTGTTGGAATTTTTTCTGGAGAAATAATCAAGACTCCCACCCCTGTTCCATCTTTATGGCTGGAACCATCGAAGTAGAATTTCCAAGGCTCTATCTCCACATAATTAATATCCTCAACTTGAATTGAGTGGTCGACTATAAAGTCTGCAACCACTTGTCCTTTTACTGCCTTAAGAGGCATAAAGGTCAAGGAGTATTCAGTTAATGCTAATGCCCACTTGCCAATTCGACTATGCAAGATAGGTTTCGACAGCATATACTTGAAAACATCAAAATGAGACGAAACATACACATCAACTGGTTTTATATATTGCTTGAGTTTTGTACAAGAGAAATACAGACATAGACACAATTTTTCAACTTTGCTATATCTAGTTTCTGCATCGTTCAAAACTCTACTGAGATAGTAAATGGGTCTTTCGACTCCATTCTCATCTTCTTGGGCTAACATGCTTCCCAAAGTTTTGTCGGATGCAGCTATGTACAATCTCATACTCCTATTGCTACAAGGAGGCACCAAAATAGGTGGCTTAGTGAGGTACCCTTTGATTTTGTCGAAGGCTTCTTGTTGCTCTTGCCCCCATTCGAACCCTTCTTTATTCAGTCAAGTAAGGGTGAAAAGGCCTGAGCTTTCCCACTTAGATTAGATATAAACCTCCTTAAGAAATTTATCTTGCCTAAGAGAGATTGCAGCTCCTTTTTATTCGATGGCGCTTTCGCTTCCAGAATTGCCTTCGTCTTGTTCTGGTTGATTTCGATTCCTTTCTTGTGGACAACGAAGCCCAAGAAATCTCCAGCTTTCACACAGAATGCACACTTCAAAGGGTTCATCTTCAGACCATGTTCTCTCATTCTTTCGAATGATTGTCGAAGGTGGTCAATATGATTCTTCCTGGAAACAGATTTTATAACAATGTCATCAATATATACTTGCATAAAAGTGTTAATAAAATCATGGAAGATAGTATTCATTGCTAGCTGGTACGTTGCCCCAGCATTCTTTAGGCCAAAAGGCATCACTACCCATTCGTAAGTGCCTAAGGCCCCAGGGCATCGAAAAGCTGTTTTCGACACATCCTCTTCAGCAATGAATATTTGATTATATCCTGAATAGCCATCGAGCATGCTCAGGTATTCATAGCCAGCGGCAGAATCAACTAGCATCTCCGCCACAGGCATAGGATATTCGTCTTTGGGTGTAGCAGCATTCAAATCTCTGAAATCTATGCACACCCTTAATGTACCATTTTTCTTAATTACTGGCACAATGTTTGCAATCCATTCGACATACCTTGTAACACGTATGAATTTGCATTTCAGCAGTCTTTCGACTTCCGTTTTGATCTTCGACAGTATTTCTGGAGCGAAGCGTCTTGGATTTTGCTTGATTGGCTTCTTCCCAGGTTTGATTGGCAACTGAAGTTCTACCAATCCTCTGTCGAGACCAGGGATTTCGTCATAATCCCATGCGAAACAGTCCTTGAACTCTTTCAACAATTGGATTACTTCCAACCTAAGTTCTGGGTCAATTTTGGCGCTGATGTAGGTTGGCCTTTTCTCTGACCCTTCGCCTAAGTTGATTTCTTCTAAAGGATCTTGCGCTAACATTTTAATGTTGTTCGCCAAGGGGTCCTTTTCGAAGCCCAAAGGCTCATCGTCATAGATGGCGTCGAGCCTCTGTTCCTGCATTTCTTCTGGCATGATATCAGGGGGTCTTGGATCGAAATCCTTTCCTGGACCTGCAGTAGATAACTGTCGATCATTGGCCTGTGTGGCCATGTACTTCACTTCGGCTTCGAGAGCCGTTATCATCTTAGTTTCGGCTACATAAGCCGAAATTCGCTTCAAAGATTGTGACTCAGTCATTATCACTGAATTCACTTCCCCAACCAGTTGGTTGGATATCAGTTAACCCACTGAAGTCTATGTGGGACAAGTCTTCTCTGTCCCATTGGAAACCATGCTCAGGATGCAGGTATAGGGAACAAAAAGTGTTTGGCGCTGGCGCCATGTCGAAGTCAGGTGTTGGACATGGCCCTATGTGAGCCAAGTTCTTGTCAAAATCTGCCAACCCTAGGTGATTTACTTTGCCTAGGTAATAACTTTGATCTGCCTCTATGTTTTCGACCATCCCATCTGGACGCCATAGGAGCAGCCTCTGGTGCATTGATGATGGCACAACTCCAACACCATGAATCCATTCACGACCCAACAAAAGATTGTAGTTAGGTTTGGCCGATATGACCATAAACATCGTTGGTCGAAAGATAGACCCTACTTTAATATCTAGCTAGATCACTCCCATAGTGGTCCCTATGCCGCCCTCATAGTTCGACAAGACCATGTTGTGAGGCTTAATGTCCTCATCCCTTTTGCCAATTTTCCTCAGCATAGAGTGAGGAATAATGTTGATGGTTGCCCCACAATCCACCAATATTTTATTCACAGTAGTTTCTTCGAGTTTAGCCCTAATGAATAAAGGCTTGAGGTGATTTTTCATCGCCTCTGTAGGTGGCTCGAAGAACCCATTTTGTTCCTCAGTGGTGCCATTGTCCATGACGAAATAGCACATTGGCCTATGTTTGGCCATTTCCTGCTCCACTTCCCAGTCACTTACTTCGACTTCCACCTGTCGGTTGAATTCTCTGGGCAGCACTGAGACTATATTCACCATTATGTCCAAAGTATCATCAGACTTAGAATCGTCTTCGTCTTCGACTTCACTTTGGTTAGGCCAAACTAGCCTGTTGGTTACTGGCTCTCTTTCTAGAGGTTTCCTTTGCTTCCTTTGAGGAACGTTCGAACTGGTTTCTGCCTTTGGTTCGTTGGCAGCCTCCCTTTCAGCTTTTCGTCTCCTTTGGTATCTCCTCCATTGAGATCGAGACATGGGATTTTTACCTTTGTAGTTGCTTGACACTTGTGCAACTTTAGGTGCAGCAACCTGAGGCTCTTTCTTTTGAGTCAAAGAGGAACCTCTTGGCACGTCGAAAGAGTGCCATCTCTCCTCAATTGGCCTTTTTCGACCAGAGGTTTTGTACCAAGTATCTACTGGCACATTTGTGGGAGGCCTAAAAGTCAATGGCCTCTTTTCTTGGTTTGAACCTCTTTGGGAGGCTCTTCTGGGATCATGTCGAAGATCAACATTTTCCCTTCTCTTATTCGCTGCTCTTACGCCTTGAATATGCCCAGCAGCCTTTTTGTCAAAGATCGAACTGCATCTTGGACACAGCATCACCTCTGATTTCTTTTTCTGGCATCTTTGTAGAAAATCTGCCAAATTTTCATTTTCCCGAGGGAAAGCAGTCTTATTAGCTTGTTCTTGCCTCATGGCCTCTTCTGATGCTTTTGGGTCAGAAAGTTCGACCATGTTGATATTCATTGTATCTTTGTTAGCAAGAGTTAACTGCTTCATTTGTATCTCCAGATTCTCCGTCTGGCCTTGAACTGTGGCCAAGTGGGAACTGGGTTTTGGTCCAGTTTTTTGTGCTTCAGCGGTCTCCAACATCGGGCTTTCGACCGCTTTCTGAACTGCTTCAATTGTCTTCCTGGATAAATTTCCAGAAAAACTGCCAAAGATTGGCATGTTGATATGGTCCTTTGAGACTTCGACCATTGTGATTCCTGGCTTCCTCGACTGGCTCCTGGTTGCTTCTATCACGTTCACCTCAGAGGGCTCAGCATAGTGGGCTTCAGCCTGCAATGGATTTGAGTCGACAGCCATGGGGGTTTTGTTAGCAAACTTCAACCTCCCTTCTTCGATAGCGTCTTGCACAAGGTTCCTGAAAAGAAAACATTGAGAAGTTTTATGGCCCAAAAAATTATGATATTTGAAAAAACCTCTCTTCTTTCTTTGATCAAGAGGAGGCACTTTTACCCCTGGGGGTACTATCATTTGGCCATCTTTAACAAGCAAGTCGAATATTTCATCACATTTTGTGATGTCGAAACTATAAGTCTTTTTGGGGAACCTATCGTTGGTCCTTTCTGGACCAATGGGATTTTTCCCACTTGAGGGGACTAACAGTTTACAAGAGTATGGTGGCCCTTGTTTCAGTTCTGCTAAATCGACTTCTCCTTCTTCGACAGCTAAAGTATCGTCGAAGGATTCCTGATCTTCGTCATCCATCTCAACGTACGCTATCCTCTCTCTCTTGTGAGTTTTCGTTGCCTTTGCTTTTTCAGCTTTGAGGCGTTCTACTTGTCGAACTCTATCGGCCAGTTGGGCCATGTCTCTCAGGTATTGGGTGTCTAGCTTTTTCCTAATGGAATAATCTAAACCGCCTGCGGCTATTTCGACTAACTCATGTTCTGGCACTTGTGTAAAGCATCTCGCCTTGAGCAACCTAAACCTATTTAGATATTCGTCTATAGGTTCAGTGAAACGTCTCTTCACACTGGCCAATTCTTTCAGGCTTATCTTGGTTTGCCCCATGTAGAATTGTTCATGGAACAATCTTTCCAACTGGGTCCAATGATGGATCGAATTGGGGGGCAGAGTCGTAAACCAAGTAAAAGCGTTCTTTGTTAAAGAACTTGGGAAGTACTTGATCCTCAGGTTTTCGTTATTCGAAATGTCACCTGCTTCGATCAAGTATCTCGCCACATGCTCGACAGTAGATTCTGTCGTGTCCCCAGAGAACTTAGTAAATTTGGGGACTTTGCATCTAGGAGGCAAGTCTGTTTGTAACACGTATTCTAACAACGGGGATGTGAAGTTGGGCCGTTGAAAGCCCATGTTCATCCCATTTTAAGTCATGATTCTTTCGATCATGGTTGCCAGATTATTTTCCAAACCCGTATTTTGGTATTGGATATGCTGGATTACTTCGTCAGCATTTTGGTTTCTGTTAACTAACCTTACCTCTGGGGTTATTACCCTAGGTTCCTCGACAGGTTGCTCCAATCGTTCCCTAAGGTTTTCTTCGACAGGCTGTTGAGCCTGGTTGATGGTGGTTTCTTCCTCTAAGAATATTCCCTGGTTTCCCCTTATTTGTGCCCTTTGGGGCTGTCGAATAGGTTGGGGTACTCCAAAGAAATCAGCCAAACGCGTCATTTGCGCTGTCACTTGCTGATTCGATTGAGTAGTGTTTTGTATTAGAGGGTTTAGCATTGTACTCAAAGTTTGTGCCAACATTTGCACCATATCATGGTTGCTTTCGTCCATTTGTTGCCTCAAGACTGCTGTCGAGGCATTTGTAAGGCCATGGGCTATTTGGGACGTTCCTCCTAAGAGTTGGGTCCTATTTCTATTCGCCACGCCTACTCCAGAACCTTGGAGTGGCGAAGAGGCACTCACTAAAGGGTCTGAAAAAGTGGACGTAGCATTCGTCAGGCTAGCCAATTCAGAAGTTGGCATACCATAGAGTGGCATAAATCCTGGTGGCGCAAAAGGCCTTGTGCCTAAATTTCCCCTTGGTGGGGGGGGTTCCCAAAGGCGCTCTGGGGCCTGTGAATGGAGGTAATGGCCCCGTTGCTGTGACCGTCACTGCTGGTGTCGAACCAACAGTTGTCGCTTCACTTACGGTCGTACTAACCGTTGCTCCCACATTCGTTTGTGGGATTTCGTTATTGTTTGGCGGATTCGCCATCTCTTCCCTTCTTCTGGCAGTATTGTTATTGTTAGTGTATATTCTACCACTTCTCAATAACATACAACACTCCTCGAAAATATGAGATTATTTTCAACAATCAACACACAGTCCCACCGGGTGTGCCAATTTGTTTACCTTGGTATTTGGTAAACAACCGCTGATCCTCCAAATGGTTACTTATTTGGTTACTCGTAGGATCGATCAGATTGATCCTAGGACATAGGTTGATTTTGAAGTTTTGATTAAACTGGATATTAGTTAAATGACAATAAACTGGAGAGGCTTTAAATGAATTGCATGAAGAAAGGACTTGGTAAAATAAATAAGGCTTTAAATGAAAGGGCTTCGACAGGAATGTAAAGAAGAAAGCAAGTAAATTTCTGGAAAAGTAAATGACTTTGATTAATAAAGTTGGTGTTTCACACATACATTTCTCAACAATTCTTTCTCACACGCTGGGTACTCGAATCTATTTGAGTGACTTTGTATAGAATTGTGAACACACACGAGAAATTACATGACTACTACTATTTATACTAAAACATCCCAAGTAACCGTCGGGCAGTTACACTGCTTCGAGATGATTCCACTTGGCACGTTCTCAACGTTCGACGCTCCAGATCTTCGCACGTCACACTTGGTAACCGCTGGAAACCGTTTTCCCTCCAAACGCTTGAATTTCAAACCGTTCCACTCTGAACCATCGAACACCTTCGTCGAGAAGCATCTTCGACGAGAGACACCTTCGACGTCGAAGGCAATCAACTTCTCCCTTGGAAGAAATCTTCTAAGTACCCTGCCATCTTTCGATGGGCATTTCGACGGACCTAGCTAGTCGAAAACATCCTTCAGCTTTAATGGCTGACATTAATGAAACAAGAGTGTCGAATTTAGGAGCCAACACCAGCCCAGGTACCTGTTGGATCTCCATGACATTCAACCTGTCTTCCAACTGCTTATAACGGTCTTCTGCCGGAGGGTATTGCTCTTCATCAAAATCAGTCTCGTTGTCAGAGACTACCGGACTAGGACCCTTTTCTGCTTGAGGAGTACTCTTGCCAACAGAAGAACCAGCCTCTTCATTCTGCAGAGTGTTGCCAAACCTTCGGCCCGAGTTGAACAGAACAGTTCTTCTCTTCTTCTTCTTCTCCTTCTTCAGGAGCAGAGCCTTCAGCTCTTCTTGGCCTTGAGCCAAACCCTTGATTAATTCCTGAAATTGCACATTCTGCGCCTGAAGAGCTTTGATGGATGTCTCAGTTGATGATGATTCGGGATTCATGATGCTGAAATAAACAGCGAAGAACGGTAAGCAACCTGAAAAGAGGAAAAACCTGCTATGCACATGATGAATGGAATGCATATGATTTATGTTTTCAAAGACAATCGGGAATCAACTTTGTAAACAAAAAGGAACACACTTCATTAGATTCAACTTTGCAACTGAAATTATTCAACAGGTTGCCCTTAGGCGTTACATGAAAGGAAATACTGAAAAGGGAAATAAAACTGTAAAAGAACATCCGGAGCTCCTTATTGATCCCATGGTCTCCTCTTCTCAGTACGGATGTAGGCATTTAGAGCTCGCTCATTCTCCAACTGCTTTGTCAGCTTCTGGATCTTTAATTCCTGCTTGTTGAACTTTTCCCGGTAAGAATCCCGTTCTTCTTGCAGTTTCGACCAAGATCTCTTCAGTGTCTCATAATCAGTAGGTATCTGAGGAGGAAGGACAGTTGGAGGAACACCATCCTTGTCAGGACACTCAAGAATAACGGGTCTGACAGCTTCATACGGCATACCTAACTTCTGAGCACGGATGCGAACCCATTTGTAGTAGGCTTCCATAGGTAAAGAAGTCTTTGGCCCTAACTCCTGTGGGTCAGCTTTATGAACTTTTTCCCAAGCCTTGACGAACCTACGACGCAGCTCGTCACTATCCACCTGAAACTCAAAACTGATGTGAGGCACCAACATCTCATGGGGGCCTGCTCTTCTTGCTCTTCCAAACTGACGGAGCGCTAGACATGGATTGTAAGAGATCCCTCCTTGGGTACCAATCAGAGGAACATTAGGGTATTCCCCGCATCGATCAATGACAGCTATCTCATCCAAACCTCTGCAAGTCCAAATGATGTCTTTGTCGGTGAGAGACATTAACCTATGAGCCCAACCTCTTCCTTCTTGGTTCTTCAGTACGAACTTGGGGAGGTGCGAAATAAACCACCTCACCAACAAAGGGATACAACACCATAGGGTTCCTCGTCTTCGGGTAGTACGAGCATGAAGTTGTTGCAAGATGTCACCCAAGAGAGTGGGCACAGGATTCTGAGACATAAAGATCCTTATGGCAGTGACATTGATGAAGTTGTCAGGATTAGGAAACAGGACTAACCCATAGATTAGGAGAGCCAAGATGTCTTCATATGCCCTAAAGTCCAGGTCATTCCAGAAACTGTTAGCTTTACCAATCAGAAACTTGGCCAAGAAACCCTTAACTCCGCTTCTAGTTACCCAGTTGTCTGTTACCTCTTGATGGGTCAAAGGAAGAGCTGCAGCAACATCCTCAAGCCTGAGGGTCTTTTCCCAACCAGTAAAGGGAGTCTGACACAAGATAGGGATACCAAGCAAATCAGAGAACTCTTCCAGGGTAGGGACCAGCTGGAAGTCTTGAAAGGTGAAGCACTGGTACAGAGGGTCATAGAACTGGGTCAGAACACTCATCAATTGTTGATCCCGCTTTGCAGTGACTAAACTGAGAAGAGAACCATGCCTCTGAATGAAGGAAGTGGTATTTGGAATTCTGCTAACCAACTCATCAAGCAACTCAGGTGAACGAACAAAGTTGAACCGGATAGTATTCCTTCGCACAGGCATCATAATGTCCTACAAAACAGAGCAAAGGTGAAACCCTCTTGTCTTTGAAATGGTCAGTCCTTATGCAGGATGCATGCAATGCTCATGATGTTATGATGTTATGATAAAGCACACCACAAATAGATACAAAGGCAAACATGGTAAGGCACACAAGTCACACAAGGCAAGCCCCTAAAGTTTAGGTCAGCATGAGGTCTAGGTACTACCCTCTTTCAGTTTG
Organism: Vicia faba; assembly: GCA_948472305.1. Taxonomy (NCBI): domain Eukaryota; kingdom Viridiplantae; phylum Streptophyta; class Magnoliopsida; order Fabales; family Fabaceae; genus Vicia; species Vicia faba. The sequence goes on along the minus strand of OX451738.1, from coordinate 1,311,446,833 downwards.
TTGGTTCATACCTGTCCTATCAAAGTAACCGGGTTCTTAGAGGATCCCAATATCATTGACTACCCTCAATCGGTCATAACTCCAGCATCGCAATCTTTTCTTGCGGCCAGAACCATCACGAGAGTTTAGCCTCAATGGGCGTAGCATACTGCTACAATTCTAAAGGCCAAGTTGTGTCAATTAAGGTTCTAAGGTTGTTGGTGCTTAATGACTCCTTAGAAGACCCATATTCTCCTCGTTGCGACACAAGGGATATCGGTACAGACCAAGGTGCCACACCAACGTAGCCACTGCTTCACCCGTGTCGGTCTACGCCGGACAGGTCCCTCACAGCTTATGCTACCTAAACAGGGTATCCCCAGATCCGAGTTAGGATCTATGTAACTCCCATGCAACCCACAATAGTAAAGCAAGCAAATCAATACAATTGAAAACACAGTTATGAACTAGCCCTAAGGTACACCTCACTTTAAGTTATATCCCCAGCAGAGTCGCCAGTTCTGTGATCGGTGGATCTGGAACTGACTGTTTAAAGCTGGTTCGCGAAATGTCGCGGTAAGCAAGAGTCGCCACCGTCTTTTATTTTCTCCAAATGGAAAGGACAAAAGCACAGAAAAATTCCTTATAGAGATTGCTCTCGGTTCGAGAGGTAGATTATAGAAAGGGAAGGTGTTAGCACCCTTTCTATCCATGGTTATCCATGGGCTCTTAGATACTTGCTCATTGTGTTTTCAAAAATGGTTTATTTGCTTTTCAACTGTGGGTTTTAAAAAAGTTTCTTTGAAAATTCCAGTTCGACTCTTGTATCGGTCCTCAAGAGTGTTTGAAAAGTTGCTTTCGAAAGCTTTTGAAAATGTGTTGGTGTGAAAAGTATTTTTGAATTTTTGTTTTGAAATTAGAGCAAGTATCTACGAGAACCTACCTACCCTAAGGAATTCGTCTGTGTAAATGTCCTTTAAAGTAGTGCCATCCCACCATTGAGAGGTAGGTAGCACCACCGTTGGAGGTGTTCGGGTCAATTCGAGGTTCGGGACATGGTGATCACCAGAGTAATGAGAAGACACCTTAGAAGCTACCCTTATGCCATTGATCTTTTAATCCGAGGCAACTTGTTCCGAGGCAACTTATTTTAAGGCAACCAGATCAATGGGACATAAGGACTCACTAAGACGTCCTATAGTCGGCGACCACGTTTCGAGGGACAAGGCAACATGGTGATCACCGGAGTAATGGGAAGACACCTTAGAAGCTACCCTCATGCCAGGTTCCCGGATCATGAGGACTTACTAAGACATCCTCTACTCGACGATCACCTTTCGAGGCAAGGCAACAGTGAGGCGTACCCTAGGGGTGGTGTGTGAATTTGTGTGTCGTTTTCATTTGCATTTATCTTGTCATGGTATAGATGATCTAGCGTTTGTTTTTATTTGTTGTCATTCATTCTTGCATGCCTTGATTAACAATTAAAAGTGCGAGAAAAGTAAAAGATTCTAAGCTATTACAAAAGGCGCGGGTCCACATCGCCAAAATTTCTTGAACCCGATTTGACAGAAAATAAAGAAATAATGAAAAGTAAAGGTGCGAGAAATTAATTTACAAGGCCCTGGGAGAGATACATAAATATTATAAGAAATAAAATAAATATGCGAATTACATAAGAATTAAAACGAGGGCGTTGGACCCTTTTTTGCAAAATTAAATTAAATGATGGAATTAAAGAAAAGAAATTGTTTTTTTGGTGTTTTTGGTATTTTATGATTTTAATGGGAAAAGAATTAATTAAAATAACATGCTAACCCTAATTCTAGTTGCTTTTAATTTATTAAGAAAAGATCAAATTTTAACCTAAAATTAAACCTAATTATTTTACATGCAATTTAATTATAAAAATAAATAAGAGGAAATATTTAATTATCATGAAGTAAAAAGAAAAAGGAAAAGATTGATTAAACCCTAATTCTAATAATTTTAGGTTTTTTTATTATGAAAATATTATAGTTTTCTCCTAAATTAAAACTATTTATTTACAAAAATACTAAAATGAAATATTTATTATTTTTTCATCTTTTCTGATTTTTTATGGTTTTGTGTTTTTATGAAAATAATAAATTAATTAAACAAAACAATAATTAAAAGAAAATAGAAATAATGAAAAAGAAAGAAATGTAAAAAAAAATGGCAAACCTATGGGGTTCAGACCCCAAATAGGAGGTTTTCTTTTAGCAATCTGGGCCCATCAACCTTGGCCTGTTGGACTTTTGTGCCAGCGTGCATCATCGTTGACTAGAGTTCACCGTGCTCTCCAGATCATGGCCTTTGATTTGATGCCCTGGTACGCGTGGACGGTTTGATTTGAGAGACGCATGGTAGTCTCCAGGACATAATCTGCATAGAATCATTAATTGAAGAAAAATATGAAAGGGGGTGGGGACCTGGGGCTCGAACCCAGGTCCTATGGTTTACCAATCAACGCGCTTGCCAGTGGAGCTATTTTACTCATCTGTAAATAATATGATTAATAAACATAATAAAACAAAAACGTGTTAAGGCTTTGTTTTCCGCGCGAAAGTTTAAACCAGCCAACCATTGTTTTACACATCATCATCTTCCTCGCGTTGTTTTATTTTTCCTGAAACAAGAACAATTTAGCAACGGTTTTTCAAATGTTCCCTTAGGCTAGTTTCTGAAAAATAGCGATTAGCCCAGGGATGCTCATAAATTAAGCGCGAGGGTGGCCTTGTGATCGTCCAATCGCGCTTGATTAAGTGGCCTAAGTCCTGAAGGCTAATTTTTCCTTAAACGAAAACCCCCAATTCCAAGCTTCACAAACCCTAAACATTGTTAATGGTAAATCTTCATATAGGGCACGAAAACAAAATTAAACCATTGGGTTAGCATTAGAATCAAATAATGAACATGAATCAAGCATCAAAAATTGTTAAAAGTGCATGAATCGAGATGCAAGATTATGAGATTTTTTCTGTACAGGTCACATTCGTTTTACCAATTCTTGATGTTAGGATGAACGATTTTGATTGGAAATCCTTCTTTGAAACTTCAGGAAGGTGATGGGATAAAAATCTGGCCTTGAATCGCCCTCTAACCCTATTTTCAGTTTTGAGATTTCTAAGCAAAAAGTCAAGTTTTGTTCTTCAAGTTCTTGCGCAGCTGAGTGGTCAATGGCATTAGGGTTGCGTTTGGTACTTATGTATGAATGATTTAGGGTTGAAAACTTGATCCAAAACCTTTGCATTCATGGTTTGGAAGATTTGATTTTCAAAGATCTTTTTTCAATATTTTTTCATGCTATTTTGACCCTAATCATATCCAATCAATTCAATTCCTTCCATATCTGATCATGCACGAATTATTGAGTATATTTCATGCACAAAAAGATTGAAAAACTTAGGTTAAGTATTTTTCATGTATTTAATTGATTTAAATGAATTATTATTAATAAAAATTCAAATAAATAAATAAAAAATGAAGAAAAACTTCCCTTTGGGCCAAGTGGTCGTGCACATGCCTTGGATGATGAATTGTGGAAGAAAAATAGGCCCATTAGCAATTTTAGGTCATTTGAATCAATGTTGACTTTTCAAAATATCCAAAAGTTTCCCAACTTCCACAAGGCATAACTTGCTCAATTTTTAGGTTTTCCTCATGTTCTTGGACATTTTGGAAAGGTCTTTGAGTCCTCTAACCAATGCCTTTAGTCCCATGTCATTTTGACTTACCAATATCAAGTTATGGCCTTTGACTTAAAGTCCCTTTTTGTTGACTTTTGAAAATGACCTATAATGTTGAAATTGATAACTTTTTGTGAGAGCATTTCTTGGACTTGAAGTGTGGAGATGAGTTGTACGAAATGTCTTTCTCTTCAAAATGAGCTTTGGATGGAATTTTTCTAATAATCCATGTGAAAGTTATGCCCTGGTCAATTTACAGTTGACTTTTTCAACTGTCCAAATAAGGAAACTTTTGCATCTTGATGATTTTTGAGCCTAGCTTTGAGAATCATGATCAAGCATTGATAAAATGATGTTTGTGGCTTCAAAATGAGATGTTGACCAAAAATTTGAACTTTTGACTGTTAAATGACCATTTTGCCCCTACAGTTGACTGTAGTGCAATTAGGGTTTTTGACTGTGCAGTTTTGTGCTGAAAGTCTTGAAACTTTGTATGAGGATGCTTGACCATGTTTATAGGCATGTGGGACTTGATTGGACCCTTGGAAACTTCATTTTCTTGATCAGGACCAAAACCCTAATTTTGACTGTTAGGAGGCCCTTGAACTGTGCAACCCTTGGGGAATTTTGAAGCATGACTTGGCAATTTCTTGAAGAATATGGGAGGGCAAATTTTGGGGTACAACAAACACAAACCAGAATTTTCTCAAAATAGTCAATTCTGCCACGGTACCACAGAACTGGCGACTCTGCTGGGGATAATAAGTGGGGTATACCTTAGGATTAGTTCATCATAAATTACGTCTCTTGTTTGTTTTGGTTGCTTTACATTTAAGGGTTTTGTATTGGGAGTTACTATAGGTCCTAACCCGGATCTGGGGACACCTTTTAGGTAAGTAGCAATAAACTGTGAGGGAACTGTACGGCGTTGACCGATACGGTTGAAGTAGTAGCTACATTGATGTGGCACATTGGTTGGTACCGGTATCCCTTGTGGAGAAACGAGGAGAATACGGGGTTGCTATGTGTGTCGTTAAGCATCAACTGACCTTAAAACCCTTAATAGACCAACTTGGCCATTAGAAAGTAGTGAGATAGCCGACCTCGGTGTAAAGGTGAGAACTGGTTGATACTCGATGCTACACTCATTGAGACCATACTCTCGAGATAGTTCCGGCCGCAAGAAAAAATTGCGTGAGCTGAAACCATGACCGATGGAGGATGGTCAGTGATATTGAGAACCTCTAGAACCCAGTTACTTTTGCTAGGACAGGTTGAAACCAACTGAACTTCAAGAGGGTAATACCTTTGACCTCATGCAAGCCTTAAACTTAAGGGCTTTTGTGTAACTTGTTTGCCTTTTCCATGTCTGTATCTGCTATACCTGTTGTTTTATCATGACATCATGCATCATAAAACAACATGAATACTTCATTATACTAACCATTTCAAAGACCGAGGGAATTTATCTTTGTTTTGTTTTGCAGATTATGGCTTCCGTGCGCAGAATCACCATCCGAGTTAACTTTGTGCAAATACCTGCTCAACTCAAAGAGTTAGCCTCAAGAGTTTGAGACTTCCATGTTCATTAAGATACATGGTTAGCTTCTTAGCCTGGTTACCTCAAAGTTTGACGAGCAGATGATGAGTGTGCTTTTCCAGTTCTCCGATCTTGTGCATCATTGTTTTACTTTTCCAGATTACCAGTTGGTTCCCACTTTAGAGGAGTTCTCGCACTTATTGGGTATATCCATCCTAGAGCAAGTGCCTTTCACAGGTATGGAAGAAACTCCTAGACCAGAAGACATTGCCTCAGCCCTACATCAAAAACGGGCTGATGTAGTATCCAATTGGGATACACGAAGCAGGGTCGAAGGTTTCTTAGCCAAATTTCTGATGGATCAGGCTCAGCTGTTCTAGGATAATTTGGATTTTCAGGCCTTCGAGGATATCTTGGCTCTCCTTATCTACGGTTTGGTTCTCTTCCCAAATCTGGATTCCTTTATAGATGTGAATGCGGTTAAGATATTCCTTTCTCGCAATCATGTGCCTACTCTATTGGGTGATATCTTGCATGCCCTCTACACTCGTACTGTGAATAGATATCACTATTCACCTAATTGCAATAGAGTTTTTTCAAATAACATATGTGACACCCCAGTTCTACCCCGACAATTATATAAATAAATGAGAGTTATAAAATCATTCATGCAAATGAATCAGGATGCCACAAATTCATCATTAAAAACACATTGCATTCATCATGGATACATAACACTTTAAAACTTCGGATGAACCATCATCATAATACTTTAATTAAATAATTTAACAATTTAAACATCTACGTAGCAGAATTCTTAATAAAACCTTTATCATCATTACAACAACTTCAAAACAACACATACTTAATAATAATTAACTTAAAGTTCAACAACTGAATAATCAACAATCAAAAGCAACAAGCATTCATCCCCCCGAGTGTTACATATCAGAGCAATGACACTGAGTCGAACTATTGAAGGTATATAGCCTTCACTCTCGATTACCTGCACGTTACCAACATCAGGGCAATATTCAAACATAAGGGGTGAGATATCTAACAATATAATAAAGCGTATGATAATTAATATATTCAATTAGATCACATAACATCCCCACTTCTCATCTTATAATCAACAATAATTACGACAATAATACAAATTCACAACATCAAGACACAACTTCTTAATGCAATTGTATAATGCGACTCAATACTATGCGAATGCATGTGGTACCATTGGAGCAGAACTCCCATCTTAAAAATCTGCCAATAAATAGAGGCATCAACAAGGCATAAGCCTTCATCTTAATATTCGCCAATACAGGCCATCTTAACGAGCATAAGCTCCATCTTGAAATGCAATGTATGCAACGCAATCATGAATGTAATGACAACACCATAATCAACTACATCACAACATAACATCATTGTTGGCCATAAGCCTACATCTTAAAAACTTCCAATTATTAGAGGCATCTCAACATATTTCATCAACATTATATATCATCATCATAATTCATCAAACATCATGCACACATTATATAATCACAACAACTCAGCCACAACAACAATACAATAGTAAATCGTCAATTTCACAATGTTGGCCATAAGCCTGCAACATGATTCGCCCATAACTAGTTAACCAACTAAGTCTTACTCCTAATTTACCATACCTTTGCATATTACTATTCTGTATTACTACATCATTATCATCATTAATCTTACTGTTACAAATAAGACAGTAATCTATAAACGTTTCATCCTCATTATTCTTCGCAAAATCAACATAATGGTCAACACGGGAACTAATTCAATTTCTAACTTCGATACTAGGATTATCCTTCCTATTCTTCATTTTAATCCTTAAGAATAAAGTTCATTGCGTTAGCTATTCAACGCTTCGAACGACACCTCAAACGGAGTCCGAAAACTCAAGTTACAGCCTTCTCAAACTGATTCTGCCAAAAACTAGACAACATGGATCGATGCATAATGCCTTGGGTCGACATGTACTAAACTGAAATCATAACATGAGTCGATTCATCCTCTCTTGTATCGACTCATCCTGAGTCTGCAACACTGCATGTATCGACACATGCTCCTACGTATCGACTCATCCTGAGTCTGCAACACTGCATGTATCGACACACGCTCCTACGTATCGACTCATCCTGAGTCTCTAAGCCTTCTTGTATCGACACATGACTCCTTCGTGTCGACTCATACTGAGTCTAACAACATTCTTGTATCGACACACCACGTTTGGGGTCGACACATACTGCTCTGCTAAGGGTATTTCCTGCGATTTTCTCTGTGTTTTCACTACGGGTTCCATACCTTAAGCCCTAAAACATAATCTAATCATAGATAATCATCACTTACAATTATCCTATAATTCTACATCAATTAAAAAACATCGAGACATCATTATTCATCCAAAATTCATCGATTTTTCATCATACAACCTCATATACATTCAATTCATGAACAAGACAACAATCACCTCTAACCCCACATACCAATTATCATGAACCCTACTATAGAGTCAGAACCCCACCCTTACCTTGGATTGAAGGTTGCTCTATAACTTTCCGGTTGAATTTTTTGTTCTGCCTCTTTTCCTTCTTTTTCCAGCAGCTTCACGTTCTTCTTTCCAACCCTTATTCTTCTTACTGCTTCTTCTTTCTTACTACTTCTAACAATAATAAAATAACCTATTATTCTCTTAATACCTTAATGGGCTTAAAACTACAACACCCCCCTTATTACTACTTCTATTCCTTTTAAAACAAGCCCACATCAAATAATATCATTCTTCTAATATTATTTCACCATTTAATAAAATAAATTAAATCCAACTAATCACAACAACAATTATTCCAAAAACAATTTAATTAAATAATTAATTAAATTACGGGTGTTACAACTCTCCCCCACTTAGAACATTTTCGTCCTCGAAAATTTACCTTAATAAAAAAACTCAGGATATGAGTCTCGCATCTTGCTCTCCAACTCACAAGTCATGCTTCCACCGGCAGCCCCTAGCCAAAACCACTTTAACCAAATAAATCTCTTTTCCCCTCAGAGTCTTTATTTCACGATCCGTGATCCGTACAGGCATCGTCTCCACCTTAAGATTATCCCGTACTTGCACATCATCCATATGAATCACATGAGATAGATCTGAAATATACTTCCGGAGTTGTGACACATGAAACACATCATGCAAATTCGAAATATTAGGCGGTAAATCCACTCTATAAGCAACATTCCCCAGTCTCTCTGAAATCTGATATGGTCCAATAAAACGAGAAGTGAGCTTCTTAGACTTTAATGCTCTCCCAACACCAGTCACAGGTGTAACTCTTAAAAACACATGGTCACCCGCTTGTAATTCTAAATCTTTCCTTCGCTTGTCATGATAACTCTTTTGTCTACTTTGGGAAGCTTTCATCTTTTCTCGAATCAACTTCACCTTCTCAGTAGTCTCACGAACAAGTTCAAGTCCAAGTACTACATTTTCACCAGATTCATGCCAACATAAAGGAGTTCTACATCTTCGACCATACAACGCTTCAAAAGGTGCCATCCCATTACTGGAATGGTAACTGTTATTATAAGTGAACTCTATCAACGAAAGATAAGTATCCTACAAACCTCCCTGCTCAAGAACACATGCCCTCAACAAGTCTTCCAACAATTTAATAGTCTGTTCAGTCTGACCATCTGTCTGAGGATGATACGATGAACTCAACCTCAACTTAGAACCCAACGCTTCTTGCAAACTCTTCCAAAAATCATAAGTAAATCTTGGATCTCTATCTGGCACAATGCACAAAGGAACACCATGCAGCTTCACAATCACACTAGTGTAAATCTCAGCCAACTTCGACACTGGAAAACTGATGTTAATAGGAATAAAATGAGCCGACTTCATAAGCCTATCAACAATCACCCAAATCGAATCATGCCCTCTTAAAGTATTAGGTAACCCCATCACAAAATCCATTGAAATGCTATCCCATTTCCATTCTGGAACTTCTAACGGTTGCATCAACCCTGCAGGCTTCTGATGTTCAACTTTCGACTTCTGACAAGTCAAACATGCATACATAAACCGAGCCACATCACTCTTCATCCCATACCACCAAAATAAACCATTCAAGTCTTGATACATCTTTGTAGCTCCTGGATGAATACTCAACTTACTTCTATGACTCTCTTCAAGTATCACTTTCTTCATCTCAGCATCATTAGGAATACAGATCCGGTTACAAAATCTTAACACATCTTGCACATCTAGCTTAAAATCACTATTCTCATACTGATCGATCCCAACCATCAAATCTACCAGTTTCACATCCAACTTCCGAGATTCTCTGATACTGTCTAGAAATTCATTATTAATTCTCAACATGCCCAACATAACACTCTGCGGCGTAACCTCGTAAACTAAGCTCATATCTCTTAACTGCTCAATTAATTCCAACTTTTAAACCATCATTGCCGATATATGTAAAGTCTTTTGACTTAACGCATCAGCTACCACATTTGCCTTTCCTGGATGATAATTCAAACTGAAATCATAATCCTTCAACAATTCCAACCATCTTCGTTGCCTCATATTCAACTCCTTCTGATCAAATAAATACTTCAAACTCTTATGGTCACTAAACACTTCAAATCTAGAACCATAAAGATAATGCCTCCAAATCTTCAACACAAACACAATTGTAGGAAGCTCTAAATCATGCATAGGATAGTTCTTCTCATGAGTCCTCAACTGCCTTGACGCATAAGCAACTACCTTACCATTATGCATAAGCACACCTCCTAAATCCATTTTAGAAGCATCACAATACACCACAAAAGACTTTCCTAGATTAAGCAATGTCAAAATCGGAGCCAACGTCAACCTCTTCTTCAATTCTGTAAAACTTTCTTCGCACTGAACATCCCATACAAAAGCTCTACCTTTACAAGTCAACTTAGTCAACGGAAGTGGCAACTTAGAAAAACCTTCGGTAAACCTTCTATGGTAACCAGCTAATCCCAAAAAGCTTCTAAACTCAGTAGCTGACTTCAGAGTTTCCCATTGCAACACAACATCAACCTTCGATGGATCTACATCAATACCACTACCTAAAATCACATGACCAAGAAAACTAACCTCCTTTAGCCAAAATTCACACTTGGACAACTTTGCATACAACTTATTCTCTTTCAAAACTCGTAATACTACTCTTAAGTGTTCTGCATGCTCTTCTTCTGACTTAGAGTAAATCAAAATATCATCAATGAACACCACTACAAACCGATCCAAATAAGTATAGAAGATACGATTCACGTATTCCATGAATACTCCCGGAGCATTAGTAACACCGAAAGGCATCACCGAATACTCATAGTGTCCATAATGCATTCTGAAAGCCGCCTTCTGGATATCTTCATCCTTCACTTTAATCTGATGGTAACCCGACCTCAAACCAATCTTGCTAAACACACGAGCATCCACCAATTGGTCCACCAAGTCATCTATCCTTGGAAGTGGATACTTGTTCTTAATCGTCACTTTATTTAATTGTCTATAATCAACACAAAGTCTCATACTTCCATCTTTCTTCTTTACTAACAACACTGGAGCTCCCCACGATAATACACTTGGTCTTACAAACTTCTTCTCAAGTAACTCTTCTAATTGCTTCTTTAACTCTGACAATTCAGATGCAGACATCATGTATGGTGCCATAGACACAGGTCTGGTACCAGGTACATGATCAATTGCAAATTCAACTTCCCTCTCCGGTGGTACATCAGGAATTTCATCAGGGAAAAGTTCAGGAAATTCACACACCACCTGCAATTCCTCAACTATAGCTTGAGTCTCTACAGATAGCGACGCCATCAACGAGAACATTTGTGCTTCCTCTTGCATCAACTTCCTCAACTGTTTAGCAGACAACAAACTACCTTCCTCTTCTTCAGGGGTAGAAAACCTCACAGACTTGTCATAACAGTTAATATGAACATAGTTATGCTCTAACTAGTTCATACCCAAAATCACATCCAAACCTCTTAACGGTAAACAAACCAAATCAACAGCAAAGTCTCTGCCGAAGATCGACAAGGGACACTTTAAACACACAAAAGAAGTAGTCACCGACCCCTTGGCTAGAGTATCGACGACCATTTCTCCATTCAAAGAAGACAACATAAGACCCAATCTTTCCACACAATCAGTAGCAATAAAATAATGAGTAGCACCAGTATCAATAATAGTAATTAATGGAGTACTATTAATGAAACAGATACCTCTGATAAGTCTATCCTCAACAGTTGTCTGATCCTTAACCAAAGCGAACACTTTACCACTTGTCTGCGGCCTCTTTGGTTTCTGACACTGACTACCAATGTGCCCTTCTTCACTACAGTTGAAACAAATCACATCCTTATGCTTGCACTCAGATACAACATGTCTGTTCTTACCACAACAGAAACACCTCTTCACTTCGGTAGTGCACACATTACTCTTATGCCCAGGTTTCCCACATTTAAAACAAACCACACCAGCAGGAGCATCTCTCCCACTAGTCCTCTGACCCTGAGCAACTTTCTGTTTACCTTTACCTGCTAGGGTGTCATAAGGCTTACCATGATTTTGTTGGTGCTTACCCCTCTTCTCACTGATAATCTTGTAATGAGCATTATTGTTCTCTTCATAAATCTTGCAACTATCTATCAAATCAGCAAAGACACAGATCTTTTGGTATCCAACTGCCTTCTTGATCTCCAGGCGCAACCCATTCTCAAACTTAATACACTTCGAAAGCTCAGCATCTGCATCAGCATAGTGCAGATAAAACTTAGCCAACTCAGAAAACTTGGCAGCATACTCAACAACCGACATATTCCCTTGCTTCAGCTCAAGGAACCCAGTTTCCTTCTTACCACGAACATCTTCAGGAAAGTACTTCCTCATAAATTCTCTACGGAACACAGCCCAAGTGACATTTTCACCTGCAGCTTCTAACTTCTGACAAGTCTCTAGCCACCAGTCATCAGCCTCGACTGCTAGCATAGAGTACCATACCGAACCTTCTGCGCTGGAGTGTAGTCCATCACACGGAAAATTCTCTCAATCTCCTTCAACCAATCCAATGCTCCGTCAGGATCATAATTTCCCTTGAACATAGGCAAATTCTCTCTCTAGAAGGTCTCCAAGCTACGAGACCCAGCATTCTCGTCAGCATTCGGATGATTATCCATCGCATGAGCCATTGCTTCTAAAGCAGCAGCAAGTGCAACATTATTCCTTCCAGCCATCATAACTTATCACTATAACATAAACAACAGTTAGAACTCAAATTAACAATACTCGATTGTTAGTGTGATACGGTGGGAGAACTGGCTTGAGGGTTTGCGTGTGTTTGCAAATGTAGCGGTTTAGCAAGAGTCGCAACTGACTTTTATTTTATCCAATAAGGAAAGGTGAAAAAGCATAGGAAAGACCTTTAGAGATGTTTTCTTGAGTTCGGGGGGTATATTATGAAAAGGGAAGGTATTAGCACCCTTTTCATCCATGGTTTTCCATGGGCTCTTAGTCACTCGCTAGATCACTTGCTTTTGTTTGAATGTGCTTGTGGTGTGAATTTTGAAAATGTAACTTTGTAAGGATTATCGTTTCTATAAGAACGCATACAAAGTGTTTTGTTTCAAAAATAATTCAAAGATGTGTTTGTGAAATGTGTTTTTGAAAGTGATTTTGAAAAGGGTTTCCTTTATAATGGCTCTCGCCTCTATAAGAACGCGTACAAAGTGTTGTCTTTTGAAAATGTTTCAAATGGAAGTGTTGGTGCATAAAATGTTTTTGTTGTGAGCAAGCGAGTAACTGAGAGTGAACCTACCTACTCAAAAGGTCTTAGATGTGCTTTTCCTTCTCCTTTAGATGTTTCTATCTTACCATTGATTTTATAAGAAGCCCCATCGTTGGATGTGAAGGGACAGGCGTTGGGTCATCGTATGACCATGATAGCAATGTTGTGAGATGTCTTAGCACTTTTCTTTAGGGACTAAGATCATTTCGTAAGGCAACTTTGATAGCGTCATCGAGGGACTATAATCTTGTATTTCGATTGTTTTTGCTAAGACACCCCACATACATAACATGACCATTTTTTAGGCAACAAGTGAGATTACCCTAAGGGTGCATGTGTACAAGTGTGTTTGATTGCATGCATTTAGTCTCAAATAGGGTTATCTAATTGTTGATTTTATCTTGCCATACACACCTAATTACTAGCATTTACATTTGAAAGTGATAAATTGCATAAATATAAAGTCCTACGCTATTACAATATTTAGGGGATGGGGGTACAAATTTATGAATGGGGGTTGCAAATAAAAAATAAGTCCTAAGTTACTATTACAACCATATTGAAGTAATATACAAGAAATGTAAAATGGACTTGTTTAGAAAATGTTTTTGTCTTAAGGAAAAAAAATAAAGGAAAATATTTTTATGTTTTCTATGTTAATAATAAAAAAATGATGAAAAGGAAAATAAATGCAAGATAGAAAAAGCGTTCTGTTGCAAGCAAAACAGCAAGGATCAGAAGTTCTGAAGCCAGGCACGCTGTGACTCAGAAGGAAACATCAGTGGGCATCAAAAGTTCTGAGTTGATAAACTCTGAGGTCCTGCAAGAAATGTTAGAGGGAAAACACAGAAGTTCTGGGTGGTATTCAGACAGTGGACCACAAGTCAGATGTTCTTTATTACACTAAAATAGTGAGCAAATGTCAGCTATTCAATACATTATCAGCATGTGAAAGTCATAAACTCTGAGTGTTTGAAAACAGCAGATGGAAACAATCAGAAGTTCAGTGTATTTGACATGTGAGGAGAACTCATAAGTTATGTGTTGTGTTAACAACATGTAAGCATCAGAAGTTCAGTGTGTGTTAACAGTGAGTAAAAAAAAGAAGTTTTGTGTTACGCTTCAACTCTTAATCAGCATATCAACAATTTATTCAGTTCAGCGAATCAGAATGATCACAACACAACAAATCACAAAAATTCCAATCCTAAGTCTGAGCCTAGCATTATTCTAGAAGTTCTGATCCATAGTTTTTTCTATTCATACAATGATATGTACAACATTAATACTATGATATTTACATGCTAATGATGTTCAGAATGAAAAGCAAGTAAAGTCAGAAAGACTTACCTGGGGCGTGCTTGGAGCTTTGAGTGGCTACTTTTGGATGTTCTGAGTCATCAAGAGAAATGGAAGAGTGGTTGTATTCTTTGGCTCTAAGGGAAGAACAAAGGTTTGTCTTTGTATATGAGAATTCTGTATTTTTATGAAGGTTTCACAACTTCCTTTTCTCTCTTGATGGTTCTCTCTTTCCAAAAGCCAGCCCCTTGAACGTGTGATGGAGCCAAGTATTTATAGATGAATTTGCTGTGATTTTGGGGGGAAAAACAAATGGGATTTGAACCTGTTTTGGCATCCCATTCCTTTGCTTTTTCATCACAATTTTCGTATGCTAGTTTGGTGCAATCATGGGACGCAGGCGTAGACTGAACCAACTGCTGGTCATAGGTCTGCAGCAAGTTGTATAAACAAGATTTTGGGATTTGGTCATGTTCTGACCAAAGTGTTGAATATATCCCTTAAGTGCTGAAGCGCTGCCTTGTTTTTGAAGCAAGCATGGTGGTTGTCAGCAGGATTTAAGGAAAAGAAAAAAGCAAAGCATGAGCTTAGTAGCAAAGTTGCTATCCCAAGACAGTAGAGGTACACGTGGGGAAAATCCTTTGGATAAAGACTCAGAAGGTGGTTGTGAGCATTAAATGAGCATTAAATGATGATGAGACTTATCACAACCAGAAATCCTGCAACGTGAAACTCTACACCAAGGCTTAGTTCTGGATCAGAAGTTCTGCTTCAGCGTAACATCCAATCTTCTGATCCTTATCTTCTGGCTCCAGCATGTTCTGAAGGAGCTTTCAGACTTTCTAGAAAGCTTGCAGCATGCTTCTTAACCTTCCTGGCAAACTCTGACTGAAGCTTTTGTGAATACTTGCCTAGAAGTTCTGACCAAACTCTGCCTTGTGAGTGTCCAGAATTTGCTGAGTGTTATGGTGATAATTTGGTCAGAAGTTCTGAAATTGTCATATTTTCTTAAACACTTAGAAAATATTCTAAGTATTTAGATTTTGACTTTTTGGATTTTGATGAAACAAAACTTCACATTTCAATATGTCTTGATGAAATATGATTCTTGAAGCTTGATTTTGATCCAAAAGTCAAAGTTTGACTTTTCAGCATGCAAATGACCATTTTGCCCTTGTGAGAGATTTTCCTTTGAAAAATTGTAGTTCAAGGCCGGGAATTGGATGGAAGCAAACTTGGGATCCAGGGTGATTCCTTGAAAAATGAGAGGGCAAATTTTGGGGTGCAACAGCTGCCCCTGTTCAATCTTCTTACACTTGAAGAGTTAGATTGGTAAATCTGCCATTCGTGACTTGAAGGTGGAAGATGATTGAACACTAGAGTGCCCAGAAATTTTCACTCGGCGACGATAGGAGGAATGGGCTTAAAGATGCCATTTGGAGAGGTGATAGAATCTTGTTGGAGATGGGCTTGTAGATTCCATCCAAGAATGCTTGTTGGACTGTGTCTATAAATTGGAACTGGATGATTGGCAGCATGGCGTCCATGTCTGGAGCGCATATGAACTGTATTGGAAAGTTGGGTTGTTTGATGATGAGTCTGTGTAAAACTTCATCTGAAATTTCCTGAGAAGGAACCTGTGTAAGGTTACCCGACGATGAGTCTGTGTAAAACTACATCCAGGAGTGAGAAGAAACCTGTGTAGGGTTTCCTGATGATGAGTCCGTGTAAAACTGCATCTTGGAATTGAGAAGGAATCTGTGTAGGGTTGCTTCATGATGAGTCAGTGTAAAACTGCATCTAGAAATTGAGAAGGAACCAGTGTAGGGTTGCTTCATGATGAGTCCATGTAAAATTGCATCTGGAATTTCCTGAGAAGGAACCTGTGTAGGGTTACTTCATGATGAGTCCGTGTAAAACTGCATCTGGAATTTCTTGAGAAGGAACCTGTGTAGGGTTACTTCATGATGAGTCAGTGTAAAACTGCATCTTAGAAAGGAGGAACCGGTGTAGGGTTTCCTGATGATGACTTCGTGTAAAACTGCATCTGGAAGTGAGAAGGAACCTGTGTAGGGTTGTCTGATGATGAGTCCGTGTAAAACTTCATCTGAAATTGAGAAGGAACCTGTGTAGGGTTGCTTCATGATGAGTCCGTGTAAAACTGCTCTAGAAATTGAGAAGGAATCGGTGTAGGGTTGCTTCATGATGAGTTAGTGTATAACTGCATCTGGAATTAAGAAGGAACCGGTGTAGGGTTGCTTCATGATGAGTTCGTGTAAAAATGCATCTGGAATTTCCTGAGAAGGAACCTGTGTAGGGTTACTTCATGATGAGTCCGTGTAAAACTGCATCTTGGAAAAGAGGAATCGGTGTAGGGTTTCTTGATGATGAGTCTGTGTAAAACTGCATCTGGAAGTGAGAAAGAACCTGTGTAGGGTTTCCTGATGATGAGTCAGTGTAAAACTTCATCTGAAATTGAGAAGGAACCTGTGTAGGGTTGCTTCATGATGAGTCAGTGTAAAACTGCATCTTGGAAAGGGAAGGAACCGATGTAGGGTTGCTTCAGCTGGTCAAGCAAATAGCCGTCCTGTCTAGTTTCAGGTATTAATCTTTGACCTGAGAAAGAAAGATAGTTTTCCTGGCTTGTTACAGGTGTTAATATTCAATCTCTTCATGTAGATAGTTTTCCTGGCTTGTTACAGGTATTAATCTACAATCAGTCGTCCACAAATAGTTTTCCTGGCTTGTTACAGGTATTAATCTGGAACTTGAAAAGGTTGTTGGTAGCCATCTGTTGATTGACCTTTTCCTGAAAAATGTAGGCGTTAACTGTATGCAATGTCATGATGTATGAAATGCATGATGTCATGATGTTCTCAAAATAAATGAGATTGTGTCGTATGGACTTATCATGTATGTAAATAGGAGGTATGAAATGTGAAATGTTTATGAATGTATTTTTTTGTCTGGGAAAATAAATCCTTGACAAATGTCAGGGAGTTTGTTAAATCCTGGACTGCTGTTGAAGAGTATGTGTGTCTTCAAACTTTGCTTAGAATGTTTCCACCGGGGATTCCCGTTTTGTTGTTTGAGGAGAAACTCCTTTGGGGAGTATTGAAAACTCTGTTGGGGAGTGTTGAATCCTGCTTGGGCAAAAGAGTTTAGGAGTCTCGGTTGTCCGTTGCTCTAATGGGGTCGAAGTTGAACTGATATCTGGTTGGGTCCAGGTTTCACAGTAACTTGTTGGGGATTGTAGAGTAGCCTACTGGGGAAGAGGAGTTGTGGTCCTTTGATTTGTAGTAGTCGAAGAGGCAAATTC
Source organism: Vicia faba (assembly GCA_948472305.1). Taxonomy (NCBI): domain Eukaryota; kingdom Viridiplantae; phylum Streptophyta; class Magnoliopsida; order Fabales; family Fabaceae; genus Vicia; species Vicia faba. The sequence continues at coordinate 1,311,429,112 of OX451738.1, read as the reverse complement.
AAGCTGGGGAATCTGTAATTTGTTGGGGAAAGGTTTTCAGAGATTAAACTCTGGCTGGGGAATCATCCTATGAGAAGGATTTTGGGGAGATTTGTCACTGCCCTTAACAACGAGCGTTTGTAGCACTGCCTGGAAATGTTTGACTGTACGTAACCCTTTGTCGGGATTGACATTCAATGCCCCAAGTGACGGAGATGGGGACTTGCCCCTGGTTACTCTGCACTTTGAGAGATTTCTTGGAATCTTGACTGGACTGCCCCAGGTGCGCTGGATATTGACGTGTCATGTCCCCCTGTTGATAGGAGATTTGTCAATGGAAGTGTCATCCTACTTGAAGTGATTTTGTTCACTGAGAGAGCTTTCGTTCATCGGATATTCGTGTGAATTTTTTCTGCTGTCAAACAAATAGCCATATGAAAACAATGATATTCGAGTAATGCAAAGTTTATGTTTGTCTTAAAAAAAAATTTATAAAAAAAATGCGTTTTTAACAAGTAAAGAAATTTTGCAAGAAAATTCAACTTTGGATTTCGAATAAAGCCTTACAGGAGTCAGGATACCTTTTGTAACAGTATGCTTTCGAACTAACCCATGCTTCAATTAAGACTTTTGAAGGGTTGTAACGTGGCTTGTTTCACGGTTTAAGAAACAAAGGATAAAGGCTCAAAGTGTTTTTGTATCCACCCATTCTTCGTGATGTTCTTCAGTCATAAGCTCAGTTAATTGTGCGTTTGAACTCTAATTGAGTTTGGAATGAAGTTTTGGTGATGGTTCCGACAAGTTAAGTTTGTCGGAAGGCAGTCATTTTTTGCAATATTTTTTCATGTTGTTGAGGATTTGTAGTGACCTCTTTCTTTTGTTTTGTTATCCCTAATTTTTGCCTGACTGTTCTTGTTTTGAGATTACAGTCAACGGGATGCCCCAGTTTTCTTTAAGTCTCTTTTGTAGGTTTTGACTTAGTGGGCTTTTCTTTTTGAGAGATAATGACTACCTATGTGATAGGGAACCGTCACCGTCTTTTGATTCCAGAGGAATGTTTCTTGACGTCATTCTTTGTATTAGGAGATGAGAGTTCGCGACCAAACGCGCGTTTAAATTAACTGAGAGACTACCCTGCCCCAGGTTTTGATTAAAGGTTTCAATTTGTGTTAAAACAGAAAACTTCTACTTCTTTGCCTCGAAGGGGTTGACTAGGGATTATTGATCAGTGCATTTTGATGCATATTCTTTCATGATTGTACTTATGCATTTCCAAGGTTTGTTTAGCTTATTTTTGTATTTTATAGTGTTTTTCTATTTTAGTTTATTTCTACTCTTATTTGATTTTCGCACTTTATTTTCAGCATTAGTAGTCTGCACGAATAAATTCATAACATGAGCTATGGGAGTCGGAATGAGGCGTTCTACCAGTCGTTGGAAATCTAAGAGAAAGAGCTACGATTTTTATTCAGAAGTCGAGAGCTGAATCGGACTGTAGCGGGGCCATAAAATTCGTTGAAGTTGCAGCATTTTATATTTAAGTTTTGGGTCATTTGTTTTGGGCATGGGTTATGTTTTCAACCCAGTTGGGTTATGAACCGAATCGTTGTCTTTGCTATACCTAGAAGCCACTATAGTAATTGAGTTTGAACCTTTTCATTATTGAGAAAAAATACATTTTGCTTTTACGCTTGAATGAAGAACTAATCATCCAAAGTTGATCTATTGTAATCGCGTTCCGATGCTTTGAGGTTTTTAATTTATCAATTCAATTTTGTTTCTCTTTCAATTCTATTTTATGAAATTGCATTTGCTTAATTTGTTATTTCATGGAATGTCTTGATTAAATTCGTATGATTGTATTCCTAATCTTTAATCATTGTTTACGTCGCTTAGTCGTTAAATTGCGTTTTATATCGTGTTTGCTTAATTCACGATTGTATTAATCCGTTTGCTTAATTCGGAATGGGAATTCAATCTATTTTTTTTTATCTATTGCGCTTGTCAATTGGTATTGAAATCAAATAGAGGTCAAAGCCGCTTAGGGAATTGGTAAGGTAAAAACCAATGATTAGCAGGAACCTGAAAACAGTAGATCGACTTATTTTTATAATCACTTATTTTAATCACTTATTTGCTCAGCTCTTTAAAAATTGATCCTGAATTAAATCCCCCATAATCACTTATGTTGGTTAATAACAATACAAGAATCCTCGCGATACGATACTCGAGTCACTGTCGCTAAACTACATTTTTTTTAAAGTAACTCGTTTTTGATTCGTCTGCGACAGCGGATCAAAAATTGGCGTCGTTGCCGGGAATTCTTGTTGTTATCAATTAATATTTTAGTCATAGCTATAATGTTCTTCTTCTTTTTTTCTTGTTTTTTTCATTGTGTTTGTTGATTTTCAGGGTTGCAATTTCGGTTGCGGTACAGTTTTTCAGTCTATCAGGTAAGTTGGAAACCTAAAGTCATAAACTCTGAGTGTTTGAAAATAGCTGATGGAAACAATCAGAAGTTTAGTGTATTTGACATGTGAGGAGAACTCAGAAGTTCTGTGTTGTGTTAACAACATGTAAGCATCAGAAGTTCAGTGTGTGTTAACAGTGAGTAAAAAAAAGAAGTGTTGTGTTACGCTTCAACTCTTAATTAGCACATCAGCAATTTATTCAGTTCAGCGAATCAGAATGATCACAGCACAACAAATCACAGAAATTCCAATCCTAAGTCTGAGCCTAGCATTATTCTAGAAGTTCTGATCCGTAGTTTTTTCTATTCATACAATGATATGTACAACATTAATACTATGATATTTACATGCTAATGATGTTCAGAATGAAAAGCAAGTAAAGTCAGAAAGACTTACCTGGGGTGTGCTTGGAGCTTTGAGTGGCTACTTTTGGATGTTCTGAGTCAGCAAGAGAAATGGAAGAGTGGTTGTATTCTTTGGCTCCAAGGGAAGAACAAAGGTTTGTCTTTGTATATGAGAAGTCTGGATTTTTTTGAAGGCTTCACAACTTCCTTTTCTCTCTTGATAGTTCTCTCTTTCCAAAAGCCATCCCCTTGAACGTGTGATGGAGCAAAGTATTTACAGATGAATTTGCTGTAATTTTGGGGGGAAAAACAAATGGGATTTGAACATGTTTTGGCATCCCGTTCCTTTGCTTTTTCATCACAGTTTTCGTATGCTAGTTGAAACAACCGGCTGAAAATCATCAAACAATAAAGTCGCCATCAAACGTCTTTTATCCCACATGTAGGGAAAGGTAAACATCGAGAAAACCTAAGAAGGGAGAAGTCACGGTCTTGCGACCGAGATATCGGGTAAGGGAGTCTGTTACGCGAGGGGAATGTATTAGCACCCCACACGCCCGTAGTACTCTACGGTATCCACTCTTGTTGTCTATCTTATGGGTGTGTTTAATCTATGCTTACTGTTTACTATACTACTGCTAAAGGGAGAATGCATGCAAAAGAAAAAGGAAAAGAATGTAGGGAAAATAAAATTGTGCTCGCTTGAGCCCTACCCCAATGCCTACGTATCCTTTTTGAGGAATCAGAGCTACCGTAGTTCAGCTCACATGTTTTTGTTTGTTTTGTGTTTTTTATGGACAATGTTAATTCCGCCTTCTGCCGCAGCTCGACCATTGGAGACTTATGCGTTGGCACAAAAGTAAACTAATCATGTCCTTACCTGAAAAGGGTTTTTAGAGGAAAGGTGCTCGAGCGCACAAAATGGTTTGAATTTGTTTATATTTTTGTTACCTTGAAAAAGTGTTTAACTATGATTAGCATGTTTTTGATTTGCTGAGAAAAGAAGTTTTTGTTTTGAATGCAAGGATGCAAAGATGGGAATAAAAGAGTCTAAGGGAGACTAGCCTATTTCTAACCTAATGTTATCATGCAATGGTAGCCCTAAGTCAAGGATGAATGAAAGGGGAAATTTCTACCTAAGGTTAGCATGCATGGTTTACAACCTAAGGTCTAACTTGCGTCTGAACAGAGCGAGTGCATCCTAAGGGAACATGGTATGTACAGGGATGAAGCAAGCAAGCCAGCAAACAAAGCACACCTAAAAAGATCCTGCCTAGGTTAGCATGTCGAAGAAAAGTCTAAAAAAACTATCCTATAGGGAGCATGCAATGAGAGCGAAGTCGTGATCTCAATTTCTAAATTGAGTGACTCATCGATCAATCAAGAAAGGAAAGCGATAAAATCCTATAGGGAGCATGCACTGAGAGAGAAGTTGTGATCTCAATTGCTAAATTGAGTGACTCATCGATTAACAAGAAAGAATGGAAAGCGATAAAACCCTATAGGGAGCATGCACTGAGAGCGAAGTCGTGATCTCAATTGCTAAATTAAGTGACTCATCGATCGACAATAAAGTAAACAAACACAAGCACAACACATATAGAAAATGAAGTGCGGAATGCCTGCTACAGGTCTTTAAACAGCGATTTCGAGCACACGCTCTTTATTCCCTACTTCACATGATATCTAGAAAGTGGTAAAGTGCAGGAATAAAATAGAGTTGTGACGATACCGAACGGAGAAAGTCCGTTGCTTCTTCAAAAATGTGCAAGCGGTAAGAATATTCTACCAAAGCTTCCTTGAACGAGTGATCGAAGAATTAATCCCCGAACATTCCACATTGTGAAAATTATGCCAATTATTCTATCACAAAATCTAGGCTAAAAATGGCCACAAAACTGAGTATCCAACATGAAAATAATAGAAACTCTACTTAAATTTCCCTACTATTTATTTTTTTTTATCACTAAAATTATGAAAAGAAAACTAATAAGACATATCAGAAAATATAAAGTCAGGGAGTACAAAGCTGTAATCAGGGGTTGTGTTGAAAACTATGGTGCAAGGCCCAAGAAAATTCAGTCCAATAAACAATATAAGGGTCCAGATTTTTTTAATATTCTTTATTCTTATCCAGATTATTGTTTCACTTATTAAAATATTAAATCTAATAAAACTAAAAAAACAAATTAAAAAAAAAGGGAATTAGGGTTCAGTGTTGGTCTTCCCTTTCAGAACACAAAACATCGCCGCTTTCTCCTTCCGTCTCATCTCAGTTCTCACGCAGCGGAGGCCTCGCCGTTCACCACCGTCAGCTTCGTCCAAACTCCCTTCCTCATCTTCTTTGTTCTCACGCAGCGGAGGCCTCACCGTTCACCATCATCAGCTTCGTCCAAACTCCCTTCCTCCTCTTCTCTCTCTCGTACCGCGCCGCGACGGCTTTATCATCATTCTCCTTCTTTCTTCTTCCGTCGTTCACCTTCTCAGCCTCCATCAGCTTGCAACAAGTTCAAACCTACCTCTCTAAATTCATTGTGAACAGAAGCCCTAATGTACTCAATATGCCAGCGACTCAAGCGACAATTTCTGAGGCTTTACTTCTACTCTTCATCTTCTATCGATTGACATCAAGAAAAGCAGAGATTGAGATGAACAAATGCAGAAATATGGTGTTGCTTACCTACCAGAATAACTGTCCAACGCTTATTCAATAATCGTTGAAACGACAAGAAATTCAGAGGTCAATTCTTCAATATATTCTCCTTCTTCTATTATTCGTTTTAACTTCTGAGATTCTGTGATTTTGTGATGTTATTGTTGATTCTGCTTGACTCGCAATTTTTACAAAACAGGTTGAAAATCTGAGTCGATGATGATGATGCAAGGCTGCAAATTCATTGTTGTTGCATATTTGTTGAAATACCGGTGACTATGATTGAAATCGTGTGGTGATAGTTGTAGTATGAAGCTTTATGAAAGTAAGGTTGTTGACATTGTTTGCGGTTTGCAGATCCGTGTTGTTGTGGAATTCACGAAGATTCACAGATTATGATGAAGGTGATGTGCGATGAAGCAGGTGATGAAGAATTGAAGGATTCAAGAAAGTGAGATAAAGATTGTAATGATGATAATGATATGCGATGAAGCTATGAGGTATTGCTAGATTTCAGAGAGTTTGTTAGAGGTTTTTGGTGGTGATTCTCCTGGAGATGAAGAATGAAGATGATGATAGTTGAAGAGGAAGATTGAAAGGTAGTTGAAGATTAAAGCCTGAAGCCGAGAGAGAGTTTCTTTCTGGTTTATCTGGTGAGTTTTTATCTGGTTATGAATTCTGTTTCTGAAATCTGATCGTGAGTCCTCTCTCTTCTCCTTCTGTTATGATTCTGTTAGGTGGTTAGGTAGTTATGAGATTCTTTTATGCATATGTTGTTAGATCTGTATGAATTGGAGAGTGAGTTTGACAGTTGATTCCATTCGGTTAGGGGTTAGTTGGAGTATATTATTGAATTCTATTTGGGCTTTCTGTTATAGATGTTAGTTATTCTCCTAGAAGTTTGTTAGCTGTTAGGATTGGTTTGATAGTTGAGGGTTGTTAGAATTGGTTAGAAGTTAGGATACAGTTACAGTTGGTTTTTTGGTTAGTTAGGAAATTCTGTTATAAACTCCTTTTTTATGTGCAGGGCTGTTATGGACAGTTGGGATTCAGTTTTGAAAATGGTTAGGAGGTTCAGAAATTGTTAAATGGTTGTTTGGATGGTTTTGATTAATGATTGTTTCTGTATTGATTTACGCAGGTAGGCTGATTTATGCAGGTAGGCAGGAGGTACAACAAGGTAGCGTATTTGTGGTGGCATAAGTGTACTGTTTTAGGGTAAATCAAATTGGACAGCAAGACAGCGAGGCATAACAGCATAGGCAAGTTTTGGTTATGTTTGGATGCAGTCCCCGTAGCATGGTTCGTATTTTTGTGAATGGAAAACCTTACATGGTTTTGTATTGTTTGTTTTGTGTAGGTCAACATGTGAAGGCGTAGCATGATATTTTAATGCAAGGCAGATGACGAAGCAAGGAGTTTATACACAAAGGCTAGTGAAGATGAAAGCAAAGCTTTGTCCATGGAGTTGATGAAGGTGAAAGCGAAAACATGGTTGAAGCTTAAAGTTAGGTGAAGATTGTAACATAGAACCTTTGGCCATAAAGAATAGAGCATGAATATTTGATAAAGGATGAAGATGGAATCACTAGGCTTAGGATGAGCGTTAAGGTTTAGGAATGGTTCTCTCATATTATTTTTGATGTAAAGGTCATGTAACATAGAAATATTTAGTTGTAATTGTCTTTAAGGAACGAACACGGTTTGAATATCATTGATGAACCTTGTTTAAATTGGTCTGATGCTTGAGTGAGATCAAATAGACGGTGATATATTCGAACACAACATGATAACGCTTGGGTGAATTGAACTTGAATTATTATGAATGATTTGGATCCTGAATGAGTTCGAAATTGATGATGAAAGGTATAGAATTCTTGGAATATGGACTTGAAAAATGCTTTGCAATTTGAATTTTACACTTTACTTTTTGCTTGTATTTCAAGCAAACCACATGACTGAACCTTCCAAATTTAGCATGAGCCAAATCCAAACTTATGTCCTTGAATAGGTTGAATTCATGGAATCACTTGAATGAATGAATTAACACATCCAAATTCCATGCATAAGAACCTTAATCCTTATGAGATGTACCTTGGTGACTGAATGATACCGAGATATTGATAAGAAACCTAGCTTTAACTCAAAATATCTTTATCTGAATCCCTGATGAAACCCTAGCATTCACAATCTTAACGCACTTAGTTCTTGAAGTAACTTCAATACAAGCGACTGTATCCCTTGATGAACTTAGGGGAAGATACCCTTATAGCCTGATAAGAAATAAGTCCACAACAACCACGAATCAAAATCCTATCTTTAACCATGAATATTGAAGAAGCAACTTGAATCTCTTGAATGAAGATAAGAGCCTCAAAGCCATACAGGAACCCTAATTTTCAAGATCCGTGATCACGTGCCAAAAATGTTGTTAGCGAATGTATGCAATGTTAAATGACCTAATGGAGTTATGTACATGAGAAAAACGCGACAATGCATAAACCCGACAAAAGTAAGAGGGTAGGACAAATTTGGGGTATTACAGCTGCCCCTATTTTATCGTCTTAAACCTGAAAGTACGATTGGCACGTGCCTTTCGGAAGTTCAAGGTTGAATATGATTAAATATCAATGCCAAAAATTTGTCCTGAGAGAGAGAGTAAGTGTTTTCTTTATTTATTTATTTTGTGATATCTGCTGGGGGAAAGAAATTTGTTTTTTCAATGAAGAGACAAAGATTGGACTTGTAACGTGGCTTGATGCCAATACAAGACAAATGGTTGGTATGAAAAGATAGCGGACGAGGTCTACGGGCGACCTACGATCCTAAGGTGACACATGAGAGTGATTTAACAGAGAACCTAGCCAAAGGGCGATCTCAGGTTCTAAGACAAAGTATATGGAAAGAACCTAGCCAAGAGGCAATCTCAGGTTCGACAATGATTTGAGGGAAGAACCTAGCCAAGAGACAATCTCAGGTTCGACGAAGGTGATCTAAGGAGGAACCTAGCCAAGAGGCGATATCAGGTTCGATGAAGGTGATCTAAGGAGGAACCTAGCCAAGAGGCGATCTCAGGTTCTAAGATGATCTAAGGAAGAACCTAGCCTACGGGCGATCTCAGGTTCTATAATGATCTAAGGAAGAACCTAGCCAAGAGGCGATCTCAGGTTCTAAGATGATCTAAGGAGGAACCTAGCCAAGAGGCGATATCAGGTTCGACGATGATTTATGGGAAGAACCTAGCCAAGAGGCGATCTCAGGTTCTAAGATGATCAAAGGAAGAACCTAGCCAAGAGGCGATCTCAGGTTCTAAGATGATCTAAGGGAAGAACCTATCCAAGAGGCGATCTTAGGTTCTAAGATGATCTAAGGAAGAACCTAGCCTACGGGAAATCTCAGGTTCGACGATGATTTATGGGAAGAACCTAGACAAGAGGCGATCTCAGGTTCTAAGATGATCTAAGGAAGAACCTAGCCTACGGGCGATCTCAGGTTCTAAGAAGGAAACATGGGTTACGACATGACGATTGTTTAGATAAGCGACATGGACGAGCATCAAGAAAGGTTAAAGACGCACTAGTGTTTGATTCAATACGGACGAGTATTGAAAGAAGATACAGATGAGTATCAAAGGATAAACACGGACGAGTGTTTGAATCAATACGGACGAGTATTGAAAGAAGATACAGACGAGTATCAAAAATGTTTAAACACGGACGAGTGTTTGATTCAATACGGACGAGTATTGAAAGAAGATACGGACAAGTATCAAAAGGTTAAACACGGACGAGTGTTTGATTCAATACGGACGAGTATTGAAAGAAGATACATGTGAGTATCAAAAGTTTAAACACAGAAGAGTTTTTGAATCAATGCGGACGAGTATTGAAAGGAGATACGGACGAGTATCAAAAGGTTAAACATGGACGAGTGTTTGATTCAATATGGATGAGTATTGAAAGAAGATACGGACGAGTATCAAAAGGTTAAACACGTACGAGTGTTTGAATCAATACGGACGAGTATTGAAAGGAGATACGGACGAGTATCAAAAGGTTAAACACAGACGAGTGTTTGATTCAATACGGACGAGTATTGAAAGAAGATACAGGTGAGTATCAAAAGGTTAAACACGGACGAGTGTTTGAATCAATACGGACGAGTATTGAAAGGAGATACGGACGAGTATCAAAGGTTAAACACGGACGAGTGTTTGAATCAATATGGACGAGTATTGAAAGGAGATATGGATGAGTATCAAAGGTTAAAAACGGACGAGTGTTTGAATCAATACGGACGAGTATTGAAAGAAGATACATGTGAGTATCAAAAGTTTAAACATGGACGAGCATTTGATTCAATACGGACGAGTATTGAAAGAAGATACGGACGAGTATCAAAGGTTAAACAGGGACGAGTGTTTGATTCAATACGGACGAGTGTTTGAAAGACTGACACAAATGGGTGTTTAGGAATGGACACAGACGAGTGTTTAGGGAGCTGACTACCAGACAAGAACTGGGTTTAGAATGACAAAGTGTATTGATTTTGTTTGGTATTGAAAAGGTGAAGGTCATTGACTAGGGATTTTGGGCATGATACCCTCCTGTAGGGATGTATTGTTTTCCTTGAATAATTCAGGTCTTTCATGTAAGGTACCTGATCTGGCTTATGCTTTGTATGCATGTTTGAATTTCTTTTGCCGCAAAGATCCATTCTGATGGATCGGCTACGTGCTTTTGAGGATGTAATGTTTTGCAGCGATAACTATATGCAGTGCGAAGAAATAAACTTCATGGGGATAAGAGAAGGCTTGCTGTGAACCATGCTCATCACTGGGGACGCCAATATGTATCGATGTTGGAAGCCTGCAGTATCAAAGGTTATTGGGGATACTGATAAAAATTTGCACTAGAGAGCTCTTGAAGACCAAAGATCATTATTGACTCTGCTGAGGATTGAATTGATGATGAAGCGATTCTTTAGGTACAATGCTGGATTCTGAATTGTACCGTTGGGGAAGAGATAATCTGGCCGGACTCCCATACATCCTAAACTGAAGAAGATGGTAGAACTGAATATGCCGAAGAATGGACACTGAACACCATGTGGATCCCTTTGAATGCATGCCCCAAGTTTACGCACACTGGGGAATTATATCTTGAATCACTTGGGGAATAAGAGATGCGCGTGGACACTTATGAGTGCCCCGGTTGAACTCTGCAAATGCCCCGGTTTAGCTCTGCGAATGCCCCGGTTTAGCTCCACTGGGGATGTTCTTAATTAACTCCACTGAGGATGCACTTATGCGTGCTGGTCAAATGACGACTCCGAATTTCCAAATTCACTTGGGGAATCAGGTTTGAAATTGTCTGTAGCAGATGAAGGCAGCTTTGTGCGCTGGCCAGGTCAGGGTTACCATTATGGTGCTTTTGACCTAGTTCGTCTCGTACAACATAACTGACTTAAGCAACTTTGTAAGTACGAATGAGGAATGCCCCTGTCTGTGGGATCTCTGAGAAGCTCTATGTTGAATAGAAGTCCGGAATGTCCATGGCATAATATGATATGAGGTGGCCTTCCCCAATGTCTTGAGCCACGAAACAAACTTCTCTTGATTACAGCTTTCTTGGAGAGATTTGTCGAATCTCGACGTAACTGCCCCAGGTTGAATGAATTCTGAATAGATCTCTCGATGTGATAGCCTCTGATTGATCGAACTTGAAGAGATTTATAAACGTGATAGCCTATGATTGACAGCTTTGAGGGAATGCCCCAGATTTGTCTGATCTTTGAGAGATCTACTCTCGACTTGACGGCCCCAGATTAGCAGTTTTAAGGGAATGCCCCAGATTGATGGAATCTTCTAACTTTATCCCTGAAGGGTACTCAAGCTGTGAAGCACCAAGATGTTTTCTCTGGACAAAATCACTGGTTAACATGCTACTGGATAAGTCATATCTCTTGTGGCAGCTGACTCTTGCTTCAGTAGGGTATTTAGGCCTCTCTTCTCTGACAAGATTGAGCAATTCACTGATTGTTCATTGTGCAAACTTACTTGATGTCAATCAGTTGTTTTGTATGCAGAAGAATGTTTATTATGAGAATGATAATTCTAATGCAACACATATGTAAGTCTTGAAGTTTGAAAAAACTTTGAATGAAATGACGTCACAACTCTGTTGTGAACGAGTCACTAGCTAGAGAGAAACATTTGCAAATTCCTTTTTTAGTAAAGATAACGCAAGCATATGATACCAACACAGATATTCAAACATACCTCTTAGGAGTCAGTTAAACGCTATCTCGTTGTAGCACGCTTTCGAATTGACCCATGCTTCAGTTAGGACTTTTATGGGTTGTAACGTGGTCTGGTTCACGGTTTTAGAAAAAGGTTTTAAGGCTAAAAATTATTTGGTTCCCACCCATTCTCCATGATGTTCTCCATTCCTATTTTCAGTTGACCTGATATAAGCATTCATCTCTCTAGAAGAGTTTGCGATGGTTGAGCAACCACTGTGGTTTCTTGGACACGACAGTCACTTCACCTTTTGCTTTTGGTGTCTGATCAGACGACTTTGTTCTTTGATGAGGATTTTAATTGGTAATCCTTTTCTCGCCTTTTAGGCTTTTCAATTTCTTTCTAGCTTTCCCTAATTTTTGCCTGGACAAATTCTTTTGAATTTCGATTTGAAAGTCCAGCGGGATGCCCCAATTTTTGCCTAAGCGACTTGTTTTCAAGTTTCGACTTAGCGGGGATTTTTGTTTCTTTCTTATTCGTATTTTCCATTTTGAAAAAGTCGTTGATCTTTGCGTTGTTTTTGATTTGTCGGAAGTGATCGTGACTGCCTGAGTCTCTAGTAGATGATGGATAGCCATTATTGTATCGTCATTTGCTGACCTTTTGACGTGCGAGGGATACTCATTGGGGTATCGTTAGTTGATGCACGTTGCCGATAGACGAAGGTTAACCATTGTGGTTTTGACTTCCCTCAACCTTTTGATGGATAACCATTGTTGTATCCTTGGATGCACACTCTTGATGAGTTTTGAATGATTGATCAGATTAGCTGAACACTACCCGCCCCAGGGTTGAAATGAGGGTTTTTTCTGAATAGAAAGAAAACTCCTACTTCGAAGGCTCAGAGGGGTTAACGAGGGTCTATCTTCCTTATATCTCCAGTGTTTAGGGATTTGAAACAAGGCCTGTACATCGTCAGCAGGGTCTTACTCAAAAGCGTACCAACCAGAAATTTTTGCGTTTTCAGATTGTCATCATCCTCCTTTGAATGTTTACCTAAGCATAAGACTAGGAAATCTGGCATCAATATGCAAGTAAAACATTTAAAGAGTGATAACGAATGGATGAGTAAAAATGAAAGGAACACTTCAAGACAAGCATACTTATTGCATTAAGATTTCCGTTCAAAAATAGACAAGTTTCTATATACAAGCGATGTTTAAACAAACAAGCAAGAATGCAAATGAAAATGCGGTAAAGAAGCCCATGATTGCCACTGTTGAGGAGACTTGACTCCGTATGGACTTGCTGATTCTGACGACTTTCTGTAGTCTTGATGCTCGAGTGTGCGAGAGAATTCCCCTCTGATCTGATGTGAACACAACAGTCTCTGAATTAATCCAGTCTTGGACTTGGTCTCTGGATGACATACCATCTTCAATCAATTGGCCAGGTGCCCCAGTATAATATGCGTAGAAGATCCTTTCAGGAGAACAAATGAATGACTTACCCAATGAATCGGCATAAACTGCATCACTAAGCATATCATGTCTTAAAGAAATAATAGACATCATTATCAGAGTTTCCATGACCTGGCTTATCTGAGTCTTTAATCCATTATCTTCCTGCTTGAAGAAGTTTCTGACTACGAGCCAAAGCTTGCATATATATCGCTCGGATTTATTCCATAACTGATCTCTGAGCATGTGCAGTGAGAAATCAAGTTGAACCTTTAAAGATAACCCCAGGTCTGAACAAGAATCCCCAATCTTCGGGTACCTGTTATGAATGCATGAATATGCATGGGGTGCATGAATGAATGCCATGTCATGTTCGGTCATTTCCAAGGAATTTACGTGCTTTGATTTTGATTTTACGCAAGTAAGGGATGGAAGGGTTCAACACAAGGCTTGCAAATATAATTCCTTGGAAATAATAGAACATGTATGTTAAGCATGTGGTTAACCATGTTATGTATGCAAAGGCATGAGATCAAAGAGGATCAAGGTTCCATCAATTCTAAATATGATTGCTGCACTGTTCTGAACCATATAAGTATCATCAGATCAAAGGTCCGACATAGCTTCTGCACATATAAGAACCAAGTACCATGTGGATCTCCCATTGTACGGGGTCAAGGCTTCTGGAACATCGGATACTGTTGAGAATTTCTGAACATGCTTGGAATACCAAGATTAAAGGCTTGAATGAACCTCCAAGTAAATAAGTCAGGAGCTCAGAAAATAAATCTGATAGCCATACGGTCACCAACAGGATATAACATCTGCATAAAGTCATAACAGAAATCCAGATCATAGCCATTAGAACCAATAGTTACCTTTTGAGCATAGTCACAACCCGAGCATGAGTAACCATCTGAACATAGTCACCATCTGTACCTGTAATAAGAATTCCCTCCCCGCTCACGGGTGAAAACTAGGTCAGGGTAAGGCAATGGTAACTCAGAATTGAGGGTACTCCTGAAAAACTATCGCCGTATCACCTACGTGAAAACGATAGCCCCTCATTTGTACCTCATCTGAGCGTGGACGACATGGCGGAGATAGTGAGACCTAAGTCAACTAGTCGTTCATGTTCCACTCTATTCCTAGGGTTCCTATGGTATACAACTCTAGCCTGGGTATTGGGCCTTTTACCTCAATAGTAGCACCCACCCAATAAGAAGCAGATCCAGTACAACAGTAGTATATGGAAGATAGTAAAATGCAATGCATATGTATGTTGAAGTATATACAAAATGAATGAATAAACTGAAAGCGTAAAGATAAACACCCAAATGAAAGAAAATAAGAGCTAGGATCGACTCTGGGATGGACCGGCATTTGGTCGACTTGTCCCCAGTGAAGTCGCCAGCCGAAACAACCGGCTGAAAATCATCAAATAATGAAGTCGCCATCGAACGTCTTTTATCCCACATGTAGGGAAAGGTAAACATCGAGAAAACTTGAGAAGGGAGAAGTCATGGTCTTGTGACCGAGAGATCGAGTAAGGGAGTCTGTTACGCGAGGGGAAGGTATTAGCACCCCACACGCCCGTAGTACTCTACGGTATCCACTCTTGTTGTCTATCTTATGGATGTGTTTAATCTATGCTTACTGTTTACTATACTACTGCTAAAGGGAGAATGCATGCAAAACAAAAGGGAAAAGAATGTAGGGAAAATAAAATTGTGCTCGCTTGAGCCCTACCCCAATGCCTACGTATCCTTTTTGAGGAATCAGAGCTACCGTAGTTCAGCTCACATGTTTTTGTTTGTTTTGTGTTTTTTATGGACAATGTTAATTCCGCCTTCTGCCGCAGCTCGACCTTTGGAGACTTATGCGTTGGCACAGAAGTAAACTAATCATGTCCTTACCTGAAAAGGGTTTTTAGAGGAAAGGTGCTCGAGCGCACAAAATGGTTTGAATTTGTTTATATTTTTGTTACCTTGAAAAAGGGTTTAACTATGATTAGAATGTTTTTGATTTGCTGAGAAAAGAAGTTTTTGTTTTGAATGCAAGGATGCAAAGATGGGAAGAAAAGAGTCTAAGGGAGACTAGCCTATTTCTAACCTAATGTTATCATGCAATGGTAGCCCTAAGTCAAGGATGAATGAAAGGGGAAATTTCTACCTAATGTTAGCATGCATGGTTTACAACCTAAGGTCTAACTTGCGTCCAAACGGAGCGAGTGCATCCTAAGGGAAAATGGTATGTACATGGATGAAGCAAGCAAGCCAGCAAATAGAGCACACCTAAAGAGATCCTGCCTAGGTTAGCATGTCGAAGAAAAGTCTAAAAAAACTATCCTATAGGGAGCATGCAATGAGAGTGAAGTCGTGATCTCAATTTCTAAATTGAGTGACTCATCGATCAATCAAGAAAGGAAAGCGATAAAATCCTATAGGGAGTGTTGTACCCCAAAATTTGCCCTCCCATTTCTCATTGATTTCTCATCACAAAGCCCTTGAAGCTCAAGATCCAGTTAGGGTTTCATCTGCTCAAGACTTCTCCTTGCACTGTTGACCCAAATTAGGGTTTGTGTTTGCACAAAGATGTTTTGACCTAAAATGTCTAAGATGACTTTCATTCTTCATATTGGACTCCCAAGTTTATTCACATCAAGTTTCAAGCCTTGATTCCAAGTTTTGCCCAGTCAATTGGACAGTTGACCTAGAAATCAGCTGTATTGGGGAAAAAGTCAACTGTGGCCAATTGACAGTCAAATCTCATGAAAATTGACCCACATCAACATTATGAACTCACATGGACCATTTGATCAAGTTTGGATCACAATTCCACAAGAAATTTGATCAGATCACCAAAAGGGCAAAATGGTCATTTTTAGGGTTTTGACTGCACAAAGGCAATTTTTGACTGTTTGACCTAGCCAATGGCAAACCAAGCTCACATATGGACTCAAGGACCCCATGGAATTGTCTTGACATGCTCAAAAAGTTCAAAAGATCCCAAATACACAATATTGACAGTTGAATTTCCCAGTCAATTGATCAATTTTGACTGTATACTGAAAAGTCAAACTTTGACTTTTTGGTCAAAATCAAGTGTCAAGATTCATTTTTCATCAAAACATGCCAAATCATGAAACTTGTTCATCAAGAAATCAAGAAATGCAAATTAGGGTTTGAAATGAAGATTTTTCATAACTTAGAATTTTTCTAAGTTATGAAAAACCCTAATTTTTTCCTAACTTTGCCCCACTTTCTCACCAAGATTAATTTGGATTCAAGCAAAAGTCAAAACATGAAAGTTGTAGCCTATTGCATAATCTACAACTTTTATTCACAAAGTTTTCCCAAAAGAAGCTTGTATCCCAAGTTACAATTTTTGGAACAAGGGTACTAAACCATTCTTAACTTAGAGAAAATTTGACCTATTTTAGGCAAGGTTTTTACCTAACTTCAAGACCATTTTTCACATACTTCCACTTGGCATTTCAATTTGAATTTTAAATATGGATTGTAGTACACATTCCAAGCTTTCCAAAATGTCCAAGAACTCATCAAACAACCTCATGGTTAGGGAGAATCGAATTTGGCAAATTGGGAAAAAGTCACTTTGATTCATGGCCATGTACATGTTCATAACTTGTGCAATTTTTCAAATCAGCTTGCACAACTTGATTACAGGACTTTTATCTCATCCACACTCAATAATTAAATGCAAATCCTTTGTGTTCAAGCCTTATCTTATGTGTTTAACCATTACATGCCAATTTAATCCATAATTAGAAAAAGTAACTTAGCCATTTTTGAAAAGGTGAACTTTATGTCAAGTTTGCAAATCAAAGAAGTACAATGCATATCTTCTAGGCACAAGTTTATGAACTAATCCCACTGATCAAGGAGAGATTATGCAGCATGCTTGAGGGACCTGCCTTGCCCTATAACTCAAGTTGACAACTTTTGCTTACATAGGAAAAAACTTGCATTTTTGAAACAACAACTCTCATTTCCTGTAAACCAAGCTTAAGCAAACTTGTCAAACACTTTCTAAACATCAAACACAAGCTGAAACACGAGCTATCCACCTCCATTGCCCTCTCCAACACAGAACCACTCTCAAACTATCAAAACAGGGCACATTCTGCAACTTGAATCCCATAACTCATTTCCATCGTGCATCTTGGCCAAAACCAGTTCAAACACTTTCCTTACCATCAATCCAAACTATCCAAAGCATTAGAAGTGGACTGTAACTCCTCTAACCAGTTTGGCCATTTTCATTTCTTCCTCTTGCAGGTGGACTTCTGCAGCTTGGTATAGAAGGTTTCAAAGCATACCAAGTATTGGAATAACATCCTCACACTCCAAGGAAGCTATACAAATCATCATCTTGCCCTGAAAACTCCTCCATTGCCAGACACGATTCCAGCTGAACAGGTATATTCTTGAACTTCTAACTCTTAATGTAGGCATCATTAGCTCTAAGTTTGTGAATAAGAAGTGTTATACTCATGCCCCTGAAACTGTACATACTTTTACTTTCCATTTATTTTGCCTGAGCTATGAGAATTTAAGGTCTGAATGTTGATAAAAAGTTAGGTTAGGATTTGGGAATGATAAAATTCTCTCTCATTTCTGAGAGTTAGGAGGAGTTCTTTACATATTCAGAATCGTGGCTTGATGATTAACATTTCTTATGTTGAAAGTTTATGCTAAAAGTCCAAGAATCCAGGTGTTTGAATCAGTGTTCCAAGCGCGTGTTTTTGTCACAGTTCTGGTCAGAGGTTGAAGAAGGACCTATTGGGCTGGGCTTGTTCTATATTTCTTATTTGCACCTTGCTTTTGCTTTTGAACCTCCCTGGCCCATTTTGATTTTTACTTATCATTTTCCATTTTTTCCTTTTGATTTCATTTCTATATTTTTATTTAAGTATGAAAAAATATAAAAAATCTTTTTTCTACATTTTTTGCATTTATTTTGATATTTATTAGTCTTATTTGGTTTTTGTGCATAAATAATATAAATACTATTATTTAGAATAACTAGGAAAAATAATGCAAATATATTTTATTTCTGATTTTTATTTCATTTTCTCTTTTGAAAACATTTTATATCAAAAATACCTTTTTTATAAATATTAAATATTATTATTTTGTATATATAATACATATTTAGAAAATAATACAAATATATATGTATTTATTAGAATATTTAGTAAATAATATAAAATATATACATTTTTTATTTTATTAATATTTGACCTCAAAAATACTTTTTTTTTATAAATATACTTCATTTTTATTTTATTTTTGTATATAATTGATAAATATTTGTACATATTAAATAATTAATACTTTTTACTTAATAAAATTAGGGTTTTACCCTAAACATAAAAAACTCCAAAAAAATAATACTTTTCATTTTATTTTATTTGACATAAAAATCCTTTTTTTTTTCATACACATAAAAACATTTTTTTTGCATCTTGCATATTTGTCTTATTTCTATTTAATTTGTGCAATTAAATATCTTGTAAACAATTCCAAATTGATGTAATAGCTAGGTTTAAATTCCTTGTCAAATACCCCCCATTTGAACATTTGTACCCCCCTTCCCATATTGGTTGTAATAGCGTAGGAACTTTACTTTTCGCACTTTAACGCTTTCTAAATATACCATGTTAGAATTAGGGTTTGTATGCAAATAAAAAGAACAACAAATAGTTTGACCTAATTTCAAGATAATCAAGCATGAAAATGGACAACACCAATCACACTTGCACCCCTAGGGTATTCCACTTGTTGCCTTCAATAAATGGGCCATATTGCATGTTAGGTCTCTTTGGGCAAAAACAAAACAAAAACAATCAATTGATCATAGTCCCTCGATGACGCTTTCGAAAGTTGCCTAAAAAATGATCAAGTCCCTTAAAGGAAAATTGTCCAAAGATACTTGGCACCATTGCAATTATGGTCTAAACGATGACCCGCGCCCGTCCCTTTCACATCCTAACACAAGATTGTCCACCAAATGCAATGGTGGAACAAAATTGTTAAAAGGGTTAAAACATAGCAAAAATCTTTGAGAACTTTAGGGTAGATAGCTCTTAAGTACTTGTCAACTTGCAAAACAAAAACACTTGCCTATTTTTTCAAACCACACTTCACAAACACTTTCAAAACAAACTTTTCAAAAAAAAAGCCTTGAAACATATTTTCAAAAAGACGAACACCTTTTGTAAAACATTCGAGTAAAGAATTGTTACAAGGGTAGCCTAGACAAGGCATCTTTTTCAAAACATTTTCAAAACCACACACAAAGCACCATTTCAAATAATTGAAAACTAAGGCAAGTTGATCTAAGCAAGTACCTAAGAGCCCATGGATAACTATGGATAGAAAGGGTGCTAATACCTTCCCTTTCTATAATCTACTCCCTTAACCCAAGAAAATATCTCAAAGGTTTTTTTCTGTGCTTTTTAAACCTTTCCTTAGGATAAAATAAAAAGTCGGTGGCGACTCTTGCTCAACCGAAACATTTGCGAAACACAAACGCAAAACCACAGTCAGTTCTCCCACCGTATCACAGAACTGGCGACTCTGCTGGGGATAATTTTAAAAGTGGAGTAACCTTAGGGCTTAGATCACCCTCTTGCATGATTAATTGTTTGAATTGATTGCTTTATATCTTGGCTCTATTGTTTGGGTTTGCAATCCTACACCCGGATTTTGGGAAACATTTCATATATAACAATACGTTGTGGAAACTGTGCGGGGTATACCGACACGGTCGAAGCAATAGCTATATTAGTGCGACATATTTGTGAGTACCGGTAACCCTTGAGTTCAATCAAGGAGAGTACGGGGCCGCTGAGTGATGTCACTAAGCACTAATGACCTAGAACCTTACTTGACCATCTTGGCCTTTCATTAGGGGTAGTGAGGTGACCGGCTTTGGTGCAGTCCAAAGTTGGTAGATACTCGATACTACACTCATTGAGGGTTGTTTTCTTGGAATATTTTGGTCGCTAGTTAAGTGGCTAAACCAAAACAATGAACAATGAAAACAATCCAGTGATATTGAGCTCCTTAGAACCCGGTTACTATTTATAGGACAGGTTTTTAAGCCAACTACACTCAAGAGGGTACTTATCTATGAAACCCCATGCAAGCCTGAAACTAGGGTTTGGTGTGATTTGCTTGTACATATGTTTGTGCATACATCATAAACATCATAAAACATCATATGCATTCACTAACCATTTCAAGGGTTTAGATCTTCATCTTTGTTCTTGTTTTGTAGGTCATGGAAATTCCTCGCAGAAAAACCATCCAAGTCAACCTTGTGAGAATCTCTCCTCAACTCAAGGAGCTCACCTCAAGAATTCCGGAAAGCTCATCCTTCAGTGAAAGACATGGTAGACTGCTCAGCTTAGTCAACACCAACATTGAAGAAGACATGATGAAAGTGCTATTCCAGTTCTTTGACCCTCTTCACCACTGTTTCACTTTCTCTGATTACCAGTTGGTGCCCACTTTGGAGGAGTTTTCCCAACTCCTAAGAATCCTTATCCTTAATCAACTACCCTTCAACGGTACGGAAAAGGAACCAAAGCCGGAAGATGTTGCTCGAGCATTACATCTACAACCATCCGACATCAAAGGGCATTGGGAAACCAGAAGCGGCGTCAAAGGATTCTTAGCAAAATTCTTGTTTGAGAAGGCACAAGAATGTTGGAATTCATTGGACCTACAAGCCTTTGAAGAAATTGTGGCACTCCTTATCTATGGGTTGGTCTTATTCCTAAATTCTGACCAATTGATAGATGTCAACGCTGTCAAAATCTTCTTGTCCATAAATCCAATACCAACATTGCTTGGGGACATCCTTCACTCATTTTACACACGAACAATGAGACAGAGGGGTGTTCTCATGTGATGTACTCCTCTCCTTGCAAGGTGGTTTATTTTGCACCTTCCACAACCTGTCTTGAAGAATGACCAAGGCTCAAGGTGGTCCCAACGGTTGATGACCCTTACTCACTCTGATGTACATTGGTGTTCTCGGTCCAGAGAAAATGTCATCATCGTCGATTGTTGTGGAGAGTTTCCTAATGTTCCTTTACTTGGAATCAGAGGAGGTATCACCTACAACCCTTGCCTAGCTTTGAGGCAATTTGGATATGCACGGAGGGATGGCCCTCATGACATGTTGATTCCTGACCTAGTTTTTGACTTCGACAACGATGCACAAGGACTTCTCCAAAGATTCATCAGAGCTTGGGGGAGGCCCAACAAGGTTGATAGCAAGACTCTGGGACACAAGAACTCCATCCCTCTTGAGCCTTATCTCAAGTGGGTACGAGCCCGAGCCCAAAGTCTAATGATGCCTTATCCTCATGCACTCCCTGTGATTAAAGAGCCCGTCAAGGAAGGAGAGGTTCCCTACACCATCCTACATCCTGACATGCCTACATCGTGGGAGGAAATGCAGAAAAGTTGGATTCAGCTCAAGGAGGAACGGAACACTTTTGAAGCCAGCTTCTATGCTAGCGAGAAGAAGGTTCTAGAGCTTACCCGCCGACTCCATGAGCAAGAGGCACTCAACACCTTCATTGCGCCAAAGAGGATGCGCAACGTCTTTTTGCCTTGAGAAGTTGTTTTTGTAATATTTGGCCCATAGGGCATTTATGTACTAACAAATTCCTTCTTATTAATATGACGTGCGTTCCTTTTTGTCTACAACAATTTTGAATGTTCCAAATCCTTAAATGCATTGCATACATAAGCATATCATTCATCATGTGCATAAGCAGGTCTCACTCCAGGTTTCCTTATCTGTCTGCTGTTTATTTCAGTAGGATGGATCTCGAGCAAACAGTCAAAGACCTGCAAACTCAAAATGCACAGTTCCAGCAACTCCTGATGACCTTGGCTAAGGGTCAGGAGGATCTCAAGACCTTGCTGGGGAATAAAGACCCAGTGAAAAAGAAGAAAAAAAGACTCGGGGTGGCTACTCAAGGGAGAAGATTTGATGGAGAGGCCAGAAGAGTGCTTGAATTTCCTCCTACTTCTGATGAAGGGACCAGTAAAGGAGGTGGGGCTGCAGTACCTTCCGAGTCCGATGTGGAAGAAGAGGAGGTCGAAGAGGATGAAGACTACTCTGATCAACAATACCCTCCGGCTGATGATAAATACAAGGGTTTAGAAGACAGGTTGGCCGCCATGGAGCTACAGAGAGTACCGGGTTTGGATTTTGAAGACTTGGGTTTGGTTGCCGGGATTGTAATTCCCCCAAAGTTCAAAGTGCCAGTTTTTGTGAGGTATGATGGGCTGTCCTGTCCGAAAATGCATCTCAGGTCCTACGTAAGAAAGATCCAACCCTATACGGCAGATAAAAACCTTTGGATCCATTTCTTTCAAGACAGCCTTTCTGGAGCTCAACTGGAGTGGTTCTATCAGCTAGAGGGAACCAGCGTCAGAAACTGGGAAGACTTGGCCACCGCCTTTTACAAACAATATCAGTACAATTCTGACCTTGCTCCTACTCGTACCCAACTTCAGGGTATGTCACTGGGAACAGGCGAAGGATTCAAAGAATATGCACAAAAATGGAGGGATTTGGCTGGCAGGGTGCAGCCTCCTTTAACCGACCGTGAGCTTGTTGATATGTTTCTAGGGACCCTATCTGGGCCATTTTTCAATCATCTGATTGGTAACTCTTCCGCGGGGTTTACCGATTTGATCTTAACCGGCGAAAGAATAGAAGCTGGCATCAAGTCAGGAAAGATTCAGAAGGGTGTCGCTGCAAGTGTTGAGAAGAAACCTTTCAAGAAGGAAACGGCTGTTGTGTACTCCCAAAGAAGAGCAGGGAAGACTGAGCGCCGGCCAACTGTGGGGGCCGTAATGATTCAAAACCCTTCAAGTGAGAAGCCTCGCTATAACCAGTCCAGACCAAATCAACAACGAGTGGAACAGCCACAACGGCATTTCACCCGTATTAATATGACGCCAGCGCAAGTGCTTCCCCATCTGTTAAAGTTGAATCTCGCCACTATCAAAGAGGCACCAAAAAATGTGAATACGTCCTCTCCGTATTATCATCCTAATGCTAAATGCGCCTACCATTCTGAAAGTGTCGGGCACGACACCAATGATTGTTGGGCACTCAAGCATAAAATCCAAGACCTGATAGATGCGAAGGAGGTGGAGTTTGACGCTCCGGAGAATCCTAATGTGATATCTGCTCCCATGCCGAAGCACGACCGAAATGTCAATGCCATTGAAGAAGATTTGTATGTTGATGATGTCAATGATCTGATAACTCCATTGTTAACCATCAAGTTGAATCTGTTAAGGGCCGGGATCTTCCCGGGATGTAAAGAAGACTGCTATTGTTGTTACTCTCTGCCGTTTGATTGTCCGTTACTGAAGAAAGGCATCCAAGGCCTAATGGACAGTCGGAAAATTTTGTTTGAAAAAGTTTCTGCTGTTCCAACCCATACTGAAGATGTCTCAATCATAACCATTCACGCCAATCTTTCCAAGGCCGTCAGAAAGCCTGTTAAGATTACACCAGCTACGAAATCTGTTCCTTTGAAGATAACAATGCCAGGGCCTGTCCCCTATGTTTCTGAGAAGTCAATACCATGGAACTATGGCGGTGACGTCTACTACCATGGTATTAAACAAATCGAAATAACTGAAGAAAGTTCGGATGATGAAGAAGCCAGCATTGGAAACATTGCAGGCACGAGCAAAATCACCCAGAGCGGGAGAATTTTTTCTCCAGAGATTGCCCCTCCAAGAGCAATCTTTGGACCCTCATCTGCTAAAAAGGTCATCCCTGCACCAATAAACCTCTCTGCTAGAACCCCATTGATTGAAGATGTTGTTGTTCCTAGTATTGTCCCTCCTACCGCAGCTGATAAAGGTAAAGGAATCCAAGATGAGCTCGTCAGGACGAGGGCTCAACCCTTGGTCATCCCGGAGACCTCCAAGAAAGAAATGGATGAGATCTTGAAGATAATCAAAAGGAGTGATTACGATGTGGTAGAACAGCTGGGGCAAACCCCCTCAAAGATCTCCATGCTAGCACTACTACTTTGCTCGGAAGCGCATGCTAAAGCTCTGATAAAATTCCTGAAGGCAGCCCATGTGCCCCAGGAAACTTCTGCAGATCAATTTCAAAATTGCGTGGCTAGCCTTACTGCGGACAATGGATTAGGTTTCTCTGATGCCGACCTAACTCCTAAAGGTAGAAACCACAATGATGCTTTGCACATTTCAGTCGAGTGCCGAGGAACTACTCTCGCACATGTCTTGGTTGACACTGGTTCGTCA
Source organism: Vicia faba (assembly GCA_948472305.1). NCBI lineage: Eukaryota > Viridiplantae > Streptophyta > Magnoliopsida > Fabales > Fabaceae > Vicia > Vicia faba. The sequence goes on along the minus strand of OX451738.1, from coordinate 1,311,404,616 downwards.
CTGAATGTACTGCCTAAGAAGGCCTTGGACCGACTAGATTGTGAAGGGTTGGAGTTGAAACCGAGTGATATTGTTGTCAGAGCTTTCGATGGTTCGAAGAGAATGGTCCATGGGGAGGTTGAAATTCCCATCAAGATAGGCACTGAGGTGTTTAAATCTACTTTCTATGTGATGGACATCCGTCCGTCATACTCTTGCTTGTTGGGTAGGCCTTGGATACACCATGCTGGGGCAGTCACCTCCTCCTTACATCAGATGTTGAAGTATCCTGTCAAGGGGAAGATCATTACCGTCCATGGTGAAGAGGAGTACATGATCAGCCACTTGAACTCCTTCCGGTATGTGGAGGTAGAAGGGGAGTTCATTGAGACGCCTTTCCAGCATTTCGAAGAAGTCCTTCCTGAAATAACAGTAGCAAAGTTGGCAGCTGAAGTACCGAGGCAGATGGCCAGGATGGCATCTCTGGAGGACGCAAGGGCCACAATAAAGGAGGGAAAGAATTCAGCATGGGGGCAGTTGCCTGATATTCCGCATAAAACAGACAAATTTGGATTAGGGTTCACTACCGCGGGCCAGAAAGCTATGCGCCGTTCGAAGATTGAAAGAGCGCCAGTCAAAATTTCTCCCTATGGAATCAACGCTTTGGAGGATGAGGACAAAGAGAGCAACATCGAAGAGTGGATATACCCAACTATCAAAGGGGGATTGTGCAACTGGGAGGCAAAAGACTTTGTCCCCATCACTTTTATTCATCAGTAATTTATCTGTCAAACATTTCTTATTTGGTCTGTAATATTTGTTTCTGTACAATCCGCACACTACCTTTTCACCTCATGCCTTGCCCGGGGCATGTAGGTCCATTTGTAAGGGTTTTGATTATTTTTCATACCCATATGCCATGTTTAATGATTCATTGGACGTTTTTCATTTGATAAACTGCTTGTGTTCATTTTCTTTCCTTTTGCATTTTTTGTTTAAGGATGGATATCCCTTACACGCACCCACACTCACAAATGCAGGTACCCATCCACTCCGGATTCCATGGGTGACTATTCTGTTATATCCTTCAGTAACTCTGAAGATCTGGTCAATCAAGCCGAGTATGAAGATGACGAAGGTTGTGAAGTACCAGGGGAACTAGCCAGACTTCTACAACAAGAGGAAAGGGCCATCTTGCCGCACGAAGAGTCATTGGAAACTGTCAACTTAGGGACCGAGGAAGACCGGAAGGAGGTGCAAGTGGGTGCCAATCTGGAACTGAGTGTCAAGGAACGCCTGATACAGTTGTTGAATGAGTATGTTGAAATCTTCGCTTGGTCTTATGAAGACATGTCGGGTTTAGACACAGACATCGTGGTTCACCGTCTCCCCACAAGAGAGGATTGTCCATCGATCAAGAAAAAAGTCCGCTGAATGAGGCCTGACATGTCTGAAAAGATCAAAGCAGAAGTGATGAAGCAATTCGACGCTGGCTTTCTGGCTGTTACGTCCTATCCTCAATGGGTCGCTAACATCGTGCCAGTACCTAAGAAAGATGGCAAAGTCAGGATGTGTGTGGACTACCGGGATTTGAATAGGGCCAGCCCCAAAGATGATTTTCCGCTACCACACATTGACATTTTGATCGACAATACAGCTCAGCACAAAGTGTTTTCCTTCATGGATGGATTCTCGGGCTATAATCAAATCAAAATGGCCCCCGAGGATATGGAGAAAACAACTTTTGTCACACATTGGGGCACTTTCTGTTACAAGGTGATGCCGTTCGGGATGAAGAACGCAGAGGCAACTTATCAAGGCGCCATGGTAGCTTTGTTTCATGATATGATACATCATGAGATTGAAGTTTACGTAGATGATATGATAGCTCGGTCACAAACAGAGGAGGAGCACCTTGAACATCTAGAAAAGCTGTTTGCCAGGTTGAAAGAATACAAACTCAGGCTGAATCCAAGTAAGTGCACTTTTGGAGTTAGGTCTGGTAAACTTCTAGGATTCATTGTAAGCAACAAAGGCATTGAAGTCGATCCAGCAAAAGTGAAAGCAATACAAGAGATGCCTGCTCCCCGTACTGAAAAGGAGGTTAGAGGGTTCTTGGGGCGCTTGAACTATATTGCCAGATTCATCTCTCATCTGACTTCTACCTGTGAGCCAATTTTCAAACTCTTGAAGAAAGATCAGGTAGTTGAATGGAACGACGATTGCCAAGCTGCTTTTGATAAGATCAAGGAGTATTTTCTAGAACCTCCTATTCTGATGCCACCCGTCGAAGGAAGACCATTGATCATGTATCTAACCGTCTTGGATAACTCAATGGGGTGTGTTTTGGGCCAGCATGACGAGTCTGGTCGAAAAGAGCATGCTATTTATTACCTTAGCAAAAAGTTTACCGACTGTGAGACTCGCTACTCACTGCTCGAGAAAACTTGCTGCGCTTTGGTATGGGCTGCTCTCCGACTAAGGCAGTATATGTTGACTCATACTACCCTATTGATTTCCAAAATGGATCCTATCAAGTATATCTTCGAAAAGCCCGCCTTATCTGGAAGGATAGCTAGATGGCAAATGATCCTAACCGAGTATGACATCCAGTACAACACCCAAAAAGCTATAAAAGGGAGTGTACTAGCTAACCATCTGGCTCATCAAGCTGTCGAAGATTATCAACCCATGAGATTCGACTTCCCAGACGAGGACATCATGAATTTGGACAGCATTGAAAGTGACGGACCGTATGACGGACCCGAAAAGGGATCCCGATGGACCCTGTACTTTGATGGTGCTTCAAATGCACTTGGAAACGGTATCGGCGCAGTACTCATTTCTCCGGAAGGCTGTCATACACCTTTCACGGCCCGACTTTGCTTCAGCTGCACAAACAACATGGCTGAATATGAAGCTTGCATCTTTGGTCTCAAGGCTGCTATAGACTTGGGGATCAAATCTTTGATCGTATTTGGGGACTCGGCTTTGGTTATCAGTCAAATCAAAGGAGAGTGGGATACCAAGCATCCTAATCTTATCCCATACAAAGAACATGTCTTGACATTGTTGCCTCATTTCGAGCAAATTACCTTCGAGCATTTCCCGCGAGAAGAGAATCAGCTAGCAGATGCTCTAGCCACAATGTCCTCCATGTTTAAACTCAACTAGGATAACGAGGCTCCCCAAATCACCATCGAGCGAATGGATGAACCTGCGCATTGTCACGAGATTAATACCGAAGAAGTAGTGGAACAACCCTGGTTCCATGAAATCAAAAGGTATCTCCAGACTAGAGATTATCCCGAAGGAGCTTCCGTAAATGACAAGAAGTTCTTAAGGAAATTCGCTGCCAAATTCTTCCTGAGCAACGACATCCTTTACAAACGAAGCCATGATTGTGTATTACTCCGATGCGTAGACAAAGCTGAAGCAGAGTTGATCATGACCGAGATACACAGCGGCACATTTGGCACTCACTTGAGCGGGCATACAATGGCTAAGAAGATCCTAAGGGCAGGCTATTACTGGTCTACCATGGAAGCTGACTGCCATCAACATTCCCGTACTTGCCACAAATGTCAAGTCTACGCTGACAAAGTTCATATCCCTCCGGTTCCTCTCAACGTCCTGACTGCTCCTTGGCCATTTGCAATGTGGGGCATTGACATGATTGGAGAGATCAAGCCCACGGCTTCCAACGGACATCGCTTCATCCTGGTCGCCATTGACTATTTCACCAAATGGGTCGAAGCAGCTTCCTTCGCCTCTGTTACTAAAAATGTGGTTGCCCGCTTCATCAAGCAAAATCTCATATGCCGGTATGGTGTTCCAGATAGGATCATCACAGACAATGGTACAAATCTGAATAACACAATGATCACCGCTTTGTGCGAACAATTCAAGATTTATCATCACAATTCATCTCCCTATCGGCCGAAGATGAACGGTGCTGTTGAAGCTGCGAACAAAAACATTAAGAAGATCATTCAGAAAATGACAGTCACTTACAAAGACTGGCATGAGATGTTACCGTTTTCTCTACATGGATACCGTACGACGACACGTACTTCAACCGGGGCAACCCCATTCTCGTTGGTATATGGCATGGAAGCTGTCCTGCCTATGGAAGTTCAGATTCCTTCTCTAAGGATTATGAAGGACGCAGGTTTGAATGAAGATGATTGGATGCAGACCCGACTTGATCAACTCAATTTGATCGACGAGAAGCGACTCGCTGCTATATGCCATGGTCAGACGTATCAAAAACGGATGATCAAGGCCTTCAATAAGAAAGTCAGATGTCAAGTGTATCAAGTCGGAGATCTCGTAATCAAGCGAATTATCTTGCCGCAAAGTGATCCCAGGGGCAAATGGACTCCTACATATGAAGGACCATTTGTGATCAAGAACATATTTTCTAGTGGTGCAATGATTCTGACCACCATGGACGGCGACGATTTGCCGCACCCTGCGAATGCAGACATAGTCAAAAGATACTACGCATGAAATAACCCGACAAGTCGAAAACCCGAAAGGGCGGCTTGGGCAAAAATGGGCATCCCGGTGAACCGAAAACCCGAAAGGGCGGTTCAGGCAAAAATTAGGGATAAAAACAAAAAAATCTGTACACCCGGCAAGTTGAAAACCCGAAAGGGCGGCTTGGGCAAAAAGGGGTTTCCCGGTGGATCGAAAACTCGAAAGGGCGATTCAGGAAAAAGTTAGGGAATTAAAGCGTATGACTATGTCTCGTCGGATCACTTCAAAGACAATCTCTTCATCAACCTGTTCCGGATTTCTGATCAATCCAGTCATCGGCAAACGAAGCATTGAATGGACAGATATTCAGAGTTGTGAAGGCTATAGCGGAATGGAATCCTATGGAATTATTTCACATAGCCATCTTTATTTTGTATAAATCTTTCAATATTTACGACAAAATCCTCTTACTAGGATGTTTGTCTCCTTTGTACAGATATACTCATAAGAAGTCAATACAAATACTTTTCCCAAATTTGTGTCATTTCCTTCTTCTTCTCTCTTGCACTATTTGTTTTATTTTGAGAAACGTCCAATGTTTTGTTAAATAGGCATATGCATTTGAACATAATCATTTCCTTATGAATCAAGAAAGAGGATTACTGATAGGTTGAAGGTACAATTGGATATCTTGATACCCTTTCAAAGGAAGCCCCCAGGAGATTTGAAATCCATATCCCCAGCAAGTCTTGAAGCTTATCCCCAGTAGATTCTGGAAGCTTATCCCCTGCAGAGTACGGACGTCTCTCCCGAGCTTTAGTCAAAGTTATTCCTCACAAGGGCTTATAACTGGGTTATCCTCAGCTAATTGCCATGGAAGGTCGCACTCGGCAAGTTTCTTCCTATCCCCAGCGGAGTTCATCAGAGTTCCCCAACTTAACTTATCAATACAATCCCCAGAGGAGTTTATCTTTGTTATCCCCGGCCAGAGAATCCTCCAGAACTCAATTCCCCTAAGAGTTTAAGTTTCAGTATCCCCAACAGATCTAAAACTTCAAACTATCAATTCCCAGTGGAGCCAGACTAGTGAACCTTTTCCCCACAGAAATGCCTCTCACTAGACTGAAGATTCTCAAATCATACTTCCCCAGCATGGGTCTACCAGGTTCTAAAATCCCCAGTAGACATCATCAGAAATTCTCTTACCCTGCAAGTCACCAAGGAAATTCCAAGTCCCTGCATGTGGTTCTAAGGCCCCTCGACGTTTGAAGGTCTGGTATTCCCCAAGCAAATTTGAAGACTCTCAGTTCTCAGTTCCTCATTGTATATTCAAGATTCTCCAATGAAGATCTCCTCAAGACAGGAATTCCCCAGTAGTTTGGCATACAACCCCAGCTCCTTATTCTCCAGCAACCACCAGGAATTATTCTTCCCGGCAGCAGTCAAGAGGCTCTTATCTTCAGCCATCTCGGATTCATCTATCCTTTGCAAGACAGCTCTCCAGCTTACATGCGCATCCATTTACATTCATATCATATAACATACATTGTATCATGCATCATGACATTGCATATAACTAACTCTTTGCCTTTGCAGGTAAGATCAGTCGACAGATAAAAATCATTATCTTCCGAGATTCTTTCCAGGAATAGTTCAGATATGACCCAGACATGGCAATATTCTGGTGCTTATTCCAGATTCATCCAGATGCAGTTTTACACGAGCTCATCATCAGGAAACCCTACACCGGTTCCTCCTCAAACTTCAAGATTTCTGAAAACAGTTCACGGGTTCTCCAAGTAACGGATGTTGACCTATCACTTGTTCAGATTCTTCTCAAGACTTCTGAAAATAGCTTATGGATTCTTCCCAACAACGGATGTTAATCTATCAACTTGTTCAGATGCAACTTTTGAAAACAGTTTACAGACGCTTCCCAACAACGGATGCTGCTCTATTGCTTATTCAACTTCAAGATTTCTGAAAACAGTTCACGGGTTCTCCAGTAACGGATGTTGACCTATCACTTGTTCAGTTTCTTCTCAAGACTTCTGAAAACAGCTTATGGATTCTTCCCAACAACGGATGTTAATCTATCAACTTGTTCAGATGCAACTTTTGAAAACAGTTTACGGACGCTTCCCAACAACGGATGCTGCTCTATTGCTTATTCAACTCCAAGATTTCTGAAAACAGTTCACGGGTTCTCCAAGTAACGGATGTTGACCTATCACTTGTTCAGATTCTTCTCAAGACTTCTGAAAACAGCTTATGGATTCTTCCCAACAACGGATGTTAATCTATGAACTTGTTCAGATGTAACTTTTGAAAACAGTTTACGGACGCTTCCCAACAACGGATGCTGCTCTATTGCTTATTCAACTCCAAGATTTCTGAAAACAGTTCACGGGTTCTCCAAGTAACGGATGTTGACCTATCACTTGTTCAGATTCTTCTCAAGACTTCTGGAAACAGTCTATGGATTCTTCCCAAGTAACGGATGTTAATCTATCGCTTGTTCAGATGCAACCTCTGAAAACAGTTTACGGATTCTTCCCAACAACGGATGTTAATCTATCACTTGTTCAGACTCTTCTCAACCTCTGAAAACAGTTTACGGATACCTCCAGACACGGATGTCAATCTATTGCTTGTTCAGACCCCAGTTCAAAGATGGTCCTAGACATGGACACCTTTCTGATACACTTTTCCAAATGGTATCTTTAAGCCCATCCCCGACAAGTTTCTGTCACTCTTCCAGATGGCATCGTTAAGCCCATCTCCAAATGGAATCTCTAAGCCCATTCCCGCATCCATTGCTTTGACGAGTGCAAATTTAAGGGCACTCTAGTGTCCAATCTCCTTTTACCCTCGAGTCGCGAAAGGCAAACTTGCCAATCTAACTCTTCAGGTTCAAGAAGATTGAACAGGGGCAACTGTTGTACCCCAAAATTTTCCCTCCCATTTCTCATTGATTTCTCATCACAAAGCCCTTGAAGCTCAAGATCCAGTTAGGGTTTCATCTGCTCAAGACTTCTCCTTGCACTGTTGACCCAAATTAGGGTTTGTGTTTGCACAAAGATGTTTTGACCTAAAATGTCTAAGATGACTTTCATGCTTCATATTGGACTCCCAAGTTTATTCACATCAAGTTTCAAGCCTTGATTCCAAGTTTTGCCCAGTCAATTGGACAGTTGACCTAGAAATCAGCTGTATTGGGGAAAAAGTCAACTGTGGCCAATTGACAGTCAAATCTCATGAAAATTGACCCACATCAACATTATGAACTCACATGGACCATTTGATCAAGTTTGGATCACAATTCAACAAGAAATTTGATCAGATCACCAAAAGGGCAAAATGGTCATTTTTAGGGTTTTGACTGCACAAAGGCAATTTTTGACTGTTTGACCTAGCCAATGGCAAACCAAGCTCACATATGGACTCAAGGACCCCATGGAATTGTCTTGACATGCTCAAAAAGTTCAAAAGATCCCAAATACACAAGATTGACAGTTGAATTTCCCAGTCAATTGATCAATTTTGACTATATACTGAAAAGTCAAACTTTGACTTTTTGGTCAAAATCAAGTGTCAAGATTCATTTTTCATCAAAACATGCCAAATCATGAAACTTGTTCATCAAGAAATCAAGAAATGCAAATTAGGGTTTGAAATGAAGATTTTTCATAACTTAGAATTTTTCAAGTTATGAAAAACCCTAATTTTTTCCTAACTTTGCCCCACTTTCTCACCAAGATTAATTTGGATTCAAGCAAAAGTCAAAACATGAAAGTTGTAGCCTATTGCATAATCTACAACTTTTATTCACAAAGTTTTCCCAAAAGAAGCTTGTATCCCAAGTTACAATTTTTGGAACAAGGGTACTAAACCATTCTTAACTTAGAGAAAATTTGACCTATTTTAGGCAAGGTTTTTACCTAACTTCAAGACCATTTTTCACATACTTCCACTTGGCATTTCAATTTGCATTTTAAAGATGGATTGTAGTACACATTCCAAGCTTTCCAAAATGTCCAAGAACTCATCAAACAACCTCATGGTTAGGGAGAATCGAATTTGGCAAATTGGGAAAAAGTCACTTTGATTCATGGCCATGTACATGTTCATAACTTGTGCAATTTTTCAAATCAGCTTGCACAACTTAATTACAGGCCTTTTATCTCATCCACACTCAATAATTAAATGCAAATCCTTTGTGTTCAAGCCTTATCTTATGTGTTTAACCATTACATGCCAATTTAATCCATAATTAGAAAAAGTAACTTAGCCATTTTTGAAAAGGTGAACTTTATGTCAAGTTTGCAAATCAAAGAAGTACAATGCATATCTTCTAGGCACAAGTTTATGAACTAATCCCACTGATCAAGGAGAGATTATGCAGCATGCTTGAGGGACCTGCCTTGCCCTATAACTCAAGTTGACAACTTTTGCTTACATAGGAAAAAACTTGCATTTTTGAAACAACAACTCTCATTTCCTGTAAACCAAGCTTAAGCAAACTTGTCAAACACTTTCTAAACATCAAACACAAGCTGAAACACGAGCTATCCACCTCCATTGCCCTCTCCAACACAGAACCACTCTCAAACTGTCAAAACAGGGCACATTCTGCAACTTGAATCCCACAACTCATTTCCATCGTGCATCTTGGCCAAAACCAGTTCAAACACTTTCCTTACCATCAATCCAAACTATCCAAAGCATTAGAAGTGGACTGTAACTCCTCTAACCAGTTTGGCCATTTTCATTTCTTCCTCTTGCAGGTGGACTTCTGCAGCTTGGTATAGAAGGTTTCAAAGCATACCAAGTATTGGAATAGCATCCTCACACTCCAAGGAAGCTATACAAATCATCATCTTGCCCTGAAAACTCCTCCATTGCCAGACACGATTCCAGCTGAACAGGTATATTCTTGAACTTCTAACTCTTAATGTAGGCATCATTAGCTCTAAGTTTGTGAATAAGAAGTGTTCTACTCATGCCCCTGAAACTGTACATACTTTTACTTTCCATTTATTTTGCCTGAGCTATGAGAATTTAAGGTCTGAATGTTGATAAAAAGTTAGGTTAGGATTTGGGAATGATAAAATTCTCTCTCACTTCTGAGAGTTAGGAGGAGTTCTTTACATATTCAGAATCGTGGCTTGATGATTAACATTTCTTATGTTGAAAGTTTGTGCTAAAAGTCCAAGAATCCAGGTGTTTGAATCAGTGTTCCAAGCGCGTGTTTTTGTCACAGTTCTGGCCAGAGGTTGAAGAAGGACCTATTGGGCTGGGCTTGTTCTATATTTCTTATTTGCACCTTGCTTTTGCTTTTGAACCTCCCTGGCCCATTTTGATTTTTACTTATCATTTTCCATTTTTTCCTTTTGATTTCATTTCTATATTTTTATTTAAGTATGAAAAAATATAAAAAATCTTTTTTCTACATTTTTTGCATTTATTTTGATATTTATTAGTCTTATTTGGTTTTTGTGCATAAATAATATAAATACTATTATTTAGAATAACTAGGAAAAATAATGCAAATATATTTTATTTCTGATTTTTATTTCATTTTCTCTTTTGAAAACATTTTATATCAAAAATACATTTTTTATAAATATTAAATATTATTATTTTGTATATATAATACATATTTAGAAAATAATACAAATATATATGTATTTATTAGAATATTTAGTAAATAATATAAAATATATACATTTTTTATTTTATTAATATTTGACCTCAAAAATACTTTTTTTTATAAATATACTTCATTTTTATTTTATTTTTGTATATAATTGATAAATATTTGTACATATTAAATAATTAATACTTTTTACTTAATAAAATTAGGGTTTTACCCTAAACATAAAAAACTCCAAAAAAATAATACTTTTCATTTTATTTTATTTGACATAAAAATCCTTTTTTTTTATACACATAAAAACATTTTTTTTGCATCTTGCATATTTGTCTTATTTCTATTTAATTTGTGCAATTAAATATCTTGTAAACAATTCCAAATTGATGTAATAGCTAGGTTTAAATTCCTTGTCAAATACCCCCCATTTGAACATTTGTACCCCCCTTCCCATATTGGTTGTAATAGCGTAGGAACTTTACTTTTCGCACTTTAACGCTTTCTAAATATACCATGTTAGAATTAGGGTTTGTATGCAAATAAAAAGAACAACAAATAGTTTGACCTAATTTCAAGATAATCAAGCATGAAAATGGACAACACCAATCACACTTGCACCCCTAGGGTATTCCACTTGTTTCCTTCAATAAATGGGCCATATTGCATGTTAGGTCTCTTTGGGCAAAAACAAAACAAAAACAATCAATTGATCATAGTCCCTCGATGACGCTTTCGAAAGTTGCCTAAAAAATGATCAAGTCCCTTAAAGGAAAATTGCCCAAAGATACTTGGCACCATTGCAATTATGGTCTAAACGATGACCCGCGCCCGTCCCTTTCACATCCTAACACAAGATTGTCCACCAAATGCAATGGTGGAACAAAATTGTTAAAAGGGTTAAAACATAGCAAAAATCTTTGAGAACTTTAGGGTAGATAGCTCTTAAGTACTTGTCAACTTGCAAAACAAAAACACTTGCCTATTTTTTCAAACCACACTTCACAAACACTTTCAAAACAAACTTTTCAAAAAAAAACCTTGAAACATCTTTTCAAAAAGACGAACACCTTTTGTAAAATATTCGAGTAAAGAATTGTTACAAGGGTAGCCTAGACAAGGCATCTTTTTCAAAACATTTTCAAAACCACACACAAAGCACCATTTCAAACAATTGAAAACCAAGGAAAGTTGATCTAAGCAAGTACCTAAGAGCCCATGGATAACCATGGATAGAAAGGGTGGTAATACCTTCCATTTCTATAATCTACTCCCCGAACCCAAGAAAATATCTCAAAGGTTTTTTGCTGTGCTTTTTAAACCTTTCCTTAGGATAAAATAAAAAGTCGGTGGCGACTCTTGCTCAACCGAAACATTTGCGAAAACAAACACAAAACCATAGTCAGTTCTCCCACCGTATCACAGGGAGCATGCACTGAGAGCGAAGTCGTGATCTCAATTGCTAAATTGAGTGACTCATCGATCAACAAGAAAGAATGGAAAGCGATCAAACCCTATAGGTTGCATGCACTGAGAGCGAAATCGTGATCTCAATTGCTAAATTTAGTGACTCATCGATCGACAAGAAAGTAAACAAACACAAGTACAACACATATAGAAAATGAAGTGCGGAATGCCTGCTACAGGTCTTTAAACAGCGACTTTGAGCGCACACTCTTTATTCCCTACTTCACATGATACCTAGAAAGTGGTAAAGTGCAGGAATAAAATAGAGTTGTGACGATACCGAACAGAGAAAGTTCGTTGCTTCTTCAAAACTGTGCAAGCGGTAAGAAGATTCTACCAAAGCTTCCTTGAACGAGTGATCGAAGAATTAATCCCCGAACATTCCACATTGTGAAAATTATGCCAATTATTCTATCACAAAATCTAGGCTAAAAATGGCAACAAAACTGATTATCCAACATGAAAATAATAGAAACTCTACTTAAAGTTCCCTACTATTTATTTTTTTTTATCACTAAAATTATGAAAAGAAAACTAATAAGACATATCAAAAAATATAAAGTCAGGGAGTACAAAGCTGTAATCAGGGGTTGTGTTGAAAACTATGGTACAAGGCCCAAGAAAATTCGGTCCAATAAACAATATAAGGGTCCAGATTTTTTTAATATTCTTTATTATTATCCAGATTATTGTTTCACTTATTAATATATTAAATCAAATAAAACTAAAAAAACAAATTAAAAAAAAGTGAATTAAGGTTCAGTGTTGGTCTTCCCTTTCAGAACACAAAACGGCGCTGCTTTCTCCTTCCGTCTCATCTTTGTTCTCACGCAGCGGAGGCCTCGCCGTTCACCACCGTCAGCTTCGTCCAAACTTCCTTCCTCCTCTTCTCTGTTCTCACACAGCGGAGGCCTCGCCGTTCACCATCATCAGCTTCGTCCAAACTCCCTTCCTCCTCTTCTCTCTCTCGTACCGCGCCGCAGCGGCTTCATCATCATTCTCCTTATTTCTTCTTCCGTCATTCACCTTCTCAGCCTCCATCAGCTTGCAACAAGTTCAAACCTAACTCTCTAAATTCATTGTGAACAGAAGCCCTAATGTACTCAATATGCCAGCGACTCAAGCGGCGATTTCTGGGGCTTTACTTATACTCTTCATCTTCTATCTATTGACATCAAGAAAAGCAGAGATTGAGATGAACAAATGCAGAAATATGGTGTTGCTTACCTACCAGAAGAACTGTCCAACGCTTATTCAATAATCGTTGAAACGACAAGAAATTCAGAGGTCAATTCTTCAATCTATTCTCCTTCTTCTATTATTCGTTTTAACTTCTGAGATTCTGTGATTTTGTGATGTTAGTGTTGATTCTGCTTGACTCGCAATTTTTACAAAACAGATCGAAAATCTGAGTCGATGATGATGATGCAAGGCTGCGAATTCATTGTTGTTGCAGATTTGTTGAAATACCGGTGATTATGATTGAAATCGTGTGGTGATAGTTGTAGTATGAAGCTTTATGAAAGTAAGGTTGTTGACATTGTTTGCGGTTTGCAGATCCGTGTTGTTGTGGAATTCACGAAGATTCACAGATTATGATGAAGGTGATGTGCAATGAAGCATGTGATGAAGAATTGAAGGATTCAAGAAAGTGAGATAAAGATTGTAATGATGATAATGATATACGATGAAGCTTTGAGGTATTGCTAGATTTCAGAGAGTTTGTTAGAGGTTTTTGGTGGTGATTCTCCTGGAGATGAAGAATGAAGATGATGATAGTTGAAGAAGAAGATAAAAAGGTAGTTGAAGATTAAAGCCTGAAGCCGAGAGAGAGTTTCTTTCTGGTTTATCTGGTGAGTTTTTCTCTGGTTATGAATTATGTTTCTGAAATCTGATCGTGAGTCCTCCCTCTTCTCCTTCTGTTATGATTCTGTTAGGTGGTTAGGTAGTTATGAGATTCTGTTATGCATATGTTGTTAGATATGTAGGAATTGGAGAGTGAGTTTGACAGTTGATTCCATTCCGTTAGGGGTTAGTTGGAGTATATTGTTGAATTCTGTTTGGGCTTTCTGTTATAAAAGTTAGTTATTCTGCTAGAAGTTTGTTAGCTGTTAGGATTGGTTTGACAGTTGAGGGTTGTTAGAATTAGTTAGAAGTTAGGATACAGTTACAGTTGGTTTTTTGGTTAGTTAGGAAATTCTGTTATAAACTCCTTTTTTATGTGCAGGGCTGTTATGGACAATTGCTATAATTTCTCATGTTGGCAAATACCCATCTTGCCCCTCAAGTTTTCAAGTTGATTTGCATCAAGAGCCTTGGTAAAAATGTCAGCCAGCTGTAGGTTAATGACACCATGTTCAAGTTTAATTGTCTTCTCCTCTACAAGGTCTCTGATAAAGTAATTTTTAAGGTCAATGTGCTTGGTCTTGCTATGCTGAATAGGGTTCTTGGAAATATTGATTGTATTCAGATTGTCACAATACAATGTCACAACATCTTGTGAGACATTATACTCAGTGAGCATCTGTTTTGTCCAGATAATTTGAGAACAGCTACTACCAGCTGCAACTATTTCCGCACAAAGTTGAAAAGGAATTCTTTTGACATGAATCATAGCTCTGGCAGATTCCTGTATGATCCTATTTTTCCTTCTGTCAACTCCATTTTGTTGAGGAGTTATAGGAGAATAGAATTCATGACTAATTCCTCCTGAGAAACAGAACTTATTAAACTTGCTGTTTCCAAATTCCTTGTCATGATCACTTCTGATTCTGACAATACACCCTTCTTTTTGAGTTCTTTTGCACAGTTCTTTAACAACTTCAAAGTTATTCACCATATCATAGACATATCTCTTTTCACCAAGCCTTTCCACTTGATGTTCACCACAAACCCTCCCTTTATCAATTTACAGTCTTGGAATCCTTCTGACTGCTTCCATAGGGATAGTCCTTTTCATTCTTCTTAGATGAAGATGGCCAAGTTTTTGGTGCCACAGTTTCACCTCTTTTTCTTCTTTGGCAATAGAACACATAGTGGAGTTATTAGTGTTCTCAGGCTGCCACAAGTAACAGTTGTCTTTAGATCTGATTCCTTTCATTACAACTTCTTGTTTTTCATTTATTACAAGACATTCAGATTTTGAGAAATTGACCTTGAATCCATGATCACACAATTTACTGATACTAATGAGATTAGAAGTCAGGCCTTTTACCAATAGTACTTCATTCAGATTTGGAACTCCAGGGAAGTCCAAATTACCAACTCCTTTGATTTCACCTTTAGCACCATCTCCAAAGGTCACATAACTAGTGGTGTGAGGTTTAACATGATTGAGAATGTTCTTGATTCCAGTCATGCGCTTAGAACACCCACTATCAAAGTACCAGTCTTCCTTTGCAGAGACTCTCAGGGAAGTGTGGGCTATCAGGGCAGTAGCCTTTTTCTTCCATTGAGGAGTATGTGGTACCCTGTTAGCCTTAGGTTTGACACCTGGGTTCTGATTAGGGTATCCATACAATCTGAAGCAGAAAGGCTTTATGTGACCAAACCTCCCACAATGGTGACATCTCTGTTGTACCCCAAAATTTGCCCTCCCATATTCTTCAAGAAAATGCCAAATCAAGCTTCAAAATTCCCCAAGGGTTGCACAGTGCAAGAGCCTCCTAAGCAGTCAAAATTAGGGTTTGTGTTCTGATCAAGAAAATGAAGTTTCCAAAGGTCCAATCAAGTCTCATATGCCTACAAATATGGTTAAGCATCCTCATATCAAGTTTCAAGACTTTCAGCTCAAAATTGCACAATCAAAACCCTAATTGCACTACAGTCAACTGTAGGGGCAAAATGGTCATTTGACAGTCAAAAGATCAAATTTTTGGTCAACATATCATTTTGAAGCCACAAACATCATTTGATCAATGCTTGATCATGATTCTCAAAAGCTTGGCTCAAAAATCATCAAAATGCAAAAGTTTCCTTATTTGGACAGCTGAAAAAGTCAACTGTAAATTGACTAGGGCATAACTTTCACATGGATTATCAGAAAAATTCCATCCAAAGCTCATTTTGAAGAGAAAGACATTTCCTACAACTCATCTTCATACTTCAAGTCCAAGAAATTCTCTCACAAAAAGTTATCAATTTCAACATTATAGGTCATTTTCAAAAGTCAACAAAAAGGGACTTTAAGTCAAAGGCCATAACTTGAGATTGGTAAATCAAAATGACATGGTACCAAAGGCATTGGTTAGAGATCTCAAAGACCTTTCCAAAATGTCCAAGAACATGAGAAAAGCTTAAAAATTGAGCAAGTTATGCCTTGTGGAAGTTGGGAAATTTTTGGATATTTTGAAAAGTCAACATTGGTTCAAATGACCTAAAATTGCTAATGGGCCCATTTTTCTTCCACAATTCATCATCCCAAGCATGTGCACGACCACTTGGCCCAAAGGGAAGTATTTCTTCATTTTTTATTTATTTATTTGAATTTTTATTTATAATAATTCATTTAAATCAAATTAAATACATGGAAAATATTTAACCTAAGTTTTACAATCTTTTTTTTGCATGAAATCTACTCAATAATTTGTGCATAATCCAATATGGAAATATTTGGAGAGAATTGATCATGATTTGTACAAAAACACATGGGAAAAGATTGAAAAAGATCTTTGAAAATCAAATTTCAAAAACCATGAATGCAAATGATTTGGAGTGTTTTCTTTAACCTAATTCATTCCTACATATACAAGAAACACAACCCTAATGCCTTGGACCATTGAGCTGCGCTAGAAACCATTCACCAACTTGAAATTTTTTGCAAAAAAACTCATAACTGAAAAACACTTTTGCAGGGGATTCAAGGCATAATAGCTGTTCAAACATCTTCCTGGAGGTTCATTGAACGATTTCCAATCAAAAACATTCATCAAAACATCAAGAATTGGTACAATGAACCGGACCTGTGCACAAAAAATTTCATAATCTTGCATCTCAATCCATGCGTTCTTTGTGAATTTTAAAGCTTGATTCATGTTTGTCATTTGATTCTGAAGCTAACCCATATGTTTAATTGTATTTTTATGTGCTATACACGATTTCGCCATTGATAATATTTAGGGTTCAGGAAGCTCCGAATTGGGGGTTTTTGAAGGAGGAAAAATTGGAGTGTGAAACCACCACCATTGGAATCAGTGTGTCTGGACGATCTTAAACCCACCCTCGCGCTCAATTTATGAGCGTCATAGGGCTATTCGCTATTTTCCTAAAAGTGGCCAAGAAGAACACTTGAAAACGGTTGCTTATTTTGTTTATATTTCAGGAAAATAAAAAGCCAACGAAGAAGATGATGTGGTGGCCAGCAACCATTGGCCCTTTTGAATTTTCGCGCTAAAAAGCACTAACGTTTTTGTTTCCTTTTATAATATTTGTTAGTTGTTTAATATTAACACGCGTGAATTGGTTCAGCTGGCAAGGCGTAGTGGTGGCAACGTACATGACCTGGGTTCGAGCCCCAAGTCTTCAGTATTCCCATATTATTTTTCAATTAACAATCACATGCAGGTTAATGTTGTTGTTCCATGATACACCTTCATAATCAAGCGTCCACGCGTCCAAGGGAACTCAATCAAAGGCCAAGATCCAAGGAGCATGGTAGGTCCTAGTCAACACGCCAGCACGCTGCCTGGAAAAAGTCAAAAGGGCCAGGGTAAATGGGCCAGATTTACTAAGGCCTCACCTCCTATTTGGGGTCTGAACCCCCAGGTTTGCAAACCCTTTCCATTATTTTTTATTTTTCTTTGTTTCTTTATTTTCAATTATTATTTTTTTTAATTCTGTTAATTTAATTATTATTTTCATAAAAACATAAAACCATAAAAAAATCAGGAAAGAGAAAAACAATAAATATTTTTATTTCTAGTATTTTCATAAATAAATTGTATATAATTAAATCTAGTTTTAACTTAGGTTTTAATTTTAATTCTTTTACTAAAAATCTAAAAAAACATAGAATTAGGGTTCATATTAATTTTTTATCCTTTTTATTTTTATTTCATAAATAATTAAATAATTAGATATTTATTTTTATAATTAAATTTGTATATAAAAATTAGGGTTAATTTAGGTTAAAATTCAATGTTTTCTTAATAAATTAAAAGCCAATAGAATTAGGGTTAGCATTTAATTTTAATTAATTCTTTTTTCATATTAAACCCTAAAATACTAAAAAATACCAAAAAACAAGTTCTTTCTTTCTTTTAATTTTAATTAACTCCTCATTAGTTTAATTTTGCAAAAAGGGTTCAACGCCCTCGTTTCGATTTAATTCTTATTCGCATATTTATTTTATTTCTTTATAATATTTATGTATCTCTCCCAAGGCCGTGTAAATAATTGCCCGCACTTTTAAATTCTTTTACTTTCTTTATTTTTCTGTCAAATCGGGTCCTGGTTTAATTTTGGCGATGTGGACCCGCGCCTTTTGTAATAGCTTAGAATTTTTACTCTCTCACAATATTTTTTAACTGTTAACAAATGGCATGAAAGAATGTATGGACAAAAATAAAAACAAGCGTAGAACGCCAATAACATGACAAGATAAATGCAAATGAAAACGACACACGAATCGCACACACCACCCCTAGGGTACGCCTCACTGTTGCCTTACCTCGAAAGGTGATCGTCGAGTAGAGGATGTCTTGGTAAGTCCTCATGATCCGGGAACCTGGCATGAGGGTAGCTTCTAAGGTGTCTTCCCATTGCTCTGGTGATCACCATGTCCCGAACCTCGAATTGACCCGAACACCTCCAATGGTGGTGCTACCTACCTCTCAATGATGGGATGGCACTACTTTAAAGGACATCTACACAGACGAATTCCTTAGGGTAGGTAGACGACTCTAGATACTTGCTCTAAATTTCAAAACAAATCAAAAATACTTTTCACACCAACACATTTTCAAAAGCTTTCGAAAGCAATTTTTCAAACACTCTTGAGGACCGATACAAGAGTCGAACTGAAATTTTCAAAGAAACTTTTTAAAACCCACAGTTGAAAAGCAAACAAACCATTTTTGAAAACACAAGTGAGCAAGTATCTAAGAGCCCATGGATAACCATGGATAGAAAGGGTGCTAACACCTTCCCTTTCTATAACCTACCTCCCGAACCGAGAGCAATCTCTTTAAGGAATTTTTCTGTGCTTTTGTCCTTTCCATTTGGAGAAAATAAAAGACGGTGGCGACTCTTGCTTCCGCGACATTTCGCGAACCAGCGTTAAACAGTCAGTTCCAGATCCACCGATCACAGAACTGGCGACTCTGCTGGGGAATAACTTATAAAGTGAGGTGTACCTTAGGGCTAGTTCATAACTGTGTTTTCAATTGTTTTCCTTGTGTGCTTTAAATTGTGGGTTGCTTGGGAGTTCTATAGATCCTAACCCGGATCTAGGGGATACCTTCTTAGAAAGTAGCAACAAGACTGTGAGGGAACTGTGCGGGGTATACCGACATGGTTGAAACAGTCTGCTACGTTGATGTGGCACTTTGGTGTGTACCGGTAACCCTTGAGTTTAGTCAAGGAGAGTACGGGGCCTCCGCGTGGTGTCGTGAAGCATCAACAGAACTTAGGAACCTTAATTGAACTATCTTGGCCTCTTTAGGGTAGTGAGATAACTGACTTTGGTGCAGTCCGAGGTTGGTTGATACTCGATACTACACTCAGTTGAGGGTTGCTTTCCTGGAATATTTCGGTCGCCAGTTCAGTGGCTAAATCGAAACGATGAACAATGAAAGCAATCCCGTGATATTGGGACCCTTAGAACCCGGTTACTTTGATAGGACAGGTTGAACCCACCAACTTCAAGAGGGTACTACCCAGACCCCATGCTGGCCTTAAACCCTAAGGGCTTGTCTTGTGTGCCTTGTGTGCCTTACATGTTTGTCTTTGTAAATATCTGTGGTGTGTTTAATCATAGCATCATGACATCATCCAGCATCATATGCATTGACTGGCCATTTCAGGGGTTCGAATCTTCATCTTTGTTCTTTGTTTTGTAGGACATGGAAACTGTTCGTAGAAAGACAATTCAAGTCAGTCTTGTAAGGATCCCTCCTCAGCTTAAGGAACTTATATCCAGGATTCCCGAGAACTCTTCATTCAGTGAAAGACATGGAAGCCTCATCAGCTTGGTCAATACCAACATTGAGGAAGATATGATAAAGGTCCTGTTCCAGTTCTTTGACCCTCTGCATCACTGTTTCACCTTCTTGGACTATCAGCTGGTACCTACATTGGAGGAGTTCTCCCGGCTCCTGAAGATCCCTATCCTTGATCAGCTACCCTTCAACGGTACAGAAAAGGAACCTAAGCTTGAAGAGATTGCTAAAGCCTTGCACCTACAGTCATCTGACCTCAAGGGACATTGGGAAGTTAGAAGTGGTATCAAAGGGTTCTTAGCCAGGTTTCTGTTTGAAAAGGCCCATGAATGTTGGAACTCCCTTGACTTGCAAGCTTTTGAAGAGGTTGTGGCCCTCCTTGTCTATGGTTTGGTGTTGTTCCCTAACCCAGATCAGCTTATTGATATCAGTGCTGTCCAGATCTTTATGTCCAGGAATCCTATACCTACGTTGCTGGGGGACATCCTTCACTCATGTTACACTCGAACCATGAGAAAAAGAGGTGTCCTTATGTGTTGCACTCCTCTCCTGGGAAGGTGGTTTATTTCGCACCTTCCACAATCAGTTTTGAAGAATGAGCAGTGTTTGAGATGGTCACAACGGTTGATGACTCTTACACATGCAGATATACATTGGTGCCCTAGGTCCAGAGAAGATGTCACTATCATTGATCGTTGCGGGGAGTACCCTAATGTTCCTTTACTTAGAATCAGAGGAGGTATTACTTACAGCCCATGCCTGGCTTGGAGACAGTTTGGTTATGCTCGGAGGGATGGTCCTCATGACATGTTAATCCCTGACATCATTTTTGACTTCGACGATGATACTCAAGGACTTCGCCAGAGATTTATCAGAGCCTGGAGGATGCCCAGTAGGATAGACAGCAAGACACTGGGGCACAGGAATTCCATCCCGTTGGAACCTTATCTCAAGTGGGTACGAGCCCGCTCCCAGAAGTTAGTGATGCCTTATCCCCATATGCTCCCTGTGATCAAAGAGCCAGTCTTGGAAGGAGAAGTGTCCTACACTATTCAGCACCCTGATATGCCCACATCCTGGGAAGAGATGCAGAAGAGCTGGATCCAGCTTAAGGAAGAACGGAATTCTCTTGAGACTAGTCTACATGCCAGTGAAAAGAAGGTCTTGGAGCTCACCCGCCTGTTGCATGAGGAGAGGAATCTCAACACTTACATAGCTCCGAAGAGGATGCGTAGTATATTCTGGGATTGATTTGCTGTTGTATTATTTTGCCCATGAGGCTTTGATGTACTAAACAGTTATTTCCTTAATGATAACGTGTGTTCCTTTTTGTCTACAACAAATTTGAACTTTCGAACCCTTGAATGCATTGCATAAACACATCTCATTCATCATGTGCATAGCAGGTTTTTTCCTCTTTTCAGGTTGCTTACAGTTCTTCGCTGTTTATTTCAGCATCATGAATCCCGACTCGTCATCAACCGAGACATCCATCAAGGCTCTTCAGGCGCAGAATGCGCAGTTTCAGGAATTAATCAAGGGTTTGGCTCAAGGCCAAGAAGAGCTGAAGGTTATGCTCCTGAAGAAGGAGAAGAAGAAGAAGAGAAGGACTGTTCTGTTTAACTCGGGCCGAAGGTTCGGCAATACTCTGCAGCATGAAGAGGATGGTTCTTCTGTTGGCAAGGGCACTCCCCAAGAGACAAGGGTTCCTAGTCCAGTAGTCTCTGACAACGAGACTGATTTTGATGAAGAGCAGTACCCTCCGGCAGAAGACCGTTACAAGCAACTGGAGGATAGGTTGAATGCTATGGAAATACAACAGGTACCTGGGCTGGATTTCGGAGATCTGGGTTTGTCTACTGGTGTGATCATCCCTCGGAAGTTCAAAGCACCATCTTTCACCAAATATGACGGGGCGTCTTGTCCCAAGCTACATCTCCGGTCCTATGTTCGGAAAATTCAACCATACTCAGCGGATAAGAATTTGTGGATCCACTTCTTCCAGGAGAGTCTTTCAGGGACTCATCTCGAATGGTTCTATCAGCTGGATGGGACCAAGGTTCGTAACTGGGAGGAGTTGGCTACTGCTTTCTACAAGCAGTATCAATATAATGCCGACCTTGCCCCTACACGTACCCAACTCCAGGGTATGTCGTTAGGTTCAAGCGAAGGTTTTAAGGAGTACGCTCAGAAGTGGAGAGACCTGGCTGGCAGGGTGCAGCCACCATTGACTGATCGGGAGTTGGTAGACATGTTCTTGGGGACCCTATCTGGGCCGTTTTTCAACCATCTTATCGGGAATTCGTCTGCAGGGTTCAATGATCTGATTCTGACTGGAGAGAGAATTGAGGCTGGGTTAAAGTCTGGTAAGATCCCGAAGGGTGCATCGTCTAGTTCCGAGAAAAAACCCTTCAAGAAGGAGGCCAGTGCCGTGTATGGTTCCAGGAGATCAGAAAGATTTGAGCGCCGCCAAGCTGTCAGTGCGGTGACGATTGCTAAGCCTGCTGCCGCTCCTCGGCCAACTAATCCTCAAAGGGCTGAAAGACCCCGGAGAGAGTTCACCCGGTTAAGCATGACCCTATCGCAGATCCTGCCACAGTTGCTATCCACCAATTTAGTGACTGTCAGAGAGGCTCCAAAGTTTCCAAATACTGCATCTCCTAAGTACAACCCGAATGTTCGTTGTGCTTACCATTCAGATAGCCCGGGGCATTCTACTGATGACTGTTGGGCATTAAGGAGTAAGCTGCAGGATCTTATTGACGCCAAGGAGGTACAGTTTGAGGCATCTGAGAAGCCTAATGTAGTGACAGCTCCCCTGCCTGCTCATGGAGTGAATGCTATTGGGGACGAAGACGAAGTGGATGAAGCCGAGTTTGATAGCTGGATTTACCCTGCAACCGACAGTGGACTTAGCAATTGGAATGCGAAGGACAACCTATCTGTTTCTCTTGTTACTAAGTAATGAATTCCTATGTTTTTGGTATCTGTAATAAACAATAATTAAACTCTATGGCCCGATGTCTTACCCGAGGCACCGTGGTTTCATTTGTGAGGGCATATAAATTGTCATTTCATATATCATGAATGAAAATCTTGGACGTTTTCTCGCATTGCAAATCTTATGCTCCTTTTCTGTCTTTCTTTCCTTTACATATATTTCAAAACAGCTGTATTTACACACACACTCACTCATACAGGTTTCAATCCACTCTGGATCTCACTGATAATGACTCTGCTACTGCCAGTTATGACTTCGAAAATCCGATCAACTTAGCCGAAGACGAAGGTGAAGATGATTGCGAAGTGCCTGGCGAGCTTGCAAGACTGTTGCTTCAGGAAGAGAGGGCAATTCAACCCCATGAAGAGCCAGTGGAAACACTAAACCTGGGTACTGAAGAAGACAGGAAAGAGGTAAAGATTGGTGCCAACCTAGAGCTCAGCGTGAAGCAACGGTTGACTCAGATACTGCATGATTATATGGAGATCTTTGCTTGGTCCTACGAAGACATGCCCGGGTTGGATACCGATATTGTGGTCCATCACTTGCCAACTAAGGAAGACTGCCCTCCAGTTAAGCAAAAGGTCCGTCGGATGCGTCCAGAGATGTCTGAAAAGATTAAGGCCGAGGTTATGAAACAGTTTGAAGCTGGGTTCCTTGCAGTGACTTCTTACCCTCAGTGGGTTGCTAATGTGGTGCCGGTACCTAAGAAAGACGGTAAGGTCAGAATGTGTGTCGACTACAGGGATCTGAACAGGGCCAGCCCCAAGGATGACTTCCCCTTACCTCACATTGATGTCCTTGTTGATAATACAGCTCAGCATAAGGTGTTCTCTTTCATGGATGGTTTCTCAGGTTACAATCAGATCAAGATGGCACCTGAAGACA
This sequence comes from Vicia faba, assembly GCA_948472305.1. Lineage (NCBI taxonomy): Eukaryota > Viridiplantae > Streptophyta > Magnoliopsida > Fabales > Fabaceae > Vicia > Vicia faba. The sequence continues at coordinate 1,311,380,993 of OX451738.1, read as the reverse complement.
TGGAGAAGACTACCTTTGTTACTCAGTGGGGCACCTTCTGTTATAAGGTCATGCCATTCGGGTTGAAGAACGCTGGGGCAACCTACCAACGCGCCATGGTTGCTTTATTTCATGACATGATCCATCATGAGATAGAATTGTATGTTGACGACATGATCGCAAGGTCCCAGACTGAGGAAGAGCACCTAGATCATCTGCAGAAGTTGTTTGACCGGTTGAAACTGTACAAGCTGAGATTGAACCCGAACAAGTGCACCTTCGGGGTAAGATCTGGAAAATTACTAGGCTTCGTTGTAAGTGATAAGGGCATTCAGGTGGACCCTGTTAAGGTCAAAGCTATTCAAGAGATGCCAATTCCTAAGACAGAAGGAAGTCAGAGGCTTTTTAGGACGCCTGAATTACATTGCTCGGTTCATCTCCCATCTGACTGCTACCTCTGAGCCAATCTTCAAGCTGCTGAAGAAAGATCAGGTAGTACGTTGGAACGATGAATGTCAGGCTGCCTTTGACAGAATCAAAGAGTATCTCCAAGAACCACCTATCCTTATGCCACCGGTTGAAGGGAGACCTCTGATATTATACCTGACAGTGCTTGACAACTCAATGGGGTGTGTGCTGGGGCAGCATGACGAGTCTGGTCGAAAAGAGCACGCCATTTATTACCTTAGCAAAAAGTTTACCGACTGTGAGACCCGATACTCACTGCTTGAGAAAACTTGCTGCGCTTTGGTATGGGCTGCTCGCCGGCTGAGACAGTATATGCTGACTCACACTACCTTATTGATCTCCAAGATGGATCCTATAAAGTACATATTCGAAAAGCCCGCTCTGTCTGGGAGAATTGCAAGATGGCAAATGATCTTGACGGAATACGACATTCAGTACACAACCCAGAAAGCCATTAAGGGAAGTGTATTGGCAGACCACTTGGCACATCAGGCCGTAGATGACTACCAATCAATGAACTTTGAGTTTCCGGATGAAAGCATCATGATAGTAACTGATTGTGAAGTACCTGGACCGGATGAAGGACCTGAACCAGGATCCCGATGGTCTATGCACTTTGACGGAGCCTCCAATGCTTTGGGTAACGGTATCGGCGCCATAATCATATCCCCTCAAGGTACTCATACTCCACTCACTGCCCGGCTATGTTTCAACTGTACCAACAACATGGCGGAGTATGAGGCGTGCATCATGGGTCTTCAAGTTGCGATCGATCTAAGGATCAAGTTTCTAAGTGTCTTCGGAGATTCCGCTCTTGTGATCAATCAGATCAAAGGAGAGTGGGATACGAAACATCCAAACCTGATTCCTTACAGAGAATGTATGTTGACCTTGATTCCCCACTTCACAGAGATAACCTTTTAGCACTTTCCAAGAGAAGAGAATCAGTTGGCGGACGCGTTAGCTACAATGTCTTCTATGTTTAAGGTCAAATGGGACAATGAGGCTCCCCGAATCATCATCTGGAAACTGGACGAACCGGCATACTGTTGCGATCTCGAAACTGAATTGGTAACTGAGAAGCCTTGGTACCATGAAGTAAAGAGATATCTGGAAGCTCAGGAATACCCTGAAGGTGCATCTGTCAATGATAAGAAATTCCTGAGAAGATTCGCAGCAAAGTTCTTCCTTAGCAACGGCATCTTGTACAAGCGAAACCATGATTCAACTTTACTGCGTTGTGTGGATAAGACTGAAGCAGAAAGGATCATGGAAGAGCTACATGAAGGGACCTTTGGTACGCATTCCAGTGGACACACCATGGCCAAAAAGATCCTCCGGGCAGGATATTACTGGTCCACAATGGAAGCTGACTGTTACCAACATTCCAGGACATGCCATAAGTGCCAGATTTATGCAGATAAGGTGCATGTTCCTCCAGTTCCCCTGAATGTCCTGACTGCGCCTTGGCCGTTTGCAATGTGGGGTATAGACATGATCGGTGAGATTAAACCTACGGCATCCAATGGGCATCGCTTCATCCTAGTGGCGATTGATTATTTACGAAGTAGGTCGAGGCAGCATCCTATGCTACGGTAACCAAGACGGTTGTGGCACGGTTCATTCGACATAACCTGATCTGCCGATACGGCGTCCCAGAAAGAATTATTACAGACAACGGTACCAATCTGAATAATAAGATGATCGCTGAGCTCTGCGAGCAGTTCAAGATACAGCACCACAATTCTTCTCCTTACAGACCGAAGATGAATGGGGCTGTAGAGGCAGCAAATAAGAACATCAAGAAAATCGTGCAGAAGATGACAGTGACTTATAAAGATTGGCACGAGATGTTACTGTTCTCTCTACATGGGTACCGTACCTCAGCTAGGACGTCAACCGGGGCAACTCCTTTCTCTTTGGTTTATGGTATGGAGGCAGTCTTACCGATTGCAGTACAAATACCCTCTCTCCGGATAATGAAGGATGCAAATTTGAACGAAGATGATTGGATCCAGACACGACTTGATCAGTTAAACCTTATTGATGAAAAGAGACTTGCTGCTATCTGTCATGGTCAGACGTATCAGAAACGGATGATCAGGGCATTTAACAAAAAGGTCAGACCACAGGAATATCAAGTTGGGGATCTGGTAATCAAGCGAATCATCCTTCCTCAGAGTGATCCAAGGGGAAAATGGACCCCTACGTACGAAGGGCCATTTGTGGTTAAGCATGTGTTCTCAGGAGGAGCAATGATATTGACCAACATGGATGGTGACGACCTTCCTCACCCCGCCAATGCAGACATAGTAAAAAGATACTACGCATGAAAAAAAAGACCCGCTAGGCTGACATGCCTAGGCAAAAATTAGGGCTTCCCGTCGAACCAAAAGGGTTCGGGCAAAATGTCTCATTGATCACTTTGCATCCAGAATCCGGTATCTATATCAAGTTCAGATGGCATCGATCAGTCAGCTTCACCTTCAACCAAGGTCATCAAGTGATGAGACGCTCGGAGTTATAAAGGCAATAGCAGAGTTGAAAACCAGTGGGATCATTCATTTCACACAGCTGTTTTATTTCCTTTTGTGCAAAATTTGTATAAACTCTTTTGCTCGGCGGCGTTCCTCTTACTAGGACGTCAGCCTCTTGTACACAAAACGCCTATTTACAGGCCATTCAAAATCAATACAAATATACTTTTTAGTTAAAAGTGCCAATTGTTTTTCTTTTTTGTTTTGTTTTGCGAAGAACGTCCAAGGTTCAATTTGTGATATATGCATTGACAATAATTTGCTAACTCATGAATATTTGCATACGAAATGAAGGATTTATTACAGGTAACGTTAGAAACAGGGGCAATAAAGAGTTGTCTGAGTAATCTAATTGTTCCGTCCTCCAAGGTACCAAGGTAGGTTCAGCTAAAGAACATAACCAAACATCCTAATTCCCCAGAGAATGAGCCAACAAAACAGTGCATTCTTCTCCAAGCTACAATCAAACCTTAAGGAAGTTGGGTATCCTCCCGCAGATCTCAACCTTCCCCAGCAGCATACATACTCATAACAAGCATCCCCGGCAGTCTTGGCCTAAGATTGTTCCCCGGCGGCATATCAAATACTCAAAGGAATCACTTCCCCCGCAGTTCAAAACATCCCCAGGAGAGTCCAATCTAGTTCCCCAGGAAAATTGGAATCCATCTCCCCAAGCAGTAAGCTTATCCCTAGTAGATTCTGGAAGCTTATCCCTCGCAAGGCACGAACGCGTCGTCCGGCTTTATTTAAAGAGTTATTTCCTTAACAGGATATAACTGGGTTATCCTCAGCCAAAAGCCACGGAAAGATCGTCGTCGACAGAATCTTCTTATCCCCAGCGGAGTCTATCAGCACTTCCAATACAACAAGGATATCCCCAGCAAATTATTATCAACAACTCAGCAAAGTATCTCTATCCCCACAGAGTATTGCTCCCCAGCATGGTCGCTAGAGTATTTTTCGCCCCGCAGAATCTTCCATTTGCCAAGTTTATTCCTCAAAGGAGTCATCTTCTCCTACCGGTATTCTTGCAATTATCATCCCCAGCGGAAGCAAAATCTATTCTCCAACGTCAGCCCAGGAGCGACTTCCCGGCACCCGTCAAGGATTTACTTTCCTAGACGAAAAACACATTCATAAAACATCACATACATCATTATAGCATGCATATATGCATCATATCATACAAACCTCATTCATGTTGAGAACATCATTGTTTGATCCATATCATACATTGCATATGACTGACCTTTACCTTTCAGGAAGGATTCAGCTAAATTCTCAATCATATTTCAAGACCTAGACCGGTTCAGTTAATCGACTCCAAAGATTTCTTATCCAGTTCAAGGCCTTCTCTAGTCCAGCTAAATCGACTTCCAACAGATTTTTCTGATGAAGACTCAGTAGAAGTTATTTCAGATTATAATTTCCTATGGTTCTCTCCCCGACGGTGCGTGAGATGATAATTCCATTTCAGATTATAATTTCCTATGGTTCTCTCCCCGACGGTGCGTGAGATGATAATTCCATTTTAGATTATAATTTCCTATGGTTCCCTCCCCGACGGTGCGTGAGGTGATAATTCCATTTCAGGTTATAATTTCCTATGGTTCCCTCCCCGACGGTGCGTGAGGTGTTAATTCCATTTCAGGTTATAATTTCCTATGGTTCCCTCCCCGACGGTGCGTGAGATGATAATTCCATTTCAGGTTATAATTTCCTATGGTTCCCTCCCCGACGGTGCGTGAGGTGATAATTCCATTCCAGGTTCTTCTCAGACGTCCGCTTTTGAGATTGTAATTGCCTATTGGTTCTCTTCCCGATACTGCGAAGATGGTAATTCCCACCAAGATTTTCTCAACGAGCGTTGTTGAAGTTAGAGTCACCCAAGGTTCTCTCACCGTTCATGCTGAGGTAGTAACCATCCCTGGTTCATTCATCATCTTGTGAAGCTCCAGATCCAACTCCTATAACCAGTCAGGACACATTTATACAAAGCATCTGAAAACCAGCTCCTGCAACATGTCAGGTACTCATTTTTCTTTTGCAGGTATGCAGGTTCTCGCTAAGGAATCTCTTACGCGATCAACATCCAGATGGCATCTATAAGCCCATCATCCCAAATCAATCTCCAAATGGCATCTATAAGCCCATTTCCACTATGTGAGCGCAAATTTCTGGGCACTCTAGTGTTCAATCATCTTCTACCCTCGGATTACGAAATGCACGTCAACCAATCTGCATCCTCAGGTCTACGAAGATTGAACAGGGGCAACTGTTGTACCCCAAAATTTTCCCTCCCATATTCTTCAAGAAAATGCCAAATCAAGCTTCAAAATTCCCCAAGGGTTGCACAGTGCAAGAGCCTCCTAAGCAGTCAAAATTAGGGTTTGTGTTCTGATCAAGAAAATGAAGTTTCCAAAGGTCCAATCAAGTCTCATATGCCTACAAATATGGTCAAGCATCCTCATATCAAGTTTCAAGACTTTCAGCTCAAAATTGCACAATCAAAACCCTAATTGCACTACAGTCAACTGTAGGGGCAAAATGGTCATTTGACAGTCAAAAGTTCAAATTTTTGGTCAACATATCATTTTGAAGCCACAAACATCATTTGATCAATGCTTGATCATGATTCTCAAAAGCTTGGCTCAAAAATCATCAAAATGCAAAAGTTTCCTTATTTGGACAGCTGAAAAAGTCAACTGTAAATTGACTAGGGCATAACTTTCACATGGATTATCAGAAAAATTCCATCCAAAGCTCATTTTGAAGAGAAAGACATTTCCTACAACTCATCTTCATACTTCAAGTCCAAGAAATGCTCTCACAAAAAGTTATCAATTTCAACATTATAGGTCATTTTCAAAAGTCAACAAAAAGGGACTTTAAGTCAAAGGCCATAACTTGAGATTGGTAAATCAAACTGACATGGGACCAAAGGCATTGGTTAGAGGACTCAAAGACCTTTCCAAAATGTCCAAGAACATGAGAAAAGCTTAAAAATTGAGCAAGGTATGCCTTGTGGAAGTTGGGAAATTTTTGGATATTTTGAAAAGTCAACATTGGTTCAAATGACCTAAAATTGCTAATGGGCCCATTTTTCTTCCACAATTCATCATCCCAAGCATGTGCACGACCACTTGGCCCAAAGGGAAGTATTTCTTCATTTTTTATTTATTTATTTGAATTTTTATTTATAATAATTCATTTAAATCAAATTAAATACATGGAAAATATTTAACCTAAGTTTTACAATCTTTTTTTTGCATGAAATCTACTCAATAATTCGTGCATAATCCAATATGGAAAGATTTGGAGATAATTGATCATGATTTGTACAAAAACACATGGGAAAAGATTGAAAAAGATCTTTGAAAATCAAATTTCAAAAACCATGAATGCAAATGATTTGGAGTGTTTTCTTTAACCTAATTCATTCCTACATATACAAGAAACACAACCCTAATGCCTTGGACCATTGAGCTGCGCTAGAAACCATTCACCAACTTGAAATTTTTTGCAAAAAAACTCATAACTGAAAAACACTTTTGCAGGGGATTCAAGGCATAATAGCTGTTCAAACATCTTCCTGGAGGTTCATTGAACGATTTCCAATCAAAAACATTCATCAAAACATCAAGAATTGGTACAATGAACCGGACCTGTGCACAAAAAATTTCATAATCTTGCATCTCAATCCATGCGTTCTTTGTGAATTTTAAAGCTTGATTCATGTTTGTCATTTGATTCTGAAGCTAACCCATATGTTTAATTGTATTTTAATGTGCTATACACGATTTCGCCATTGATAATATTTAGGGTTCAGGAAGCTCCGAATTGGGGGTTTTTGAAGGAGGAAAAATTGGAGTGTGAAACCACCACCATTGGAATCAGTGTGTCTGGACGATCTTAAACCCACCCTCGCGCTCAATTTATGAGCGTCATAGGGCTATTCGCTATTTTCCTAAAAGTGGCCAAGAAGAACACTTGAAAACGGTTGCTTATTTTGTTTATATTTCAGGAAAATAAAAAACCAACGAAGAAGATGATGTGGTGGCCAGCAACCATTGGCCCTTTTGAATTTTCGCGCTAAAAAGCACTAACGTTTTTGTTTCCTTTTATAATATTTGTTAGTTGTTTAATATTAACACGCGTGAATTGGTTCAGCTGGCAAGGCGTAGTGGTGGCAACGTACATGACCTGGGTTCGAGCCCCAGGTCTTCAGTATTCCCATATTATTTTTCAATTAACAATCACATGCAGGTTAATGTTGTTGTTCCATGATACACCTTCATAATCAAGCGTCCACACGTCCAAGGGAACTCAATCAAAGGCCAAGATCCAAGGAGCATGGTAGGTCCTAGTCAACACGCCAGCACGCTGCCTGGAAAAAGTCAAAAGGGCCAGGGTAAATGGGCCAGATTTACTAAGGCCTCACCTCCTATTTGGGGTCTGAACCCCCAGGTTTGCAAACCCTTTCCATTATTTTTTATTTTTCTTTGTTTCTTTATTTTCAATTATTATTTTTTTTAATTCTGTTAATTTAATTATTATTTTCATAAAAACATAAAACCATAAAAAAATCAGGAAAGAGAAAAACAATAAATATTTTTATTTCTAGTATTTTCATAAATAAATTGTATATAATTAAATCTAGTTTTAACTTAGGTTTTAATTTTAATTCTTTTACTAAAAATCTAAAAAAACATAGAATTAGGGTTCATATTAATTTTTTATCCTTTTTATTTTTATTTCATAAATAATTAAATAATTAGATATTTATTTTTATAATTAAATTTGTATATAAAAATTAGGGTTAATTTAGGTTAAAATTCAATGTTTTCTTAATAAATTAAAAGCCAATAGAATTAGGGTTAGCATTTAATTTTAATTAATTCTTTTTTCATATTAAACCCTAAAATACTAAAAAATACCAAAAAACAAGTTCTTTCTTTCTTTTAATTTTAATTAACTCCTCATTAGTTTAATTTTGCAAAAAGGGTCCAACGCCCTCGTTTCGATTTAATTCTTATTCGCATATTTATTTTATTTCTTTATAATATTTATGTATCTCTCCCAAGGCCAGGTAAATAATTGCCCGCACTTTTAAATTCTTTTACTTTCTTTATTTTTCTGTCAAATCGGGTCCTAGTTTAATTTTGGCGATGTGGACCCGCGCCTTTTGTAATAGCTTAGAATTTTTACTCTCTCGCAATATTTTTTAACTGTTAACAAATGGCATGAAAGAATGTATGGACAAAAATAAAAACAAGCGTAGAACGCCAATAACATGACAAGATAAATGCAAATGAAAACGACACACGAATCGCACACACCACCCCTAGGGTACGCCTCACTGTTGCCTTACCTCGAAAGGTGATCGTCGAGTAGAGGATGTCTTAGTAAGTCCTCATGATCCGGGAACCTGGCATGAGGGTAGCTTCTAAGGTGTCTTCCCATTGCTCTGGTGATCACCATGTCCCGAACCTCGAATTGACCCGAACACCTCCAATGGTGGTGCTACCTACCTCTCAATGATGGGATGGCACTACTTTAAAGGACATCTACACAGACGAATTCCTTAGGGTAGGTAGACGACTCTAGATACTTGCTCTAAATTTCAAAACAAATCAAAAATACTTTTCACACCAACACATTTTCAAAAGCTTTCGAAAGCAATTTTTCAAACACTCTTGAGGACCGATACAAGAGTCAAACTGAAATTTTCAAAGAAACTTTTTAAAACCCACAGTTGAAAAGCAAACAAACCATTTTTGAAAACACAAGTGAGCAAGTATCTAAGAGCCCATGGATAACCATGGATAGAAAGGGTGCTAACACCTTCCCTTTCTATAACCTACCTCCCGAACCGAGAGCAATCTCTTTAAGGAATTTTTCTGTGCTTTTGTCCTTTCCATTTGGAGAAAATAAAAGACGGTGGCGACTCTTGCTTCCGCGACATTTCGCGAACCAGCGTTAAACAGTCAGTTCCAGATCCACTGATCACAATCTCCATCTTTGGTACTTTTTCTTCATATTTTTCTGTTCCCGATGTTGAGTGTTATGTTGTGACATCTACTTTGACCTTTGTTTATCAAACCTGATCTTCTTGTCTGCACCAGGTTTCTTTGCTTCCACAAATCCTAGTCCAGACTTGTTTCCCATATTTTGTCCAACCTGAAGGATTTCTTCCAATTTGTCAGTTCCATTTGTCAGCATCTTGACAGATTTGGTCATCTGATTCAGTTTTGAGTTCAGCATTTGAACTTCCCCTTCTAGATGACTTATAGTTTCAAGGTCTGCCCTTTTTTCAGCCTCCAGCTTTATGATGAGTTTTGTTTGTTTCTCATTCTGCACACAGACTTCAGCACTTCTGATACACAATTTCTTGTAAGTATCAGCCAGTTCTTCAAATGTCACTTCCTCATCACTAGTGTCACTTTCAATGGAACAAACACCAGTTAGTGCAGTAACTAGTTTGGCAGATTCTTCTTTAGAATTACTTTCTGAATCACATTCAGACCAGGTAACAGTCATTCCTTTCTTTTGTTTAATAAAGGTAGGACATTCAGCTCGAATATGCCCATATCCTTCACAACCATGGCATTGAATTCCTCTGCCTTGATTTCCCTTCTCTTCTGACCTTGGTCTTCTGCTGGAACTGTCAATGTCAGATGGGATGTTATGAACATTAGACCTTGACTTTGGATCTATTCTTTTGATGAGTTTGTTGAATTGTCTTCCAAGCATGGCTGTAGCTTCTGAAATATTTTCTTCTTCATCCTCCTTGTTTTCATCTTCAGTGTTGGATACAAGTGCTATGCTCTTGTTCTTTTTGTCAACATTTTCAGTGATCCCCATCTCAAAAGTCTGAAGAGACCCAATGAGTTCATCCACTTTCAACTTGCTGATATCCTGGGCTTCCTCTATAGCAGTTACCTTCATTGCAAATCTTTTAGGCAAGGATCTGAGAATCTTTCTCACCAGTTTTTCTTCTGACATCTTTTCTCCCAATGCTCCTGAGGTGTTGGCAATCTCCAAGATGTTCATGTGAAACTCATGAATGGTTACATCTTCCATCATTTTTAGATTCTCAAACTTGGTAGTCAGCATCTGAAGCCTTGACATTTTTACTTTGGAAGTGCCCTCATGGGTAGTTTTGAGAGTGTCCCAAACTTCCTTGGCCAGTTCATATTGATGTACTAGTCTGAATATGTTTCTATCAATTCCATTGAACAAGGCATTTAAAGCTTTGGAATTTCCCAGGGCTAACTCATCTTCTTCTTTACTCCATTCTTCCTCAGGCTTCAGACTGATTGTCCCATCTTTCTCAGTTATGGTGGGATGGTTCCATCCTTTGTCAGCAGCTCTCCAGGCCTTTTTGTCCAGAGATTTTAAGAAGGCAATCATACGAGGTTTCCAGTAGTCATAATTTGTTCCATCCAGAATGGGTGGTCTATTTCCAAAAACTCCTTCTTTGTCCATAGTGCCAGAAAGTGATATCCCTAGATCTCACCCAGTAATACAGGCAGGGTGCCTGCTCTGATGCCAATTGAAATTCTGGCTGCAGATACTCAATGTCACAGTCAATGTTATGACATTGTATCTGACTTTCTATAAGACAGTAAATACAAAAATAGTAAAGAACACAGTCAATTGTTTACCCAGTTCAGTGTGAAACAACACCTACTCTGGGGCTACCAAGCCAGGGAGGAAATCCACTATAAGAGATATTAATTCAGGAATAAACCAACCAGTTTATCTCCTTCACTTAAGACCTACCCAATGCAACTTCAATCTAAGTTCTACTTAAACCTGAGTTCCTACTCACTCCCCCTCAATCATAGCAGTGATACTTAAAACAATTGACTAATGAATTAATGAAGACACTCTTCAAAACATACACTTGATTATGCTTCACAGCTTTTTAATCAAGTAACACAAACACTCTTGCTTCACAGCTTTGAGTGATACATAAACCTAACTTGACTTTGCTTCAAGGCTTTAGTCAAGAGACACAAAACACTCTTGCTTCACAGCTTTGAGTGATACATAAACCTAACTTGACTTTGCTTCAAAGCTTTAGTCAAGAGACACAAAACACTCTTGCTTCAAAGCTTTGAGTGGTACAAAAACCCTTACAAACAAAACCTATTCCAAGTCACTTATCACAATGATAATTGCTTGGATTACAGCAGTTAAAACTATACAGTTTCTGATTGATCTTCAGTCCAAAGAGATATTTTCCAAACAGCAGACCTGTTGAATATATAGCAGTTGTTTCTTCAGTTAGGTTTTCCACAAAAAGCTAGGGTTAATTAGGTTTAACCATAAGACTTAGTCACAAGACTTTATCAACCAGTTTAGGGTTGAGCTAGGTTAACCCAAAGACAACGGGAGATTCTGTTCTGGAAGGAATGAGCCAACTTCCTGAAAAATCTCAGAATTAACCAAACTGCACTACTGTTAGATCAGTACTGGATGTCTTAACATTTGTTATGACATCAGAATTCCTGTTTACTGAGAAGACCATAAATGTGATCTTTTTGCAAAATGCTCAGATACACACTCATAAACAGCAGTACCTGTATGCCACTATTTTTCTGCAAAGGTACCTAATAAACCAGTACCTAATAAATCAGAATGTTATGACATTAGTCATGACATTCACATGCATGGTTTTACCAAAAATGCATGCCAATAACTAAACACCTACAAACTCCCCTTTGGCAGATTTTTGGCTAAAGCCCCTAAGCAATCAGAGAATAGATAGCAGCAGAATAAATGTGACTGCAGAAAAATATAGTGTCTATCAAGTAATTAACCCACAAAATATCTCCCCCTCTTTAGCCACAAATGGGCCAAAGATACATGTACTTAAATGTTTATACAGTCATCCAGAAAAAGTAATAAAGACAACAACTAAAATCTGAACACACTTGCAAACTCCACCAGGAACCAGCATCAACTCCACCAACCTTTAAGCACTGTCCCCTTCAGAGGAGCTACTTTCTTCAGTATTGAGTTGATCTTCAGCAGCAGCCTCTTCCCTTCTGTTTCCTTCAGCCTCCTCCTGTTCTAACCTGGAAATTAGGTTTTCTAGAGTCTTTTTCCTAGTCTCCAGCTCTTTGCAGGTCTCTTTCAATATAGCTATAACATCAGATGTTTTGGACTGAGTTTTTACAGATGATGTCTCAGCTGATGTTATGACAATATCAGGAACATGAGATCCATGAAAAAGCTTGTAGTGTAACCCAAGAGCAGGAGCTCTTTTGCAAGCAGTATCTCTCGCCACCAGGATATCAGGGTACTGTGCAAGGATAATTCCACAAAGGAGGGAGGGAAAGGCAATAGGGCCTTTGACAGCAAAGCTACCAGCATGTTTTAAAGTTTGTTCAAAAATATACCTGCCATAGTCAAATTCAGTCTTGGTTCCCACAACATAAATGAATCTCCCCAATCCTGTGGAGATAGTTGATTTGTGGTTGGTAGGGACCCAGTTGGCTGCACCAATCTTGTGCAGGATGGCAAATTTCATGCTCACTTTGCTGGCATTCAGCTTGCCTTTCAAGGGCCAGCACTTGACTTGTCTTGCTGTGATGGTTTGGCATACTTCATTGTTAGTGACTTCTAGTTCAGGGCAATCCTCATTTGATCTTCCAAGAAATTTGTTAATTTCTGATGGATAGAAATTAACCCTTCTTCCTCTAACATAAACACATTCAAAGTCAGCTGACCTTCCATCATAACATTCATCAGACAAGTTCACTACAAATTCCTTGACCAGATTTTCAAAGCACTTGGTAAATTTTACCACAGTCTTCATTAGTCCAGCAGCTTTGATCAGGTCCATGATTTCCTTGCAATCCATGGCACCATTGTTTAGTTCTCTTTCTAAAGCTATTCTCTTTAAGCAAACATACTTCCATCTATTGGCATTGTCAGGGTGGTGAAAAGAGATGTTGTCTGTTGGGACTTCAGGAACTCTAGCCATTTTGCTGGAAGGGAGTTTCCTTTTGATAGGAATGTATTCAACATTAATTTCAAACTCTGATTCCTCATCAGAATCAGAAGACTCAGGTTCTTTTCTCTTCTTTGTAATTGGTTGTCTAGCAGGTTTTGAGAGACTCCCAGTATGCACTTGGGCTTTCACCTTCCCTTTGGACATTCCAGTCTTCACAGTACCAGTCTTCCTTTCAGACCTGGTTTTCTTATCAGCAGGTTTCTCTTTGTTCAGACCTTTTGCAACATCTTGATTGCCCTTCCTGTTTATCATTCTCCTAGCTATGCTAGGGTTGATATTTGCAATCAGGTCATTGTCTGAGTATTCCTCATCCACGTCAATAACAGGTGGTTCAACATTCTTCTCTGAAGGGTTCTGAATGTCATCCAGGTTTTCAGATGGTTTTTGAATGTTGTCATCTGAGGTCTCAACATTCTCAAAGACATCTAGATTTGCTTCAACATTTGGGCTTGCTGATTCTTGATTTAATGGAACAGAAATCCCCGGTACAAAGGGTTCTCACTCAAGATTCTTGTAACAAGCCTAGCTATTGCTTGGTGTACATGAGCTGATCCTTCCCTATTAGGTACAGAAGATGAAGGTTGAGAGGGATTACCGGAAGACGTCGCCTGAGACCTTCCTGCATGCCTTGTTCTCAGCTTTTTGACCTTGGAAGGGTTAGTTTCTATTTCTCTTAGAGGAGTAATCTCCAGGACTTTAGAATCCATGCATGAGGTGATTGCTCGAGAATCTTGATCAGATGATGAAGATGAAACGGTTGTCTTGGATGAGGATGAAGTTTGAGACATTTTGATTGACTTGGAAAACCAGTAGCAACTAGGGAGAAAACTTTGAATGAGAGAAAAAGAGATGTTGCAAAGTCGAGAGTGGAAGGAGGCAAATGTGTGTCTATTCAACTTCTTAGTAATTTTGAAAGAATTTGGGAAATATATGATTAACCCACTTAAAATAGACTTAACAAAAATAACTCCTTCAACCCTTGTTTTGAGAAAAATTAATTGTTATAATTTCTCATGTTGGCAAATACCCATCTTGCCCCTCAAGTTTTCAAGTTGATTTGCATCAAGAGCCTTGGTAAAAATGTCAGCCAGCTGTAGGTTAATGACACCATGTTCCAGTTTAATTGTCTTCTCCTCTACAAGGTCTCTGATAAAGTAATTTTTAAGGTCAATGTGCTTGGTCCTGCTATGCTGAATAGGGTTCTTGGAAATATTGATTGTATTCAGATTGTCACAATACAATGTCACAACATCTTGTGAGACATTATACTCAGCGAGCATCTGTTTTGTCTAGATAATTTGAGAACAGCTACTACCAGCTGCAACTATTTCCGCACAAAGTTGAAAAGGAATTCTTTTGACATGAATCATAGCTCTGGCAGATTCCTGTATGATCCTATTTTTCCTTCTGTCAACTCCATTTTGTTGAGGAGTTATAGGAGAAGAGAATTCATGACTAATTCCTTCTGAGAAACAGAACTTATTAAACTTGCTGTTTCCAAATTCCTTGTCATGATCACTTCTGATTCTGACAATACACCCTTCTTTTTGAGTTCTTTTGCACAGTTCTTTAACAACTTCAAAGTTATTCACCACATCATAGACATATCTCTTTTCACCAAGCCTTTCCACTTGATGTTCACCACAAACCCTCCCTTTATCAATTTGTAGTCTTGGAATCCTTCTGACTGCTTCCATAGAGATAGTCCTTTTCATTCTTCTTAGATGAAGATGGCCAAGTTTTTGGTGCCACAGTTTCACCTCTTTTTCTTCTTTGGCAATAGAACACATAGTGGAGTTATTAGTGTTCTCAGGCTGCCACAAGTAACAGTTGTCTTTAGATCTGATTCCTTTCATTACAACTTCTTGTTTTTCATTTATTACAAGACATTCAGATTTTGAGAAATTGACCTTGAATCCATGATCACACAATTGACTGATACTAATGAGATTAGCAGTCAGGCCTTTTACCAATAGTACTTCATTCAGATTTGGAACTCTAGGGCAGTCCAAATTACCAACTCCTTTGATTTCACCTTTAGCACCATCTCCAAAGGTCACATAACTAGTGGTGTGAGGTTTAACATGATTGAGAATGTTCTTGATTCCAGTCATGCGCTTAGAACACCCACTGTCAAAGTACCAGTCTTCCTTTGCAGAGACTCTCAGGGAAGTGTGGGCTATCAGGGAAGTAGCCTTTTTCTTCCATTGAGGAGTATGTGGTACCCTGTTAGCCTTAGGTTTGACACCTGGGTTTTGATTAGGGTATCCATACAATCTGAAGCAGAAAGGCTTTATGTGACCAAACCTCCCACAATGGTGACATCTCCATCTTTGGTACTTTTTCTTCATATTTTTCTGTTCCCGATGTTGAGTGTTATGTTGTGACATCTACTTTAAACTTTGTTTATCAGACCTGATCTTCTTGTCTGCACCAGGTTTCTTTGCTTCCACAAATCCTAGTCCAGACTTGTTTCCCATATTTTGTCCAACCTGAAGGATTTCTTCCAATTTGTCAGTTCCATTTGTCAGTATCTTGACAGATTTGGTCATCTGGTTCAGTTTTGAGTTCAGCATTTGAACTTCCCCTTCTAGATGACTTATAGTTTCAAGGTCTGCCCTTTTTTCAGCCTCCAGCTTTATGATGAGTTTTGTTTGTTTCTCATTCTGCACACAGACTTCAGCACTTCTGATACACAATTTCTTGTAAGTATAAGCCAGTTCTTCAAATGTCACATCCTCATCACTAGTGTCACTTTCAGAGGAACAAACACCAGTTAGTGCAGTAACTAGTTTGGCAGATTCTTCTTCAGAATTACTTTCTGAATCACAGTCAGACCAGGTAACAGTCATTCCTTTCTTTTGTTTAAGAAAGGTAGGACATTCAGCTCGAATATGCCCATATCCTTCACAACCATGGCATTGAATTCCTCTGCCTTAATTTCCCTTCTCTTCTGACCTTGGTCTTCTGCTGGAACTGTCAATGTCAGATGGGATGTTATGAACATTAGACCTTGACTTTGGATCTATTCTTTTGATGAGTTTGTTGAATTGTCTTCCAAGCATGGCTATAGCTTCTGAAATATTTTCTTCTTCATCCTCCTTGTTTTCATCTTCAGTGTTGGATACAAGTGCTATGCTCTTGTTCTTTTTGTCAACATTTTCAGTGATCCCCATCTCAAAAGTCTGAAGAGACCCAATGAGTTCATCCACTTTCAACTTGCTGATATCCTGGGCTTCCTCTATAGCAGTTACCTTCATTGCAAATCTTTTAGGCAAGGATCTGAGAATCTTTCTCACCAGTTTTTCTTCTGACATCTTTTCTCCCAATGCTCCTGAGGTTTTGGCAATCTCCAAGATGTTCATGTGAAACTCATGAATGGTTTCATCTTCCATCATTTTTAGATTCTCAAACATGGTAGTCAGCATCTGAAGCCTTGACATTTTTACTTTGGAAGTGCCCTCATGGGTAGTTTTGAGAGTGTCCCAAACTTCCTTGGCCAGTTCATATTGATGTACTAGTCTGAATATGTTTCACTCAATTCCATTGAACAAGGCATTTAAAGCTTTGGAATTTCCCAGGGCTAACTCATCTTCTTATTTACTCCATTCTTCCTCAGGCTTCAGACTAATTGTCCCATCTTTCTCAGTTATGGTGGGATGGTTCCATCCTTTGTCAGCAGCTCTCCAGGCCTTTTTGTCCATAGATTTTAAGAAGGCAATCATACGAGGTTTCCAGTAGTCATAATTTGTTCCATCCAGAATGGGTGGTCTATTTCCAAAAACTCCTTCTTTGTCCATAGTGCCAGAAAGTGATATCCCTAGATCTCACCCAGTAATACAGGCAGGGTGCCTGCTCTGATGCCAATTGAAATTCTGGCTGCAGATACTCAATGTCACAGTCAATGTTATGACACCGTATCTGACTTTCTATAAGACAGTAAATACAAAAACAGTAAAGAACACAGTCAATTGTTTACCCAGTTCAGTGTGAAACAACACCTACTCTGGGGGCTACCAAGCCAGGGAGGAAATCCACTATAAGAGATATTAATTCAGGAATAAACCAACCAGTTTATCTCCTTCACTTAAGACCTACCCAATGCAACTTCAATCTAAGTTCTACTTAAACCTGAGTTCCTACTCACTCCCCCTCAATCACAGCAGTGATACTTAAAACAATTGACTAATGAATTAATGAAGACACTATTCAAAACATACACTTGATTATGCTTCACAGCTTTTTAATCAAGTAACACAAACACTCTTGCTTCACAGCTTTGAGTGATACATAAACCTAACTTGACTTTGCTTCAAGGCTTTAGTCAAGAGACACAAAACACTCTTGCTTCACAGCTTTGAGTGATACATAAACCTAACTTGACTTTGCTTCAAAGCTTTAGTCAAGAGACACAAAACACTCTTGCTTCAAAGCTTTGAGTGGTACAAAAACCCTTACAAACAAAACCTATTCCAAGTCACTTATCACAATGATAATTGCTTGGATTACAGCAGTTAAAACTATACAGTTTCTGATTGATCTTCAGTCCAAAGAGATATTTTCCAAACAGCAGACCTGTTGAATATATAGCAGCTGTTTCTTCAGTTAGGTTTTCCACAAAAAGCTAGGGTTAATTAGGTTTAACCATAAGACTTGGTCCCAAGACTTTATCAACCAGTTTAGGGTTGAGCTAGGTTAATCCAAAGACAACGGGAGATTCTGTTCTGGAAGGAATGAGCCAACTTCCTGAAAAATATCAGAATTAACCAAACTGCACTACTGTTAGATCAATATTGGATGTCTTAACATTTGTTATGACATCAGAATTCTTGTTTACGGAGAAGACCATAAATGTGATCTTTTTGCAAAATGCTCAGATACACACTCATAAACAGCAGTACCTGTATGCCACTATTTTTCTGCAAAGGTACCTAATAAACCAGTACCTAATAAATCAGAATGTTATGACATTATTCATGACATTCACATGCCTGGTTTTACCAAAAATGCATGCCAATAACTAAACACCTACAAGCCTGATAAGAAATAAGTCCACAACAACCACGAATCAAAATCCTATCTCCAACCATGAATATTGAAGAAGCAGCTTGAATCTCTTGAATGAAGATAATAGCCTCAAAGCCATACAGGAACCCTAATTTTCAAGATTCTTGATCACGTGCCAAAAATGTTGTTAGCGAATGTATGCAATGTTAAATGACCTAATGGAGTTATGTACATGATAAAAGCGCGAAAATGCATAAACCCGATAAAAGTAAGAGGGTAGGACAAATTTGGGGTATTACAAATGCCCCTATTTTATCGTCTTAAACCTGAAAGTACGATTGGCACATGCCTTTTAGAAGTTCAAGGTTGAATATGATTAAATATCAATGCCAAAAATTTGTCCTGAGAGAGAGTAAGTGTTTTCTTTATTTATTTATTTTGTGATATCTGCTGGGGGAAAGAAATTTTTTTTCAATGAAGAGACAGAGATTGGACTTGTAACGTGGCTTGATGCCAATACAAGACAAATGGTTGGTATGAAAAGACGGCGGACGAGGTCTACGGGCGACCTACGATCCTAAGGTGACACATGAGAGTGATTTAACAGAGAACCTAGCCAAAGGGAGATCTCAGATTCTAAGACAAAGTATATGGAAATAACCTAGCCAAGAGGCGATCTCAGGTTCGACGATGATTTGAGGGAAGAACCTATCCAAGAGACAATCTCAGGTTCGACGAAGGTGATCTAAGGAGGAACCTAGCCAAGAGGCGATCTCAGGTTCGACGAAGGTGATCTAAGGAGGAACCTAGCTAAGAGGCGATCTCAGGTTCTAAGATGATCTAAGGAAGAACCTAGCCTACGGGCGATCTCAGGTTCTAAGATGATCTAAGGAAGAACCTAGCCAAGAGGCGATCTCAAGTTCTAAGATGATTTAAGGAAGAACCTAGCCAAGAGGCGATCTCAAGTTCGACGATGATTTATGGGAAGAACCTAGCCAAGAGGCGATCTCAGGTTCTAAGATGATCTAAGGAAGAACCTAGCCAAGAGGAGATCTCAGGTTCTAAGATGACCTAAGGGAAGAACCTATCCAAGAGGTGATCTTAGGTTCTAAGATGATCTAAGGAAGAACCTAGCCTACGGGCGATCTCAGGTTCGACGATGATTTATGGGAAGAACCTAGCCAAGAGGCGATCTCAGGTTCTAAGATGATCTAAGGAAGAACCTAGCCTACGGGAGATCTCAGGTTCTAAGAAGGAAACATGGGTTACGACATGACGATTGTTTAGATAAGCGACACGGACGAGCATCAAGAAAGGTTAAAGACGCACTAGTGTTTGATTCAATACGGACGAGTATTGAAAGAAGATACGGACGAGTATCAAAGGTTAAACACGGACGAGTGTTTGAATCAATACGGACAAGTATTGAAAGAAGATACAGACGAGTATCAAAAATGTTTAAACACGGACGAGTGTTTGATTCAATACAGACGAGTATTGAAAGAAGATACAGACAAGTATCAAAAGGTTAAACACGGACGAGTGTTTGATTCAATACGGATGAGTATTGAAAGAAGATACAGGTGAGTATCAAAAGTTTAAACACAGACGAGTGTTTGAATCAATACGGACGAGTATTGGAAGGAGATACGGACGAGTATCAAAAGGTTAAACACAGACGAGTTTTTGATTCAATACGGACGAGTATTGAAAGAAGATACGAACGAGTATCAAAAGGTTAAACACGTACGAGTGTTTGAATCAATACGGACGAGTATTGAAAGGAGATACGGACGAGTATCAAAAGGTTAAACACGGGCGAGTGTTTGATTCAATACGGACGAGTATTGAAAGAAGATACAGGTGAGTATCAAAAGGTTAAACACGGACGAGTGTTTGAATCAATACGGACGAGTATTGAAAGGAGATACGGACGAGTATCAAAGGTTAAACACGGACGAGTGTTTGAATCAATACGGACGAGTATTGAAAGGAGATACGGACGAGTATAAAAGGTTAAACACAGACGAGTGTTTGAATCAATACGGACGAGTATGGAAAGAAGATACAGGTGAGTATCAAAAGTTTAAACACAGACGAGCGTTTGATTCAATACGGAAGAGTATTGAAAGAAGATACGGATGAGTATCAAAGGTTAAACAGGGACGGGTGTTTGATTCAATACGGACGAGTGTTTGAAAGACTGACACTGATGGGTGTTTAGGAATGGACACAGACGAGTGTTTAGGGAACTAACTACCAGACAAGAACTGGGTTTAGAATGACAAAGTGTATTGATTTTGTTTGGTATTGAAAAGGTGAAGGTCATTGACTAGGGATTTTGGGCATGATACCCTCATGTAGGGATGTATTGTTTTCCTTGAATAATTCAGGTCTTTCATGTAAGGTACCTGATCTGGCTTATGCTTTGTATGCATGTTTGAATTTCTTTTTCCGCAAAGATCCATTCTGATGGATCGGCTACGCGCTTTTGAGGATGTAATGTTATGCAGTGATAACTATATGCAGTGTGAAGAACTAAACTTCATAGGGATAAGAGAAGGCTTGCTGGGAACCATGCTCATCACTGGGGACGCCAATATGTATCGATGTTGGAAGCCTGCAGTATCAAAGGTTGTTGGGGATACTGATAAAAATTTGCACTGGAGAGCTCTTGAAGACTAAAGATCATTGTTGACTCTGCTGAGGATTGAATTGATGACGAAGCGATTCTTTAGGTACAATGCTGGATTCTGAATCGTACCGTTAGGGAAGAGATAATCTGGCCGGACTCCCATACATCCTAACTGAAGAAGATGGTAGAACTGAATATGCCGAAGAATGGATACTGAACACCATGTGGATCCCTTTGAATGCATGCCCCGAGTTTACGCACACTGGGGAATTATCTCTTGAATCACTTGGGGAATAAGAGATGGGCGTGGACACTTATGAGTGTCCCGGTTGAACTCTGCGAATTCCCCAGTTTAGCTCCGCGAATGCCCCGGTTTAGCTCCACTGGGGATGTTCTTAATTAACTCCACTGAGGATCCACTTGTGCGTGCTTGTCAAATGACGACTCCGAATTTCCAAATTCACTTGGGGAATCAGGTTTGAAATTGTCTGTAGCAGATGAAGGCAGATTTGTGCACTGGCCAGGTCAGGGTTACCATTATGGTGCTTTTGACTTAGTTCGTCTCGTACAACATAACTGACTTGAGCAACTTTGTAAGTACGAATGAGGAATGCCCCTGTCTGTGGGATCTCTGAGAAGCTCTATGTTGAATAGAAGACCGGAATGTTCATGGCATAATACGATATGAGGTGGCCTGCCCCAATGTCTTGAGCCACGAAACAAACTTCTCTTGATTACAGCTTTCTTGGAGAGATTTGTTGAATCTCGACGTAACTGCCCCAGGTTGAATGAATTCTGAATAGATCTCTCGACGTGATAGCCTCTGATTGATCGAACTTGAAGAGATTTATCGATGTGATAGACTCTGATTGACAGCTTTGAGGGAATGCCCCGGATTTGGCTGATCTTGGAGAGATTGACTCTCGACTTGACGGCCCCAGATTAGCAGTTTTAAGGGAATGCCCCAGATTGATGGAATCTTCTAACTTTATCCCTGAAGGGTACTCAAGTTATGAAGCACCAAGATGTTTTCTCTGGACAAAATCACTGGTTAACATGCTACTGGATAAGTCATATCTCTTATGACAGCTGACTCTTGCTTCAACAGGGTATTCAAGCCTCTCTTCTCTAACAAGATTGAGCTCTTCACCGATTGTTCATTGTGCAAGCTTACTTGATATCAATCAGTTGTTTTGTATGCAGAAGAATGTTTATTATGAGAATGATAATTCTAATGCAACACATATGTAAGTCTTGAAGTTTGAAAAAACTTTGAATGAAATGACGTCACAACTCTGTTGTGAACGAGTCACTAGCTAGAGAGAAACATTTTCAAATTCCTTTTTTAGTAAAGATAACGCAAGCATATGATACCAACACTGATATTCAAACATACCTCTTAGGAGTCAGTTAAACGCTATCTCGTTGTAGCACGCTATCGAATTGACCCATGCTTCAGTTAGGACTTTTATGGGTTGTAACGTGGCCTGGTTCACGGTTTTAGAAAAAAGGTTTTAAGGCTCAAAATTATTTGGTGCCCACCCATTCTCCATGATGTTCTCCATTCATATGTTCATTTAACCTTATATAAGCATTCATCTCTCTAGAAGAGTTTGCGATGGTTGAGCAACCACTGTGGTTTCTTGGACACGACAGTCACTTCACCTTTTGCTTTTGGTGTCTGATCAGACGACTTTGTTCTTTGATGAGGATTTTCATTGGTAATCCTTTTCTCGCCTTTTAGGCTTTTCAATTTCTTTCTTGCTTTCCCTAATTTTTTCCTGGACAAATTATTTTGAATTTCGATTTGAAAGTCCAGCGGGATGCCCCAATTTTTGCCTAAGCGACTTGTTTTCAAGTTTCGACTTAGCGGGGATTTTTGTTTCTTTCTTATTCGTATTTTCCATTTTGAAAAAGTCGTTGATCTTTGCATTGTTTTTGATTTGTCAGAAGTGATCGTGACTGCCTGAGTCTCTAGTAGATGATGGATAGCCATTATTGTATCGTCATTTGCTGACCTTTTGACGTGCGAGGGATACTCATTGGGGTATCGTTAGTTGATGCACGTTGCCGATAGACGAAGGTTAACCATTGTGGTTTTGACTTCCCTCAACCTTTTGATGGATAACCATTGTTGTATCCTTGGATGCACACTCTTGATGAGTTCTGAATGATTGATCAAATTAGCTGAACACTACCCGCCCCAGGGTTGAAATGAGGGTTTTTTCTGAATAGAAAGAAAACTCCTACTTCGAAGGCTCAGAGGGGTTAACGAGGGTCTATCTTCCTTATATCTCCGGTGTTTAGGGATTTGAAACAAGGTCTGTACATCGTCAGCAGGGTCTTACTCAAAAGCGTACCAACCAGAGATTTTTGCATTTTTAGATTGTCATCCTCCTCCTTTGAATCTTTACCTAAGCATAAGACTAGGAAATCTGGCATCAATATGCAAGTAAAACATTTAAAGAGTGATAACGAATGGATGAGTAAAAATGAAAGGAACACTTCAAGACAAGCATACTTATTGCATTAAGATTTCCGCTCAAAAACAGACAAGTTTCTATATACAAGCGATGTTTAAACAAACAAGCAAGAATGCAAATGAAAATGCGGTAAAGAAGCCCATGATTGCCACTGTTGAGGAGACTTGACTCCGTATGGACTTGCTGATTTTGACGACTTTCTGTAGTCTTGATGCTCGAGTGTGCGAGAGAATTCCCCTCTGATCTGATGTGAACACAACAGTCTCTGAATTAATCCAGTCTTGGACTTGGTCTCTGGATGACATACCATCTTCAATCGATTGGCCAGGTGCCCCAGTATAATATGCGTAGAAGATCCTTTCAGGAGAACAAATGAATGACTTACCCAATGAATCGGCATAAACTGCATCACCAAGCATATCATGTCTTAAAGAAATAATAGACATCATTATCAGAGTTTCCATGACCTGGCTTATCTGAGTCATTGATCCATTATCTTCCTGCTTGAAGAAGTTTCTGACTACGAGCCAAAGCTTGCATGTATATCGCTCGGATTTATTCCATAACTGATCTCTGAGCATGTGCGGTCAGAAATCAAGTTGAACCTTTGAAGATAACCCCAGGTCTGAACAAGAATCCCCAATCTTCGGGTACCTGTTATGAATGCATGAATATGCATGGGGTGCATGAATGAATGCCATGTCATGTTCTGTCATTTCCAAGGAATTTACATGCTTTGATTTTGATTTTACGCAAGTAAGGGATGGAAGGGTTCAACACAAGGCTTGCAAATATGATTCCTTGGAAATAATAGAATATCTATGTTAAGCATGTGGTTAACCATGTTATGTATGCAAAGGCATGAGATCAAAGAGGATCAAGGTTCCATCATTTCTGAATATGATTGCTGCATTGTTCTGAACCATATAAGTATCATCAGATCAAAGGTCCGACATAGCTTCTGCACATATAAGAACCAAGTACCATGTGTATCTCCCATTGTACGGGGTCAAGGCTTCTGGAACATCAGATACTGTTGAGAATTTCTTAACATGCTGGGAATACCAAGATTGAAGGCTTGAATGAACCTCCAAGTAAACAAGTCAGGAGCTCAGAAAATAAATCTGATAGCCATACGGTCACCAACAGGATATAGCATATGCATAAAGTCATAACAGAAATCCAGATCATAGCCATTAGAACCAATAGTTACCGTCTGAGCATAGTCACAACCCGAGCATGAGTAACCATCTGAACATAGTCACCATCTGTACCTGTAATAAGAATTCCCTCCCCGCTCACGGGTGAAAACTAGGTCAGGGTAAGGCAATGGTAACTCAGAATCGAGGGTACTCCTGAAAAACTATCGCTGTATCACCTACGTGAAAACGATAGCCCCTCATTTGTACCTCATCTGAGCATGGACGACATGGCGGCGATAGTGAGACCTAAGTCAACTAGCCGTTCATGTTCCACTTTATTCGTAGGGTTCCTATGGTATACAACTCTGGCCTGGGTATTGGGCCTTTTACCTCAATAGTAGCACCCACCCAATAAGAAGCAGATCCAGTACAACAGTAGTATATGGAAGACAGTAAAATGCAATGCATATGTATGCTCAAGTATATAAAAAATGAATGAATAAACTGAAAGCATAAAGATAAACACCCAAATGAAAGAAAGCAAGAGCTAGGAGCGACTCCGGGATGGACCAGCATTTGGTCGACCTGTCCCCAGTGAAGTCGCCAGCTGAAACAACCGGCTGAAAATCATCAAACAATGAAGTCTCCATCGAACGTCTTTTATCCCACATGTAGGGAAAGGTAAACATCGAGAAAACCTGAGAAGGGAGAAGTCACGGTCTTGAGACCGAGAGATCGAGTAAGGGAGTCTATTACGCGAGGGGAAGGTATTAGCACCCCACACGCACGTAGTACTCTACGGTATCCACTCTTGTTGTCTATCTTATGGGTGTGTTTAATCTATGCTTACTGTTTACTATACTACTGCTAAAGGGAGAATGCATGCAAAAGAAAAAGGAAAAGAATGTAGGGAAAATAAAATTGTGCTCGCTTGAGCCCTACCCCAATGCCTACATATCCTTTTTGAGGAATCAGAGCCACTGTAGTTCGGATCACATGTTTTTGTTTGTTTTGTGTTTTTTATGGACAATGTTAATTCCGCCTTCTGCCGCAGCTCGACCTTTGGATACTTATTCGTTGGCACATAAGTAAACTAATCATGTCCTTACCTGAAAAGGGTTTTTAGAGGAAAGGTGCTTGAGCGCACAAAATGGTTTGAATTTGTTTATATTTTTGTTACCTTGAAAAAGGGTTTAACTATGATTAGCATGTTTTTGATTTGCCGAGAAAAGAAGTTTTTGTTATGAATGCAAGGATGCAAAGAGGGGAAGAAAAGAGTCTAAGGGAGACTACCCTATTTCTAACCTAATGTTATCATGTAATGGTAGCCCTAAGTCAAGGATGAATGAAAGGGGAAATTTCTACCTAATGTTAGCATGCATGGTTTACAACCTAAGGTCTAACTTGCGTTAGAACGGAGCGAGTGCATCCTAAGGGAACATGGTATGTAGAGGGATGAAGCAAGCAAGCCAGCAAATAGAGCACACCTAAAGAGATCCTGCCTAGGTTAGCATGTCGAAGAAAAGTCTAAAAAACTATCCTATAGGGAGCATACAATGAGAGCGAAGTCGTGATCTCAATTTCTAAATTGAGTGACTCATCGATCAATCAAGAAAGGAAAGCGATAAAATCCTATAGGGAGTATGCACTGAGAGCGAAGTCGTGATCTCAATTTCTAAATTGAGTGACTCATCGATCAACAAGAAAGAATGGAAAGCGATAAAACCCTATAGGGAGCATGCACTGAGAGCTAAGTTGTGATCTCAATTGCTAAATTGAGTGACTCATCGATCGACAAGAAAGTAAACAAACACAAGCACAACACATATAGAAAATGAAGTGCAGAATGCCTGCTACGGGTCTTTAAACAACGACTTCGAGCGCACGCTCTTTATTCCCTACTTCACATGATATCTAAAAAGTGGTAAAGTGCAGGAATAAAATAGAGTTGTGACGATACCGAACGGAGAAAGTCCGTTGCTTCTTCAAAACTGTGCAAGCGGTAAGAATATTCTACCAAAGCTTCCTTGAACGAGTGATCGAAGAATTAATCCCCGAACATTCCACATTGTGAAAATTATGCCAATTATTCTATCACAAAATCTAGGCTAAAAATGGCAACAAAACTGATTATCCAACATGAAAATAATAGAAAATCTACTTAAAGTTCCCTACTATTTATTTTTTATCACTAAAATTATGAAAAGAAAACTAATAAGACATATAAAAAAATATAAAGTCAGGGAGTACAAAGTTGTAATCAGGGGTTGTGTTGAAAACTATGGTGCAAGGCCCAAGAAAATTCGGTCCAATAAACAATATAAGGGTCCAGATTTTTTTAGTATTCTTTATTATTATCCAGATTATTGTTTCACTTATTAATATATTAAATCAAATAAAACTAAAAAAAACAAATTAAAAAAAAGGGAATTAGGGTTCAGTGTTGGTCTTCCCTTTCAGAACACAAAACAACGCCGCTTTCTCCTTCCGTCTCATCTCAATTCTCACGCAGCGGAGGCCTCGCCGTTGACCACCGTCAGCTTCGTCCAAACTCCCTTCCTCCTCTTCTCTGTTCTCACGCAGCGGAGGCCTCGCCATTCACCATCATCAGCTTCGTCCAAACTCCCTTCCTCCTCTTCTCTCTCTCGTACTGCGTCGCGGCGACTTCATCATGATTCTCCTTCTTTCTTCTTCCATCGTTCACCTTCTCAGCCTCCATCAGCTTGCAACAAGTTCAAACCTACCTCTCTAAATTCATTGTGAACAGAAGCCCTAATGTACTCAATATGCCAGCGACTCAAGCAGCGATTTCTGGGGCTTTACTTCTACTCTTCATCTTCTATCGATTGACATCAAGAAAAGCAGAGATTGAGATGAACAAATGCAGAAATATGGTGTTGCTTACCTACCAGAAGAACTGTCCAACGCTTATTCAACAATCGTTGAAACGACAAGAAATTCAGAGGTCAATTCTTCAATCTATTCTCCTTCTTCTATTATTCGTTTTAACTTCTGAGATTCTATGATTTTGTGATGTTATTGTTCATTCTGCTTGACTCGCAATTTTTACAAAACAAGTTGAAAATTTGAGTCGATGATGATGATGCAAGGCTGCGAATTCATTATTGTTGCAGATTTGTTGAAATACCGGTGACGATGATTGAAATCGTGTGGTGATAGTTGTAGTATGAAGCTTTATGAAAGTAAGGTTGTTGACATTGTTTGCGGTTTGCAGATCCGTGTTGTTATGGAATTCACGAAGATTCACAGATTATGATGAAGGTGATGTGCGATGAAGCAGGTGATGAAGAATTGAAGGATTCAAGAAAGTGAGATAAAGATTGTAATGATGATAATGATATGCGGTGAAGCTGTGAGGTATTGCTAGATTTCAGAGAGTTTGTTAGAGGTTTTTGGTGGTGATTCTCCTGGAGATGAAGAATGAAGATGATGATAGTTGAAGAGGAAGATTGAAAGGTAGTTGAAGATTAAAGCCTGAAGCCGAGACAAAGTTTCTTTCTGGTTTATCTGGTGAGTTTTTCTCTAGTTATGAATTCTGTTTCTTAAATCTGATCGTGAGTCCTCTCTCTTCTCCTTCTGTTATGATTCTGTTAGGTGGTTAGGTAGTTGTCAGATTTTGTTATGCACATGCTGTTAGATCTGTAGGAATTGGAGAGTGAGTTTGACAGTTGATTCCATTCGGTTAGGGGTTAGTTGGAGTATATTGTTTAATTCTGTTTGGGATTTCTGTTATAGAAGTTAGTTATTCTGCTAGAAGTTTGTTAGCTATTAGGATTGGTTTGACAGTTGAGGGTTGTTAGAATTGGTTAGAAGTTAGGATACAGTTACAGTTGGTTTTTTGGTTAGTTAGGAAATTCTGTTATAAACTCCTTTTTTATGTGCAGGGCTGTTATGGACAGTTGGGATTCAGTTTTGAAAACGGTTAGGAGGTTCAGAAATTGTTAAATGGTTGTTTGGATGGTTTTGATTAATGATTGTTTCTGTATTGATTTACGCAGGTAGGCTGATTTATGCAGGTAGGCAGGAGGTACAACAAGGTAACATATTTGTGGTGGCATAAGTGTACTGTTTTAGGGTAAATCAAATTGGACAGTAAGACAACGAGGCATAACAACATAGGCAAGTTTTGGTTATGTTTGGATGCAGTCCCTGTAGCATGGTTCGTATTTTTGTGAATGGAAAACCTTACATGGTTTTGTATTGTTTTCTTTGTGTAGGTCAACATGTAAAGGCGTAGCATGATATTTGAATGCAAGGCAGTTGACGAAGCAAGGAGTTTAGACACAAAGGCTAGTGAAGATGAAAGCAAAGCTTTGGCCGTGGAGTTGATGAAGGTGAAAGCGAAAACATGGTTGAAGTTTAAAGTTAGGTGAAGATTGTAACATAGAACCTTTAGCCATAAAGAATGGAGCATGAATATTAGATAAAGGTTGAAGATGGAATCACTAGGCTTAGGATGAGCGCTAAGGTTTAAGAATGGTTATCTCATATTATTTTTGATGTAAAGGTCATGTAACATAGAAATATTTAGTTGTAATTGTCTTTATGGAACGAACACGGTTTGAATATCATTGATGAACCTTGTTTAAATTGGTCTGATGCTTGAGTGAGATCAAATATACGGTGATATATCCAAACACAACATGATAACGCTTGGATGAATTGAACTTGAATTATTATGAATGATTTGGATCCTGAATGAGTTCGAAATTGATGATGAAAGGTATAGAATTCTTGGAATATGGACTTGAAAAATGCTTTGCAATTTGAATTTTACACTTTACTTGTTGCTTGTATTTCAAGCAAACCACATGACTGAACCTTCCAAATTTAGCATGAGCCAAATCCAAACTTATGTCCTTGAATAGGTTGAATTCATGAATCACTTGAATGAATGAATTAACACATCCAAATTCCATGCATAAGAACCTTAATCCTTTTTAGATGTACCTTGGTGACTGAATGATACCGAGATATTAATAAGAAACCAAGCTTTAACTCAAAATATCTTTATCTGAATCCCTGATGAAACTCTAGCATTCACAATCTTAACGCACTTAGTTCTTGAAGTAACTTCGATACAGACGACTGTATCCCTTGATGAACTTGGGGGAAGATACCCTTATAGCCTGATAAGAAATAAGTCCACAACAACCACGAATCAAAATCCTATCTCCAACCATGAATATTGAAGAAGCAGCTTGAATCTCTTGAATGAAGATAAGAGCCTCAAAGCCATACAGGAACCCTAATTTTCAAGATTCTTGATCACGTGCCAAAAATGTTGTTAGTGAATGTATGCAATGTTAAATGACCTAATGGAGTTATGTACATGAGAAAAGCGCGACAATGCATAAACCCGATAAAAGTAGGAGGGTAGGATAAATTTGGGGTATTACACTAGTTTGGTGCAATCATGGGACGCGGGCGTAGACTGAACCAACTGTTGGTCAGAGGTCTGCAGCAAGTTGTATAAACAAGGTTTTGGGATTTGGTCATGTTCTGACCAAAGTGTTGAATATATCCCTCAAGTGCTTAAGCGATGCCTTGTTTTTGAAGCAAGCATGGTGGTTGTCAGCAGGATTTAAGGAAAATAAGAATTCAAAGCATAGGCTTAGTAGCAAAGTTGCTATCCCAAGACAGTAGAGGTACACATGGGGAAAATCCTTTGGATAAAGACTCAAAAGGTGGTTGTGAGCATTAAATGAGCATTAAATAATGATGAGACTTATCACAACCAAAAATACTGCAACGTGAAACTCTACACCAAGGCTTAGTTTTGGATCAGAAGTTCTGCTTCAACGTAGCATCCAATCTTCAGATCCTTATCTTCTGGCTCCAGCATGTTCTGAAGGAGCTTTCAGACTTTCTAGAAAGCTTGTAGCACGCTTCTTAACCTTCCTGGCAAACTCTGACTGAAGCTTTTGTGAATACTTGCCCAGAAGTTCTGACCAAACTCTGCCTTGAGAGTGTCCAGAATTTGCTGAGTGTTATGGTGATAATTTGGTCAGAAGTTCTGAAATTGTCATATTTTCTTAAACACTTAGAAAAAAATTTAGGTATTTAGAATTTTGACTTTTTAGATTTTTATGAAACAAAACTTCATATTTCAACATGTCTTGATGAAATATGATTCTTGAAGCTTGATTTTGATCCAAAAGTCAAAGTTTGACTTTTCAGCATGCAAATGACCATTTTGCCCTTGTGAGTGATTTTCCTTTGAAAAATTGCAGTTCAAGGCCGGGAATTGGATGGAAGCAAACTTGGGATCCAGGGTGATTCCTTGAAAAATGATAGGGCAAATTTTGGGGTGCAACAGTTAGACAACTACGACTCAACAACAAGGTCAGACCAACCTTTTGCTCTGATACCAACTTTGTAACACCCCAGTTCTACCCCGACAATTATATAAATAAATCAGTTATAAAATCATTCATGCAAACGAATCAGGATGCCACAAATTCATCATTAAAAACACATTTCATTCATCATGGATACATAACACTTTAAAACTTCGGATGAACCATCAGCATAATACTTTAATTAAATAATTCAACAATTTAAACATCTACGCAGCAGAATTATTAATAACATCTTTATCATCATTACAGCAACTTCAAAACAAAACATACTTAATAATAATCAACTTAAATTTCAACAACTGAATAATCAACAATCAAAAGCAACAAGCGTTTATCCCCCCGAGTGTTACATATCAGAGCAATGACACCGACTCGAACTGTTAAAGGTATACAACTTTCACTCTCGATTACCTGCACGTTACCGACATCAGGGCAACATTCAAACAGAAGGGGTAAGATATCTAACTGTTGTACCCCAAAATTTTCCCTCTCACTTATCAAGAATTTTCTCACAAGATCTCCTTAGCTCAAGACTGTACTAGGGTTTGATCAGCTCAAGACACCTCCTTAAGCACTGATGACCAAAATTAGGGTTTGAGTTTGCACAAGGATTTTTGAACTTCCAATGCCCCTTATTGTTTTCATGGATCATTATGGACCACCAAGATCACTCATGTCAAGTTTCAAGCCTTGGATCACACTTTTGCTCAGTCAATTGAGCAATTGACCTAAAAATCAGTTGTATTGGGGAAAAAGTCAACCATGACCAATTTACAGTCAAACTTAATAATTTTTATCCAATTCAACCTTTTAGACTCATATGTATCATTTGATCAAGTTTGGACCATAATTCCCCAAGAAATTTGATCAAATCTCTAAAAGGGCAAAATGGTCAAATTAGGGTTTTGACTGGGAAAGGGCAATTTCTGATTTTTGACCTAAAAAATGATCAATTGGTTTAAGGCATGATCTCAAGAGTCCAATTGCATAATTTTTACCTATTGACATGGCTCAAAACATTGCTCAAGTCCAAAGGATTGACATATGAATTTTCAGTCAATTGATCAAAAGTCAACTGTATACTGAAAAGTCAAACTTTGACTTTTTGGTCAAATTCAAATGCAAAAGATCACAATTCATCAAGAAATGTCAAAATATGAAACTTATTCATCAATAAATCTAAAATTCAATATTTCATTTTGAAAAGTTAAAATTTCTAAACTTAGAAATTTTTCTAAGTGTTGGAAATTTCTTATTTTTTCATAACTTTGAGAAAAAATTTCACCATGATGCAAGATGATTCAAGAGAAACTTCAAACATTAAAGTTGTATATCTCCATGAAATATACAAATTTTCTTCACACAACTTCTTCCAAAAGTGCTTGGATCTCAAGTTATAATTTTAAGAACATGTGGTCATGAAACAAAACACTTAGTGAAA
This sequence comes from Vicia faba, assembly GCA_948472305.1. Taxonomy (NCBI): domain Eukaryota; kingdom Viridiplantae; phylum Streptophyta; class Magnoliopsida; order Fabales; family Fabaceae; genus Vicia; species Vicia faba. The sequence continues at coordinate 1,311,348,891 of OX451738.1, read as the reverse complement.
TTTTGCCCTAATTGGTTAGGATTTTGACCCAACTTCATGGCAATTTTTCATATAGTTCCAAGGGGAATCTTCAAAAGCAATTTAAATATGGGTTGTAGATCACATTGCAAGCTTTCCAAAATGTCCAAGAACTCCTAGAGATCATTTTTGAGTAGGGAGAATCTAAGAGATGAAGTTAGGTTTTATCACTTAAATTACAAGTCATTTTGTGATGAACCAAATTCAAAATTCAAACTATCCTACATAAAATCTACTTTGCAGGCCTCAAACTTGTTAGGAACTCCATAATTAATGGCTTTCATAACTGTTAGAGGTCTCATTTCAAGCATTCAATGCATGGACATGCTTTATATCCATTTTTGGAAGAAATTGCACATTGCCATTTTGATAAAGTGACTTTTTGCACAAAACTTGTTCTTGAGCCTTGCACTTGTTCTCTTCTCATCACACAAGTCCTATAACTCATGAGAAATGGTTTAGACACTTACAATCACCCAGCCCATGCTTGTACCTCACATTGAAACTTGTTTCCCTTTTTTTGAAAATCAAGTAACCTAGCCAAAAGCTTGTAACTTGTACTTATGATTGTCCAAACCACTCCAATCCTTTTGCTTATAGATACACAAACTATTTGCATCAAACACGTGAATGCTTAAGCCCTAAAAAACACTTAAAACTTAGAATCACCAAAAACACTTCAAAACTTGTCATTTCTGAGTTTTGAAGCCAATCTTCAAATCTACTCGTGCGTTTTTTGGCCTTTTGTTTTCAAAAGATTCTAAAAAACATACACAAACAATCCCAACACATGTAGCATCACTGTAACACCTCCATCCTCATCCACCGTTTTCAAAAACAGAGCTTTGTACTTGGACTTCTCCAGAACTCCTCAGGCCCTTTCAGCTCAAGCTAAGCATTCCATTAGCTTCCTGGGAACTTGAGGAAGCTAACCCAACCATTGGAACTCCTTAAAAGCTGCTCAAACTTCAAACCCGATACCCTCTTGCAAGGTAAGTTTTCTAACTTTGGAATTTTTCATACAGACATCATCAATGATTTATTTTTGAATGAAACATGTATATATCATTGCCCTAAAGCTGACCATCTCCATAGTTTCCTTTAATTTTGCTTGAGCTTAGAGAATTTTGAGACTGGAATTTCTGAGATTTTTAGGGTTCAGTTTAGGGCCAAGGAAATTCATGCTTATTTTTTATCTATAGTTTTAATGCTTTACATTTCTGAAATCGTAAGGAGATTTACTACAAGTTTCATGTTTATAGTTTTCATTTTTGTTGAGATTTGAACAAGTTACAGTTGGTCTGGCTGGAGGTTGAAGATGAATTAGAAATCTGGGCGCGTTTTGTATCATATATTTATTGTTTTTATTATGTTAATGGATGTATAGCCACCCCAGTGGTAGAAGCGCGCGTCTGTAACCTTTGGGACCTGGGTTCGAGCCCCAGTGGTACCCTTTTGGATTTTTCAAATTTTTCTTGTTTTCTGACTTTCCTTTTTGCACGCGCTGGGCCTCAATGGGCCTGTTTATTTTTGTTTTTTTTTAATTTCTAACCCCCTGTAGGCTATTTGCACCCTGGCCAAGTTTTATTTTATTTTCTTATTTTCAATTTTATTTATTTTCTTAATTATTTTTTCTAATACTAAAAAAATCATAAAAAATACAAAAATATTAGATTTACATTTTGACATAGTTTATTTAATTTTTTCACACAAAAATTATTTTATTAATCATACTTTATTTATTTTTACTAATTACTATTGTAAATTTAATTAAAACTAGGTTATTATTTATTTTCTTTTACACCAATAAAAATATATTATTTTAATATAAAAAGTCCAAAAATATTTTATAATACTATAAATTATTTTCAAGACAAAAATCCAAATATACTTTTCTTGTAAACTTAGCTTCTTATCAATTAATGAATTAGGGTTTTGTTAATTTCTTTTCTTATTAAATTAAATTTACTTTTATTATTTTAATTAATTATTTTCTTTAATTAATTAGGTTAAAACAAATTCACTTTTCCTAGAAAATCCAAACAAAAATACCCATTTTCTTCATATTTATATTCTTGCATATTTATTCATCTTGTACATTATTTATTTCAATTTATGTACCAATTCAATATGGTTGTAATATATTAATTAGGTTTATATTCTTGAAATCTCCATTTACAATTTGTATACCCCCTCCCTCCAAATATTGTAATAGCATAGTAACTTTAAATTCCGCAATTTATCGCTTTATACCTAACATGCTAGTAATTAGGGTTTGTATGGAAAGACTAAAACCAATACTTAAAAAACCCTAATTCAAGACAAAATCAAGCATGAAAACAACACACTTGCACACAAGCACCCCTAGGGTAAATCCACTTGGTTTCCTTACAAAAATGACCATATTACGCATGTAAGGTATCTTAGCAAAAACAAAGCAAATACAAGATCATAGTCTCTCGATGACGCTATCTAAGTTGCCTTTCAAATGGTCTTGGTCCCTAAAAGAGAATGCTAAGATACCTTACAACATTGCTAATCATGGTTACACGATGACCCACGCCCGTCCTGTTTACATCCAAAGATAGGGTTACTTACCAAATCAATGGTAAGATAACAATGTCAAAGGAAAATAAAATGAACAAGAATGAATTTTGAGTAGGTAGAATGCTCCCAATTACTTGCTCAATTTCTAAACATCCTTGCTATTTTCAAAACAAACACTTACACTTTCAAACATCTTACAAACTTGAAATTTTTTTCAAAAGATCAAACATCTTTGTATACATTCTTACGAACAAGAATCATTACAAAGATTGCCTAATCAATGACCTCTTTACAAAATACTTTCAAAAACCACACAAAGCACGATTTCAAACAAAAAGCAAGTGATCTAGCAAGTAACTAAGATCCCATGGAAAACCATGGATAAAAGGGTGCTAATACCTTCCCTTTTCATAATCTACCCCATGAACTCAAGAAACAATCTCGAAGGTCTTTCCTGTGCTTTTTCACCTTTCCTTTTGGATAAAAGAAAAGTCGGTGGCGACTCTTGCTAACTGCAACATTTGTGATCAAATGCAAAACCTTCAAGTCAGTTCTCCCACCGTATCCAAGAACTGGCGACTCTGCTGTGGAGAATTCTAAAAGTGGGGTTACCTTAGGGCTAGATCAAATTTACTTGCTTTCTTTGATTGACTTGTATGCTTTATATTATGGTTCTTTGTTTGCGTTTGAATCCTCTACCCGGATTTGGGGATACCTTATAGGTAAGTAGCAATACATTGTGGAAACTGTGCGGGGTATACCAACATGGTCTAAGCAATAGCTGCATTAGTGCCACATATTTGTGGGTACCGGTATCTCTTGAGTTAATCAAGGAGAATACGGGGCCGCTGAGTGATGTCATGAAGCACTAATAAACTTTTAGAACCTTTACTTGACCAACTTGGCCTTTAGGACGCAGTGAGATGACCGACTTTGGTGCAGTCCGAAGTTGGTAGATACTCGATACTACACTCATTGAGGTTTAGTTTTTTGAGATATTTCGGTCTCCATTAAAGAGGCTTGTGCTAAGACAATGCTCAAAGAAACAAATCAGTGATATTGAGCTCCTTAGAACCTAGTTACTATTACTAGGACAAGTTTGAGCCAACTAAACTTCAAGAGGGTACTTACCTATGAGACTCCATGTAAGCCTAAACCTAAGTACTTATTTGCTTTGTTTGTGTATATTTACTTGTACATAACATCATGAACATCATAACATCATACACATTCACTAACCATTTCAAGGATTTTGGGATTTATCTTTGTTCTGTTTTGTAGGATATGGATTCTCTTCGCAGGAAAGCTATTCAAGTCAATCTTGTAAGGATCCCTCCATAACTTAAGGAGTTAGCTTCAAGGATTCCGGAAAATTCTCCATTCACCGAGAGACATGGTCTCCTACTCAACTTGGTCACATCCAACACTGATGAAGACATGATGAAGGTGTTATTTCAGTTCTTTGATCCTTTACACCATTGCTTCACATTTCCTGATTATCAACTTGTACCAACTTTGGAAGAATTCTCCCAACTCTTGAGGATTCCCATTCTCAATAAACTACCTTTCAACGGTACAGAAAAAGACCCAGAGCCATAAGAGATTGCTCAAGTTGTACACCTACAGTCATCTGATGTCACCACTAATTGGGAAACAAGGAGTGGTGTCAAAGGCTTCCTAGCAAAGTTCTTGTTTGAGAAAGCCCGAAACTGTTGGAACTCTTTGGATTTGAAAGCCTTTGAGGAAATTGTGGCTCTCCTCATCTATGGGATGGTTCTGTTCCCAAATCCTGACCAACTCATTAATGTGAACACCGTCAAGATCTTTATGTCTGGTAACCCGGTGCCTACTTTTCTAGGGGACATTCTGCATTCTTTTCACACTCGCACTATGAGGAAAAGAGGTGTCCTTATGTGTTGTAATCCTCTCTTGGCAAGATGGTTTATTTCACATCTTCCCCAATCTTTATTGAAGAATGAACAAGGTTCAAGATGGTCACAAAGGTTGATGACGCTCAAGCATTCAGACATTCATTGGTGTTCCCGATCCCTAGAGAATGTTACTATTGTCGACTGTTATGGAGAATTCCCTAATGTCCCCTTACTTGGAATTAGGGGAGGTATCACTTATAACCCCTGCTTAGCCTTAAGACAGTTTGGTTACGCCCGAAGGGATGGCCCGCATGAGATGCTGATTCAAGGTTTGATATTTGACTACAAGAACGACGATCAAGGTCTTCGCCAGAGATTCATCCGAGCTTGGAGGATGTTGAACAAGGTAGATAGCAAGACTTTGGGGCACACGAAATCCATCCCTCTTGAGCCTTACCTCAAATGGATATGAACTTGTGCTCAGAGTCTTATGATGCCTTATCCTTCCATTCTCCCAGCAATCATTGAGCCTGTTATGGAAGGAGATGTTCCATACACTATCCTACATCCTTACATGCCCACCTCTCTTGAAGAATTACAAAGAGATTGGATACAACTCAAGGGGGGAGTGAGATACTTTCTAAGCCCAATTCTACGCAAGCGATAAGAAGGTTTTGGAACTCACTAAGAAACTTCATGAGGAGCAGACTCTGAATGCCTACATTGCACCAAAGAGGATGCATAATACCTTTTTATCTTAGAGTTTTTGTATTTGTTTTTCCCAAAGAGGCATTGATGTACTCAAGCTTTAATTTATTAATATAACGTGTGTTTCCTTTTTGTCTAAAACAAATTTGAATCTTTAAAATCCTTTAAATCATTGCATATGCATTTACCATTTATCATAACATAAGCAAGTTTCTTGCAACAAGTCTCCTCATATTTCTCCTGTTTACTTCAGTAAGATGGATCTCGAGCAAACAGTGAAGGACCTCCAAGCAAAGAATGCACAGTTTCAACAGTTGTTCTTAACTCTAGCCAAAGGAAAAGAAGAGTTGAAGATCTTGCTGTTTGAGGAGAAGAAAAAGAAGACAAAGAAAATAACCAGAGTTTTAAACATGGGAAGAAGATTCCAAGGGCTGACAAGAAGGACCTTAGACTTTGCAACGACATCCAGTGAGAAAGACAATCAAGATGGGAAGGGAAAAGAAACATTTGTCCAGTCAGAGTCAAAAGAGGAAGAGGAAGAAGAAGACTATTCTGAAGAACAGTATCCTCCAGCCGATGACAATTATAAGCATCTAGAAGAGCGGTTGAGCGCAATTGAAATCCAAAAAAGTGCCTGGATTGGACTTTGAGGAGTTGGGATTAGTATCGGGGATTGTCAATCCTCCTAAATTCAAAGCACCGGTGTTTGCCAAATATGACGGAGTTTCATGTCCCAAAATGCATCTCCGGTCCTATGTGAGGAAAATCCAACCTCATACTGCTGACGAGGATTTATGGGTACACTTCTTCCAAGACAGTCTGTTTGGAACTTAACTTGATTGGTTTTATCAGTTAGAAAGAGCTAATGTTCATAACTGGGAAGATCTTGCTGCTGCCTTTTACAAACAATACCAATACAACGCTGATCTTGCGCCCACCCGTACTCAACTCCAGAGTATGGACATGGTCTCAAGTGAAGGCTTTCAGGACTATACGCAAAAATGGAGGGACTTAGCAGGAAGAGTCCAACCTCCTCTATCTGAAAGAGAATTGGTAGACATGTTTTTGGGCACCTTGTCTGGTCCCTTCTTTAATCACTTGATTGGGAGTTCATCGACAGGATTTACTGAGTTGATATTGACCGAAGAAAGGGTGGAAGTCGGGATAAAGAATGGAAAGATTCAAAAAGATGCATCCTCTGCTGCTGTAAGGAAACCATTCATTGGAAATAAGGAAGTGGTTGTTGTATATCCTCGGAGAAATCAAGATAGGGTTAAACTCCGTCCAATGGTGGGGGCTATCATGATTCCCAAACCAGAGCCTGCTCAGAAAAGAAGCAATCAGCCAAGAATGGAAAGACCAGTCAGACAATTCACCAGAATTAACATGAACCTATCTCAAGTATTGCCGCATTTGTTAAGGTCCAACCTAGTGACTTTGAAAGAAGCTCCAAAGAATCCTAACACAACCTCTCCTTACTATCATCCTAATGCCTGCTGCGTATACCATTCCGAGAGTCCCGGCCATGACACTAACAAATGTTGGGCTCTAAAGAAAAAAGTACAAGACCTCCTTGAAGCCAAAGAGATTGAGTTTGACACGCCAGAAAAGCCTAATGTCATTACTGACCTTATGCCCAAACACGGCCATCATGCCAACGCCATTGAGGAAGATATGTTTGTTACTCCAGTTGATGAACTTATTACCCGACTCCTAACTATCAAGAAGAACTTATTGAATGCCAGTTGTTGCACCCCAAAATTTGCCCTCCCATACTCTTCAAGATTTGTCAAGATCAATCTCCAAATGGTTCAAAATCTCTCAAGGGTTGCACAGTCCAATTGCCTCCTAACACAGTCAAAATTAGGGTTTTGGTTCTTGCAAGAAAGTTGAGATTTTCAAGGGCCCAATCAAGTCCCATATTCCTATATACATTGGCAAGCATCTACATGTCAAATTTCAAGGCTCACAGCATCAAATTGCATAGTCAAAAGCCCTAATTGCTTCACAGTCAATTGCAGGGGCAAAATGGTCATTTGGCAGTCAAAAGTCAAAATTTTGGGTCAACATATTATTTTGAAGCCACAATCATCACTTGATCAAGTCTTGATCATGATTCCACAAGCATGGCTCAAAAATCATCAAGATGCAAAAAGTTGCTATTTTTGGACAGTTGAAAAGTCAACTGTAACTTGACCAAGGCATAACTTTTTCATGGTTTATCAGAAAAATCCCATCCAATGCTTATTTTGAAGGGGATAACATTTCCTACAACTCATCTTCACACTCCAAGTCCAAGAAATGCTCTCACAAAAAGTTATCAATTTCTACATTATAGGTCTTTTCAAAAGTCAACAAAAAGGCACTTTAAGTCAAAGACCATAACTTGAGATTGGTGAATCAAAATGACATGGGACCAAATGCATTGGTTATAGGACTTCAAGACCTTTCCAAAATGTCCAAGAACATGTTCGTAGCTTCAAAATTGAACAAGATATGCATTGGAGAAGTTGGGAAATTTTTGGGAATTTGCAAAAGTCAACTTTGCCCAAAACACTTCATTTTTGCTAATGGGCCTCAAATTCTTTCTTGAATCTTTACCCAAGGCTTATGCACGACCCATTAAGATTAATTGGAATTATTTTCTTATTTTTATTAATTATTTGGATTTTTAATTGATTAATAATTCATTTAATTAATTTAATTATAGGAAAATATCAAAACATGGTTTTCAAATCTTTTTATGAGGAAAATGAGATCAGGGCAAGCTGGCAATTTGTGTACATATCAAGGACAGAAAAATCTCCATGATTGGCAAGGTTTTATCAAAGAAAAAGGTTGAAAAAGATTTGATTGGCAATCACATAATGAAACTTGAATACAATGGATTTTTGGGCCTAAAGTTGACCTAATTCTCTTCACATACAAATGTTGAACCTAACCCTAAAGAAAAGAACGGGCAAGCTGCTGTGAAACCATAGAATCAAATTCCAAAAATTTAAGAGAAAGGGTGAAACTGAAATCTCACTTGCAGCATCATTCAAAGCCTAAAAAAGATTCAAACGCATTGCTGACATTGCCAGGAACCTGTTGCCATCAAGAACAAGCCCTAACACTCAAGGAATCGTTCACAACAAGTCCCACGGTTTGGCTTATTTTCCAAAATTGCATATCATTATTCATGCGCTTTTAATCTATTTTTTGGGTTGATTTGTGTTAATAGGAACCTCCTGAAGCGATTGGTATAATCCAATTTGATTGTAGCATTCTGAATCGAAAACCACCATTGAAGAACCTTAGGGTTTCAGAGCTTGGATTTTGGGGTTTTTTACATACTGAAAAATTGGACCTTGAAACGTGCATGGTTGAATTCGTCAAGGCCAGACGAATTCAACCCAATCATCGCGCCCTTTTTATATAACCTGCAACGCTAATCGCTATTTTTCTCTTTTCTAGTTTGTGGGGGTTTAAAACCCCTGCTATCTGTTTGATATTTCTGCAGGTGAAACGAAGAAGGAGATGGCGTGTTGACGTGTGGTTGGTGGATTCAAATCTACGCGCGTTTTTCATTGTTTCCAACATGGTTATTATTTTGCATATATTATATTTGTTACTCATTATGTTTACAAAGACAACGCGATGGTGGAGTGGTTGGTGACGTGCTCGTTCAGCACTGGGACCTGGGTTCGATTCCCAGGTCCCCCATATAATTGTTAACCTTTTTTCTAATGCGTTCCAATGCAGCGCATATCCAATATTCCACCATGAACCTCACTCATCCAGCGTGCCATGTGTCCCAATCAGCCATCCAAAGGCCATGGGAAGAGGAGTACCATGTTCCAGGTCAAGCGTGCTCTGGACAATCAAAGAAAGTCAACGTGGCTTTTTGTGTTAATGGGCCAGATTCAACAAAAAAAACCTCCCACATGGGCCATCACACCCCCCTGGTTTGCTATTTTTTTATTTTTTCTTTTCTTTTAATTTTCTTTTAATCATTATTAATTATTATAATTAACCTAACAACTTAATTTTTATAATAAATTCAGAAACTCAAATATTTTATAATATTTATTATCATGTATTAATTTCATTAATTTCATCATTAATTTATTTTTGTAAATAAATACTAACAATTAACTTAGTTTAATTTAGGTTTAGTCTTAATCTTTTTCTCAATAAATAAAATCATGTAGAATTAGGGTTTTGACAATTTTCATTCATATTTTCTTGTTATTATCATTTATTAATTATTATTATCTTTGTACATAAAAAATGTAAATTAATTAATTTAGTTAATTAGGCTAACTTTGACCTTTTTTTATTAATAATTAAAATAAACTTAGAATTAGGGTTTTCTTTTGACTTTTAATTTCTTTTATTTTATTTTTATTAAATACAAAAAAAAATATAAAAACATTTTTCTTTTTTAATTAAATAATTAATTAGTATTAAGTTTAATTTTAATTAAATGCAAAAGGACCAAAAACTCATATTTTCTCAAAAGGGTCAAAACCCTAGGACGTCTTGATTTAATTTCTTTTCCGTATTAGTTTTATTTGGATTACTTATGTAACTGTTTCCGGAATGTAATAGTAATTAGGATTTACCGCTTTCTTTACTTTCCGCACTTTATCAAAATGGGTGTTTGTTTTTTGGCGATGTATAGACCCGCGCCTTGTAATAGCGTAGCTTTACATTCCCGCACTTTAATTTTCCGCACTCCTAACTGTTAATAAGCATGAAAGACTGAATGACAAATTAAAAACAACTCGTAGCTCACAATTGCATGATCAAAGATAAACATAAACTAAATTGAACACAGAAGCACATGCCACTTCTAGGGTACGCATCACTCGTTGCCTCGAACGTGGTCGTCAAGTATAGGGTGTCTTAGAGGTCGCCCTCCTGTCTAAAGATCCAGTTGCCTCGAAACGGTTGCCTTGGATAAAAAAAGGATCTAGGACATTAGGGTTACCGCTAAGGCGTCCTACTTTTGCTTTGGTGACCACATGTCCCGATAATCGAATTGACCCAAATACCTCCAACGACGGTGCTACCTACTTCTCAATAGTGGGATAGTATTGTCTAAAGGACTCTTACACAGCCTAATTCCTTAGAGTAGGTAGATTCTCGTGGGTACTTGCTCTTTCAAACAAACAAAAACATCTTTTCACACTTACACTTTCAAAAAGTTTTCAAACAAATATTTCATACACTCTTGAGGACAAATACAAGAGTTACCTAGAAATTTTTCAAACGAAACTTTTTCAAAACCCACACACATTTGAAAAGCAAACAAATTTTGAAAACATAAGAGCAAGTACCTAAGAGCCCATGGATAACCATGGATAGAAAGGGTGCTAACACCTTCCCTTTCTATAAATCTACCTCCCGAACCGAGAAACATCTTGATAAGGAATTTTGCTGTGCTTTTGTCCTTTCCATGTTGGAGAACATAAAAGACGGTGGCGACTCTTGCTTACCGCGACATTTCGCGAACCAGATTTAAAACAGTCAGTTCTATTTCCACCGATCACAGAACTGGCGACTCTGCTGGGGATGCTTAAAGTGAGGTGTACCTTAGGATTAGACCACTCTTGTTTTCAATTGCCTGTTTTGATTGCTTTAATATTGTGGGGCTGTTTTTGGAGTTCTATAGATCCTAACCCGGATCTGGGGGAAACCTTTTAGGTAGCAACAAACTGTGAGGGAACTGTGCGGGGTATACCGACACGGTTGAAGCAGTTGCTACGTTGATGTGGCACTTTGGTGAGTACCGGTAACCCTTGAGTCAAGTCAAGGAGAGTACAGGGCTGCCGCGTGGTGTCGTGAAGCATCAACTGACCTTAGGAACCTTACTTGACCATCCTGGCCTCTTTAGGGTAGTGAGATGACCGACTTTGGTGCAGTCCGAAGTTGGTTGATACTCGATACTACACTCATTGAGGGTTGTTTTATTGGAATATTTTGATCGCCAGTTCAGTGGCTAAATCAAAACAATGAACATAGAAAACAACCCAATGATATTGAGATCCTTAGAACCCGGTTACTTTTGATAGGACAGGTTTTGAGCCCACTAACTTCAAGAGGGTAGTACCCCAAACTTCATGCTGGCCTAAACTCTAAGGGCTGTCTTGTGTGCCTTCATACTTGAACTACTTGCATACTTGTTATCTAACAACACGAGTTCCCTGCAGGTTTTGTTTACAGTCCTTAATTGGGACTCATTACAGGGCCTACTTACATCACTCTATGCATAGCATACCATCATACCATTACATACATCCTACATAAGGACTAATCCATTTCAAGGATCTCAAGGGTTTGTGATGCAGGTCATGATGAATCAAATGTCTAGCAAGGGGCAAAGGGGATTTATTTTCCTCCAGCCAAGGTTAATGACTTGAGTCAGGGGCTATGACCCACTCGATATGGTGAGCCTTGACTCTTGAAGAAGGACTCTCTATAATATGTAGTTCCTTCAATCAAGCTACCGGATTCTAACTCTAACAATTTTCCTGTTTACCCCGCGAGATCCTTGAAAACATTGCATGCATACCATACATATCATTGCATCACAGGTACCCTTTTGACAGGTTGCTTAATCTTCTTTGCTGTTTATTTCAGCAGTCTCATCATGAATCCTGAATCATCTACTGAGCAATCCATCAAGGCCCTCCAGGGCCAGAACGCCCAGTTCCAAGAGTTGATCATGAGCTTAGCCCAAGGTCAATAGGAATTGAAGACTCTGCTTATGAAGAAGAAGAAGAAGAAGAGGACTGTGTTGTTCAACCCTAGACGCAAACCTGGGAATGGATCACAAAATGAACTTGAGCTGACTACCCCATCTGTTGGGAAGGACAGTCCCCAAGAGAGAGAGGTTCCTAGTCCAGTGGTCTCCGACAACGAGACCGATTACAATGATGAACAGTACCCTCCAGTTGAGGATAGGTATAAACAGCTAGAAGATCGGCTAAGTGCTATGGAGATACAGAAAGTGCCCGGCCTAGACTTCGAAGATCTAGGTCTATCCTCTGGGGTGGTGATCCCACACAAGTTCAAGGCGCCTGCCTTTGCAAAGTACGACGGAGCCTCATGTCCTAAGTTGCACCTCCGTTCATACATAAGGAAGATCCAGCCCTACACGGCCGACAAGAAATTGTGGATTCACTTCTTTCAGGATAGTCTGGCAGGAACTCAACTCGAATGGTTCTATCAACTGGATGGAGCCAGTATTCGTAACTGGGAGGACTTGGCTACTGCATTCTACAAGCAGTATCAGTACAATTCCGACCTCGCTCCTACGCGTACCCAACTCCAGGGTATGTCACTAGAGACAGGTGAAGGATTCAAGGAATATGCTCAGAAGTGGAGAGACCTCGCTGGAAGGGTGCAACCACCTCTGACCGACCGTGAGCTCGTTGATATGTTCTTGGGGACCCTGTCTGGTCCTTTCTTCAACCATCTGATTGGGAATTCTTCTGCTGGGTTTACAGATCTGATCTTGACTGGGGAAAGAATTGAAGCTGGCATCAAGAGTGGGAAGATTCAAGAAGCCACACCTTCTGATGCTCATAAAAAGCCATACCATGGAAGAAAAGAGTCCAATGCTGTGCATGGTAAAAAAGGCCGTCATGATCAACATGTGGGGGCAACCCATATCTCTAATCCTATGCCTGCTCAGCAAAGACAGGGGCAACAACGTAAGGAGGTCGCACCCAAACGAAATTTCACCAAGATCAACATGTCACTGGATCAAGCGCTACAACAAATGTTGAAGGCAGGGCTGATTACCTTAAGGGCTCCTCTCCGGAATCCAAACACTGCTGCTCCTAACTATCATCCCAACGATAGGTGCGCATACCATTCTGATAGCCCGGGGCATACTACAGACAACTGTTGGGCTCTGAAGAACAAGGTCCAAGACATGATTGATGCCAAGGAAATCCAGTTTGAAGCACCAGAGACTCCAAACATAATCACTGCTCCTTTGCCAAATCACTGAAGGCTTTTGTTATATTTGAATTTCCGAGTTGTATTTTTCTTTTCTTACACAAACAATTAATGTCATAGCAAACTCTATTATCCCATTAATGCATCACATATGTCTGTTTTGAATTAATCTAATTATATTCACTATATTCAAATTGCTTTCATATTTTTTGTGATGATCAACTCTCGACTAATAATTCTAAGCCTCTTGAGGGAGGATGACGAAAACGATACCATAATCTTTACAGTATGCTTTTGAATAGACCCCGCTGATGAGGTACATGCATTGTTTCAAATCCTAAACAGTGGAGTTATAAGGAAGATAATCCCTAGTCAACCCCTTTGAGCCAAAGAAGTTGGAGTTTTTCTTTTCAAAAATTAAAACCCTTAATCATAACCTGGGGCAGGGTAGTTCTCTCAGTTGATCCAAGTGCACAATGAATAGAATCAAAGGAGTCCTTCCAAAACAAAAGACAGTGATGGTTCCCTATAATCGTCAGGACAGGCAGTCATTATCTCTCAAAAAACTAAAGCCCAACAAGTCAAAACCTATGAAGGAGACTTACAAAAAACTGGGGCATCCCGCTGACTGTAATCACAAAAGAAACAGTTCAGGCAAAAATACAGGGATAACAAAATCAAAAAGAAGGAGGTCCTACAAACCCTCAACCAAAAAAGAAATGACTGCCTATTCAAAATAAACTGTCAATATCCGAACCATCATTGGAATATCAGGACAAAGACTCAAACAAGGTCTAACGCACGATCAACTGAGTTTAGGTTTGAAGAACATCACGAAGAGCGGGTGGGTACAAATATAATTTGAGCCTTTATCCTTCATTTCTTGAACTGTGAACCAGGCCATGTTATAACCCTCAAAAGTCCTAGCTGAAGCATGGGTTAGTTCGAAAGCATACTTTTACGAAAGGTATCCTGACTCCTTAAGGCTTGCGGTAAAACAACGAGTTGACATCGCATTTTACAAAATTTACTTGTTTTATTGAAAACTTCATTTTTCATAAAAAATTCAAGACAGACATAAGCTTTGAAGTTTTAATATAACATTGCTTGCATATGACTATTTGTTTGAACAGCATAGAAGTTTACACGACGAATGTCTAATAAACAAAAGTACTTCCAACCAAGGGGAAGACGTGATCATTGTCCGTCATCTGGGGCAATTAAGTCAAGATTCGGAGAATCTCTCAAATGCCAAATAGCCAGGGGCAAACCTCCCTCTGAGTCACTTGGGGCATCAGACATGAATTCCAGCTGCAAATCTTGCACGATCAAACATCTTCTGGCAGTCTGGCAACACCAACACTACCGACAAGGGCACCTCCCTACATTCTGAGAGCGTGGACATAGTCGAAAAAAATACTACGCAAAATCAAAGATCCGCTAGGTCGACTGGCCTAGGCAAAAATAAGGGCTTCCCGGCGAACCAAAAGGGTTCGGGCAAAAATAAGGGATGAAAATGAAAAATCTGTACACCCGGCAAGTCGAAAACCTGAAAAGGCGGCTTGGGCAAAAAAGGGTATCCCGATGGACTGAAAACCCGAAAGGGCGGTCCAGGCAAAAATTAGGGATTAAAGCGTACGACTATGTCACGTCATCTCGTCACTTGCCTGCCAGAAGAAGATTTTTCGATCGGTAGTTATCAAAGACATCCACAGGTACCTTCTCCCACAGAAGCTGGGGCAATCAGAATTGTCTAAGCGGTCTAGCTGCTCTGTCCTCCAGGTATAAGGTAGTTTCAGCTGAAGAATACGACTAGGATACCTTCACTCCCCGTTGAGTAAGACAAGACTCAGCAATACTCTCTCCAAGCAGAGTTGGTCTCCCATCAGCCCTAAAAGGCACAACATCCCTAGCAAGTCAGCAACACTCTCCCCAAGCAGAGTTAGGCTACCATCAGCCCTAAAAAGGCACGGTAACCCCAGCAAGTCAGCAATACTCTCCCCGAGCAGAGTTAGCCGGCTGTCAGCCTCAAGGAAGTTGGGTATCCCCAGAAGATCTCAACATTCTCCAGTAGAGTAGACAGATATTCCTAAACAAGTATCCCCGGCAGTCTTAATATAAGATTGTTCCCCAGCGGAATACCAGACACCCCAGTGGATCATTTCCCCAGTACAGTCCAAAGATTCCCCAGGAGAGTCGAATCAAACTCCCCAGTAGATTTTTGGAAGCTTATCCCCAGTAGATTCTGGAAGCTTATACCCTATAGAGTACGAACGCATCTCCCCGGCTCTATTCAGAAGGTTATTCCCCACCAGAGTTTATAACTGGGTTATCCTCAGCTAATTACCATGGAAGGATCGTCCTCGGCGAAGTTCTTCCTATCCCCAGCGGAGTTCGTCAAATTCCCCAATACAACTTATCAACAGAATCCCCAGCGGATTTATCATCAAAATCTCAGTGAAGTATCTCTTCCCACAGAGTGATTCCCCGCAGAGTAATCTCTCCAACGAGTTTATTCCCCAACAGAGTCATCTTCTCCTACCGGTTCATCCTTGCAATCATCATCCCCAGCGGAAACGAAGAACTCTACTCTTCAAACATCAGCCCAGGATTCAAAAAACTTCCCGGCATCCGTCAAGAATTTATTTTCCTAGACGAAAATACATTCATAAACATCACATCCTCATACATTATAGCATGCATACGCATCATACAACATAAATACCATTTATTTTTGAGAACATCTTAAAATCATGCAGTTCATGCATCATGACATTGCATACAACTGATGTTTTGCCTTTTCAGGAAAAAGGTCAATCCAAAGATGATTATTATCAACTGTCGCAATTCCAGATTCGATACCTGTATCTAGCCAGGGCATATCTGTGAGAGATTGATTGTGGATTCGATACTTGTATCTAGCCAGGGCATATCTACATTAAAGAGATTTCAGAGATAGCTTGGAAATGCTCCCGACGCGGATGATATTCTATTGCTTATTCAGATTTCCTTTCAGATATAGCTTGGAAATGCTCCAGATATGGATGCTGTTCTTTTGCTTATTCAGATTTTCTCTCCAGAGATAGCTTAGAGATGCTCCAGATATGGATGCTATTCTTTTGCTTATCCAGAGTTGCTTTTCAGAAATAACTCAGAGATGCTCCCACCACGGATGCTATTCTATTGTTTATTCAGAGATTCCTTCTAGAGATGGTTCAGATGCGACCCAGATATGGCTACATTCTGATACTTATTCCAGATTCCCTTTCAGAGATAGCTTGGAAATGCTCCAGATATGGATGCTATTCTTTTGCTTATTCAAACTTCCTCCTAGAAACAGTTCAGATGTGACCCAGATATGGCTACATTCTGATACTTATTCCAGATTCCCTTCTAGATATAGTTCAGATGCGACCCAGACATGGATACGTTCTGATACTTATTCCAGATTCCCTTTCAGAGATAGCTTAGAGATGCTCCCGACGCGGATGCTATTCTATTGTTTATTCATAGATTCCTTCTAGATATAGTTCAGATGCGACCCAGATATGGCTACGTTCTGATACTTATTCCAGATTCCCTTTCAGAGATAGCTTAGAGATGCTCCCGATGCGGATGATATTCTACCGCTTATTCAGATTTCTCTCCGGAGATGGCCTAGAGATGCTCCTGACCCGGACGCTATTCTACTGCTTATTCAGATTCCAACTTCTAAAGACAACTTAGAGATGCTCCAGACCCGGAGGTTATTCTATTGTTTGGTCCAGATTCATTCAAAAGACATTCCAGATATGATCCAGATTCAGATAACATTCTGTCACTCACTCAGATACAGTATGGATATACCCCAGACGCGGCGGTCATTCTACTGTTTATTCAGACGTCAGCAATTAGATATAGGCTAGATAAGCTCCAGACACGGAAGCCATTCTATTTCTTATTCAGATTCAACTATCCATTACACATCTCCAAATGGCATCCATAAGCCCATTCCCGACAAGATTCTGTCACACCTCCAGATGGCATCTATAAGCCCATCCTCCTATCCATCATCTCTCCAAATGGCATCTGTAAGCGCATTCCCGCCATCACGCTGCTGATACTCTACTATGTGAGTGCAAATTTCTGGGCACTTTAGTGTTCAATCATCTTCCACCTTCGGATCACGAAAGGCACGCAAGCCAATCTACATCCTCAGGTATAAGAAGATTGAACAGGGGCAACTGTTGCACCCCAAAATTTGCCCTCCCATACTCTTCAAGATTTGTCAAGATCAATCTCCAAATGGTTCAAAATCTCTCAAGGGTTGCACAGTCCAATTGCCTCCTAACACAGTCAAAATTAGGGTTTTGGTTCTTGCAAGAAAGTTGAGATTTTCAAGGGCCCAACCAAGTCCCATATGCCTATATACATTGGCAAGCATCTACATGTCAAATTTCAAGGCTCACAACATCAAATTGCATAGTCAAAAGCCCTAATTGCTTCACAGTCAATTGCAGGGGCAAAATGGTCATTTGGCAGTCAAAAGTCAAAATTTTGGGTCAACATCTTATTTTGAAGCCACAATCATCACTTGATCAAGTCTTGATCATGATTCCACAAGCATGGCTCAAAAATCATCAAGATGCAAAAAGTTGCTATTTTTGGACAGTTGAAAAGTCAACTGTAACTTGACCAAGGCATAACTTTTTCATGGTTTATCAGAAAAATCCCATACAATGCTTATTTTGAAGGGGATAACATTTCCTACAACTCATCTTCACACTCCAAGTCCAAGAAATGCTCTCACAAAAAGTTATCAATTTCTACATTATAGGTCATTTTCAAAAGTCAACAAAAAGGCACTTTAAGTCAAAGACCATAACTTGAGATTGGTGAATCAAAATAACATGGGAACAAATGCATTGGTTAGAGGACTTCAAGACCTTTCCAAAATATCCAAGAACATGTTCGTAGCTTCAAAATTGAACAAGATATGCATTGGAGAAGTTGGGAAATTTTTGGGAATTTGCAAAAGTCAACTTTGCCCAAAACACTTCATTTTTGCTAATGGGCCTCAAATTCTTTCTTGAATATTTACCCAAGGCTTATGCACGACCCATTAAGATTAATTGGAATTATTTTCTTATTTTTATTAATTATTTGGATTTTTAATTGATTAATAATTCATTTAATTAATTTAATTATAGGAAAATATCAAAACATGGTTTTCAAATCTTTTTATGAGGCAAATGAGATCAGGGCAAGCTGGCAATTCGTGTACATGTCAAGGACAGCAAAGCAAAATCTCCATGATTGGCAAGGTTTTTTCAAAGAAAAAGGTTGAAAAAGATTTGATTGGCAATCACATAATGAAACTTGAATACAATGGATTTTTGGGCCTAAAGTTGACCTAATTCTCTTCACATACAAATGCTGAACCTAACCCTAAAGAAAAGAACGGGCAAGCTGCTGTGAAACCATAGAATCAAATTCCAAAAATTCAAGAGAAAGGGTGAAACTGAAATCTCACTTGCAGCATCATTCAAAGCCTAAAAAAGATTCAAACGCAATGCTGACATTGCCAGGAACCTGTTGCCATCAAGAACAAGCCCTAACACTCAAGGAATCGTTCACAACAAGTCCCACGGTTTGGCTTATTTTCCAAAATTGCATATCATTATTCATGCGCTTTTAATCTATTTTTTGAGTTGATTTGTGTTAATAGGAACCTCCTGAAGTGATTGGTATAATCCAATTTGATTGTAGCATTCTGAATCAAAAACCACCATTGAAGAACCTTAGGGTTTCGAAGCTTGGATTTTGGGGTTTTTTACATACTGAAAAATTGGACCTTGAAACGTGCATGGTTGAATTCGTCAAGGCCAGACGAATTCAACCCAATCATCGCGCCCTTTTTATATAACCTGCAACGCTAATCGCTATTTTTCTCTTTTCCAGTTTGTGGGGGTTTAAAACCCCTGCTATCTGTTTGATATTTCTGCAGGTGAAACGAAGAAGGAGATGGCGTGTTGACGTGTGGTTGGTGGATTCAAATCTACGCGCGTTTTTCATTGTTTCCAGCATGGTTATTATTTTGCATATATTATATTTGTTACTCATTATGTTTACAAAGACAATGCGATGGTGAAGTGGTTGGTGACGTGCTCGTTCATCACTGGGACCTGGGTTCGATTCCCAGGTCCCCCATATAATTGTTAACCTTTTTTCTAATGCGTTCCAATGCAGCGCCTGTCCAATATTCCACCATGAACCTCACTCATCCAGCGTGCCATGTGTCCCAATCAGCCATCCAAAGGCCATGGGAAGAGGAGTACCATGTTCCAGGTCAAGCGTGCTCTGGACAATCAAAGAAAGTCAACGTGGCTTTTTGTGTTAATGGGCCAGATTCAACAAAAAAAACCTCCCACATGGGCCATCACACCCCCCTGGTTTGCTATTTTTTTATTTTTTCTTTTCTTTTAGTTTTCTTTTAATCATTATTAATTATTATAATTAACCTAACAACTTAATTTTTATAATAAATTCAGAAACTCAAATATTTTATAATATTTATTATCATGTATTAATTTCATTAATTTCATCATTAATTTATTTTTGTAAATAAATACTAACAATTAACTTAGTTTAATTTAGGTTTAGTCTTAATCTTTTTCTCAATAAATAAAATCATGTAGAATTATGGTTTTGACAATTTTCATTCATATTTTCTTGTTATTATCATTTATTAATTATTATTATCTTTGTAAATAAAAATGTAAATTAATTAATTTAGTTAATTAGGCTAACTTTGACCTTTTTTTATTAATAATTAAAATAAACTTAGAATTAGGGTTTTCTTTTGACTTTTAATTTCTTTTATTTTATTTTTATTAAATACAAAAAAAACATAAAAACATTTTTCTTTTTTAATTAAATAATTAATTAATATTAAGTTTAATTTTAATTAAATGCAAAAGGACCAAAAACTCATATTTTCTCAAAAGGGTCAAAACCCTAGGACGTCTTGATTTAATTTCTTTTCCGTATTAGTTTTATTTGGATTACTTATGTAACTGTTTCCGGAATGTAATAGTAATTAGGATTTACCGCTTTCTTTACTTTCCGCACTTTATCAAAACGGGTCTTTGTTTTTTGGCGATGTATAGACCCGCGCCTTGTAATAGCGTAGCTTTACATTCCCGCACTTTAATTTTCCACACTCCTAACTGTTAATAAGCATGAAAGACTGAATGACAAATTAAAAACAACTCGTAGCTCACAATTGCATGATCAAAGATAAACATAAACTGAATTAAACACACAAGCACATGCCACTTCTAGGGTACGCCTCACTCGTTGCCTCGAACGTGGTCGTCAAGTATAGGGTGTCTTAGAGGTCGCCCTCCTGTCTAAAGATCCAGTTGCCTCGAAACGGTTGCCTCGGATAAAAAAAGGATCTAGGACATTAGGGTTACCGCTAAGGCGTCCTACTATTGATTTGGTGACCACATGTCCCGATAATCGAATTGACCCAAATACCTCCAACGACGGTGATACCTACTTCTCAATAGTGGGATAGTATTGTCTAAAGGACTCTTACACAACCTAATTCCTTAGAGTAGGTAGATTCTCGTGGGTACTTGCTCTTTCAAACAAACAAAAACATATTTTCACACTTACACTTTCAAAAAGTTTTCAAACAAATATTTCATACACTCTTGAGGACAAATACAAGAGTTACCTAGAAATTTTTCAAACGAAACTTTTTCAAAACCCACACACATTTGAAAAGCAAACAAATTTTGAAAACATAAGAGCAAGTACCTAAGAGCCCATGGATAACCATGTATAGAAAGGGTGCTAACACCTTCCCTTTCTATAAATCTACCTCACGAACCGAGAAACATCTCGATAAGGAATTTTGCTGTGCTTTTGTCCTTTCCATGTTGGAGAACATAAAAGACGGTGGCGACTCTTGCTTACCGCGACATTTCGCGAACCAGCTTTAAAACAGTCAGTTCTATTTCCACCGATCACACCAGTGTATTCCCAAGATGTGATGAAAGCTGTCATTTTTGTTTGTCCTCACCAACCAGCTGTCCTTTGTTAAAAGCAGGCGTTTAGTGCCTAATAGATAACAAGGAAATTCTGTTCGAGAAGGCTTCAATTCCAATTATTTCTTATAATGATGTTTCCATCGTGACCATTTTCGACAATTGTTCCGGGGTCTCCACCAAAAGACCCGTTAGAATTACATCAGTTCCAAAAGTAGCTCCTTTGATAATTACAATGCCTGAACCAATCCCGTATTCGTCAGACAAAACCATACCATGGAATTATGGAGGGGATGTTTACTACCACGGTATCAAGCAAGATTGGCCAGATGCTGAAGATTCAAGTTCTGAGAAAGTTGATTCCAATGTCAGTAATATCGCAGGGACTAGTAAGATAACCCAAAGCGGAAGGATATTCTCTCCAGAAATTGCTCCTCCCAAAGCTATTTCTGGACCCGTAATCATTCCTGTTGTTGTTTCTCCTCCAAAGGCTATTCCTAGTCCTGCAGTCATCTCTGCTAATACTCCTGACAAAACTGTTACAATCCATGTTATCACCCCTATAGACATTCCTGCTGCCGAGTAACCGAGACTCAAGGTAAAGGTATTCTAATTGAGCCTGTCCGAACGAAGGCACAATCAGTGGCTATCCCTGAGACCTCCCGAAAAGAGATGGAGGAAATTCTAAAGATCATAAAAAGAAGCGACTACAATGTAGTTGAGCAATTGGGGCAAACTCCATCAAAAATTTCCATGCTGGCTTTATTACTATGTTCCGAGGCTCATGCAAAGGCCTTGGTAAAATTCCTCAAAACTGCCCATGTACCCCAAGAAACATCTTTTGATCAGTTCCAAGACTGCGTAGCCAGCTTGACTGCAGATAATGGCTTAGGTTTTTCAGATGTTGATTTAACGCCAAGAGGGAGGAAGCATAATGAGGCATTGCATGTCTCAGTAGAATACATGGGCACAACCTTGGCTCATGTTTTGGTGGACACTTGGTTCTTCTCTGAATGTGTTACCTAAAAAGGCTCTTGATAGGCTTGACTATAAGGGATTGACATTGAAACCAAGCAACATAATAGTGAGGGCCTTTGACGACTCAAAAGGATGGTGCATGAGGAAGTGGACATCCCCATAAAGGTTGGGACCCAAACATTTGACTCAACTTTTTTATGTAATGGATATTTTCCCTTCATATTCCTGCTTGCTAGGCCTACCGTGGATTCACAATGTTGGCGCTGTTACTTCTACGTTGCATTAAATGCTGAAATATCCAATTCAAGGGAAGATCGTCACTGTTCATGGAGAAGAAGAGTATATGGCCAGCCATCTAAATTCCTTCAGATATATGGAGCTAGATGGTGAATTTATTGAAACTCCATTCCAACACTTTGAAGAAGTCCCGCAGACTGTGGCGGTAACCAAGGTTGTGTCTCAAGTTCCCAAGATTACAAGGCCTCCACTCAAGACGTCGTCTTTAAAGGATGCCAAGGAAGTGATAGAAGAATGTGGGTGCACTATTTGGGGATAACTCCTAGATATCCCATACAAATCTGAGAAATTTGGTCTGGGTTTCACTTCAGGTGCCCAGAAAGCTGCACGCCGCGCTTGTTCCGGAGGACCACCCTTGAAGATCAGTAACCACCAAGTCAGCGTCGTGGAGGATGATGAAGACAGCTACAACCTGGAGGATTGGATTTTCCCAACTGTCAGTGGAGGGCTCAGCAACTGGGAGGCTAGAGATTTTCGTCCCGATCACTTTTATCCCACAGTAATTTGTCTTTACACTTTGTTGGATCTGTAATATTAAAACAATTCAGACTCTTAAAACCTTGTGTCTTACCCGAGGCACAATGGTCCATTTGTAAGGGTTATTATCTCATTTCCATATGACATCAATGAATCATGGACATTTTTGCGTACAAACTTTGTGCTCATTGTTTTTCTTTTTACATTTTCATTTCTTTCAAAGATAGCTATACTCTTACATACACTCACACTCACAATTCATGTCTACATCCATTCGGGATCCCATGGGTAACGATTCTGCTATGGCCTTCTGTGATTATGAAAATCTAATCTACCAAGCCGAAGACGAAGGTGAGGAAGATTGTGAAGTACCAGGGGAACTCGCCAGGTTACTGCAACAAGAAGAGAGGACCATTCAGCCCCACGAGGAACCAATATACACAATCAACCTAGGTACCGAAGAAGACAAAAGAGAAGTCAAGGTGGGTACCAATCTGGAGCCCAGTATCAAAGAGCGTATGATTCAGTTGATGCACGAGTATGTTGAGGTTTTTGCTTGGTCGTATGAAGACATGTCAGGACTTGATGCAGATATCGTGGTACATTGTCTACCAACAAAAGAAGACTATCCACCGGTAAAACAAAAGGTCTGTCGCATGCGACCAGACATATCAGAGAAGATTAAGGCAAAAGTCATGAAACAATTCAACACCGGATTCTTATCCGTCACCTCCTATCCGCAGTGGGTTTCCAATGTCGTTCCCGTGCCCAAAAAAGACGGAAAAGTATGAATGTGCATGGACTACAAAGATTTGAATAGGGAAAGCCCTAAAGATGATTTCCCACTACCCCACATTGATGCTCTAGTGGACAACACAACACAACATAAAGTGTTTTCCTTCATGGAAGGTTTCTCAAGTTACAACCAAATCAAAATGGCACCTGAGGACATGGAGAAAACAACCTTTGTCACACAGTGGGGCACATTCTGCTACAAGGTTATGCCATTCAGACTGAAGAATACTAGGGAAACCTATCAGCGTGCCATGGTAGCTCTATTTCACGACATGATACATCACGAAATAGAGGTCTATGTGGACAACATGATAACCAAAGCTCAAACAGAAGAAGAGAATCTGGATCATTTACAAAAGCTATTTGAGAGGCTAAAGAAATACAAGCTGAGGTTGAACCCAAATAAATGCACATTTGGGGTGAGGTCCGGTAAACTCCTGGGTTTTGTCATCATCAATAAAGGTATTGAAGTAGATCCCGCCAAGGTGAAAGTAATTCAAGAGATGCCTGCTCCTCGTATTGATAAGGAAGTCAGAGGATTCCTGGGACGCTTAAATTAAATTTCTAGATTCATTTCTCATCTGACAGCTACTTATAAACCAATCTTCAAGTTACTGAAGAAAGATCAAGTAGTCAAATATAATGACGAGTGCTAAACTTCTTTCGACAAGATCAAAGAGTACCTGCAAGAGCCTCATATTTTGATGCCACCAGTTGAGGGAAGACCATTGATCATGTATCTGACTGTTTTGGAAAATTCAATGGGGTGTGTGTTGGGGAAGCATGACGAGTCTGGCCGAAAACAGCACGCTATTTATTACCTAAGAAAAAAGTTTACCGACTGTGAAACAAGATATTCACTGCTCGAGAAAACTTGTTGCGCTCTGGCATGGGCTACTCGTCGGCTAATACAGTATATGTTGACCCATACTACGTTATTGATATCTAAAATGGATCCAATAAAATACATCTTTGAGAAACCTGCTCTCTCTGGGAGAATAGCGAGATGGCAGATGATCCTGACAGAATATGACATACAATATACTACCAAGAAAGCAATAAAGGGAAGTGTATTGGCTGATCACCTTGCTCACCAAGCTTTGGAAGACTGCCAATCCATGAAGTTCGAATTCCCACATGAAGACATCAGGATGGTAAACAACTATGAAGAATTCAGACCA
Organism: Vicia faba; assembly: GCA_948472305.1. Lineage (NCBI taxonomy): Eukaryota > Viridiplantae > Streptophyta > Magnoliopsida > Fabales > Fabaceae > Vicia > Vicia faba. The sequence continues at coordinate 1,311,324,030 of OX451738.1, read as the reverse complement.
TATGACGGACCTGAACAAGGATCCCGATGGACCCTGGTTTTTGATGGGGCATCACTACTACGAAAATGGGCTTTCACAACGCTTTTTTTTGCCCTTTAAAAGCGCTTAAAAGCGCTGCCGTAGCCAGCGCTGGCGTAGGCTACGAAAGCGCTTTTTTCTGGCCAAAAGCGATGTCGTAGGTGGACCTATCCCAGCGCTTTTTCCTTAAAAAGCGCTTTGATAGGGGGGTCTTTCCCAGCGCTTTTTGAAAAGCGCTTTGATAGGTGTGCTATTTAAATTTTTTTTTTATTTATCAGGCCTTTTACAGCGCTTTTTATGGAAAAAGCGCTTTGATAGGGGGGTCTTTCCCAGCGCTTTTTCCATAAAAAGCGCTTTGATAGGGGTTATATTTAATTTTTGTTTTTTTATTTATCATGGCTTTTACAGCGCTTTTTATGGAAAAAGCGCTTTGATAGGGGGGTCTTTCACAGCGCTTTTTCCATAAAAAGCGCTTTGATAGGGGGTTTCTATTTAATTTTTTTTTATTTATCCTGCCTACGAAAGCGCTTTTTAGCCAAAAGCGCTTTCGTAGCTCATACAAATTTTTTAAAGTGAAACCTATAATTTGAGGTTCCCTGTGCGGCCTGTAATTTTTTTTTGGTCCAATAATTTAACCTGTAATTCAATCCTTATCTATACATATATTTTAAGAAATCGGTATTATATTAACAGAAACCGGTATACCATATAATATTCAATCCTTATCTATATATATGCAACTAAATCATATATAACTAAATTTGTAACCATATATACATTTGTAACCATAACTAAATCACATACAAAGTATCGTGTTAATTTGTAACCATATATATATACATATGTAACTAAATCATATATAATTACATCGAAAATAATGCTCCACCGACACGGTCGTCATCCTGCAAAGTATGAATATGAACAACACGGTAATTTAAACAAACAATATTAAAGGCTCCAACACAATCAAACTAACACGTACAATAATATTTTATTCATACCCATCAGAATAATCTGTTTTCAACATAAAATTGACATATTTCCTCTTTGACTTCTTCCACTTGAACTTTCGTGTACGACATAGTATAGAGGTCATCAAAGTACTACATAAGAAATTATTACTTCAGTATATGCATGATGTTATTAAATGTAGAAATCATACAAAATTATTCTAAGTTATAAATCCATACCGTGCTTGGAATCTCTACTTGATTTTTATGAAGGATTTCTTTCATAAACCTCAAGCAAAAGTATCCGCAATCTACATCGTTATTCTGTAACGGACACTGCATAGAAAAACAGAATATATTTTATAGTTGTCGTGTAATTTTATCAAGTAACATAACTATTATTATAAGCAACTAATTTTGTACCTGCACTTTGATCCAAGTAATATTTGATGATTTACTCCGGGGTACCTGTGCGTCCCTTTGACTACGAAATATTTGTATTGATCTAAGAAAATAAAAACATATATTTAGATCAATCTCACAGAAATAATTAAATATATAAATATACACGAATAGTTAGAACGATCTCACTTACTGATCAACAGTTTCCTTCATAGCGGGATAGTTAGTCCATTCCCCGTCTACCGAATTCAGAAAGTACACAACTTCTTTAATCGGATCGATAGCCAACAACAACCAGTGTTTTCTAAAAATTTAAGCAACAGTTTAGAAGAAAAGTTTCTACGCAAAATAAACAAAGATATATTAGAATAAATGAAAAACTCACCCCACTGGAACAGTGTTATACGGCAAAATAAACAAGCTATCTGGGTTGCCGACGTAGGCCGTGTATCGATTCACTAAGTACTCCCTAACTGAACCCGGTTCCCTGACAATTGTCGCTCCGCTGACAATATGGGCAGACAAGAAATGGAAGCGTCTTGCCAATACAGTCTCGCGCATTTTTTTATCGTACAACAACCTTAAATAAAAACATATAAACATTAGACTATTTTCATTGAAATGTGTAAATAAATTGTTCAACTAATTAAATGATATATTTATCGGAATACCGGATGTATGCGTGAACATTGCCGATGCCTAATTCACCATGCGTCATAATCTCAGTCATTTCGTCCATTCCTATCGTTTCTTGGCAGTCAAGACCAAAGATATCTGCATCCATAAGGATTTGACGAATACCACCTGACTTCAAATCTGAGGTTTCCAAAAGTACTCCAAGTGTATTCCGATATCGAGGTACAAAAACGCCTCTTCCCCCGCCTCTTCCCCCCTTATGCATTGACTTTTTCGGGGGTGGTCTGCAACGAACAGGCTGGGTCACTTGTTGTGACACTTTCGTAGATACCTAACAATCATATAACTTAGGTAAATTATAAAATCGTTCAGTTTTAAATTCATATCATATAATAAACAATTTAAGTGTACCTCTGGAATTGATGCCATAGACTCACCGCCTTGCTGCAAAATATCCTTACCCTTATTAGCGGGTTTTGTAGGAGGCTAATATTAAAAAATAATTAACTTAACGGTTCAGAATTGACATTTGAAATCTAAATGATTCATATTAACGGTTTTAAACATACCTCATCATCAATGAAAATGAGGTCCAAGGGCCATGCAACAAACGACCCTACTGCGTCTCGCACCGATCTTATATCCAAGGCCACGTCAGGTACCGGTACCAACGCATCGGGATCAATAGGATAATCTACTGATACTCTCAGGTGTCCAGCCGGGATCGGTGTATTATGAATTAAATCTCCCAAAGTGTTGTACACTTTTCCCTTGCCAACAAGGTGATAATCTGATGCCATTACGTATAGTTGGCAAGATGAAATGCCCTAAACCAATATGCATACATATTACTTTTAATTCAATAATAGAAAGAGGTGGAATAAAAATGAGAAACTTGAACAATAGAGATTTATCAATATATTTATAATTACCTCAGGAAATTTATTCTGACGGTTGATACTAGCGTTGTCACTAGTTTCTTTCGCCATTGCCGCATTGCCCTTTTCCCTCATTAATACCTCTTTATCTCTTTCCAATGCATTGACTTTTGCTTGTAATTCCATAAGTACATTCATCACTTCTGCATTGGTAGGATTTCTTTTCCGAGGATGCTGGTAGAAAGAGGTTGGAGTCACACCATGACCTTTACCCCTCACCCGACCGGAATACTCAGGAACATTCAGTGCTTTACTAAGTACGCTCCTCGTATCCTGGTCGTCACCGGTGGACTCCGTTTGTGACAATGTCTCCTGAAAATAATGGAGATAAAAAAATCAATTAAATAGTCATAAAAATTTGATTTAATTAAAGACACAATGTTATACTTACGCATTCATCATAAATTCTTAGAACACTTGGATCAACAGCTTGATTCTTGCCCACACGAGCTTCCTTCCACAGCAAATGTGCTGGAAGTGAGGTTTCATCACTTTTCGTCTCCTCTAACTATGCATAGAAACAAACGGTTAGATCGTCAAATACAACACATTTAGACAATTAATAAGAACATATCATTTCTATTTATTACTTACAATTTTTTCCTCTAAGCGTGCATATCCCAAACGCCCTTTTTTGTATGGATACGCGGGCTTTGATGCTCTCTCACTATTTTTGGCACTCTTTTGCCGGAATTCGTCATCTCTTTGTCTAATAAACTCAGTCCAATCTTCTTGTTTAATGAAAAGATTATACTTTTCTGGCCTTCCGGCCGGGAACTCTTCCAGCCACTTTCCTTTGTCATCCTTAAGATAGGTGTTCGTCAACAGATTTTTCCACCCTCTAAATCTTTTCCCGGCCAACCCAAGTACGAAGCCTTTACGCTCATCTGGAACGTTAAAAGACCGCTGCGTATAAACCATATAAACATATAAGTAATTTAAAAACCATATAAACCATATAAACATATAAGTAGTTTAAAAACCATATACACCATATAAACTTATAAACTTATAAACATATAACCATATAAACCATATAACATACATACCTTAACATCTTCCCAAAACATTTCTTTTCCTTGCTTCAATGCTTCACATTGTTTCTCATTCCATCTAGATATGGAGATTGGCACATGCATACGAACAAGTGTACCAACGTAGCTTGTGAATTTTGAAGCATTAACCCCAACTACTTGATTTGAATGATTCCAATCTACATTATATATCACTCCCTTATCTCTAGCACGAATGATTTCGCGCATTATGGTGATGCCTCGTGCAACATCATTTGCTGAAGTATCATCCGCTGCATGATTTGATTCTTGTGAGTTTTCATGATCTTGTTGGTTTCCTGGTGGGTTTTCTTGTTGGTTTCCTTGCGGGTTTTCTTCATTGCTAGCCATTAGACCTGTAACAAAAGTCAAACAAGCACATTAGTACACTACATGAAAATGGATAGTCGAAAAAGATATGAATAGCACTAAAGGAACTCAAAATTGAATAAAATGCTAAAAAACCAAACTTGCAAGAAATAAACCTCACCATCAGCTCCGGAAACATTGTTCTACTAAATAAACACTAGTCACATTCGCAAAAATTCAAAACGGTTCAAAAGATATGCCAAAAATTCAAAACATTATTCACATATTACTTACAATATTAGGCTATAATTATAATAATACCTTTTTCACTAACGTCTCTTTCTTTTCTTGGTAGCAATATATTTTACGCTTCTGTTAACAACTCGGATGGTTGGATTGATCCAAATACCCTCATTATGATCATCTCTAGTACAAGGTTCATTCTCATTTTGATCGTTTCTTGTACAAGATTCAATGCCAACGCCAATATCACCTTGATCTCCAATGTTTTCATCAATTACTTTGTTAGACAAAAACACTATAGACCATTTCGTACTTGTCGGATCATTGACATAGAACACTTGTTTAGCCTGAGAGGCTAGAATAAAAGGTTCATCTTTGTACCCCACCCTATTGAGATCCACTTGCAAAAATCCTGACTTATCCATTCGTACGCCATTATTATTTTCAACCCACTTGCAATCAAATACAGGAATCTGAAACTTCCCGTAATCAAACAACAAAATGCGCTCGATAACCCCAAAATATGACAGATTTGCAAATTTCGGGTTTAAGTCATTCGCACTTGATATGTGCATCGCTTCAGCTACCAAGGTAACACCACTATTCTGCATAGTACTTTTATCATCCTGTTCTTTGGTATAAAATGTGTATCCATTAATTGCGTATGCGCTATAAGAAAACACAATCATACTTGGACCATATGCTAAACATCTCAACCTTTCTGTTACTGAAGCAGGATCCGAACGATACTTTGAATAAATTTGTTCCTTAAACCACGGTATGAAACTTCGATTGTGCTCTCGTACTATCCAATTCTCATTTCTATTCAGATTTAAACCTCGAAGAACACCCTTGTGCATTTCAGCATACGGCTCAACCTCAATCTCATTGTGCAGAACATACAAATGCACCTGATCCCGTTCGACCATTGACATTGTCACAACTTTATTTCCAATTAGTCTTTTTCCTTCTTTTTTCTCGACAATATGAGATTTGGGGAGTCCAATTGATTGAACATTTGATAGATATTCAGTGCAAAACTCAACCGCTTCTTCAACAATGTATCGTTCCGCAATACAACCCTCCGGTCGACTTCGGTTTTTCACGTACCCTTTTAAAATTTTCATATAACGTTCAGCAGGGTACATCCATCTCATATAAGCTGGTCCGCACAACTGTGTCTCTTTGACAAGATGAACGACTAGATGAACCATTATGTCAAAAAACGAGGGAGGAAAATACATTTCAAGCTCACATAAAGTAACAACCACCTCTTTTTGCAATGTTGGTAAGATCGCAGGATCGATCACCTTGCTGCAAATTGACTTGAAGAAAAAACACAACTTAGTTATTGCACTCCTTACTTTTTCTGGCAGAATAGAACGTATACCTATTGGTAGAAAATGTTCCATTATAACATGGCAATCATGAGTCTTTAAACTCTTTAACTTTAGGTCTTTCATTGACACAAGTCTTCTAATATCTGATGAGTAGCCTTCTGGAACTTTAACTTCACTGAGGAACTTACACAATATTTTCTTCTCCTTTCTAGATAGAGTGTAAACAGCAGGTGGTAGATATGTGCATCTTCCTTTCGTCACGGGTGCCAATTCAGTTCTAATTCCCATGTTTAACATGTCCTTCCTTATGTTAATGCCATCCTTAGACTTTCCTTGTATATTGAGTAACGTACCAATAACACTATTGTTGTACCCCAAAATTTGCCCTCCCATATTCTCCAAGAAATTGCCAAGCCAAGTCACAAAATTCCCCAAGGGTTGTACAGTGCAACTGTCTCCTATACAGTCAAAACTAGGGTTTGGATTCTGATCAAGAAAATGAAGTTTTCAAAGGTCCAATCAAGTCTCATATGCCTACAAAGATGGTCAAGCATCCTCATATCAAGTTTCAAGGCATTCAGCTCAAAATTGCACAGTCAAAACCCTAAATTGCACTACAGTCAACTGTAGGGGCAAAATGGTCATTTGGCAGTCAAAAGTTCAAATTTTTTGTCAACACATCATTTTGAAGCCACAAACATCATTTGATCAATGCTTGATCATGATTCTCAAAATTTGGCTCAGAAATCATCAAGATGCAAAAGTTACTATATTTGGACAGTTGAAAAAGTCAACTGAAATTGACCAGGGCATAACTTTCACATGGATTATCAGAAAAATTCCATCCAAAGCTCATTTTGAAGAGAAAGACATTTCCTACAACTCATCTTCATATTTCAAGTCCAATAAATGCTCTCACAAAAAGTTATCAATTTCAACATTATAGGTCATTTTCAAAAGTCAACAAAAAGGGACTTTAAGTCAAAGACCATAACTTGAGATTGGTAAATCAAAATGACATGGGACCAAAGGCATTGGTTAGAGGACTCAAAGACCTTTCCAAAATGTCCAAGAACATGTGAAAAGCTTAAATATTGAGCAAGTTATGCCTTGTGGAAGTTGGGAAATTTTTGGATATTTTGAAAAGTCAACAATGGTTCAAATGACCTAAATTTGCTAATGGGCCCATTTTTCTTCCATGATTCATCATTCTAAGCATATGCACGACCACTTGGCCCAAAGGGAAGTATTTTCTCATTTTTATTTATTTATTTGAGTTTTTATTTATATTAATTCAATTAAATCAATTAAATATGTGAAAAATATTTAACCTAACAAAACCAATCCTTTTATACATGTTTTAAGGTCAATATTTCGTGTAAATGCAAATGGGGAAAGATTTGGAGCTGATTGGCATGATTGAGAGCAAAATACACATGAAAAGATATGAAAAGGATTCTTAAGAAATCAAATATTGAAAACAATAAAAGCAATGGATTTTGATCAATCTTTTTAACCTAATAGCTTCCATACATAATCAGAATCACAAACCTAATGCTAACACACTCTAAACTGCGCAGAAGAACAATAGAGAAACTTGAAAAAATTCCTAGAAAACCAAATTCTGAAATCATTGTTGGAGGACGATTCAAGCCTTAATCTTGATTCCAATAGCTTCATTGTGGTTCTCTGAACGTGTGCCAATCCAGAACAACAACCAAAGCTCAAAGAATTGGTAGATTAAACTCAAACTGTGTCACGAAATTTTCAAAACCGTATATCATAATTCACGCATCTTTTTGCATTTTTATTTATGGATTCTTGTTCAGTGTGATGTTTCGAAGCTAACCAATGCTTTTGATTGAATTATTACGCGTTATATAAGATTCCACCATGCGCGATTTCTAGGGTTACAGGTTTGAAAATTTGGGGCTTTTAGAACGAGATAAAATTAAGACTCAAGGCCACTACCGTTGCACTCAGCAGATTGGGACGATCATGAACATATATTCGCGCCTAATTTATGTTGAGAGATGAGCTATTCGCTATTTTCCAATAGCCCACCTAATGAAACGCTATGAAAACTGTTGCCTTTGAGTTTGTTTTACAGGGATGGTGAGGAAGATGACCTTGTGTCACGCGATGATTGGTGCGTTTAAAAGTTGGCGCGCAGGACCCACTAACGCTTTGTTTTATTTCATATTATTTCTTTGTTATTAATATATCAAAAGAACTTAATGGCTCAGCTGGCAGGTGTATGTACTTGTAACCCTCATGACCTGGGTTCAAATCCCAGGTCTACGTTATCCCAATATTATTTTTCATCAAATGTTCATATGCAGCTTCAAGGGTTAAGGCGCATCATACACATTCCTGATCAACCATCCACGTGCGCGCTGAGATCCAGTCAATGGCCTAGATTGAAGGCATACCATGGACGTAGGTCAACATGGCTGTAGGCTGTTCAGAAAGTCAACAGATTTCAAGCTATTGGGCCAGCATTCTAAGGCCCACACCTCCATGTTGGGACAGAAAACCCCCTGGTTTGCTTCTCTATACATTTTTTTTATTTTATTTTCAATAATGATTTTATTTTCTTTATTTGTTAAATTAATTAATTATTTCTTTACAAAATATAAAAATGCACAAAAATCAGAAAAAAGAGAAAAATATAATATTTATTTTATTATTTTCATAAATAAATTGCATGTAAATATTTAGTATTAAATAGGTTTTAATTTTAATTCTTTTTTATAACTAAAAATCCAAAAATATAGAATTAGGTTTAATAACTTTTTATTCCTTTTTAATTTTCTTTTTTTTTATCATAATACTTATTTATTTATTATTTTCATAATTAAATTGTACATAAAAATAATTAGGTTTAAATTAGGTCAAATTTCAATATTTTCTTAATAACTAAAAAATAATTAGAATTAGGGTTTGACATTTTATTTTAATTTTAATTAATCCTCTTTTTTCTATTAAATCTAAAAAACATTTTCTTTTAAATTTTAATTTCAATCCTTCATTAACTTTAATTTTTTGAAAAAGGGTCCAACGCCCTCGTTCGTAATTTATTTAATTTCGCATGTTTATTTTTATCGCTTAATTCATTATGTATCTCTCCCAAAGCGTTGTAACTTAAACTTTTCGCACTTTTACTTTGCTTTATTTATTTTCCGTCAAATCGGGTCCGGTTTAATTTTGGCGATGTGGACCCGCGCCATTTGTAATAGCTTTAGAATTTACTTTCCCCGCAAATATTAAACTGTTAAATAAGCATGAAAGAATGTATGGACTTGAAATAAAATCAAGCGTAGAACACCAATAACATGACAAGATAAATGCAAATGAAAACGACACACGAATCGCACACACCACCCCTAGGGTACGCCTCACTGTTGCCTTGCCTCGAAAGGTGATCGTCGAGTAGAGGATGTCTTAGTAAGTCCTCATGATCCGGGAACCTGGCATGAGGGTAGCTTCTAAGGTGTCTTCCCATTGCTCTGGTGATCACCATGTCCCGAACCTCGAATTGACCCGAACACCTCCAACGGTGGTGCTACCTACCTCTCAATGGTGGGATGGCACTACTTTAAAGGACATTTACACAGACGAATTCCTTAGGGTAGGTAGGTTCTCAAGGATACTTGCTCTAATCTCAAACAAAAAAAATCTTTTCACCGACACTTTTCAAAAGCTTTCAAAACAATTTTTCAAACACTCTGACGCACGAGTCGAACTGAAATTTTTCAAAGAAACTTTTTTTTAAACCCACAATTGAAAAGCAAGCAAACATTTTTGAAAACACAATGAGCAAGTATCTAAGAGCCCATGGATAACCATGGATAGAAAGGGTGCTAACACCTTCCCTTTCTATAACCGACCTCCCGAACCGAGAGCAATCTCTTTAAGGAATTTTTCTGTGCTTTTGTCCTTTCCATTTGGAGAAAATAAAAGACGGTGGCGACTCTTACTTCCGCGACATTTCGCGAACCAGCGTTAAACAGTCAGTTCCAGATCCACCGATCACAGAACTGGCGACTCTGCTGGGGACCCTAAACTTAAAGTGAGGTGTACCTTAGGGCTAATTCATAACTGTGTTTTCAATTTCTTTCCTTGTTTGCTTTAAATTGTGGGACTGTCTTGGGAGTTCTATAGATCCTAACCCGGATCTGGGGATACCTTCTTAGAAAGTAGCAACAAGGCTGTGAGGGAACTGTGCGGGGTATACCGACATGGTTGAAACAGTCTGCTACGTTGATGTGGCACTTTGGTGTGTACCGGTAACCCTTGAGTTCAGTCAAGGAGAGTACGGGGCCTCCGCGTGGTGTCATGAAGCATCAACAGACCTTAGGAACCTTAATTGAACTATCTTGGCCTCTTTAGGGTAGTGAGATAACTGACTTTGGTGCAGTCCGAGGTTGGTTGATACTCGATACTACGCTCAATTGAGGGTTGCTTTCCTGGAATATTTCGGTCGCCAGTTCAGTGGCTAAATCGAAACGATGAACAATGAAAGCAATCCCGTGATATTGAGAACCTTAGAACCCGGTTACTTTGATTAGGACAGGTTGAACCCACCAACTTTAAGAGGGTACTACCCAGACCCCATGCTGGCCTTAAACCTTAAGGGCTTGTCTTGTGTGCCTTGTGTGCCTTACATGTTTGTCTTTGTAAATATCTGTGGTGTGTTCAATCATAGCATCATGACATCATCCAGCATCATATGCATTGACTAACCATTTCAGGGGTTCGAATTTTCATCTTTGTTCTTGTTTTGTAGGACATGGAAACTGTTCGTAGAAAGACAATTCAAATCAGTCTTGTAAGGGTACCTCCTCAGCTTAAGGAGCTTATATCCAGGATTCCCGAGAACTCTTCATTCAGTGAAAGGCATGGAAGTCTCATCAGCTTGGTCAACACCAACATTGAGGAAGATATGATTAAGGTCCTGTTCCAATTCTTTGACCCTCTGCATCACTGTTTTACCTTCTTGGATTATCAGTTGGTACCTACATTGGAGGAGTTCTCCCGGCTCCTGAAGATCCCTATCCTTGATCAGCTACCCTTCAACGGTACAGAAAAGGAACCTAAGCTTGAAGAGATTGCTAAAGCCTTGCACCTACAGTCATCTGACCTCAAGGGACATTGGGAAGTCAGAAGTGGTATCAAAGGGTTCTTAGCCAGGTTTCTGTTTGAGAAGGCCCTTGAATGTTGGAACTCCCTTGACTTGCAAGCTTTTGAAGAGGTTGTGGCCCTCCTTGTCTATGGTTTGGTGTTGTTCCCTAACCCAGATCAACTTATTGATATCAGTGCTGTCCAGATCTTTATGTCCAGGAATCCTATACCTACGTTGCTGGGGGACATCCTTCACTCATGTTACACTCGAACCATGAGAAAAAGAGGTGTCCTTATGTGTTGCACTCCTCTCCTGGGAAGGTGGTTTATTTCGCACCTTCCGCAATCAGTCTTGAAGAATGAGCGGGGTTTGAGATGGTCACAACGTTTGATGACTCTTACACATGCAGATATACATTGGTGTCCTAGGTCCAGAGGAGATGTCACTATCATTGATCGTTGCGGGGAGTACCCTAATGTTCCTTTACTTGGAATCAGAGGAGGTATTACTTATAGCCCATGCCTGGCTTGGAGACAGTTTGGTTATGCTCGGAGGGATGGTCCTCATGACATGTTGATTCCTGACATAGTTTTTGACTTCGACAATGATACTCAAGGACTTCGCCAGAGATTCATCAGAGCCTGGAGGATGCCAAGTAGGATAGACAGCAAGACACTGGGGCACAGGAACTCCATCCCTTTGGAGCCTTACCTAAAATGGGTACGCGCCCGCTCTCAGAAGTTAGTGATGCCTTATCCTCACATGATCCCGGTAATCAAAGAACCAGTCTCGGAAGGGGAAGTGTCCTACACTATTCAGCACCCTGATATGCCCACATCCTGGGAAGAGATGCAGAAGAGCTGGATCCAGCTTAAGGAGGAAAGGAATTCTCTTGAGACTAGTCTGCATGCCAGTGAAAAGAAAGTCTTGGAGCTCACCCGTCTGTTGCATGAGGAGAGGAACCTCAACACCTACATAGCTCCAAAGAGGATGCGCAGTGTATTTTGGGATTGATTTGATTTTTGTACTTTTGCCCATGAGGCTCTGATGTATTAAACAATGATTTCTTTAATGATGACGTGTGTTCCCTTTTGTCTACAACAAATTTGAACTTTCGAACCCTTGAATGCATTGCATACGCATTTCATACATCATGTGCATAGCAGGTTTTTCCTCTTTTCAGGTTGCTTACAGTTCTTCGCTGTTTATTTCAGCATCATGAATCCCGAATCTGCATCAACCGAGACATCAATCAAGGCTCTTCAGGTGCAGAATGCACAATTCCAGGAACTAATCAAGGGTCTGGCTAAAGGCCAAGAAGAACTGAAGGCTATGCTCCTGAAGAAGGAGAAGAAGAAGAAGAGAAGAACTGTTCTGTTCAACTCGGGCCGAAGGTTTGGCAATACTCTGCAACATGAAGAGGCTGGTTCTTCTGTTGGCAAGAGTCCTTCTCAGGCAGAAGTAAAGGTTCCTAGTCCGGTCGTCTCCGACAACGAGATAGATTTTGATGAAGAGCAGTACCCTCCTTCAGATGACAGATATAAACAACTGGAGGACAGGTTGAAGGCTATGGAGGTGCAACAGGCACCTGGGCTGGATTTCGGAGATCTGGGTTTGTCGACTGGTGTGATTATCCCCCATAAGTTCAAAGCACCATCCTTCTCCAAATATGACGGGGCGTCTTGTCCCAAGCTGCACTTAAGATCCTATGTTCGGAAAATTCAGCCGTACTCTGCGGATAAGAATTTATGGATCCACTTCTTCCAGGAGAGTCTTTCAGGGACTCATCTCAAATGGTTCTATCAGCTGGATGGGACCAAAGTTCGTAACTGGGAGGAGCTGGCTACTTCTTTCTACAAGCAGTATCAGTATAATGCCGACCTTGCCCCCACACGTACCCAACTCCAGGGTATGGCGTTAGGTGCAAGCGAAGGTTTTAAGGAGTACGCTCAGAAGTGGAGAGACCTGGCTGGCAGGGTGCAACCACCATTGACTGATCGGGAGCTGGTAGACATGTTCTTGGGGACCCTATCTGGGCCATTTTTCAACCATCTCATTGGGAACTCTTCTGCTGGGTTCACTGATTTGATCTTGACTGGAGAGAGGATTGAAGCTGGGTTGAAGTCTGGGAAGATTGCGAAGGGTGCATCATCTAGTTCAGAAAAGAAACCATTCAAAAAGGAGTCTAGTGCCGTGTATGGTTCTAGGAAATCAGAGAGACCTGAACACCGCCAATCTGTCAGCGCGGTGATGATTGCTAAGCCTGCTGCCGCTCCTCGGCCAAACAATTCTCAAAGGGCTGAAAGACCCCGGAGGGAGTTTACCCGGTTAAACATGACCTTATCGCAGATCCTGCCACAGTTGCTCTCAACCAATTTGGTGACTGTCAGGGAGGCTCCAAAATTCCCTAATACAACATCTCCCACGTACAATCCGAATGCTCGTTGTGCCTACCATTCAGAAAGTCCGGGGCACTCTACCGATGACTGTTGGGCGTTGAAGAATAAGGTGCAAGACCTTATCGACGCAAAGGAGATACAATTCGAAGCGCCAGCAAAGCCGAATGTAGTTACTGCCCCTATGCCTCAGCACGGGGTAAATGCTGTTGATGAAGACGTTTATGTTGTTTCTGTGGATGATCTAGCCACTCCTCTAAAGATCGTCAAGAAGAACTTACTGCAGGCCGGTTTATTTCCGGGTTGTAGTGAGGGTTGCCTATTCTGTGCCGTGTCCCCATCTGGTTGTCCCTTGCTAAAGTTAGGCATCCAAAGCTTAATGGATAGCAAGGAGATTCTATTCAAGAAGTCTGCTGTTCGGTTGGTTCCGATGGAAGAAGTTTCTGTAGTGACTATTTTCAATAACCCAATCCCGGCTCTCCCGAAGAAGCCCACTCAAATCATGACCGTTGCGCCCGTTATTATCACTGTTCCAGGGCCCCTGCCCTATGTATCTGATAAAGCTGTCCCTTGGCACTATGGGGCAGATGTATATATAAACGGGATTAAACAAGAGCTCAACGCTGGCGCCAGCATCTGTGACATCACTGGCCCAGCCAAAGTTACCCGCAGTGGCAGGCTCTTCTCGCCTGACATTGCACCGCCTGCTGCCCGAAGACCGCTCCTGATAATTCCTACAAGTACACCTATTCCTGTTGCTGATCAAGTTGTTGTTCCTGCTGCTAACCCGATTGTTTCTCCTGCTGCCGAGTCATCCAATGCTCGGGGCAAGGGAATTGAAGTTGAGCCTGCCCAGATGGAGGCACCCATACCCATAGCTGCTGAGGCCTCCCCACAAGAGATGGAGGAGATTCTGAAGATTATAAAGAAGAGCGATTTTAATGTTGTGGAACAGCTGGGGCATACGCCCTCCAAGATCTCCATGCTCTCTTTATTGCTGTGCTCCGAGGCCCATGCAAAGGCCCTAATCTCATTCCTCAAGACGGCCCATGTGCCACATGAAACCTCTGCAGTCCAGTTCACTGATTGCGTGGCAAGTCTGACGGTAGACAACGGTTTGGGTTTCTCAGATGCTGACTTGACTGCAAAGGGGAGAGACCATAATGATGCTCTGCATGTCTCAATTGAATGCAGGGGCACCACCCTGGCACATGTGTTGGTTGATACTGGGTCATCTTTGAATGTGCTACCCAAGAAGGCTCTGGATCGTCTAGATTGTGAAGGCCTGGAATTGAAACCCAGCAACATCATCGTCAGGGCCTTTGACGGTTCAAAGAGGATGGTCCATGGAGAAGTTGACATTCCGATTCGGGGGGGCTCTCAGGTGTTCGACTCCACTTTTTATGTGATGGACATCCGTCCATCTTACTCTTGTCTGCTGGGTCGACCCTGGATACATAAGGCTGGGGCAGTGACCTCTACCTTGCATCAAAAGTTGAAGTACCCCGTCAGAGGGAAGATTGTCACTGTGCAAGGAGAGGAAGAATATATGGTGAGTCACCTAAACTCTTTCAGATACATTGAGATGGATGGGGAGTTTATTGAAACCCCCTTTCAGCATTTCGAGGAGGTGTTTCCAATTGCAGCAGAAACAACAGAAGCAAGTGGTCCTTTGAAGATGGCTTCCCTGAAGGATGCCAGGGCTGTGGTGCAGAAGGGTGAATGTGCCGACTGGGGCAGACTTCCAGACTTCACCCAGAAGACTGATAAACTTGGGCTGGGTTTTACCACAGAAGGTCAGAGAGCTATGAGGAAAGCAAAGATCGGAAGGCCTCCGGTATTTATTAAAAGCTCAGGAGTGAATGCTGTTGGGGAAGACCACGAAGTGGATGAAGCTGAATTCAATAGCTGGATCTATCCGACGGCCGAAGGCGGATTGAACAACTGGATTGCTAAGGATCATACTCCTGTTACCTTTGTGACGCAGTAATAAATTTCTTTGTTTTGTTATTTTGTAATAAACAATGATAAACTCTATGGCCCGGTGTCTTACCCGAGGCACCGTGGTTCTATTTGTGAGGGCATACAAACTGTCATTTTATACATCATGAATGAAAATCTTGGACGTATTTTTCGCATTACAAATATTGTGTTCCTTTTCTGTCTTTCTTTTCCTTTACATAATTTTCAAAGCAGCTGTATTTACACACACACACTCACTCATACAGGTTCCAATCCACTCTGGATCTTACTGATAACAACTCTGCTACTGCCAATTATGACTTCGAAAATCCGATCAACTTAGCCGAGGACGAAGGTGAAGATGATTGCGAAGTGCCGGGCGAGCTTGCAAGACTGTTGCTTCAGGAAGATAGGGCAATTCAACCCCATGAAGAGCCGGTGGAAACCATAAACTTGGGTACCGAAGCGGACAGAAAAGAGGTAAAAATTGGTGCCAACCTAGAGCTCAGCGTGAAGCAACGGTTAACCAAGATGTTACATGACTATATGGAGATCTTTGCCTGGTCCTACGAAGACATGCCAGGGTTGGATACCGATATTGTTGTCCATCATTTGCCGACTAGGGAAGACTGCCCTCCAGTTAAACAAAAGGTCCGTCGGATGCGTCCAGAGATGTCCGAGAAGTTTAAAGCCGAGGTTATGAAGCAGTTTGATGCCGGGTTCCTTGCAGTGACTTCTTACCCTCAGTGGGTTGCTAACGTGGTGCCGGTACCTAAAAAGGACGGTAAGGTCAGAATGTGTGTTGACTACAGGGATCTGAACAGGGCCAGCCCCAAGGATGACTTCCCCTTACCTCACATTGATGTCCTTGTTGATAATACAGCTCAGCACAAGGTATTCTCTTTCATGGATGGCTTTTCAGGTTACAATCAGATCAAGATGGCACCTGAAGACATGGAGAAGACTACATTCGTTACTCAGTGGGGCACCTTCTGTTACAAGGTCATGCCATTCGGGTTGAAGAATGCTGGGGCAACCTACCAACGTGCCATGGTTGCCTTATTTCATGACATGATCCATCATGAGATAGAAGTGTATGTGGACGACATGATCGCTAGGTCCCAGACTGAGGAAGAGCATCTAGATCATCTACAAAAGTTGTTTGACCGGTTGAAACTGTACAAGCTGAGATTGAACCCGAACAAGTGCACCTTCGGGGTAAGATCTGGAAAGTTGCTAGGCTTCGTGGTCAGCGATAAAGGTATTCAAGTGGACCCCGCTAAGGTCAAGGCTATTCAAGAGATGCCAGCTCCTAAGACAGAGAAGGAAGTCAGAGGCTTTTTAGGGCGCCTGAATTATATTGCTCGCTTCATCTCACATCTGACTGCTACCTGTGAACCAATCTTCAAGCTGCTGAAGAAAGATCAGGTAGTGCGTTGGAACGATGAATGTCAGGCTGCTTTTGACAAAATAAAAGAGTATCTCCAAGAACCACCTATACTTATGCCACCGGTTGAAGGGAGACCTCTGATACTATACCTAACAGTGCTCGACAACTCAATGGGGTGTGTGCTGGGGCAGCATGACGAGTCTGGCCGAAAAGAGCATGCCATTTATTACCTTAGCAAAAAGTTTACCGACTGTGAGACCCGATACTCACTGCTTGAGAAAACTTGTTGCGCTTTGGTATGGGCTGCTCGCCGGCTTAGACAGTATATGCTGACTCACACTACCTTGTTGATCTCAAAAATGGATCCTATAAAGTACATATTCGAAAAGCCTGCTCTGTCTGGGAGAATTGCAAGATGGCAAATGATCTTGACAGAATACGACATTCAGTACACGACCCAGAAAGCCATCAAGGGGAGTGTATTGGCAGACCACTTAGCTCATCAAGCTGTAGATGACTACCAATCAATGAACTTCGAGTTTCCGGATGAAAGCATCATGATTGTAACTGACTGTGAAGTACCTGGACCGGATGAAGGACCTGAGCCAGGATCCCGATGGTCTATGCACTTCGACGGAGCCTCCAATGCTTTGGGAAATGGTATCGGCGCCATCATCATATCCCCTCAAGGTACTCATACTCCACTCACTGCCCGGCTGTGTTTCAACTGTACCAACAACATGGCGGAGTACGAGGCGTGCATCATGGGTCTTCAGGCTGCGATCGACCTAAGGATCAAATTTCTAAGTGTTTTCGGAGATTCCGCTCTTGTAATCAATCAGATCAAAGGAGAGTGGGATACGAAACATCCAAACTTGATTCCTTACAGAGAATGTGTGTTGACCCTGATTCCCCACTTCACAGAGATAACCTTTGAGCACTTTCCAAGAGAAGAGAATCAGTTAGCGGACGCGTTAGCTACAATGTCTTCAATGTTCAAGGTCAAATGGGATAATGAAGCTCCCCAGATCATCATCTGGAAACTGGACGAACCGGCATACTGTTGTGATCTCGAAACTGAGTTGGTGACTGAGAAGCCTTGGTACCATGAAGTGAAGAGATATCTGGAAACTCAGGAATACCCTGAAGGTGCCTCTGTCAATGATAAGAAATTCCTGAGGAGGTTTGCAGCCAAGTTCTTCCTTAGCAACGGCATCTTGTACAAGCGAAACCATGATTCAACCTTACTGCGTTGTGTGGATAAGATTGAAGCGGAAAGAATCATGGAAGAGCTACATGAAGGGACCTTTGGTACACATTCCAGTGGACACACTATGGCTAAGAAAATCCTACGGGCGGGATATTATTGGTCCACAATGGAAGCTGACTGTTACCAACACTCCAGGACGTGCCACAAGTGCCAGATCTATGCAGATAAGGTGCATGTTCCTCCGGTTCCCCTGAATGTTCTAACTGCGCCTTGGCCGTTTGCAATGTGGGGCATAGACATGATCGGCGAGATTAAACCTACGGCATCCAATGGACATCGCTTCATCCTAGTGGCGATCGACTATTTTACGAAGTGGGTTGAGGCAGCATACTATGCTATGGTAACCAAGACTGTTGTGGCACGGTTCATTCGGCACAACCTGATCTGTCGGTACGGCGTCCCCGAGCGAATTATTACGGACAACGGTACCAATCTAAACAATAAGATGATCGCTGAGCTCTGCGAACAGTTCAAGATACAGCACCACAATTCTTCTCCTTACAGACCGAAGATGAACGGGGCTGTAGAAGCATCTAATAAGAACATCAAGAAAATCGTGCAGAAAATGACAGTGACCTACAAAGATTGGCACGAAATGTTACCGTTTGCCCTGCATGGGTACCGTACCTCAGCTAGGACGTCAACCGGGGCAACCCCTTTCTCTCTGGTTTATGGCATGGAGGCAGTCTTGCCAATCGAAGTGAAAATACCCTCTCTCCGGATAATGAAGGATGCAAATGTGAACGAAGATGATTGGATCCAGACACGACTTGACCAACTCAATCTCATTGACGAAAAGAGACTTGCTGCTATCTGTCATGGTCAGACGTATCAGAAACGGATGATCAGGGCATTTAACAAGAAGGTCAGACCACAAGAATATCAAGTCGGGGATCTGGTGATCAAGAGAATTATCCTTCCTCAGAGTGATCCAAGGGGCAAATGGACCCCTACGTACGAAGGGCCATTTGTGGTTAAGCATGTGTTCTCAGGAGGAGCCATGATTCTAACTAACATGGATGGTGACGACCTTCCTCACCCCGCCAATGCAGACATAGTTAAAAAATACTACGCATGAAAAAAGACCCGCTAGGCTGACATGCCTAGGCAAAAATTAGGGCTTCCCGTCGAACCAAAAGGGTTCGGGCAAAATGAAGGGATGAAAATGAAAAAATCTGTACACCCGGCAAGTCGAAAACCTGAAAAGGCGGCTTGGGCAAAAATGGGTATCCCGGTGGACTGAAAACCTGAAAGGGCGGTCCAGGCAAAAATTAGGGATAAAGCGTAAAACTATGTCTCGTTGGATCACGTTGCATCCAGAATCCGGTATCTACATCAAGTTCAGACGGCATCGATCAGTCAGCTTCACCTTCAACCAAGGTCATCAAGTGATGAGACGCTCAGAGTTATAAAGGCAATAGCAGAGTTGAAACCCAGTGGGATCATTCATTTCACACAGCTGTTTTATTTTCTTTTGTACAAAACTTGTATAAACTCTTTTGTTCGGCGACGTTCCTCTTACTAGGACGTCAGCCTCTTGTACACAAAACGCCTATTTTCAGGCCATTCAAAAATTAATACAAATATATCTTCAGTTAAACGTGCCAAGTGTTTTTCTTTTTCTGTTTTGTTTTACGAAGAACGTCCAAGGTTCAATTTGTGATATATGCATTGACAGTAATTTGCTAACTCATAAATATTTGCATACGAAACAAAGGAATTCATTGCAGGTGACACTAGAAACAGGGGCAATAAAAGAATTGACTGAACAGTCTAATTGTTCTATCCTCCAAGGTACCAAGATAGGTTCAACTAAAGAACATGACCAGTACATATCAAATCCCCAGAGAGTGGTTCAACAAAACAGTACATTCCTCTCCAAGCAAATCATCAAATCTTAAGGAAATTGAGTATCCTCCAATAGATCTCAATACTTCCCCAACAGCAATACATATATTCAATACAAGCATCCCCGGCAGTCTTGGCTTAAAGATTGTTCCCCGGCGGTATCTCAATATTCAAAGGAATCACTTCCCCCGCAGTTCAAAACTTCCCAGAAGAGTCCAATCCAATTCCCCAGGAAGGTTGGAATTCATATCCCCAAGCAGTAAGCTTATCCCCAGTAGATTCTGGAAGCTTACCCCCTCGCAGAACACGAACGCGTCGCCCGACTTTATTCAAAGAGTTATTTCCTTAACAGGATATAACTGGGTTATCCTCAGCCAAAAGCCACGGAAAGAGCGTCGTCGACATAGTCTTCCTATCCCTAGCGAAGTCTATTCACACTTCCTATACAACAAGGATATCCTCAGCAAGTTATTATCAACATTCAGCAAAGCATCTCTATCCCCACAGAATATTGCTTCCCAGCATGGTCGCTAGAGTATTTTTCTCCCCGCAGAATCTTCCATTTGCCAAGTTTATTCCGCAACGGAGTCATCTTCTCCTACCGGTATTCTTGCAACTATCATCCCCAGCGGAAGCAAAATCAATACTTCAACATCAGCCCAGGATATGACTTCCCGGCACCCATCAAGGATTTACTTTCCTAGACGAAAACATTCATAAAACATCACATATATCATTATAGCATGCATAGACGCATCATATCATACAAATCTCATTTATGTTGAGAACATCATTGCTTGATCCATATCATGCATTACATATGACTGACCTTTACCTTTCAGGAAAGACGCAGTTAAAATGCTCAAACATATTTCAAAGCCTTCTCTAGTCCAGCTAAATCGACTCCCAACAGATTTTTTCTGATAAAGACCCAGCAGAAGTTATGATCCCCTCTCCAACGGCGAGTGAGGTGGTAATTCCTTTTTCAGATGTTTCCCTCTCCGACATGAGCGTGAGGTGATAGTCTCTTATGGTCCCCTCTCCGGCAAGTGCGTGAGGTGGTAATTCCTTTTTCAGATGTTTCCCTCTCCGACGATGAGTGTGAGGTGATAGTCTCCTATGGTCCCCTCTCCGACAAGTGCGTGAGGTGGTAATTCCTTTTTCAGATGTTTCCCTCTCCGACGATGAGTGTGAGGTGATAGTCTCCTATGGTCCCCTCTCCGACAAGTGCGTGAGGTGGTAATTCCTTTTTCAGATGTTTCCCTCTCCGACGATGAGTGTGAGGTGATAGTCTCCTATGGTCCCCTCTCCGACAAGTGCGTGAGGTGGTAATTCCTTTTTCAGATGTTTCCCTCTCCGACGATGAGTGTGAGGTGATAGTCTCCTATGGTTCCCTCTCCGACGGTGTGTGAGGTAACATTTCCTTTTCTTATGATTCCCTCTCCGACGGCGAGTGAGGTGATTCCCTTTCAGATTATAATGGTCTATGGTTCTCGTTCCGATGTTGCAAAGATGGTAATTCCCGCCAAGATTTTTCTCAACGAGCGTTGTTGAAGTTAAAATCACCCAAGGTTCTCTTACCATTCATGCTAAGGCAGTAACCATACCTGGTTCATTCATCATCTTATGAAGCTCCAGATCCAGCTCCCGTAACCAGTCAGGACATATCTATACCAAGCATCTAAAATCAGCTCCTGCAACGTGTCAGGTACTCATTTTTCTTTTGCAGGTATGCAGGTTCTCGCTAAGGAATCTCCTATGCGATCAACATCCGGATGGCATCTATAAGCCCATCATCCTATTCATCAACCCCCAAATGGCATCTATAAGCCCATTCCATCACCATCACTGCTACTATGTGAGCGCAAATTTCTGGGCACTCTAGTGTCCAATCATCTTCTACCCTCGGATTACGAAAGGCACGTCAGCCAATCTGCATCCTCAGGTCTAAGAAGATTGAACAGGGGCAACTGTTGTACCCCAAAATTTGCCCTCCCATATTCTCCAAGAAATTGCCAAGCCAAGTCACAAAATTCCCCAAGGGTTGTGCAGTGCAACTGTCTCCTATACAGTCAAAACTAGGGTTTGGATTCTGATCAAGAAAATGAAGTTTTCAAAGGTCCAATCAAGTCTCATATGCCTACAAAGATGGTCAAGCATCCTCATATCAAGTTTCAAGGCATTCAGCTCAAAATTGCACAATCAAAACCCTAAATTGCACTACAGTCAACTGTAGGGGCAAAATGGTCATTTGGCAGTCAAAAGTTCAAATTTTTGGTCAACACATCATTTTGAAGCCACAAACATCATTTGATCAATGCTTGATCATGATTCTCAAAATTTGGCTCAGAAATCATCAAGATGCAAAAGTTACTATATTTGGACAGCTGAAAAAGTCAACTGAAATTGACCAGGGCATAACTTTCACATGGATTATCAGAAAAATTCCATCCAAAGCTCATTTTGAAGAGAAAGACATTTCCTACAACTCATCTTCATATTTCAAGTCCAAGAAATGCTCTCACAAAAAGTTATCAATTTCAACATTATAGGTCATTTTCAAAAGTCAACAAAAAGGGACTTTAAGTCAAAGACCATAACTTGAGATTGGTAAATCAAAATGACATGGGACCAAAGGCATTGTTTAGAGGACTCAAAGACCTTTCCAAAATGTCCAAGAACATGTGAAAAGCTTAAATATTGAGCAAGTTATGCCTTGTGGAAGTTGGGAAATTTTTGGATATTTTGAAAAGTCAACAATGGTTCAAATGACCTAAATTTGCTAATGGGCCCATTTTTCTTCCATGATTCATCATTCTAAGCATATGCACGACCACTTGGCCCAAAGGGAAGTATTTTCTCATTTTTATTTATTTATTTGAGTTTTTATTTATATTAATTCAATTAAATCAATTAAATATGTGAAAAATATTTAACCTAACAAAACCAATCCTTTTATACATGTTTTAAGGTCAATATTTCGTGTAAATGAAAATGGGGAAAGATTTGGAGCTGATTGGTATGATTGAGAGCAAAATACACATGAAAAGATATGAAAAGGATTCTTAAGAAATCAAATATTGAAAACAATAAAAGCAATGGATTTTGATCAATCTTTTTAACCTAATAGCTTCCATACATAATCAGAATCACAAACCTAATGCTAACACACTCTAAACTGCGCAGAAGAACAATAGAGAAACTTGAAAAAATTCCTAGAAAACCAAATTCTGAAATCATTGTTGGAGGACGATTCAAGCCTTAATCTTGATTCCAATAGCTTCATTGTGGTTCTCTGAACGTGTGCCAATCAAGAACAACAACCAAAGCTCAAAGAATTGGTAGATTAAACTCAAACTGTGTCACGAAATTTTCAAAACCGTATATCATAATTCACGCATCTTTTTGCATTTTTATTTATGGATTCTTGTTCAGTGTGATGTTTCGAAGCTTACCAATGCTTTTGATTGAATTATTACGCGTTATATAAGATTCCACCATGCGCGATTTCTAGGGTTACAGGTTTGCAAATTTGGGGCTTTTAGAACGAGATAAAATTAAGACTCAAGGCCACTACCGTTGCACTCAGCAGATTGGGACGATCATGAACATATATTCGCGCCTAATTTATGTTGAGAGATGAGCTATTCGCTATTTTCCAATAGCCCACCTAATGAAACGCTATGAAAACTGTTGCCTTTGAGTTTGTTTTACAGGGATGGTGAGGAAGATGACCTTGTGTCACGCGATGATTGGTGCGTTTAAAAGTTGGCGCGCAGGACCCACTAACGCTTTGTTTTATTTCATATTATTTCTTTGTTATTAATATATCAAAAGAACTTAATGGCTCAGCTGGCAGGTGTATGTACTTGTAACCCTCATGACCTGGGTTCAAATCCCAGGTCTACGTTATCCCAATATTATTTTTCATCAAATGTTCATATGCAGCTTCAAGGGTTAAGGCGCATCATACACATTCCTGATCAACCATCCACGTGCGCGCTGAGATCCAGTCAATGGCCTAGATTGAAGGCATACCATGGACGTAGGTCAACATGGCTGTAGGCTGTTCAGAAAGTCAACAGATTTCAAGCTATTGGGCCAGCATTCTAAGGCCCACACCTCCATGTTGGGACAGAAAACCCCCCTGGTTTGCTTCTCTATACATTTTTTTTATTTTATTTTCAATAATGATTTTATTTTCTTTATTTGTTAAATTAATTAATTATTTCTTTACAAAATATAAAAATGCACAAAAATCAGAAAAAAGAGAAAAATATAATATTTATTTTATTATTTTCATAAATAAATTGCATGTAAATATTTAGTATTAAATAGGTTTTAATTTTAATTCTTTTTTATAACTAAAAATCCAAAAATATAGAATTAGGTTTAATAACTTTTTATTCCTTTTTAATTTTCTTTTTTTTATCATAATACTTATTTATTTATTATTTTCATAATTAAATTGTACATAAAAATAATTAGGTTTAAATTAGGTCAAATTTCAATATTTTCTTAATAACTAAAAAATAATTAGAATTAGGGTTTGACATTTTATTTTAATTTTAATTAATCCTCTTTTTTCTATTAAATCTAAAAAACATTTTCTTTTAAATTTTAATTTCAATCCTTCATTAACTTTAATTTTTTGCAAAAGGGTCCAACGCCCTCGTTCGTAATTTATTTAATTTCGCATGTTTATTTTTATCGCTTAATTCATTATGTATCTCTCCCAAAGCGTTGTAACTTAAACTTTTCGCACTTTTACTTTGCTTTATTTATTTTCCGTCAAATCGGGTCCGGTTTAATTTTGGCGATGTGGACCCGCGCCATTTGTAATAGCTTTAGAATTTACTTTCCCCGCAAATATTAAACTGTTAAATAAGCATGAAAGAATGTATGGACTTGAAATAAAATCAAGCGTAGAACACCAATAACATGACAAGATAAATGCAAATGAAAACGACACACGAATCGCACACACCACCCCTAGGGTACGCCTCACTGTTGCCTTGCCTCGAAAGGTGATCGTCGAGTAGAGGATGTCTTAGTAAGTCCTCATGATCCGGGAACCTGGCATGAGGGTAGCTTCTAAGGTGTCTTCCCATTGCTCTGGTGATCACCATGTCCCGAACCTCGAATTGACCCGAACACCTCCAACGGTGGTGCTACCTACCTCTCAATGGTGGGATGGCACTACTTTAAAGGACATTTACACAGACGAATTCCTTAGGGTAGGTAGGTTCTCAAGGATACTTGCTCTAATCTCAAACAAAAAAAATCTTTTCACCGACACTTTTCAAAAGCTTTCAAAACAATTTTTCAAACACTCTGACGCACGAGTCGAACTGAAATTTTTCAAAGAAACTTTTTTTTAAACCCACAATTGAAAAGCAAGCAAACATTTTTGAAAACACAATGAGCAAGTATCTAAGAGCCCATGGATAACCATGGATAGAAAGGGTGCTAACACCTTCCCTTTCTATAACCGACCTCCCGAACCGAGAGCAATCTCTTTAAGGAATTTTTCTGTGCTTTTGTCCTTTCCATTTGGAGAAAATAAAAGACGGTGGCGACTCTTGCTTCCGCGACATTTCGCGAACCAGCGTTAAACAGTCAGTTCCAGATCCACCGATCACAACTATCAAATACATTTTTTTCAATATGCATAACATCGAGGAAATGTCTTACGTACAACGACTTCCAATATGGAAGTTCAAAAAAAATCGACCTCTTCTTCCACCCACTCGTGACAAGTCTATGTGCAAAAGGCTTGCCAAACTCAGTACTCACATCTTTCACCTTTTCAAAAATCTGATCACCTGTCAACATATGTGGAGCTCTACCGTGTTCTGCCTCTCCATTGAATGCCTTTCTCCACCCACGATAGTGATGATTAGAATTTAAGAATCTACGATGACCGAGAAAAACATTCTTCTGACAAAAGTTCAATCGCATCGTAGCGGTTTCATCTTCACAAACAGGACACGCTTTTTGACCCTTAATGCTGTACCCTGATAGATTTCCGTACGCCGGAAAATCATTAATTGTTCCAAACAACATCGCCCTCAAGTTGAAACTTTCTTTCCTATACCCATCGTAAACCTCCACACCGGTCTCCCACAAAAACTTCAAATCTTCGACTAAGGGTGCCAAGTACACGTCTATGTCATTCCCTGGTTGTTTGGGCCCAGAAATTAACATAGATAGCATCATGTACTTACGCTTCATACATAGCCACGGAGGTAGGTTATATATCATAAGAATCACATGCCAGGTGCTATGCGAGATACTTTGAATACCATGCGGGTTCATTCCATCAGTAGACAACGACAAGCGAAGATTTCTTGCTTCTTTTCCAAATTCAGGATAATCAATATCAACTTTCGTCCACTGTGGTGAGTCTGCCGGATGTCGCAACTTCCCATCAATAATTCTTTCATCTGCATGCCAAGTCAAGTGTCTTGAATCGGTCTCACTACGATACATGCGCCTAAATCTCGGAATTATAGGAAAATACCATAACACCTTTTCCGGAGACAACTTTTCCTTATATCGAGGGGCACCGCATTTAGGACACTCATTTAACACTACGTACTCGTTTCGAAATAAAACGCAATCTTTTGGACATGCATGTATCTTTTCATAGCTCATGCCAATAGAGGATAACATCTTTTTGGCCTCATACGTTCGATTGAGAAGAACATTATCCTCTGGTAGCATTTCTTTCACGAGGGCTAATAACTGTGTGAAACTTTTATCCGACCATCCGTTGTCCGCCTTTAAGTTGTACAACTTTAACACCGCAGACAATCTTGTGAATTTTGTACAACCATCATACAACGGTTTCTCTGCATCGCTTACCAACCTCTCGAACATTTTGGGACAATCCTCAAGATCTTCTTCAAGCGCTTCTGCAATCTCTTCGACTCGATCATAATCGTATGCGTCTGCGAAATCCTCATTTGAAGCATACGTCGTATTATAACTCGATTCAACATTCCCGCTACTTTTCTCACCATGCAAATTCCAACATGCATAACTTCTATCAATTCCATGCATCAGTAAATGCAATTCCAACTGAACCGCGTCAACCCGTCTCCCATAACAGCATCTCAAGCAAGGACATATCATTCCATTGGGTTCTCTGGCGTGCGCAACGGCAAACTTAACGAATTCTGATACCCCATCCTCATACTCTTTCGACAATCGATTGGCACTCATCCATTTTTTATCCATCGTTTGACTATAGCAACTAATTAGTCACGCAACTATAGCAAAATAATAATTAATTACCTGTAAAGAAATTCAACATATCAGGTAATCAAATTCATAGTTATTCTTGCCTCACCTTAAGCATGTGCTAAACAACTCATAACTAATTACTAACTAGTGAAGTCGGATACTAGTGATTCAGTCTTGGATACAGGTAATAACAATTATATTCAAACAATAATGAAGTCGGATTTCAAACCTTACGGTAAAGATTTCATCGGAGGAGAAGCAACCGGAAGATTTAGCAACGGAAAAATCCCGTCAGATATTTTTGGTATAGTCCTATAGTCCTAAATTCTAACATCTACACGTTAAATAATGTGTTGCATGGTTCATTGTGTTTAAGATTTTCATTGATGTTTGATGAATCCCTGAAACGTGCTCGTTTCAATGCTATCAATACTGCCATACTGCCATATACAGCCCTATACTGCCATAACAGTCTAAATATAAACAAAAACACAACCGCAGCTCATGAATTCCACTCAACTATAATCATTAGAAATTCACACTGAGCCGGAAAATAAAAGTAAAAACAATCAGTTATTCAAGTCAGTTCAAGAATAGGATAGAAACCTTTGAAAATGTTGAGAGCGTCCCGCGTACACTACGATCAAGGACAGTTCGAATTTCTTCAATCGGAGAAAGTTACCTCTCAGATGTTTCGAACTCTAAGAAACGCGGAGAATGAGCGTCGTACGTAAAACTACATTAGTCTACACTATAGTCATGTCGATGATACAAAAGTGCGTGAAATAACCTTAGACCAACATTCACTTATAACAAAAAATTC
Source organism: Vicia faba (assembly GCA_948472305.1). Taxonomy (NCBI): domain Eukaryota; kingdom Viridiplantae; phylum Streptophyta; class Magnoliopsida; order Fabales; family Fabaceae; genus Vicia; species Vicia faba. Next base: position 1,311,296,080 of record OX451738.1, on the reverse strand, counting down.
TAAGATAACTCACACGTAGGTATTCTTCCTCCAAGTAGGCGGTATTGGTCCAGTGAGAAGGTTTCCAGTAAGAAATCTACCACAAAAGAAAATAAAGATATCAATATAAAAAGGTTAATATTTATTGAGCTAGACTGAGCATTGAGGGAGATAAGCTAGTTATATTGAATCGATTTAGTTAACTGTCTTGAGGGACCGTTCTATACAGAAAAGTGTTTTAATCAAGGTTGTCAAGATCTCAATCTATATCTTAAAATCTTATTATTTTGCAATCTTACTCACCCCAATGATCCTGATCTTAAATAGAATTTTGTTGTAGCCAAATTGTAAAAAACAAATAGTAAAACTGTTGAAAACAAATACAATGAACTTGATCCTATGAATTAAAACTGAAGGTTGTAGCCAAACTGTAGAAAACAAATACCCCAATGTAAGAAACTGATCCTATGAGATAAACTAAGATATTCTAACATTAATAGTAGAGTAATGTAAGATTCTTTTCGTATATATATTCTCACACATTCGAGGGCAAGTGAGTATGCTTACAAATCAGTAATACTAGTAAGGTTCTAACTTCTAAATTGATTGTTTCAATCCTTGTTGAATGTTTAAAATCTTGATCATCAACCTATTTCAATTCTATTCTCCTATTTCATATCATATTGTTAACAGTTTCTTATTGGGATTTTGTGTACTGTTTTTTTTTCCTGATGGCTGCTTCTTTGGTATCAGGTGAAGAAAATTATCATCCATGCTATGCGTGATGTGGTTGAAAAATTAGAGAAAGCAAGGTTAGTGATTGCAAACTTCAGACTCTTTGTTTATGAAATTGTATACAGTATACTTGCATCTCTTGATTATCCTGTTTGCTTTGTTGTCAAAGGCATTGATAAATTAAATCCTATGTAAATTGATATTTGTTAGGTTCTCTAGACTAACAGAAAAAACAAGCATTGTTCTAAATTCCATCAGCTACGATCAATTAAAGGCATTGTGCTTATGCTATTGAACTTGTGTTCTTGAAGAAAACAAAAACAAAAACAAATAACCAATGAACCATAATTTGAAATATGATAAAACTGAACCTAGATGAAGTTTATCAATGATGAGAATGAACACAATGTTCAACAGTGTTCTCCCTTCCAACACCAGACAATATACATTTTAATAGAACAAAAAAAAAAACAATAGCTACTTCCAGTACCTAGTTCTAATAGTTGCATTAACAAAAAATCTGAGTAAATGAACTTACTCTGTATTCTTTGAGGAAGTAGACGAAGACGAAGACAGTTTCACGGAGGAAGACGAAGACTTGCGACGACAGTGAGGACGGACGAAGACAGAGACAGTTTCACGGAGGAAGACGAAGACTTGCGAGGACGGCCGGAGGACGGACGAAGACGGAGGAAGAAGGTTGGGGTTAGGGTTTTCTACGAAATCGTGTTTGTGGAAGAGAAGAAGAGATATTGTACTGTGCGTTTGAAGAAGAGAAAAGAATGAATAATGTTATTTTGATGTTTTAATTTATTAAATTAAAAATAATATAAGCTATAACAGCGCTTTTGAAAGCGCTTTCATAGGGGGGCTTTTACCAACGCTTTTTAGGGTAAAAGCGCTTTCATAGGTCCAGCTATAATAGCCCTTTTAAAAGCGCTTTCATAGGTCCATCTATAACAGCGCTTTTTAAAAGCGCTTTCGTAACTCCACCTTTTAGCATCGCTTTTCAAGAAAGCGTTGTCATAAGTCAATGCATTTTTAGCGAATTTTTAAGTAAAGGCTATAGCAGCGCTTTTTGGTAAAAGCGCTGTCTTTGCAGTGCTGCCAAAAGTGAGTTTTGTTGTAGTGCATCTAACGCACTCCGCAATGGTATTGGTGTTGTACTCATATCTCCTGAAGGATGTCATACTCCTTTTACGGCAAGACTCTGCTTCAATTGTACAAACAACATGGTAGAATACGAGGCATGCATTTTTGGTCTCAAAGCTGCCATAGATTTGGGGATCAAGTCCTTAAATTTATTAGGAGATTTAGCTTTGGTTATCATCCAGATCAAAGGTTAATGGGACACCAAACACCCTAACCTTATCCCCTACAAAGAACATGTGTTGACATTGCTCCCATATTTTGAGAAGATTACCTTCGAGCATTTTTCGCGAGAAGAAAATCAGCTAGCAGACGCACTATCCACAATGTCATCCATGTTTAAACTTAAATGGGATAACGAGGCTCTCTAGATCACCATTGAACGAATGGAGGAACAAACTCACTATCACGAGATTAATACTGAAGAAGTAGTGGACCATCCTTGGTTTCACGAAGTCAAGAGGTATCTCGAGGCCCAAGAATATCCAGAAAGAGCTTCAGTCAATGATAAGAAGTTCTTAAGGAGATTCTCTGCTAAATTCTTTCTTAGTAATGGCATTCTCTACAAACGCAACCATGACTCTGTGTTACTTCGGTGTGTAGACAAGGTTGAAGCAGAAAAGATTATGGCTGAGTTACATGAAGGCACTTTTGGCACCCATTCCAGTGGACATACGATGGCAAAGAAAATCCTACGGGCAGGCTATTACTGGTCTAACATGGAAGAAGACTGCTATCAACACTCTCGAACCTGCCACAAGTGTCAGATTTATGCTGACAAGGTGCACGTACCTCTGGTTCCTCTGAATGTCTTAACGGCTCCTTGGCCCTTTGTTATGTGGGGCATCGATATGATTGGGGAAATCAAGCCAACAACCTCTAATGGACACCGCTTTATCTTAGTGGCCATTGACTATTTTACAAAGTGGGTTGAGGCAGCCTCCTTTGCTTCCGTCACCAAGAATGTTGTCGCCCGGTTCATCAAGAAGAATCTCATTTGTCGTTACGGTATCCCGGAGAGGATCATTACAGACAATGGTACAAATCTAAACAATACTATGATCACAACCCTGTGCGAGCAATTCAAGATCCAGCATCACAATTCTTCCCCTTATCGGCCGAAGATGAATGGTGCTATCGAAGCTGTAAATAAGAACATCAAAAAGATCATACAGAAAATCACAGTCACATACAAAGACTGGTATGAGATGCTACCATTCGCTCTCCACGGATATCGTACCACAAAACACACATCAACCGGGCCAACACCCTACTCTCTGGTATACAGCATGAAGGTTGTCTTGCCTGTTGAGGTCTAGATCCCCTCTCTAAGAATTATGAAGGGTGCAGGGCTGAATGAAGAAGATTGGATCCAGACTCGACTTGATTAACTGAACTTGATTAATGAGAAAATGCTTACTGCTGTGTATCATGGTCAAATGTATTAAAAACAGATGATCAAGGCTTTCAACAAAAAGGTCAGACGCCAAGTATATCAATTCGGGGATTTGGTGATCAAACGTATCATACTGCCGTAAGGTGATCCCATGGGCAAATGGACTCCTACATACGAAGGACCATTTATAATCAAAAGCATATTCTCTGGTGAAGCAATGATTCTAACCACCGTGGAGGGCAACGACCTGCCGCACCCTGCGAATGCAGACATAGTCAATAGATACTACGCATAAGAGACCCGCTAGGTTGACACACCTAGGAAAAACAAGGGCATCCCGGCAAACCAAAGAGGTTCGGGCAAAAATTAGGGATAAAACAAAAAAAATCTGTACACCCGGCAAGTTGAAAACCCGAAAGGGCGGCTTAGGCAAAAAAGGGTATCCCGGTGGACTGAAAACCCGAAAGGGAGGTCCAGGAAAAAGTTGGGGAATTAAAGCGTATGACTATGTCTTATTGGATGACCTTACAGACAACCTGACAAACTCAGAGGTTCTGATCAATCCAATCAGCTTCGGACAAGGCAACAAACAGACAAGATGCTCAGAGACACGAAGGCTATAACAGAATGGGAACCCCATGGGATTATTGCACATAGCTATTTTTTTTCTTTGTATCAAAATTTTCATATTTTACGGCGGCATTCTATTACTAGAGTGTTTGTCTCATTGTACAAAAATACTTACTCAGAGTTAATATAAAGATGTCCCTTTGAAAGTGCAAAACTATTTGTTTTTCTTTACTCTTGTTTTTTGTTTACAAAAATGTCCAATGATTGATTGTTGATCATATGCATTTGAACATAATTACTATTTACAAATAAACAAAATAGAAAGACAACAACTGATGGCTTTAAGAGATAGGGAAATATATCTAAGTTATTTACATGAAATCCCCCGCAGTGTGTAGTTTAATCCCCAATGGAATAGAACTTCCAGTTATCAATCCCCAGTAGAAGTCGTCCAATTTCTCAGGATTTCACAAGCAGTACACGATGTTTCCTTACAACAGAGTTCATTTCTCTAAGAGGAAATTCATCAACACCTCAACTTCACAACATGAAGACTTACACTCCATATCCACAGCAGCAGTCAGGGATTTTATTTCCCCCTATCCAACAGCAGTGCAGCAAATTAGCTCACATAAGCATACATCACATCCACATATCATAAACATTCATAACACAAATACATTACACTATGCATTTCATACAACATGACATTGCATATTAACTAATATTTTACCCTTTTTTAGGATAAGGTTAATTAACAGTTACCATTAACAACATTCAGAATCTCATTCAGATACATTTCAGATACGCTCCAAACACGGACGTCATTCTGACACTCATTCAACTCTCAGATACAATTCAGATACGCTCCAGACACGGACGTCATTCTGAAACTCATTCAACTCTTAGATACAGTTCAGATACGCTCCAGACACAGACGCCATTCTGATACTCATTCAGAATCTCTTTCAGATATAGTTCAGATATGCTCCAGACACGGACGCCATTCTGACACTCATTTAACTCTCAGATACAATTCAGATACACTCTAGACACGGACGCCATTCTGACACTCATTCAACTCTTAGATACAGTTTAGATACGCTCCAGACACGGACGCCATTCTGATACTCATTCAGAATCTCTTTCAGATACAGTTCAGGTAAGCTCCAGACACGGACGCCATTCTGACACTCATTCAACTCTCAGATATAGTTCAGATACGCTCCAAACATGGATGCCATCTTGATACTCATTCAGATACAGTTCAAATACACTCTAGACACAGACGCCATTCTGATACTCATTCAGATTCAACTTTCAGATATAGTTCAGATACACTCCAGACACAGATGCCATCCTGATACTCATTCAGATTCAATTTTCAGATAAAGTTCAGATACGCTTCAGACACGGATGCCATTCTGATACTCATTCAGTTTCAGCTCATAGATCCTGTTCAGCAATCATTTCTGGATGGAATCTACAAGCCCATCTCCAACAACTTTCTATCATCTCTCCAAATGGCATCTTTAAGCCCATTCCCTCAACCATCACATCACCGGGTACAAATTTTTGGGCACTCTAATGTCCAATCATCTTCCGCCTTCGAGTCACAAATGGAAAAGCTCGCCAATCTAACTCTTCAGGCTTAAGAAGATTGAACAGGGGCAGCTGTTGTACCCCAAAATTTGCCCTCTCACTTATCAAGAATTTTCTCACAAAATCTCCTTAGCTCAATATTGTACTAGGGTTTGATCAGCTCAAGACACCTCCTTAAGCACTGATGACCAAAATTAGGGTTTGAGTTTGCACAAAGATTTCTGAACTCCCAATGCCCCCATATGGTTTTCATGGATCATTATGGACCCTCAAGATCACTCATGTTAAGTTTCAAGCCTTGAATCACACTTTTGCTCAGTTAATTGAGCAGTTGACCTAAAAATCAACTATATTGGGGGAAAAGTCAACCATGACCAATTTACAATCAAACTTCATAATTTTTGATCCACTTAAACATTTTAGACTCATATGTATCATTTGATCAAGTTTGGACCATAATTCCCCAAGAAATTTGATCAAATCTCCAAAAGGGCAAAATGGTCAAAATTAGCGTTTTGACTGGGAAATGGCAATTTCTGATTTTTGACCTAGAAAATGATCAATTGGTTTAAGGCATGATCTCAATAGTATAATTGCATAATTTTGACCTATTTACATGGCTCAAAACATTGCTCAAGTCCAAAGGATTGACAGATGAATTTTCAGTCAACTGATCAAAAGTCAATTGTATACTGAAAAGTCAAACTTTGACTTTTTGGTCAAATTCAAATGCCAAAGATCACAATTCATCAAGACATGTCAAAATATGAAACTTATTCATCAAGAAATAAAAAATTCAAGATTTCATTTTGAAAAGTTAAAATTTCTAAACTTAGAAAATTTTCTAAGTGTTGGAAATTTCTTATTTTTTCATAACTCTGAGAAAAATTTTCACCATGATGCAAGATGATTCAAGAGAAACTTCCAACATGAAAGTTGTAGATCTCCATGAAATATACAACTTTACTTCACACAACTTCTTCCAAAAGTGCTTGGATCTCAAGTTATAATTTTAATAACATGTGGTCATGAAACAAAACACTTAGTGAAATTTTGCCCTAATTGGTCAGGATTTTGACCCAACTTCATGGCACCTTTTCATATAGTTCCAAGGGGAATATTCAAAAGAAATTCAAATATGGTTTGTATAGCACATTTCAAGCTTTCTAAAATGTCAAATAACTCCTTGAGATCAATTTTGAGTAGGGAGAATCGAAGAGATGAAGTTAGGGTTTTATCACTTGAATTACAAGTCATTTTGTGATGAACCAAATTCAAAATTCAAACTATGCTGCATAAACTCTACTTTGCAGGCCTCAAACTTGTTAGGAACTCCATAATTAATGGATTGAATATCTGTTAGAGGTCTTATTTCAAGCATTTAATGCATGGACATGCTTTATATCCATTTTTGGAAGAAAGTGCACATTGCCATTTTGATAAAGTGACTTTTTGCACAAAACTTGTTCTTGAGCCTTGCACTTATTCTCTTCTGATCACACAAGTCCTATAACTCATGAAAAATGTTTTAGACACTTACAATCACCCAGCCCATGCTTGTACCTCACATTGAAACTTGGTTTCCCTCTTTTCTTGAAAATCAAGTAACCTAGCCAAAAGCTTGTAACTTGTACTTTTGATTGTCCAAACCACTCCAATCCTTTTGCTTATAGATACACAAACTATTTGCATCAAACATACGAATTCTTAAGCCCTAAAATACACCTAGAACTCAGAATAACCAAAAACACTTCAAAACTTATCATTTCTGAGTTTTGAAGCCAATCTTCAAATCTACTCGTGCGTTTCTTGGCCTTTTGTTTTCAAAAGCTTCTAAACAACATACACAAACAATCCCAACACCTGCAGCATCACAGTAACACCTCCATCCTCATCCACCATTTTCAAAAACAGAGCTTTGCACTTGGACTTCTCCAGAACTCCTCAGACCCTTTCAGCTCAAGCTAAGCATTCCATTAGCTTCCTGGGAACTTGAGGAAGCTAACCCAACCATTGGAACTCCTTGAAAGCTGCTTAAACTTCAAACCTGATACCCTCTTGCAAGGTAAGTTTTCTAACTTTGGAACTTTTCATACAGGCATCATCAATGATTTATTTGTGAATAAAACATGTTGATATCATTTCCCTAAAGCTGACCATGTCCATAGTTTCCATTAATTTTGCTTGAGCTTAGAGAATTTTGAGACTAAAATTTCTGAGATTTTTAGGGTTCGGTTTAGGGACAATGAAATTCATGCTTATCTTTGATCTATAGTTTTAATGCTTTACATTTCTGAAACTGTGAAGAGATTTGCTACAAGTTTCATGTTTACAGTTTTCATTTTTGTTGAGATTTGAACAAGTTACAGTTAGTCTGGATGGAGGTTGAAGATGAAGTAGAAATCTGGGCGCATTTTGTATCATATATTTATTGTTTTGGTTATGTTAACGGATATATAGCCACCCCAGTGGTAGAAGCGCGCACCTGTAACCTTTGGGACATGGGTTTGAGCCCCAGTGGTACCCTTTTCGATTTTTCACATTTTTCTTGTTTTCTGACTTTCCTTTTTGCACGCGTTGGGCCTCAATGGGCCTGTTTATTTTTGTTTTTTTTTTACTTTCTAACCCCCTGCAGGCTATTTGCACCCTGACCCAATTTTATTTTATTTTCTTATTTTCATTTTTATTTATTTTCTTAATTATTTTTTCTAATACTAAAAAAATCATAAAAAATACAAAATAATAGATTTACATTTTGACATAGTTTATTTATTTTTTTTACACAAAAATTATTTTATTAATCATAATTTATTTATTTTTACTAATTATTATTGTAAATTTAATTAAAACTAGGTTATTATTTATTTTCTTTTACACCAAATAAAATATATTATTTTAATATAGAAAAGCCAAAAATGTTTTATAATACTATAAATTATTTTCAAGACAAAAATCCAAAAATACTTTTCTTATAAACTTAGCTCTTATTAATTAATGAATTAGGGTTTTATTAACTTCTTTTCTTATTAAATTAAGTTTACTTTTATTATTTTAATTAATTATTTTCTTTAATTAATTAGGTTAAAATAAATTCACTTTTCCTAAAAAATCCATACAAAAATACCCATTTTCTTCATATTTATATTCTTGCATATTTATTCATCTTGTACATTATTTATTTCAATTTATGTACCAATTCAATATGGTTGTAATAGAATAATTAGGTTTATATTCTTGCAATCTCCAAATATTGTAATAGCGTAGTAACTTTAAATTCCACAATTTATCGCTTTATACCTAACATGCTAGTAATTAGGGTTTGTATGGAAAGACTAAAACCAATACTTAGAAAACCCTAATTCAAGACAAAATCAAGCATGAAAGCACACAAGCACCCCTAGGGTAAATCCACTTGGTTGCCTTTACAAAATGGCCATATTACGCATGTGAGGTATCTTAGCAAAAACAAAGCAAATACAAGATCATAGTCCCTCGATGATGCTATCTAAGTTGCCTTTCAAATGGTCTTGGTCCCTAAAAGAGAATGCTAAGATATTGTGATACGGTGGGAGAACTGACTTGAGGTTTTGCGTTTTGTGTTTGCAAATGTTTCGGTTTAGCAAGAGGCTCCACCGACTTTTTATTTTATCCTAAGGAAAGGTCAAAAAGCACAGGAAAGACCTTTGAGATGTTTTCTTGGGTTCGGGGAGTAGATTATGAAAAGGGAAGGTGCAAGCACCCTTTTCATCCATGGTTATCCATGGGCTCCTAGCTACTTGTTTAGATCACTTGCTTTTGCTTTTCAATTGTTTGAAATGGTGCTTTATGTGTGGTTTTGAAAGATGTTTTGAAAAGAGGCCATCATTATGGCAACCTTTATAATGATTCTTGTTTGAATGTATACAAAGATGTTTTTGTCTTTTGAAAAGATTTCAATGTTTGAAAGTTTGATTTTAGGAATGTTTTGAAATTGTGTTGTGAAGTGTGTTTGAAAATAGCAAGGATGTTTTGCAAGTTTTGATCAAGTAACTAAGAGTTATTTACCCTATTTTACTCAAAGATCTTTCCTATATGTTTTTAACCCTTTTGACAATGTTATTTCACCATTGCATTTGGTGAACAACCTTGTATTAGGATGTTAAATGGGACAGGCGCGGGTCATCGTATAGACCATGATAGCAATTGTGTCAAGTATTTTTGGCAAATTTTTGAGGGACTAGATCATTTTGTTTAGGCAACTAAGATAGCGTCATCGAGGGACTATGAACTTTTGTTTTGTTTTTGTTTTGCCAAAGTACTCAACATGCATAACATGGCCCATTTTTAAGGCAACAATTGGATTGTAACCCTAGGGGTGCAAGTGTGTATTTGTGTTTGATTTTCATGCATTTTTGTCTTTGTATTAGGTCAAACTACTTGTTGATTTTGGATTTTTGCATACAAACCCTAATCTCTAATCATGGCATAATTGAAAGCGTAAAGTGCGAGAATTAAAAGTCTAAGCTATTACAACATGATTATGGGGATGGGGGTGTATTTGACAAGAAATATAAACCCTAATTTACTATTATATCCAAATTGAATAATGACATAAATAATAAATGGACAATATTTAAATGAACAAAATAAATAAATATGCCAAATATATGAATATGCAAAAAGTTTATGTTTATTTTCCAAGTATGTAAAAATATTTAATGTAAAAATAAAGAAATAAATAAAAGATTAATTTTATTAGGTTAAGGGTAAAACCCTAATTTTCTTTAAGAAAATAAATTCATTATATTATTTATATACAATAAAATAAAATAAAATATACAAAAATAAAATATATTTAGAAAAAAGTATTTTTAAGTATATTTAATAATAAAAATAAAAGTGTAACATTTTTATATTTTTATTCTAAATATATAATAAAATAAGAGTATATATATATATATATATATATATATATATATATATATATATATATATATATATATATATATATATATATATATATATATATATATATATATATGTATATTATATTAAATATGTACAATAAATAAAATATACACAAAAATAAAATATATTTAGAAAAATATTTTCAGTGTGAATCAAAATAAAGAATAAAAATAAAAGTATAATTTATATATTATTTTCAAGTTTTAATAAATAAGATAAAAGTCATTAAATTGCTTTTTTATGTTAGAAAAATAAAAATAAAAATGCAAAATAAATGTGAAAAAATTATAAAAATATTTTTGAGTATTTTTTATATTTGGAAATAATAAAATATAATCAGAAATGAAAATAAAAATGCAAAAATATAAAATAACAAGAAATTGGGCCAGGGGTGCAAAAAGGAAAAGGGAGGTGTCAAAAGTGAAAGGACCAAAGCCCAGCCCAAGCCACTTCATCTTCAACCTCTGACTTTGAAAACACGCACGCCCTGTAGAATTGCCAGATCCTGTATACGAGCTCTATTGCAAAAACACAACATCAAAGTTGTAGAGCATTTCAAGACGAATCCAACCATATAAACAACTTGTCCTAACTCTCAAAGACCATAGAAAATTTCTCAGGCCCTAAAATCTAACCTAATTTTTTCAGTATGTTCATGGATCAAATTCTCTTAGCATGCTTAATATAAATGAAAACTGAGCATATGTACAACTTCATGGAAATGAATACTACATTTCTTATTCACAAACCTAAGGCTAAATGTTCCTAAATAGAGAGATAGGAAGTTGACAAAAACCTGTTTCAGCTGACTTCGTGTAGGGCAATGTGGAGCTTTTCAACAAGGCTTGAGATGTCTGGGAGCTTGCTTGAACTTCACTTGACCTTCTCCAATACCCTGCTTGCCTTGAATATGCTTGAATTAGCCTACAGAACTCAACCTGCACAAGCTCAAAATGAAAATGGCAAACCCTGTAAATGGAGTTACATTTGGTGTTTGAGGTTTGGGATAGCTTGGATGAGTTGAATGGAAGGTGTTTTAACAAACTTGGGGCAAAACGCACGAGCAAATTGAGCTATGGAAGTCAAGTTGCAGGTTCTGCCCTGTTTTGCCAATGGAGGGTGATTTCTGGCTATGGGATTTTTGAGGGCTTAAGAGATCGTGTTTCTGGCTCAGAGGGATGTGAGAAAAGTGTTTCAAAAGCTTGCACAAGTTTTCTTTGGCTGATGTTCAAGTTTTTATGTTTTGGACATGTTTCTTGTTTATGAAGCAAAATGTGTGAAGTGATTGAAACAGGCCTGTACAGGCTATCCTTATGCTTGTACACTTTTCCCTTGGCCCCTCAAGTTTCTAGATTTGATTTGCTGTATGAGATATGGACCAATGCTCAAGGGATTCAGTTTTGACATAAAGCACATTTAAGCAAAAATGAAATGTACCTTTTTTTACTTAGGGATTAATTTTGTGTACAATGTCCTAATGACCAAAACAATGCCTTAGACCAATGTATTTGCATTAAATTATTGAGTGTGAAATGGTTTAGAGGCCTGTAAACTAGTGCAAAGCATGCTGACTTAAAATTGCAACTTGTATGAACATGAATATGCCATGGATGAAAAGTGAGTTTTTGCCAATTTCAAGCCTTCGATTATCCCTAACCACAAACGTGTTTGGAGAGTTCTTGGACATTTTGGAAAGCTTGTAACATGCTCTACAATCCATATTTGAAATGAAACTTGAAATTCCAAGTGGAACTATGTGAAAAATGTCCATGAAGATAGGTCAAAATCCTGCATGAACTAGGGCAAAATTTCACTAAGTTAAAAGTTTTAGGGACCTTTGTTCCAAAAATCTTAACTTGAGATCCAAGCTTATTTTGAGAAAAGTTTATGAATCAAAGTTGTAGACTTTGTGGAGGAATACAACTTTCATGTTGGAAGTTTTGTTTGAATCCAATTGCATCATGGTGAAAATGTTGGGCAAAGTTAGGAAAAATTAAGAAAATTTCATAACTTAGAAAAATTCTAAGTTATGAAATTTTTCAATTTTAAACCCTAATTTGCAAAAATGGGTTTCTTGATGAACAAGTTTCATGTTTTGACACATATTGATGAAAAATGACCCTTGGCACTTGATTTTGACCAAAAAGTCAAAGTTTGACTTTTCAGTGTACAGTCAAATTTTGATCAGTTGACTGAAAAATTCCTTTGTCAATCCAATGCAATTGAGGTCTTTTGAACTTGTTGAATAGGTCAAGTTGATGCCATTGAGTCCTTCAGTCCATGCTTGAACCCAATTTGCCATTGGCTAGGTCAAAAAATCAGAAATTGCCTTTGTGTAGTCAAAACCCTAAAAATGACCATTTTGCCCTTTTGGTGATTTGATCAAATTTCTTGAGGAGTTGTGGTCCAAACTTGATCAAATGGTTCATATGAGTTTATAATGTTGATGTGGATCAAAATTCATGAGGTTTGACTGTAAATTGGCCACAGTTGACTTTTTCCCCAATACAGGTGGTTTCTAAGTCAACTGTCCAATTAACTGGGCAAAAATTTGATTCAAGGTTTGAAACTTGGTATGGAAAAACTTATGAGTGCAACATGAAGTATGAAAGTCACTTTGAGCATTAGAAGTCAAAAAATCCCTGTGCAAACTCAAACCCTAATTTAGGTCATCAGTGCAAGGAGATGTCTTGAGCAGTGCAAACCTTCGCTTGGTCTTGATTCCAAAGAGTCTTGTGAGGCGAAAAAAATGAGAAATGTTGATAAAATAAGAGGGAAAATTTTGGGGTACAACATCTGCCCCTGTTCAATCTTCTTGAACCTGAAGAGTTAGATTGGCGAATTTTGCCTTTCGTGACTCGAAGGTAAAAGAAGATTGGACACTAGAGTGCCCGTAAATTTGCACTCGTCAAACTGTAAGTTGAGGGAATGGGCTTAAAGATGCCATTTGGAGATGATAGAATCTTGCTGGAGATGGGCTTAGAGATGCCATCAAAAATGTGTGTTGAATATCAATAGAATGAACATCAGAATGGTATCCGTATTTGGAACGTATCTGAGTTGTATCTGGAGATTGGATTCGCATGAGCAAAGGAATGACATCCGTGTCTGGAGCGTATCCGTACTGTAACTATATTTGATTCTTGAATGGATATCAGAATGACTGCTGTGTCTGGAGTGTATCTGTATTGTATCTGAATTCTGAATGGGCGACAAAGAAACATTTGTGTATGGAGCATCTCTAGGTTGGGGATAAATTCCGAATGAGTGACAGAATGGCAACCATGTCCGGAGCGTATCTGGACTGTATCTGAAGTTGAGATCTGTATGAGTAGCAGAATGACTTCCGTGTTGGGAGTGTATCTGTACTATAACTGGGATCCGAACAAGTGACAGAATGACTTCCGTGTCTGGAGTGTATCTGAACTCGAAGTTGGTAGTTGAATCTGAATGAGAAATAGAATAGCTTCTGTGTTTGGAGCGTATCTAGTCTGTATCTGATTGCTGAAGTCTGAATGAGTAATAGAATGATCGCCGTGTCTGGGGTGTATCCATACTGTATCTGAGGTCTTTGTTAAAAATAACTTTTAATCTTATCCTGAAAAGGGTAAAATGTTAGCTAAAACACAAAGTTATGTTGCATGATATGTATGATGCAATAACATGTACTCTATTAATGTTTATGATATATGAATGTAATGTATACGCATGTAAGCTGATTAGTTGCCTTGCTAAGGAAAATAAATCCTTGGTAACTGGAAATAATGAAATCTTTGACTGTTGTTGGGGAAAATAAACCCTTGACTACTGTTGGAGATTCAAAACCTTTGATTGCTGAAACCGAGAAATCCTTTGGACTTACTGTTGGGGATTAACAAGAGTTTTAATAAACTTCTGTGGGGAATTGAGAATCCTTTATGACTTTCCTGGGGGAAATAAGGACAAATCCGACGATCTCTACTGGGGAATTAAAACCTGGGAGGCTTCAACTGGAGAAATGAGAACAAGAATCTTCGTTCTGCCTGGAAATAACTCTATGGGGAATTGTTTATCCTGTTGGAGAATTTTTGAAAGCTTGGGTTGTATGCCAATCTAGTATTCCATCGGGGTTTAAAGGTTGAAGTTTTTGGACTCCGTTGGGGAAGAAAGTTTCATCTTTACTGGGGATCTGTAGTACAAAGTTTTCGGGCTCCACTGGAGATCGGGAGTTTTAGTAACTTAACTCTGATGGGAATTTTGAAACTTAACTCCGTTGGGGATATAAACTCCAAGGTTTTAGCTCTGTTGAGGATCTGAATGACACACTGCAGGGGATTTCTTCCGGAATAGCATAAAGATGTCTTCCTATACTTTCAACCTATCAGTAATTATCCTTTCTCACTCCGTTTTATTTGTAAGCAGTGATAATATTCAAATGCATATGCTCATTTAATAAATCTTTGGACGTTTTCAAATAAAACATAAGTGTAAAAAGGAAAGAACAAACAAATTTCTGCACTTTGAAGTATCTTTATATTAACTTTGTAAGTATTCTTGTACAAAAGAGACAGACATCCTAGTAAGAGAATGTTGTCATAAAAAATGAGAGAAATTTATACAAAGAAAGATGGCTATGTGTAACAATTCCATGGGGTTCCCATTCTGCTATAGCCTTCACAACTCTGAGTATCTTTTCCATTCGTTGCTTCGTCCGCAGATGATTGGATTTATCAGAAGCTTGGAGCTTGTCCGTGAAGAGATTATCCTTAAAGTGATCCGACGAGACATAGTCATACGCTTTAATTCCCTAACTTTTTCCTGGATCGCCCTTTCGGGTTTTCGATCCACCGGGAAACCCTTTTTTGCCCAAGTCGCCCTTTCGGGTTTTCAACTTGCCGGGTGTACAAATTTTTTTATTTATCCCTAATTTTTGCCTGAACCTCCATTTCGGGTTTTCGATTCACCGGGATGCCCATTTTTGCCCAAGTCGCCCTTTCGGGTTTTCAACTTGTCGGGTCATTTTATGCGTAGTATCTTTTGACTATGTCTGCGTTCACAGGGTGCGGCAGGTCATCGCTGTCCATGGTGGTCAGAATCATTGCCCCACCAGAAAAGATGTTCTTGATCACAAATGGTCCTTCGTAAGTAGGAGTCCATTTGCCCCTGGGATCACTTTGCGGAAAAATGATTCGCTTGATTACAAGATCCCCCACTTGATATACTTGTCTCTTGACTTTCTTGTTGAAGGCCTTGATCATACGTTTTTGATATGCCTGACCATGGAAAACAGCAGTAAGTCGCTTTTCGTCAATCAAGTTAAGTTGATCAAGCCGGGTATGAATCCAATCGTCTTCACTCAAACCAGCATCCTTCATGATCCTTAAGGAAGGGATCTGAACTTCCACAGGTAAAACAACTTCCATGCCATATACCAAAGAAAAGGGGGTTGCCCCAGTTGAAGTGCGTGCCGTGGTACGGTACCCATGCAGAGCAAACGGTAACATCTCATGCCAGTCCTTGTAGGTGACTGTCATCTTTTGAATGATCTTCTTGATATTTTTGTTTGCAGCTTCAACAGCACCGTTCATCTTTGGCCGATAGGGAGATGAATTGTGATGTTGAATTTTGAATTGCTCGCACAGAGTGGTGATCATAGTATTGTTAAAATTTGTACCGTTGTCCGTAATGATCCTGTCGGGGATACCATACCGACATATGAGGTTCTGCTTGATGAAGCGGGCAACCACATTCTTTGTAACGGAAGCGAAGGAAGCTGCTTCGACCCACTTGGTAAAGTAATCAATGGCCACCAGGATGAAACAGTTTCCATTGGATGCTGTAGGCTTGATCTCTCCAATCATGTCGATTCCCCACATCGCGAATGGCCAAGGAGCTGTTAAGACATTGAGAGGAACTGGAGGAATATGTACCTTGTCAGCATAGATTTGGCATTTGTGACAAGTACAAGAATGTTGATGATAATCAGCTTCCATGGTAGACCAATAGTAGCCTGCCCTTAGAATCTTCTTAGCCATCGTATGACCGCTCGAGTGGGTGCCAAAGGTGCCATTATGTAGTTCAGCCATGATCTGCTCAGCTTCAAACTTATCCATACAACGGAGTAGGACACAATCAAGATTGCGCTTGTATAGGATACCATTGCTCAGAAAGAACTTGGCTGCAAACCTCCTTAAGAACTTTTTATCGTTGACTGAAGCTCCTTCAGGGTATTCTTGTGCTTCGAGATACCTTTTGACGTCATGAAACCAAGGTCGGTCCATCGCTTCTTCGGTATTAATCTCGTGACAATGTGCTGGTTCGTCCATTCGTTCAATGGTGATTTGGGGAGCCTCATTATCCCATTTAAGTTTAAGCATGGAAGACATTGTAGCCAGAGCATCCGCTAGCTGATTTTCTTCTCGCGGGAAGTGCTCAAAGGCAATCTGCTCAAAATGAGGCAACAATGTCAGGACATGTTATTTGTATGGGGATAAGATTAGGATGTTTAGTGTCCCACTCTCCTTTGATTTGGCTGATAACCAAAGTTGAGTCCCCAAATAAAATCATAGATTTGATTCCCAAGTCAATAGCAGCCTTGAGACCAAAGATACAAGCTTCATACTCGGCCATGTTGTTGGTGCAGCTGAAGCAGAGTCTAGCAGTGAAAGGTGTATGGCAACCTTCTGGAGAGATAAGTACCGCGCCGATACCGTTGACAAGTGCATTTGAAGCACCATCAAAGTACAGGGTCCATCGGGATCTTTGTTCAGGTCCGTCGTACGGTCCGTTACTTTTAATGTTGTCCAATGTCATAATATCCTCGTCAGGGAAGTCGAACCTCATAGATTGGTAATCTTCGACGGCTTGATGAGCTAGATGGTCAGCTAGTACACTCCCCTTTATAGATTTTTGGGTTGTGTACTGGATATCATATTTAGCCAGGATCATATGCCATCTAGCGATTCTTCCGGATAAAGCAGGCTTCTCGAAGATGTACTTGATCGGATCTATTTTGGAAATCAGCAAAGTGGTATGTGTCAACATATACTGCCTTAGCCGGCGAGCAGCCCATACCAAAGCGCAACAAGTTTTCTCGAGCAGTGAGTAGCGAGTCTCACAGTCGGTAAACTTTTTACTAAGGTAATAAATGGCATGCTCTTTTCGGCAAGACTCGTCATGTTGGCCCAGTACGCACCCCATTGAATTATCCAAAACATTCAGATACATGATTAAAGGTCTTCCTTTGACGGGTGGCATCAAGATAGGAGGCTCCAGTAAATACTCCTTGATCTTATCAAAAGCAACTTGACAATCATTGTTCCATTCAACCACCTGATCTTTCTTCAACAACTTGAAGATTGGCTCACAGGTAGATGTTAGGTGAGAGATGAACCTTGCAATGTAGTTTAGGCGTCCCAAGAAACCTCTGACCTCCTTTTCAGTGCGGGGGGCAAGTATTTCTTGTATAGCGTTGACTTTGGCAGGATCAACTTCGATGCCTTTGTTACTGACGATAAATCCCAAAAGTTTACCGGACCTGACTCCGAAAGTGCACTTGTTAGGGTTCAGTCCGAGCTTATATTCCTTTAACCTGACAAACAGCTTTTGCAGATGGTCGAGGTGTTCTTCCTCTGTTTATGAATGGGCTATCATGTCGTCTACGTAGACTTCGATCTCATGATGTATCATATCATGAAACAAAGCTACCATGGCTCGCTGATAGGTTGCCCCGACATTCTTCAGTCCGAATGACATCACTTTATAGCAGAAGGTACCCCACTGTGTAACAAAAGTAGTCTTCTCCATGTCTTCGGGGACCATCTTGATCTGGTTGTATCCCGAGAATCCATCCATGAAGGAAAATACCTTATGCTGAGCTGTGTTGTCAACCAAGATGTCAATGTGTGGTAGTGGAAAATCATCTTTAGGGCTAGCCCTATTTAAGTCTCTGTAGTCCACACACATTCTGACTTTTCCGTCCTTCTTAGGCACGGGCACAATGTTAGTAACCCATTGTGGATAGGAAGTAACAGCCAGAAAGCCAGCATTGAATTGCTTCATCACTTCAGCTTTGATCTTCTCAGACATGTTGGGCCTCATTCGGTGGACTTTCTGTTTAATTGGTGGACAGTCTTCTCTTGTAGGGAGACGGTGAACCACAATATCTGTATCCAGTCCCGACATGTATTCATAGGACCAGGCAAAGATCTCAACATATTCATTCAACAACTGAACTAAACGCTCTTTGACACTTGGTTCCAGGTTGGCACCCACTTTAACCTCTTTTCTGTCTTCCTCTGTTCCCAAATTGATAGTCTCTAACAATTCTTCATGGGGAAGAATAGCCCTTTCTTCTTGTTGCAAAAGTCTAGCTAACTCTCTAGTCACTTCATAGTCTTCATCACCTTCGTACTCGGCATGATTGACCAAATCTTCAGAGTCACTGAAGGCCAAAGCAGAATAGTCACCCATGGAATCCGGAGTGGATGGGTACCTGCATTTTGTGAGTGTGGGGGTGTGTAAGGGATAGCCATCCTTAAACAAAATAAAATGTAAAAGGAAAGAAAATGAACACAAAAGTTTATAGATGAAAACGTCCATGATTCATTAAAAATGGCATATGAAAATGAAGAATCAAAACCCTTACAAATGGACCTATATGCCCCGGGTAAGGCATAAGGCGAAAAGAGTCTACGAATTGTTTAAAAGTTATTACAGACCAACATAAATGTTCAAAAGATAAATTACTGATTGATGAAAGTAATGGGGACAAAGTCTTTCGCCTCCCAGTTGTTCAGTCCCCCTTCAATGGTTGTAAAGATCCAATCTTCAAAGTTTCCTTCTTCATCATCATCTTCTAAAGCATGAACTCCATGGTGAGTGATTTTTAAGGGTGGTCCTCCAGCCCGGGAGCGACGCACAACTTTCTGGCTAGCAGCAGTGAAACCCAATCTAAACTTATCCATCTTGTAAGGAAAATCTGGCAGTTGACCCCACACTGTACTTCCTCCTTCCTTGATTACAGCCTCCGCATCTTTAAGGGATGACATCTGGGACACAGGCTTGGTAATGATAGGCACATCAGTCATTGTCTTTGCTACCGCGACCTCAGGAGAAACCTCTTCAAAGTTTTGGAAAGGTGTTTCTATGAATTCACCATCTAACTCCATGTAGCGGAAAGAGTTAAGGTGGCTTATCATATACTCCTCCTCACCATGAACTGTTATGATCTTACCCTGGACTGGGTACTTTAGCATCTGGTGTAGAGAAGAAGTGACTGCCCCAACGTTGTGGATCCATGGCCTTCCCAACAAGCATGAATATGAAGGATGGATGTCCATCACATAAAATGTAGAGTTGAAAATTTCCGTTCCCACTTTAATTGGGATGTCCACTTCTCCGTGAACCATCCGCTTAGAACTGTCGAAGGCTCTAACAATGATATTACTGGGCTTTAGGGTCAAACCTTCACAGTCTAATTTGTCCAATGCTTTCTTTGGTAGAACATTTAAAGATGAACCGGTATCGACCCGAACATGAGCAAGTGTGGTCCCTTTGCACTCTACCAAGACATGCAGCGCATCATTATGATTTCTTCCCTTAGGGGTTAGATCGGCGTCAGAAAAGCCCAGACCATTATCGGCTGTAAGGCTAGCCACGCACTCCTGAAACTGATCTGCAGAATTTTCTTGGGGCACGTGTGCCGTCTTTAGAAATTTGATCAAGGCTTTGGCATGAGCCTCGGAGGAGAGTAATAGATCCAGCATAGAGATTTTTGAAGGGGTTTGCCCCAGCTGCTCTACGACATCATAGTCGCTCTTCTTAATTATCTTTAAAATCTCTTCCATCTCCTTTTGGGTGGTCTCGGCGATAACCAAAGTCTAAGCCCTCGTCCTGACGGGCGCTTCTTGGATCCCCTTACCTTTATCGGTAGTAACAGCAGAGGGTATAGCTTCGGGAGCATCAATTTCTTCAATAACCGGACTTCACACAGATATCTTGACAGGTACAGGAGCACTTGAGGGTCCGAAGACTTCCCGTGGAGGAGCAATCTCCGGAGAGAAGATTCTTCTGCTACGAGTTATCTTACTTGTTCCCGCAATATTCCCTATGTCAGGAGTTTCTTCATCGGAATTCTCTTGGACTGATTCGATATGCTTAACACCATGGTAGAAGATCTCTCCTCCATAATTCCATGGTATTGTCTTGTTTGACTTATATGGGATAGGCCCCGACATGGTAATCTTCAGCGGTACAAACTTTGGATCAGGCGTAATCTTAACAGACCTTTTGCAGGTCTTGGAAAGATTGTCGAAAATGGTGATTATAGAAATGTCATTGATTGGAGTAACAAAGGTAGCAGGAGTAACATGAGTGATAGTAGCAACAAGAGTTTTCTGAAAAAGGATCTCTTGAGTATCCATCAGGCGTTGGATGCTTGATTTCAACAGTGGGTAGTCGGGTTGCAAGGTTGAACAGAAGTAACAATCTTTTTCACATCTCGGGAAAATCCCGGCTTTCAACAGATTCATTTTAATTATCGACAACAGAGTCATTAATTCATCAACAACGGTAACATGAAGATCTTCCACAATTGCATGGACATTATGACCATGTTTTGGCATAGGAGCGGATATCACATTAGGCTTTTCAGGGGCATCAAACTCTACCTCCTTGGCATCTATCAAATCTTGGATCTTGTTTTTAAGGGCCCGACAGTTGTTGGTGTCATGCCCTACACTGTCCGAATGGTATGCACATTTTTCATTTGAATGATAATAGGGAGAAGAGGTATTTGGGTTTTTCGACGCTTCTTTCAAGTTGGTAAGATTTAACTTTAACAGATAAGGGAGGACCTAAGCCGGTGTCATATTGATCCGGGTGAATTGCCGTTGTGTCCTTTCTACCCTTTGTTGGTTAGCTCTTGGTTGATTGCTGCGAGGTTGATCGGCTGAGGAGTTCTGGATCATCACAGCCCCCACTGCGGGTCGGCGCTCTATTCTCCCTTGATTTTTCTGGGTGTGAACAGAAGAAACTTCCTTCTTGGCTCGGAAGGTCTTCTTGATAGAAGAGGAAGCGGAGGAATCCTTCTGAATTTTACCACTCTTAATGCCAGCTTCGACCCTTTCACTGGTCAGAATTAATTCGGTGAACCCTGCAGATGAGCTTCCGATCAAGTGATTGAAGAATGGACCTGACAGGGTCCCTAAAAACATGTCAACCAACTCTCTATCCGACAATGGTGGTTGCACCCTTCCAGCCAAATCCCGCCACTTCTGGGCATACTCCTTAAATCCCTCATTAGAAGCCATACCCATACTCTATAGTTGAGTACGAGTAGGCGCTAAATCTGCGTTGTATTGGTATTGTCGATAGAAAGCAGCAGCCAAATCTTCCCAGTTATGAACATCAGATCTCTCAAGTTGATAGAACCAGTCCAATTGCGTACCCGACAAACTATCTTGAAAAAAGTGGACCCAAAGATCCTTATCAGAAGAGTGAGGTTGGATCTTTCTGACGTAGGACCTCAGATGCATCTTTGGATAAGACAAACCGTCGTATTTAGAAAATGTAGGTACTTTGAACTTGGGAGGAATGACGATCCTAGCAACCAACCCTAGTTCTTCGAAATCAAGCCCAGGTACCCTTTGCACTTCCATGGCTGCCAACCGGTCCTCAAGATTCTTATACTTATCGTCCGCCGGAGGGTACTGCTGTTCGGAGTAATCTTCATCCTCTTCCTCTTCTTCTTCTTCAGCTTCAGATTCGGAGGGCATTGCAACTCCCTTTCCTTTACCAACCCCTTCGTCAGACGTCGAGGGGAATTCAAGAACTCTCCTAGCTTGATGCTCAAATCTTCTTCCCATAGTGGCCACACCAATTCTTTTCTTTTTCTTCTTTTCTGGTTCCTTATCTTTCTCTAACAGTGCTTTAAGATCCTCTTGACCCTTTGCCAAGGTTATGAGGAGTTGTTGGAATTGCAAATTATGTGCTTGCAGATCTTTAACCGTCTGCTCTATATCCATCTTGCTGAAATAAACAGCAGAAAGATAAGGAAACCTGGTGTGAAGACCTGTTTATGCATATGATGAATGATACGTTATTCATGTAATGCATTCAAGGATTTAGAAATTCAAATTTGTTGCAAACAAAATGAACACACGTCATATTAATATGAAGAAATTTGTTAGTACATAAATGCCCCATGGGCAAAATATTACAAAATTATTAATGTAAAAAGACATTGCGCATCCTCTTTGGCGCGATGTAAGTGTTGAGAGTCTCCTCTTCGTGAAGTCGGAGGGTAAGTTCCAAAACCTTCTTCTCACTGGCATAGAAGTTGGCTTCAAAAGTGTTCCGCTCTTCCTTGAGTTGTATCCAACTCTTTTGCAATTCTTCCAATTATGTTGGCATGTCTGGATGTAGGAGGGTGTATGGAACCTCTCCTTCCATAACAGGCTCTTTGATCACGGGGAGAATGTGGGGGTATGGCATCATAAGACTCTGGGCGCGGGTTCGTACCCACTTGAGATAAGGCTCAAGGGGGATGGAATTCTTGTGCCCCAGTGTCTTACTATCCACCTTGTTAGGCATCCTCCAAGATCGGATAAACCTTTGTCGAAGTCCTTGAGCGTCATTGTCGAAGTCAAAAACCAAGTCAGGAATTAACATATCATGAGGGCCATCCCTTCGGGCATACCCAAATTATCTCAGAGCTAAACAGGGGTTATAGGTAATGCCTCCCCTAATGCCAAGTAATGGGACATTAGGGAATTCTCCGCAACGATCAATGATGATGACATTTTCTCTGGACCGAGAACACCAATGAACATCAGAATGTGTGAGGGTCATCAACCGTTGTGACCACATTAAACCCTGTTCATTCTTTAAAACTGTTTGGGGAAGGTGAGAAATAAACCACCTTTCTAGAAGAGGAGTACAACACATGAGAACACCTCTTTTCCTCATTGTTCGTGTGTGAAATAAGTGTAGGATATCCCCAAGCAATGTAGGCACAAGATTCCGAGATATGAAAATCTTGACAGCATTCACATCTATAAGCTGATCAGGGTTTGGGAAAAAGACCAACCCATAGATGAGATGTGCTACAATCTCCTCAAAAGCTTACAGATCTAGAGAATTCCAGCAGTCTTGTGCCTTCTCAAACAGAAACTTTGCCAAGAAACCCTTGACACCACTTCTGGTTTCCCAATGACCTTTGATATCAGATGGTTGCAAGTGTAAGGCTTGAGCAACATCTTCAGGCTTTGGCTCTTTTTCCGTACCGTTGTAGGGTAGTTGATGAAGAATAGGAATCCTCAAGAGTTGAGAAAATTCCTCCAAAGTAGGTACTAGTTGGTAATCAGGGAATGTGAAACAGTGGTGTAGGGGGTCAAAGAACTGGAAGAGGACTTTCACCATGTCTTCTTCAATGTTGAAGTTGACCAAGTTGAGAAGTCTACCATGTCTTTCACTAAAGAGAGAATTCTCTGGAATCTTGGAAGTAAGCTCCTTGAGTTGAGGAGGGATTCTCACAAGGTTGACTTGAATTATTTTCCTGCGAAGAGATTCCATGACCTACAAAACAAGAACAAATATGAAGATCCAAACCCTTGAAATGGTTAGTGGATGAACATGATGCTTTATAATGTTCATGATGTATGCACAAGCATGTGTACAAACAAGTCACACAAGATCCTAGTTTCAGGCTTGCATGGGGTTTCATAGGTAAGTACCCTCTTGAAGTTAGTTGGCTCAACCTGTCCTATAACTAGTAATCGGGTTCTAAGGAGCTCAATATCACTGGATTATTTTCTGTGTTCATTGTTTCAGTTTAGCCACTTAATTGGAGACCGAAATATTCCAAGAAAACAACCCTTAATGAGTGTAGTATTGAGTATCTACCAACTTCGGAATGCACCAAAGCCGGTCATCTCACTCCTCCTAATAAGGCCAAGATGGTCAAGTAAGGTTCTATGAGTTCATTAGTGCTTCATGACATCACTCAACGACCCCGTATTGTCTTTGATTGACTCAAAGGCTACCGGTACTCACAAATATGTCGCACTAATATAGCTATTGCTTCAACCATATCGATATACCCCACACAGTTTCCACAACGTATTTCTATTTACCTATGAATGTTTCCCAAAACTCCGGGTGGAGGATTCAAAACCCAAACAAGAGAACCAAATGTAAAGCAAACAAAGCAAACAAGATAAGCATGCAAGGTTGATCTAAACCCTAAGGTTACTCCACTTTTAGTTATTTCCCCAGCAGAGTCTCCAGTTCTGTGATACGGTGGGAGAACTGACTTGAGGTTTTGCGTTTTGTGTTCGCAAATGTTTCGGTTTAGCAAGAGTCGCCACCGACTTTTTATTTTATCCTAAGGAAAGGTCAAAAAGCACAGGAAAGACCTTTGAGATGTTTTCTTGGGTTCAGGGAGTAGATTATGAAAAGGGAAGGTGCAAGCACCCTTTTCATCCATGGTTATCCATGGGCTCTTAGCTACTTGTTTAGATCACTTGCTTTTACTTTTCAATTGTTTGAAATGGTGCTTTGTGTGTGGTTTTGAAATATGTTTTGAAAAGAGGCCATCGTTGTGGCAACCTTTGTAATGATTCTTGTTTGAATGTATACAAAGATGTTTTTGTCTTTTGAAAAGATTTCAATGTTTGAAAGTTTGATTTGAGGAATGTTTTGAAATTGTGTTGTGAAGTGTTTTTGAAAATAGCAAGGATGTTTTGCAAGTTTTGATTAAGTAACTAAGAGTTATCTACCCTATTTTACTCAAAGATCTTTCCTATATGTTTTTAACCCTTTTGACAGTGTTATTTCACCATTGCATTTGGTGAACAACCTTGTATTAGGATGTTAAACGGGAAAGGCGCGGGTCATCGTATAGACCATGATAGCAATTGTGTCAAGTATTTTTGGCAAATTTTTGAGGGACTAGATCATTTTGTTTAGGCAAATAAGATAGCTTCATTGAGGGACTATGATCTTTTGTTTTGTTTTTGTTTTGCCAAAGTACTCAACATGCATAACATGGCCCATTTTTAAGGCAACAAGTGGATTGTAACCCTAGGGGTGCAAGTGTGTATTTGTGTTTGATTTTCATGCATTTTTGTCTTTGTATTAGGTCAAACTACTTGTTGATTTTGGATTTTTGCATACAAACCCTAATCTCTAATCATGGCATAATTGAAAGCGTAAAGTGCGAGAATTAAAAGTCTAAGCTATTACAACATGATTATGGGGATGGGGGTACAATTTTTGAATGGGGGTGTATTTGACAAGAAATATAAACCCTAATTTACTATTACATCCAAATTGAATAATGACATAAATAATAAATGGACAATATTTAAATGAACAAAATAAATAAATATGCCAAATATATGAATATGCAAAAAGTTTATGTGTATTTTCCAAGTATGTAAAAATATTTAATGTAAAAAAAAAGAAATAAATAAAAGATTAATTTTATTAGGTTAAGGGTAAAACCCTAATTTTCTTTAAGAAAATAAATTCATTATATTATTTATATACAATAAAATAAAATAATATATACAAAAATAAAATATATTTAGAAAAAAGTATTTTTAAGTATATTTAATAATAAAAATAAAAGTGTAACATTTTTATATTTTTATTCTAAATATATAATAAAATAAGAGTATACATATATATATATATATTATTTTCAAGTTTTTAATAAATAAGATAAAAGTCATTAAATTGCTTTTTTATGTTAGAAAAATAAAAATAAAAATGCAAAATAAATGTGAAAAAATTATAAAAATATTTTTGAGTATTTTTTATATTTGGAAATAATAAAATATAATCAGAAATGAAAATAAAAATGCAAAAATATAAAATAACAAGAAATTGGGCCAGGGGGTGCAAAAAGGAAAATGGAGGTGTCAAAAGTGAAAGGACCAAAGCCCAGCCCAAGCCACTTCATCTTCAACCTCTGACTTTGAAAACGCGCGCGCCCTGTAGAATTGCCAGATCCTGTATACGAGCTCTATTGCAAAAACACAACATCAAAGTTGTAGAGCATTTCAAGACGAATCCAATCATATAAACAACTTGTCCTAACTCTCAAAGACCATAGAAAATTTCTCTGGCCCTAAAATCTAACCTAATTTTTTCAGTATGTTCATGGATCAAATTCTCTTAGCATGCTTAATATAAATGAAAACTGAGCATATGTACAACTTCATGGCAATGAATACTACATTTCTTATTCACAAACCTAAGGCTAAATGTTCCTAAATAGAGAGATAGGAAGTTGACAAAAACCTGTTTCGGCTAACTTCGTGTAGGGCAATGTGGAGCTTTTTAACAAGGCTTGAGATGTCTGGGAGCTTGCTTGAACTTCACTTGACCTTCTCTAATACCCTGTTTGCCTTGAATATGCTTGAATCAGCCTACAGAACTCAATCTGCACAAGCTCAAAATGAAAATGGAAAACCCTGTAAATGGAGTTACATTTGGTGTTTGAGGTTTGGGATAGCTTGGATGAGTTGAATGGAAGGTGTTTGAACCAACTTGGGGCAAAATGAACGAGCAAATTGAGCTATGGAAGTCAAGTTGCAGGTTCTGCCCTGTTTTGCCAATGGAGGGTGATTTCTGGCTATGGGATGTTTGAGGGCTTAAGAGATCGTGTTTTTGGCTCAGAGAGATGTGAGAAAAGTGTTTCAAAAGCTTGCACAAGTTTTCTTTGGCTGATGTTCAATTTTTATGTTTTGGACATGTTTCTTGTTTATGAAGCAAAATGTGTGAAGTGATTGAAACAGGCCTGTACAGGCTATCCTTATGCTTGTAAACTTTTCCCTTGGCCCCTCAAGATTGTAGATTTAATTTGCTGTATGAGATATAGACCAATGCTCAAGGGATTCAGTTTTGACATAAAGCACATTTAAGCAAAAATGGAAATGTACCTTTTTCTACTTAGGGATTAATTTTGTGTAAAATGTCCTAATGACCAAAACAATGCCTTAGACCAATGGATTTGCATTAAATTATTGAGTGTGAAATGTTTTAGAGGCCTTTAAACTAGTGAAAAGCATGCTGACTTAAAATTGAAACTTGTATGAACATGAATATGCCATGGATGAAAAGTGAGTTTTTCCCAATTTCAAGCCTTCGATTCTCCCTAACCATAAATGTGTTTGGAGAGTTCTTGGACATTTTGGAAAGCTTGTAACATTCTCTATAATCCATATTTGAAATGCAAATTGATATTCCAAGTGGAACTATGTGAAAAATGGCCATGAAGATAGGTCAAAATCCTGCCTAAACTAGGGCAAAATTTCACTAAGTTAAAAGTTTTAGGGACCTTTGTTCCAAAAATGAAAACTTGAGATCCAAGCTTATTTTGAGAAAACTTTGTGAATCAAAGTTGTATACTTTGTGGAGTAATACAACTTTCATGTTGGAAGTTTTGTTTGAATCCAATTGCATCATGGTGAAAATGTTGGGCAAAGTTAGGAAAAATTAAGAAAATTTCATAACTTAGAAAAATTCTAAGTTATGAAAATTTTCAATTTTAAACCCTAATTTGCAAAAATGTGTTTCTTGATGAACAAGTTTCATGTTTTAACACATCTTGATGAAAAATGACTCTTGGCACTTGATTTTGACCAAAAAGTAAAAGTTTGACTTTTCAGTTTACATTCAAATTTTGATTAGTTGACTGAAAAATTCCTTTGTCAATCCAATGCAATTGAGGTCTTTTGAACTTGTTGAATAGGTAAAGATGATGCCATTGAGTCCTTGAGTCCATGCTTGAACCCAATTTTCCATTGGCTAGGTCAAAAAATCAGAAATTGCCTTTGTGCAGTCAAAACCCTAAAAATGACCATTTTGCCCTTTTGGTGATTTGATCAAATTTCTTGAGGAGTTGTGGTCCAAACTTGATCAAATGGTTCATATGAGTTTATAATGTTGATGTGGGTCAAAATTAACGAGGTTTGACTGTAAATTGGCCACAGTTGACTTTTTTTCCCCAATACAGTTGATTTCTAGGTCAAGTGTCCAATTGACTGGGCAAAAATTTGATTCAAGGCTTGAAACTTGGTATGGAAAAACTTATGAGTCCAACATGAAGTATGAAAGTCACTTTGAGCATTAGAAGTCCAAAAATCCATGTGCAAACTCAAACCCTAATTTAGGTCATCAGTGCAAGGAGATGTCTTGAGCAGTGCAAACCCTAGCTTGGTCTTGATTCCAAAGAGTCTTGTGAGGGGGAAAATGAGAAATGTTGATAAAATAAGAGGGCAAATTTTGGGGTACAACAGATACCTGGCAACATTGCTAATCATGGTTACACGATGACCCACGCCCGTCCCGTTTACATCCAAATATAGGGTTACTTACCAAATCAATGGTAAGATAACAATGTCAAAGGAAAAGAAAATGAACAAGAAAGAATTTTGAGTAGGTAGAATGCTCCTAATTACTTGCTAAATTTCAAAACATCCTTGCTATTTTCAAAACAAACACCTACACTTTCAAACATCTTACAAACTTGAAAACATTTTCAAAAGATCAAACATCTTTGTATACATTCTTACGAACGAGAATCATTACAAAGATTGCCTAAACAATGGCCTCTTTACAAAACACTTTCAAAAACCACACAAAGCACAATTTTAAACAAAAAGCAAGTGATCTAGCAAGTAACTAAGAGCACATGTAAAACCATGGATGAAAAGGGTGTTAATACCTTCCCTTTTCATAATCTACCCCCGAACTCAAGAAACAATATAAAAGGTCTTTCCTGTGCTTTTTCACCTTTCCTTTTGGATAAAAGAAAAGTCGGTGGCGACTCTTGCTAACCGCAACATTTGCGATCAAACGCAAAACCTTCAAGTCAGTTCTCCCACCGTATCACACTAACAATATAATAAAGTGTATGATAATTAATATATTCAATTAGATCACATAACATCACCACTTCTCATCTTATAATCAACAATAATTACGACAATAATACACATTCACAACATCAAGACACAACTTCTTTATGCAATCGTATAATGCGACTCAATACTATGCGAATGCATGTGGTACTATTGGAGAAGAACTCCTGTTGTACCCCAAAATTTTACCTCTCATATTTCCCAAGACATTGCAAGAAGAATCTCCAAGTTGCTCAAGATTGCTCAAGAGTTGGATAGTCAAGTCATCTCCTAAGGCAGTCAACCTCAAATTAGGGTTTTGTGTTGCATCAAGGTCCTTGCATCCAAATGACCTAAAGTTCTCCCAAATGTCCTAATATGTTCTCAAGTTCATCCATGTCAAATTTCAAGCCTTGTAGAGGAAGTTTGCTCAGTCAATTGCTCAAAGGATCCAAAAATCGACTGTGCTATGGCAAAAGTCAACTGTGACCCAAATACAGTCAAACTTCAAGATTTTTTGTCAACATTCTCATTTTGAAGAATATTTCATCATTTGATAAAGGGTTGATCATGATTCATCAAGGATTGCTCAAAATTCATCAAGACTCAAAAGTTGTTAAATTAGGGTTTTGTAGGAAAAGTCAACTCAACTTTGACCAAGCATAACTTTCTCATACTTTATGATAAATGACCCATCCAAAGCTCATTTTGAATAGGATGCAATTTCCTACAATCCATATTCACACTCCAAGATCAAGAAATTCACTCACAAAAAGTTACAAATTTGGACATTATAGGTCATTTTTGAAAGTCAACAAAAACACCTTTTTTTCCAAAGCTTATAACTTGAGCATGGAATATCAAAATGAGATGAGACCTAAAGGGCTGGTTAGAGGACATCTCAATATTTCTAAAAAGTCAAAGAACACTTCCAAAAGTTCAAAATTGAAGAAGTTATGCATTGTTAAAGTTGGGCATTTTTACAAAATTGCCAAAAGTCAACTATCCCCAAAAATTCAAATTTTTCAAATAGGCCCATTCTTTTCCACTTGATTTGATCTTGTCACACTACACACGTGTCCTAGCTTCAGCCTTTTGACCATTTGTCAATTTTATTATTTAATTTGATTTTTTAATTAATTATTTCATTTTAAATCAATTTAAATCAAATAAAATCCAAACATTGATTATTTGATCTCTTTTTGGCTATTTAAGGATTGAATCATCATCATCAAGTGTATCAAATTCGTATCATACATTCCATGTGCAAAAAGATTGGATTTTGGACAAAATTGGAAGGTTATCAATGGTGAATCAAATCAAATCTCAAGACATCAATGTGCAAAGATTCAAGACCCAAAAGTTGACCTAATACATTGCTTATTACATATACAAGTGAAAGGCACACGAATTTGAGGTTAAAGGCTGCAAGAACACCAAAAGCAAACTTGAAAAATTTCCAAAAAGTGTGAAACTGAAATCGTGCATAGAGGCCAATTCAGAAGTAAATCTCCACACTAATCCATTGTTGGGGAACCATTGAAGTGAAACCAATCCCTAACAAGCCCTCATACGTGCCCTAAAGTTATGTAAGTGTCTCAAAAATATGCTTTTCAGTTGAATTCGTATATCATTGTTCTTGCACTTTTCTTGCAAAATCTTTGCATATTCATGCTTATCGTTCAATTTAGAAACTTTCTGCATTATTTGATTGCATTAATATGTCCTGTAACCCCCTAGCCAAATCCAAAGTTCGTGGATTGTTTTTTTGGGCGTTTCTTTTTCAGGCAAAATCAGCCCTATTGATGGACATGGATGTAACCAGGGGAGAGAGACGAGCATGACCATGTGCTTGGAATCAATTTCCATGGACTAGAACGGATTTTAGGAGACACATACGAATTTAGCTGCGGATGTAAATCCGCAGGTAAATAACCAGGGTTGGACGAGGAAGACGATGACGCGTCTCCCCCTGGTTGGCTGATTCAAACTTGGCGCGAGTTTTTTTATATTTTCTGGCATTTTATTTGTTTTCCCATATTATATTTAGTTTCCAATACTATAACAAATGAAGCGTAGTGGTGCAGTGGCAAGGGCGTTATCCAATGACTTACAGGACCTGGGTTCGAATCCCAGGTCCACCATATTGCTTTGTATTATTTTTTAACATGTAATCAGGTACTACTCAAGCATGTTATGCATCATACTCCCTTAGATCTCAAAGCGCCAGATGGCCCCAGGCCAGATCTGGTGGTCCAGATGTGACGTCCATCATACTCTCAAGTCAACGTGCCACATGGAATCAGAAAGTCAAACGAGGCCTGCATGTTAATGGGCCACAAAATTGCCATTCCAACCTCCAATTTGGGCCCAAAACTCCCCTGAGTATTTCTATTTCTATTTCTTATTTCTTTTACTTATTTATTATTATTATATTTATTATTTAATTAACCAATCAAAACTTTTTCTTAATAAAATTAAAAACCATAAATATTTTCTTTACTAAAATTAATTTTCAATATTTTATTTTTTGTTAATATATATTAATTGAATTAATTTAATTTTAATTAGGGTTAAATTTTAATATTTTTGTAATAATTAAAATTAACTTAGATAATTAGGTTTTATTAACTTTGATTAAATTATTTTTATTTCTTTAAATATCAAAAATCCAAAAATATCATTTTTATTAATTAATTAATTAGTTTATTAATTTAATGCTTAACCTAATTTAAGTTATTTCTTAATTCAAAAATAAACAAAAAAATATTTTTCTTTAATAAACAAAAGGGTCAAAACCCTATAACTCGCCCGATTTAATTTCCCGCATGCGATCCATATTTATTTCAATATTGTATCTGTTTCCCAGAATGTAATAGTTTAATAGGACTTTAAATATTTTTACCGCTTTATTTATTTTCCGTATTTTAATTTCAAGGGTTGCTTTTGGCGATGTAAATACCCGACGCCTTGTAATAGTTAGTTTAAATTCCGCAATTTAATTTCCACAACTTATAAACTGTTAGATGTTTGATAATAGGGAATGCATGACAAGATTAATTGTTTAAAACCTAAAATCAACATAGATAACCATTGATATGTACAAAGACAGATAAACTGAAAACAACACACTCGCACATGCGCACTCTTAGAGTACACCTCACTTGGTTGCCTTCGAACGTGGTCATTGAGTATAGGAAGTTTTAGAGGTCGCCCTCTTGTCCAAAGATCATAGTTGCCTCGAAACAGTTGCCCCAGAAAAATGATCTAAGACATTAGGGTTACCGCTAAGGCGTCCTAACATTGCTTTAGTGACCGCACGTCCCTTAATCGAATTGACCCTTAAAACTCCAACGACGACGCTACCTACTCATCAATAGTGGGATAGCATTGTCTAAAGGACATTAGCACATATTGATTCTTTTTTCGAGTAGGTAGATGGTTCTTAAGTACTTTCTCTCTCAAAACAAAACAAAACTTTTCGCACTTACACTTTTCAAAACAAAAACTTCTTTCAAACCCACAAACACAAAGAAAAGCAAATTTTGAAAACACTTTGAGCAAGTACCTAAGAGCTCGTGGATAACCACGGATAGAAAGGGAGCTAACACCTTCCCTTTCTATAATCTACACCCCGGACCCGAGAAACATCTCGAAAACGGAATTTTTCTGTGCTTTTTTCCTTTCCTTGTTGGATAAAATAAAATACGATGGCGACTCTTGCTTACCGCGACATTTTGTAAAAACAAACGCAAAACGCGAACCAGCATTCCAAAAACAGTCAGTTCTCTCTCACCGTATCAAAGAACTGGCGACTCCGCCGGGGACTATTAATAAGTGGGGTGTACCTTAGGATTAGATCATTGTGTTTCAATTGTTTGCTTTGTATGCTTTATATTTGTGGGCTTGTATCGGAGTTACTGTAGATCCTAACCTAGATCTGGGGATACCCTTTAGGTAAGTAGCAATAAACTGTGAGGGAACTGTACGGCGTAGACCGATACGGTTGAAGCAGTAGCTACATTGGTGTGACACTTTAGATTGTACCGATATCCCTTGTGTTGGAACGAGGAGAATATGGGTCATATAAGGGGTCATTAAGCACCAACTGACCTTAGAACCTTTAAATTGACCAACTTGGCCATAGAATAGTAGCAGTATGCTACACTCATTAAGACTAAACTCTCGCGATGATTCTGGCCGCAAGAAAAGGTTGCTAAACTGGAATTATGACCGATTGAGGATAGACAGTGATATTGAGATCCTCTAGAACCCGGTTACTATTTTTAGGACAGGTTTAAACCAACTGAACTGAAAGAGGGTAGTACCTAAGCTCCTTGCCAGCCTGAAATCTAAGGGCTCTCTGTGTGACTTGTGTGCCTTTACCATGTTTGCTATTTGTGGATACTTGTGGTGTGCTATCTATCATGACATCATGACATCATAACATTGCATACATCTTGCATTGGACTAACCTATTTCAAAGACATGAGGGATTCATCTTTGTTTTGTTTTGTAGGTCATGATGCCCATGCGTAGGAATACCATCCGGATCAATTTTGTCTAGGTTCCCACCGTGCTTAAAGAATTGATTGCAAAGATGCCTGATACTACCTCCTTCATTAGAAGACATGGATATCTTCTCAGTTTGGTCACCTCCAAATTGGACGAGCAAATGATAAGTGTTTTGGTCCAATTCTATGATCCACTGTACCATTGCTTTACTTTTTAGGACTACCAGTTGGTTCCCACATTAGAAGAATTCTCTGATCTGCTCGGTATCTCTATTCTAGAGCAGACCCCGTTTACTGGTTGGGAGAAGATCCTTAGGCCAGAAGAGATTGCTTCATCCCTTCATATGACCAAGGATGAGGTAATGGCTAATTGGGAGACTAGAAGTGGAGCAAAGGGCTTTCTGACTAAGTTCTTGGTTGGTAAGGCTAATTATTTCTGGGATAGTCTAGACTTCAAGGCATTCGAAGATATTTTGGCTCTTCTGATATATGGCTTGGTATTGTTTCCGAATCCTGACTCCTTTGTTGATGTGAATGCGGTGAAAATCTTCATCTCTCGTAATCCTGTACCCACTCTCTTGGGTGACATCCTTCATCAGCTTTATGCCCGTACTGCCTGAAAGCGGGGAACCTTGATGTGTTGTGCTCCATTATTGGCGAGGTGGTTTATTTCGCACCTCCCCAAATCAGTGTTTAAGAACAAAGAAGGCATGGGCTAGGCCTATAGGGTTATGTCTCTCTCTCATAATGACATTATCTGGACTCTCAAGGGTATGGACGAGGTGGCTATCATTGATCGTTGTAGGAAGCACCCCAATGTTCCACTGATAGGAACCCATGGAGGAATTTCTTACAATCCGTGCTTGGCCTTACGTCAGTTTGGGCGAGCCATAAGGGAAGGACCTCATGAAATGCTAATACCTAGTATCATCTTTGATTTTCAAGGGGATAGCGACGAGCAATGCCGCATATTCATAAGGGCTTGGGATAGAGTTCACAGATCTGATCCACACGAGCTGGGCCCAAAGACTTCACTTCCGATGGAGCCATATCTCAGATGGGTTCGTATCCGTGCCCAAAAGCTGGGTATGCCGTATGAAGCCGTCCTGCCTATCATTGTTGAGGTTGCTAATGAAGAGGGGGTTCTTCCTACCATCCTCCACCCTTACATGCCCACTGACATTGGGGCACTGAAAATGTCTTGGATGCAGCTGAGAGAAGAATGGGATGCTTACCGAGAAAAGTTTAACGAGCAAGAGTAGAAGATTCAGAAGTTGACTAGGCAGTTGGAGAACGAGCGAATTCTCAATGACTATGTCCGCACCGACAAGAAGAGACCATGGGAGCACTGATCGTCCTTTGACTATTTCCTTTCCAGTTCTGTTTACTTTTCAGTATTTCCTTTCTTGTAACGCCTTAAGGGAAATTTGTTGAACAATTTGAATTTCAAATTTTATCTAATAAAAGTGTGTTTCATTTCTTGTTTACAAATTTGAATCTCTCGATTGTCTTTGAAATCATATCATACGCATTTCATCCCATGCACTTCATAACAGGTACCCATTACAGGTCTCTTATCTTCTTCGCTGTTTATTTCAGCACTCATCATGTCTGCTGAACCATCAACTGAGCAAGCAATCAAGGCCCTACAGGCCCAGAATGCCCAATTCCAAGAGTTGTTCATGAATCTAGCTAAGGGTCAGCAAGATCTGAAGACCCTGATTCTGAAAGAGAAGAAGAAGAAAAAGAAGAGGATAGTCCTGTTTAACACAGGTCACAGGTTTGGAAACAGGCTACGAGATGAAGTTGATTTTACCACCTCATCTGGAGGGAAAGATAGTCAGGAAGAAAGGAGGGCTCCTAGCCCTGTGGTCTCAGACAACGAGACGGACTTCGACGAAGACCATTATCCTCCTGCTGAGGATAGATACAAACAACTGGAAGACCGGTTGAGTGCGATGGAAGTTCAGAAGGTGCCTGGTCTGGACTTTGGTGACCTGGGTCTATCATCTAGGGTAGTAATTCCCCACAAGTTCAAGGCACCATCCTTTGCTAATTATGACGGAGTTTCTTGTCCGAAGCTGCACCTCCGGTCATATGTAAGGAAGATTCAGCCGTACACCGCTGATAAGAACCTATGGATCCACTTCTTTCAAGACAGTCTCTCAGGGACTCAGCTTGAATGGTTTTACTAGTTAGATGGAGCCAGTATCCACAGTTGGGAAGATTTGGCTACTGCTTTCTACAAGCAGTATCAATATAATTCCGACCTCGCTCCCACGCGTACCCAACTCCAGGGTATGTCAATGGGAACAGGTTAAGGTTTCAAAGATTATGCTCAGAAGTGGAGGGACCTCACCGGAAGAGTGGAACCACCCTTGGCTGATCGGGAGCTTGTGGATATGTTTCTGGGGACCCTGTCTGGTCCATTTTTCAACCATCTGATTGGAAGCTCTTCGTCTGGGTTTACAGAGTTAATTATGACCGGTGAGAGGATTGAGGCTGGTATTAAGGCTGGTAAGATACAGAAGGGTGCCTCATCAAGCACCGAGAAAAATCCTTTTAAGAAGGAGTCCAGTGTTGTCTACAGTTCGAAAAACCAGAATAGACCTGAACACCGCCAAGCTGTTAATGCGGTTGTTATTTCAAGACCTGCTGGTGCTCCTCAGCACAATAATCAACAAAAGGATGAGAGACCTCGAAGGCAATTCACCCGTCTCAGCATGACTTTGTCTCAGATTCTGCCGCAGTTATTAAAGACCAATCTAGTGTTGCCAAGGGAAGCCCCGAAGAATCCCAACACTACATCACCAAAGTATAACCCTAATGCTCGTTGTGCTTTTCACTCTGATAGCCTGGGGCATAATACAGATGATTGTTTATCTTTGAAGAATAAGATACAGGACTTAATTGATGCTAAGGAGATCGAGTTCGGAGCATCAGAAAAGCCTAAACAAGATGCAGGGGTGAATGCTATCGGGGATGACGAGGATGAAGAGTTTGATATTGACAGATGGATCTACCCAACTGCCAATGGTGGACTAAGCAACTGGTCAGCGAAGGATTCTATGCCCGTTTCTGTTATCACCCAGTAATGAAACTTTTTGTTTTGAATTTGTAACAGACAATGTTTTAAATTTTATGGCCCGGTGTCTTACCCGGGGCACTGTGACTTCATTTGTGAGGGCTTTATGTGTGTCATTTTCATATATCATTAATAAAATCATTGGACGTTTCTTGCATTTCAAATCTTGCGCTCCTTGTTTTTCTTATATTACCTATTGCAAAACAGCTATTTTACACACACTCACATATACAGGTCTACATCCACTCTGGATCTCACTGGTAACGAGTCTGCTACTGCCAGTTATGAATTCGAAAGTCCGATCAACTTAGCCAAAGACGAAGGTGAAGACGATTGCGAAGTTCCTGGTGAACTTGCAAGACTGTTACTTCAGGAAGAGAGGGCTATTCAGCCGCACGAAGAGCTTGTGGAATCGGTAAATCTGGGTACAGATATAGACAAGAAAGAGGTCAAGATCAGTGCCAATCTGGAGCATAGTGTAAAGAAACGGTTGATTCAGATGCTGCGTGACTATGTTGAGATCTTCTCCTGGTCTTATGAAGATATGCCTGGGTTAGATACCGATATTGTGGTTCATCGCCTGCCTACCAAGGAAGACTGTCCTCCCGTGAAACAAAAGGTCCGCCGAATGCGCCTAGAGATGTCTGAGAAAATCAAGGCTGAAGTTATGAAACAGTTTGACGCCGGTTTTCTAGCAGTTACTTCTTACCCTCAGTGGGTGGCCAACGTGGTTCCTGTGCCGAAGAAGGATGGTAAGGTTCGAATGTGTGTTGACTATAAAGATCTGAACAGGGCAAGCCCCAAGGATGATTCCCCTCTACCTCACATCGACGTTCTGGTTGACAACACCGCTCAGCATAAAGTCTTCTCCTTTATGGATGGCTTCTCCGGTTATAATCAGATTAAAATGGCTCCCGAAGACATGGAGAAGACAAATTTTGTTACTCAGTGGGGTACCTTTTGCTACAAGGTCATGCCCTTTGGATTGAAGAATGTTGGGGCAACGTATCAGCGTGCCATGGTTGCTTTGTTTCATGACATGATCCATCATGAGATTGAGGTATACGTCGATGACATGATTGCAAGATCTCAAACTGAGGAGGAACACCTTGACCATCTGCAGAAGCTGTTTGACAGGCTGAAGTTGTACAAGCCGAGGTTAAACCCGAACAAGTGCACCTTCGGGGTGAGATATGGTAAACTGTTAGGTTTCGTCATAAGCGACAAAGGTATTCAGGTGGATCCCGCAAAAGTGAAGGCTATACATGAGATGCCAGCTCCCAAAACAGAGAAAGAAGTCAAAGGCTTTCTGGGACGTCTGAACTACATTGCCCGATTCATCTCGCACCTGACTGCTACTTGTGAGCCAATCTTCAAGCTACTGAAGAAAGATCAAGTAGTATGTTGGAACGATGAATTCCAGGCCTCTTTCGAAAGGATCAAAGAGTATCTCCAAGAGCCACATATTCTGATGCCACCAGCTGAAGGAAGACCTTTGATCTTATACTTGACAGTACTGGATAACTCAATGGGGTGTGTGCTGGGTCAGCATGACGAGTCTGGCCAAAAAGAGCATGCTATTTATTACCTTAGCAAAAAGTTTACTGACTGCGAGACCCGATACTCGTTGCTCGAGAAAACTTGTTGTGCTTTGGCATGGGCTGCTCGCCGGCTGAGACAGTATATGTTGACTCACACTACTCTGATGATATCAAAGATAGATCCAATCAAGTATATCTTCGAAAAGCCTGCCTTGTCCGGAAGAATAGCAAGATGGCAGATGATTTTGACTGAGTATGACATCCAATATAAGACCCAGAAGGAAATCAAGGGAAGTGTGTTGGAAGATCATCTAACACATCAGGCAGTGGACGATTACCAATCTATGAACTTTTAATTTCCGGATGAGAGTATCATGATAGTGACTGATTGTGAGACACCTGGACCGGATGAAGGACCTGAGGAGGGATCCCGATGGTCTATGTACTTTGATGGAGCTTCAAACGCTTTGGGTAATGGCATTGGCGCCGTGATCATATCTCCTAAAGGCTCTCATACTCCGTTTACCGCCCGATTATGTTTCAACTGCACCAACAATATGGAGGAGTATGAAGCGTGCATCATGGGTCTTCGAGTAGCAATTGACCTAAGGATTAAGTTTCTAAGTGTCTTCGGAGATTCCGCTCTCGTGATCAGTCAGATCAAAGGCGAGTGGGATACGAAACACCCAAATCTTATTCCTTATAAAGAGTATGTGTTGACATTTCTTCCCCGCTTTGAGGAGATAACCTTTGAACACTTCCCTAGAGAGGAGAATCAGTTGGCGGATGCGTTAGCTACGATGTCTTCTATGTTCAAGGTCAATTGGGACAACGAGGCTCCCCGAATTATCATTGAAAGATTGGACGAACCTGCACATTGCTGTGACATTGAGACTGAAGAGGTAGTAGATAAACCCTGGTATCATGAGGTGAAGAGGTACCTTGAGGTTCAGGGGTACCCCGAAGGTGCATCTGTTAATGACAAGAAGTTTCTGAGGAGGTTTGCGGCGAAGTTCTTCATCAGCAATGGCATCCTTTACAAGCGCAACCATGATTCGACCTTACTGCGTTGTGTGGATAAGAATGAAGCAGAAAGGATCATGGCGGGGTTACATGAAGGTACTTTCGGAACTCATTCCAGTGGACACACCATGGCAAAGAAAATCCTTCTGGCAGGATATTATTAGTCCACAATGGAAGCTGACTGTTATCAGCATTCTCGGACATGTCACAAGTTCCAGGTCTATGCTGATAAAGTGCACATACCTCCAGTTCCTCTGAACGTCTTGACAGCTCCTTGGCCCTTTGCAATGTGGGGCATTGATATGATCGGCGAGATTAGACCTACAACATCCAACGGGCATCGTTTCATCCTGGTAGCAATTTATTACTTTACGAAGTGGGTTGAAGCAGTTTCCTTTGCTACTGTAACCAAGAATGTCATGGCACGGTTCATTCGGCATAATCTGATCTGTCGATATGGTGTACCAGAGAGGATCATTACGGACAATGGTACCAATCTCAACAACAAGATGATCACCGAGCTCTGCGAGCAATTCAATATACAGCATCACAACTCTTCTCCCTACCGGCCGAAGATGAATGGGGCTGTTGAAGTGGCTAATAAGAACATTAAGAAGATTATGCAGAAGATGACAGTGACATACAAAGATTGGCACGAGATGTTACCGTTTGCTCTTCATGGGTACCGTACCTCAGCGCGGACGTCAACAGGGGCAACACCCTACTCCTTGGTATATGACATGGAGGCTTTCTTGCCCATAGAAGTTCAGATACCCTCTCTCCGAATCATGAAGGATGCAGGTTTGAGCGAAGATGACTGGATTCAGACCCGACTTGATCAGCTGAACCTAATTGACGAAAAGAGACTTACTGCTATTTGTCATGGTCAGACGTACCAAAAGCGAATGATCAAGGCATTTAACAAGAAAGTCAGACGACAAGAGTATCAATTTGGGGATCTGGTAATCAAGCACATCATATTACCTCAAGGTGATCCCAGGGGAAAATGGACCCCTACCTACGAAGGGCCATTTGTGGTTAAGAACATTTTCTCAGGAGGAGCTATGATTCTAACCACAATGGATGGTGATGACCTTCCTCACCCCGTCAATGCAGACATAGTGAAAAGATACTACGCATAATCAAAGATCCGCTAGGTTGACTGGCCTAGGAAAAAATAAGGGCTTCCCGACGAACCAAAAGGGTTCGGGAAAAAACAAGGGATGAAAATGAAAAAAAATCTGTACACCCGGCAAGTCGAAAAGCTGAAAAGGCGGCTTGGGCAAAAAAGGGTATCCCGGTGGACTGAAAACCCGAAAGGGCGGTCTAGGCAAAAATTAGGGATCAAAGCGTAACACTATGTCTCATTGGATCACCTTACATCCAGACTTCGGTATCGACTATCAAGCTCGGACGACACTAATCAATCTGATCTACCTTCAACCCAGTAGCAAAGTGATGAGATGCTCGAGGACATAAAGGCAATAGCAGAGCTGAAACCCAGTGGGATTGTTCACATAGCTGTTTTGTTTAGTTTTTCACAAATTGTGTAAAGTCTATTATTCAGCGGCGTTCTCTTACTAGGACGTCAGCCTCTTGTACAAAAACGCCTATTTACAGGCCAAACTTCAAAGGCAATACAATATATTTTCAAAGAAATTTCAAACTGTTTTTCCTTTATTTGTTTTGATTTGCAAAGAACGTCCAAGGTTCATTTTTGATATATGCATTTGACATTAATTGTTGCTCGTAAATATTTACATGCGAAATAAAAGACGATTACGGGTAATATCAGAAACAAGGGAAAATAAGAATTGTCCGAACTGTATAGTTGCTTTGTCCACCAGGTACAAAGGTAGATTCAGCTGAAGAATATGGCTAAGGTACCTTCACTCCCCGCAAAGTAAGGAAGTAATGGTAGCTCTCCCCCAGCTGAGACTTGCAACTATGAACGAATCAGCAATACTCTCCCCAAGCAGATTTGATCTACCATTAGCACTAAAAAAGGCTTGATATCCCCGACAGACTTAATATTCCCTAGCGGAGTATAAGAATGTTCCCCGGCAGAATACAAGACACCCCCAGCGGAGTTAAAATTTTATCAGCGCAGTCTGAAAAAGCTTCCCCGACGGAATTGAAGAATCATCCCCAGTAGACTCTGGAAGTTTATCCCCAGCGGAGTACAAAAATAAATCTCCCCAACCGAGTTCAAAGGATCATTCCCAGCATAATTTAAAGGATTATCCCCACAAAAGCCTAACAGGGTTATCCCCAGCAAGTCGCAACTGAAAGATCATCCCCAGCGAAGTTCTTTCCTTTCACAAACAGGAATTCAATCCCCAATAGATTCAATATCACCAGCAACGATAATTCATCCCGGTGGAATTTATCAATGGAATCCTCAGCAGAGCATCTCTTCCCCACAGAGTAACCTCCTCATCAGTTTATTCCCCAACAGAGTTATCTTCTCCTACAGGTTTATTCTCACAATCATCTTCATTCACCATCCCCAATGGAAGCGAAGAATTCAACTCTTGTCTCCAGCAACTATCCGGGATTTATTTGTCCTTAAGAATAAAGTTCATTGCATTAGCTATTCAACGCTTCAAACGGCACCTCAAACGGAATCTAAAAATTCAAGTTACAACCTTCTCAAACTGATTCTGCCAAAATCCAGACAACATGGATCAATGCATAACGCCTTGGGTCGACGCATACTGAACTGAACTCGCAACATGATTCGACGCATCCTCTCTTGTATCGACTCATCCTGAGTCTGCAACACTGCATGTATCGACACACGCTCCTACGTATCGACTCATCCTGAGTCTCTAAGCCTTATTTTATCGACACATGACTCCTTCGTGTCGACTCATACTGAGTCTAACATCATTCTTTTATTGACACATCACGTTTGGGGTCGACACATACTGCTCTGCTAAGGGTATTTCCTACGATTTTCTGTGTTTTCACTACGGGTTCCATACCTTAAGCCCTAAAACATAATCTAATCATAGATTATCATCACTTACAATTATCCTATAATTCTACATCAATTAAACAACATCGGGACATCATTATTCATCCAAAATTCATCAATTTTTCATCATACAACCTCATATACATTCAATTCATGAACAAGACAACAATCACCTCTAACCCCACATACCAATTATCATGAACCCTATTATAGAGTCAGAACCCCACCCTTACCTTGGATTGAAGGTTGCTCTATAACTTTCCGGTTGAATTTTCTGTTCTGCCTCTTTTCCTTCTTTTTTCAGCAGCTTCACGTTCTTCTTTCCAACCCTTATTCTTCTTACTGCTTCTTCTTTCTTACTACTTCTAACAATAACAAAATAACCTATTATTCTCTTAATACCTTAATGGGCTTAAAACTACAACACCCCCTTATTACTACTTCTGTCCCTTTTAAAACAAGCCCACATCAAATAATATCATTCTTCTAATACTATTTCACCACTTAATAAAATAAATTAAATCCAACTAATCACAACACAACAATTATTCCAAAAATAATTTAATTAAATAATTAATTAAATTACGGGCGTTACAACATACAAGAGTAAAAAATTAATGAATTTGTTGCAAAATTAGTCAGGTCATGTTTAAACACACAC
The DNA here is from genome assembly GCA_948472305.1 of Vicia faba. Classification (NCBI taxonomy): domain Eukaryota; kingdom Viridiplantae; phylum Streptophyta; class Magnoliopsida; order Fabales; family Fabaceae; genus Vicia; species Vicia faba. The sequence goes on along the minus strand of OX451738.1, from coordinate 1,311,253,008 downwards.
ATTTGAGTACTTTTAAGGTTGTAACATGGATTATGTCAGGGTGGGATAATTTTGGGATAATAGGCTTAAACCTAGGAGTTAGTGTTGTACCCCAATTTTTGCCCCTAAGATTCCTCTATCATCTCTTATCAAATCAATCACAACAAGATCACACTAGGGTTTGGCTCTTCTCCCTATACTTAGGCTTGCTCATGAGGAATTACCAAGTACCTTGATTTATATATTGTGATCATCTATGTTTTGTATTGATTAATTTTTAACTAATAAATACAATGAATAATTTCTCTAATTGATGATGTTATAGGTGAAAGAACAACACATTTCATCAGGTTGATATATAGGTTCATGAGTTTATTTCCATGCCTTCTTCAACAAAGTTTCATTGAGATTAAAGCTTCATCATTGAATATAATTTGAAGTAATATCATGACAATGTCTACTATGATTTATCATGCCTCAATTTGTCAAAGAAAATCAAAAGATGCAAGAGTTGATTGAAGAAGTTTGACCTAATTAGACTAGTTCTTGATTTCTTGGTCACAAGTGCATAAATCTCTCAATTATTAAAATTTGGAGGTGGTTTTTATTTCTATGGGTTCTTATTAGCATCCGCAACAACTTCTATTCACATGGAAAGAGTTATTGTGCAAGGAAGTTTGTCAAAACTGAAAGGGTTTTCCAAGTCATTTTGGTGCTCTTGGAGCTAGGGTTTTGAACTTCTAAGGGCTATATCTTGCTCATTTTTTGGTATTTTTGAGTGATTCCAAATACATGATTTTCTTTAAAGGGTTATAAACTAATCACTTCAAAAGTTTCAAGAAAATTTTATGTGGAAGATGCCTAATGATGAAGAAATATTACATGTCCTCTAGATAGGCCATCAAATTCCCTTATGTGACTTCAAAAGATCATAACTTTGTCAATTTTTATCTCCTTGAGCCCATTACTTTTCCACATTGATCTTAAATCTGTTAACTTCAACTCTTCTTTTATTTTCAAAGCTTTAAAATGGATGGAAGATGCCCTAAGAATGCAAAACATTATAGGTCATCTTATGAATTTTCACCAACTTCACAAGGCCATAACTTTTTCAATGCTTGTTATTTTTTAGTGATTCAACTTTCACAATACTCTTTAAGGAGTCCAATTCAAGCTAGAATCAATTATCAAATCTCAATTTGGAAGAAAGGCCTTGTTTGGAGTCAAAACATTATAGGACTTTTTTTGAGAAAAAAACTTCGAATTTTTCAAAGTACAAAAAGTCAGCATCTTTTTCTCAACTTTGACTCATCATAACTTTTAGCTCAAGCATCCATTTAATTCAATTCTTTTCAAATTGTAAATATTGTAACCTTATCTTTAAAATGCTTCAAGAATCATTTCTTAAGACCCCTTGAGCTATGAACACCATGGATTCAAAGTTAATACCTTGAAACTGAAGTTTTCTCCAAAGTCAGAATTTGAAATCCATAATCCAGCTTCTAATCACTAAAGTTTTGCGTGATTTTACTTCTAATCATGTTTAACAATCTTCTAGAAGTGGTTAGCACCTTGAAATGCATGAATTAACTGAGTTTTGAGCAAATACGAATCACACTTTTTATGCTTGCAACTTCACATGATTTCCCTCCAAACTTCACAAATTCTTTCGATTCTCATTCCCATTCACTTCCCTATAAATAGAGGGACATATTACATTCGTTTTCTCAAGCATGGAGAGCCAAATACACCCTGCCAAAGTTCATTCGTAACTCAGAAATTTGAAATTCCATTTCACAGTTTCAAGCTCTTTCTTCACAATTTCTTTACATATTCATCATCCTCCATAAACACACAAACTTTCCAACACTTAAACCAAGCAAATCGAGCCATGTTTTGAGTTACATGAGTTCACTTTCAGAGCTATTTTCGTGAGCCTCGTTCAGGTAGTTTTCTTAACTAAATCGTTCCAAATAAAAGCCTATTCTACTCTACTCATCCTTCTAATCCTTGTGCTTGTTACAATTTTTAAAATCATTGAGAATTGAGTGAGAAATCCTAACCTAAAGTGCTCGCTATTATTTTTTGTTTTCTGCTTTTTTCTCTCTGCTTAGTTTATATAAATTTTTCGCGAGGGTGAGGTTAGGATCATCTAGAAGAGACGAATCCAATAATATTAGTCCGAGCTTCTAACGTTTCCGTTTAAAGAATCTCAAAAAATCTCACGCGCATGGTGTCCAGAGGTTGAAGACGACCTACATGTCGTTCTTCAACCAATGAATGTTGGACATTTATTTTATTTTAATTGGTTGCTTGTTTTTTGATTCAGCATGTTTTGGATGAGGGTCCATGATATGCATAACACTATAGGTCCTTTGGATCTGTTTACTAACACGTTTTGACTTTTCATCCAATGGACCATATTTTTTTCCTTTTATTTTATTAAAATCTGATTTAATAATTGATTTGGTATGATTTCCAATAGTGACCATATCATGCATAGCATGTCAGATCCCTTGGATATGCTTACTAACATGTTTTGACAATGGTCTAGTGGTCCACATTTTTTTGGCTTTATTTTATTTTCTGATTTTTTTATATTTGTTTGTTTTAAACTTCAAATAATCATAGAAAATCCATTTTTGACTCAAAAATAATGAAAAAATTCACAAATATTTTCAAATATTCTCTTCCTGATTTTTAAATTTTCATAATTTTATTTTCAGATTTGATATGTTTTTATAATTTCTCCTTTATTTCAACTTGTTTTTAATTATTTAAAAATACTTTTTGATGTTTTTAAATTCTGAAAAAATTTATAAAAATCATTTTACTCATTTTTGACTTTCTGAAATTTTTCTAGAATTTTATCTTGACTTCTATTGTTTTTGATCTTTTTCTTCACTTATTTGAGTGATTTTAATTAGTTTTAAAATAATTTTCTGTATTAAAAAATTATAAAAAAAACTTATAAAAGTATTTGAGGTCATTTCTGATTTTTCTATGGTCTTTTTAATTTTTTCTTTGATACTTTAAAAATAGTTTTCTATTTTACCTCTTATTTTCATTTAAAAAAACAATCTAAAAATCATTTTCTTTGTTTATTTTATTTATTAATTACAATTTATTTTTTTGAATATATTCTAGCCATGTGGTTTTTTTAATACAATTTAAACTTCATTAACATTATTGAATCTTGAGTGTTGAGTTTAACTCCACTAAAATGGATGGATGATTTTAATGATAGTTTGATTAGTTTTTTATTCAAATGTAACCCCCCTTCTTCATCTCATCCTCTTCTCTTTGTACTACATGTTCTTAGAGGATGATCTACATATCATCACTCCAAACATAAGGCACATAGATTGCTATTGACCGGCCTCAAAATAGGTGCGACTTCTACATAAGTCCACTTACGATTGCTTAACATAGCGCTAAATTTTGTCCCGATTCGAGAAATAATCCTTCGTGGCCCAAACCTATGTTTGCAAGCCCAAATATGTTTAATTTGAAACCTTTGATCCAATACTTTTGAGGTTCATTGTTAGGAGGCTTTGGTCTTATCAATCCTCTAATGAATCTTCATAAATTTTATAACTAAGTGAATCACTTAAACATCGTTGATCATTTATTGTTGCCTTGATATTTTGAAATGAATGATATACTTAACAAAAAGAAAATGAAACTTGTTATTGAGAGGCTTTGATTTTATCAATCTTCTAATGAGTTTTCAAATGCAAGTTTCAAGGTGGTCATTTAACTAACCTCTAATTTCTAACAATTAACTTTATTTTATGCTTTTTACTTTATGCTTTTTACTTTAAGCACATTTATTTTAGCATTTTCATTTCATATTATTTTCATCTTTGCTCATTTGAGCATTTATCTCTGTGTCATTTTTATTTTGCTCATTTGAGCTTTCATTTTCTTTTTGAAGATACCTAATAATCAACTTGAACCATAAAAAACTTTAATGTTACTTAGACTATTTAGTTACTATCCTTGACATTTTAGAGTTATGGACTTCTTGGACTTAGGATTAGAGTTATGCAATTTTGTCTGGAGTTCTTGGGGTTTACCCCATGATATTGGGTTGTTTTTTTTTGTGTGCATGTTATTCTAATTTTATGCTTCGTCCGTGATTGAGAATTCATTTGTATACAGCCGTTACTCTGCCCAATTTTTGTGAAGACTTAATGCCTTTGAAGCTTGGTTTTCTTAAGAGGTTTTATTATCTTTGCTTATTTGGTTTCAAATCTAAAGGATGTGAATTCTACATTGACTCATTGTGTCAAGTGTCGGCTCCTTGTTGGTTAGATGGTTCTTTTCCCTAGATTTTACCTTATGCTTTAAGATAGTCCCTTCATCTCCTCCCATCTTCTTTAATTTCAAAAATCTTCTCCCTCCTTTTCAAAATTATTCTTGTCTTCCAAACTTGAATCACTTTCATAATAAATTTGGACTTATGTCCATGCATTTTCAAAAAATATTTTCTTAATTATACTTTAAACAACTTAATAATAATTTGACATTTTTTGTGAGAAGACTAAAAGTCAATCAATCTCATTCAAACCATTTTACCATTTTAGCTTTTATCCTTAAAACTTTTTCAAAAGATTAGACTCTTATCAATCTTTATAGTGATGTGAGCTACTATACTTCTATGATATGTAGTGAAGTGAGATATTTTCCACTTGGGTGTTGAGCAAGGCTTTGTTGATTTTAAAATCCAAGCTATATCTTCCACTTTGAGATAACGCAAATTCTCCTTTCTCATAATCGTGGGTAGTAAGTATGTTCTTCCACTCGGATATGACGATGATGTTTCGTCTCTTAAAATTAACCAACAGACTTGTGTTTTACATTTTTTAAAGGTAAACTACGAGTACCCTGATCCCCTATTGCACAGAAGGTGGTACGTAGGCACTAAAGGTTCGCAACCGCGACGAGTGCAAAAATTGTAAAAAAATACTTCTTTTCTCATCCCCACAATCTATTTTTGTATACAACTTTTATAGCCAAAATAGAAAAATTTACAAAGAGGTTCCTGCAGAGTATCGTAGATGTTTAGGGTGCTAATACCTTCCCTTTTCATAACCAACCCCCGAACATAAATTCTCTCCCCCTCTTTTTAGGTTATTCTCTCTTTTCCCGTTCCTTTGGAAACAATAAAGCGTGGTGGTGATTTTTATTTTATATGTGCAAGTCAAGTCAATCCAATGACTTAATCTCAACATTTCTACCGTTACAGTTAGGTACCTCTTTGTCCTTCTGTTATCTTCTTCCTTTCATATTATTCTTTCTTTAATATTGGGTACTAGAGAGTTTTCTTATTTTTGGTCCCATTCTTTTCTTTCTTTCTCTCTCTTTTTTTTAAATGTCTTGTTTTTGACATCTTATTTTCTCTCTATTTTTATTTTACTTTTCCTTTAACCAATTTTTTTATTACCCCTAGCCCCAAACTTAAATGTTGTAAACTTCCACAAGCAACGCTAAACTTAGTGATTAACATATACTAGAAATGAAATCTATCTACCTAACCCCAAAGATGGTGGAAAGATTTTATCTTTCAAGTCAAAAGCTCACCATTGGATAAGTTACTGAATGAAAGGTTAAGACTCAAATTGGTTAACAAGAGATATCAATTATCATGTAAGGGTAGTTTACAAGGCCGCATAGTTTTCACAAACAACTTCCTCTTTATGTGTTTATCCAATCAACTAATTAAAATAGATAAAATGAAAATTATATATATTATAATTGCATGGATACACTTATAGAATTAAGTAAACAATGTAAATATTTAGGCTAAAACTTGACTTGCTTAGATATATGGAGGTTAAGTACAAGCACCGTGGTCCCTTTTCTTCATCAATCATCATCACTCAGCTCGGGTACTTCAATCTTGATCAATTTATTCACTTTTTTGTATGACTGCTTTTCTATTCAATGGTTAGGTAGTAACTTAACTAAAAAAGAAATAGGCACTAACAAATCCATTTATCATGGAGAGCGACACAATACAAAATTTAGGATATAACAATTTTTAGTAGCTTCCTTCTTCACCAGATTGATATATATGGGACAAATAACAAAATAAAAAGATATACAACTGAAACTGTTGAATCATATACTATCATCCGAGCAACAAAAGTCATGAATGTGATTATACTTGCTACTTCTACTTCCCTTTCTTTTTCTACACATTCAACACAGACATTAAAAATACCAAAACACTCAAAAATCAACATATGCTAAAAATTTAAAATTGACTGAAATGAAATTAACTTGACTGAAAATAAAATACGTTACCAAATCGTGGGTTGCCTCCCATGCAACACTTATTTAAGGTCCTTATCTTGACCGTTTGCTTATCTGTTATGTAGATTCCCATGAACTTGAGGAATCAATGACGTGGTTCCCAAATCTAATTCGACTCAATAATAGCAAACAAATTATATATGAATTCTAATACTTTATTAATTTCTCTGCTTCCATCTGTTTGTTTCCAAAATAGATCTTGGGGATATGATGTGGTTGAAGATGTTCAAGTTGGATATCTATGTCTAAGAAAATTTTCGCCTTTAAAATTTCATCCATAACAAGATCATCCTCTCTTGGTCTTCTTGCTCTTTTCCCAATATTATTCTTCATCTAAGATTTTCTATTCCTTATTCAATCATTTCATCCAGTGGTATGCATGTGTCTTCTTTTCCCTTCCCACTAGTATTTTGGGTAGAACTCACCACTCCACTTCTCAACTCAATGGAGCTAAAATTCTCGTTCTTTGGTTATCCATATTATTACCGATAGTCCCCTACTCGAACTAACATGAGATGCCATTTTTTGCAACAACAAACCGATTTGAAACTCTAAATTATTAATAGAGGCCTCAATGTTCTTATTCATTGTCAGCTGGTTCTTTATCACCTCTTCATGATTTTTATGTATTCTATCAAAACATGCTTGTATGACTTGCATAAAACTTAGCAAGGCTTCCTCTAATTGGAATGATATCCTTAGTGGTGGATCTTGAGGTGCTTATGGGCTGAAAATTTAAATGTCATTATTGTCCCAGTTACAACTCGAATGCTTATCCCTCATTGGATAAGTATTAAATGAAGGATTTGGCTTATGATCGTTTCTCGCATATTGCACCTTTGCAACATAAATCTCTGGTGTACATTGACCATTTTGGTGACCTTCACCAAAGAAGTCACACTGTAACACTCCGACAGGATTAACAATTGTCAAAATTAGATTCGAGGCCACAATTTGTTTTTTTAAGGTTTCAACTCGTACCTACAACACATATTGAAGATCGTCTCCATTCTACAATCCTTCTTTACCTAGCACAAAAATCAAAAGACAAATACTTTAGAAGTTAAACTAAAATGAAAAGAATGAAAACTATGTATGAAAATTGAAAAACTAAAAATAACTAAATACAAAATTTACAAACCTCACACATTATTGCCTTGTCAAAAATATCAACAATCTTCAACAATGACGCCAAAAACTTGACGGACAATTTACTAACAATTATACTAGCAAAGTTACTGAAGTAATAAAAATAATTTCTTCTTTAGAGAGATGTGAACTTACAATAAGGTACATTATGAGATGTAATTAAAAACAGTAAGTGAGGGATTTTTCCGGTTGTTTGGTCGAAAACACAAGAGATGAGTTTTTATTACAATGATGATTAAGGCGGTCAAGTATTATTACTAGAATCCCCTATTTTTACTTGATTGATGAAACACGCGTTAACATGCATGTAATGACTGCAAAGTTACACGTCAAACTAACTATACCACTACACCCAATGCCTTGGTGTCTAACTCATTAACCTAAGCGTCAATCCCCTGATCCTTGAGGTAATTTATACCGTTAAGTTAGGCAACAAAGCACATTAGTGTTAGAACAAGATTTGGTTCTGCAATATTATCTCTGAGTTTTGATGATAGCAAAAGAGTATGTTTGTATGAATAATTTTGATACTTTAATGTTTGTTATTTTTGAGTATTTAAAAACAGGTTATGCTTTTGATGGATGGCGTGGCCAATACATTAGAAGAGAATTAATTCTGCTTTTGTGCTACACAAGTTCTGATGAGCAGTAGTGTTGTACCCCAAAATTATCCCTCCCATTTTTCATTCAAGATGTTCTCCTAGGGTTTCTCAAATACTCAAAATGGCTCAGGGTTTGATTAGACAAATTCTCCTCCTAAGCATTGAGTCCACGACTAGGGTTTGTCATTTCTCAAGCAAAATTGAGTTTCCAAAGTTTCAAGTGGTCTTCATGGTTCTTCATGTATTCTCAAGGATGCTCATGTTAAGTTTCAAGCCTTGCATCGCAAGTTTGCTCAGTCAATGGTTCATATGACTAAAAATTAATTGTATTAACCCAAAAGTCGACCTTTTCAAGATCAAGTTCAAACGATTGTAAATTCTTCATTATTCGATACTTTTGAGTGGTTCTTTTTGCGTATGACTCTCCTTGACGTCATATCTAATTTCTCTTTACAAGTCAAGAGATGATTATGTGTGAAAGATCATCAGAAATTTGAATGCTTTAGAGATCACTTTCCAGATTTTGACTTAATCTCAAGTAACTATTGTCTGACTTCCAAGAATCGTAATTTCCTCAATTTTCAAGATATTGAGACAATTATTTTTGCATATTATCATAAGAGATATCATTAACAAGTCCTCTTCAAGAATCGAAGAAAAATTGTGTGTAGAAGACCTTGAAAGTTATCAAATTGTCATAGGTCATTTTCTTGATTTAGAATGTTTTTAACTTGTAATTTAAACTCATGCCATAATTTTTTCTCAAGGCTATAATTCTCATGTTGAGATTGTTCATGGAACAAGATGGTGAGTTCGGAGATTCATGTTGAGTTCGAACAAGATGTTGCTTATAATACAAGTCATCATGTTGGAAATCGATTTAGGATCTTGGTGAAAGTGATTTGAGGATTCATTTGAATAATGTTTTTGATTTCAATTCAAATTAGCAAAGCATTACACGACATCACAAGTTTTGTCCAAATTTTCTATGATTCATTCGCGTGAATTATTTTGATTTCAAGGTATCAAAGAACGAGTTCACTAAAATTTGCTCAAATTCATTCATGCTTTAGAATGCAAACATGATAAAGTTATTCTTTGATTCATGGTTTCTCTAAGTTACAATTATCACAATTCTCATGAACCGAATCCAATTGTCAAACCCAATTCAAAGTTCATGGCTATTCATCTATTTTCAAGCACATCATTAATCAAATGCAAGACTTTTTCTTAAGTTGCATTGTAATTCAAAATAATTCAAGGTTATTCAAGAATTCAAGATAACAAGGCATAATTGTTATTTAAAAGTGAATTTGAATACATTTTACAAGTCTCCAAATCTTAAAATTCAAATCACAAATGGAAATCGCAATGTTACAAAAATTCGCAATGTTACAAAAATTCCTAACAGATAAAGAGTTTACTAAACTACAAAGAAATTTTCTTCATCTTCAAGTATTCATCAAACACTTCAAGTCACTCTTCGTCAATTTTCTCTATTGTCCAAATATCTCATACATGTAACAAAAGAAAAAAAGAGAGAAATGGTTAGCAAACAATTCATGTTGGAACAATAATAAGAATTTTCAAAGAATTTTCTTTTTCACCATTAGGGTTTGCTTGAAGGATTTAGTTCGTGGTTTAAGGTCTCTGTTAAATCATGTACCAGAGCCCAACAAAGGCCTCATTTATCTTGCAAATAAAAATCAGTTTCTATCATTGGCCTAAAGGTGTCCTCATTGCAAATCACAAAGTATATTTGGTTCACAAATAAGACAATTTAAGAGACAAATAACAAGGTCAACAAAAAAGGGCATTGTCAAAAACTCAACCCTGCTGCAAACAGCCTGCACTACTGTAACAAAAAAACAAACACAAGAGCCCAAAATACTGTCAAAACAGGCTACAATAAAATAGTCCAAAAAAACTGCAATGCTGCCCTGTAAAAGTTGTACCAAGCCAGTCCAAAGATTGGACACAAATAAGCAAAACCGAAAACTTCATCAAAAGCAATAAAACAACATAGCCTATTTGTTCAAACTCTCATCCCCCCCCCCCAAATCTTTGTTCTTATTCAATATAAAAAAACGGATACCATAACACAAAGGAGGATCCATTATCCATCAAAAGAGAGCAACATTTCTTTTCAAAATCACATTAAAGCTAGACATCACAAAAGCCCTATTTTCTGTTCATCATTTTCTTTAAACAAAATCCTTTAGAAACCAAAATAAAAAAACATGAAGATCTCACCCTCAAAAACTCAGAGCAACCTACCTTCACCTTCACCGTTAAGCTTACGAGTCCCAACCTATGCCTCTTTCGACACTCCACACTACTCTTTTCATCTTCAACAATTTCCAGCAACAATATAAACAGTCGTCATATTCAAACATCAATCAAGTTTTTAAATTGAAAGCAAAAGAAAAAGAACGAACTCACATTGTACCTTTTCTCTATCACTGGCCAAAACCTCCCCGCCGTAGGTAATTTCTTTTTCCTTATTTGCTATTTTGCTGTGACCATAACTACTGTTGTTATTGTTTGTTCATTTATGCTAAGAACACGAGGGCGACCGAGGGAGATATAGCCGCGAGTAGAGACTGATGAGAAACATAGGAAGTTGGCGGAGTACAAAGGGAGTTTGGTTTGTTCGGTTACGCGAGAGAGACAAAGGAGCATATCGCGAGTGAGATGACGTGGGAGAGGAAGAGAAGAACAGAGGAAGGACATATCTATGGAGGCAGAGAGAAGAAGAGAAGAAAATGTTGTTTTGTTAAGAAGAGGCGTGGAATACTAGGGTTAGTCAATTTGTTTTGTTTTAGATAAAGAAAATGGGGCTTGGACCTTGACCCGGTCTAACCCGAGTTTGGGTTATCATGGGCCTATGTAGCACCCATTATAGTTCGCACACCCCACCTCCATTTTATGCTGATAAATAATATAGATCAATGACTAAGCCCAAGTCCGAATTCCAGCACACTAGCCTGTTCCATTCGCTGCTCTTCGCACTTCACATCCTACTTTTTTTTCTTCTATTTCACTAAAATTAAATAAAAAAAACTATCTTGAGCCTGCTGCTTTATCCCACCCGAATTCTGCAGTATATACCTTATTTTTTGTTTCATTTTTTATTTTATTTTTAATTTAGTTTATATTTAAATTAGTTTAGATATTATTTAATAATTTAGAGTAAATTTGGATCATATTTAATTTAGTAATTTTATAATTAGCTTAGTTTAGGTTTAATTTAGTAACTTAGAATTTTAAGTTAGTTTAGAATTATTTTAATAACTTTATTTAGTTTAGATTTAATTTTATTAATCTTTAGTTTTAATTTTAAAATTCAATTAAATAAAAAATACAATTTCAAAATTATTTAATTTTCTTAATTAGTTTAGTTGGGGATTTTGTGAATAATTTAGTTAATTATTTTTTTTCTTTTCTTTAGTTAACATTCTTTTAAATTGTTTAATTTCTTCATGATAAAAAATATCAAAAAAATATAGAATAGGATTTTATTTCCTTTATATTTTTATTTTTTTTCTTTATCTAAAAAAAACTAATATATATATATATATATATATATATATATATATATATATATATATATATATATATATATATATATATATATATATATATATATATATATATATATATATATATATATATATATATATATATATATATATATATATATATATATATATATATATATATATATATATATATATATATATATATATATATATATATATATATATATATATATATATATATATATATATATATATATGATTTAATCTCTTTTAATCAATTATTTTCTTTTCTATAATAGGTTTTAATTTTCTCTTCAAAATTTCTCACAAACAAAAAATACCAAGAATATTATTTTCATATTTTTATTTTGCTAATTAATTTTTATTTTATAGATTGTTTTAGTTTAATTAATTGTTTATTTTTAATTCGATTGGGTTGTATTTCTTACTTATTTAGACTTTTAGTCATATTGTCGATTCGATCCATCCTCATTTGTAAATTTGTATTCCCCATTCCCGAAAGCTCTGTAATAGTGTAGAATTTTAATTTATGCAATTTACTGTTTTCCTTTATATTGTATAATAATTAGGTGTGTATGATAAGACATAAAATCAAACGATATATAATCATAAATTTTAAGATAAAATAACTGAAAACAAATCACTTTTTGCACACGCGCACCTATAGGGTTAACCTCACTTTTTACCTTCGAAAAGATACAATCATCTCCCTCGAACATGGGATATTTTAGCAAAGACACTTGATAAAAAGATCGTGGTCCCTCGATGACCCTTCGATGTTTCCTTTGATAAAACGATCTTAGTCCCTTACAAAAATTGCTAAAACGTCTCATAAGTTGCCTTCTATGACTGTGCGATGACCCACGCCTGTCCCTCACGTCCAATGATAGGGCTTTTTATCAATCAATGGTAATATAGAAATATCTAAAGGAGGATGAAAAGAACAAAGATATCTTTTGAGTAGGTAGAACGTTCATAGTTGCTTGCTCACAACATTTTCAAAACAACATCTTTCAAACACACCAACACTTTCAAACGAAATATTTTCAAAAGTCAACACTTTGTATACATTCTTATAGAGATGAGAATCATTACAAAGTTCGCCTAAACGAAGGCACTTTTCAAAAATACTTTCAAACAATCACAAACACATTTCAAACAAAGCATTTTCAAAGTGAGCTCGCAACTAAGAGCCCGTAGATAACTATGGATGAAAAGGGTGCTAACACCTTCCCTTTTCATAACCTACCCCCCGAACTCAAGAAAATTCTCAAAAGGTCTTTCCTGTTCTTTTCACCCTTTCCTTTGTTGGATAAAAGAAAAGTCGATAGAGACTCTTGCGATCCGCAACAATTGGGATAAAACACAAAACACCCAAGTCAGTTCTCCCACCGTATTACAGAACTGGAAACTCTACTGGGGGAATAACTTAAAAGTGGGGTTACCTTAGAGACTAGATCATCTTTAAATTTCTTTAATTTGTTTGACTTGTTTGCTTTACATTTTGGGTCATTGTTTGGGTTTTGTATTGATCCTCTACCCTGATCTGGGAACATCATTAGGTAAGTAGAAAAGTTTGTGGAAACTGTACGATGTAGACCGATATGATTGAAGCAATAGCTATGTTAGTGTGACACATTTGTGGGTACCGGTATCCCTTATGGAGAATTAAGGAGAATACAGGGCCGTTGTGTGGTGTCATGAAGTACTAACTGACCTTAGAACCTTTAATTGAACAATTTGGCCATTAGGAAGTAGTGAGATAGCCGACTTTGGTGCAGTCTAAAGTAGGTTGATACTCGATACTACACTCATTAAGATCGGACATTCTAGATATTTTGGTCGCCAAAACAAAGGCTTGCACTGAAATAATGCCCGATGAAGAAAGATCAATGATGATATCCCCTAGAACCTGACTACTTTCTAGGACAGGTTGAACCAACTAAACATCAAGAGGGTATTTACCCGTGAACCTCATGCAAGCCTAAACCTAAGGACTTATTTTCTTTGTGTGTATAGGTTTATTTGTACATAACATCATGACATCATACCATAAAATGTGTACTAACCATTTCAAGGACCTTGGGATTTATCTTTGTGCTATTTTGTAGGATATGGCTTCCATGTGAAGAAATACCATCCGAATCAACCTTGTGAAAGTGCCTCCTCAACTCAAGGAGTTAGCATCAAGGGTGACCAATGATTCTTATTTCACCAAGAAGTATGGTCGACTCATCAACTTGGTTATCTCAAACTTTAAAGAAGACATGGTACATGTGCTTTTTCAATTCTTTGATCCTAAGCACCATTGCTTCATATTTCTCGATTACCTACTAGTGCCCACCATGGATGAGTTCTATCAACTCTTGGGAGTGCCTATTCTTAATCAACAACCCTTCACTGATATTGAGAAAGAACCAAGACCTGAGGAGATTGCCCGAGCTTTACATTTGCAATGTTTCGGCGTTGTTGAAAATTGGGAATCAAGAAGCGGTGTTAATGGTTTTCTAGACAAGTTTTTGTTTGAGAGGGTGTTGTACCCCAAAATTTTCCCTCTCATTTTACTCAAAACATAATCCTATAGGTCCTCAATTACTCAAGGATACCCAAGAATTAACCAAGACAAATTCTCTCATAAAGGCAATGAACCTCAAACCAGGGTTTCCATTTTCATCAAGATGTTTGAGTTCCAAGGGTCCTAAATTACTTCCTTTTCCCTAATATGTTCTCAAGATCATACATGCCAAGTTTCATTCCTTGCACTACAAGTTTGCTCAGTCAACTGCTCAGATGCTAGAAAATCTTGTGTTAGGTCAAAAGTCAACTGTGACCCACATACAGTCAAAATTAAGATTTTGGTCAAAATAAACATTTTGAGGTGATATCCATCATTTGATCAAGGGTTGATCATGATTCCTCAAGGAATGCCCCAAATTCATCAAAACTCAAAAGTTGCTAAATTAGGGTTTTTATAGGAAAAGTCAACCAAACTTTGACTAGGAATAACTTTCTCATACTTTATCAGAAATTTCCCATCCAAGGCTCATTTGAAGAGGGTTCAATTCCCTACAACTCATATTCATCCCTCAAGCTCAAAAAATGCAATCATGAAAAGATATAAATTCAAACATTATAGGTCATTTCAAAAAGTCAACAAAATACCTTTTGGGTCAAAGATTCTTACATGAACATGAAAGATCCAATTGATATGAAACCAAAGGGTTTGTTTAGAGGACATTCTAAGCTTTCTAAAAAGTCAGAGGACACCCTCTTAGGGTTAAAATTGAGGGAGATATGTATTGTAAAAGTTGACCAATTTTTGGAAATGTGCATGAAGTCAACACTGTTCACTTATTATTTTATTACTTTTATTACTTTTATTATTTATTTTTATTTTTTATCCAATTAAATGAAAATAAATCAATTTAAATAGTAGAATAATGAAATAAAATCCAAGATTTGATTTTATGAGCATATTATGAGTCAATGAACAGCTAGGAAATCATTCAATTCGGGCAAAAGCTAATTGATTGGAAAATATCATGATTTGGCTTGTTTTAGAAACAAATAATGCAAGGAACAAAATCAAATCAAATCTCAATAATGTGTTAAGATACAGTCCAAATTTTTTAACCTAAATCAGTCTCTTATATATCCACAACATATCAAAGGCAGAAAAACAAGGATTGGGCCGTGAAAACTTAAAAACAAAACTCATTTTTTTGTCAAGAAAGTATAGACCAGATTCTCTTCCATAGGCCAATTCAAGCAATTTCAAAGCCAACAATCCGTTCCTGGACGTGTTCTGAAGCTATTCCAATCATCCTCAAGGCCAAAAACATCAAGAATCGTGCCCTTACAGTACCACAATTTGCATATTTTTCTCAAACTCGAATTTATTGATTTACCCATTATAAACATGTTTTGATCACATATCCACGCTTGTTATCATATTTTAATTATTTCTGGATGGTTTAATATGAGTTTAAGTGCAGGAATGGCACGATGCCATTGTTAGGGTTTTAAGGTCCCAAATTGGGGACTCTCCGTAGAGGCGAAATTAGACCAAATTATGGGTACCAATGAACTCAAGACATGATTTGCAATTGATATATGCCTTTGGTTTTGATTTATCTTGCTTGTATTATATTTTTGAATCTTGCAGGGATGTAGCTACGGACAAAAACTGTCCCTATAGCCTTTAGTGATGGTTTTGTCCGTAGGTAAAAGCTAATATAAAAAACAATAGCTATGGGGAAGAAGACAACTAGGTGGCAGACTCCCATTGGGAGATATGAATCACGCGCGCGTTTTTGGGAAAGACTACTTTGCTTGCTTTATGTTTTATTTGTTTTATCATATTAACAAATGAGTAGTTAGCACAGTTGGTCAAGGAAGAGAGGTATAAAGCTAACGTCCTGGGTTCGATCCCAGGCGTGTGCTTTTGTGTTTTTTCTCACAATTTCTCTGCAGATTCCATGTGCTGCACGCCCTGGTCCCTGCTATGCGCCTTAAGATCCATCACCATCAGATCACGTCCTGGCTAGATCTCACGCCTCCAGGAAGCAACACATGGTGAACCTCCAAAGGGGATCCTCACTGGATCACACGCCAGCCTTGGGCCAACTATTCTGGACCTGAGAATTCCAATTCACACCTCCAGGAATGCTTTCACATCAAGCCCAGTCTATTTTTTTTTTAATTTCTTTTATTTATTTTAATTATTTGTTTAATTATTTTTACAAAAAAAAAACAAAAAAATCATTTTTTTTATTAAATCAAAAAATCACAAAAACATCAAAATCATATTTTTTTCATAAAATATTTTATTTCATTAATTAATTAGATTAATTTAATTAGGGCAATTTAAATTCTTTTTTTCATAATTAAAATCAATTAGAAAATTAGAGTTAATTTGCAAATAGTTAAATTTCTCAATCAAAAAATAACAAAAAATATTTTCTTTGATTTCCTTTGATTTTAGACTTTGATTCCTGTATTTAATTCGTCGCGCGCGCAATATTTTATTTTTTAATTCCAATTATTGTATAAGCTTCGAGTTTGTAATAGCTTTTAATTAGGGTTTACCGCATATTATTTATTGTTTAATCCCCAGTTTTTGATTATGTAACCCCCTCCCCAAGGCTTTGTAATAGCGTAGATTTACTTTTCCGCTTTTAATTTCCGCAACTATAAACTGTCTAGATGTATGGATAATAGGCTTGCATGCAAAAGACAAATGAAATTAAAACAGTAGGAAACCCTAATTGTGCAAAGATAATCAACTGAAATCAAACACATGCACATGTTCACTCCTAGGGTTTATCCCACTTCTGTTGCCTTCGGTAAACGGTCATGAAGTATAGGGAGTTTTAGTGGTTGCCCTCTAGTCTCAAAAGATAAAAAATGACCCATTCGAATGTTGCCTCGGAAAGATCTTTAAGACTCTAGGGTAATTACTAAGGTTTCCTAATCATTGCTTATGTGACCGTAAAAATGTCCCTTCGAATGTCCCTTTAACTCCAACGACGGAGCGACCTACTCCTTAATAGTAGGATAACATTGTCTAAAGGAAACGAGAAAACGAATAGTCTTTTTCGAGTAGGTAGAAACTCTTAAGTACTCACTCAAAACAACAAAAACTCTTTCACACAAACACTTTCAAAATAGTTTTCAAAATAACTTCGTCACACTCTTGAGGACAGATACAAGGGTTACCATGAAGTTAAACAAAAACTTTTCAAAACACGCACAAGCAATTTCAAAATGAGCAAGTACCTAAGAGCCCATGGAAAACCATGGATAGAAAGGGTGCTAATACCTTCCCTTTCTATAATCTACCCCCCGTACTCAGAAACATCTCGAAAAAGGTTTTTTCTGTTCTTTTCCCTTTTCCTTTGTTGGATGAAATAAAAGTCGGTGGCGACTCTTGCTTACCGCACATTTGCAAACAAAAAACGCAAACCAGTATTAACAGTCGGTTCTGCCACCATATTATAGAGGGCTCAACAGTTTTGGGATGCTCTAGATTTGCAAGCTTTTGAATAATTTTTGGCTCTTCTAATATATGGGATGGTACTGTTTCCTAACTCAGACCAACTCATAGATGTGAATACAGTCAAAGTTTTTCTATCTCGTAACTCGGTGCCTACCTTACTTGGAGACATTTTGCATACTCTTCACGCTCGCACCATGAAGAGAAGGGGGATTCTTATGTGTTGTACTCCTTTGTTAGCTAGGTTGTTTATTTCTCACCTTCCTCGATCAGTTTTGAAGAATGAGCAAGGCATCAGATGGTATACTAGGTTTATGTCACTCTCGCATTCAGATATTCATTGGTGTTCTCAATCTTTTGAGAATGTTACCATTATTGATCGCTGTGAGGAATTACCTAATGTCCCTCTTCTTGGTATTAGGGGAGGTATCACTTATGATCCTTGCTTGGCTCTACGACTGTTTGGGTATGCTCGGAGGGATGGTCCTCACGACGTGCTTGTTTAAGGTATTGTATTTGACTATGAGAATGATGTCCAAGGTTACCGTCAAAGATTTGTACGAGCTGGGGCATGGTGAACAAAGTTGATAGCAAAACTTTGATGCATAAGAACTCCATTCCTTTGGAGCCTTATCTCAAATGGGTGCGAGCTTACGCTCAAAGCCTCATGATGCCATATGAGGCCATCCTACCTATCATCATGGAGCCTATTACCTAAGGAGATGTTCCCTACACCATTCTTCATCCTGACATGTTTACTACTCTCGAAGAATTGCAAAGATTGTGGATTCAACTCAAAGGGGAGCGAGACACCTTTGAGGCCCAATTCTACGCAGGCGAGAAGAAAGTGTTGGAGCTCACGAGGCAACTTCACGAGGAGCGGAACTTGAATGCCTACATCGCTCCAAAGAGGAAGCATCCATGGTAGACCTGACTTCTTTTTGTATTAGTTCAACTTTGTTATTTTCTTTTCATTGTAAGCCCAAGAGGAAATTTGTAACCTTGTTTGAACTTATTAATACAATTAATGTTTGTTCCTTCTTTTTTTTAAACAAATTTAAATCTTAAAAGTCCTTGAAAGCATTGCATTTGCATTAGATGCATCATATCATAAGCAGGTTTTCCGACACAGGTTTCCTCATCTTTCTACTGTTTATTTAAGTACAAGATGGATCTCGAGCATACCGCAAAGGACTTGCAGGCACAAAACTATCAATTTTAAGAAACCCTGCTCAATCTGGAAAAAGGACAACAAGAAATGATAAGGCTCCTCATTACAAAGAAGAAGACCAAGAAAAGATCTATAGTTAATATGGGGAAGAGATTCAAGGGCCCCGTACAATAAGTACAAGTGGAAGAGGACTCCTCCGAGGAGGATGAGAACCAAGACGAAGACACAAGGAGCACCCATGCTGGGGCTGTAAATAATCAAGCCTCTGAGGATGAGGACTATTTTGATGAATGATATCCACCGGCTGAAGATAAGTATAAGCAACTGGAGGATAGATTGAAGGTTGTAGAAGTCCAAGGTTTGCCCGACTTAGACTTTGGTGACTTGGGTTTGGTTCCAGGGGTAGTCATTTCCCATAAATTCAAGATTCCAATCTTTGCTAAGTACGACGGTATTTCGTACCCAAAGATGTACTTGAGATCCTACGTCCGCAAAATACAACTGCATACCACTGATAAGAATTTGTGGGTACACTTCTTTTAAGAGAGTCTGTCTGGGACTCAGTTAGAGTGGTTTTACCAGTTGGGGGGCTCTAACATTCATACTTGGGAAGATTTGGCCACAGCTTTTTACCGTCAATATCAGTATAATGCTGATATGGCACCAACCAGGGTACAATTACAAGGAATGACCATGGGTTATAATGAAGGCTTCAAATAATATACGTAGAAATGGAGAGACTTGGCTGGCATGGTGCAACCATCATTGGCTGATAGGGAGCTCGTGGATATGTTCATGGGAACATTGACTAGACCATTTTTCAACTTGCTAATAGGGAGCTCGTCATTTAGTTTCACAAAGTTAATCTTGACTGGTGAAAGGGTTGAGAGTAGTATCAAAAGCGGGAAAATTCCCATGGCCTCTGCCTCTACATCAAATATTGTAAAGAAGCCCTTTACTAGCAAAAAGGAAACTAATGATGTATACGGGTCAAGGGGCCATGTCAAGAAAGACCATTGTCAATCTATAAATGCAGTTCTGATCTCCAATCCACTCTCTACTCAAAGACCACAACAACAAGCCAACCATCAAAGACCTGAGGTTCCTAGAAGACAATTTACAAGGATCAACATGTCACTATCTCAAGCCCTACAACACCTGTTGAAGGATAATTTGGTAACATTGCACGACCCCCCTTCAAATCCCAATGTTTCATCTCTAAAATACAACCCGAACACCAAATGTGCTTATCACTCCAATAGCCCCAGACATGATACTAATCATTGTTAGGCTTTGAAATGCAATATTCAAGATCTCATCGACAACAAGACCATTGAGTTTGATCCTCCTACAACTCCGAATGTAATTACTGCACAAATGTCAAATCATGGAAAAGGTATTAATGCAATTGAAGACACTGCTTTTGTTTCCTCTGTTGAAGACTTGACTACTCCACTGACCATTGTTAAATAAAATTTGTTGAGATCTGGGGTTCTCCCTTGTTGCCTAGAAGACTGTAAATGTTTTGCCAAACAAGTTAATGGATGCGAATGGCTGAAAAAAGGTATCAAACACCTAATAGATAGCCATGAGATTTTATTCAAAAGAATTCCATCTGTAAAAAGTTTGACTGAAGTTGTACCTCAAGAAACTGAAGACATATCCATCATCACTATCTCCAACAAACCTATTAGGATCACTTCAAAAGGTCCTATTAGGATTTCCAATGAACCGGAGATCGCTCCATTAATAATTACCACACCGGGGCCAGTCCCTTATTCTTCCGATAAAGCGGTACCCTGGAATTATGGGGCTGAAGTATACTACCATGGTGTTAAACAAGACTCCTGGACTGATCAAGAAGAAACTACTAGTATTACCAACATTGCTGGCTCTAGCAAGGTGACAAGGACGGGGAGAATATTCTCTCATAACATTTCACCTCCAACCACCACAGCTTCACCTGTTCGCATTACTGTTGACAAACTTAGTACTGATGCTAGGGGAAAAGAAAAGATGACTAAGCCTGCTAGGATAGAGGCGCCTGCCAAGGACGTTACTATTGGGAAACCTTCCACCCAAGATATGGAGGAGATTTTGAATATCATAAGGAAGAGTGATTATAAGATAGTAGAACAGCTGGGGAAAACCCCCTCAAAGATTTCTATGCTACCTTTGTTACTTTGTTTTGATACGCATGCTCAAGCATTGATCAAATTTTTGAAGAAAGCACATGTTCCTCAAGAGACTACAGTCGATCAGTTTGAAAATTGTGTGGCGAGTTTGACTGCTGATAATGGATTGCGATTCTCGGATACTGATTTAACTCCACTCGGAAGAAATCACAACAAGGCTTTGAACTTCTCCATTGAATGCAAAGGGACTACTCTAGCCTATGTATTGGTGGATACTGGGTCCTCTTTGAATGTCTTACCCAAAGGTGCGCTAGATCGGTTCGACTGTGAAGGTTTGGTACTGAAGCCAAGTGACATAATGGTAAGGGCTTTTGATGGATCTAAAAGGATGGTCCATAGAGAAGTTGACCTTCCCATCAAAGTTAGTTCTTAAATTTTAAACTCTACATTTTATGTGATGGATATACGTCCTGCTTATTCTTTCCTACTTGGGCATCCCTGGATATATGGCGCAGGAGAGGTAACTTCCACTCTGCATTAAAAGTTGAAATATCCAGTCAAGGGAAAGATCATTATTGTCTGTGGTGAAGAAGAATTCATGGTTAGCCACCTAAATTCATTCAAGTATGTCGAGATGGATGGTGAGTTCATAGAAACGCCATGCCAAGCCTTCGAAGTGGTTCCTCCCATGGTTGCTGCCGCCAAGGTCTCTCTTGACATTCCGAAAGCTGATGAAGTTGTGCCAAGGATAGTTTCACTTAAAGATGCTCGCGCTGTGATTGAAGATGAAAGTTGTACAATTTGGGGACAACTCCCTGAGATTCCATTCAAAGAAGATAATTTCGGTTTAGGTTTCACTATCAAAGCTCAAAAGGAGGTCATATGTGCTCGCATAGGCAAACCACATCTTCACATTGGTAATCATGAATTGAATGCTCTTGAAGACTCCGACAATGATTGTGACTTTGTTGAATGGATCTACCCGACTGTCATGGAAGGACTCGACAACTGGCGTGCCAAGGATTTCATTCCCATATCCTTCAACAAGGAGTAATTACCATTTACTGTTTTAATCAATTAAAGAAATTTGTCTGTAGTTTAAATTTCAAACAATGACTTTAAGCCATGTGTCTTGCCCAGAGCACCATGGTCCATTCGTTAAAGGTTTGTTCATTTCCATATGCCCTATGATCATTTAATGAAAAAAACATTGGACTCTTTGCATTCAAATTTTACGCTCATTGTCTTTCTTTCAGTTTATTGCATTTCCAAAAATATCCATTTGATCTTACATGCGCACACACACATTTGCAGATCCACATCCACTCCGAATCTCATTGACAATGACTTTGTTATTGCCCTCTATGACTTTGAACATCTAATCTACCAAGCCGAGGACAAAGGCGAAGAAGATTGTGAAATACCTTGGGAACTAGCCAGACTTCTGATGCAAGAAGAAAAATCCATACAACCGCACGAAGAGCAAGTTGAAGTGATCAACCTAGGTACCAAGGCAGACAAGAAAGAGGTCAAGATCAGCACCAACTTGGAAGACAGTGTCAAAGGCAGATTGATCCAGATGTTGCATGATTATGTTGAGGTGTTTGCTTGGTCATATGAAGATATGACAGGGCTTGATATTTACATTGTGGTTCATCATCTACCAAAAAAGAAGATTGTCCTTCAGTTAAGAAAAAAGTCCGTCGTATGCGGCCAGACATGTCTGAAAAGATAAAAGCTGAGGTAATGAAGTAATTCAATGCAGATTTTCTGACAGTGACATCATATCCCCAATGGGTGGAAAATGTGGTTCCAGTTCCAAAGAAGGATAGAAAAGTCTGTATGAGCATAGACTATAGGGATTTGAATAGGGCAAGCCCCAAAGATGATTTCCCGCTACCTCATATTGACGTCCTGGTCGATAACACAAATCAATACAAAGTCTTCTCCTTCATGGATGGATTCTCCGGCTATAATCAAATTAAAATGGCTCCCAAGGACATGGAGAAGACCATTGTTGTCACACAGTAGGGCACCTTTTTCTACAAGGTCATACCTTTTGGTTTGAAGAATTCAGGGGCAACCTATCAACGAGCTATGGTGGCTCTATTTCATGACATGATCCATCATGAGATAGAGGTCTATATGGATGATATGATTGCAAGGTTGCAGACGAAGGAGGAACACCTTGATCATTTACACAAACTATTTGAAAGGTTGAAGAAATACAAACTGTGGTTGAATCCCAGCAAATGCACCTTCGGGGTGAGATCTCGAAAACTCCTAGGATTTTTCGTCAGTAGTAAAGGTATTAAAGTCGACCCTATGAAGATAAAAGCTATCCAACAAATTCCAGCTCCCCGTACTGAGAAGGAGGTCAGAGGTTTCTTAGGTCGACTCAACTACATCACCAGATTCATATCTCACTTAACTGCTACTTGTGAGCCACTCTTCAAGCTGTTGAAGAAAGATCAAGTAATCAGATGGAATGGCGACTGCCAAGTAGCTTTTGACAAGATTAAGGAGTACTTGCAAGAACCTCAAATCCTAATGCGTCCAGTTGAAAGAAGACCTCTGATCATGTACTTGACTGTATTAGAGAATTCAATGGGGTGTGTGTTGGGCCAACATGACGAGTCTGGTCGAAAAGAGCATGGAATATACTAGCTAAGCAAAAAGTTTACTGACTATGAAACCAAATATTCATTGCTCGAGAAAACTTGTTGCACTCTAGAATGGGCTGCTCGCCGGATAAGATAGTATATGTTGACTCACACTACTCTATTGATTTCTAAGATGGACCCTATTAAGTATATCTTCGAGAAGCCAGCTCTCTCCGGATGAATAGCTAGATGGCAAATGATTTTGATTGAATATGACATCCAGTACACTACCCAAAAAGCAATCAAAGGAAGTGCAATGACACATCATTTGGCCCATCAAGCTGTTGATGATTACCAATCCATGAACTTTGAATTCCCAGATGAGAGTATCATGCTAGTAACTGATTGCAAAAAGCCTGGACTATATGATGGACCTGAACAAGGATCCCGATGGACTATGGTTTTTGATGGAGCTTCCAACACCTTGGGTAATGGAATTTGTGCTATGATTATTTCTCCATAATATTGCCATACACCTTTCACTTATAGATTATGCTTTGATTGTACAAAGAACATGGATGAATATAAGGCATGCTTCTTGGGTCTAAAGGCTGCTATTGACTTAAGGATCAAGTTCTTGGATGTATACTGAGATTCTGACCTAGTAATCAGTTAAGTTAAAGGAGAATGGGATACCAAGCATCCTAACCTAATCCCTTACAAAGAGCTTGTGTTAACCTTAATCCCATACTTTGAGGAATTTACCTTCGAACACTTCCTAAGGGAAGAAAATCAGTTGGCAGATGCCTTAGAAACAATGTCATCCATGTTCAAGGTCAATTGGGACAACGAGGCTCCTAGAATTACAATTGAAAGATTTGACAAACTGGCACACTGTTGTGAGATTGACACTGATGAAGAGAAACCTCGGTACCATGAAGTAAGGAGATATCTTGAAGCAAAAGAGTACCCTAAAGGAGCTTCCATCAATGATATGAAATTCTTGAGAAGATTTTCGGCCAAATTCTTCTTAAGCAATGGGATTTTATACAAGCGCAACCATGATTCAAATCTGCTCCATTGTATGGACAAGAAGGAAGCAAATAAAATCATGGAAGACATGCATGAAGGCATCTTTGGAACTCACTCTAGTGGACACACTATGGCCAAGAAGATCCTGAGAGTTGGCTACTATTGGTCAACAATGGAAACTAATTGTCATCAATATTCGAGGACTTTCCATAAGTGTTAGATCTATGCCGACAAGGTCCATGTACCTATGATTCCCTTGAATGTCATGGTTGTTCCGCGACCATTTGCAATGTGGGGCATTGACATAATTGGAGAGATCAAACCCACTGCCTCCAATGTACATCGTTTCATCCTTGTAGCCATTGACTACTTCACCAAATGGGTCGAAGCTGCTTCATTTGCCTCACTCACTAAGAACGTTGTAGCCCGGTTCATCAAGCATAACCTCATCTGCCGGTATGACATCCTTGAAAGGATCATTACTGATAATGAAACCAACCTCAACAATGATATGATTACTGAACTCTGCATGCAGTTCAAAATGAAGCATCACAACTCTTCTTCGTACAAACCTAATATGAATGGCACAGTGGAAGCTGCAAATAAGAACATAAATAAGATTGTGCAAAAGATGGTGGTGACCTACAAAGACTGGCATGAGATGCTACCATTTTCTCTTTATGGCTACCCTACCTCGGCACGAACATCAACGGGGGTAACCCCATCCTCTTTAGTCTATGGCATGGAATGTTGTCCTTCCTATGGAAGTTTAGATTCCTTCCTTAAGGATTATGAAAGAAGTAGACTTAGGCGAAGACGAATGGATTCAGACTAGGTTGGATCAGTTGAACTTGATTGACGAGAAAAGACTGACTACTATTTGTCATGGTCAAATGTATCAAACGCATATGATCAAATCTTTCAACAAGAAGATCAAGCCTCGAGTGTATCAGACTGGCGACTTGGTAATAAAGCGCATCATTTTACCACAAGGCGATCCCAGGGGAAAATGGACTCCCACTTATGAAGGACCATTTGTTGTTAAGAAAGTATTCTATGGCGGTGCCATGATGCTAACAACTATGGACGACAAAGACTTCATGCATCTTGTGAACGCAGACATAGTCACAAAATACTATGCATAAAGAATGACCCACTAGGTTGACATACCTAGGCAAAAATAAGGGCATCCCGGCGAACCAAAAGGGTTCAGGCAAAAGTTAGGGATATATACAAAAGATTGTACACCCGGCAAGTTGAAAACCTGAAAGGGCGGCTTGGGAAAAAAGGGGCATCCTGGTGGACTAAAAACCCGAAAGGGCGGTCTAGGAAAAAGTTAGGGATTAAAGCTTACGACTGTGTCCTGTTGGATCGTTACAACCAGCTTTTTTACCGAAGTCAAAGTTCAAATGGTACAAGATCAATTTAATCAACTTCTTCTGAGGACAAGGGATGATGTTTAGAGACATAAGGGCAATAGAGGAGTTGGAACTCGATGAGATCACTTCCACATGGCTATACAATTTTTCTTTCACTTTGTCTCCCTGTACAAAAAATGCTTGTTTTTAGGAAAATTATCAATACAAATATACTTTTTTAGTGCAAACTTTTGGTTTTTTATGCTTTGAGTGTAAAAATGTGCAATGACTAAAATTGAATGAACATATGCATATGAACACGATTAAACAAATGTGCACACAAAAACAATATTAAGCATTTACTTAAGGATTTGGGATATCCCTAGAGTCACTTCAATGAAATTATCCCCACAAAGTGAATTCATACATTCTTCATCCAGAGTTCAAATCAGCATATCTCCTGGAAATTTTCCCAGCCAAGTTTGGCCTTCCAAAACTGAAAAAGAAACCTTGTGGAGTTCTTCCCCAAAAGAATTTATTTCCTCAGTGAGGTCGCCAAATATTTTCCTCAACAGGGTTTATTTCCCCAACAAACTACATATTCCCCAAACTTGAGTCTATTTTTTTTAGACTACCTCATCATTTACAGAATTTTTCTTCCCCAGTAGAGTTGATACTTTTCTCAGAAAGTTACTGCAAAGCCTGGAAACCGACTAGATAACAGTTAACTTTACCCTCCTCAGACAAACTGGAAGTTTTTTTAATCATCTATTTTATTCCTAGTCAGGGTATATAAGAGTTCCCCAGTAGAACAATGGACAATCAAGTTTCCTGAACTTTGCTCCCTAAACAGAAATGATCATTCCCAACAGAAGCATTCTAAGAAAGTTTGAAGATACACATACTCTTCAGCTCCAATGGTAGCTTGGGATTTTTGCTTCCTAACACTCCCCAGCCTTTGTCAAGGATTTATTTTCCGAGACAAAGATACACTTAAATAATATTTCACATTCATACATCATATTACATGCATGACAAATGCATACAAAAACTATCATTTATTTTGAGAACATCATTACGCCATGCATACGTCTGCATGCAACTAACCCTCTTCCTTGCAGGAAAAGTCAATCAACAAAACAAAAAGACCTCTTATGGTTGGATTCATTCCTTCCAGTTAAAGACAGGAAAACAAAGACCTCTTCTGGTTAGATTCATTTCTTTCAGATTAAAGACAGGTGAACAAAAAGACCTCTTCTGGTTAAATTTATTTCTTCCAGATTAAAGACAGGTGAATGAAGACCTCTTCTGGTTAGATTTATTTCTTCCAGATTAAATACAGGTGAACGAGGACCTCTTCTGGTTAGATTTATTTCTTCCAGATTAAAGACAGAAAAACGAAGACCTCTTCTGGTTAGATTTATTTCTTCCAGATTAAAGACATGCAAACGAAGACCTCTTCTGGTTAGATTTATTTCTGCCAAATTAAAGACAGACGAACAAAGACCTCTTTTGGTTAGATTTATTTCTTCCAGATTAAAGACAGGCGAACAACAGACCTTTTCTGGTAGATTCATTCCTTCCAGTTAAAGACAGGCGAACGCCGGGCCTCTTCTGGTTTAGATTTACTTCTTCCAGTTAAAGACATGCGAAGGACATCTGTTGTTTCAGTATAAATCAGCCAAAGATTTATTCTAATACTTCTCTCATTAAACCTTTTCTGGCTTAGATTAAATTGACCAAAGATTTATTCTGACACTTCTCTCAGTAGACTTTTTCTGGCTCAGATTAAATAGAACAAAGATTTATTCTAATACTTCTCTCAACAGACCTTTTCTGGCTCAGATTAAATTGACCAAATATTTATTTTGATACTTCTCCTAGTCAAAGTCAAGCATTAGACTTAGTCGATTTTCTCTATCAACAGTCACTTCTATATGACATCTATAAGCCCATCTTCGACGATTCTCAACAAATTCTGATGGCATCCATAAGCCCATCTCTGACAATATCTTGTCACTCTCCAAATGGCATCTATAAGCCCATTCCTGATATGATAAATCCAAAGCGTTACTTATTGCACAAGCGAGTGCAAATTTATGGGCACTCTAGTTTTCAATCATCTTCCACCTTTGAGTCACGAATGGCAGACATGCCAATCTAACTCTTCAAGTTTAAGAAGATTGAACAGGGACAGTTGTTGTACCCCAAAATTTTCCCTCCCCTTTTTCATTCAAGATGTTCTCCTAGGGTTTCTCAAATACTTAAAATGGCTCAGGGTTTGATCAGACAGATTCTCCTCCTAAGCATTGAGTCCACGACTAGGGTTTGGCATTTCTCAATAAAAATTGAGTTTCCAAAGTTTCAAGTGGTCTTCATGGTTCTTCATGTATTCTCAAGGATGCTCGTGTCAAGTTTCAAGCCTTACATCGCAAGTTTTCTCAGTCAATGGTTCATATGACTAAAAATCAATTGTATTGACCCAAAAGTCGAGCTTTTCAAGATCAAGTTCAAATGATTGTAACTTATTCATTATTCGATACTTTTGAGTGGTTATTTTTGTGTATAACTCTCCTTGATGTCATCTCCAATTTCTCTTTACAAGTCAAGAGCCGATTATGTGCGAAAGATCATCAGAAATTCGAATGCTTTAGAGATCACTTTCTGGATTTTAACCTAATCTCAAGTAACGGTTGTCTGACTTCCAAGAATCGTAATTTCCTCAATTTTCAAGATCTTGAGACGATTATTTTTTCACATTGTCATAAGCGATGTCATCAACAAGTCCTCTTCAAGAATCGAAGGAAAATTATGTTTAGAAGACCTTTAAAGTTATTAAATTGTCATAGGTCGTTTTCTTGATTTAGAATGTTTTTAACTTCTAATTTCAACTCATGCAATAATTGTTTTCTCAAGGCTATGATTCTCATGTTGAGATTGTTCATGGAACAAGATGTTGAGTTCGAAGATTCATGTTGAGTTCGAACAAGATGTTTCTTATAATACAAGTCATCATGTTGGAAATCGATTTAGGATCTTGGTGAAAGTGATTTGAAGATTCATTTGAATAATGTTTTTTTATTTCAATTCAAGTTAACAAAGAATTACACGACATCACAAGTTTCGTCCAAATTTTCTACGGTTCATTCGCGTGAATTATTTTGAATTCAAGGTATCAAAGAACGAGTTCACTAAAATTTTCTCAAATTCATTCATGCTTTGGAATGCAAACATGATAAAGTTATGCTTTGATTCATGGTTTCTCTATGTTACAATTCTCACAATTCTCATGAACCGAATCCAATTGTCAAACCCAATTCAAAGTTCATGGCTATTCATCTATTTTCAAGCACAACATTAATCAAGTGCAAGACTTTTTCTTAAGTTACATTGCAATTCAAGATAATTCAAGGTTATTCAAGAATTCAAGATTACAACAAGGAATCATTGTTATTTAAAAGTGAATTTGAATACATTTTACAAGTCTCTAAATCTTAAAATTCAAATCACAAATGGAAATCGCAATGTTACAAAAAATCGCAATGTTACAAAAATTCCTAACAAATAAAGACTTTACTAAACTACAAAGAAATTTTCTTCATCTTCAAGTCTTCATCAAGCAGTTCAAGCCGCTCTTTGTAAATTTTCTCTATAGTCCAAAATTCTCATACATGTAACAAAATAAAAAAAGAGAGAAATGGTTAGCAAACAATTCATGTTGGAACAAGAATAAGAATTTTCAAAGAATTTTCTTTTTCATCATTAGGGTTTGTTCGAAGGAATCAGTTCGTGGTTTAGGGTCTCTATTAAATCACGTGTCAAAGCCCAACAAAGGCCTCATTTATCTTGCAAATAAAAATCAGTTTTTGTCATTGGCTCAAAGGTGTCCTCATTGCAAATCACAAAGTATATTTGGTTCACAAATAAGACAATTTAAGATAAAAATAACAAGGTCAACAAAAAAAGGCATTGTCAAAAACTCAGCCCTGCTGCAAACAGCCCGCACTATTGTAAAAAAACAAACAGAAGAGGCCAAAATACTGTCAAAATAGGCTGCAATAAAACAGTCCAAAAAAACTGCAATGCTTCCCTATAAAAGTTGTACCAAGCCAGTCCAAAGATTGCACACAAATAAGAAAAAACCAAAAATTGCATCAAAAGCAATAAAACAGCATAGCCTATTTGTTCAAACTCTCATCTTTTCCCCCCATAAGCTTTGTTCTCATTCAATATAAAAAACATATACCATAACACAAAGGAGGATCCATTATCCATCAAAAGAGAGCAACATTTATGTTCAAAAACACATTAAAGCTAGACATCAAAAAAGCCTTATTTTCAGTTCATCACTTTCTTTAAACAAAACACTTCAGAAACCAAAACACAGAAACCAAAACAAAAAAAAAAATACAGGAAGGTCTCACCCTCAAAGACTCAGAGCAACCTTCCTTCACCTTCACCGTTAAGTTCACGAGACCCGACCTCTGCCTCTTATGAAACTCCACACTCCTCCTTTCATCTTCAACAATTTCAAGCAACAATATAAACAGTTGTCATATTTAAACATCAATCAAGTTTTTAAATCGAAAGCAAAAGAAAAAGAACAGATTTACATTATACCTTTTCTCTGTCGTCGGCTAAAACCTCCCCGCCGTAGGTAATTTCCTTTTCCTTATTTTCTATTTTATTGTGACCATAACTACTGTTGTTATTATTTGTTTATTTACGCTAAGAACATGAAGGTGGTCGAGGGAGATATAGCCGCGAGTAGAGATCGATGAGAAATAGAGGAAGTTGGCGGAGTACAAAGGGAGTTTGGTTTGTTCGGTTATGTGAGAGAGACGAAGGAGCATTCACGAGTGAGATGGCGTGGAAGAGGAAGAGAAGAACAAATGAAGGGCATATCGATGGAGGAAGAGAGAAGAAGAGAGGAAATTGTTGTTTTGTTAAGAAGGGGCGTGGAATACTAGGGTTAGTCAATTTATTTTGTTTTAGACAAAGAAAATGGGGCTTGGACCTTGACTCGGTCTGACGCGAGTTTGGGTTATCATGGGCCTATGTACCACCCATTATGGTTCGCACACCCCCACCGCCCTTTTATGTTGATAAATAATATGGATCAATGACTAAGCCCAAGTTTGAATTCCAGCACACTATCTTGTTCCATTTGCTGCTCTTCACACCTCACATCCTACTTTTTTTTTTGTTTCACTAAAATTAATTAAAAAAAACTATCTTGGGCCTACTGCTTTAGCCCACTCAAATTTTGTAATATATACCCCATTTTCTGTTTCATATATATATATATAATTTAGTTTATATTTAAATTAATCTAGATATTATTTAATAACTTTAGAGTTAATTTAGATTATATTTAATTTAGTAATTTTATAATTAACTTAGTTTAGGTTTAATTTAGAAACTTAGAATTTTAAGTTAGTTTAGAATTATTTTAATAACTTTATTTAATTTAGATTTAATTTTATTAATCTTTAGTTTTAATTTTAAAATTCAATTAAATAAAAAACTACAATTTCAAAATTATTTAATTTTCTTAATTAGTTTAGTTAAGGATTTTGTGAATAATTTAGTTAATTAACTTTTTTTCTTTTGTTTAGTTAACATTCTTTTAAATTGTTTAATTTCTTCATGATAAAAAATATAAAAAAAAATATAGAATAAGATTTTATTTCCTTTATATTTTTATTTTTTATCTTTATCTAAAAAAATACCAATATATATATATATATATATATATATATATATATATATATATATATATATATATATATATATATATATATATATATATATATATATATATATATATATATATATATATATATATATATATATATATATATATATATATATATATATATATATATATATATATATATATATATATATATATATATATATATATATATATATATATATATATATATATATATATATATATATATATATATATATATATATATATATATATATATATATATATATATATATATATATATATATACATATGATTTAATCTCTTTTAATCAATTATTTTCTTTTCTAGAATAGGTTTTTATTTTGTCTTCAAAATTTCTCACAAACAAAAAATAACAAGAATATTATTTTCATATTTTTACTTTGCTAATTAATTTTTATTTTATAGATTTTTTTAGTTTAATTAACTGTTTATTTTTAATTAGATTGGGTTGTATTGCTTGTTTATTTAGACTTTTAATCGCATTGTAGATTCGATCCATCCCCATTTGTAAATTTGTATTCCCCATTCCCGAAAGCTCTGTAATAGCGTAGAATTTTAATTTCCGCAATTTACTGTTTTCCTTTATATTGTATAGTAATTAGGCGTGTATGATAAGACATAAAATCAAACGATAAATAATCATAAATTTCAAGATAAAATAACTGAAAACAAATCACTTTTCGCACACGCGCACTTCTAAGATTAACCTCACTTGTTGCCTTCAAAAAGATAGAGTCATGTCCCTCGAGCGTGAGATATTTTAGCAAAGACCATCGATAAAAAGATCATGGTCCCTCGATGACCCTTCAATGTTTCCTTCGATAAAACGATCTTAGTCCCTTATGAAAATTGCTAAAGCGGCTCATAAGTATCCTTCTATGACTGTGCGATGACCCATGCCTGTCCCTCACATCCAATGATAGGGATTTTTATCAATCAATGGTAAGATAGCAATATCTAAAGGAGGATGAAAAGAACAAAGATATCTTTTGAGTAGGTAGAACGTTCATAGTTGCTTGCTCACAACATTTTCAAAATAACATCTTTCAAACACACCAACACTTTCAAACGAAATATTTTCAAAAGTCAACACTTTGTATACATTCTCATAGAGACGAGAATCATTACAAAGTTTGCCTAAACGAAGGCACTTTTCAAAAATACTTTCAAACAATCACAAACACATTTCAAACAAAGCATTTTCAAAGTGAGCTAGAAACTAAGAGCCCGTAGATAACTACGGATGAAAAGGGTGCTAACACCTTCCCTTTTCATAACCTACCCCCCGAACTCAAGAAAATTCTCAAAAGTTATTTCCAGTTCTTTTCACCCTTTCCTTTGTTGGATAAAAGAAAAGTCGGTGGTGACTCTTTTTATCCGCAACAATTGTGATAAAATGAAAAACAACCAAGTCAGTTCTCCCACCGTATTACAAGTAGCAAGACACTCCAGAAGACTCTAAATTGTAGGCTCTGATATGGAGTCTAAAGAAATCAGTCAGAAGATCTAAAGACAAAAGTTTCTACATAAGTCCAGATGCTAAAGACTCATGTTTTTGAAGACAACATGTTATAAAGAAACAATTAAGAAGATCTAAAGACAGAAGTTTCTACTTAAGTCCAGATGCTAAAGACTCATGTTTCTGAAGACAACGTGTTATAAAGAAACAAGTCAGAAGATCTGAAGACAGAAGTTTCTACTTAAATCCAGATGCTAAAGACTCATGTTTATGAAGACAACGTGTTATAAAGAAACAAGTCAGAAGATCTAAAGACAAAAGTTTCTACTTAAGTCCATATGATAAAGACTAATGTTTCTGAAGACAAAGGGTTCTCAAGACCAAGTGCTGAAGATTCTAGTAGACAAAGTTTTAAAGACTCTTAAGACTTGAAGTTCTAAAGACTCATGGTTTTAAGAAAAGGGTTCTAAAGACCAAGTGCTAAAGACTGTGAAGACAGAAGTTCTAAAGACTCTAAAGACTTGAAGTTATAAAGACCCAAGGTTCTAAGAAAAGGTTCTCACGAGCAAGTGCTAAAGACTCTAAAGACGCGGTTCTAAAGACTCTAAAGACTTGAAGTTATGATGACCTTGTGTTATATTCTCGCTTCTAAACTCATGTTTGTAGAAGCCTCTGAAATGCAGAAGGAAGGAAGATAATGTTAAAATGGTATAAATAGTACATTGTACAATCAACGTTTCATTCCTCTATCATGAAAGGATGGACGTGTTGCATGATCTTGTCCCCCACGTGATTTCTTAAGCTACCAATGTTTATGGAAATCCTAAGAGTACCCCTCAATGGATATATTATTTTATTGGCTATATAAAGGCTTGAAGACTAAGATAGAAAGCGACGAATTTTCACTGAATATCCATGCACAAGCACTGTTCATAACTTTCATATATTTAGTCTATTATTCTTAAAATAGTTTACATATTCAGCTTGTGAAGAAGCAATATTATTATAAACAAAACTTGTACTCAAACAGTTGTTTGATTTTCTTAAGGGGCCGGTTAGGTCTGTATCCTTAAGAAGTCTAGGACTAGTATGTCTTAGAAGTTTGATTTTTCTTAAGGAACCAATTAGGTTTGTATCCTTAAGAAGTCTAGGACTTTTGTGTCTTAGAGGTTGTTAATCACTTGCGGGTGTTGCAACTGGTTTTTAAATGAGAGTCGCCACTATCAGTTTTTATCCTAGGGAAGGGCATCTAATAGGAAACCCTAATTCGCAGAGACAAAGATTCTAAGTTTCAGACACTTTTAGACGAAAGGAAGGTGTTAGGCACCTTTCATCTACCTTGTTCACAAGGATACTAGGTTTTAGGTTTAGGTTTGGGTAAAACAGGGTTTTAAGTTTTAATAGGGGAACTCGCCAGGATTTTAGTCGTATACCTACGTATCCTCTTATGAGAAATCAGAGTCCCAATTCGTAGTTCGTATGGGGTTGATGTTTTTTAGGGGTTGCAAATGTATTTTGAATCTCCTCGCATTTTGACCGAGAGTAGTGATTGCGGAGACTTTAGCTAAATGCGCGATTAGTCAAAATTCGTTTGAAACCCTTTTGCAAAAACATTTGTCTAAATTAATTTGTTGCGAAAAATAGTTTGAGATTTGTTGTGTTTTTTAATCGAATTGATTACAAAAATTCTTGATTTATGTATGATTAAAAATATATTTATACAAGGTATATAAGATAATATATTCATGAGTTTTAAATAAAAATAATTTATTTATGCTAATATAATAGTATTTACATATAATAAATAATAAAATATAAAAATTAATAATCATAATAATTATAAATATAAATAATTATTATTATAAAAATATAATATAATAATAATAAGAAAATAGAGTTAAAATATAATAATTATAAAAAAATGTAGAAAATAAATAATTACCAGGTGGCACAGTTTCTAGTTAACAAGTAAAAATAGGGGTGCTAATAGTTATGTTGGGTTGGGCCAAATATAATTCTGGACAGGGGGTGCTAATTGTCTTGCATTTTAGGAAATATGAGCAAAGGGGAGTGTGTAAAGCTGTGGGCTTAGGCCCAACGAGTTTGAAGAGTGTTCCGTTTGATTACGTGTGGGAGGGAGTAGGTTAGTTATCAAGAAACTTGGCCTAACAGCTGTTTGATCAACATCATGCAGATGAGATTGAGGGACCATTCTAACTATCGTATGCGCGTGAATACGAGATTGGACGAAATACCAAAATTTGTTTTAATTCATTTTTTGTTTTGACCCTTACAACAAATCATCATCTTCCCCTTCTCTCTTTCTCGCCGCATTCATAACCCTTACCAACCCACAAAACTCTAGATCTCTCTTCCTTCTTCCTCACGGCGGCTCAACCAAACCATAACCCAAATCCCCAACCAACAGTCAAAAAGAAAAAACAAAGTCAAACCTTCGCGATTCCGTTCTGAGCTTTTTTGATTCTGATTTGAGCTAATCCCTTCTTTCTCTATTTTTTTTCATATTCCGGTGGCAGCCGATGATGGCGGTGGATGAGATTGCAGCGACGATACACTTAGGGTTCCAGCTATTGGAACCCCAATTTCTCTCCTCTGTATTCTTATTCTTTTTCCTTGATCTTCTGTTGTCTTCGAAGCCCTTTCTCTTCGTCTTTTTTCTACTATCAAATCCTCCTCCTCCTTTTTCTGTTAATTCATGTAGTTATTTATAGGTTTATTTTAGATTAGGGTTTTGTTAGAAATGTTGGAATTTGGATAGCATAGATTGAGGATTTTATTTCAACAGTATATGTTAGTGCAAAAACCAGCGTGAATTTTGGCTATGATTTGAACAATTCTTGTTTCTAATACTTGGGCTTGCGCTAATTTTGGTTATTTAGCCTAGTAACTCTTAACGAAATTGGGCCTTGCGCTTAATTATTGATACATCCCAACATAATTAATTTTTTATTACAGCAAAAACTTTTTTTATAAAACCAGGCCCAAGTTCCTTCTTCGCAGCCCAAAATTACCTTAGCCAAACTTTTGATAACTATAATTAGCAATATGTTATTTACTAATAAAAGTGAAATAAACAAATAACAGCAACGACACTATCCTCTTTATATATAAAAATAACAAACAATAATCTTTAATAACAAATTAAAACAAGTTTATCAGTAGTATAAAAACATGTTGCAGTTTTTTTTCCATAAAAATATATTATTTATTTTCCTATTTAAAATAATAAAAATAACAATTTTCTTTTCTTTAATAATAAGACTTCTTTTTTTCTTCAAAAACAACAGATGGGCCATAAAGAACTTAATGGGCTTGTAAATTGAACACCCCCTTTCGTTGTTTGCTTATTTAAAAGAAATGGGCCAACTTGAATTTTAATATAATTGCATCCTCGCCTCTTCTTTTATTAACAACAAAAAATTAAATGGGCTTAATTAATTTAATAACTTAGTAGTTATCTTTTCTAAAATAATTTTCATCTTCGAATCTCATGGGCCACAAGCCAACATGCTTCGCGAATGGGTTCAAGGATATACGAGTCTTTCTGATTTAGAAAGCCCCGCTTTCCTGAATTAAAATACTCTCTAATCGACTTAAATTTAAAAATGGGTCAACATATATTGTTGTACCATCCTTAATTAAATAATTATTTGGTTTTAATCTTGGAAAATATAATTGTCGAGGTAGGGAAAATTTATGGTACGACAGCTGCCCCTATTCAATTATCTTCCAATCAAATAGCGTGAGAATACACGAGTCTTGCGCATTTTAATTGGGAGTTTATTAAATACTTGGAATACCCCAAAATTTGTCCGACCAATCATAAGGTTATGCTGATATAGCATAACCTTACGAGTCTTGAAGGAAGTAGGCAAAGTTGATGATATATCACTTACCAGGTTTTGATGATGAGGGAAATGGTCCTGAGCTTGAGAGAGCATAGTCTTGCATGTTTTGTTTTGCTTTTTCTTATTCATCCATTTGGTGAATGAATAAAACAACAATTTATGATGCATGGTGTTGTACCCTAGAATTTTCCCTCTCAATGTCTCAAGAATTCTCTCACAAGATCTCCATTGATTCAAGACTGCACAAGGTTTAATTAACTCAAGACACCACCCCGAGCACTGATGACTCAAAATTAGGGTTTGAGTTTGTACAAGGAAAATTGGACTTTTAATGCTTCATATTACTTTCATGGATCATTTGGGACTCCCAAGATTGCTCAT
This sequence comes from Vicia faba, assembly GCA_948472305.1. Taxonomy (NCBI): domain Eukaryota; kingdom Viridiplantae; phylum Streptophyta; class Magnoliopsida; order Fabales; family Fabaceae; genus Vicia; species Vicia faba. The sequence continues at coordinate 1,311,215,630 of OX451738.1, read as the reverse complement.
GTCAAGTTTCAAGCTTTGGATCACATTTTTTCTCAATCAATTGATTAGTTGACCTAAATTCAGTTGTATTGAGGAAAAAGTCAATTGTGGTCATTTTATAGTCAAACTTCACAATTGTTAATCCACATCAACATTACGAACTCATATATGTCAATTGATCAAATTTGGATCACAATTCCTCAAGAAATTTGATCGGATCACCAAAAGGGCAAAATTGTCAAAATCAGGGTTTTAACTAAAGAGGCTTAATTTTTGTCTGTTGACCAAATAAAAGACTTACTCATTTGAGACATGATATCAAGGATTTAAATGTGTCATTTTAACCTAATGGTATGGTTCAAAACACTTCCAAAGATCAATTGATTGATAGTTGAAATTCTGTCAACTGATGAAAAGTCAACTGATACACTGAAAAGTTAAACTTTGACTTTTTGATAAAAAATCAAGTTTCAAAAATCATATTTCATCAAGACATGTCAAAATATAAAGTTTGTTCATCAAGAAATCAAAAAGTAAAAATTCATTTTGAAAATTCAAAATTTCCAAGACTTAAAATTTTTTCTAAGTGTTGGAAAATCTACTTTTTTTTATATAACTTTGTGCCAAATTTTCACCATGATGCAAGATGATTCAAGGAAAACTTTCAACCTGAAAGTTGTAGATCCCAATGAGATCTAAAACTTTGTAGGACATGACAAGTTCTAAAAATGCTTGGATTTTAAGTTATCAATTTATGAAGACATGTCCATGAAGCTAAAACACTTAGTGAAATTTTAAGCATCTTAAGTCATGATTTTGACTTAACTTCTTGGCCAAGTTTCACATAGTTTCAATTGGAGATTGCAATAGTGATTCAAAGATGGATTGTAGAGCATGTTAAAAGGTTTCTAAAAGTCCAAGAACTCCTTGATATCATGTTTGATCAAGCATAATCGAAGAGATGAAGTTAGGATTCCATTCTTGGTTTACAAGGTAGATTTTTAAGATGAACATGAACCAAATCGATGCTAGGCTGCATAATCTTTGCTTTGAAGGCCTCAAACTTGTTTGCCACTCCATAATTAATTATTTACACAATTTTTAGAGCCATAATCCAAGCATTAGAGCTATTTTCCAAAAGATTCAACCATTTTTGGAAGAAAGCAACATTGCCATTCTCGAAAAGTGACTTTAATCACAAAGTCCATTTGTATTAAGCCTCTAACTTGTTCTTTCTGCACAAGCTTCCTCTACAACGTCAGAGGAACATGTTTAAAGTTTGCAACCACTATAAGATATGTTAGACGATGTGGCAAGTGATTACGAGGGGGGTGAATAGATCACCTCCTTATTTTTCAAGGATTTAAAATCTTTTATCAAAGTTTGTTAAAAGCTGCGGAAAAGTAAGGTCCTGAATCGACTTCCGTCTATTTTGAACCGACTACTAGAAAACCAGACATGCGATAAACTTTTTGGATTTTATTAGTATGAAATATATGAATCTTAAACACATATTACTTAACGTTTTTAATGCTCTTATCACTAGAACAATGTTTCCAATGAATTAAAAACTTGCAAGCAATTTTGTTAAACAATTGGCGTATGCTTGTTTGATGATTAATAATGGTGATTTAATGAAAGTATTTGAACCACTATTTTATCATTAAACAGAAAACTCAGCAAGCCAATTGAATCACAAAATTGCGGAAAATGTAAAGAGATAGAGAGAAAGAAAGAACAATACGCATGCAGTTTGGTAAGGAAGTCCCCCATTGTCGTCCTCGCGTGTGGGTACGTCTCCCTCTCAATTCCAGAATTGAAATTGATAACTCTTATAACAATTTTGCTGAATGTTTGATACAAGGTTACAATACACAGACAGACAGAAATCTCTAAGATCTTCTTCTTCTTGTAAGAACCTCCACTTGATATGAGCCTTATCAAGATTCCCTGCAAGATCCACAACTGATCCTCCGCTTCCATGTCCTGTTTGAAAAAATCCCTCTGATTTCCAAACCCCTCGCTTCGGCTGAATCCAACTTGTGCGATCGTGACTAATAAACCCCTTAAGAACACGCCCGTTCTTGAAGGACGAACCCCTTGGTTTTTCCTCGAACCCCCCTTCATAATCTTTAACCCAACCGAGATCCCTTGAATGCATAGCTGAACTTTATCTCTTGATCTCTTGATCCAATTGAACAAAGATATTCGATTTTCGTTGTTGTTGTTGAATGAAGATGATTGAGAAGATGATGAAGATGAAGTATCTTTCAGGCTTCTTGCTGCTCACAATTGATGCACACAATTGTAATGATGTGTCATAACTTTTACTGCTGAAAACACTTGCTTATATATCTGTTGTACCCCAAATTTTGACCTAAGATATCGTCTCCTACCTGCATATTTACATTACATTTGTTTTGATCCATCGATTTCAAATTCATAACTTTTTTTTTCAGGCCAGGAGCTATCTATGCTGAGCATTAAATCATTTAATCGATTCGTGCAAAAATGATGTTTATTAATTTGTTCATTATCTAAAATTTAAATAATTGAAATCCATCTTTTCGATCATTATTTAATTTAAAGATGTATGGATAATAAAATAAACATCATAGAAGAGGCGCATTAATTGTGCGGACGTTTTATTTATTTACTCATTATTTTTAAATTTAAGTAACTAGAATTTATTCTTAGTTATTATATAATTTAAAGGTTATGAATAATATAAATAAGCATTTGAGGAAATTCATTGGTCAATAACGACTGTTTAATCGTTCGTCGTTCTAGGTTAAATAATTGAAATCCTATTTTAATTATTATAATTTAGTTGAGAATGATGGATTAAATAATCGAAGGTATTAGTTGGTCAATGATAATTATTATTTATCTGTTTATTATTTTGAATGTAGGTAATTGGAAATTTGTTTTCAATTATTATTCGTTTGGAGAAATAATAAACGATAAATAAATAAAGAAGAAGAATTAATGGACAAATAGTTTCTTTTATTCATTTTTTTTGGTACAAGTTATTTTGTAAATATTGTATATATTGCAGTAAATTACAATAATGAATTGCCAAAATTAAAATGAAATAAAAAAAAACTAGTCTATCTTAATTCTAAAGCTTCCAATCCAATGCGTTTGTCCGCTCATTTAATTTTACCTGCACAATTAAAAGAAAAGAATTAGAATTCAAATAAATAATTAAATGCAGAAAATAAATTTAATGTTCATCATTAAATGTAATGGCCGGAATCAGTTATTATTTTTTTGCAAATCACGGGATTACTCCCGGTTCACAAAAAAGAAAAGGATTTCAAAGCATATGCACAAATTATTTCCCAAAACTGCATACTTAAGCTAATTACATTTTGTTCAAAATCCCAAATGTAATTTCAAAGCATACAGCATAAGCATACAAAACCATGTAGTAACTAATATGCAAGCATGTTACTTGAACTTTTGCCTACACCAGCAGAAACCAAACAGCTTTTGTATTAAAAGGGAAAATATGCAGTTTGACGATATTTGCAAGCAATAAAAATTCCTTTTTTCATCATTTTTCAGCCACTACATTTTCAGAACATAGACAGCTTATCACTCTTTTGTCAAAGCCATTCTGAGAGAGAAAAAAGAGAGGGAGAAGTGTGGGATTTGCAGGCTTAGCTTAGGCAGAAAGAGGTATACAAGACAAACTAAGAAAATATAGCCAGTAAGAATAGTAGCACAGAAGAAGAATAGAGGCAAACTGAGGGGACAGTAGTGCAGAATGCTCAGGGAGATCCCAAGGGATTTATTTTCAAATTCCTGGCCTGTAGCGAAGAGAAGAGAGAAGAGCTGTTATATTACAACAAAAGAGAAAACAAAGGGGGGCCATCTTCATAAAAACAGCATAAAGAAAAAAACGAAATATACAAGTTATCAGAACAACATAATCAAAAACCTCATCAACTCTGCCTCAACTTTCAAGTATTCAAACCTGAAGCAAGAATCTAAGAAAACCTGCATCAGTCTCACACAAACCCAAAGCTCTACCAGCATCATAACCTGCTAATGCCTTAGCTCTTTGCCAACACATAACCCATAACTGAGTTATCCCAAACCAATGCCAAAAACCAAAACAAAACCTGCATAATCATACTGAGAAAACCATCTTTCGATAGATAAAAAAAAAAACACTACCTAACCGATTGAGCCTCTAGAGCCAACATCATCATCCCCTGCCATCAAAAAACATCAGGAAACTACATAGAAATCCTACATCCATCATCATGTCTAACCATTGCCCAAACCTGTGCATTATCCATCCAATAACCCGAAAAATTCTACACAACCAACTAAGCCTCAGTTCAACATCATCAGCTTTTCAAAGCGTTCTTTTCTCAAGCCTACATCATTCCTGCAAACCATTTTTCAGACCAACAAGAGCAAGTGCAGTATCACACTCAATCAGAAGAAGAAAGAAACAAAGTTTGGCTTCAACAAGTTTCAAGAAGAACAAGGTAGCATCGTATTCAAGTGAGAAGAAAAGCAAGACAGAATCAGTAGCACGTTCAAGCAAGAGGAAGAAGAAAGCCACAAATACCGTTCACCATCGTGTGCGCCTGCCGTCTCCCTGCTGTCCGGCCTCCATCACCCCAAGCTCCTCCTCCTTCTCCACCTAGGTAACACGCTTTCTTCCATTCTTATTCCTTAAACGGCATTCAAATCGACATGGACAATAAAATGTAAAAACTAGTCAGAATCAACCAAGAAATCGTAAAATCAACAACGAACTGTAAGAATCTACATGCGAATCGAATCAAACGTTAACGAAAATGACTTGTCCTTACCGTCTCTGCTTAAGCCGCCTCGTCAACAGTGGAGGGAAGAAAAGCTTAGTGTGGGTGGCCGGAACAAGGAGAAACGTCAACACTGGAGGCGAAAAGTGAAGAAGCTGCGCGAGAGAGATGAAGATCGTGAAGAGAGGCGCCGTTCTGCCTTAAGCCAAACCCTAAATCCCATTTGTAACATAACACAACCCTAATGATACATTAACCTTTTGGACCCCTAAGGTGTTCAGCTTCAGCCCACGAATTTGTACACCCCCCCCCCCCCCTGTCTTCATTACGCTTGGGCTTTATCCCAACCATCCAGCCCATTCTCTTTACTAATTCACACCCTTTTTTCTTTATAGACTATTAGTTTAATTCTATTTCTTTTTTTCTTAACTTATTTAATTTTGATTAGTTAGTCTCTTAGGAATAAATATAGTTTTAATTAGACAAATAAATATTTTATCCAATCTCATTTAGTTTAAATTTAAGTTTTATTTAATAACCTTAACCTTCCTTATTTCTAATTCAATTTAAATTCATGGTTTGTAAGTTTAATTTAAAAGATATTTAATATCTTTAAAAAAAACATGTGAAAGTAAAAAATGAAAACTAAAAGACATTTTATTTTATTCCCCTCATTTTGATTAAATACCAATATAATAAAAACATAAAAAAATAGAAACATATAAAATCTAAAAAACATTTCTATTATTTCTCATTACTTTTATCATAAAAAATGCGTAAAAAGTGAAAACCAATTAAACTTTTTTTTTTTTCCTTTCGCCTATTAAACAAAAATCATCTAAGAAATGCATGTTCACATTTAATTGTTGTGTATCATTTTCTGTCAATTATTTCAGTGTACTTGTTTATTCTGTTTGCACCAATCCAAAGGGAATAGTCTAATTTTTTGTTGACTTCATGTCCTCAAAAAACGATCGAGCGAGTACCCTCATTTCATTGAAACTTAGGATAATTTTTCCAAATATCCGATTTCTCCAAAACTCACACCTTTTAAGTCAAAACTTCAACGTTAGGTTGTCGTATCTTCAAAAAAAACCATCCGTATCCCTCTTTCGGCCAAAACGATTTATTTTCAATCAAGCAATCAATTTTAAATAAAACAGATATTTCAAAAGGTTCCTATAGAGTACTATAGATGCATTGGGTGCTAATACCTTCCCATTGTATAACCAACCCCCGAACCATAAGATCTCTTTTCGAAAAACGCTTTGTATTCGTATTTTTTTTACATTGCATATTTAGGGTTTTATTTCGCTCTTTTCCCTTTTCCTTTGGAAACAATAAAGCGCGGTGGCGACTCTTGCTTTTGTGAGACGAATTAATCAATAATTCGATCTCCGATTTACCCCGCTACATTTTTTATCGCTACAATATCTAACAGAAAATGGTTAGAGACAGAAAATGTATTATGAGTCGATGCATGTTAGCATGAGTCGACTCATGTTAGTTATGAAATATAGGATGAGTCGATACATGTTGTTATGAATCAATGCAAGCAGATATTATAACATATTACATAACCGACTATTTTACATGAGTCGATGCATAACACGTATGTGTCGATACATACTGATTGAACTTTTAATTTTTGAACACAAAACGTGTTATGAGTCGATGCATGATGTTATGTATCGATGCATACAAGTTCAAAAATGTTTTCCAAGGACATCAACATATCATGTGTCGATGCATGAAGTTTTGTATCGATGCATAAAAGTTTAAGGTTGTATTACATGGGCATCATAATGTTATGTGTCGACACATGAGGTTATGTATCGATGCATAATAGTTGAAGATAGCATTCCATGGGCATCAACATGTTATGAGTCGATTCATAGCATGGATGTGTCGACTCATATTGAAGCTGGATCATTTTTATGATTCTTTGCTTGAGTATGTGTCAATGCAAAATAGTTTGTGTCGACTCATAACAATGTTTTATGTGTAAAACACATTTTTAACTCATTTTAAACATGTTATACTATATTTTTATAATGCACACATGTAGATAACATTTATTGATTATTTCACATATATTTTCTATCATTCAAAACCAATTATGAAGGGATTTCTCACAAACTCCCCCTTTTTTATGATGGCAAATATTTGATGATGTGTGATGATATAGTATGGATGAATAAGCTTGCTCCCCCCTGAGTTTGTGCATCTTAAGAGTTCTTTTATAACATTAACACCATTTTCTTCTCCCCCTTTGACAACATAAAAAAGAGAATAAGATAGATTTTCAGCAATTTCAGCACACATAAATTGAGATGCAATCTCAGCAATCTTGTAAAAAAAAGAATCAATGTCATTCACATAGAATGAGTGTTGGCATAAGCATGGTAATAATAGAGTAAATAGAAAATAATTATAATGAAAGCAGAAAATAATAACCGAGTAAACAAAATATGCAATTTACATAAGCTATAGCAAAAAATCATTTGAGTAGAACATTAATACAAACTTCAGAACAAAATATATAAGGAGAAATGTTATGAGATGTATCACATGACATGCTCAAGGATTATTTCCATCACATGATTCATTATAGTTGTATGGTGGAGGAGGCGGAGGAGGTGGGTTGATATCAGGATTCTGGGTCATGAATTGATATCGTCGGAATCTGTTTTGGATATCGACGTTTATGAAATTTTCCATGATTCCAAGATTCTCACGACATTCATCCATAAAGCTAGTCATTTCATTGTAGAATACTTGGTTCCATTTGACCAAATCCAAGTGCCATGAATGCTGGTTTTGGTACATTCGTGTATGCTCCACATGCCATTGTTCATGCTCCTTGTGCCATTCACTTTGCTGGTTATGCCAACGTCTCGCTTCTTCATGTCGAGAATCATTGGCAACCTCCATCTGTTGAAACATGGCAGTGAGATAAGTAGGAGCTTCTGAAGAAGAGCTTGCAGCAGTAGTGGCAGTAGCATGAGGTGGTGTTGTTTGATCAAATTGATAGTTTGTCAGAGACCACCGGTTTGGCACCCAATTACCCCAACCAGTTCCAGCCTGATTTTCTCAGGTTGGGCATCCTCATTTATATCTGGCATGTCTGCATCAACATGATTCTCATCCTCAAAAATTTGTTCAGAGGGTATATCAAAATTTTATACCCGTATATTGGACCCTTTCTCCTTAAAATAAAGACACTGACGATTTTTATCCCATCTATATCCCATATGAGATAGAGTTGCCTTATTGAACTCTTGGGCAGCAGTAGGGGAGACAAGAGGGACAAGAGGAATAACAAGATTCTAAAACTTGATGATTCTCATTATTTGTGCAGTATATCCAAGGGCTATATTTTTCTGACTATTATGCATAAGAAACATGTGCTTAACGAAGTAATTTGGCCAGTTTAGGGGCACCCTATTTATCATAATATGAAAAAGATGAATATCTAACCTGTCTAGCCTAGAGTGGCCACCGGATCTTGGACGCAGTATATGAGAAATTATCCAGTGAAGTATTCTAGGAATGCTTTTGATTGTACCAGTGGTTATGGGCTCAAACTCACCTAGAGGTCTATCAAGTTTCAAAATTGAGGCTATGAAAGCTTCCTCATCATAGTCAGTATCAAGGCTTTGGTCATGAAAACTCTTCATTATTGACCTCCCAAACGGAATGCCAAAAATAGTCTGCCAGTCAGTTGCTTCAAATACATACCTTCTTGTTCCAATTTTAACTTTAAAACACCAACCTTTATTCGTTTCTAAACAAACATAGAAAACTCTTATAAAGTCCTCATGATAATCTTCTCTAACATTTAAAAAGAACCCTAATTCTTGAGCATCTAAAATATCCGATTTCTCCAAAACTCACACCTTTTAAGTCAAAACTTCAACGTTAGGTTGTCGTATCTTCAAAAAAAACCATACGTATCCCTCTTTCGGCCAAAACGATTTATTTTCAATCAAGCAATCAATTTTAAATAAAACAGATATTTCAAAAGGTTCCTATAGAGTACTATAGATGCATTGGGTGCTAATACCTTCCCATTGTATAACCAACCCCCGAACCATAAGATCTCTTTTCGAAAAACGCTTTGTATTCGTATTTTTTGTACATTGCATATTTAGGGTTTTATTTCGCTCTTTTCCCTTTTCCTTTGGAAACAATAAAGCGCGGTGGCGACTCTTGCTTTTGTGAGACGAATTAATCAATAATTCGATCTCCGATTTACCCCGCTACATTTTTTATCGCTACAGAATTGGCGACTCTGCTGGGGAAAGATTGACCTCTTGCTGGTCCATCCCTAAGTGGGTTAAGCCTAATTTGTCTTATCTGTTTTACTATTATTTGATTTGCTTGATTATATGTTTAAATTGGGGTGTTTGGGTTTTTTGAAGGACGAATCCTATACCCGGATTAAGTAACACTTAAGGAATAGGACGGGCGGTATAGTCATGTTAACTTTGAGGGAGTAATCCCGAAGAAGGAGGCATGAGATCCCCCACTCAATGGAAGGCCCTCTTGAACTTAATATTTGTTTACCGAGTAATCGGGAAGACGTTATTATTTTCGACCTAGGAGCCCGAGAAGTTGAGGACCGTAGAACCCTAACCCATCTTGGCTTTTTTAGGTGTAGCGCGGAGACTATCACGGAGTAATTCGGAAGTAGTTGTTACGCGATGCTACGCTCGGACGAGTTTCTCTTGAGAATATTGCTAATTATTGAGTAATCAAGACGTTGGTAATATCCGAAAGAGGGATGCAGACTCTGGGAACTCTTAGAACCTTGTCTTACAGGTGTGATCGAAACATTAGTACATACCTTTGGGTGGGCCTTACCCTCGACTCCATGCTGAACTTTGAATCTTTAAACCCCATGTTTGCAAACTTGTGTGTGACTGTCGCATTATCATTCATTCATGCATTCATCAACATCTTTGTAAAAAACTCGTTTTTCAAGGAACTTTGGAATGATTTTTGCAAACGTCTCAGGGTACTATGGAACTTGGAAGGAGAAATACTCGAAGCTTTAGCTTCAAAGAGCCCGAGATTGAAGAATTGAAGAGTTTGATTCCGAAGATAGAGAGTCCGACAGATTTTCAGGGAAAATACGGGTCCATCGTACCGCTCATGAAGCGCAAGATGAAGAAAGGCATCCTCAACACTTTGGTTCAGTTCTATGATCCCTTGTATCGATGTTTCACCTTCCCGGATTATCAGTTGATGCCTACCTTAGAGGAGTACTCCTATATCCTTGGTTTGCCGATCGTCGACCGTGTTCCTTTTTCTGGATTAGAAGAGGAGCCTAAATCTCATGAGATAGCAGCCATCACCCATCTGAAGAAGTCAGAGATAGAAGAGAATATGACTACGAAAGGAGGAATCTGGGGTTTGCCGGCTCAGTTTCTGTTGAAGAAAGCTCGTCATTTTGCTGATACAAAGGATACCGTTGCCTTCGAGGACGTGTTTGCTTTACTCGCGTATGGTCTTTTCTTATTCCCTAACATTGATAAATTTGTGGATGTCAATGCCATCAGAGTTTTCCTGATTGGAAATCCGGTCCCTACGCTGCTAGGGGACACGTATTACTCTATCCATCTTCGAAACTCTCATCAAGGAGGAATGATTATTTGTTGCGTGTCGTTGCTGTATCAGTGGTACGTCTCGCATTTACCTGGGTCCGATGCTTTCTGGGATCTCGAGAAGGAACCGCGTTGGGCGCCAAAGATTATGGCTCTCACTCATTTCGACATTGACTGGTACAATCGAGCTTACCATGACGTAGAGATCATTGACAGCTGTGGTGCTTTTCCCAATGTACCCCTTCTTGGTACGAGAGGTGGAATCAACTACAACCCTGTTCTAGCGCGTCGTCAGTTCGGGTACCCGATGAGAGATAAGCCGAACAGTATCCATGTGAGTGGTTTCTTTCTTCAGGAAGGACAAGATCATCAGACTGCTAAGAGAGAGATTGAAGGAGCTTGGCGCCATATCCACAAGAAAGGGAGAGATATGCTGGGACATAGAGGTGCCGTCTCTTTGGAACCTTACCTACAGTGGGTCCGTGCTAGGGCTTGTGCTCTCAAGATGCCATATAAACTTGAGAAACCTTTATTCCCTGCCATCGCACCATCATCAGTTGCTATCCCTATCGCAGATGTAGGAGAATATCAGGGGAACCTGGCTAGGATGAAGTCCGAGAGGGATGCTTGGAAGGAAAAGTACCATATGTCCGAATACGAGAATCGAGTCCTGACTCGACAGCTGAAAGAAAAGAAGGAGTTGTTGCTTATCCAAGACGGCCGGTTCGTTGACCACGATGAGAAGCTTCGCCAGAAGGATGCCTTGTTGAAGAAATACGCGAGTGAAAGGAAGAGAAAAAGGGAATGTTCAGTAAACGTGGCTCTCGTTCCTAATCCACAAGAAGAAATCATCGATCGACTGATAGCGGAAAAGAAAGATTTGGAAGACTTTTATGAAGAAAAGATCAAGAAGCTCCGACTACAGCTGGTGTTTGGTCCGTCACCTGAGGATTCTGAGTGAGCTTTAGCTTTAGTTTATTTTATTGATGTCATTTTGTAAAACTATGTAAAAGGGCTTCATGCTCCGAAGTTGTAATTTATTGTTTTATTAAGGGCTTCACGCTCCGAAGTTGTAACTTATGGTCTTATTTCGGGCTTCATGCTCCAAGTTGTAATTTACTGCTTCATGTTTTAAAATGTAATTTATCACTTTATTATGGTTTTCAGGTTGCAAGTTGTAATTTATTGCTTTCATTAGTGGATTTGTTATTCCAAGGTTGTAATCTACTATTCCAAATTGTAAGTTGTAATTTATCGCTTTCAATTAACGGATTGAGTTTTTGTTATTCCAAATTCCATTACCATTGATGTATGCAAAGTTACTAAAGTTCCTTGAAAAACTTTTAAAATGAGTCATCATTTGCATCACCATCATGCATCATTTCACATTCCACATCACATGTTTTCTAGGGTCTCATTCTTGTTCTTTTTCCACCGAAGGTTGCCAAGCTGTCTCACCAACACGACACTCGGGCCAGTCGTCAGAAAAGAATGGAAGATTTGGAACAGGAAAATCACGAGCTTCGTGGGGAAGTTGCTACGCTTCGTGCCGAGATGGAAAAGTTAACAGCATTGGTGGAAAGTTTGGTGGCTGTTCAGAATCAGCCATCGACTACGGCTTCCGAGATTCAGATTTCAACTCCAGTGGTTTCCGAGATTGTTATCGCTCCTGCCTCCGCAACTCAAATCAACTCTCCGATCCAACATCAGATGCCGAAAGGTTTTCCTTGGGGAATGCCTTACAACTTTATGCCAGAGGGGTATCAACCTACCGCCCAACCTATATTTCAGCCTGCATTGTCTCTTCCTCAACCAGAGACGACTGCACTGCCGCCAGTAATTCCGTCGGTAACACCTTTTCCGCAACCAGTTATGACGACCGTTGCTCCTGTGGTCCACTCAGTGCCATACTTGAATGAACCAATTTATCCTGCCGAACCTGCTGAAAGTATGGGCCTCTTTGATAGAATGGAGGAATTTCAGGATCAGTTCCAGGAAATGCAGAAAGAGCTTAGAGCCTTGAAGGGGAAGGATCTGTTTGGGAAGAGCACACATGATCTTTGTTTGGTTCCGAATGTCAAGATTCCGGCGAAGTTCAAAACACCAGACTTTGAAAGATACAAGGGGGATTCGTGTCCTAGAAGCCATTTGACAATGTACGTGAGGAAGATGTCCACGTATTCTGATAATCATGATTTATTGATTCATTATTTTCAAGATAGTTTGACGGGTGCTGCCTTGAAGTGGTATATGGGATTGGACAGCATTCGAATCCGCAATTTTAACGATCTCAGTGAAGCCTTTGTCCATCAGTACAAGTATAATGTTGACATGGCGCCGGACAGGGATCAACTCCGGGCAATGTCGCAGAGAGACCGAGAATCTTTTAAGGAGTACGCCCAGAGGTGGCGTGAAATTGCTGCTCAGATCCATCCACCTCTGGAGGAGAAAGAGATGACTAAGATATTTTTGAAGACTTTGGGATCCTTTTACTATGAGAGGATGATAGCCAGCGCACCCAGTGACTTTACCGAAATGGTGAGCATGGGCATGCGATTAGAGGAAGGAATTCGCGAAGGACGTCTGGTTAAAGAAGGGAGTACGTCCAGCAGTGTGAAGAAGTTCGGAGGTGTTTTCCCGAAGAGGAAAGAGCAAGATGTTAGTGCTTTGTTTCCAGGTAGGCCTAGGAGAGGCTACTCTCACGTCGCGGCAGTCACTCCGGCTGTCCGCCCAGCTTTGGTAGCCCCATCTCATCAGATTCCGCCACCTCAACAACGACCTTTTCAACAGCAGCCTCGACAACAGGCCTATCCGCTCAACAATCAGAATCGCTCGCCCAGAAAGCCGCAGTTCGATGCCATTCCTATGACGTATACTGAATTGTTTCCCGCTCTCATTAGAAAGAATCTCATCACAACAAAACCACCTCCTGTCGCACCGAACAGTGCTTCCCCGTGGTACAAGGCGGATCAATTCTGTGAATATCATCAAGGGTCGCCGGGGCACAACCTTGAGAATTGCTTTGCGTTGAAGGCGGATGTGCAGAGATTAATTAAGCATGGCATCTTGTCTTTTAAGGATGTGAACCCAAATGTCAGAGATAATCCTTTGCCCCGACATGGGGCAGCTTCTGTGAATATGGTGGAAGGTTGTCCGGGGAAGTTCCGAGTTTTCCAAGTCGAGCACATCAGAGAATCATTGATCAGGTTACATCAGAGTTTGAGAAGACTTGCCTTTGTTAGGCACCAACATGACTATGACGTTTGCGAGTTTTGTTCAAGAGAAGATGATTGTCCTATTGTGAAGGAGGACATTCAAAAGTTGCTAGATCAAAGAATTATTACTATTACCTATGACCGAAATCCTGAAGATGAAGTGAATGTGATAACCCCACAGTTTAATTTTCCAGAATCAGTAGAGATTGCTTACAACAGCCAGACTGCGTCTGCTGATCCTTTGATTATTTACCCACCTGGCCCTGTGCCTTATAGCTCAGACCAGGCCGTGCCGTACAAGTATAACGCCACCATGATTGAGAATGGGGTAGAAGTCCCCATACCAACTAGACCGTCTTTCGTTAATATTGCCGATGTAAGTAGAGTGACAAGAAGTGGGCGTGTTTTTGCCGCGGTACCGTCAAGAAGACCAGAAGTTCAAGTAAGGAGGCCCATGCCGGCGGAGATCCCTGTAAGAAATGAACCAAGGGTTGAGATAGGTCGATCCAGTGAACCTATCCCTCACCCTGAAGAAGATGAAATCTTAAAGCTTATCAAAAGAAGCGAGTATAAAATTGTGGACCAGCTTCTGCAAACACCTTCCAAGATTTCCTTGCTTGCCTTATTGAGAGATTCTGGGGCACATAGAGAAGCCTTGATGAAAGTGTTGGACCAGGCGTTCGTAGACCATGATGTGACAGTTGATCAGTTTGACGGGATTGTGGGGAATATAACCTCGTGTAACAACTTGGGTTTCAGTGATGAAGAACTCCCGGAGGAGGGGAGAAACCATAATATGGCTCTGCACATTTCAGTAAGTTGTGGGAACGATACCTTATCAAGCGTGTTAGTGGATACCGGCTCGTCATTGAATGTGATGCCCAAGACCACGTTGTCTCGACTTTCATATCCAGGTGCTCCTATGAGGCCTAGCGGAGTAATTGTTAAAGCCTTTGATGGTTCCAGGAAGACAGTTATCGGTGAAGTGGATCTTCCCATAGTGATTGGTCCCCATACTTTTCAAATCACTTTCCAAGTGATGGACATCCGTGCTGCTTATAGTTGTTTATTGGGCCGTCCCTGGATCCATGATGCCGGGGCAGTCACCTCCACACTCCATCAGAGGTTAAAATTTGTGAGACATGGGAAACTAGTGATGATTGGGGGAGAGCAGGCCATGGTGGTAAGTCATTTATCATCATTTTCTTTTATTGATGCTGACGAGGACGTCGGGACCCAGTTTCAGGGCCTATCTGTTGCTAAGGATACCGTGAAGAAGCCAGGGGCATCCATCTATTCTTTTGAGGATGCACGGCGAGTAGTGGAAAGTGGTTCGGCCGAAGGATGGGGCCAGGTGTTGACGTTACCCGAGAACAAGTCTGGGGAAGGTTTGGGTTTTCATCCAATAGCTGCAAGGGTCAAGAAAGAGGTGGTTGTTCGTCCAATTCAAGAGGTCTTTCGGAGTGCAGGGTTTGTGCATCCTGAGGTTGATGCTGTCATAGATGATGATTCCGAGGAGGATTTGCCCGTGTTTGTGACGCCTGGATTGGCTTGCCAAAACTGGATAGCTGTTGATATGCCTGTGGTTATGCACGTTTCCGAGTAATGTTTTGTTCATTTTTCTTTAAAAAAATCGCTCTGCCCAAGGCGAAACGTATTTTGTGTCGGGCTATGAAAAATAATTCCTTTTGCTCTGCCCAAGGCAAAAGAGAAATGTCTGGGCTTTTTGTTTCAAGTATCTCCCTTTCAATGAATAAAAATGATATTTTGTCCACTGCTGTTTTATTTTTCACTTTTTCGGGAAATAATAATGAAAATTGATTAAGAACATTTAGTTTTATTTGCACAAATCGATTTCTAAAAACAAAGCATAATCATGTGTGCAGATTACTTCATGACTTAACCATCAAAAACAATGATCCTATGCCCTCTCCCAACTTTGAATTCCCTGTGCTCAGAGCCGAAGGAGAGGATGATGAAGAGATTCCTGTTGAGATTTCCCGTTTGCTTGAGCATGATGAGAAGGTCATTCAACCATTTGAAGAACCTATAGAGTTGGCCAATTTGGGTGATGAAGAAGTTAGAAAGGAAGTCAAAGTCGGAGCATTGCTTATCCCGGAAGTTAAGGAGAAGATGTTGGAGCTTCTCAGAGAGTATGTCGACGTGTTTGCTTGGTCTTACCAAGATATGCCAGGGTTGGACAACGACATCGTAGAGCATCGTTTACCGTTGAGACCTGAGTGTCCACCGATCAAACAGAAGTTGAGAAGGACTCGTCCTGACATGGCCGACAAGATTAAAGAAGAAGTTCAGAAGCAAATCAATGCAGGTTTTCTTGTGACGTCGGTCTATCCTCAGTGGTTAGCCAACATCGTGCCTGTTGCTAAGAAGGATGGTAAGGTTCGGATGTGTGTAGACTACAGAGATCTGAACAGAGCTAGTCCGAAAGATGATTTCCCATTACCTCATATTGATGTATTGGTCGACAGTACTGCCAAGTTCAAAGTCTTTTCTTTCATGGATGGTTTCTCTGGTTACAACCAAATCAAGATGGCACCGGAAGATATGGAAAAGACCGCTTTCATTACACCGTGGGGAACTTTCTGTTATCGAGTTATGCCGTTTGGTTTGAGGAATGCTGGTGCAACGTACCAAAGGGCCATGACTGCTTTGTTTCATGATATGATGCATAAAGAGATTGAAGTGTATGTGGATGACATGATTGCCAAATCACAGACTGAAGAAGATCACTTGGAGCATTTGTTAAAGCTATTCCAGCGTTTGAGGAAGTACAAACTCCGTCTGAATCCCAATAAGTGCACTTTTGGCGTTCGTTCAGGAAGACTTTTAGGCTTCATTGTCAGTCAGAAAGGTATTGAAGTAGATCCCGATAAAGTCAAAGCTATTCGGGAAATGCCCGCACCCAAGACAGAAAAACAAGTAAGAGGATTCCTCGGGAGACTGAATTACATTTCTAGGTTCATATCTCATATGACTGCTACTTGTGGGCCGATTTTCAAGCTTCTCCGCAAGAACCAAGGATGTGTATGGACAGAGGACTGTCAGAAGGCTTTCGATAGTATCAAAGAATATTTGCTCGAACCTCCCATTTTGATTCCTCTAGTGGAAGGAAGGCCCTTGATTATGTATTTGACCATATTAGAGGATTCCATGGGATGTGTGCTTGGTCAGCAGGACGAGACTGGAAGAAAGGAGCACGCTGTATATTATCTGAGTAAGAAATTCACAGACTGTGAGTCTCGATATTCATTGCTTGAGAAAACCTGTTGTGCTTTAGCCTGGGCTGCTCGCCGTCTGCGCCAGTATATGATTAATCACACTACTTGGTTGATCTCCAAAATGGACCCAATCAAGTATATCTTTGAGAAGCCCGCCTTATCTGGAAGGATAGCCCGTTGGCAGATGTTGTTATCTGAATATGACATTGAGTATCACACTCAGAAAGCGATCAAAGGGAGTATTTTGGCCGATCATTTGGCTCACCAACCAATTGAAGACTATCAGTCCATCAAGTTTGACTTCCCCGATGAAGATGTTATGTACTTGAAAGCTAAAGACTGTGAAGAGCCGTTACCTGAAGAAGGACCTGATCCTGAATCCCGTTGGGGTTTGATATTTGACGGAGCTGTGAATTCCTATGGAAATGGAATTGGGGCAATCATCGTTACTCCCCGAGGTACTCATATCCCGTTTACGGCGAGACTAAAGTTTGACTGCACGAACAACATGGCTGAGTATGAGGCGTGTATTATGGGTCTCGAAGAAGCAGTAGATCTAAGGATTAAAATTCTTGATATTTACGGAGATTCGGCACTGGTAATTAATCAAATCAGAGGAGAATGGGAAACTCGTCATCCTGGTTTGATCCCTTACAGAGACTATGCTAGAAGGTTGTTAACTTTCTTCAACAAAGTGGAATTACACCATATCCCTAGAGATGAGAATCAAATGGCTGATGCTTTAGCTACTTTGTCTTCAATGTTTCAAGTGAATGATTGGAACGACGTGCCTACAATCCGAGTTATGCACCTCGATAGACCTGCTCATGTGTTCTCAGTGGAAGAGGTCACCGACGACAAACCGTGGTTCTATGACATTAAACGTGTTCTTCAAACTCAAGAGTACCCGCCTGGGGCATCCAGTAAAGATAGGAAGACGTTGAGAAGATTAGCAAGCAGTTTCTTTCTCAATGAAGAAGTTTTGTATAAGAGGAATTACGACATGGTCTTGCTCAGATGTGTAGACAGACGTGAAGCGGACATGCTGATGCAAGAAGTACATGAAGGGTCCTTTGGCACCCATGCCAATGGACATGCGATGGCTAGAAGGATGTTGAGAGCTGGTTACTATTGGATGACAATGGAATCCGACTGCTGCAAGTATGTGAAGAAGTGTCATAAATGCCAGATTTATGCGGACAAGATGCATGTGCCGCCAACTCTCCTTAATGTTATGTCTTCACCTTGGCCTTTCTCCATGTGGGGCATTGATATGATTGGGATGATTGAACCCAAAGCTTCAAATGGTCATCGTTTCATCTTGGTAGCGATTGATTATTTTACTAAGTGGGTGGAAGCCGCATCTTATGCTAATGTAACCAGACAGGTGGTAGTCAGATTTATCAAGAATCAGATTATTTGTCGGTATGGTATCCCGAGTAAAATCATCACTGACAATGGGTCGAATTTAAACAACAAGATGATGAAGGAGCTTTGTGAAGAGTTCAAGATCGAACATCATAATTCTTCTCCTTACAGACCGAAGATGAATGGGGCTGTTGAAGCTGCTAACAAGAATATCAAGAAGATTGTCCAGAAGATGGTGGTAACTTATAAGGACTGGCATGAAATGCTTCCGTTTGCTTTACACGGGTATCGTACTTCGGTTCGAACTTCAACAGGCGTGACCCCTTTCTCCCTGGTTTATGGTATGGAAGCAGTACTCCCCGTGGAGGTTGAGATTCCGTCTCTGAGAGTGTTGATGGAAGCCAAGCTTTCTGAGGCCGAATGGTGTCAAAGTAGGTACGATCAGTTGAATTTAATCGAAGAAAAGAGATTGACAGCGTTGTGTCACGGTCAGTTGTATCAGCAGAGAATGAAGAAGGCTTTTGATAAGAAGGTTCGACCGCGCGAGTTCAGAGAAGGTGATCTTGTGCTCAAGAAGATATTATCTTTCCAACCTGATTCTAGGGGCAAATGGGCTCCTAACTATGAAGGACCGTATGTTGTTAAGAAAGTTTTCTCTGGAGGTGCCATGATTCTCGCCAATATGGATGGCGAAGACCTCCCGCGTCCCCTGAACGCCGATGCAGTCAAGAAGTATTTCGCTTAAGTAAATTTCTGGTCAAATCAGTCTCGGCATCTGAACACATTCTGGAATTCAAAGTTTGTTAGGGAGAATAGTGATCATTGTTTTTGTATGACCTTTTATTTCACATACTATTTCCCCAAACTTTTGTAAACCGTTGGAGTCGCATTGTTAGCGAACTACCATCTTATTGATGAAATTTGAGCATTTACCTTTTGTGGGCAAAATTTTAATTTTCATGGAAATACTTGAAACAAATTTACTTAAAATTTTCTTATTTCTAAAATGTGTCGTGAATAACGAAGGGAATGTTAACAGTCGTTCCGAAGATGGTCAAGCCATGAAATGCAAAACAGTACAGTAATTTATACTCGCATGATGACCTTGTTTTCTTTCAAAATCGTCATGAAGTGTTGGCTGTGTACATGCTTGGTTACGGTGGTGCTAAATTTGGTGACTCCCCAGTTGTCCCAGTTAAGTGTGGTTTTAGCTACCTTTGTTTGGGAGATTTTGAAGTGCGGTACACTTCGTCTCATGCCAGTGGTTTATTGGTGCTAGAAGATTGGATTTGATTGTTTGTCTCCTCAGAAGACTTGAGCCTTGTAGCGTGACATCTTCCGACGTTGCTTTGTATTCCGTTTATCTTCCATCATTTCAAGAGTGGCCGAGCATTTACGTTGCTGTGACACCTTATTATCTCCAAGATATTCCATCTGTCTGTTTTGTCAGCATATACATGACATTCATCTATTCATTCGCACTCGCATCATGCACACACGGTTGTATTTGTTAATGTCATTAAATTCGTACATCTTAGTTGTGTCTTTTCAAATAACGTATTTGGTCTTTCCAAATAGGGTGTCAACTTAAGCATAAAGTGCGCCTCCTTTCTAATTCCCCAACCGAGCTAATCCTCGTGGATGATTTTTGATTCAGCTTACTTTGTCCATTTCTGGATAGGATAAATTCCCCAATCGAGTTACTTTCTCATTGGGTAGAGTCTTGTTTGACTGTTTCTCTCTGGTTATCCCTGGATGAAGTTGTTGCCTCTTGCATAGGCTATCTCATTGATTTTCCCCAGTGAATTTGCGACCTAGACGGTTGGTGCATTTATTTTGCACATTAAAGTATATGATCTCCTCGGGAGAGATTGATTCAAGTTTCTTTTTGACGAGGATTATATTCTCTGCCAGTACCATCGCAGTCCCCCTCTGAATTATGTTGGAAAACGACAAGCGGTAGCTCTTCACGAGCAACTTGTACGTTACTATCTTCGACAAGCGCCGAGCAGTAGTTCTTCATGAGCTACTAGTGCGTTATTTTATCTTTCGGAAAGCGCCAAGCAGCAGTTCTTCACGAGCTACTAGTGCGTCATTTTATTCCGTTGGAAGCACCGAGCAGCAGTTCTTCATGAGCTACTAGTGCGTCAGTTATGACTTTGTGAAAGCGCCGAGCAGCAGTTCTTCATGAGCTACTAGTGCGTCATCGTCATTTTATCCTTTTTGGGAAGCGCCGAGCAGCAGTTCTTCATGAACTACTAGTGCGTCATTTACTCTTTTTGAAAGCGACAAGCAGCAAACTCTTCATGAGTTACCAGTACGTTATTATTCTTCGGAAAACAGCAAGTGGTAGCCTCTTTATTTGAGCAGCTTGTTTGTTATCGGTATTTTCTTTGGACGACAGCAAGTGGTAGCCTCTTTATTTGAGCAGCTTGTTTGTTATCGGTATTTTCGTCGGACGACAACAAGCGGCAGCTTCTTTATTTGAGCAGCTTGTATGTTATTGGTATTTTCTGTGGACGACAACAACTGGCAATTTTCTTTATTTGAACAACCTTCGTATCTACAGTCTCATTACCTCAGCATTAATGAGTATACCTCTGAAATCTCGCGGAGAAGTCTGGTACGAATCTATACCTCCAGAAGTCGGTAATCAGTTATCCGCAATTTGATACTCTCTGTCTATCGTCGACCTCGAGTTGTGAATTCACTGTGTTGGATCAATGATTTGTTACGGCTTATGCAAGATGCTCTCTTTGTTAGGGTTAGACGTCGTATTCCCTCAATTTTATTCGCTGTCAGAAGTCTGTCGTTTGAAGTCGATAATTCGTTCCCCCAGTAGCGTACACCTTATGTCTCTGTGTTTTGTTGGTGTTCGGTTCCTCCAACATTGTTTTGTTTCATACAATATCTTTCTCTGTGAATTCGAGCACTACATTCATACCACCGCATGATGACGGCATCTTAGGACAAAATTTGCGTAATTATGTATTTAAGTACCTTCAATCACGTCGAAACGAAGATGTTAATCTTCATATCTCCGGATAGAAGAAACTTAAATAGGGGCAGCTGTTGTACCCCAAATTTTGACCTAAGATATCGTCTCCTACCTGCATATTTACATTACATTTGTTTTGATCCATCGATTTCAAATTCATAACTTTTTTTTTTCAGGCCAGGAGCTATCTATGCTGAGCATTAAATCATTTAATCGATTCGTGCAAAAATGATGTTTATTAATTTGTTCATTATCTAAAATTTAAATAATTGAAATCCATCTTTTCGATCATTATTTAATTTAAAGATGTATGGATAATAAAATAAACATCATAGAAGAGGCGCATTAATTGTGCGGACGTTTTATTTATTTACTCATTATTTTTAAATTTAAGTAACTAGAATTTATTCTTAGTTATTATATAATTTAAAGGTTATGAATAATATAAATAAGCATTTGAGGAAATTCATTGGTCAATAACGACTGTTTAATCGTTCGTCGTTCTAGGTTAAATAATTGAAATCCTATTTTAATTATTATAATTTAGTTGAGAATGATGGATTAAATAATCGAAGGTATTAGTTGGTCAATGATAATTATTATTTATCTGTTTATTATTTTGAATGTAGGTAATTGGAAATTTGTTTTCAATTATTATTCGTTTGGAGAAATAATAAACGATAAATAAATAAAGAAGAAGAATTAATGGACAAATAGTTTCTTTTATTCATTTTTTTTGGTACAAGTTATTTTGTAAATATTGTATATATTGCAGTAAATTACAATAATGAATTGCCAAAATTAAAATGAAATAAAAAAAAACTAGTCTATCTTAATTCTAAAGCTTCCAATCCAATGCGTTTGTCCGCTCATTTAATTTTACCTGCACAATTAAAAGAAAAGAATTAGAATTCAAATAAATAATTAAATGCAGAAAATAAATTTAATGTTCATCATTAAATGTAATGGCCGGAATCAGTTATTATTTTTTTGCAAATCACGGGATTACTCCCGGTTCACAAAAAAGAAAAGGATTTCAAAGCATATGCACAAATTATTTCCCAAAACTGCATACTTAAGCTAATTACATTTTGTTCAAAATCCCAAATGTAATTTCAAAGCATACAGCATAAGCATACAAAACCATGTAGTAACTAATATGCAAGCATGTTACTTGAACTTTTGCCTACACCAGCAGAAACCAAACAGCTTTTGTATTAAAAGGGAAAATATGCAGTTTGACCATATTTGCAAGCAATAAAAATTCCTTTTTTCATCATTTTTCAGCCACTACATTTTCAGAACATAGACAGCTTATCACTCTTTTGTCAAAGCCATTCTGAGAGAGAAAAAAGAGAGGGAGAAGTGTGGGATTTGCAGGCTTAGCTTAGGCAGAAAGAGGTATACAAGACAAACTAAGAAAATATAGCCAGTAAGAATAGTAGCACAGAAGAAGAATAGAGGCAAACTGAGGGGACAGTAGTGCAGAATGCTCAGGGAGATCCCAAGGGATTTATTTTCAAATTCCTGGCCTGTAGCGAAGAGAAGAGAGAAGAGCTGTTATATTACAACAAAAGAGAAAACAAAGGGGGGCCATCTTCATAAAAACAGCATAAAGAAAAAAACGAAATATACAAGTTATCAGAACAACATAATCAAAAACCTCATCAACTCTGCCTCAACTTTCAAGTATTCAAACCTGAAGCAAGAATCTAAGAAAACCTGCATCAGTCTCACACAAACCCAAAGCTCTACCAGCATCATAACCTGCTAATGCCTTAGCTCTTTGCCAACACATAACCCATAACTGAGTTATCCCAAACCAATGCCAAAAACCAAAACAAAACCTGCATAATCATACTGAGAAAACCATCTTTCGATAGATAAAAAAAAAAACACTACCTAACCGATTGAGCCTCTAGAGCCAACATCATCATCCCCTGCCATCAAAAAACATCAGGAAACTACATAGAAATCCTACATCCATCATCATGTCTAACCATTGCCCAAACCTGTGCATTATCCATCCAATAACCCGAAAAATTCTACACAACCAACTAAGCCTCAGTTCAACATCATCAGCTTTTCAAAGCGTTCTTTTCTCAAGCCTACATCATTCCTGCAAACCATTTTTCAGACCAACAAGAGCAAGTGCAGTATCACACTCAATCAGAAGAAGAAAGAAACAAAGTTTGGCTTCAACAAGTTTCAAGAAGAACAAGGTAGCATCGTATTCAAGTGAGAAGAAAAGCAAGACAGAATCAGTAGCACGTTCAAGCAAGAGGAAGAAGAAAGCCACAAATACCGTTCACCATCGTGTGCGCCTGCCGTCTCCCTGCTGTCCGGCCTCCATCACCCCAAGCTCCTCCTCCTTCTCCACCTAGGTAACACGCTTTCTTCCATTCTTATTCCTTAAACGGCATTCAAATCGACATGGACAATAAAATGTAAAAACTAGTCAGAATCAACCAAGAAATCGTAAAATCAACAACGAACTGTAAGAATCTACATGCGAATCGAATCAAACGTTAACGAAAATGACTTGTCCTTACCGTCTCTGCTTAAGCCGCCTCGTCAACAGTGGAGGGAAGAAAAGCTTAGTGTGGGTGGCCGGAACAAGGAGAAACGTCAACACTGGAGGCGAAAAGTGAAGAAGCTGCGCGAGAGAGATGAAGATCGTGAAGAGAGGCGCCGTTCTGCCTTAAGCCAAACCCTAAATCCCATTTGTAACATAACACAACCCTAATGATACATTAACCTTTTGGACCCCTAAGGTGTTCAGCTTCAGCCCACGAATTTGTACACCCCCCCCCCCCCTGTCTTCATTACGCTTGGGCTTTATCCCAACCATCCAGCCCATTCTCTTTACTAATTCACACCCTTTTTTCTTTATAGACTATTAGTTTAATTCTATTTCTTTTTTTCTTAACTTATTTAATTTTGATTAGTTAGTCTCTTAGGAATAAATATAGTTTTAATTAGACAAATAAATATTTTATCCAATCTCATTTAGTTTAAATTTAAGTTTTATTTAATAACCTTAACCTTCCTTATTTCTAATTCAATTTAAATTCATGGTTTGTAAGTTTAATTTAAAAGATATTTAATATCTTTAAAAAAAACATGTGAAAGTAAAAAATGAAAACTAAAAGACATTTTATTTTATTCCCCTCATTTTGATTAAATACCAATATAATAAAAACATAAAAAAATAGAAACATATAAAATCTAAAAAACATTTCTATTATTTCTCATTACTTTTATCATAAAAAATGCGTAAAAAGTGAAAACCAATTAAACTTTTTTTTTTTTCCTTTCGCCTATTAAACAAAAATCATCTAAGAAATGCATGTTCACATTTAATTGTTGTGTATCATTTTCTGTCAATTATTTCAGTGTACTTGTTTATTCTGTTTGCACCAATCCAAAGGGAATAGTCTAATTTTTTGTTGACTTCATGTCCTCAAAAAACGATCGAGCGAGTACCCTCATTTCATTGAAACTTAGGATAATTTTTCCAAATATCCGATTTCTCCAAAACTCACACCTTTTAAGTCAAAACTTCAACGTTAGGTTGTCGTATCTTCAAAAAAAACCATCCGTATCCCTCTTTCGGCCAAAACGATTTATTTTCAATCAAGCAATCAATTTTAAATAAAACAGATATTTCAAAAGGTTCCTATAGAGTACTATAGATGCATTGGGTGCTAATACCTTCCCATTGTATAACCAACCCCCGAACCATAAGATCTCTTTTCGAAAAACGCTTTGTATTCGTATTTTTTTTACATTGCATATTTAGGGTTTTATTTCGCTCTTTTCCCTTTTCCTTTGGAAACAATAAAGCGCGGTGGCGACTCTTGCTTTTGTGAGACGAATTAATCAATAATTCGATCTCCGATTTACCCCGCTACATTTTTTATCGCTACAATATCTAACAGAAAATGGTTAGAGACAGAAAATGTATTATGAGTCGATGCATGTTAGCATGAGTCGACTCATGTTAGTTATGAAATATAGGATGAGTCGATACATGTTGTTATGAATCAATGCAAGCAGATATTATAACATATTACATAACCGACTATTTTACATGAGTCGATGCATAACACGTATGTGTCGATACATACTGATTGAACTTTTAATTTTTGAACACAAAACGTGTTATGAGTCGATGCATGATGTTATGTATCGATGCATACAAGTTCAAAAATGTTTTCCAAGGACATCAACATATCATGTGTCGATGCATGAAGTTTTGTATCGATGCATAAAAGTTTAAGGTTGTATTACATGGGCATCATAATGTTATGTGTCGACACATGAGGTTATGTATCGATGCATAATAGTTGAAGATAGCATTCCATGGGCATCAACATGTTATGAGTCGATTCATAGCATGGATGTGTCGACTCATATTGAAGCTGGATCATTTTTATGATTCTTTGCTTGAGTATGTGTCGATGCAAAATAGTTTGTGTCGACTCATAACAATGTTTTATGTGTAAAACACATTTTTAACTCATTTTAAACATGTTATACTATATTTTTATAATGCACACATGTAGATAACATTTATTGATTATTTCACATATATTTTCTATCATTCAAAACCAATTATGAAGGGATTTCTCACAAACTCCCCCTTTTTTATGATGGCAAATATTTGATGATGTGTGATGATATAGTATGGATGAATAAGCTTGCTCCCCCCTGAGTTTGTGCATCTTAAGAGTTCTTTTATAACATTAACACCATTTTCTTCTCCCCCTTTGACAACATAAAAAAGAGAATAAGATAGATTTTCAGCAATTTCAGCACACATAAATTGAGATGCAATCTCAGCAATCTTGTAAAAAAAAGAATCAATGTCATTCACATAGAATGAGTGTTGGCATAAGCATGGTAATAATAGAGTAAATAGAAAATAATTATAATGAAAGCAGAAAATAATAACCGAGTAAACAAAATATGCAATTTACATAAGCTATAGCAAAAAATCATTTGAGTAGAACATTAATACAAACTTCAGAACAAAATATATAAGGAGAAATGTTATGAGATGTATCACATGACATGCTCAAGGATTATTTCCATCACATGATTCATTATAGTTGTATGGTGGAGGAGGCGGAGGAGGTGGGTTGATATCAGGATTCTGGGTCATGAATTGATATCGTCGGAATCTGTTTTGGATATCGACGTTTATGAAATTTTCCATGATTCCAAGATTCTCACGACATTCATCCATAAAGCTAGTCATTTCATTGTAGAATACTTGGTTCCATTTGACCAAATCCAAGTGCCATGAATGCTGGTTTTGGTACATTCGTGTATGCTCCACATGCCATTGTTCATGCTCCTTGTGCCATTCACTTTGCTGGTTATGCCAACGTCTCGCTTCTTCATGTCGAGAATCATTGGCAACCTCCATCTGTTGAAACATGGCAGTGAGATAAGTAGGAGCTTCTGAAGAAGAGCTTGCAGCAGTAGTGGCAGTAGCATGAGGTGGTGTTGTTTGATCAAATTGATAGTTTGTCAGAGACCACCGGTTTGGCACCCAATTACCCCAACCAGTTCCAGCCTGATTTTCTCAGGTTGGGCATCCTCATTTATATCTGGCATGTCTGCATCAACATGATTCTCATCCTCAAAAATTTGTTCAGAGGGTATATCAAAATTTTATACCCGTATATTGGACCCTTTCTCCTTAAAATAAAGACACTGACGATTTTTATCCCATCTATATCCCATATGAGATAGAGTTGCCTTATTGAACTCTTGGGCAGCAGTAGGGGAGACAAGAGGGACAAGAGGAATAACAAGATTCTAAAACTTGATGATTCTCATTATTTGTGCAGTATATCCAAGGGCTATATTTTTCTGACTATTATGCATAAGAAACATGTGCTTAACGAAGTAATTTGGCCAGTTTAGGGGCACCCTATTTATCATAATATGAAAAAGATGAATATCTAACCTGTCTAGCCTAGAGTGGCCACCGGATCTTGGACGCAGTATATGAGAAATTATCCAGTGAAGTATTCTAGGAATGCTTTTGATTGTACCAGTGGTTATGGGCTCAAACTCACCTAGAGGTCTATCAAGTTTCAAAATTGAGGCTATGAAAGCTTCCTCATCATAGTCAGTATCAAGGCTTTGGTCATGAAAACTCTTCATTATTGACCTCCCAAACGGAATGCCAAAAATAGTCTGCCAGTCAGTTGCTTTAAATACATACCTTCTTGTTCCAATTTTAACTTTAAAACACCAACCTTTATTCGTTTCTAAACAAACATAGAAAACTCTTATAAAGTCCTCATGATAATCTTCTCTAACATTTAAAAAGAACCCTAATTCTTGAGCATCTAAAATATCACATACATTTGTGATATGAAGAGACAAAACATCAGCCTTGTTGAAGACATGAGGTTTCATAACCAACCTCGTTTTGAAGGATTGCTTAAATTCTTCAGTAATGGTAGGACGCATGATGGACAAAGCACTAGGAGGGATATCTGTAGCAGATCCATATGGTCCTGCACCAAGTTTTCCCTTTCCTTTTTTCTTTGGAGGCATTTTCTTTGTTGAAGAAGGGTAGTCAAGAATTTGGAGATGAGGGTTTTGGAAGATGAAGTGAATGATGAGAGTGACAAATGATGACTAGGGTTAACTGATATATGTAATGAATGATATAATTGGAAAGAGTTTAAAACATAAAATTGGGTAGATAGGTTGGCCTAACACAAATTAAAGGCATTAATTATCCTTATGTGTCGACACGAAACACGTATGTGTCGACACATCCTGTATTGAAGAATTGTTTTTAATGTTTTGCATCGACCCAAGAATCATACGTGTCGATCAGAAGTAACATGTGTCGACGTAAACCTTGATGTGTCGACCAGAAAAAAAATTTGATTTCTATTTTTATATTTTTCTTCAGTATGAGTCGACCCATAACTATATGAGCTGACTCATAACAGTAAATTTTGACAGAAGTGCAGTTTTCTACAAGTTCCTGTGAATAGTTGGATATGTTACCCATTTGCAATTATATGATTATGAAAAATAAATTATCTAAAGATGATTATGCATACATAATGATGTAATGCAATTTGCATATGTCAAGTTCAAACAATTTATGTAAAATGAATATATATATATATATATATATATATATATATATATATATATATATATATATATATATATATATATATATATATATATATATATATATATATATATATATATATATATATATATATAGACAATACTAATGGATCAATTAAGGTCAATTTATAAGTAATCAAGAATTCTTACAGAGAAAGTAGAGAGGAAAGATATTACCTCGGTTGATGAGATGTTAAAGACACACGTACAAAAGCTAAAAACACATCTCAACAACATGGTGAGATATAGATATAATTTAAGTACATGTATTATTAAGACATCAAGTAAGAGAGATCTAAAATCCCTAGCTCACGACGAATGTTGAAGAAAGGTTTCGTTGCTAGTGGTTTTGTAAAAATGTCAGCAAGTTGATTTTTAGTATCAACATGCTCAAACATAACCTCCTCCTTTTCAACATGATCGCGAAGAAAGTGATGCCTAATATCTATGTGTTTAGTGTGTGAGTGTAAAAAAGGATTCTTAGTAAGGTTTATAGCACTTGCGTTGTCATATTTTTTTGGAATGCGTTTTAATTGAATATCATAGTCTTGTAATTGTTACTTTAGCCATAAAATCTGAGCATAACAACTACCGGCTGCAACGTATTCAGCCTCAACCATTGACAAAGAAACAGAAACCTGCTTTTTGCTATGCCAACTCACTAGAGAGTTTGAAAACAAGTGACATGTTACACTAGTGCTTTTCCTATTTGACTTGCAACCTGCAAAATCAAAATCAGAGTAACCTACTAAACTGCAATCGCTTCCCTTGGAATACCATAGCCCATACTTAGATGTACTATTGAGATACCTAAGTATACGCTTGACATCTTTCAAGTGGGATTCCTTAGGATCCGATTGATATCGTGCACACATGCAAACACTAAACATGATGACAGGCCTAGATGCCGTAAGATACAAAAGGGATCCAATCATACCTCTATATTTCTTGACATCAACACTCTTACCATGTTCATCCTTTTCTAAATTCCAGTTGGTAGGCATAGGGGTCTCAATTGATTTTGAGTTGTTCATTCCAAATCGTTTAAGCAACTCTTTGCAATATTTTGTTTGACATACAATTGTGCCTTCATTGAGCTGCTTTATTTGAAGACCGAGGAAGTAGCTTAGCTCCCCCATGAGACTCATCTTAAATTCACCCTGCATAACCTTAGAAAATTCTTTGACCAAGTGTAGATTAGTTGAACCAAAAATAATATCATCTACATATATTTGAACTAAAAGAATGTGCTTTCCTTTACATTTAATGAAAAAGTGGTATCCACTTTATCTCTTGAATAACCATGATCAAGTAGAAATTTACTAAGTCTTTCATACCAAACCCGAGGGGTCTGTTTAAGACCGTATGAAGCTCGTTTTAATTTGAAAACATGATCTGGATATTCATTATTCTCAAAACCAGGAGGTTGTTAGACATACACCTCTTCATTTATGACTCCGTTTAGAAAAGCACTCTTTACGTCCATTTGGTAAAGCTTAAATTTTTTTGCACACGCATAAGCGAGCAAGAGACGTATAGCCTTAAGGCGAGCAACTGGAGCATAATTCTCCTCATAATCAATTCCCTCCTCTTGGTTATACTCTTGTGCCATTAAGCGTGCTTTATTGCGGATTATCACTTCGTTTTCATCAAGTTTATTTATAAAAACCCATTTAGTGCCTATGATATGATGGTCTTGCGGACGAGGGACAAGTTCCCAAACGTCATTTATTTTAAATTGATTGAGTTCTTCTTGCATGGCCATTAGCCAAAATTCATCAATCAAGGCCTCTTTGGCATTTTTAGGTTCTACTTGTGAAACAAAAGCGAAGTGATAACATAAATTACTTATCTTAGAGCGAGTCATCACTCCTTTTGAGATATCTCCCAATATGTTGTCAACGGGATGGTATTTTGAGGATTTCCAAGCTGGTGGAAGATCATTTACTTCTATTGACTCTTCTTCCTCATCTTTTGTATGGCTTGTATATTTTTCCTCCTCATCGTCAACTATTTTGGACTGATCAATTTCCTCAACAGTTTCCTTGAGTATGTCTTCTGAAGATACACCTGCACCATCAAGAGAAATACCTTTCCTGACATTTTTCGGATAAGATTCATCAAAAAAAACATGGACTGACTCCTCGACAGTAAGTAAACGCTTATTATATATTCTATATGCTTTACTTGATTGTGAGTATCCGAGAAAGATACCTTCATCTACTTTTGCATCGAATTTCCCAAGATTTTCTTTATCGTTATTCAAAACAAAACATTTACAACCGAATACGTGAAGATGTGACAAGTTTGGTTTTCTTCCTTTCAAAAGTTCATAAGGTGTTTTATCCAAAATAGGATGTATTAATATTCTGCTTAAAACATAACAAGCTGTGCTAATTACATCAACCCAAAAGTATTTTGGTAATCCACCCTCATTGAGCATTGTTCTTGCCAACTCCCCTAAAATGCGATTTTTGTGCTCCACAACTCCATTCTGCTGTGGAGTTCGAGGTGCTGAAAAGTTATGCTCAATACCATGCTTGTTACAATACTTATCAAAGAGATGGTTTTGAAATTCACCTCCATGATCGCTTCAAATTGTAATTACTTTTAATTCCATTTTGTTTTGGGATAGTTTTGCAAAACTCTTAAAAGCAGAAAAAGTTTCATCTTTGCTACGAAGGAATATAGTCCAAGTAAATATAGAGTAGTCGTCAACGATCACAAAACCATATTAATTTCCTCCTAGACTTTTATTCTAGAAGGTCCAAAGAGGTCCATATGGAGAAGCTCAAGGGGTCGTAAAGTGGAAATCATATTTTTAGATTTGAAAGAGACTCTCGTTTGCTTTCCCATTTGGAACGTGTCTCATAGGTGATCCTTTGTAAATTTTATCTTTGGAAGACCCACTACTAGATCCTTAGATACAACCTTATTAAGAAAATCAAAGTTAACATGCACTAGACGTCTATGCCAAAGCCAAGAATCATCATTCAAGGTGACAAGACACTTAGTGCTTGTTAATGATACATAAAAAAGGTCAAGCATATAGACGTTGTTTACTCTAATACCCTTAAATACAATATTTTGTTCAGTATTTTCAATTATGCAGCAAGTGTTTGTGAAAGTAACTTTATAACCCTTGTCACACAATTGGCTAATACTTAACAAATTATGTTTAAGCCCTTATACTAAATGGACATCAAAAATAGTAGTGGTAGATGGATTAACTACACTACCTTTACTGAGTATTGCTCCTTTGTTATTGTCTCCATAAGTAAAAAATCCCTTTTTCCTTGCTTTGAAGTCAATGAAAAGCGATATGTCATCGGTCATGTGCCTTGAACACCCGCTGTCTAGAAACCATCTTCTATCCACAAATGTAAGACACTTTTCCTGCAATATCAAAAGAGAGAGGTAGGTACCCAGTTTTTATTGGGTCCATGTGGGTAAGTGGTAACATGGTTGCCTTTAGGCCTCCATTGGTAAATGGCTTTAGGAACAAGAAATCTCCTAAAATTACATTTTTCAATGGTATGACCAAAACGACAACAATAATGACACAAACCATGATGATGATGTATTTTCTTACTTCTGCTCATTGAATCCTTAGGAATATTTTCAACAAAAGAATACTTTGCATATGGTGGATTCAACTTTTTCTTAAATATTCTAGGATCGACGACAAAAGTAATCTTGGGCTGTAAAGCTTTTTCCAATTTGGCATTAAGAGTTCTAACCTCTTGTTTCCAAATATGACAAACTTCACATTCTCTTATAGGAATACATCCTCTAACATCCTTATCCTTTGAACTTTCTGCAATACTAGCTTTTAGACATTTTAAGTCTTTTTCAGCTTTATAGACTTTACTCTCCAATAATGAGAATATTTGTTTATCGGAGGATAATCTCTTAAAAGCATCTTCGGATTTGTATTGCAGTTTTTCAAAAGCTATTTTTAGTCCAGAAAAAGACATAGAAGAAAAGTTGTTAGGATATGCTTGTCTTACTTGCTTGTCGTGGTTATCTTTCTTACGGTAGGACTGATTTTTGGTGTGTGCCATGAGACATAAATTTACAGTCTCATCACTATCACTTGAACTATCATCGTTTGATGAATCACTATCGTTTTCTCATGCAATGTAAGCTCTTCTTTGTTTGTTGAACTTCTTTGGTGAAGCTTTTCCTTTGTCCTTTTTCATCTTTGGACAGTCCGGTTTGTAGTGTCCAACTTTACCATAATTATAGCAAGGTCCTTTACTTCTTTGCTTTTTATTTTCTTCTTTCCTTGGCTCTTTGGATTGTTTTCTAAAGCTTATGAGATTCTTATCGGAGTGCTCGATTCCATTCTTTCGAATAAACCTATTGTATCTCCGAACAAAAAGTTTGATTTCTTCATCATCAGAATTTTCATCACTAGTTGAGTCATTATCATCTTACTCTTTGTTTGAGGACTTAGAGCTAGAAGCAATTAGAGCTATTGACTTCATCTCACCCTCCATATCTTTATTCTTCTCCTTCTTACTCTTGTTTTCATATTTTTCAAGACTTTGCAATTCTTGTTGATGTTCTTCCAGCTTTCCAAACAGAGTTGTAATGGTAAGCGTAGTGAGGTCATTGGCTTCCTTGATAGCTGTTACTTTAGGTTGCCATTCCCTGCTAAGACATCTCAGAATTTTATTAGTAGAAATTTCATTGGAAATAGGTTTTCCAAGTGCATTTAAACGGCTCACAAGATGAACGAATCTCTTTTCATATCAGAGACAGATTCTCCCTGTTTCATGCGAAAGAGATTGAACTATTGATTGAGTGTGTTGATGCGGGACTGTTTAACTTCAGTAGTGCCCTCATGGGAAATTTCTAAAGCATCCCACATTTCTTTAGCGGACGTGCAATGAGACACCCTATAATACTCATCAACACCAAGTGCTAAGATTATCATATTTCTGCCTCTCCAATCGCACGACCATTTCTTTTCATCTATTTCATTCCATTGATCCTCAGGTTTAGGTACTATTTCACCTACATCATTCCTCATGGTAATTTGAAAAAGACCATTCTTAATGGAAGTCCATACATTTCTGTCAAATGGAATTTATGTGTACTCGCATGCAGTCTTTCCAGTAGCCATAGTTTTCACCATTGAAAACAGGAGCTCTATTATACGCCCCTTTGGTTCAAAGGCCATAGCGTTACTAGTAGACACAAAGCACCAGCTAACCGGCAGTCTGATACCACTTGTTAGACGGTGTGGCAAGTGATCAAGAGGAGGAGGGGTGAATAGATCACCTCCTTATTATTCAAGGATTTAAAATCTTTTATCAAAGTTTGTTAAAAGCTTCGGAAAAGTAGTCCTGAATCAACTCTCGTCTATTTTGAACCGACTACTAGAAAACCGGACATGCGATAAACTTGCTGGATTTTATTAGTATGAAATAGATGAATCTTAAACACATATTACTTAACATTTTTAATGCACTTATCACTAGAACAATGTTTCCAATGAATTAAAAACTTGCAGGCAATTTTGTCAAACGGTTGGCGTATGCTTGTTTGATGATTAATAATGGTGATTTGATGAAAGTATTTAAACCACTATTTTATCATTAAACAGAAAATTAAGCAAGCTAATTGAATCACAAAAATTGCGAAAAATGTAAAGAGATAGAGAGAAAGAAAGAACAATACGCAGGCAGTTTGGTAAGGAAGTTATCCATTGTCGTCCTTGTGTGTGGGTACGTCTCCCTCTCAATTACAGAATTGAAATTGAGAACTCTTATAACAATTTTGTTGTATGTTTTAATACAAGGTTCCAATACACAGACAGACATAAATCCCTAAGATCTTATTCTTCTTGTAGGAACCTCCACTTGATATGAGCCTTATCAAGATTCCCTGCAAGATCCACAACCGATCCTCCGCTTCCATGACCTGTTTGCAAAAATCCCTCTGATTTCCAAACCCCTCGCTATGTCTGAATCCGACTTGTGTGATCGTGTCTAACAAACCCTCAAGAACACGCCCTTTCTTGAAGGACAAACCCCTTGGTTTTTCCTCTAAGCCCCCTTCACAATCTTCAACCCAGCTGAGATGCCTTGAATGCAGCTGAACGTTATCTCTTGATCTCTTGATCCAATTGAACAAAGATGTTTGATTTTCATTGTTGTTGTTGAATGAAGATGATGAAGATGAAGTATCTTTCAGGCTTCTTTCTGCTCACAATTGATGCACACAATTGTAATGATGTGTCATAACTTTTACTACTTAAAACACTTGCTTATATATGTAACATAAAATGGTTAGAGACAAAAAAATGTATTATGAGTCGATGCATGTTAGCATGAGTCAACTCGTGTTAGTTATGAAATACAGGATGAGTCGATACATGTTGTTATGAGTCGATGCAAGAAGATATTATGGCATATTACAGAACCAATTATTTTACATGAGTCGATGCATAACACGTATGTGTCGATACATACTGATTGAGCTTTTAATTTTTGAATACAAAATGTTTTATGAGTCAATGCATGATGTTATGTATCGAGGCATACAATTCAAAAATGTTTTCCAGGGACATCAACATATCATGTGTCGATGCATGATGTTTTTTATCAACACATACAAGTTTAAGGTTGTATTACAGGGGCATCAATATGTTATGTGTCGATGCATGAGGTTATGTATCGATGCATAATAGTTGAAGATAGCATTCCAGGGGCATCAACATGTTATGAGTCGATGCATAGCATGGATGTGTCGACTCATACTGAATCTGAATCGTTTTTATAATTCTTTGCTTGAGTAGGTGTCGATGCAAAACAGTTTGTGTCGACTCATAACAATGTTTTATGTGTAAAACACATTTTTAACTCATTTTAAACATGTTATACTATATTTTTATAATGCACACATGTAGATAACATTTATTGATTATTTCATATATATTTGCTATCATTCAAAACCAATTATGAAGGGGTTGCTCACAAGATAGCCTTGTACCATGCCTTGGAAGGTGTTTGTCAAGATAACTTCAAAAACAAGTCAAAGTCCATAAACATGTGATCTTGTACATCTAACTTATCCAAGCTTCCAAACATTTCCTATATAAATTAAGACATCATTTTCAAGCTAACACACATTTGGACAAGCCCTCAAGCTCCCTAAAAGTCCCTCAAACCAGAAATTGCAACACAAGCACAAAAATTTGCCATTTTTGATTTTTGAATTCAATCTCTCAATCTACTAGTGCATTTCTTGGCCTTTTGATTCCAAAAGTTTCTAAATATCATCCATAAACAATCCCACACCATGTTACAGTCCTGTAACACCTCCATCACCATCCACCATTTTCAAAAATAGTACCTTGCAACTTGACTTCTCCAGGACATTCCAGCCATCCATAGTTCAAGCTAAGGGTGGCATTAGCTTCCTGGGAACTTGAGGAAGCTAACCTGATCATCACAACAACTCGAATTAAGATCTAACTCAAAACACGATTTCCAGCTGCAAGGTGAGTTTTCTGACTTTTCATCTCATTAATAAGGCAGTGTTAGGCTTGCATTTTCAAACACAAAATATAGATATCATTTCCCTGAAACTGTACATATCCATAGATTTCATATATATGGACTGAGTAGAGAGAATTTTGGACCTGAACTTTCTGAAAAAATTAGGTTAAATTTGGTACCGTTCAAAATTCATGCTTGTCTTTGATTCATAGTTTTAATGCTTTACATTTCTGGAATCGTGATGAAATTTTCCATAACTTTCATGTTTACATTTTCCATTTTGGTTGAGAAATGAGTAAGTTGTAGTTGGTCTGGTTAGGCGTGAGGTTGAAGATGAAGTTCAGGTCATGGACTTGATTTGTAATATATATTTATGCTTTTGTTTATAATACCAGATGTATAGCCACCCCAGTGGTAAGGCAGCGCACATATTATATGAGGGGTGTGGGTTCAAGCCCTAGCGCTGCTGTAACACGATGGGAGAACAAACTTGGTTGTTTTTCATTTGATCGCAAATGTTGCGGTTAGCAAGATTCGCCACCGACTTTTCTTTTATCCAAAAGGAAAGGTTGAAAAGAACAGGAAATACCTTTGAGATATTTTCTTGAGTTCGGGGGGTAGATTATGAAAAGGGAAGGTATTAGCATCCTTTTCATCCGTAGTTATCTACGGGCTCTTAGTTGCTTGCTAGATTACTTGCTTTTGTTTGAAAATATGCTTTGTGTGGTTTTTGAAAGTATTTTGAAAAGGCGCCATCGTTTAGGCAAACTTTGTAATGATTCTCGTTCGTAAGAATGTATACAAAGTGTTGATTTTTTGCAAATGTTTCAAGTTTGAAAGGTGTTTTGAAAGTGTTGGTGTTTGTTTTGAAAATAGAAAGGATGTATTTGGTTTGAAAATGAGCAAGAAACTAGGAGCATTTTACCTACTTAAAAGTATTTCATGTTTATTTCCTCTTTCCTTTGACATTGTTGTGTTACCATTGATTTGGTAAGAAACCCTATCTTTGGATGTAAAAAGGGACAGGCAAGGATCATCATATAGCCATGATTAGCAATGTTGTAAGGTATCTTAGCATTTTCTTTAAGGGACTAAGATCATTTTTGAAAGGAAACTTTGATAGCGTCATCGAGGGACTATGATCTTGTATTTTTTATTGCTTTTGCTAAGATACCCCACATGCATAATATGGCCATTTTCATAAAGAAACAAGTGGATTTACCCTAAGGGTGTAAGTGTGCAAGTGTATTGATTTACATGCATTATTTTGTCTTTGAATTAGAGTTTTCTAAGCATTGATTTTTATCTTTTCATACAAACCCTAATTTACTAGCATTTATATATAAAGCATTAAATTGCGGAAAATAAAAATACTAAGTTATTACATCAATAGGGGAGGGGGTGTACAAATTTACAAATTGGGAAATTGCAAGAAAATTAAATCTAAATAATTATTACAACCATATTGAATATTGTACAAAATTAAAAATAAAAATGCAAGAATGTAAATGAAAAAAAGAGATGATTTTTGTTTGGATTTTTATTTGTTAAGAAAGATAATTTTGACCTAATTAACTTAAAAGAAAAATAATTAGCTAGAATAAGAAAATTAAAGTTAACTTAATAAACAAAGAAATTAATTTAATTAAAGAAAACAAGTTTTTTAGGGTTTTGTTTGTGAAAAGTTTTAATTAAGTTAAACTAGATAAAAATTAATTAATTAAAAGAAAAACCTAGGTTCTAAGTTAATTTTTAATAATAATAAAAAAAAGAAAACTTGGTTCTAATATTAATTTATTTTGAGGGAAAAAATAAATTAATTTCTTTTAAGAAAATATTTTTAATGTGTGAAAATAAAAATCAAAATCCTAAATTCTAATTAACTTACAAATTAATTATCAAAAATCAAAGGTGATTAAAATAAATTTATTTTTATGTTCAAAATTAATTTAATTAAATAAAAACCTAAATCTATTTTTCAATGATTTTTTATGATTTTTGGTATTAAGTAAAATAATTAAAGTGAAATAATGGTATAAAAAATAAAAAGAAATGGGCCATGTGACAAAAGTGAGCAGGGGGTGGAAGGTCAGCAAAAACAAAAAGCCCATCAAAGGAGGCCTAGGTGCTGGCTGAAACAAACAAAAATGAGAATAATATGTGAAAATTTCAAAATGGCAGCGCTGGGGCTCGAACCCACGCCTTCTGCATAATACGTGTGATGCCTTACCACTAGGGTGACTATACATCCAGTGTTTAATACCAAACCATTGTATTATATTTTAAGACACTTCTTGAAGACAACTTCATCTTCAACCTCACGCCTGCCTGACCCCCTGCATCTCATTCATCTCTCAACCAAATTGACAAATGTGAACATGAAACTTGTGGCAAATTCCATCACGATTCCAAAAATGTAAAGCATTAAAACTATGAATCTAAGACAATCATGAATTTTAAAGAGTACCAAATTTAACCTAAATTTTCTAGAAAGTTCAGGTCCAAAATTCTCTCTACTCAGGCCATATAAATGAAATCTATAGATACGTACAATTTCAAGACAATGATATCTACATTTTATCTTCACAAATGGAAACCGAATGATGCCTATATGAAGAGTTCAAAAGTCAGAAAACTCATCTTGTTAGAGGGTATCATGTTTTGAGTTTGAGCAGCTTTCAATGAGTCCTAGTGATTGGGTTAGCTTCCTCAAGTTCCCAGGAAGCTAATGTGATGCTTGGCTTGAGCTGAAAGTGGCTGAAGAGTTCTGGAGAAGTCCACTTGTAGACCCCTGTTTTTGAAAATGGAACTTGATGATGGAGGTGTTACAGTTAGGCAAAAGGACTTTGGATAGTTTGTATTTGATATTTAGAAGCTTTAGGAACCAAAAGGCTTGGAAACGCATGAGGGAGATTTGAGTTTCAAGTTTTTGGTCAGATTCTACAACAATGGAGTTTTGTGATACAGTTCTGAGTTTTTGTGTATTTTGGAGCTTCTGTATTCGTGTGTTTTGATGCAAATGACTTGTGCATAAGTAAGGAAAAGGTTGTGAGGCTTGAGAGGGTCAGAATCACGCAAGTACAAGTTATGGGATTTTGCTTGTTTTTGAAGAAAAGTGAAAATGTAGTTTCAAGACAAAGTACCAGCATGGGTTGAGTTGTTTAGAGACTTTAGACAAGTTTTTTTTTTGGGTTATAGGTTGTGTGTGATCAAAAGAAAACAATTGCAAAGCTCAAGAACTGATTTTGTGGTTAAAGCAACTTTACTAGAATGGAATGGTTACTTTCTTCTTAAAATGGAAATAAGCATGGGAAATGCATTGAATGCTTGAGTTGAAGCCTCTAACAGCTGTGAAAACATTTAATTATGGAGTTCCTAACAAGTTTGAGGCCTGCAAAGCAAAGATTGTGCATCCTAGCATGGATTTGCATTCTTGTTCATCATGAAATTGACCTATAATTCAAAAATGAAATGCCAACTTCATGCCTTCGATTCTCCTTGCTCAAACATGATCTCAAGGAGTTCTTGGAAATTTTAGAAAGCTTGTATTTTTCTATACAACCCCTCTTTGAATCACTTTTGAAAATTCCCCTTGGAACTATGTGAAAAATTTCCATGAAGTTAGGTCAAAATCCTGCCTAAACTAGGGAAACTTTTTCACTAAGTGTTTAGTTTCATGAACATGTATTCACAAAATCATAACTTGAAATCCATGCATTTCTAGGAGAAGTTGTGTAAATAAATGTTTTAGATCTCAATGAGATCTACAACTTTCATGTTGAAAGTTTCTTTTTAATCATCTTGCATCATCGTGAAAAATTGGCTCAAAGTTGTAAAAAAAAATGAAGTTTTCAACACTTAGAAAAATTTCTAAGTTTGGAAACTTTGACTTTTCAAAATGAAATTTTGAATTTTTGATTTCTTGATGAACAAGTTTCATATTTTGACATGTTTTGATGAATTGTGATCTTTGACACTTGATTTTGACTAAAAAGTCAAAGTTTGACTTTTCAGTGTACAATTGACTTTTGATCAGTTGACTGAAAATCAACTATCAATCAAATGACTTTGAGAAATGTTTTGAGTCATTCCAATAGGTAAAAATGATGCAATTTAAACCTTGAGATCATGTCTCAAACCAATTAACCATTTGGTAGGTCAAAAATCAGAAATTGCCCTTTCTCAGTCAAAACCCTAATTTTGACCATTTTTCCCTTTTGATGATCTGATCAAATTTATTGAGGAATTATTGAGGAATTAGGTTTCAAAATGATTCAATTGAAACCTTGAGATCATTTCTCAAACCAATTAACCATTTTCTAGGTCAAAAATCAGAAATTGCCCTTTCTCAATCAAAACCCTAATTTTGACCATTTTGCCCTTTTGATGATCTAATCAAATTTATTGAGGAATTATGGTCCAAACTTGATAAATTGACATATAGGAGTTCATAATGTTGATATGGATCAAAAGTTATGAAGTATGACTGTAAATTGACCACAGTTGACTTTTCCCCCAATACAATTGATTTTTAGGTCAACTGATCAATTGACTGAGCAAAAATGTGATCCAAGACTTGAAACTTGGCATGAGCAATCTTGAGGGTCTATAATGATACTTGAAAGTCATATGAGGCATTAGAAATTCAATTATCCTTGTGCAATCTCAAACCCTAATTCCAGTCACCAATGCTTAATGAGGTGTCTTGAGCTGATCAGCCCTTGTGCAGTTTTGGACCAAAGGAGATCTAGTGAGAAAATGCTTGATAAATGAGAGGGTAAATTTTCGGGTACAACAATTACCCCTGTTCAATCTTCTTAGACTTGAAGAGTTAGATTTGAGGATCCGCCATTCGTGACTTGAAGGTGGAAGATGATTGAATACTAGAGTGCCCGGAAATTTGCACTCGAAGATGGATTGTGAATGGGCTTATAGATGCCATTTGGAGGAATGAATGAGATTTGTCGGAGATGGGCTTGTAGATTCCATCCAAATATGACTGTTGACAAAAAATAGACTAAGCCTGAACTTGAATTCAACTAGAAACGAATCAGAATAAATCTTTGGAGCGATTTATCTGAAACTAGCAGAAGCCTTGTATGTTGTTTGGACTGGGAATAATTAGAATATATCTTGGAGCAATTTATCTGAACCATAAGTGTTCATTTGGAAAGCATCAGGATAAACTGTTGAGAGGTTTAGACTGAACCAAAAGAGGTTTTGAATATTCTTTAACTAGAGAGAATCAGAGTAGATCTTTGAGCGATTTATCTGAACCAGAGAAAGTGTCTACTAAGAAAGAATCAGAATAAATCATTGAGAGATTTATCTGAACCAGCAGGGATTTGGAGAAGAATCAGAATAAATCATTGAAAGATTTATCTGAACCAGAGAAAGCGTCTGCAGGAAAGAATCAGAATAAACCGTTGAGAGATTTAAACTGAACCAACATGGATCTGGAGAAGAATCAGAACAAATCATTGAGAGATTTAAGCTGAACCGGCAGGGATCTGGAGAAGAATCAGAACAAATAATTGAGAGATTTATCTGAACCAGAGAAAACATCAGTGGGAAAGAATCAGAATAAAACATTGAGAGATTTAAACTGAACCGGCAGGGATCTGGAGAAGAATCAGAACAAATCATTGAGAGATTTATCTGAACTAGAGAAAACATATATGGGAAAGAATCAAAATAAATTGTTGAGATTTAAAATGAACCGGCAGGGATATGGAGAAGAATTAGAACATATAATTGAGAGATTTATCTGAACCAGAGAAAACATCTGCGGGAAAGAATCAGAATAAACCGTTGAGATTTAAACTGAATCGGCAGGGGTCTGAAAGAAATATCTAGTATGTAGATGGTTGACCAGTCCTTTCTTGGGGATTGATCTGTAATTGACTTGTTGAAAATTTAACGATAATTTTCTGTTGATTGATCTTTCCTGAAAAGATGAAAGGTTAGTTGCATGCAATGTCATGATGTATGAAATGCATGGTACAATGATGTTCTCAAAATAAATGAGATCGTGTTGTATGTATCTATGTTGTTAATGTTATGACGTATGGATGTAATGTATGGACACAATAATTGTTATGCCGTAGTGTTGTTGGAGTCGGGGAAAATAAATCCCTGAGTACCGCTGGGAATGATGAGTGTAAGTCTTCGTATTTTGAAGTTGAAGTGTTGATGAGTTTCCATTTGTTAAAGAGATAAACTCTGTTGTGGAAGGGAAATGTTGTGCATTGCTCGTGGACCTTGTGAAAACCTGTTGGGGAATCCCGAGAAACTGGGCGACTTTTCCCTGGGGAATATTTGGAGTGTTGACTGGAAGTTTTGTTTTGTCGGGGATGCGAGAGCACTTGATACCACTAGGCTGCATATTGGAGATACATTAGCGATCCTATAGTGGGATGTCTCGTTTTCCGCTCTTGCTGGAAAAGTATCTGCGGGGGCTTTTACAGAATAGTCTAAAGACACTATCCTATTTCTTAAAGCCATTAGTGATTGTATTTCTATTTTCTATTCCTCTTTTTTGTTTATTTGTAAACAGTAGTCACGTTCAAATGCATATGTTCAAAAATAGTCATTGGACGTTTTCGCAAACAAAACACGTAAATAAAAGAAAAACGGATAGTTTTGCACTTTCAAAGGGATATCTTTGTATTAACTTGAATAAGTATTGTACAATGAGACGAACATTCTAGTAAGAGAATATCGTCGTAAAAAATGAAAATTGATACAAAGAAAAGATAGCTATGTGAAATAATCCCATGGGGTTCCCATTCTGCTATAGCCTTCATGTGTCTAAGCGTCTCATCCACTTGCGGCCTTGTCCGAAGTTGATTGAATTGATTAGAACCGTTTAAGTTTGTCAGTCGATGCTAAAGGTTGTCTGTAAGGTGATCCAACGGGACATAGTCATACGGTTTAATTCCCTAACTTTTTCCTGGACCTCCCTTTCGGGTTTTCAGTCCACCGGGATACCCTTTTTTCCCAAGTCGCCCTTTCAGGTTTTCAACTTGCTGGGTGTACAAATTTTTTTTGTTTTATCCCTAATTTTTGCCCGAACCTTTTTTTGGTTCGTCGGGATGCCCTAATTTTTGCCTAGGCCAGTCGACCTAGCGTGTCTTTATTCATGCGTAGTATCTTTTGACTATGTCCGCGTTCACAGTGTGCGGAAGGTCGTTGCCATCCGTAGTGGTTAAGATCATTGCTCCACTAGAGAATATGCTTTTGATCATAAACGGTCCTTCATATGTAGGAGACCATTTTCCCCTGGGATCACCTTATGGAAATATGATACGCTTGATTACCAAATCACCAACCTGATATACCTGACGTCTGACCTTTTTGTTAAAAGCTTTGATCATACGTTTTTGGTACATCTGACCATGACAGGCAGCCGTAAGCCTCTTCTCATCAATCAAGTTCAACTAGTCAAGTAGAGTTTGAATCCATTCATCTTCATTCAGCCCTGCATCCTTTAAGATTCTCAGAGAAGGTATTTGGACTTCAATTGGTAGAACAACTTCCATGTCGTATACCAAGGAGAAAGGAGTTGCCCATGTTGATGTACGTGTTGTGGTACGATAACCATGGAGAGAAAATGGTAACATCTCATGTCAGTCCTTGTAGGCCACTGTCATTTTTTGTATAATCTTCTTGATGTTCTTATTTGCATCCTCGATAGCGCCATTCATCTTTGGCCGTTAAGGAGAAGAATTATGGTGTTGGATCTTGAATTGCACGTATAGTGTAGTGATCATAAGATTGTTGAGATTCGTACCATTGTCTGTGATGATTTTCTCTAAGACACCGTACCGATAGATGAGATTCTGTTTGATGAATCAAGTCACAACATTCTTGGTAACAGAAGCGAAAGAAGTTGTCTCAACCCACTTTATGAAATAGTCAATGGCCACCAAGATGAAGCGGTGTCCATTAGAAGCTGTAGGTTTGAATTCTCCAATCATATCGATTCCCCACATCGCGAATGTCTAGGGAGCAGTCAGGATGTTTAGAGGAACTGGAGGCACATGCACTTTGTCAGCATAGATCTGACATTTGTGATAGGTTCGTGCATGCTGATGGCAATCTGCTTCCGTGGTAGACCAGTAGTACCCCACCCGTAGGATCTTTTTAGCTATTGTAGGCCCACTAGAATGGGTGTTGTTGTACCCCAAAATTTGCCCTCTCACTTATCAAGAATTTTCTCACAAGATCTCCTTGGGCTCAAGACTACACTAGGGTTTGATCAACTTAAGACACCTCCTTAGGCACTGATGACCAAAATTAGGGTTTGAGTTTGCACAATGATTTTTTAACTATCAATGCTT
This sequence comes from Vicia faba, assembly GCA_948472305.1. Classification (NCBI taxonomy): domain Eukaryota; kingdom Viridiplantae; phylum Streptophyta; class Magnoliopsida; order Fabales; family Fabaceae; genus Vicia; species Vicia faba. The sequence continues at coordinate 1,311,171,409 of OX451738.1, read as the reverse complement.
CATATGACTTTCATGAACCATTATGGACCCCCAAGATTACTCATGTCAAGTTTCAAGCCTTGGATCACACTTTTGATCAGTCAATTGAACAGTTAAACTAAAAATCAACTATATTAGGGAAAAAGTCAACCATGGCCAATTTACAGTCAAACATCATAATTTTTTATCCACATCAACATCTTAAACCCATATGTATCATTTGATCATGTTTGGACCACAATTCCTCAAGAAGTTTGATCAAATCTCTAAAAGGGCAAAATGGTCAAAATTAGGGTTTTGACTAGGAAATGACAATTTCTAATTTTTGACCTAACCAATGGTCAATTAGTTTAAGGAATGATATCAAAGGTCCAATTGCATCATTTTGACCTAATGACATGGTTTCAAACATTGCAAGCCCATTGGATTGACAAATGAATTTTGCAGTCAACTGATCAAAAGTCAACTGTATACTAAAAAGTCAAACTTTGACTTTTTGGTCAAATTTAAGTGCCAAAGATCACAATTAATCAAAACATGTCAAAATATGAAACTTATTCATCAAGAAATCAAAAAGTCAAGATTTCATTTTGAAAAGTCAAAATTTCTAAACTTAGAAAATTTTCTAAGTGTTGAAAATTCATGTTTCCTCATAATTTTGAGCCAAATTTTCACCATGATGCAAGATGATTCAAAATAAACTTCCAACATGAAAGTTGTAGATCTCCGTGAAATATACAACTTTTAATCACAGAACTTCTTACAAAATTTCTTGGATCTCAAGTTATAATTTTGTGAACATGGGGTCATGAAACTAAACACTTAGTGAAATTTTGCCCTAATTTTGCCAGGATTTTGACCTAACTTCATGGCACTTTTTCATATAGTTCCAAGGGGAATCTTCAAAAGAAATTCAAATATTGGTTGTAGAGCACATTTCAAGCTTTACAAAATGTCCAAGAACTCCTTGAGATCATTCTTGAGTAGGGAGAATCGAAGAGATGAAGATGGTGTTTTGTCACTTGAATTACAAGGCATTTTGTGATGAACAAGAATTCAATTTCAAATCTATGTTGCACAATCTTGTTTTGCAGGACTCTAAACCTCAAGATCTCTCCATAATCAAAAGATTACACTTGCTTTTGAGCTATTATCCAAGTGTTTCAAGCATTGTCTAAGCCAATTTGCCATTTTAGGAAGAAAGTTACCATTCCATTCTTGAAAAGTTGCTTTAATCAAAAAGTCAACTTGTCTTGAGCTTCTAACTTGTTCTTTCTTCACACACAACCCGTATAAACCAAAAGCAAGGTGTCTAAGTCCTGAAGAAGCTCATGACATGCTTGTACAATACTTGAGATTTGTCATTTCACTTTTCTTAAAAAGCAAGTTATAGAGCCATAACCCTATAACTCAGAAGCCTTGAGTGATTTTGTGCTCTAATCTTTTCCATACATATTAACAAGTCAATTGCAATACAACACACATTTTCACAAGTCCTAAAGCACTCCCAAGCATCTTGCTGCACAGAACTTCCCAAACTTGACAGTTTTGAGCAAAAACTCACCATCTCCATTTCCACTCGTGCATTTTGAAAACTAATCATCCAAACACCTCCCATACATCATATCAAAGTGATCCAGACCCTCATTTCCTAACTGTAACTCCTCCATCATCATCCACCATTTTCAAAACTGAAGCTTGCAACTTGACTTGAGTAGAGAATTCCAGCCATCCTCAAAGCAAAGTAGGAGTTGGAACACATTCAAGGAGGTCCAGGTAAGCTATAGAAATTATCAGGCCATCACAAAGGTTGCTCAAACTCTATACACGACTCCAACTGCAAGAGGTAAGTTTTCAAACTTTTATCTCTTCATACATGCATCATTTGAGTTTGATTTGTGAAGATAAAATGTAGATACCATTGCCATGAAGCTGTACATATCCATAGTTTACATTTATATAGCCCGAGCTTAGAGAATTTTAGGGTTGAAGTTTTCTTTAATTTTTAGGTTTTGAATTAGGGCTAGAAAAATTCTCATTCATCTTTGATAGTTAGCTTAAGTTGTTTATATGTTTGGATTCGTGGGAAAAAATGCCACAACTTTCATGTTTGAACTTTTCATTGTTGTTAAAAGATGAAAAAGATACAGGTCCTTTGGCTGGAGGTTGAAGATGAAGTCTTGAGAACATGTTTTGCCTTACATATTTATTGTTTCATTTGTATTAACGGATGTATAGCCACCCTAGTGGTAAGGCGGCGCGCTGGTAATCAGGAAGTCATGGGTTCGAGCCTCAGTGCGCGCTGCCTTTTGCTTTTTCTCATTTTTACATTTTTTTGTTCTTTCCAGCGCATGGGCTTTCCTCCTCCTGGGCCTGATTTTTTTCTTCTAACATTCCTCCCCCCTGTTTCATATTTGCACCCTGGCCCAATTTAATTTTATTTCTTCATTTTTTGTTTTATTTATTTTCTCAAATATATTTTCTAAATACAAAAAATGATAAAAATGCAAAAAAAATGATATTTTATATTTTGACTTATTTCACTTTATTTTTCCATAAATAAAAATATTTTTTATTCTTCGTACTTTGTTTATTTATTTAAGTAAATCTTATAAACTTAATTAATATTGTATTATTTATTTATTTTTTCTTCGCACCATTTAAAATATATTATTTTAATACCAAAAGGACTAAAAATATTTTATAATGCTATAAATACTTTCAAGATAAAAAATGTCAAAAAAATACTTTTCTTAATCTTATTTTATTTTGATTAATTAATAGAATTAGGGTTTTCACCTAAAATCTTTTCTCAATAATTTCCAAACTTAATAAACTATTTTCTTTATTTTATTAGGTTAAGGTAAAATTCCTTTTCATAAAACACCAAACAAAATATCCATTTTCTTCACATTTATCTTCTTGCCTATTTAATTCATCTTGTGTATTATTTATTTCAATTCTTGTATAAATTCAGTTTGGTTGTAATAGACTAATTAAGGTTTAATTTCTTGCAATCCTCATTTGTAATTTGTACACCCCCTTCCACAAATATTGTAATAGAGTAGTAACTTTAAATTTCGCAATTTTTCGCTTTTATATAACATGCTAGTAATTAGGATTTGTATGGAAAGACTAAAATCAATACTTAGCAAAACCTTAATTCAAGACAAAAAACAAGCATGAAAACAACACACTTGCACACAAGCACCCCTTGGGTTATTCTACTTGGTTTCCTTATACAAAATGGCCATATTACGCATGTAAGGTATCTTAGCAAAAACAAGCAAATACAAGATCATAGTCCCTCAATGACGCTATCTAAGTTGCCTTACAAATGATCTTAGTCCCTAAAAAAGAATGCTAAGATACCTTGCAATATTTCTAATCATGGTTATATGATGACCCACGCCCGTCCCGTTTACATCCAAAGATAGGGTTGCTTGTCAAATCAATGGTAAGACAACAATGTCAAAGGAAAAGAAAATGAACAAGAAAGACATTTGAGTAGATAGATTGCTCCTAATTCTTGATCCATTTCAAAACAAACATCCTTTTTATTTTCAAAAAAACAACACCTACACATTTCAAAACATCTTACAAACTTGAAAACATTTTCAAAAGATCAACATCTTTGTATACATTATTACGAACGAGAATCATTACAAAGATTGCCTAAATGATGGCCTCTTTACAAAATACTTTTAAAAACCACACCAAGCACATTTTCAAACAAAAGAAAGTGATCTAGCAAGTAACTAAGAGCCCATGGAAAACCATGGAGGAAAAGGGTGCTAATACCTTCCCTTTTCATAATCTACCCCCCGAACTCAAGAAACAATCTCAAAGGTCTTTCCTGTGCTTTATCACCTTTCCTTTTGAATAAAAGAAAAGTCGGTGGCAACTCTTGCTAACCGCAACATTTGTGATCAAACGCAAAACCCTCAAGTCAGTTCTCCCACCGTATCACAGGTGCCAAAAGGGCCTTCATGTAGATAAGCCATGATCTTGTCTGCCTCAACCTTGTCTATGCAACGAAGCAAAGTAGAGTCGTGGTTGCGCTTGTAGAGAATGCCATTACTGAGGGAAGAACTTATCAGAGAATCTCCTCAAGAACTTCTTATCATTGACTGAAGCTCCCTCCGGATACTCTTGGGCCTCGAGATACCTCTTAACTTCATGGAACCAAGGCTTGTCCACTATTTCTTCAGTATCGATCTTGTGACAGTAAGCTGGTGCATCCATCCGCTCAATGGTGATCTGGGGAGCCTCGTTACCCCACTTGAGTTTAAACATGGATGGCATAGTGGCTAGCGCATTCGCTAGTTGATTTTCCTCGCGTGGAAAATGCTCAAAGGTAATATCCTTAAAATGTGGGATTAATGTCAACACATGTTCTTTGTAGGGGATGAGATTAGGGTGCTTCGTGTCCCATTCTCCTTTGATCTGACTGATGACTAAGGCTGAATCTCCAAATACACTTAAGGACTTGATTCCCAAATTTATGGCAGCTTTGAGACCCATAATACACACTTCATATTCCGTCATATTATTGGTACAGTTGAAACAAAGTATTGCAGTGAAGGGAGTATGACATCCTTCAGGGGATATGATCACAACAAATATTCCACTGCCGAGCACGTTGGAATCCCTGTCAAAAACCAAGGTCTATCGGGATCCTTGTTCAGGTTCGTCATATGGTCTGAGTTCTTCATAATTGTTTACCATCATGATGTCTTCATCTGGGAATTCGAATTTCATGGACTGGTAGTCATCCACAGCCTGATGAGCAAGGTGATCGGCTAGCACACTGCCCTTTATTGCTTTTTGGGTAGTGTACTGAATGTCGTACTTAGTCAGGATAATCTTCCATCTTGCTATTCTCCCAGAGAGGGCAGGCTTCTCAAATATGTATTTAATTGGATCCATCTTGGATATCAATATGGTAGTATGGGTCAACATATACTGTCTTAGCCGGCGAGCAGCCCATGCCAGAGCGCAGCAAGTTTTCTCGAGCAGTGAATATCTGGTTTCATAGTCGGTAAACTTTTTGCTCAGGTAGTATATTGCATGCTCTTTTCGGCCAGACTCGTCATGCTGCCCCAACATACACCCCCATTGAATTTTCCAAGACAGTTAGATACATGATCAAAGGTCTTCCCTCGACTGGTGGTATCAAGACAGGAGGCTCTTGAAGGTATTCTTTGATCTTGTCAAAGGCAGCTTGGCATTCATCATTCCATCTGACTACTTGATCTTTCTTCAATAATTTGAAGATTGGTTCACAAGTAGCGGTTAGGTGAGAAATGAATCTTGCAATGTAGTTTAGCCGTCCTTAGAATCCTATGACTTCCTTCTCGGTGCGAGGAGCAGGCATTTCTTGTATTGCTTTCACCTTGGCAGGGTCCACTTCGATACCTTTACCGCTGACAATGAAGCCTAGGAGTTTACCGGACCTCACCCCAAATGTGCGTTTATCTGGATTCAACCTTAGCTTGTACTTCTTTAGCCTTTCAAACAGTTTCTGCAAATGGTCAAGATGTTCCTGTTCAGTTTTAGATTTAGCTATCATGTCGTCCACATAGACCTCTATTTCGTGATGGATCATATCGTGAAATAGAGCTACCATGGCACGCTGATAAGTTGTCCCAGCGTTTTTCAACCCGAATGGCATAACCTTGTAACAGAACGTGCCCCATTGTGTGACGAAGGTCGTTTTCTCCATGTCCTCGGGTGCTATTTTTATTTTATTATAGCATAAGAAACCATCTATAAATGAGAACACTTTATGCTATGTGGTATTGTCAACCAGAATATCGATATGGGGAAGTGGGAAATCGTCCTTAGGGCTTTCCCTATTCAAATCTCTGTAATCCACACACATGCATACTTTGCCGTCCTTTTTAGGCACTAGAACAACATTGGCGACCCATTGTGGATAGGAGGTGACGGCTAAGAATCTGGTGTTGAATTGTTTCATGAATTCAGTCTTGATCTTCTCTGACATGTCTGGCCGCATGCGACGAACTTTTTGTTTTACCAGAGGGCAGTCTTCTTTTGTCGGTAGACGGCGGACCACGATATCAGCGTCAAGTCCTGGCATGTCTTCGTATGACCAGGCAAAGACCTCAACATAGTCATGTAGTAACTGAGTTAAGCGCTTCTTGACACTGGGTTCCAGATTGGCTCCTACCTTGGCTTCTTTCTTGTCCTCTTCGGTACCTAAGTTAACTATGTCAACCAGTTCTTCGTGGGGCTGTATGGTCCTTTCTTCCTGTTGTAGTAACCTGGCTAGTTCCCCTGGCACTTCACAATCTTTCTCACCTTCGTCTTTGGCTTGGTATATTGAGTTTTCAAAGTCACAATAGGCCATAGGAGAATCGTTACCCGTGGGATCCTGAGTGGTTGTGGATCTGCATTTTGACATGTGAGTGTGTGTAAGAGCACAACTATCATTGAAAAAATAAATATGTAGAAAAAGAAAAACAAAGAGCGTAAAGTTTGCATGCAAAAACACCCATGATTCATTAATGACATATGAAAATGAAGTAACAACCCTTACAAATGGACCGTTGTGCCTCAGGTAAGACACAAGGTTTTAAAAGTCTCAAATGTTTAATTATTACAAGTCCGACAAAAATTTAAAGACAATCATTGTTGGATAAAAGTAATTGGGAAAAAATCTTTGGCTTCCCAGTTGTTGAGTCCTCCGCTGATTGTTGGGAAAATCCATTCTTCCAGGTCACAGCCGTCATCACTATCCTCCAATGTGTTGACTCCACGTATCTGAAGGAGTTCTGGTGACTAACCATATATTCCTCCTCTCCATGGACAGTGATGATTTTTCCATTGGTTGGGTATTTCAGCATCTGATGTAATGTAGAGGTGACGGCACCAGCGTCATGAATCTAAGGTCGGCCCAATAAATAGGAATAGGAAGGGAGAATGTCCATCACATAGAAAGTTGAATCAAATGTCTGAGTTCCAACTTTTATGGGGATTTCCACCTCCCCTTGCACCATTCTATTTGAACCGTCGAAGGCCCTTACCACTATGTTGCTGGGTTTTAAGGTCAATCATTCACAATATAGTCTATCCAGAGCCTTCTTAGGTAGCACATTCAAAGATGAACCAGTATCAACCAGGACATGGGCCAAAGTAGTTCCCCTGCATTCGGCAGAGACATGCAATGCTTCATTGTGTTTCCTCCCTCTAGGTGTCAGGTTAGCATCAGAAAAACCCAAACCGTTATCAGTGGTCAAACTGGCCACACAGTCTTTGAATTGGTCAACAGAGGTTTCTTGTGGCACATGGGCAGTTTTAAGAAATTTCACCAAGGCCTTCGCATGAGCCTCAGAGCACAACAGTAAAGACAGCATACATATATTTGAAGGAGTCTGCCCTAGCTGTTCGACTACATTATAGTCGCTTCTCTTTATAATTTTCAAAATTTCTTCCATCTCCTACTTTGAGGCCTCTGGGATAGATACTAATTGCGCCTTCATCTTGACAGGTTCAACCAAAATGCCTTTTCCCCGAGTCTCGATCGACTCGTTGATAGGGATGTCAGTAAGGGTAACCATAGGAACTGTAGTAGTAGTGTCAACAGGAACAAAAGCAGGGATGATCACAAGACCGATAATAGTTTTCGGAGGAGAAATCTCAGGGGAGAAAACTCTTCCACTTAGGTTTATTTTTCTGGTTCCCACAATGTTGCCGATGTTGGGGTCAACCCTCTTAAAAACTGATTCTTCACCAGCCAGCTAATCCTGCTTGACACTGTGATAGTAGACGTCTCCCCAATAGTTCCATGGGACAATTTTATCTGAGGAGTATGGGATCGGCCCTGGCATAGTAATTATCAGTGGAGTCACCTTCGGAACAGATGTAATCCTAACAGGTCTTTTGGTGGAGACCCTAGAAGGATTGGCGGAAATGGTTACTATTGAAACATCCTTGTAAGAAATGGTTGGAACGGGAGTCTTTTCAAACAAAATCTCTTTGTCATCCATCAGGCGTTGGACACCTGCTTTCAATAAATGACAACCAGTTGGTAGGGATAAACAGAGGTGGCAGCCTTCACCACAACCCGGAAATTAACATGCCTTCAATAGGTTCCTCTTGATGGTCAGGAGAGAAGTAACAAGCTTATTAACAACAGTAACAAACACATCATCTTCAACAGCGTTAACATCACGGTCGTGCTTGGGCATAGGAGCGGTGATAACACTTGGAATCTCAGGAGCATCAAATTCAATTTCTTTTGCCTCGAGAAGGTCTTGCACCTTGTTTTTCAATATCCAACAGTCATTTGTATCATGACATGTACTTTCTGAATGATAAGCACAATGGGCATTTGGGTTGTAACGGGGAGAGGCAGTGTTGGGATTCTTCGGAGCTTCCCGCAAGGGTACCACATTAGATCTCAACAAATGTGTGAATACTTGAGACATCGTCATATTTATCCTGGTAAATTGTCTTACTGGTCTTTCTGTTCTAGGCTGGTTGTTCCTTTGTTGGGTAGGTGCAGGCTTAGGGATCATGACGGCCCCTACCATTGGACCGAGTTCAGTTCTGTCCTGATTACTTTGATGGTATGTAGCACCAACCTCTTTCTTACCAATGAATGGTTTTCTCACGACACTGGAGGATGTGTCCTTTTGGATCTTCCCACTCTTAATCCCAGCTTCCACTCTCTCCCTGGTCAAGATTAATTCAGTGAAGCCGGCTGAGGAGATTCTAATTAGATGATTAAAGAAAGGACCAGACAGGGTACCTAGAAACATGTCCACTAACTCCCTGTCAGACAGGGGAGGCTGGACTCTTCCTGATAAGTCCCTCCACTTCTGAGCGTAGTCTTTGAAGCCCTCGCTCGAACCCATAGCCAGACTTTGGAGTTGAGTATGGGTGGGAGCAAGGTCTGTGTTGTACTGATATTGTTTATAAAAAGCAGCGGTCGGGTCTTCCCAATTATGGATATTGGCCCTTTCCAGTTGATAGAACCAATCTAGCTGAGTCCCGGATAGACTATCCTTAAAGAAGTGGACCCACAAATCTCTGTCAGCAGTGTGAGGCTGTATCTTCCTCATATAAGATCGGAGGTGCATCTTGGGACACGAAACCTCGTCGTACTTAGCAAACACTGGTGCCTTGAACTTTGGTGGAATAAAAATCCCAGACACCAAACCTAGCTCTTCAAAGTCCATCCCAGGCACTTTCTGAATCTCCATAGCACCTAAGCAATCTTCCAATTGTTTGTATTTGTCGACAGCCGGAGGATACTGCTCTTCAGAGTAATCATCCTCTTCTTCCTCTTCAGATTCTGGATGGCCAGTCACTTCCTTGTTTTTCCCTTCTTGATTATCCTTTTCGCTTGATGATATTGCAAAGTCTAGGGTCCATCTGGTTGGCCCTGGGAACCTTCTTCCAAGATTCAAAACACCGGTTGATTTCTTCGACTTCTTCTTCTTTTCTTTGATCAGCAAAGTTTTCAAATCCTCTTGTCCTTTTTCCAAAGTCAAGAACATTTTTTGAAACTGAGCGTTTTGCGCCTGGAGATCTTTTACTGTCTGCTCAAGATCCATCTTACTGATATAAATAGTAGAAAGATAAGGAGACCTGTGGTAAGAAACCTATTTGTGTTATGATGAATGGAGATGTATATGCAATGATTTCAAGGAATTTAGAGATTTAAATTTGCTTTAGACAAAAAAGGAACACACGTCATATTAATAAATCAAAGTTTGAGTACATCATGCCTCTTTGGGCTTACAAATAAATACAAAAACTCTAAGATAAATAAGTTGAACGCATCCTCTTTGGTACAATGTAGGCGTTCAGACTCCGCTCTTCATGAAGCTGCTTGGTGAGTTCCAGAACCTTCTTCTCGCATGCGTAGAATTAGGCCTCTAAAGTGTGTCACCGCCCCTTAAGTTGTATCCAATCCCTTTGCAAGCCTTCGAGAGAAGTGGGCATGTCAGGATGAAGGATAGTGTATGGGACATCTCCTTCCACAATAGGCTCTATGATAACCGGGAGAATGGAGGGGTAAGGCATCATAAGACTTTGAGCACGGGCTCGTACCCATTTGAGATAAGGCTCAAGAGGGATGGAATTCTTGTGCCCAAGTGTCTTGCTATCCACCTTGTTTACCATCTTCCAAGCTTGCATAAACCTCTGACAGTAGCCTTGATCAATGCTTTCGTAGTCGAACACCAAACCTTGGATGAGAATCTCATGAGGACCATCTCTCAGGGCATACCCAAACTGTTGTAAAGCTAAGCAAAGGTTTTAAGTGATACCTCCACTAACGCCAAGTAGAGGGACATTAGGGAATTCCCCACAACGGTCAATTATAAAAGTATCATCCGAGGATCTTGAACACCAATGAATATCAGAGTAGGTGAGGGACATCATCCTTTGAGACCATGTCAATCTTTGCTCGTTATTTAATGTTGATCGAGGTAGGTGTGAAATGAACCACTTGGAGAGTAGGGGAATACAACACAAAAGGGTACCTCTTTTCTTCATGGTGCGGGTATGGATGCAATGTAAGATGTCTCCCAACAAGGTAGGTATAGGATTACAGGAGAGAAAGACTTTGATGGCATTTACATCTATGAATTGGTCCGAGTTGGGGAAAAGAACCAGACCATAGATGAGAAGGGCTAGGAGATATTCAAAGGCTTGAAATCCATATCTTCCCAGAATGAACAAGCTTTCTCTAATAGAAATTTGGCTAGGAACCCTTTGACTCCACTTCTAGTCTCCCAATTTGCTATGATGTCGGCTCTCTTCATATGTAGAGCTTTGTCCATGACCTCAGGTTTCGGGATCCCTTCTAGACCGGTGAACAGTATCTAATCAAGCACGGGCACTCCTAATAGTAGAGAGAACTCTTCTAGTGTAGGTACCAACTGATAGCCAGGAAAGGTGAAGCAATGATGTATGGGATCAAAGAATTGGAATAACACACACATCATTTCTTCTTGGGAATTGAAGGTATCCAAACTGAGGAGTTGTCCATATTTCTTGGTAAAAAGAGAATCTCCGGGAACCCTTGATGCTAACTCTTTGAGCTGAGGGTGTGCTTTTACGAAGCTGATTCAGATGGTGCTTCTTCGGACGGAGTTCATGGCCTACAAAACAAAAACAAATATAAATTCCTAAATCATTGAAATGGTTAGTGAAATTGCATATGATGTTATGATGTTCATGATGTTATGTACAAGTAAGCATATACACATAAGGCAAAAACAAGTCCTTAGGCTTGCATGGATTTTGTAGGTAAGTACCCTCTTGAATTTTAGTTAGCTCAAACATGTCCTAGTTAATAGTAACCGGGTTCTAAGGGATCTCAATATCACTGACCTTTCTTTTAGGCGTTGTCCCAGCACAACCAATCTTTACTTGCGGTCGAGGTATCCCAAAAGTCTAGTCTCAATGAGTGTAGTATCGAGTATCAACCAATTTTCATCTTTCCACCTGTTGTACATCAAACTTTGCCCTCCCATTTTACTCAACATATGTTCATTGAAATCCTCAACTTGCCCAAGAATGCCCAAGGATTGATCAGGCAAATGCTCTCCTAAGACAATGAACCTCAAACTAGGGTTTCCATTCTCATCAAGATGGGTGAACTACAAAGGTCTCAAACCTCTTACATGGTCCTAATATGTTATCAATATCATCCATGCCAAATTTCATGCCTTGCACAAGAAGTTTTCTCAGTCAACTGCTCAAATGCCTGAAAATCAACTGTGTTAGGTCAAAAGTCAACTGTGACTCACATACAGTCAAACTTCAAGATTTTGGTCAACATCAAAATTTTGAAGTAATACCCATAATTTGATCAAGGGTTGATAATGATTTCCCAAGAAATGCTCCTAATTCATCAAAACTCAAAAGCTACTAAATTAGGGTTTCTTAGGAAAAGTCAACCAAACTTTGACCAAGCATAACTTTCTCATACTTTATCAGAAATTTCTCAGCCAATTCTCATTTTGAAGAGAATCCAATTCCCTACAACTCAATTCATCCCTCAAGTTCAAGAAATGCACTCATGAAAATATATAAATTCATACATTATAGGTCCTTTTCAAAAGTCAACAAAAACACCTTTTGGGTCAAAGCTTCTTACATGAACATGGAGGATCCAATTGAGATGAAACCAAAATGGTTGTTTAAGGTACATCCTAAGCTTTCTAAAAAGTCTAAGAACACCCTCTTAGGCTCAAAATTGAAGGAGATATGCATTGTCAAAGTTGGCCATTTTTGGAAAATTGTCAAAAAGTCAACAATACCCAAAATTGCATTTTTTGTCTAATGGGCCTAACTTTTTATGCTTGCATCTTACTTATAACATGGTCCACGACCCAAACACTCTCCCACATATTATTGGCTTTATTTATTTAGTTTATTTTGATTTTAATCATTTAAAAATCAAATTAAATCAAATAAGTGATATAAAATATTGAAGATTTGTTTTTGATCTGATTTTGAATAGAATCACAATCCAATTATGTTGTCAAACAAAATCAAATAGTGCAAAGGGTTGATTGGGATGAGAATGGCATGATTTGGTTTGATTTAGAAATAAATAATGCAAAGAGAAAATCAAATCCAATCTTCACAATTTTCCAAGATAGGATCACTTTTTATTGACCTAATTCAGTCCAATATATAAAGAGAACAATTCCTAAGCACAACAACAAGGGTTAATCACATGAAATAGCCAAACCAAGTTGCAACTTTTTGCCAAAAAATGTCAAATCAAATTCCATATTACAGCCATCCTCAAGGAGATTTAAGGACTGCAATACGTTTCTGGACACCTCTAGAAGCTTTTCCAACCCTTGCCAAGCTCTGAAGTATCAAGAATCACGTTCCATATACATCACGGTTTGACATTATTTTTTATTTCGGTTCTGACTATACGCGCATGATTAATGATTTTTAAGCACACCTTCATGTTTGTATCATAATTTAGAATGCATTGGTATGATTAATTATGAGTTTAGACGCATGTATGGACATCTGCCATTGTTAGGGTTTAAGCTTGCGTTTTAGGGCTTTTTGGTACAGGTAAAATCAGAGCAAAAGATGGGTACCATCTGTGATCGGTGGGAATGAGAACTGACTATTTTGGAATGCTGGTTCGCGTTTGCATTAGTTTTCGCAAATTATCACGGTAAGCAAGAGTCGCCACCGTCTTTTATTTTATCCAACAAGGGAAGGACAAAAGCACAGAAAAATTCCTTTTCGAGATGTTTCTCGGGTTCGGGAGGTAGATTATAGAAAGGGAAGGTGTTAGCACCCTTTCTATCCGTGGTTATCCACGGGCTCTTAGGTACTTGCTCATTGTGTTTTCAAAAGTTTGCTTTTCTTTGTGATTTGTGGGTTTTGAAAAGAGTTTTGTTTTGTTTTTGAAGAAAGTGTAAGTGTGAAAAGTTTTGTTTTGTTTTTAAAAGGAGCAAGTACTTAAGAACCTCTACCTACTCAAAAAGGAATTAAACTGTGCAAATGTCCTTTAGACAGTGCTATCCCACTATTGAGGAGTAGGTAGCACCGTCGTTGGAGTTTTCGGGTCAATTCGATTTAAGGGACGTGTGGTGACTAAAGCAACGTTAGGACGCCTTAGTGGTAACCTTAATGTCTTAGATCATTTTTATCGAGGCAACCGTTTCGAGGCAACTTTGATCTTTAGACAGGAGGGCGACCTCTAAGACTTCCTATACTCAATGACCACATTTGAGGCAACCAAGTGAGGTGTACCCTAAGAGTGGCATGTGCGAGTGTATTGTTTTTTTTCAGTTATATTATCTTTGCATGTCATGGTGAGCTACTATTGATTTTAAGTTTAAGAGTTAATCTTGTCATACAATCCTAGTTAGCATACATCTAAGCAGTTAATATATGTACGGAAATTTAAAGTGCAGAAACTGTAAATCCTACGCTATTACAAGGCTTCGGGGAGGGGAATTATTTACATGTCCAAAATTGGGGGAATAATAAGCAGTTACTATAAAATAAACGCGCGTGAATCTTAAAAATCCTAAGAATATAATCTTTTGTTTTATTGTTTTATTTTATTTTGAGAAAATGATCTAAATCTACTAAATTTTAGTTTTGTGAAAATGTTAAGATAATTTAAAAGATTAATTAATAAAATTAATTTAATAGGAAAAGAACTAGCCTAATGTTTTTGTGGTTTTTTTGATTTTAATGTTAATTAAAAAGATAAAAAGAAGTCTATGAAAAACAAAAATAAAATGCAGGAGAGATCCTTCGATCCAAGGAAAAAAAGGAGCTTCGACCCAGGGAGGGGATGGAAGCTTCGATCCAGGCAGGGTCATGGTTCTTTCGATCGGGCCAGGAAGTGGGCGTGAACAGCCTTCGATCCAGGGAAGGGGAGTTCCCTTCGATCCTAGGAAAAATGCCTTCTTTGATCCAGGAGGACTATGGGAAGCTTCGATCCAGAGAAGGTGTCTCCTTCGATCTGGGATGCTATACCTGCAAAAGTATGTTAGCAAAATAAAACTCAAGGCCTGGGTATTGAACCCCAGGCCCTTCGATCCTGCGCTTGCTGGGTCTCTTCGGGCTATGTCTGCAGCAAGTGTTGGCAAATGAAGAACATGACCTGGGCGCCAAACCCAGGCCTTTCGATCCTGTCTAGGATGGCAGATCAAAGGTAACAACAAGTAATAATATGTTATGAAAATGTAAAGTTGGACAATTTACCCTTTCTTACCTGCAGATTGAGTCTTCAATTTGGGCACTAGCTGGATGGGAGCACTTTCAATCTGGGATTTCTGGGCATGGAGGTGCTTGCTGAATGGTTGCTTTGGCCTGGATTACTTATGAAAATGCTGATGACTTTTGGCAGCGTAACTCCAATGTTTTTTTGTTCTCCCGTTGTGTGTTTTTTCGTGTGTTGTAATGTGCCACTGGCCCCTTGTATTTATAGGAGTGGGGGGTCTAGTAACGGCAAGAGACAGCCCATTAAACAGGCCATTAAAGCCAAGAGACAAGAATCAGACACATTAAATAATTTCCTTTTTGAAATATTCATGTCTCTTGAATGAACCTGGACTTTTTTGAATTTCGAATGCCTTCTTGATGACCTCCTTCGAATGGCCCTTGTACAAAGATCAATCGAAGGGTACTAATTGAAATTCCAATCGAAAGGCTTTGTTAACAGGCCAATCGAAAGGTGTTGTTTCATGCTAATCGAAGTGCTCCTTCAGAATACCAATCGAATGGTCTTTCAGAATGCCAATCGAAGTGCTTGTCCATAAATCCAATCGAAATGCTCCTTCAGAATACCAATCGAAGGGTCTTTCAGAATGCCAATCGAAATGCTTGTCCATAAAGCCAATCGAAATACTCCTTCAGAATACCAATCGAAGGGTCTTTCACAATGCCAATGGAAATGCTTGTCCATAAAGCCAATCGAAATGCTCCTTCAGAATACCAATCGAAGGGTCTTTCAGAATGCCAATCGAAAGGTACTTAAAGCACCACTCAAAATTTTATTTTTTCCTTAGGCAAGGGTTTCTGGTCAACCATGCAGGGGGAAGACTTTGGGAAACATGAGAGGGCAAATTTTGGGGTACAACACCATCATACTCACGAGGTCAAACTTAGTTGATATGTATGCTTGGATTTAATTTATCTTACTTGTACTAGACTTTTGATATTTACAGGTTTACAGCTATAGACATTGAACCGTAGGTAAAAAACTTTACCTAAAACATCGGTTTCTGGGAAGAAGACAGTGATGTGGCAACGCCCCACTGGCCAGTTTGAATGTTGGCGCGTTTTTGTTCTGGGCATAATGCATTTTTTATTATATTATATTTTGTTTATTTATGTTAACAAAAGGCCAAAATGGCCCAGTGGCATGCCGGAAGGTTGATAAGGCATTGTATATGAGAGGTCAGGGGTTCGACCCCTGCCTCCAACATCTTCTATTTTTCTTCCAATTTCCTTGCAGGTTCCATGCACCTCACCTTCAGAGGACCATCATGCGCCCTCAGATCTCACCCTTGGGATCTATCTCAAGCCAGATCCAATGCTCCAAGAAAGAAGCGCATGGTGAACGCTCAGAAGCTAGCTACGCTGAACCACACGCTGGACAACTGGGCCATCATCTTGGGCCTTTGCAAATTCTTGCAGTACACCCCCAGATTACTCAACAACATCAGGCCCACTTTAATTCTTTTTTAATCTCTTTTATTTGTTTTAATTATTTTACAAAATCATTGTTTTTTTAATTAAATCATAAAATCAGAAAATCACAAAAACATTAGGATAGTTTTTTTTATAAAATATTTAATTGCATTAATTAATTAGGTTTAACTAAAATACCTTTTTTCCATAACTAAAATTAAATAGAAGTTAGGTAAATTTGCAAAGTTAATTATTTTTTTCTCATAAAAATCCAAAAAATATATCTTTTCTTTATTCACCAATTAATTGTTTATGAATTTAATTCCCCGTTTAATTTACTCTCGCGCGTATTTATTTCATTATTTTTACCATTCATGTAATTGCTGAGTTTGTAATAGTTAATTAGGTTTACTATTTCGCATTTACTATTTTCCCCGGTTTTTTGATTATGTAATCCCCCTCCCCAAAGCTTTGTAATAGCTAGGTTTTTAATTTCTCGCACTTTAATTTCCGCAATTATAAAATGCCTAGATGTATGGATAATAGGCTTGTATGGAAATAAATAATGTTTGAAACGGTAGATAACCCTAATTCTGCAAAGATAACATTAACTGAAATCAAACACTTGCACATGCTCACTCCTAGGGTTTTGCCTCACTTGGTTGCCTCGGAAATAATGGTCGAGTCCCTCGAACATAGGGATACCTTAACAATGACCCGCAGTTCAAAGTCGTCATAAAGATCATAGTCCCTCATTGTCCCTCGAGTTGCTTACGAGAAATGATCTTATGACAATAGTCCCTTCAAAATGCTTAGGTATCCTTACTTGTTGCCTTCAGTGACCATTTCGTCCCTTCGAATGTCCCTTAAAACTCCAGCGATAGGGCTACCTACTCCTTAATAGTAGGATAACGCTGTCTAAAGGAAATGAGAACGAACAATCTTTTTTCGAGTAGGTAGAACATCTTAAGTACTTGCTCAAATAAACTCTTTCCCACAAACACTTTCAAAACAGTTTCAAAAACCACTTCGTCACGCTCTTGAGGACCGATACAAGAGTTATCACGAAGTTAAACAAAACTTTTTGCAAAACACACATGATCAATTTCAAAAATAAGCAAGTACCTAAGAGCCCATGGAAAACCACAGATAGAATAGGTGTTAACACCTTCCCTTTCTATAATCTACCCCTCGTACTCAGAAACTCTCGAAAAAGGTTTTTTATGTTCTTTTTCCTTTTCCTTTGTTGGATGAAATAAAAGTCGGTGGCGACTCTTGCTTACCACACATTTGCAGATACAAAATGCAAACCAGTATTAAATTGTCGGTTCTGCCACCGTATCACAGAACTGGAGACTATGCTGTGGACTTAATAAATGAGGTATACCTTAGGATCTAGGTCATTTCTAAAATTGGTTTCTTGTTTTGCTTTTCCTGCTTTATATTCAAGGGTTTTGTTGGGGGTTATGTAGATCCTACACCCGGATCTGGGGACACCTTTTAGGTAAGTAGCAATAAACTGTGAGGGAACTGTGCGGGGTATACCGACATAGTTGAAGCAGCAGCTATGTTGGTGTGGCACTTTGGTTGGTACTGGTAACCCTTGAGTCAATTAGGGTGAGTACGGGGTAAACCTTTAATTGTACAACTTGGCCAGTAGGACGTAGCGAGATGGCTGGCTTTGGTGTATTCCTAAGGTTGACAGATACTCGATGCTACACTCATTGTGGTTTGACTCTTGAGTTTTGTTTGGTTGCGAGTCAATCTCCTATTGAATGAAGCTTGGGGGAAAGATCAGTGATATTGAGATCCCTTAGAGCCCGATTACTATTTATAGGATAGGTTGAACTAATCCAGCTTCAAGAGGGTATGACCTTTAAACCTCATGCAAGCCTTAAACCTAAGAACTTTGTGTTACTTGTTTGTTGCTTGCTATACATGTGATTTTTTTAGCATAATCATGACATCATAAGCATGGCATATCATACTAACCATTTCAAGGATTTTCTAGGGCTCATCTTTGCTTTGTTTTGTAGGACATGTCATCCGCCCGTAGGAACACTATCCAGATTAACCTTGTGAAAGTGCCTCTCCAACTAAAGGAGTTGGCATTAAGGATTCCTGAAAGCTCTCCCTTCACTGAAAAACATGGTCGGTTGCTCAACTTGGTCACTTCAAAACCTGATGAAGAATTGTTAAAAGTGTTATTTCAGTTCTTTGATCCTTTGCACCACAGCTTCACCTTCCCGGATTACCAACTAGTGCCTACTATGGAGGAATTTTCTCGGTTGTTAGGGGTACCTATTCTTTATCAGTTACCTTTCAACGGTATGGAAGAACATCCAAAGCCTGAAGAGATTTCTCGAGCTTTGTCCTTACAACGGTCTGATGTAGTGACAAATTGGGAAACTAGGGGAAGTGTCCAAGGAATCCCGATTAAATTTCTATTCGAGAAGGCTTATTATTTTTGGGATACCCTGGATTTACAAGCTTTCGAAGAGGTATTGGAACTCCTCATCTACGGGATGGTACTTTTCCCTAATGCAAACCAACTCGTAGATGTGAATACTATTAAGGTTTTTCTGTATCATAATCCGATGCCTACATTACTTGGGGATGTTCTACACTCTCTGTATGCCCGCACTCTAAAGAGAAGGGGGACCCTCCTGTGTTGCACTCCTCTATTAGCTAGGTGGTTTATTTCGCACCTACCCAAGTCTATTTTGAAGAATGAGCCGGGTATGAAATGGTCTTATAGGATGATGTCTCTTACACATTCAGACATTCATTTGTGTTCACGGTTCTCGGAAGAGGTTATCATCATCGATCATTGTGGTGAATTCCCTAATGTCGTTATCTTAAGCATTAGGGGAGGAATCACTTTTAACCCTTGTTTGGAACTGCGACAGTTTGGTTATGCGAGAAGGGATGGTCCTCATGATGCACTTATCCAAGGAATCGCCTTCATTATGAGAATGATGCTCAGGGTTACCACAAAAGGTTCATGAGAGCTTGGGGCATGGTACATAAAATTGATAGCAAGACACTGGGGCACAAGAATTCCATCCCTCTTGAGCCATATCTTAGATGGGTACGAGCCCGTGCCCAAAGTCTTATGATGCCTTACCCTGTTGTCCTACCAATAATTATGGAACCAGTTGCTGAAGGAGACACTTCTTCTCTTGTTCATTATCCTGATATGCCAACTGATCATGAGGAGCTACAGAAATCCTGGGTTCAACTTAAAGAGGAGCAGGATACGTTTTAAGCTCAATTCTATGCTAGCAAGAAGAAAGTCCTGGAGCTCACTAGGCTACTTTATGAATAAAGGAACACAAACGCCTACATTGCACCAAAGAGGATGCGCTCCTGGGAGGCATAAAGGGCATTCTTTGTAATTGTTCGAACTTATTAATACAATTAACGTGTGTTTCTTTTTGGTTAAACAAATTTGAGCCTTTACAAGTCCTTGAAATCATTACATACGCATACCATCCATGACATTACATAAACAAGTACCATTACAAGTTTCTCATCTTCTTCGCTATTTATTTCAGCAAAAATATCTTCTGAACAAAGCATCAAAGATCTTCAGGCACAAAATTCCCAATTTCAACAAATGTTCATAACTCTGGAAAAAGGGCAGGAGGATCTGAAGGCCCTTATCCTGAAGGAAAAGAAGAAGAAGAAGAAGAAGAAGAAGAAGAAGAAGAAGATCTCTGGTGTTCTGAATCTGGGCATTAGGTTCAGGGGGCCGTTAAAGTAACCAGTTGATATGACCTCCTCGTCCAAAGAAGGTAAGAGTCAAGAGAGGGAGACAAGGGAGAAGGACCCTAGCCCTGAAGTTTCTGACAATGATACAGACTACAATGATGAGCAGTATCCTCCCAGTGAGGATAAATACAAGCAGTTAGAGGATCGGTTGAGCGCTATGGAAATCTAGAGAATACCAGGGTTGTATTTTGAAGAGTTGGGATTGGTGTCTGGGGTAGTCATCCCACAGAAGTTTAAAGCTCCGGTTTTCGCGAAGTATGATGGGGTGTCTTGTCCCAAGCTTCATCTCCGTTCCTATGTGAGGAAGATTCAACCTCACACTACTGATAGGAACTTGTGGGTTCACTTCTTTCAAGACAGTCTATCAGGGACTCAACTTGAATGGTTCTATCAACTGGAGGGAACCAATGTCCGAAACTGGGAGGATTTGGCTGCTGCTTTTTATAAGTAGTATCAATACAACGCTGACCTTGCCCCTACTTGTACTCAACTCCAGAGTATTCCATGGGTGCAGATGAAGGCTTTAAAGACTATGCATAGAAGTCGAGAGATTTGGCTAGGAGAGTCCAACCCCATTTATCTGACAGGGAGTTGGTTGATATGTTTCTTGGGATGCTGTCTGGTCCATTCTTCAATCATTTGATTGGTAGCTCATCAGTTGGTTTCATCCAGCTGATATTAACAGGAAAGAGGGTAGAAGTTGGGATCCGAAGTGGCAAAATACAGAAAGACACCTCTTCGAGCTCAGTAAAGAAGCCCTTCGTAGGTAAGAAGGAAGCCAGTGCTATCTATAACCCAAGAGGTCAGAGTAGAGTTGAACACCATCCAACGATAAGTGCTGTGATGATACCTAGGCATGCGTCTACCCCACAATGCAACAATCAGCAAAAGGTAGAAATATCGCAAAGGCAGTTTACCCGGATTAACATGACATTGACTGAGGTTCTACCCCATTTTCTAAAATCCAACTTGGCAACCTTGAAGGAGGCTCCCAAGAATCCTAACACCACATATCCTTGGTACAATCCAAACGCTCGATGTGCCTACCATTCTGAGAGTCCTGGCCACGATACAAATGACTGTTGGGATCTGAGAAATAAAGTACAAGATCTGATTGAAGCCAAGGAGATTGAGTTCGATGCTCCGGAGAAGCCTAATGTCATAACTTCTCTCATGCCTAAGCATAAACGTGGAGTTAATGCCATTAATACTGACCCGTTCTTTACCTATATTGATGAAGTTTCTACTCCTCTTTTGACTGTTAAGGAGAATTTGTTATTGGCCGGTTTATTTCTGGGTTGTGGTGAAGGTTACCACATGTGTTCATCTCTGCCCACTTGTTTCTATTTGCTGAGAGCAGGTGTTCAATGCCTGATAGACAGAAGATAAATTTTGTTCGAAAAGACTTTGATTCCAACTGTTCTGTGTGAAGATATTGCTATTATAACCATTTCTGCCAATCCTTCCAAGGTCTCCTCTAAAAGACCTATTAGGATTACACCCGCTCCGAGAATCGCTCTGTTAATAATCACTTTTCCTGGTCCTGTCCCATATGCCTCTGACAAAGCTGTCCCTTGGCATTATGGCGCCGCTGTTTACTATCATGGCGTTAAACAAGATTTGAAGGTTGAAGAAGCTGATCCCGATGTCAATAACATTGTCGGGACCAGCAAGATCACCAAAAGTGGAAGGGTTTTCTCTCCCAAGATCTCCCCGAAGACTGTCACTAAGCCTGTTGTTATTGCATTTGTTGTTCATGTCGGTACTTCTGATACTATTCTCGTTCTTACTCCAATTGTTACTCCTGCATTTGAGTCATCTAGGACTCGGGGAAAAGAAGCCGTAGGTGAGCCTTCCTGGACGGAGGCATCTAGAAAGATTGTTGTGGAATCCTCTAAGCAAGAGATAGAGGAAATCTTAAAAATAATCAAAAAGAGCGACTACAATGTGGTCGAACAGCTGGGGCAGACCCCCTCGAAGATATCTATGTTGTCTTTGCTGTTATATATTGAGGCCCATGTAAAGGATTTGATTGAATTCCTCAAGACCATGCATATTCTGCAAGAAACCTCAGCCGATCAATTCAAAGACAGTGTGGTCAGCTTGACTACTGACAATGGGTTAGGTTTTTCAGATTCCGACTTAACACCAAAATAGAGGAAGCATAATGATGCTCTTCATGTCTCAATCAAATGCAGGGGCACCACTATGGCTTATATGCTGGTGGATATTGGGTCTTCACTTAATGTTCTTCCTAAGAAGGCTCTTGATCGGCTGGATTATGAAGGCTTGATCTTAAAGCCTAGTAACATTGTGGTAAGGGATTTTGACGGGTCGAAGAGAATGGTGCATGGGGAGGTGGACATCCTTGTCAAAGTAGGCTCTTAGGCCTTTGGGTCCACCTTCTACGTGATGTACATTAGGCCATCATACTCTATTTTGTTGGGTCGTCCTTGGATCCATGAAGTTGGGGCCGTTACTTCTACACTGCACCAAATGCTGAAATATCTGATGAAGGGGAAGATTGTCACTATGCATAGCGAAGAGGAGTATATGGTGAGCCACATGAACTCCTTCAGGTATGTGGAGATGGACGGGGAATTCATAGAGACTCCTTTTCAAAACTTTGAATAGGTTCCCCAGATTTTGGCATCAACCGAGACTACCACCAGCACCAAACCTCCTCTGAAGATGGCTTCTCTAAAGGACGTCAGAGCAGTGGTCAAAGAAGGTGGGTGTACCAACTGGGGACAACTCCCTAATTTTACTCACAAAACTGACAAATTTGGTTTGGGCTTTACTTCAGGAGCTCAAAGGGATGTTCGACGCGCTCGGGCTTGAGGACCTCCCCTACGCATCAGCAATCGTGGGGTCAATGATATTGAAGATATTGAGGAACATTCCGATATTGACAGTTGGATCTACCCGACTACCAGCGGTGGACCGAGTAATTGGACGGCCAGAGATTTTATACCATTTTATTTTATTCCGCAGTAATTATCTTACTTGTTTTCCGAGTTTGTTATAACAATTTAAACTTTATGGCCTTGTGTCTTACCCGAGGTACAATGGTTCTATCTGTGAGGGTTATTATATGTCATTTCATATATCATCAATAAAACATTGGGCGTTCCTTGCATACAAATTTTACGCTCTCTGTTTTTCTTTTCTGCTTTTACTTTATCAATACAGCTATGCTCTTACACACACTCACGTATCAAACTGCAGATCCATATCCACTCTGGATCCCATTGATAACAGTTCTGCTATTTCCAGTTATGACTTTGAAAATCCGATCAACCAAGTCGAGGACGAAGGTGAGGACGATTGTGAGGTGCCTGGAGAAATCGCTAGACTGTTACAGCAGGAAGAGAGGGCTATACAACCTCATGAAGAGCCAATTGAGACGATAAACTTGGGCACGGAGGTGGAGAGAAAAGAAGCCAAGATTGGTGCAAATTTGGAGACTAAGATCAAACAACGGTTGATACAGATGTTGCACGAATATGTTGATATCTTCTCCTGGTCATATGAAGACATGCATGGTTTAAACACTGATATTGTGGTACATTGTCTGCCGACTAAAGAAGATTGTCCTTCGGTTAAGCAAAAACTCCTTCGTATGCACCCTGAAATTCCAGAGAAGATCAAGGCAGAGGTTATAAAGTAGTTTAACACTGGGTTCCTAGTTGTCACCTCCTATCGGCAGTGGGTTTCTAATGTCGTTCTGATACATAAAAAGGACGGTAAGGTACGGATGTATGTAGACTACAGAGACCTGAACAGGGAGAGCCCCAAGGATGACTTCCCGCTTCCTCACATTGATGTTCTGGTTGAGAACACCGCACAACATAAAATCTTCTCCTTCATGGATGGTTTCTCTGGCTACAACCAGATCAAGATGGCTCCTGAAGATATGGAGAAGACAACCTTCATCACACAGTGGGGCACCTTCTTCTACAAGGTGATGCATTTTGGGTTGAAGAATGTTGGGGAAACTTATCAGCGAGCCATGTTCGCCTTGTTCCACAATATGATTCACCATGAGGTCGAGGTTTATGTTGACGACATGATAGCCAGGTATCAAACCGAAGAGGAACACCTTGATCACTGTTGTACCCCAAAATTTTCCCTCCCATATTCCTCAAAATTTTCCAAGAATAATCTTCAAGTTGCTCAAGTTAGCTCAAGAGTTAGACAGTCAAATCACCTCCTAAGGCAGTCAAGTCAAAATTAGGGTTTTATGTTGCATGAAGGTCCTCACATCCAAATGACCTCAAGTGCTCTCCAATGTCCTAATATGTTCTCAAGATCATCCATGTCAAATTTCAAGCCTTGCAGAGGAATTTTGGTCAGTCAACTGCTCAAGAGACCCAAAAATCGACTGTGCTAGGGCAAAAGTCAACTGTGTCCCAAATACAGTCAAACCTCAAGTTTTTTTTGTCAACATTCTCATCTTGAAGGATAATTCATCATTTTATCAAGGGTTGATCATGATTCATCAAGGATTGCTCAAGATTCATCAAGGATTGAAGGATTGCTAAATTAGGGTTTTGTAGGAAAAGTCAACTCAAATTTGACTAAGCATAACTTTCTCATACTTTATGAGAAATGACTCATCCAAAGCTCATTTTGAAGAGCATGCAATTTCCTACAATCCATCTTCACACCCCAAGACCAAGAAATGCACTCACAAAAAGTTATAAATTTGGACATTATAGGTCATTTTGAAAGTCAACAAAACCACCTTTTTTGTCAAAGCTTATAACTTGCGCATGGAACATCAAAATGCGATGAGACCAAAAGGGTTAATTATAGGACGTCTCAAGGTTTCTAAAAAGTCCAAGAACACCTCCAAAACTTCAAAATTGAGGAAGTTATGCATTGTTGAAGTTGGGCCTTTTTCTAAAATTGCCAAAAGTCAACTATCCTCAAAACTCCAATTTTTGACAAAAGGGCCCACTTTTTTCCACTTGATATAGTCTTGTCATGCCACAAACGTGTCCCATCTTTAATTTCATGACCAAACATTTATTTTTCTATTTTATTTCATTTTTATTAATTTAATTCATTATTAATCAATATTAAATCAAATAAAATCTAAAAATTGATGTAAGGGGATTCTTGTGATCAATACAGCTTGCAAATATCATGTGCAACTCAATGAAACTCGTGCCAAGTCAAAACATGCAAAAAATCTCAGATTTGATGCAAATATGGCAACTTGGTTATGGTGATCAAAATCCAATCTTCCATCTTCAATGCATAAGGATTATGGCCCATATCTTGACCTAAATTCATTCTATTATATGCACACAAGCAAGCCAGACCAAAAACACGCACAAAGCTCTGTAGAAATGGCCAGAAGAATTGGAGAAAAAAGCTTGAAAACCTTGGATCTGAAATCGTACTTGGAAGCCTTTTCAGGATCAAACAAAGGTCCCAATCGCTTCCTGACACTTCACTGAAGCAATACCAATCATAATCACGTGTTCTCCTGCCTCCCAAAGCCCTGTAAGTGTCACCCAAAACCGCCATATTCATGGAATCGTAATGCTTCAATCTTGTATCCATTCTTTGAGATAATTGCATATTTGAATTCCTTACATCATTTGTGAAGTTTTTGTATTATTCAATTTCATTATCATGCCATATATCACAAAATGCCATTGTAGATTGTTTTAGGGTTCTTTCAGGGGTTTTCGTTACAAGGAAAATTGGTCAATAAAAGGACCATGGTTGGAACCGGGGCGGAGAGGCGAACATAACCACGCCCTTAGTTTGCATTTTAGTGGCTTGTGGTGGATTTTGAGACAGCATGACGTATAGCTACGGACAGTCGTCCGTTGGTATAGGTAAAAAGACTTTTAGCCACAATCCCCATGACAAGGATGATAACGTGGCGTGACCAGATTGGTGCGTTTGAACAGCGCGCCATATTTTTCTTATTTTCCAGCATATTCATTGATTTGCCCATATATTATATATTTCTTATTCCAATAACAATTGAACAAGCTGGCTGGTTGGTGAGCGTGTTAGTGCAAGACCCCTTGGGACCTGGGTTCGAATCCCAGGTCCCCCAAAACTTTATGCAATTTTATTTCAGGTACTCATGTGCAGCGCCCCAAAGCGTGGATCACCATGATCTTCATCCCATCAAATGCCAAGTGGCCCACCAGGCAGATCTATTGGCCAAAGTTGAAGGACCACCATGCTCCTTGGTCAACAAGCACGCGTTGGATCTCAAAGGGTCAAAGCAGGCTGGTGTTAATGGGCCAAGAATTGCTCATCATACTCCCTCTTCAGGCCCACACCCCCCTGAGTATTTCTTTACATTTTATTTCTTTTTCTTATTTATTTATTTTATTATTATTATTATCTTAATTAAAAAATTAACCAATTAACTTTTATTTCCTAAAATCAGAAAACAACAAAACAATATTTTTTAATTCCATTAATTTTGTTATTTTATTTTTTGTAAATAACAATTAATTAATTTTATTTAGTTTAAATAGGTTTAACATTAATATCTTTTTGCAATAAATTAAAATTAATTTAGAATTAGGTTTTAATATTTTAATCATTCTTATTTTATTTCCTTAAATAATATAAAAAACCAAAAATATTTTCATTTAATTAATTAATTCAATTATTAATTTAGACTAATTTTTAATTCAAAAACAACAAAAATATGCTTTATTTAATAAAAAGGGTCAAAACCCTAAAAACACTTCGATTTAATTTTCTCGCGCGCGAATAATTTTTGATCCATATTTCAATATTGTAACTGCTTCGAGGATCTAATAGTGCTTAAATTAGGATTTATTTATCGCTTTTCTTTACTTTTCGCAATTTAATTTTTAAGGGTTTGTCTTTGGCGATGTAAATACCCGACGCCTTGTAATAGCTTAGATTTATTTTCCGCAATTTAATTTCCGCAACCATTAACTGTTAGATGTTTGAATAATAGGCAATGCATGACAAGATCAACTTTTAATTTAAAATCAACAGTAGCTCACCATTAACATGTACAAAGATAATATAACTGAAAAACAATACACTCGCACATGCCACTCTTAGGGTACACCTCACTTGGTTGCCTCGAACGTGGTCATTGAGTATAGGAAGTTTTAGAGGTCTCCCTCTTGTCCAAAGATCATAAGTTGCCTCGAAACGGTTGCCTCGGATAAAAATTATCTAAGACATTAGGGTTACCGCTAAGGCGTCCTAACATTGCTTTAGTGACCACATGTCCCTTAATCAAATTGACCCGAAAACTCCAACGATGGTGCTACCTACTCCTCGATAGTGGGATAGCATTGTCTAAAGGACATTTGTACAGCTTAATTCCTTTTTGAGTAGGTAGATGGTTCTTAAGTATTTGCTCCTTTTAAAAAACCAAAACAAAACTTTTCGCACTTACACTCCTTTCAAACAAAAACTCTTTCAAACCCACAATCACAAAGAAAAGCAGACTTTTGAAAACACAAATGAGCAAGTACCTAAGAGCCCGTGGATAACCACAGATAAAAAGGGTGCTAACACCTTCCCTTTCTATAATCTACCTCCCGAACCCGAGAAATATCTCAAAAAGGAATTTTTCTGTGCTTTTGTCCTTTCCTTGTTGGATAAAATAAAAGACGGTGGCGACTCTTGCTTACCGCGACATTTTGCGAAAACAAACACAAAACGCGAACCAGCATTCCAAAAACAGTCAGTTCTCATTTCCACCGATCACAGAACTGGCGACTCTGCTGGGGATATTATAAATGAGGTGTACCTTAGGATTAGATCACTATGTTTTCAATTGTATGCTTTGTATGCTTTAATTTTGTGGGCTTGTATCGGAGTTTTATAGATCCTAACCCGGATCTGGGGATACCCTTTAGGTAAGTAGCAATAAACTGTGAGGGATCTGTCCGGCGTAAACCGACACGGATGAAGCAGTAGCTACGTTGGTGTGGCACTTTGGTCTGTACCGATATCCCTTGTGTTGGAACGAGGAGAATATGGGTCTTCTAAGGAGTCATTAAGCACCAACTAACCTTAGAACCTTAAATTGACCAACTTGGCCATAGAACATTAGCAGTATGCTACACTCATTGAGACTAAACTCTCGCGATGATTCCGGCTGCAAGAAAAGGTTGCTAAACTAGAATTATGACCGATTGAGGGTAGTCAGTGATATTGAGATCCTCTAGAACCCAGTTACTATTTTTAGGACAAGTCTTAACCAACTGAACTGAAAGAGGGTAGTACCTAAGCTCCATGCCAGCCTGAAATCTAAGGGCTCTCAGTGTGACTTGTATTCCTTTACCATGTTTGCTTTTTGTGGATACTTGTGGTGTGCCTTTACCATGACATCATGACATCATAACATTGCATACATTTCGCATAAGGACTAACCTATTTCAAAGACAAGAGGGTTTCATCTTTGCTCTGTTTTGTAGGTCATCATGATGCCCATGCGTAGGAATACTATCCGGATCAACTTTGTCCAAGTACCTACCCTGCTTAAAGATTTGGTTGTCAGGATTCCAGACACTACTTGCTTCATCAGAAGGCATGGTTCTCTTCTCAGTTTGGTCACTTCAAAATTGGACGAGCAAATGATGAGTGTTATGGTCCAATTCTATGATCCGTTGTACCATTGTTTTACTTTCCAGGACTTCCAGCTGGTTCCTACTCTAGAAGAGTTCTCTGAGCTACTCGGTATCTCCGTCTTGGAACAGACCCCGTTTACTGGATGGGAGGAGACTCTTAAGCCCGAAGAAATTGCTGCAGCCCTTCACTTGACCAAGGAGGAGGTAATGGCTAACTTGGAGACTAGAAGTGGAGCTAAGGGTTTTCTGGCTAAGTTTTTAGTTGACAAGGCTAATTACTTCTGGGACAGCTTAGACTTCAAGGCGTACGAGGACATTCTAGCTCTCTTGATTTATGGTCTGGTATTGTTTCCGAATCCTAATACTTTTGTTGATATTAATGCCATAAAGATCTTCATCTCTCAGAACCCTGTACCCACTCTCTTGGGTGACATCCTTCATCAGCTCTATGCTCGTACTGCCCGAAAGCGGGGAACTTTGATGTGTTGTGCGCCTTTGTTGTCGAGGTGGTTTATTTCGCACCTCCCTAAGTCTGTACTGAAGAACAAAGAAGGAATGGGTCGGGCTTATAGGGTGATGTCTCTTTCTAATAATGACATTATCTGGACTCTCAAAGGAATGGATGAGGTGACTATCATTGATCGCTGTGGAGAGTATCCTAATGTTCCATTGATTGGAACCCATGGAGGGATTTCTTACAACCCATGCTTAGCTCTTCGTCAGTTTGGAAGAGCCAGAAGAGAAGGGCCTCATGAGATGTTGATGCCCCATATCATCTTTGATTTTCAGGGAGATAGCGACGAGCTACGTCGTAGATTCATCAGGGCTTGGGACAGAGTTCACCAATCTGACCCACACGATTTGGGACCAAAGACTTCTCTGCCAATGGAGCCATATCTCAGATGGGTCTGCATCCGTGCCCAGAAGCTAGGTATGCCATACGAAGCTGTCCGGACTGTTACTCTTGAAGTTGCTAATTAGGAGGGGGTTCTTCCAACTATTCTCCACCCTTATATGCCCACTGATATTGGGACACTGAAGAGGTCTTGGATGCAGTTGAGGGATGAACGAAATTCCTACCGAGAGAGGTTCAATGAACAGGAGCAGAAGATCCAGAAGCTGACTAGGCAACTGGAGAACGAGCGGATCCTGAATGATTATGTCCGCACTGAGAAGAAGAGACCATGGGGGCATTGATGGACCTTTGATGATTTCTTTACAGTTTTTATTTACTTTTCAGCATTTCCATTCTTGTAACGCCTAAGGGCAATTTGTTGAATAATTTAAATTTTGAAGTTTAAATCTAATAAAGTGTGTTTCCTTTCTTGTTTACAAATTTGAATCTCGATTGTCTTTGAAATCATAAATCATACGCATTTCATCCCATGCACTTCATAAACAGGTACCCTTTACAGGTCTCTTATCTTCTTCGCTGTTTATTTCAGCGCTCATCATGTCTGCTGAACCTTCCACTGAGCAAGCTATCAAGGCCCTCCAGGCCCAGAATGCCCAATTTCAAGAGCTGTTCATGAATCTATCTAAGGGTCAGCAGGACCTGAAGACCTTGATTCTGAAGGAGAAAAAGAAGAAGAAGAAGAGGACCATCCTGTTCAATACTGGACGCAGGTTTGGAAACGGGCTGCAGAATGAAGTTGATCTGACCACCTCATCTGGAGGGAAAGATAGTCTACAAGAAAGGAGGGCTCATAGCCCTATGGTCTCCGACAACGAGACGGACTATGATGAAGAACAGTATCCTCCTGCTGAGGATAAGTACAAACAGCTGGAAGACCGTTTGAGCGCTATGGAAATACAGAAGGTGCCCGGTCTGGACTTCAGAGATCTAGGGCTGTCCTCTAGGGTAGTGATTCCCCATAAATTCAAGGCACCTGCCTTTGCCAAGTATGACAGAGTTTCCTGTCCAAAGCTGCACCTCTGGTCATACGTGAGAAAGATTCAGCCTTACACGCTGATAAGAACTTGTGGATCCATTTCTTTCAAGACAATCTCTCAGGGACTCAGCTTGAGTGGTTTTATCAGTTGGACGGAGCCAGTATCCGCAGCTGGGAGGATTTTGCTATTGCATTCTATAGACAGTATCAGTACAACTCCGACCTCGCTCCTACGCGTACCCAACTCCAGGGTATGTCAATAGGAACGAGTGAAGGATTCAAAGAGTATACACAAAAATGGAGAGACCTTGCCGGAAGGGTGCAACCACCTTTGGCTGATCGTGAGCTTGTGGACATGTTTTTGGGGACCCTGTTTGGTCCATTCTTTAACCATCTAATTGGAAGCTCTTCAGCTGGGTTTACAGATCTTATTTTGACTGGTGAGAGGATTGAAGCTGGTATTAAGGCTGGAAAGATACAGAAGGGTGCCTCTTCGAGCACCGAGAAGAAACCGTTTAAGAAAGAGTCCAGTGTTGTCTACAGTTCGAGAAGACAGAATAGGCCTGAACACCGCCAAGCTGTCAACGCGGTTGTTATTTCAAAACCTGCTGGTGCCCCTCATCATCATAATCAACAAAAAGACGAGATACCTCGAAGGCAATTCACTCGTCTCAGCATAACTTTGTCTCAGATTCTGCCACAGTTGCTGAAGACCAATTTGGTGACTCTAAAAGAAGCTCCGAAGAATCCAAGTACCACATCACCAAAATACAACCCTAATTCCCGTTGCGCTTTTCACTCTGATAGCCCGGGGCATAATACAGATGATTGTTGGGTTTTGAGGAACAGGGTGCAAGACCTAATTGACGCAAAGGAGATTGAGTTTGAGGCGCCCGAGAGGCCTAATGTTGTGACTGCTCCCATGCCCAAACATGGAGTAAATGCTGTAGAGGAAGACTTGTTTGTAGTTTCTGTAGAAGATATTGTTACCCCTCTGATGACTGTCAAGAAGAACCTGTTGCTAGCCGGTTTATTTCTGGGTTGTGGCGAAGGTTGCCATACGTGTTCTGTTTTACCTACTGGTTGCCCATTTCTGAAGTCAGGTATCCAAAACCTGATGGATAATAAGGAGATCCTGTTTGAGAAGATTGTTGTTCCTTCCAATCCTACTGAAGAAGTTTCCATTATTACCATTTTCGACAATTCTTCCAAGGCTCCCTCGAGGAAGCCTGTTAGAATTACATCTACTCTGAAGGTCGCACCTGTAATCATCACTGTTCCGGGGCCCATCCCCTACACCTCTGACAAAGCTGTCCCTTGGCACTATGGGGCAAATGTTTATGTTCTTGGAGTTAAGCAAGAGTTGGATGTTGATACCGGCGTCAGCAACATTACTGGACCTGCTAAAGTCACCCGCAGCGGTAGACTTTTCTCACCTGATATTGCTCCACCAATTGTCCGAAGACCTGTTGTCATTACACCTACAAGTGTACCTACTGCCATTCCTGATCAAGTTCTTAGTCCTACCCCTGTCGCCGAGTCATCTAATGCTCGGGGAAAAGGGATCACCACTGATGTGCCTGCCCGGACGGAGGCACCGAAGACAATTACTGTTGAAGCTTCCAAACAGGAGATGGAAGAGATTCTGAAGATTATTAAGAAGAGTGATTATAACGTAGTTGAGCAACTGGGGCAAACCCCATCCAAGATTTCTATGTTGTCACTATTGCTGTGCTCAGAGGCCCATGCTAAGGCTCTGATTACCTTCCTGAAGACTGCCCACGTACCACAAGAGACATCAGCTGATCAGTTTACTGATTGTGTGGCCAATTTAACTGCTGATAATGGTTTGGGTTTCTCCGACGCTGATTTGACTACTAAAGGGAAGAACCACAACGATTCCCTGCATGTCTCCATTGAATGCAGGGGCACTACTCTTGCACATGTATTGGTTGATATTGGTTCCTCACTGAACGTCTTGCCCAAGAAAGCTCTGGACCGGTTGGATTGCAAAGGGTTGGAGCTAAAGTCAAGTAACATCGTTGTCAGGGCCTTTGACGGGTCTAAAAGGATGGTGCATGGTGAAGTTGATATTCCAATTAAAGTTGGTTCTCAGGTCTTCAATTCTACATTCTACGTAATGGACATTCGACCATCCTATTCTTGTTTGCTGGGTCGTCCATGGATCCACAAAGCTGGAGTTGTAACCTCAACACTCCACCAGAAGCTGAAGTACCCAGTCAGAGGGAAGATTGTGACAGTACAAGGGGAGGAAGAGTATATGGTCAGCCACCTTAACTCGTTCAGATACGTAGAGATGGATGGGGAGTTCATTGAGACCCCATTTCAGCACTTTGAAGAGGTTCCTCAGACACTGGCATCAACTGAGATTGTGGTTGAAGATTCTCCTATGAAGATGGCTTCCTTAAAGGATGCTCGGGCTGTTATTGAGAAGGAAGCTCAAAGGGTTGTTCATAGTGCAAGGATTGGGAGACCTCCTGTGTTCATCAGCAACTCGGGAGTAAATTCCATTGAAGATGATGTGGAGGAGTCTGAATTCGACAGCTGGATCTATCCTACGACCAACGGTGGACCAAGCAACTGGACGACAAAGGACTTCATCCCTATTACTTTTGCTACCCAGTAATGAACTCTTTGTTTTGAATTTGTAACAGACAATGTTTTGAAACTTTATGGCCCGGTGTCTTACCCGGGGCACCGTGGCTTCATTTGTGAGGGCTTTTGTGTGCCATTTTCATATATCATTAATAAAAGCATTGGACGTTTTTGCATCTCAAATTTTGTGCTCCTTGTCTTTCTTTATTATATATTGCAAAACAGCTATTTTACACACACTCACATATACAGGTCTCAATTCACTCTGGATCTCACTGGTAACGACTCTGCTACTTCCAGTTATGACTTCGAAAATCCGATCAACTTAGCCGAAGACGAAGGTGAAGATGATTGCGAAGTGTCGAGTGAACTTGCAAGACTGCTACTCCAGGAAGAGAGGGCCATTCAGCCATATGAAGAGCCGGTGGAAACGGTGAATCTGGGTACTGAAACAGACAAGAAGGAAGTCAAGATTGGTGCAAATCTAGACCTTAATGTGAAGCAACGGTTGATTCAGATGCTGCATTACTATGTTGAGATCTTTGCCCGGTCTTACGAAGATATGCCTGGGTTGGATACTGACATTGTGGTTCATCGCCTGCCTACCAAGGAAGACTGCCCTCCGGTAAAACAGAAGGTTCGCCGTATGCGCCCAGAGATGTCTGAGAAAATCAAGGCCGAAGTTATGAAACAGTTTGACGCCGGTTTTCTAGCAGTGACTTCTTACCCTCAGTGGGTTGCCAATGTGGTTCCGGTACCGAAGAAGGATGGTAAGGTTCGAATGTGTGTTGACTACATGGATTTGAACAGGGCAAGCCCTAAGGATGACTTCCCTCTACCTCACATCGACGTTCTGGTTGACAATACTGCTCAGCACAAGGTATTCTCCTTCATGGATGGTTTCTCCGGTTATAACCAGATTAAAATGGCTCCCGAAGACATGGAGAAGACAACCTTTGTTACTCAGTGGGGTACCTTTTGCTACAAGGTCATGCCTTTTGGGTTGAAAAATGCTGGGGCAACGTATCAACGTGCCATGGTTGCTTTGTTTCATGACATGATCCATCATGAGATTGAAGTATACGTCGACGATATGATTGCAAGGTCCCAGACTAAGGAAGAACACCTTGACCATCTACAGAAGCTATTTGACAGGTTGAAGTTGTACAAGTTAAGATTGAACCCGAACAAGTGCACCTTCGGGGTGAGGTTTGGTAAGCTACTGGGTTTCATCGTAAGTGACAAAGGTATTCAAGTTGACCCTGCCAAAGTGAAAGCCATACAAGAGATGCCAGCTCCCAAGACAGAGAAGGAGGTCAGAGGCTTTCTGGGACGTCTGAACTACATTGCCCGATTCATATCTCACCTGACTGCTACTTGTGAGCCAATCTTCAAGTTACTGAAGAAAGATCAAGTGGTACGTTGGAATGATGAATGCCAGGCTGCTTTCGAAAGGATCAAAGAGTATCTCCAGGAGCCACCTATTCTAATGCCACCAGTTGAAGGGAGACCTCTGATTTTATACTTGACAGTACTTGACAACTCAATGGGGTGTGTGTTGGGGCAGCATGACGAGTCTGGCCGAAAAGAGCATGCTATTTATTACCTTAGCAAAAAGTTTACCGACTGCGAGACCCGATACTCACTGCTCGAGAAAACTTGCTGCGCTTTGGCATGGGCTGCTCGCCGGCTAAGACAGTATATGCTGACTCACACTACTCTATTAATTTCAAAGATGGATCCAATCAAATATATCTTCGAAAAGCCTGCCTTGTCCGGAAGAATAGCAAGATGGCAGATGATTTTGACTGAGTATGACATCCAGTACACGACTCAAAAAGAAATCAAGGGAAGTGTATTGGAAGACCATTTGGCACATCAGGCAGTGGATGATTACCAGTCTATGAACTTTGAATTTCCGGATGAGAATATCATGGTAGTGACTGATTGTGAGACACCTGGACTGGATGAAGGACCTGAGGAAGGATCCCGATGGTCTATGTACTTTGATGGAGCTTCGAACGCTTTGGGTAATGGCATTGGCGCCGTGATCATATCCCCTAAAGGCTTTCATACTCCGTTTACCGCCCGACTATGTTTCAACTCCACCAACAATATGGCGGAGTATGAAGCGTGCATCATGGGTCTTCGAGCTGCAATTGACCTAAGGATTAAGTTTCTAAGTGTCTTCGGAGATTCTGCTCTCGTGATCAGTCAGATCAAAGGCGAGTGGGATAT
Source organism: Vicia faba (assembly GCA_948472305.1). Taxonomy (NCBI): domain Eukaryota; kingdom Viridiplantae; phylum Streptophyta; class Magnoliopsida; order Fabales; family Fabaceae; genus Vicia; species Vicia faba. The sequence continues at coordinate 1,311,136,137 of OX451738.1, read as the reverse complement.
GAAACACCCAAATCTTATTCCTTACAAGGAGTATGTATTGACGTTGCTTCCCCATTTCGAGGAGATCACCTTTGAACACTTCCCAAGAGAGGAGAAACAATTGGCGGACGCGCTAGCTACGATGTCTTCTATGTTCAAAGTCAAATGGGACAACGAGGCTCCCCGGATCATTATTGAAATATTGGACGAACCTGCACATTATTGTGATCTTGTGACTGAAGAGGTAACAGAAAAGCCCTGGTATCATGAGGTGAAGAGGTGTCTTGAAGTTCAGGAGTATCCCGAGGGTGCATCTGTTAATGATAAGAAGTTTCTGAGGAGGTTCGCGGCAAAGCTCTTCATCAGCAATGGCATTCTTTACAAGCGTAACCATGATTCGACCTTACTAAGTTGTGTGGATAAGATCGAAGCAGAAAGGATCATGACAGAGATGCATGAAGGTACTTTTGGAACTCATTCCAGTGGACATACCATGGCAAAGAAAATCCTTCAGGCAGGATATTACTGGTCCACAATGGAAGCTGACTGTTATCAACATTCTCGGACATGTCACAAGTGTCAGGTCTATGCTGATAAGGTGCACATACCTCCAGTTCCTATGAATGTTTTGACAGCACCTTGGCCTTTTGCAATGTGGGGCATTGATATGATTGGCGAGATCAGACCTACGGCATCCAACGGGCATCGATTCATCCTGGTAGCGATTGATTACTTTACGAAGTGGGTTGAAGCAGCTTCCTTTGCTACGGTAACCAAGAACGTCGTGGCACGGTTCATTCGGCATAACCTGATCTGTCGATACGGTGTACCAGAGAGGATCATTACGAACAATGGTATCAATCTCAACAACGAGATGATCACTGAGCTCTGCGAGCAATTCAAGATACAGCATCACAACTCTTCTCCCTACCGGCCGAAGATGAATGGGGTTGTCGAAGCGGCAAATAAGAACATTAAGAAGATTGTGCAGAAGATGACAGTGACATACAAAGACTGGTACGAGATGTTACCATTTGCTCTTCATGGGTACCGTACCTCAGCACGGACGTCAACAGGGGCAACACCTTATTCCTTGGTATATGGCATGGAGGCAGTCTTGCCGATTGAAGTTCAGATACCCTCCCTTTGGATCATGAAGGATGCAGGTTTGAGCGAAGATGATTTGATTCAAACCCGGCTTGATCAGCTAAACCTAATCGACGAAAAGAGACTTACTGCTATTTGTCATGGTCAGACGTACCAAAAACGGATGATCAAGGCATTTAACAAGAAAGTTAGACGACAAGAGTATCAAGTTGGGGACCTGGTAATCAAGCGCATTATCTTACCTCAAGGTGATCCCAGGGGCAAATGGACCCCTACTTACGAAGGGCCATTTGTGGTTAAGAACATTTTCTCAGGAGGAGCGATGATTCTAACCACTATGGATGGTGACGACATTCCTCATCCCGTCAATGCAGACATAGTAAAAAGATACTACGCATAATTAAAGACCCGCTAGGTTGATTGGCCTAGGCAAAAATAAGGGCTTCCCGGCGAACCAAAAGGGTTTGGGCAAAAATAAGGGATGAAAATGAAAAAATCTGTACACCTGGCAAGTCGAAAACCTGAAAAGGCGGCTTGGGAAAAAATGGGTATCCCGGTGGACTGAAAACCCGAAAGGGCAGTCCAAGCAAAAGTTAGGGATTAAAGCGTAACACTATGTCTCATTGGATCACCTCGCATCCAGACTTCAGTATCAACTATCAAGCTCAGACGGCACCAATCAATCAGATTCATCTTCAACTAAGCAGCAAAGTGATGAGATGCTTGAAGATATAAAGGCAATAGCAGAGTTGGAACCCAGTGGGATTATTCACATAGCTGTTTTGTTTTCTTTTCACAAGTTGTATAAATTCTATTTGTTCGGCGGCGTTCTCTTACTAGGACGTCAGCCTCTTGTACAAAAACGCCTATTTTCAGGCAAATTTCAAAATCAATACAAATTCATTTTCAGACAAATTTCAAATTGTTTTTCCTTTATCTGTTTTGTTTTGCAAAGAACGTCCAATGTTCATTTTTGATATATGCATTTGACACCAATTGCTGCTCATAAATATTTACATGCGAAACAAAGGACAAATTACTGGTAATATCAGAAACAGGGGTATAAGAAGTGTCCAAATTGTGTAGTTACTTTGTCCACCAAGGTACCAAGGTAGGTTCAGCTGAAGAATATGACCAAGGTACCATCACCCCCGCAGAGTAAAACAGTAATGGTAGCTCTCCCCACTGAGACTTGCAACTATGAACAAATCAGCAATGCTTTCCCCAAGCAGAGTTAGTCTACCATCAGCCCTAAAAAGGTTGGGTATCCCCAGAAGGTCTTAATCTTCCCCAACGGAGTATAAAGATATCCTCCAACAAGTATAAGAATACCCCCGACAGTCTTAACATTCCTCAACGAAGTATAAGAATATTCTCTGGCGGAATACAAGATACCCCAGTGGAGTCATTTCCCCAGCGTAGTCTAAAAAAGGCTTCCCCACCAGAGTTGAATCATCTTCCCCAGTAGATTCTAGAAGCTTATCCCCTGCAGAGCACAAATAAATCTCCCCAACCAAATTCAGAAGGTTATCCTCACAAGGGTCTAACTGGGTTATCCTCAGCAAATTGCAACTGAAGGATCATCCCCAGCAAAGTTCTTTCTATCCCCAGCAGAGTTCATCATTAAAATCCCCAACAGAGCTTATCAACAGTATCCCCAGCGGAGTTATCGTTAAAATCTTCAGCAGAACGTCTCTTCCCCACAGAGTAATTCCCCTCGGAGTAATCTCTTCATCAGTTTATTCCCCCAACGGAGTTCTTCTCTCCTACAGGTTTATCATCTTCGTTCATCATCCCCAGCGGAAACAAAGAACCTAGCTCTATTCTCCAGCAGCTCCAGGATTTATTTTCCCCAGCTAAAACATCACATTTCCATACATCATGATACATGCATATACACATCATACCATGCAATCTCATTTATTTTGAGAACATCATTTCCTGACCATATCATGCATTGCATATGACTGACCTTTACCTTTCAGGAAAGATGCAGTTAAAGTTCTCAGCTTAATCGAAGACCTGACCAGTTCTTAAATCTCAATTGAATTATCCTCGGTTGAATTTCAGATAAGGTTCTCAATCTCGACAGTTTCCTCCGTCATAGTGTGGACAAGTTCTATAACCTCAACGGTATACTCCGTTGAGCACGAGACAGTTCCTAGATCTTGATGAAGATGTTTCCTTACGTCATAGTGTGGACGAGTGCTATAACCTCAACGGTATACTCCATTGAGCACGAGTCAGTTCCTAGATCTTGATGTTTTCCTCCGTCATAGTGTGGACAAGTTCTATAACCTCAACGGTATACTCCATTGAGCACGAGACTCTTCCTAGATCTTGATGAAGATGTTTCCCTACGTCATAGTTTGGACGAGTACTATAACCTCAACAGTATACTCCGTGGAGCACGAGTCAGTTCCTAGATCTTGATGTTTTCCTTCGTCATAGTGTGGACAAGTTCTATAAACTCAACGGTATACTCCATTGAGCACGAGACAGTTCCTAGATCTTGATGAAGATGTTTCCCTACGTCATAGTGTGGACGAGTATTATAACCTCAACGGTATACTCCGTGGAGCACGAGTCAGTTCCTAGATCTTGATGTTTTCCTCCCTCATAGTGTGGACGAGTACTATAACCTCAACGGTATACTCCATTGAGCACGAGTCGGTTCCTAGATCTTGATGTTTTCCTCCGTCATAGTGTGGACAAGTTCTATAACCTCAACTGTATACTCCATTGAGCACGAGACAGTTCCTAGATCTTGATGAAGATGTTTCCCTACGTCATAGTGTGGACGAGTACTATAACCTCAACAGTATACTCCATTGAGCACGAGTCAGTTCCTAGATCTTGATGTTCTCCTCCGTCATAGTATGGACAAGTTCTATAACCTCAATAGTATACTCCATTGAGCACGAGACAGTTCCTAGATCTTGATGAAGATGTTTCCCCCCAATTGAATTATGGACAGGTTCTTAAGACTCATCTGAGGCATTCTCTCAGTTAAAGTACAGGCCAGATTCCTAAATCTCAACAAAGTTTAGACTTCCCCAGTGGAATCTTTTACAACCACAGGTATGCAAGTTCTCGCTAAGGAATCTCTTATGCGATCGACACTCCTGTAGATGGCATCTATAAGCCCATCCTCCTTCCAACAATCTCCAAATGGCATCTGTAAGCCCATTCCCGACATCACAATGCTAATACTACACCATGCGAGTGCAAATTTCTGGGCACTCTAGTGTTCAATTATCTTCCACCTTCGGATCACGAAAGGCTCGAAAGCCAATCTAAATCCTCAGGTTTAAGAAAATTGAACAGGGGAAACTGTTGTACCCCAAATTTTTCCCTCCCATATTCCTCAAAATTTTCCAAGAATAATCTTCAAGTTGCTCAAGTTAGCTCAAGAGTTGGACAGTCAAATCACCTCCTAAGGCAATCAAGTCAAAATTAGGATTTTGTGTTGCATCAAGGTCCTCACATCCAAATGACCTCAAGTTCTCCCCAATGTCCTAATATGTTCTCAATATCATCCATGTCAAATTTCAAGCCTTGCAGAGGAATTTTGGTCAGTCAACTGCTCAAGAGACCCAAAAATCGATTGTGCTAGGGCAAAAGTCAAATGTATCCCAAATACAGTCAAACCTCAAGTTTTTTTGTCAACATTCTCATCTTGAAGTATAATTCATCATTTGATCAAGGGTTATTCATGATTCATCAAGGATTTATCAAGATTCATCAAGATTCAAAAGTTGCTAAATTAGGGTTTTGTAGGAAAAGTCAACTCAACTTTGACCAAGCATAACTTTCTCATACTTTATGCGAAATGACCCATCCAAAGCTCATTTTGAATAGGATGCAATTTCCTACAATCCATCCTCACACCCCAAGACTAAGAAATGCACTCACAAAAAGTTACAAATTTGGACATTATAGGTCATTTTTGAAAGTCAACAAAAACACCTTTTTTGTCAAAGATTTAACTTGAGCATGGAACATGAAAATGATATGAGACAAAAAGGGTTGATTGGAGGACATCTCAAGGTTTCTAAAAAGTCCTATAACACCTCCAAAGGTTCAAAATTGAGGAAGTTATGCATTGTTGAAGTTGGGCATTTTTCCAAACCAAAAGTCATCTATCCTCAAAACTCCAATTTTTGACAAAAGGGCCCACTTTTTTCCACTTGATATAGTCTTGTCATGCCACACACGTGTCCCATCTTTAATTTCATGACCAAACATTTATTTTTCTATTTTATTTCATTTTTATTGATTTAATTCATTATTAATCAATATTAAATCAAATAAAATCTAAAAATTGATGTAAGGGGATTCTTGTGATCAATACAGCTTGAAATATCATGTGCAACTCAATCAAACTCGTGCCAAGTCAAAACATGCACAAAATCTTAGATTTGATGCAAATATGGCAACTTGGTTATGGTGATCAAAATCCAATCTTCCATCTTCAATGCATAAGGATTATGGCCCATATCTTGACCTAAATTCATTCTATTATATGCACACAAGCAAGCCAGACCAAAAACACGCACAAAGCTCTATAGAAACGGCCAGAAGAATTGTAGAAAAAAGCTTGAAAACCTTGGATCTGAAATCGTACTTGGAGGCCTTTTCAGGATCAAACAAAGGTCCCAATCACTTCCTGGCACTTCACTAAAGCAATACCAATCATAATCACGTGTTTTCCTGCCTCCCAAAGCCCTGTAAGTGTCGCCCAAAACCGCCATATTCATGGAATCGTAATGCTTCAATCTTGCATCCATTCTTTGAGATAATTGCATATTTGAATTCCTTACATCATTTGTGAAGTTTCTGTATTATTCAATTTCATTATCATGCCATATATCACAAAATGCCATTGTAGATTATTTTAGGGTTCTTTCAGGGGTTTTCGTTACAGGGAAAATTGGTCAATAAAAGGACCATGGTTGAAACCGGGGCGGAGAGGCGAACAGAACCACGCCCTTAGTTTGCATTTTAGTGGCTTGTGGTGGATTTTGAGACAGCATGACGTATAGATACGGACAGTCGTCCGTTGGTATAGGTAAAAAGACTTTTAGCCGCAGTCCCCATGACAGGGATGATAACATGGCGTGACCAGATTGGTGCGTTTGAACAGCGCGCCATATTTTTCTTATTTTCCAGCATATTCATTGATTTGCCCATATATTATTTATTTCTTATTCCAATAACAATTGAACAAGCTGGCTAGTTGGTGAGCGTGTTAGTGCAAGACCCCTTGGGACCTGGGTTCGAATCCCAGGTCCCCCAAAACTTTATGCAATTTTATTTCAGGTACTCATGTGCAGCGCCCCAAAGCGTGGATCACCATGATCTTCATCCCATCAAATGCCAAGTGGCCCACCAGGCAGATCTATTGGCCAAAGTTGAAGGACCACCATGCTCCTTGGTCAACAAGCACGCGTTGGATGTCAAAGGGTCAAAGCAGGCTGGTGTTAATGGGCCAAGAATTGCTCATCATACTCCCTCTTCAGCCCCCCCCCCCTGAGTATTTCTTTACATTTTATTTCTTTTTCTTATTTATTTATTTTATTATTATTATTATCTTAATTAAAAAATTAACCAATTAAATGTTATTTCATAAAATCAGAAAACAACAAAATAATATTTTTTAATTCCATTAATTTTATTATTTTATTTTTTGTAAATAACAATTAATTAATTTTATTTTGTTTAAATAGGTTTAACATTAATATCTTTTGCAATAAATTAAAATTAATTTAGAATTAGGTTTTAATATTTTAATCATTCTTATTTTATTTCCTTAAATAATATAAAAAACCAAAAATATTTTCATTTAATTAATTAATTCAATTATTAATTTAGACTAATTTTTAATTCAAAAACAACAAAAATATGCTTTATTTAATAAAAAGGGTCAAAACCCTAAAAACACTTCGATTTAATTTTCTCGCGCGCGAATAATTTTTGATCCATATTTCAATATTGTAATTGCTTCGAGGATGTAATAGTGCTTAAATTAGGATTTATTTATCGCTTTTCTTTACTTTTCGCAATTTAATTTTTAAGGGTTTGTCTTTGGCGATGTAAATACCCGACGTCTTGTAATAGCTTAGATTTATTTTCCGCAATTTAATTTTCGCAACCATTAACTGTTAGATGTTTGAATAATAGGCAATGCATGACAAGATCAACTTTTAATTTAAAATCAACAGTAGCTCACCATTAACATGTACAAAGATAATATAATTGAAAAACAATACACTTGCACATGCCACTCTTAGGGTACACCTCACTTGGTTGCCTCGAACGTGGTCATTGAGTATAGGAAGTTTTAGAGGTCGCCCTCTTGTCCAAAGATCATAAGTTGCCTCGAAACGGTTGCCTCAGATAAAAATGATCTAAGACATTAGGGTTACCGCTAAGGCGTCCTAACATTGCTTTAGTGACCACATGTCCCTTAATCGAATTGACCCGAAAACTCCAACGACGGTGCTACCTACTCCTCGATAGTGGGATAGCATTGTCTAAAGGACATTTGTACAACTTAATTCCTTTTTGAGTAGGTAGATGGTTCTTAAGTACTTGCTCCTTTTAAAAAAACAAAACAAAAATTTTCGCACTTACACTCCTTTCAAACAAAAACTCTTTCAAACCCACAATCACAAAGAAAAGCAGACTTTTGGAAACACAAATGAGCAAGTACCTAAGAGCCTGTGGATAACCACGGATAGAAAGGGTGATAATACCTTCCCTTTCTATAATCTACCTCCCGAACCCGAGAAATATCTCAAAAAGGAATTTTTCTGTGCTTTTGTCCTTTCCTTGTTGGATAAAATAAAAGACGGTGGCGACTCTTGTTTACCGCGACATTTTGCGAAAACAAACGTAAAATGAGAACCAACATTCCAAAAACAGTCAGTTCTCATTCCCACCGATCACAATCACCTACAAAAGTTGTTCGATAGGTTGAAGACATACAAGCTGAGTTTGAATTTGAACAAGTGCACCTTCGGGGTAAGGTCTGGTAAGCTTTTGGGTTTCATCGTCAGTGACAAGGGTATTCAGGTAGATCCCACAAAGGTAAAGGCCATACAAGAGATGTCGGCTCCCCGTACTGAGAAGGGAGTTAGAAGTTTCTTGGGGCGCTTGAATTATATTGCCAAGTTCATTTCACATCTGACTGCTGCTTGTGAGCCCATCTTCAAGGTTCTGAATAAAGATCAAGTGGTAAAGTGGAATGACGAACTCCTGACTTCTTTCGAAAGGATTAAAGAATACCTTTAAGAACCACCAATTCTGATGCCTCCAATTGAAGGAAGACCTTTGATATTGTACTTAACAGTGTTAGACAATTCAATGGGGTGTGTGTTGGGGCAGCATGACGAGTTTGGTCGAAAAGAGCAAGCAATATACTACCTTAGCAAAAAGTTTATCGACTGTGAGACAAGATACTCACTGCTCGAGAAAACTTGTTGCGCCTTGGAATGGGCTTCTTGCTGACTAAGACAGTATATGTTGACCCGCACTACTTTGTTGATATCTAAGATGGATCTAATCAAATACATCTTCGAGAAGCCCGCACTCTCCGGGAGAATAGCGAGATGGAAAATGATCTTAACTGAATATGATATAAAATATACAACCCAGAAAGCAATCGAGGGAAGTGTATTAGCTGATCATTTGCCTCATCAGGCCGTGGATGACTACCATTCCATGAATTTTGAGTTCCTTGATGAGAATATTATGCTGGTGACTGATTATGAAGAACCTGGACCAGATGAAGGACCCGAGGAGGGATCCCGATGGACTATGGTTTTTTACGGAGCTCTGAATGCACTCGGTAATGGAATTGGCGCCGTAATCATATCTCTTGAGGCCTGTCATACTCCTTTCACTGCCCGACTATGTTTCAACTGCACTAACAACATGGCAGAGTATGAAGCCTGCATCATGGGTCTCAAAGCCGCTATCGATCTCAAGATCAAGTTCTTAAATATCTTCGGGGATTCAGCCTTAGTGATAATTCAGATCAAAGGAGAATAGGATACGAAGCATTCGAATCTCATCCCATACAAAGAGCATGTGCTGACATTGCTCCCGCACTTTGAGGAGGTAACCTTTGAACATTTCCCACGAGAGAAGAATCAGTTAGCGGACGCGCTAGCCACCATGTCTTCTATGTTCAAAGTCAGGTGGGACAATGAAGCCCCCTGAATCACTATTGATAGGTTGGATGAACCAGTGCATTGTTGTGAGATTGATACTGAAAAGGTAGCAGTCAAACCCTGGTTTCACGAAGTAAAAAGGTACCTCGAGACTCAAGAATATCCTGAAGCGGCATCTGTCAATGATAAGAAGTTTCTGAGGAGGTTCGCCGCGAAATTCTTCCTCAGTAATGGAATCGTCTACAAGCGCAATCATGACTCTACCTTACTGCGGTGTGTAGACAAGAGCGAAGCAGAGAGGATTATGACAGATCTACATGAAGGTACCTTCGGAACCCATTCGAGTGGACATACCATGGCTAAGAAGATCCTACGGGCAGGATATTACTGGTCCACTATGGAAGCAGATTGTTATTAGCACTCCCGTACTTGTCATAAGTGCCAAATCTATGCTGATAAGATGCATGTGCCTCCGGTTCCTTTGAATGTCTTGACAGCTCCATGTCCCTTTACAATATGGGGCATTGACATGATCGGGGAAATCAGACCTACTGCTTCCAATGGGCATTGCTTCATCTTGGTGGCCATTGATTACTTCACAAAATGGGTTGAGGCGACCTCTTTTTCTACTGTGACCAAGAATGTTGTGGCGCGGTTTATCAGGAATAACCTGATCTATCGGTATGGTATGCTAGAGAGAATTATCACTGACAATGGTACAAATCTCAACAACACGATGATCACTGAGCTCTGCAAACAATTCAAGATACAACATCATAACTCTTCTCTCTACCGGCCGAAGATGAATGGCGTTGTTGACGTGGCTAATAAGAACATCAAGAAGATTATACAAAAGATGATGGTGACATACAAAGACTGGCATGAGATGTTACCATTCGCTCTTCATGGGTACCGTACCTCAGCACGGATGTCGATAGGGGCAACACCATACTCTCTGGTATATGGCATGGAGGCAGTCCTACCCATTGAGGTCCAGATTCCTTCTTTAAGAATTATGAAAGACGCGGGTTTGAACGAAGACGATTGGATCCAGACTCGACTTGATCAACTAAATTTGATCGATAAGAGACTTACCGTTGCCTGTCATGGTCAAATGTATCAAAAATGGATGATCAAGGCTTTCAACAAAAAAGTCAGACGTCAAGAATATCAAGTCGGGGATCTAGTGATCAAACGCATCATACTGCCGCAAGGTGATCCCATGGGAAAATGGACTCCCACCTACGAAGGGCCATTTGTGATTAAAAACATTTTCTCGGGTGGAGCCATGATTCTAACCACCATGGACGGTGACGACCTTCCTCGCCCTGTCAATACGGATATAGTGAAAAGATACTACGCACGATAAAAGACCCGCTTGGTTGATTGGCCTAGGAAAAAATAAGGGCTTCCCGGAGAACCAAAAGGGTTCGGGCAAAATTAAGGGATGAAAATGAAAAATCTGTACACCCGGCAAGTCAAAAACCTGAAAAGGCGACTTGGGCAAAAAAGGGTATCCCGGTGGACTGAAAACCCGAAAGGGAAGTCCAGGAAAAAGTTAGGGATGTAAAGTGTATCACTATGTCCCATTGGATCACCTTGCGATCAGACCTCAGTATCAACTATCAAGCTCGAATGTCACTGATCAATCTAATCAGCTTCGGACAAGCAGCAAAGTGATGAGACGCTCGAAAACATAGCGGCAATAGCAGAATTGGAACCCAATAGGATTGTTGCACATAGATGTTTTCCTTTTGTTGTACACAATATTGTATATCTTCCTTTTAGGGTGGCGTTCTCTTACTAGAGCGTCAACTTCCTTGTACAAAAACGCCTGTTATAGGCCAATTTCGAAAATTAATACAAATCATTTTTACAAGACTATTGTTTTTTTTTCTTTTTTCTGTTTTGTTCTGCAAGAACGTCCAATGGTTTATTCTTGACATATGCATTTGAATATGATTTCTATTCACAAACATTTGCATAGGAAAAAAAAGACAATTGCTCGTAACTTAAGAAACAGGGGCAAAAACTGAAAATGTTGAACCCGACAGTTACTTTGTCCAACAGGTACCGGGGCAGAGACAACTTTGAAACACAGTTATCAGTGCATACGACCTCGTAACATCTACACTCCCCCACAGAGTAAAAGCAATCAAAGCATTGATATCAGCTTTCCCAAAACAGGAAGTAATCTCCCCAGCTAGGGTCTTTCAGAAATCTGACATCTATATCCCCAAGCCGAATTTCATAATCGCAAGTGGGTTATAAAATTTGTCTCCCAAGCAGAGTTTATTTCCCTGAATGCGAAAACTCAATACCCGACAGAGTTTATCCCTCCAGCTACGGAAATCCACTTTCCAATAGAGTATTTCCCCGTATAGTTATTCTCAAGCGGAGTCCCTCCCCGGTAGAATATCCATAAACAAGGAGCAAATCTCCAGCATAGTCATCTCTGTTCGCTATCTCCATCAGAAGTAGAAGAACCACGATTTTCTACAACAGTCAAGAGTACTATTTTCAATACTCTCCAGCAGCAGTCAGGAATTTATTTTCCCAGACTCGGATATGTCACAATAGCAACTCATGTTCATACAACATGACATGCGCATACTGATCACATACAGCATAGTCTCATTTATTTTGAGGACATCATCCCACAATGCATTTCATGCATCGCATATAATTAACCCTGTTATCTTTTCAGGAAAGACAATTATCACCAACAATTCCAGCAGTTATACATGTCATATCTACAGACAGCTAATGAAAAATCAGTTCCTGAAACCAAACGGGTCAACTAATCTACATGACCAAATGAAGTAACCATACGATCCAGGTTCCTTCCCATAAGCCCTACTATCTAAGCTTTCATTCCGAAGTAACCCTACTATCCAGGTTCCTTCCCCATAAGCCCTACTATCCAGACTTTCATTTCGAAGTAACCCTACGACCCAGGTTCCTTATCACAGCCCTACTATCCAGGATCTCATTTCGAAGTAATCCTACGACCCATGTTCCTTCTCATATCCCCACCATCCAGGCTTTCATTCCGAAGTAACCCTACTATCCAGGTTCCTTCCCCATAAGCCCTATTATCCAGGCTTTCATCTCGAAGTAACCCTACTATCCAGGTTCCTTCCCATAAGCCCTACTATCCAGGCTTTCATCTCGAAGTAACCCTACTATCTAGGTTCCTTCCCATAAGCCCTACTATCCAGGCTTTCATCTTGAAGTAACCCTACGACCCAGGTTCCTTCTCATAGCCCTACTATCCAGGCTTTCATCTAGAAGTAACCCTACGACCCAGGTTCCTTCTCATAAGCCTTACTATCCAGGCTTTCATTTCGAAGCAACCCTACTATCCAAGTTCATTCTCCCTTATCTCCAGACAACAGTTTACAACACTGTAAGACTTGGACCCGACCAGATACGGTCAATTTCACATTTCCCCAATAAGTCGCGGTGCAGCCTGGACCCTAACCAGATATGCAGCTTACTCCCCACCTCCTCAATTAGGAGTTAATTCCCCAGTAGAGTAGTGGACAACCGAATCTCCTATACTTTATCTCCCAGGATGTAAACCGATATTCCCCAGTAAAGCCCCTCTCAACGGTAGGTATAGGAATTCTCGCAAAGGAATCTCTTATGGAACTGATATCTTTTCTGGATGGCATCTTTAAGCCCATCTCCGACGATTCTCTATCGACTTCCAAATGACATCTATAAGCCCATTCCCAATATCACCAATCAGTTTTACTTCATGCGAGTGCAAATTTATGGGCACTTTAGTGTTCAATCATCTTTTACCCTCAGATCACGAAAGGCAGACCAGCCAATCTACATCCTCAGGTTTAAGAAGATTGAACAGGGGCAGCTGTTGCAACCCAAAATTTTCCCTCCCATTTCACTCAACATATGTTCATTGAAATCCTCAACTTGCCCAAGGATGCCCAAGGATTGATCAGGCAAATGCTTTCCTAAGACAATGAACCTCAAACTAGGGTTTCCATTTTCATCAAGATGGGTGAACTCTAAAGGTCACAAACCTTTTCCATGGTCCTAATAAGTTCTCAATATCATCCATGCCAAGTTTCATGCCTTGCACAAGAAGTTTGCTCAGTCAACTGCTCAAATGCCTGAAAATCAACTGTGTTAGGTCAAAAGTCAACTATGACTCACATACAGTCAAACTTCAATATTTTTGGTCAACATCAACATTTTGAAGTAATACACATCATTTGATCAATGGTTGATCATGATTTCCCAAGAAATGCTCCTAATTCATCAAAACTCAAAGGTTGGTAAATTAGGGATTCTCAAGAAAAGTCAACCAAACTTTACCAAGCATAACTTTCTAATACTTTATTAGAAATTTCTCATCCAAGGCTCATTTTTAAGAGAATCCAATTCCCTACAACTCATAATCATCCCTCAAATTCAATAAATGCACTCATGAAAAGATATAAATTCATACATTATAGGTCCTTTTCAAAAGTCAACAAAAACACCTTTTGGGTTAAAGCTTCTTACATGAACATGGAGGATCCAATTGAGTTGAAACCAAAAGGGTTGTTTAAGAGACATCCTAAGATTTCTAAAAAGTCCAAGAACACCCTCTTAGGGTCAAAATTGAAGGAGATATGCATTGTCAAAGTTGGCCATTTTTGGAAAATTGTCAAAAAGTCAATAATACCCAAAATTGCAGTTTTTTGTCAAATGGGCCTAACTTTTTATGCTTGCATCTTACTTCTAACATGGTCCACGACCCAAACACTCTCCCACATATTATTGGCTTTATTCATTTAATTTATTTTGATTTTAATCATTTAAAAATCAAATTAAATCAAATAAATGATATGAAATATTGAAGATTTATTTTTGATCTGATTTTGAATAGAATCACAATCCAATTATGCTGTCAAACAAAATCAAATCGTGCAAAGGGTTGATTGGGATGAGAATGACATGATTTGGTTTGATTTAGAAAGAAATAATGCAAATAGGAAATCAAATCCAATCTTCACAATTTGCCAAGATATGATCACTTTTTATTGACCTAATTCAGTCCAATATATAGAGAGAACAATTCCCAAGCACAAAAACAAGGGTTAATCACGTGAAACAGCCAAACCAAGTTGCAACTTTTTTCCAACAAATCTCAAATCAAATTCCATATTACAGCCATCCTCGAGGAGATTTAAGGATTGCAATACGTTCCTGGACACCTCCAGAAGCTTTTCCAACCCTTGCCAAGCTCTGAAGCATCAAGAATCACGTTCCATATACATCACGATTTGACATTATTTTTGATTTTGGTTCTGACTATACGCGCATGATTAACGATTTTTAAGCATACCTTCATGTTTGTATAATCATTTAGAATGCATTGGTATGATTAATTATGAGTTTTAACGCATGCATGGACATCTGCCATTATTAGGGTTTAAGCTTGTGATTTAGGGATTTTTGATATAGGTAAAATCAGGGCAAAATATGGGTACCATCATACTCACGAGGTCAAACCTAGTTAATATGTATGCTTGGATTTAATTTTTATTACTTGTACTGGATTTTTGAGATTTACAGGTTTACAACTACAGACATTGAACCGTAGGTAAAACCTCGGTTTATGGGAAGAAGACAGTGATGTGGCAACGTCCCACTGGCCCCTTTGAATGTTGGCATGTTTTTGTTCTGGGCATAATGCGTTTTTTTATTATATTATATTTTGTTTATTTATGTTAACAAAAAGCCAAATGGCCCAGTGGCATGCAGGAAGGTTGATAAGGCGTTGTATATGAGAGGTCAGGGGTTCGACCCCTGCCTCCAACATCTTCTATTGTTCTTCCAATTTCCTTGCAGGTTCCATGCACCTCACCTTCAGAGGACCATCATGCGTCCTCAGATCTCACCCTTGGGATCTATCTCCAGTCGGATCCAACGCTCCAAGAAAGCAGCGCATGGTGAACGCTCAAAAGCTAGCTACGCTGAACCAAACGCTGGACAACTGGGCCATCATCTTGGGCCTTTGCAAATTCTGGCAGTACACCCCCAGATTACTCAACAAGATTAGGCCCACTTTAATTCTTTTTTAATCTCTTTTATTTGTTTTAATTATTTTACAAAATCATTGTTTTTTTAATTAAATCATAAAATTAGAAAATCACAAAAACTTTTGGATTAGTTTTTTTTATAAAATATTTAATTGCATTAATTAATTAGGTTAATTAGGTTAACTTAAATACCTTTTTTCCATAATTAAAATTAAATAGAAGTTAGGTAAATTTGCAAATTTAATTATTTTTTTCTCATAAAAATCCAAAAAAAAAATATCTTTTCTTTATTCACCAATTAATTGTTTCTGAATTTAATTCCCCATTTAATTTACTCTCGTGCGTATTTATTTCATTATTTTTACCATTAATGTAATTGCTCCGAGTTTGTAATAGTTAATTAGGTTTACTATTTCACATTTAATATTTTTCCCGGTTTTATGATTATGTAATCCCCCTCCCCAATGCTTTGTAATAGCTAGGTTTTTAATTTCTCGCACTTTAATTTCCGCAATTATAAACTGCCTAGATTTATGGATAATAGGCTTGTATGGAAAGAAATAATGTTTAAAACGGTAGATAACCCTAATTATGCAAAGATAACATTAACTGAAATCAAACACTTGCACATGCTCACTCCAAGGGTTTTTCCTCACTTGGTTGCCTCATAAATAATGGTCGTGTCCCTCGAACGTAGGGATACCTTAAAACTCCAGCGATAGGGCTACCTACTCCTTAATAGTAGGATAACATTGTCTAAAGGAAACGAGAATGAACAATCTTTTTTCGAGTAGGTATAACATCTTAAGTACTTGCTCAAATAAACTCTTTCCCACAAACACTTTCAAAACAATTTCAAAAACCACTTCGTCGCGCTCTTGAGGGCCGATACAAGAGTTATTACGAAGTTAAGCAAAACTTTTTGCAAAACACACACAAGCAATTTCAAAAATGAGCAAGTACCTAAGAGCCCGTGGAAAACCACGGATAGAAAGGGTGATAACACCTTCCCTTTCTATAATCTACCCCTCGTACTCAGAAACTCTCGAAAAGAGGTTTTTTCTGTTCTTTTTCCTTTTCCTTTGTTGGATGAAATAAAAGTCGATGGCGACTCTTACTTAAGACATATTTGCGGATACAACATGTAAACTAGTATTAAATTGTCGGTTCTGCCACCATATCACACCACCGAAACTGGTTATCTCACTACGTCCTAATTGGCCAAGTTTGTTCAATTAAGGTTCTAAAGTTGGTTAGTGCTTCATGACGCCACTCAGCGGCCCCATATTCTCCTTGATTCAACACAAGGGATACCGGTACCCACAAATGTGTCACACTAACATAGCCATTGTTTCAACCATATCGGTCTACACCGTACAGTTTCCATAATCTATTGCTACTCACCTAACAATGTGTCCCAGATCCGGGTGGAGGATCAAAGCAAGCCCAAACAAGGAACCATAATGTAAAGCATGCAAGTTAAACAAAGAAAGAAAGTAAATTTGATCTAGCCCTAAAGTAACCCCACTTTTAAAATAGTCCACAGCAGAGTCGCCAGTTCTGTAAAGCGGTGGGAGAACTGACTTGGTTGTTTTGCGTTTGATCATAAATGTTGCGGTTAGAAAGAGTCACCGCCGACTTTTATTTTATCCAAAAGGAAAGGTTTAAAAGAACAGGAAAGACCTTTGAGATGTTTTCTTGAGTTCGGGGGTAGATTATGAAAAGGGAAGGTATTAGCATCCTTTTCATTGTAGTTATCTACGGGCTCTTAGTTGCTTTCTAGATCACTTGTTTTTGTTTGAAAATGTGCTTTGTGTGGTTTTTGAAAGTATTTTGAAAAGGCGTCATCGTTTAGGAAAACTTTGTAATGATTATCGTTTATAAGAATGTACACAAAGTGTTGATCTTTTGCAAATGTTTCAAGTTTGAAAGGTATTTTGAAAGTGTTGGTGTTTGTTTTAAAAATAGCAAGGATGTTTTTGGTTTGAAAATGAGCAAGCAACTAGGAGAATTCTACCTACTCAAAAGTCTTTCATGTTTATTTCCTCTTTCCTTTGACATTGTTATCTTACCATTTATTTGGTAAGAAACCCTATCTTTGGATGTATAAAGGGACGGGCAAGGGTCATCGTATAGCCATGATTAGCAATGTTGTAAGGTATCTTAGCATTTTCTTTAAGGGACTAAGATCATTTTTTAAAGGAAACTTTGATAGCATCGTCGAGGGACTATGATCTTGTATTTTTATTGCTTTTGCTAAGATACCCCACATGCATAATATGGCCATTATCATAAGGCAACTAATGGATTTACCCTAAGGGTGTAAGTGTGCAAGTGTATTAAATTACATGCATTGTTTTGTCTTTGTTAGGGTTTTCTAAGCATTGATTATTATCTTTTCATACAAACCCTAATTTACTAGCATTTATATATAAAACATTAAATTGCGGAAAATAAAAATACTAAGCTATTACATCAATAGGGGAGGGGGTGGACAAATTTACAAATGGGGAAATTGCAAGAAAATTAAATCTAAATAATTATTACAACTATATTGAATATTGTACAAAATAAAAAATAAAAATACAAGAATGTAAATGAAAAAAAGAAATGATTTTTGTTTGGATTTTTATTTGTTAAGAAAGATAGTTTTGACCTAATTAACTTAAAAGAAAATTAATTAGCTAGATTAAGAAAATTAAAGTTAACTTAATAAACAGAGAAATTAATTTAATTAAAGAAAACAAGTTTTTTATGGTTTTGTTTGTGAAAAGTTTTAATTAAGTTAAACTAGTATAAAAATTAATTAATTAAAAGAAAAACCTAGGTTCTAAGTTAATTTTTAATAATAAAAAAAAAAGCAAACTTGGTTCTAATATTAATTTTTGAGGAAAAAAAGAAATTAATTTCTTTTAAGAAAATATTTTTAATGTGTGAAAATAATAATCAAAATCCTAAATTCTAATTAACTTAAAAATTAATTATCAAAAATAAAAGGTGATTAAAATAAATTTATTTTTATGTTAAAAATTAAGTTAATTAAATAAAAACCTAAATATATTTTTCAATGATTTTTTATGATTTTTGGTATTAAGTAAAATAATTAAAATGAAATAATGGTATAAAAATAAAAAGAAATGGGCCATGTGACAAAAGTGAGCAGGGGGTGGAAGGTCATCAAAAACAAAAAGCCCATCAAAGGAGGCCTAGGCGCTGGTTGAAACAAACAAAAATGAGTAATATGTGAAAATTTCAAAATGGCAGCGCTGGGGCTCGAACCCACGCCATTTGCATAATACACGCGCTGCATTACCATTGGGGTGGCTATATATTCGGTGTTTAATACCAAGCCATTGTATTATATTTTAAGACACTTCCTGAAGACAACTTCATCTCTAACCTCATGCCTTCCTGAACTCCTGCATCTCATTCATCTCTCAACCAAATTGACAAATGTGAACATGAAACTTGTGGCAAATTCCATCACGATTCCAGAAATGTAAAGCCTTAAAACTATGAATCTAAGACAAGCATTAATTTTGAACAGTACCAAATTTAACCTAAATTTTCTAGAAAGTTCAGGTCCAAAATTCTCTCTACTCGGGCCATATAAATGAAATCTATATATACGTACAGTTTCAAAACAATGATATCTACATTTTATCTTCACAAAAGGAAATTTAATGATGCCTATATGAAGAGTTCAAAAGTCAGAAACCTCACCTTGCAAGAGGGTATCTGTGATCGGTGGGAATAGAACTGACTGTTTTGAAATGCTGGTTCGCATTTTGCGTTGTATTCGCAAAATGTCGCGGTAAGCAAGAGTCGCCACCGTCTTTTATTTTATCCAACAAGGAAAGGACAAAAGCACAGAAAAATTCCTTTTTGAGATATTTCTCGGGTTCGGGAGGTATATTATAGAAAGGGAAGGTGTTAGCACCCTTTCTATCCGTCGTTATCCACGGGCTCTTAGGTACTTGCTCATTGTGTTTTCAAAAGTTTGCTTTTCTTTGTGTTTGTGGGTTTGAAAAGAGTTTTTGTTTGAAAGGAGTGTAAGTGAGAAAAGTTTTGTTTTGTTTTAGAATGAGCAAGTACTTAAGAACCATCTACCTACTCGAAAAAGGAATTAACCTGTGCTAATGTCCTTTAGACAATGTTATCCCACTATTGAGGAGTAGGTAGCACCGTCGTTGGAGTTTAAGGGTCAATTCGATTAAGGGACGTGTGGTCACTAAAGCAATGTTAGGACACCTTAGCGGTAACCCTAATGTCTTAGATCATTTTTCCGAGGAAACCGTTTCGAGGCAACTTATGATCTTTGGACAAGAGGGCGACCTCTAAAACTTCCTATACTCCATGACCACGTTCGAGGCAACCAATTGAGGTGTACCCAAAGAGTGCGCATGTGCGAGTGTGTTATTTCGATTAATTTTATCTGTACATGTCATGGGTGATCTATGTTGCTTTTAAGTTCATACATTGGATCTTGTCATGCATTCCCTATTTATCAAACATCTAACAATTAATAGTTGCGAAATTTTAAATTGCAAAAATTAAATCTAAACTATTACAAGGCGTCGGGTATTTACATCGCCAAAAACAAACCCTTTAATTTAAATTGCGGAAAATAAAATAATGCGATAAATAATTAAAGTCCTAATTAAAAGCTATTACATACCGGAAGCAATTACAATATTGGAAATATGGATCGCGTGCGAAAAATTAAGACGGCGCATTTTTTAGGGTTTTGACCCTTTTTATTAAAGAAAAGATTTTTGCTTATTTTTGAATTAAATGGGATTAAATTAAATGAACAGGTAAATTAAATTAAATAATGAAAATATTTTTGGATTTTTTTGAGTTTTTAAGGAAATAAAATAAAATGGTTAAAAGTTAGTAAAACCTAATATTCTAAATTGATTTTAATTTATTGCAAAAATGTTAAAATTAACCTAATTAACACTAAATTAATTAATTATTATTTATTTACAAAAATAAAATAATGAAATTAATAAAAATAACATTTTTTTTGTGTTTTTGATTTTGTGAGAAAAAATTAATTGGTTAGTAATAATAAAAATAATTGATTAAAACAATAAAGCAAATAATAAATATAATGAAAAGAAAATAAACCAAGGGGGTTTGGGCCCAAATCTGGGTGTTTGAATGGAAATTGTCTGGCCCATTTATGCTGGCCTGCTTTGACTTTTCCAGTTCCTTATGCGCTTGTTAACTTGGACACATGATAGTCCTTCATTCCTGGCCACCAGATTTGGCCTGAAGGCCATCTGGCACGTTGAGATTTGCAAGCGTATGGTGGATCACACTTGATGAAGCACACCTGAATACCTGGAACAAAATAATAACAAGCAATTTGGGGGACCTGGGATTCGAACCCAGGTCCCATAGGTCTTTCCACTAACGCCTCCACCAACTGAGCTGTGATGCTTTGTTGTTAATAAAATAAACACTGATTATTATATGTGAAAAATAATTAATATGCTGGAAAAAATAAAAAAATATGGAGCGCTGTTTGAATTGGCCAATTGGGAGAGGACACTTGGTCATCTTCTTCAAAAAATCCCTAGTTTTCTTACCTGCAGATTTTTATTCGCAGCAAGATTCATGGGATCATCCTAAAACGACTTCCAGGCCATGTAAACGCAAGCTAAGACCATCATCGTGTTCGTCTCTCTTCCCTGAACACAACCATGGTCGTTATTTGTCCTAATTGTTCCTGCAAAACAAAAACCCAAATGCAAACCTCCAAAACCCTAGGTTCAGGTAGGGAGATATAGGCTACAAAAATCTATTTGAATAATGCAGAATGATTGGAAATTGAATTGTAAACATGATTGTACAAACGATTTTTCCAAAAGGTGCCAGAATATGGAGTCACGATTTCATGTTCAGGGTGATTTTTAGGAAGACTTACAGTGATTTTGGTGACGTTTCAAGGCTTGGTTTTGATTCCTTTGGCTTCAGTGGACGTCAGGCAAGGAAGCTACGTTCAGAGTTTGCCTTGAATTAGCCTCTAAGTATGATTTCGATCTCCACTTTTTCCAAGCTTTTTTCAGTTTTGGTTTCTTGATTTTGGGCAGCTTCAGGTCGTGTTTTTTGTATGTCTAGCTTGTATAAGTAATAAGGGTTGTATTAGGTTAAATCTTTGGGCTTGAATCCATGTGCATTGAAGATTCATGATTTGATATGATCTTCCATTAACAAACTTCCAAAAATGTCTCAAATCAAATATTTTGTGTATAATAAGACTTGATACGAATTTGATTGGGTGTATCATGATAATTAAAACCTATAATGATCAAAAAGATCTTATCCCATCAACTTTTGGGTTTTATTTGAATTAATATTGATTAAAAATGAATTAATTCAATAAAAATCAAATAAAATAGAAAAATTAATGAATGGACATGAAATTGAAGATAGGACACGTGTGTGGTGTGACAAGATCAAATTAAGTGGAAAAAAGTGGGCCCTTTTGTCAAAAATTGGAGTTTTGAGGATAGTTGACTTTTGGCAATTTTGGAAAAATGCCCAACTTCCATAATGCATAACTTCTTCAATTTTGAACTTTTGGAAGTGTTATTGGACTTTTTAAAACCTTGAGATGTCCTCTAATCAACCCTTTTGTTCTCATCGCATTTTGATATTCCATGCTCAAGTTATAAGCTTTGGCAAAAAAGGTGTTTTTGTTGACTTTCAAAAATGACCTATAATGTCCAAATTTGTAACTTTTTGTGAGTGCATTTCTTGATCTTGGGGTGTGAAGATGGATTGTAGGAAATTTCATCCTCTTCAAAATGAGCTTTGTATGGGTCATTTCTCATGAAGTATGAGAAATTTATGCTTGGTCAAAGTTGAGTTGACTTTTCCTACAAAACCCTAATTTAACAACTTTTGAATCTTGATGAATCTTGAGCAATCCTTGATGAATCATGCTCAACCCTTGATCAAATGATGAATTATCCTTCAAAATGAGAATGTTGACAAAAAATCTTGAAGTTTGACTGTATTTGGGACATAGTTGACTTTTGCCCTAGCATGGTCGATTTTTGGACCTCTTGAGCAATTGACTGACCAAACTTTCTCTGCAAGGCTTGAAATTTGACATGGATGAACTTGAGAACATATTAGGACATTGGGGAGCATGTGAGGCCATTTGGATGTAAGGACCTTTATGCAACACAAAACCCTAATTTTGAATTGACTGCCTTAGGAGGTGATTTGACTGTCCAACCCTTGAGCTATTTTGAGCCATTTAGGAGTTATTCTTGAAATGTCTTGGGAAATATGGGAGGGAAAATTTTGGGGTATAACAGTTGCCCCTGTTCAATTTTCTTAAACCTGAGGATATAGATTGGCTTTCGAGCCTTTCGTGCTCCGAAGGTGGAAGATAATTGAACACTAGAGTGCCCAGAAATTTGCACTCACATGGTGTAGTATCAGCATTGTGATGTCGGGAATGGGCTTACAGATGCCATTTGGAGATTATTGGAAGGAGGATGGGCTTACAGATGCCATCTGCAGGAGTGTCGATCACATAAGAGATTCCTTAGCGAGAACTTGCATACCTGTTGTTGTAGAAGATTCTGCTGGGGAAGTCTAACTTTTGTTGAGATTTAGGAACTTGCCTGTACTTCAACTGAGGGAATGCCTTGGTTGAGTCTTAAGAACCTTTCCATAATTCAATTTGGGGGAAACATCTTCATCAAGATCTAGGAACTGTCTGGTCTTCGATGGAGTATACCATTGAAATTAGAGAACTCGTCCACACTATGACGGAGGAAAACATCAAGATCTAGGAACTGACTAGTGCTCAACGTAGTATACCGTTGAGGTTATAGCACTCGTCCACACCATGACGGAGGAAAACATCAAGATCTAGGAACTGACTAGTGCTCAACGTAGTATACCGTTGAGGTTATAGCACTCGTCCATACTATGACGTAGGGAAACATCAAGATCCAGGAACTGACTAGTGCTCAACGTAGTATACCGTTGAGGTTATAGCACTCGTCCACACCATGACGGAGGAAAACATCAAGATCTAGGAACTGACTAGTGCTCAACGTAGTATACCATTGAGGTTATAGCACTCGTCCACACTATGACGTAAGGAAACATCTTCATCAAGATCTAGGAACTGTCTGGTCTTCAACAGAGTATACCATTGAAACTAGAGCACTCGTCCACACTATGACGGAGGAAAACATCAAGATCTAGGAACTGACTAGTGCTCAACGTAGTATACCATTGAGGTTATAGCACTCGTCCATACTATGAAGTAGGGAAACATCTTCATCAAGACCTAGGAATTGTCTGGTCTTCAACAGAGTATACCATTGAAATTAGAGAACTCGTCCACACTATGACGGAGGAAAACATCAAGATCTAGGAACTGACTAGTGCTCAACGTAGTATACCGTTGAGGTTATAGCACTCGTCCACACTATGACATAGGGAAACATCTTCATCAAGACCTAGGAACTGTCTGGTCTTCAACAGAGTATACCATTGAAATTAGAGAACTCGTCCACACTATGACGGAGGAAAACATCAAGATCTAAGAACTGACTAGTGCTCAACATAGTATACCGTTGAGGTTATAGCACTCGTCCATACTATGACGTAGGGAAACATCTTCATCAAGATCTAGGAACTGTCTGGTGCTCAACGTAGTATACCATTGAGGTTAGAGAACTCGTCCATACTGTGACGGAGGAAAATTGTAGAGATTGAGAACCTTATTTGAAATTCAACCAAGGATATTTCAGTCGAGATTTATGAACCGGTCAGGTCTTCGACTGCTGAGAACTTAACTGTATCTTTCCTGAAAGGTAAAGGTCAGTCGTATGCAATGCATGATATATATCAAGCAATGATGTTCTCAAAATAAATGAGATTGTTGTATGATGCGTATATGCATGTATCATGATGTATGAAAATGTGATGTTTTAGCTGGGGAAAATAAATCCCGGAGCTGCTGGAGAATAGAGTTGAGTTCTTCGTTTCCGCTGGGGATGATGAACGAAGATGATTGTGAGAATAAGCCTGCAGGAGAAAAGAACTCCGTTGGGGAATAAACTGATGAAGAGATTACTCTGTGGGGAATTATTCTGTGGGGAGAGATATTCCGCTGAAGATTTTAACGATAAACTCCGCTGGGGATTCCGTTGATAAGCTCTGTTGGGGATTTTAATGATGAACTCCGTTGGGGATGGATTATCGTTGCTGGTGATATTGAATCTGTTGAGGATTGAACTCCTGTTCGGGGAAAGAAACAACTTCGCTGGGGATAATCTTTCACTTGCGACTTACTAGGGATAACCCTGTTAGACTCTTGTAGGGGATAACCTCTGAATTTGGTTGAGGATACTTATTTGCGCTCTGCAGGGGATAAGCTTCCAAAGTCTACTAGGGATGATGATTCGACTCTGTTGGGGAAGCTTTTTAGACTGTGCTGGGAAAATTGACTCCACTGGGGTATCTTGTATTCTGCCGGGGAACATTCTTATACTCCATTGAGGAATATTAAGACTGCCGAGGATACTCTGATACTTGCTGGGGATTATTATTATACTCCGCTGGGGAATATTAAGACCTTTTGGGGATACCAAGCCTTTTTAGGGCTGATGGTAGACTAACTCTGCTTGGGGAGAGTATTGTTGATTTGTACATAGCTGGAAGTCTCAGCTGGGAGAGCTACCATTACTGCCTTAATCTGCGGGGAGTGAAGGTATCTTAGCCATATTCTTCAGCTGAATCTACCTTGGTACCTGGTGGACAGAGCAACTTGTACAGTTCGGACAATTCTTATTGCCCCTGTTTCTGATGTTACTAGTAATTCATCTTTTGTTCCGCATGTAAATATTTATGAGCAGCGATTAATGTCAAATGCGTATATCAAAAATGAACTTTGGACGTTCTTTGCAAAACAAAACAGATAAAGGAAAACAGTTTGAAATTTGTCTGAAAATGAATTTGTATTGATTTTGAAGTTTGGCCTGTAAATAGGCGTTTTTGTACAAGAGGCTGACGTCCTAGTAAGAGAACGCCGCCGAACAAATATAATTTATACAATTTGTAAAAAACAAAACAACTATGTGAATAATCCCACTGGGTTCCAACTCTGCTACTGCCTTTATGTCTTCGAGCATCTCATCACTTTGCTACTGGTTAAAGGTAGATCAGATTGATTAGTGTCGTCCGAGCTTGATAGTCGATACCAAAGTCTGGATGCAAGGCGATCCAATGAGACATAGTGTTACGCTTTAATCCCTAATTTTTGCCTGGACCGCCCTTTCAGGTTTTCAGTCCACCGGGATACCCTTTTTTTCCCAAGCCGCCTTTTCAGGTTTTCGACTTACCAGTTGTACAGATTTTTTCATTTTCATCCCTTATTTTTTCCCGAACCCTTTTGGTTCGCCGGGAAACCCTTATTTTTGCCTAGGCCAGTCAACCTAGCGGGTCTTTGATTACGCGTAGTATTTTTTCACTATGTATGCATTGACGGGGTGAGGAAGGTCGTCACCGTCCATGGTGGTTAGAATCATAGCTCCTCCTAAGAAAATGTTCTTAACCACAAATGGCCCTTCGTAAGTAGGGGTCCATTTGCCCCTAGGGTCACCTTGAGGTAGAATAATGCGCTTGATTACCAGGTCCCCAACTTGATACTCTTGTCGTCTAACTTTCTTGTTAAATGCCTTGATCATCCGCTTTTGGTACGTCTGACCATGACAAATAGTAGTAAGTCTCTTTTCGTCGATTAGGTTCAGCTGATCAAGTCGGGTCTGGATCCAGTCATCTTCACTCAAACTTGCATCCTTCATAATTCGAAGAGAAGGTATCTGAACTTCAATAGGCAAGACTGCCTCCATGCCATAAACCAAGGAATAGGGTGTTGCCCCTGTTGGCGTCCGTGCTGAGGTACGGTACCCATGAAGAGAAAATGGTAACATCTTATGCCAATCTTTGTATGTCACTGTCATCTTCTGCACGATCTTCTTAATGTTCTTATTAGCCGCTTCTACAGCCCCATTCATCTTCGGCCGGTAAGGAGAAGAGTTGTGATGTTGTATTTTGAATTGCTCGCAGAGCTCAGTGATCATCTTGTTATTAAGATTGGTACCATTATCTGTAATGATCCTCTCTGGTACACCATACCGACAGATTAGGCTGTGCCGAATGAACCGTGCTACGACGTTCTTGGTTACAGTAGCAAAGGAAGCTGCTTCAACCCACTTTGTAAAGTAATCAATAGCTACCAGGATGAAACGATGCCCGTTGGATGCCGTAGGTATGATCTCGCCGATCATATCAATTCCCCATATTGCAAAAGGCCAAGGTGCCGTCAAGATGTTCAGAGGTACTGGAGGTATGTGCACCTTATCAGCATAGACCTGGCACTTGTGACATGTCCGAGAATACTGATAATAGTCAGCTTCCATTGTGGACCAATAATATCCTGCCCGTAGGATTTTATTTGCCATGGTATGTCCACTGGAATGGGTTCCGAAGGTACCTTCATGTAACTCTGCCATGATCCTTTCTGCTTCATTCTTATCCACACAACACAGTAAGGTTGAATCATGGTTACGCTTGTAAAGGATGCCATTGCTGATGAAGAACTTTGCTGTAAACCTCCTCAGAAACTTCTTGTCATTAACAGATGCACCCTTGGGGTATTCTTGAGCTTCAAGGTACCTCTTTACTTCATGAAACCAGGGTTTTTTTGTTACTTCTTCAGTCTCAATATCACAGCAATGTGCAGGTTCGTCTAATCTTTCAATGATAATCCTGGGAGCCTCGTTGTCCCAATTGACTTTGAACATAGAAGACATCGTAGCCAGCGCGTCCGCCAACTGATTCTCCTCTCTAAGGAAGTGTTCAAAGGTTATCTCCTCAAAATGGGGAAGCAATGTTAATACAAATTCCTTGTAAGGAATAAGATTCGGGTGTTTCGTATCCCACTCGCCTTTGATCTGACTGATCACGAGAGCGGAATATCCGAAGACACTCAAGAACTTAATCCTTAGGTAAATTGTTGCTCGAAGACCCATAATGCATGCTTCATACTCCGCCATGTTGTTAGTACAGTTGAAACATAGTCGGGCGGTGAACAGAGTATGAGAGCCTTTAGGAGATATGATCACGGCGCCAATGCCATTACCCAAAGAGTTTGAAGCTCCATTAAAGTACATAGACCATCGGGATCCTTCCTCAGGTCCTTCATCCGGTCTAGGTGTCTCACAATCAGTAACCAACATGATATTCTCGTCCGGGAATTCAAAGTTCATAGACTGGTAATTATCCACTACCTGATGTGCCAAATGGTCTGCCAACACACTTCCCTTGACTGCCTTTTGGGTCGTATATTGGATGTCATACTCAGTCAAGATCATCTGCCATCTCGCTATTCTTCCGGACAAGGCAGGCTTTTCGAAGATATACTTGATGGGATCCATCTTTGATATCAATAGAATGGTGTGAGTCAACATATACTGTCTCAGCCGATGAGCAGCCCATGCCAAAGCGCAGCAAGTTTTCTCGAGCAACGAGTATCGGGTCTCGCAGTCGGTAAACATTTTGCTAAGGTAGTAAATTGCGTGCTCTTTTTGGCCAGACTCGTCATGTTGCCCCAGCACACACCCCATTGAGTTATCAAGTATTGTCAAGTATAAGATCAAAGGTATCCCTTCAACTGGTGGCATCAGGATAGGTGGCTCTTGGAGATACTCTTTGATACTTTCGAAAGCGGCATGGCATTCATCGTTCCAACGTACTACCTGATCTTTCTTCAGCAACTTGAAGATTGGCTCACAAGTAGCAGTTAGGTGCGAGATGAATTGAGCAATGTAATTCAGACATCCCAGAAAGCCTCTGGCTTCTTTCTCCATTCTGGGAGATGGCATCTCCTGTATAGCTTTCACTTTTTCCGGATCCACATGAATACCTTTGTCGATTACGACAAAACCCAGTAGTTTACCTGATCTCACCCCGAAGGTGCACTTGTTCGGGTTTAACCTCAGCTTGTACAACTTCAACCTGCCAAACAGTTTCTGCAGATGGTCAAGGTGTTCTTCCTCAGTCTGGGATCTTGCAATCATATCGTCGACGTATACTTCAATCTCATGATGGATCATGTCATGAAACAAAGCAACCATGGCACGCTAATATGTTTCCCCAGCATTCTTCAGTCCAAAAGGCATGACCTTGTAACAAAAGGTACCCCACTGAGTAACAAAGGTTGTCTTCTCCATGTCTTCGGGAGCCATTTTAATCTGGTTATAACCAGAGAAACCATCCATAAAGGAGAATACCTTGTGTTGAGCGGTGTTATCAACCAGAACGTCAATATGAGGTAGAGGGAAGTCATCCTTGGGGCTCGCCCTGTTCAAATCCCTGTAGTCAACACACATTCGGACCTTACCATCCTTCTTCGGTACAGGAACCACATTGGCTACCCACTGAGGGTAAGAAGTAACTGCGAGAAAACCGGCGTCAAACTGTTTCATAACTTCAGCCTTAATTTTCTTAGACATCTCTGGGCGCATACGACAAACCTTCTGTTTTACTGGAGGGCAGTCTTCCTTGGTAGGCAGGCGATGAACCACAATATCAGTATCCAACCCAGGCATATCTTCGTAAGACCAGGCAAAGATCTCAACGTGGTCACGCAGCATCTGAATTAACCGTTGTTTCACACTAGCTTCCAGATTTGCACTGATCTTGACTTCCTTCTTGTCTGTCTCAGTACCCAGATTCACTGATTCTACCGGCTCTTCATGTGGCTGAATAACCCTCTCTTCCTGGAGTAACAGTCTTGCAAGTTCACCAGGAACTTCGCAATCATCTTCACCTTCGTCTTCGGCTAAGTTGATCGGATTTTCGAAGTCATGACTGGCAGTAGCAGAGTCGTTACCAGTGAGATCCAGGGTGGATGTGGACCTGTATATGTGAGTGTGTGTAAAATAGTTGTTTTGCAATATATAATAAAGAAAAACAAGGAGTGCAAGATTTGAAATGCAAAAAACGTCCAATGCTTTTATTAATGATATATGTAGATGACACACAAAAGCCCTCACAAATGAAGCCACGGTGCCCCGGGTAAGACACTGGGCCGTAAAGTTTCAAACATTGTCTATTACAAATTCAAAACAAAAGGTTTCATTACTG
Organism: Vicia faba; assembly: GCA_948472305.1. Taxonomy (NCBI): domain Eukaryota; kingdom Viridiplantae; phylum Streptophyta; class Magnoliopsida; order Fabales; family Fabaceae; genus Vicia; species Vicia faba. The sequence goes on along the minus strand of OX451738.1, from coordinate 1,311,106,625 downwards.
GGTAACAAAAGTAATAGGGATGAAGTCCTTTGCTATCCAGTTGCTCGGTCCACCTTCGGTCGTAGGATAGATCCAGCTGTCGAATTCAGACTCTTCCACATCATCTTCAATGGCATTCACTCCCGAGTTGCTGATGAACACGAGAGGTCTTCTAATCCTTGAATTCTGAACAACCCTTTGAGCTTCTGCAGTGAAACCCAAACTAAACTTGTTAGTCTTCTGTGTAAAATCAGGAAGTCGGCCCCAATTTGCACACTCACCCTTCTCAATAACAGCCGGGGCATCCTTTAAGGAAGCCATTTTCATAGGAGAATCTCCAACCACAGTCTCAGTTGATGCCAGTGTATGGGGAACCTCTTCAAAATGCTGGAACGGGGTCTCAATGAACTCCCCATCCATTTCTACATATCGGAACGAGTTGAGGTGGATGACCATGTACTCTTCCTCCCCTTGTACTATCACAATCTTCCCTTTGACCGGGTACTTCAACTTCTGGTGGAGCGTTGAGGCTACGGCCCCAGCTTTGTGGATCCATGGACGACCCAGCAAACAAGAATAAGATGGTTGAATGTCCATTACATAGAATGTAGAATTGAAGACCTGAGAACCAACCTTGATCGGGATATCAACCTCTCCATGCACCATCCTCTTAGACCCGTCAAATGCCCTGACAACAATGTTACTTGGTTTCAGCTCCAACCCTTCACAATCCAATCGGTCTAGAGCTTTCTTCGGCAAAACATTCGACGAGGAACCATTATCTACCAATACATGTGCAAGAGTAGTGCCCCTGCATTCAATGGAGACATGCAAGGCATCATTGTGATTCTTCCCCTTAGCAGTCAAATCGGCGTCAGAGAAACCCAAACCATTATCAGCAGTTAAATTGGCCACGCAATCTGTAAACTGATCAGCTGATGTCTCTTGTGGCACGTGGGCAGTCTTCAAAAAGGTAATCAGGGCCTTGGCATGGGCCTCTGAGCACAACAATAGCGACAACATAGAAATCTTGGATGGGGTTTTCCCCAGTTACTCAACCATATTATAGTCACTTTTCTTGATAATTTTCAGAATCTCTTCCATCTCTTGTTTGGAAGCTTCAACAGTAATTGTCTTCGGTGCCTCCATCTGGGCAGGCGCATCAATGGTGATCCCTTTGCCCCGAGTGTCAGATGACTCGGCGACAGGGGTAAGAATAGGAACTTGGTCAGGAATAGTAGTAGGTACACCGATAAGTGTAATAACAATAGGTCTTCGGGCTGTTGGTGGAGCAATATCAGGTGAGAAAAGTCTTCCGCTGCAGGTGACTTTAGCAGGCCCAGTAATGTTGCCGATGTCAGTACCAGCATCCAATTCTTGCTTAACTCCATGAAAATAAACATCATCCCTATAGTGCCAAGGGACAGATTTATCAGAGGTGTAGGGGATGGGCCCCGGAACAGTGATGATCACAGGTGCGATTTTCGGAACAGATGTAATTCTAACAGGCTTCCTCGAGGGAGCCTTGGAAGAATTGTAGAAAATGGTAATAATGGCAACTTCTTCAGAATGAACTGGGGGAACAACAGTCTTCTCAAATAGGATCTCTTTACTATCCATCAAAAGTTTTGGATACCTGACTTCAAGAATGGGCAACCGGTAGGTAAAACAGAACACATATGGCAACCTTCGTCACAGCCCGGAAATAAACCGGCTAGCAAAAGGTTCTTCTTTACAGTCATCAAAGGGGTAACAATTTCATCCACAGAAACTACAAACAAGTCTTCTTCTAGAGCATTTACTCCATGCTTGGGCATGGGAGCAGTCACAACATTATGCCTCTCGGGCACCTCAAACTCAATTTCCTTCGTATCAATTAGGCCTTGTACCTTGTTCTTCAAAACCCAACAATCGTCTGTATTATTCCCCGGGCTATCAGAGTGAAAAGCACAGCGAGCATTAGGGTTATACCTCGGTGTTGTGGTATTTGGACTCTTCGGGGCTTCCTTTAGAACCACCAGATTAGTCTTCAGCAACTGTGGCAGAATCTGAGATAAGGTCATGCTGAGACGGGTGAATTGCATTTGAGGTCTCTCATCCTTCTATTGATTGTTGTGCTGAGGAGCACCAACAGGTTTTGAAATAACAACCGCATTGACAGCTTGGCGGTGTTCAGGTCTATTCTGTCTTCTTGCACTGTAGACAGCGCTGGACTCTTTCTTAAACGGCTTCTTCTCGGTGCTTGATGAAGCACCCTTCTGTATCTTCCCAGCCTTAATACCAGCCTCAATCCTCTCACCAGTCAAAATAAGATCTGTAAACCTAGATGTAGAACTTCCAATCAAGTGGTTGAAAAATGGACCAGACAGGGTCCCCAAAAACATGTCAACAAGTTCCCGATTAGCTAAGGGTGGTTGTACTCTACCGGCGAGGTCCCTCCACTTCTGAGCATAATCTTTGAATCCTTCACCCGTTCCCATTGACATACCCTGGAGTTGGGTACGCGTAGGAGCGAGGTCGGAGTTGTACTGATACTGCCTGTAGAAAGCAGTAGCCAAATCTTCCCAACTGTGGATACTGGCTCCGTCCAACTGATAGAACCACTCAAGCTGAGTCCCTGAGAGACTGTCTTGGAAGAAGTGGATCCATAGGTTCTTATCAGTTGTGTATGACTGAATCTTCCTCACATATGACCGGAGGTACAGCTTCGGACAAGAAACTCCGTCATACTTAGAAAAGGCTGGTGCCTTGAATTTGTGGGGAATCACCACCCCAAATGATAGACCTAGATCTCCGAAGTCCAAACCAGGCACCTTCTGAATTTCCATAGCGCTCAACTGGTCCTCCAGTTGCTTGTACCTATCCTCAGTCGGAGGATAATCTTCTTCATCGTAGTCTGTCTCGTTGTCGGAGACCACAGGGCTAGGATCCCTCCTTTCTTGTGGACTATCTTTCCCTCCAGATGAGGTGGTCAGATCAACTTCATTCTGCAGCCTGTTTCCAAACCTGTGCCCTGTGTTAAACAGGATGGTCCTCTTCTTTTTCTTCTTCTTCTCTTTCAAAATCAAGGTCTTTAGGTCCTGCTGACCCTTAGCTAGACTCATGAACAATTCTTGAAATTGGGCATTCTGGGCCTGGAGGGCATTGATAGCTTGCTCAGTTGAAGGTTCAGCAGACATGATGAGTGAGTGCTGAAATAAACAGCGACGAAGATAAGAGACCTGTAAAGGGTACCTGTTTATGAAGTGCATGGGATGAAATGCGTATGATTTATGATTTAAAAGACAATTGAGATTCAAATTTTTAAACAAGAAAGGAAACGCACTTTATTAGATAAACTCTAGAATTCAAATTGTTCAACTGATGCCATTAAGGCGTTACATGAAAAGAAATACTGAAAAGTAAAAATAAAACTGGAAAGGAAATCATCAAAAGTCAATCAATGCTCCCATGGCCTCTTCTTATCAGTGCGGACATAATCATTGAGAATACGCTCATTCTCTAACTGTCTAGTCAACCTCTAGATCTTCTGCTCTTACTCGTTGAACTTCTCTCGGTAAGAATCTCGTTCATCCCTCAGCTGCATCCAAGACCTTTTCAGTTCCCCAATGTCAGTGGGCATATAGGGGTGGAGGATGGTTGGAAGAACCCCTTCTTCATTAGCAACTTCAAGAGTGACAGGTCGGATGGCTTCATATGGCATACCCAGCTTTTGGGCACGGATACGGACCCATCTGAGATATGGCTCCATCGGGAGTGAAGTCTTTGGACCCAACTCATGTGGACCAGATTGGTGAACTCTGTCCCAAGCCCTTATGAATCAACGACGTTGCTCGTCACTATCCCCTTGAAAATCAAAGATGATATGAGGCATTAACAGCTCATGATGTCCTTCTCTTCTGGCTCTTCCAAACTGACGGAGAGCTAAGCATGGATTGTAAGAAATTCCTCCATGGGTTCCTATCAATGGAACATTAGGATACTCTCCACAGCGATCAATGATAGTCACCTCATCCATACCCTTGAGAGTCCAGATAATGTCGTTATGAGAGAGAGACATCACCCTATAAGCCTAGCCCATTCCTTCTTTGTTCTTCAACACTGACTTGGGGAGGTGCAAAATAAACCACCTCGACAATAAAGGAGCACAACACATCAAGGTTCCCCGCTTTTGGGCAGTACGAGCATAGAGTTGATGAAGAATGTCACCCAAGAGAGTGGGTACAGGGTTCTGAGAGATGAAGATCTTTATCGCATTCACATCAACAAAAGTGTCAGGATTCAGAAACAATACCAAGCCATAAATCAGAAGAGCCAGAATATCCTCGAAGGCCTTGAAGTCTAGGCTATCCCAGAAGTAGTTAGCCTTGCAAACCAAGAACTTAGTCAGAAAACCTTTTTCTCTACTCCTAGTCTCCCAATTAGCCTTTACCTCCTCTTTTTTCAAATGAAGGGCTGCAGCAATCTCTTCGGGCCTAAGGGTCTTCTCCTACCCAGTAAAGGGGGTCTGCTCCAGAACAGATATACCGAGCAGCTCGAGAACTCTTCTAGGGTGGGAACCAGCTGATAGTCTTGAAAAGTAAAACAATGGTACATCGGATCATAGAATTGGACCAGGACACTCATCATCTGCTCGTCCAATTTGGAGGTGACCAAACTGAGAAGAGAACCATGCCTCCTGATGAAGGAGGTAGTGTCAGGCATCTTGGCAACCAACTCTTTAAGCAAGGTAGGGACTTGGACAAAGTTGATCCGGATGGTATTCTTACGCATGGGCATCATGATGACCTATAAAACAGAGCAAAGATGAATCCCTCCTGTCTTTGAAATAGGTTAGTCCTTATGCAAGATGTATGCAATGTTATGATGTCATGATGTCATGATGTCATGATAGTAAGCACACCACAAGTATCCACAAAAAGCAAACACGAAAAAGGCACACAAGTCACACTGAAGAGCCCTTAGATTTCAGGCTGGCATGGAGCTTAGGTACTACCCTCTTTCAGTTCAGTTGGTTTAAACCTGTCCTAAAAATAGTAACCGGGTTCTAGAGGATCTCAATATCACTGACTACCCTCAATGGGTCATAATTCCAGTTTAGCAACCTTTTATTGCAGCCGGAATCATCGCGAGAGTTTAGTCTCAATGAGTGTAGCATACTGCTACTGTTCTATGGCCAAGTTGGTCAATTTAAGGTTCTAAGGTCAGTTGGTGCTTAATGACCCCTTAGAAGACCTACATTCTCCTCGTTCCAACACAAGGGATATCGGTACAGACTAAAGTGCCACACCAACGTAGCTACTGCTTCAACCGTGTCGGTCTACGCCGGACAGTTCCCTCACAATTTATTGCTACTTACCTAAAGGGTGCCCCCAGATCCGAGTTAGGATCTATAGAAACTCCGATACAAGCCCATAAAATTAAAGCATACAAAGCATACAATTGAAAACACAATGATCTAATCCTAAGGTACACCTCACTTATTGAATAATTCCCCAGCAGAGTCGCCAGTTCTGTGATCGGTGGGAATAGAACTGACTGTTTTGAAATGTTGGTTCGCATTTTGCGTTGTTTTCGCAAAATGTCGCGGTAAGTAAGAGTCGCCACCGTCTTTTATTTTATCCAACAAGGAAAGGACAAAAGCACAGAAAAATTCCTTTTTGAGATATTTCTTGGGTTCGGGAGGTAGATTATAGAAAAGGAAGGTGTTAGCACCCTTTCTATCCGTGGTTATCCACGGGCTCTTAGGTACTTGCTCATTGTGTTTTCAAAAGTTTTCTTTTCTTTGTGTTTGTGGGTTTGAAAAGAGTTTTTGTTTGAAAGGAGTGTAAGTGCGAAAAGTTTTATTTTGTTTTAGAATGAGAAAGTACTTAAGAACCATCTACCTACTCGAAAAAGGAATTAACCTGTGCTAATGTCCTTTAGACAATGCTATTCCACTATTGAGGAGTAGTTAGCACCGTCGTTGGAGTTTAAGGGTCAATTCGATTAAGGAACGTGTGGTCACTAAAGCAATGTTAGGACGCCTTAGCGGTAACCCTAATGTCTTAGAACATTTTTCCGAGGCAACCGTTTCGAGGCAACTTATGATCTTTGGACAAGAGGGCGACCTCTAAAACTTCCTATACTCCATGACCACGTTCGAGGCAACCAAGTGAGGTGTACCCTAAGAGTGCACATGTGCGACTGTGTTATTTCGATTAATTTTATCTGTACATGTCATGGGTGAGCTATGTTGCTTTTAAGTTCATACATTGGATCTTGTCATGCATTCCCTATTTATCAAACATCTAACAATTAATAGTTGCGGAATTTTAAATTGCGGAAATTAAATCTAAACTATTACAAGGCGTCGGGTATTTACATCGCCAAAAACAAACCCTTTAATTTAAATTGCGGAAAATAAAATAATGCGATAAATAATTAAAGTCCTAATTAAAAGCTATTACATACCGGAAACAATTACAATATTGGAAATATGGATCGTGTGTGAAAAATTAAGACGGCGCATTTTTTAGGGTTTTGACCCTTTTTATTAAAGAAAAGATTTTTGCTTATTTTTGAATTAAATGGGATTAAATTAAATGAACAGGTAAATTAAATTAAATAATGAAAATATTTTTGGATTTTTTTGAGTTTTTAAGGAAATAAAATAAAATGGTTAAAAGTTAGTAAAACCTAATATTCTAAATTGATTTTAATTTATTGCAAAAATGTTAAAATTAACCTAATTAACACTAAATTAATTAATTAATATTTATTTACAAAAATAAAATAATGAAATTAATAAAAATAACATTTTTTTGTGTTTTTGATTTTGTGAGAAAAAATTAATTGGTTAGTAATAATAAAAATAATTGATTAAAACAATAAAGCAAATAAATAAATATAATGAAAAGAAAATAAACCAAGGGGGTTTGGGCCAAAATCTGGGTGTTTGAATGGCAATTGTCTGGCCCATTTATGCTGGCCTGCTTTGACTTTTCCAGTTCCCTATGCGCTTGTTGACTTGGACACATGATAGTCCTTCATTCCTGGCCACCAGATTTGGCCTGAAGGCCATCTGGCACGTTGAGATTTGCAAGCGTATGGTGGATCACACTTGATGAAGCACGCCTGAATACCTGGAACAAAATAATAACAAGCAATTTGGGGGACCTGGGATTCGAACCCAGGTCCCATAGGTCTTTACACTAACGCCTCCACCAACTGAGTTGTGATGCTTTGTTGTTAATAAAATAAACACTGATTATTATATGTGAAAAACAATTAATATGCTGGAAAAAATAAAAAATATGGCGCGCTGTTTGAATTGGCCAATTGGGAGAGGACACTTGGTCGTCTTCTTCAACAAATCCCTGGTTTTCTTACCTGCGGATTTTTATCCACAGCAAGATTCGTGGGATCATCCTAAAACGACTTCCAGGCCATGTAAACGCAAGCTAAGACCATCATCGTGTTCGTCTCTCTTCCCTGAACACAACCATGGTCGTTATTTGTCCTAATTGTTCCTGCAAAACAAAAACCCAAATGCAAACCTCCAAAACCCTAGGTTCAGGTAGAGAGATAGAGGCTACAAAAATCCAATTGAATAATGCAGAATGATTGGAAATTGAATTGTAAACATGATTGTACAAACGATTTATCCAAAAGGTGCCAGAATGTGGAGTCACGATTTCATGTTCAGAGTGATTTTTAGGACGACTTACAGTGAGTTTGGTGACGTTTCAAGGCTTGGTTTTGATTCCTTTGGCTTCAGTGGACGTCAGGCAAGGAAGCTACGTTCATAGTTTGCCTTGAATTAGCCTCTAAGTATGATTTCAATCTCCAATTTTTCCAAGCTTTTTTCAGTTTTGGTTTCTTGATTTTGGGCAGCTTCAGGTCGTGTTTTTTGTATGTCTAGCTTGTACAAGTAATAAGGGTTGTATTAGGTTAAATCTTTGGGCTTGAATCCATGTGCATTGAAGATTCATGATTTGATATGATCTTCCATTAACAAACTTCCAAAAATGTCTCAAATCAAATATTTTGTGCATAATAAGACTTGATACGAATTTGATTGGGTTAATTAAGACCTGTAATGATAAAAAAGATCTTATCCCATCAACTTTTGGATTTTATTTGAATTAATATTGATTTAAAATAAATTAATTCAATAAAAATCAAATAAAATAGAAAAATTAATGAATGGACATGAAATTGAATATAGGACACGTGTGTGGTGTGACAAGATCAAATCAAGTGGAAAAAAGTGTGCCCTTTTGTCAAAAATTGGAGTTTTAAGGATAGTTGACTTTTGGCAATTTTGGAAAAATGCCCAACTTAAACAATGCATAACTTCTTCAATTTTGAACTTTTGGAAGTGTTCTTGGACTTTTTAGAAACCTTGAGATGTCCTATAACCAACCCCTTTGGTCTAATCTCATTTTGATATTCCATGCTCAAGTTATTAGCTTTGGAAAAAAAGGTGTTTTTGTTGACTTTCAAAAATGACCTATAATGTCCAAATTTGTAACTTTTTGTGAGTGCATTTCTTGATCTTGGGGTGTGAAGATGGATTTTAGGAAATTGCATCCTCTTAAAAATGAGATTTGGATGGTTCATTTCTCATGAAGTATGAGAAACTTATGCTTGGTCAAAGTTGAGTTGACTTTTCCTACAAAACCCTAATTTAGCAACTTTTGAATCTTGATGAATCTTGAGCAATCCTTGATGAATCCTGCTCAACCCTTGATCAAATGATGAATTATCCTTAAAAATGAGAATGTTGACAAAAAAGCTTGAATGTATTTGGGACACAATTGACTTTTGCCCTAGCATAGTCGATTTTTGGACCTCTTGAGCAATTGACTGACCAAACTTTCTCTGCAAGTCTTGAAATTTGACATGGATGAACTTGAGAACATATTAGGACATTGGTGAGCATGTGAGTCCATTTGGATGTAAGTACCTTGATGCAACACAAAACCCTAATTTTGAATTGACTGCCTTAGGAGGTGATTTGACTGTCCAACCCTTGAGCTATTTTGAGCCATTTGGGAGTTATTCTTGAAATGTCTTGGGAAATATGGGAGGGCAAATTTTAGGGTACAACAGTATCGTGTTTTGAGTTTGAGCAACTTTTAATGAGTCCTAGTGATTGGGTTAGCTTCCTCAAGTTCCCAGGAAGCTAATGTGATGCTTGGCTTGAGCTGAAAGTGGCTGAAGAGTTCTGGAGAAGTCCACTTGCAGACCCCTGTTTTTGAATATGGAACTTGATGATGGAGGTGTTACAGTTAGGCAAAAGGACTTTGTATGGTTTGTATTTGATGTTTAGAAGCTTTAGGAACCAAAAGGCTTGGAAACACACGAGGGAGATGTGAGTTTCAAGTTTTTGGTCAGATTCTACAATAATGGAGTTTTGTAATACAGTTCTGAGTTTTTGTGTATTTTGGAGCTTCTGTATTCGTGTGTTTTGATGAAAATGGCTTGTGCATAAGTAAGGAAAAGGTTGTGAGGCTTTTGAGGGTCAGAATCACGCAAGTACAAGTTATGGGATTTTTCTTGTTTTTGAAGAAAAGTGAAAATGTAGTTTCAAGACAAAGTACCAGCATGGGCTGAGTTGTTTAGATACTTTAGACAAGTTTCTTTTGGGTTATAGGTTGTGTGTGATTAAAAGAAAACAATTTCAAAAGCTCAAGAACTGATTTTGTGGTTAAAGCAAATTTACTAGAATGGAATGGTTACTTTCTTCCTAAAATGGAAATAAGCATGGGCAATGCATTGAATGCTTGAGTTGAAGCCTCTAACAACTGTAAAAACATTTAATTATGGAGTGCCTAACAAGTTTGATGCCTGCAAATCAAATATTGTGCAGCCTAGCATGGATTTGCATTCTTGTTCATTATGAAATTGACATATAATTCAAAAATGAAATGCCAACTTCATGCCTTCGATTCTCCTTGCTCAAACATGATCTCAAGGAGTTCTTTGACATTTTAGAAAGCTTGTAATGTGATCTACAACCCCTATTTGAATCACTTTTGAAAATCCCCCTTGGAACTATGTGAAAAATTTTCATGAAGTTAGGTCAAAATCCTGCCTAAACTAGGGCAAAATTTTCACTAGGTGTTTAGTTTCATGAACATGTATTCATAAAATCATAACTTGAAATCCATGCATTTATAGGAGAAGTTTTGTAAAGAAATGTTTTATATCTCAATGAGATCTACAACTTTCATGTTGAAAGTTTCTTTTGAATCATCTTGCATCATAGTGAAAAATTGGCTCAAAGTTGTGAAAAAAATGAAGTTTTCAACACTTAGAAAAATTTCTAAGTTTGGTAACTTTGACTTTTCAAAATGAAATTTTGAAATTTTGATTTCTTGATGAACGAGTTTCATGTTTTGACATGTTTTGATGAATTGTGATCTTTGACACTTGATTTTGACCAAAAAGTAAAAGTTTGACTTTTTAGTGTACAATTGACTTTTGATCAGTTGACTGAAAATCAACTATCAATCAAATGAACTTGAGCAATGTTTTGAGTTATGCCATTAGGTCAAAATGATGAAATTGAAACCTTGAGATCATGTCTCAAACCAATTAACCATTTGCTAGGTCAAAAATCAGAAATTGCCATTTCTCAGTCAAAACCCTAATTTTGACCATTTTGCCCTTTTGATGATCTAATCAAATTTCTTGAGAAATTGTGGTCCAAACTTGATCAAATGACATATAGGAGTTCATAATGTTGATATGGGTCAAAAATTATGAAGTTTAACTGTAAATTGACCACAGTTGACTTTTCCCCCAATACAATTGATTTTTAGGTCAACTGATCATTTGACTGAGCAAAAATGTGATCCAAGACTTGAAACTTGGCATGAGAAATATTGAGGGTTTATAATTATCCATGAAAGTCATATGAGGCATTATAAATTCAATTATCCTTGTGCAATCTCAAACCCTAATTCTAGTCACCAGTGCTTAATGAGGTGTCTTGAGCTGATCAGCCCTTGTGCAGTTTTGGACCAAAGGAGATCTTGTGAGAAAATGCTTGATAAATGAGAGGGCAAATTTTGGGGTACAACAACTTCCCCTGATCAATCTTCTTAGACCTGAAGAGTTAGATTGGCGGATCCTCCATTCGTGACTTGAAGGTGGAAGATGATTGAATACTAGAGTGCCGAGAAATTTGCACTCGAAGATGGGTTGTGAATGGGCTTATAAATTCCATTTGCAGGAATGAAGGAGATTTTCCAAAGATGGGCTTGTAGATTCTGTCCAAAGATGACTGTTGACAAAAAATGGACTAAGTTTGAACTTGATTTCAACTAGAAACGAATCAGAATAAATCTTTGGAGCCATTTATCTGAAACTAGCAGAAGCCTTGTATGTTGTTTGGACTGGGAATAATCAGAATAAATCTTGGAGAGATTTATCTGAACCAGAAGTGTTCATTTGGAAAGCATCAGAATAAACCGTTGAGAGGTTTAGACTGAACCAAAAGAGGTTTTGAATATTCTTTAACTGGAGAGAATCAGAGTAAATCTTTGAGCGATTTATCTGAACCAGAGAAAGTGCCTACTAAGAAAGAATCAGAATAAATCGTTGAGATATTTATCTGAACCATCAGGTATTTAGAGAAGAATCAGAATAAATTATTGAGAGATTTATCTGAACCAGAGAAAGCCTCTGCGGGAAAGAATCAGAATAAATCGTTGAAAGATTTAAACTGAACCGGCAGGGATCTGGAGAAGAACCAGAACAAATCATTGAGAGATTTAAGCTGAACCGGAAGGGATCTGGAGAAGAATCAGAAAAAATCATTGAGAGATTTATCTGAACCAGAGAAAACATCTACGAGAAAGAATCAGAATAAAACGTTGAGAGATTTAAACTGCACCGGCAGGGATCTGGAGAAGAATCAGAACAAATCATTGAGTGATTTATCTGAACTAGAGAAAACATCTGCGGGAAAGAATCAGAATAAACCGTTGAGATTTAAACTGAACCGGCAGGGATCTGGAGAAGAATCAGAATAAATCATTGAGATATTTATCTGAACCAGAGAAAACATCTGCGGGAAAGAATCAGAATAAATCGTTGAGAGATTTAAACTAAACCGACAGGGGTCTGAAAGAAATATCTATTATGTAGATGGTTGACCAGTCCTTTCTTGGGGATTGATCTATAATTGACTTGTTGAAAATTTGACGATAGTTTTCTGTTGATTAATCTTTCCTGAAAAGATGAAAGGTTAGTTGCATGCAATGTCATGATGTATGAAATGCATGGTACAATGATGTTCTCAAAATAAATGAGATCGTGTCGTATGTATCTATGTTGTCAATGCTATAACGTATGGATGTAATGTATGGACACATTAATTGTTATGTTGTAGTGTTGCTGGAGTCGGGGAAAATAAATTATGTGTTAAAGAGATAAACTTTGTTGTGGAAGGGAAACGTTGTGCATTGCTCGTGGACCTTGTGAAAACCTGTTGGGGAATCCTGAGAAACTGGGCGACTTTTCCATGGGGAATCTTTAGAGTGGTGACTGGAAGTTTTATTCCGTCGGGGATGCGAGAGCACTTGATACCACTAGGCTGCATACTGGAGATATATTAGCGATCCTATAATGGGATGTCTCGTTTTCCGCTCTTGCTGGAAAAGTATATGTGGGGGATTTTATGGAATAGTCTAAAGATATTATCCAATTTCTTAAAGCCATTAGTGATTGTATTTCTATTTTTTGTTCCTCTTTTTTGTTCATTTGTAAACAATAGTCACATTCAAATGCATATGTTCAAAAATAATCATTGGACGTTTTCGCAAACAAAACACAGAAATAAAAGAAAAACAGATAGTTTTGAACTTTCAAAGGGATATCTTTGTATTAACTTGAATAAGTATTTTTGTACAATGGGACGAACATTCTAGTAAGAGAATATCATCGTAAAAAATGAAAATTGATACAAAGAAAAGATAGCTATGTGAAATAATCCCATGGGGTTCCCATTCTGCTATAGCTTTCATGTCTCTGAGCGTCTCATCCACTTGCTTCCTTGTCTGAAGTTGATTGGATTGATTAGACTCGTTTGAGTTTGTCAGTCGATGCTAAAAGTTGTTTGTAAGGTGATCCAACGAGACATAGTCATACGCTTTAATTCCCTAACTTTTTACTGGACCGCCCTTTCGGGTTTTCAGTCCACCGGGATACCCTTTTTTGCCCAAGTCGCCCTTTTGGGTTTTCAACTTGCCGGGTGTACAGATTTTTTTTGTTTTATCCCTAATTTTTTCCCGAACCTTTTTTTGATTGGCCGGGATGCCCTAATTTTTTCCTAGGCCAGTCGACCTAGCGGGTCTTTATTCATGCGTAGTATCTTTTGACTATGTTCGCGTCACAGGGTGCGGAAGGTCGTCACCATCCATACTGGTTAAGATCATTGCTCCACCGGAGAATATGCTTTTGATCACAAACGGTCCTTCATATGTAGGAGTCCATTTTCCCCTGGGATCACCTTGTGGCAATATGATATGCTTGATTACCAAATCACCAACCTGATATATCTGACGTCTGACCTTTTTGTTAAAAGCTTTGCTCATACACTTTTGGTACATCCGACCATGACAGACAGTCGTAAGCCTCTTCTCATCAATCAAGTTCGACTGGTCAAGTCGAGTTTGAATCCATTCATCTTCATTCAGCCATGCATCCTTTATGATTCTCAGAGAAAGTATTTGGACTTCAATTTGTAGAACAACTTCCATGTCGTATACCAAGGAGAAAGGAGTTACCCCTGTTGATGTATGTGCGGTGGTACAGTAACCGTGGAGAGCAAATGGTAACATCTTATGCCAGTCCTTGTAGGTCACTGTCATTTTTTGTATGATCTTCTTGATTTTCTTATTTGCGGCCTCGACAATTCCATTCATCTTTGGCCGGTAAGGAGAAGAATTATGGTGCTGGATCTTGAATTACGTGCATAGTTCCGTGATCATAGTATTGTTGAGATTCGTACCATTGTCTATGATGATTCTCTCCGGGATACTGTACCGACATATGAGATTCTTGTTGATGAATCGGGTCACAACATTCTTGGTAACAGAAGCGAAAGAAGCTGCCTCAACCCACTTTGTGAAATAGTCAATGGCCACCAAGATGAAGCGGTGTCCATTAGAAGTCGTAGGTTTGACTTCTCCAATCATATTGATGCCCCACATCGCGAATGGCCAGGGAGCAGTCAGGACGTTTAGAGGAACTGGAGGCACATGTACTTTGTCAACATAGATCTGACATTTGTGACAGGTTCGTGCATGTTGATGGCAATCTACTTCCATGGTAGACCAGTAGTACCTCGCCCGTAGGATCTTTTTAGTTATCGTGTGCCCACTAGAATGGGTGCCAAAAGTGCCTTCATGTAGATCAGCCATGGTCTTGTCTGCCTCAACCTTGTCTACACAATGAAGCAAAGTAGAGTCGTGGTTGCGCTTGTAGAGAATGCCATTACTGAGGAAAAACTTAGCAGAGAATCTCCTCAAGAACTTCTTATCATTGATTGAAGCTCCCTCCAGATACTCTTGGGCCTCGAGATACCTCTTAACTTCATGGAACCAAGGCATGTCCACTACTTATTTAGTATCGATCTTGTGATAGTAAGTTGGTTCATCCATCCGCTTAATGGTGATCTGGGGAGCCTCGTTACCTCACTTGAGTTTAAACATGGATGGCATAGTGGCTAGCGCGTACGCTAGTTGATTTTCCTCATGTGGAAAATGCTCGAAGGTAATATCCTCAAAGTGTGGGATTAATGTCAACACATGTGCTTTGTAGGGGATGAGATTAGGGTGCTTCGTGTCCCATTCTCCTTTGATCTGACTGATGACTAAGGCTGAATCTCCAAATACACTTAAGGACTTGATTCCCAAATCTATGGCACCTTTGAGACCCATAATACATGCTTCATATTCGGCCATATTATTGGTACAGTTGAAACAAAGTTGTGATCGGTGGAAATAGAACTGACTGTTTTTTAAGCTGGTTCGTGAAATGTCGCGGTAAACAAGAGTCGCCACCGTCTTTTATGTTCTCCAACATGGAAAGGACAAAAGCACAGCAAAATTCCTTCTTTGAGAATGTTTTCTCGGTTCGGGAGGTAGATTTATAGAAAGGGAAGGTGTTAGCACCCTTTCTATCCGTGGTTATCCACGGGCTCTTAGGTACTTGCTCTTATGTTTTCAAAATTTGTTTGCTTTTCAAGTGTGTGTGGGTTTTGAAAAAAGTTCGTGTGAAAAACATCTAAGTAACTCTTGTATCAGTCCTCAAGAGTATATGAAGTGTTTTGTTTGAAAACTTTTTGAAAGTGTGGGGTGCGAAAAGATGTTTTTTTTTGTTTGTTTTGAAAGAGCAAGTACCCAGGAGAATCTACCTACTCTAAGGAATTAGGCTGTGTAAGAGTCCTTTAGATAGTGTTATCCCACCATTGAGAGGTAGGTAGCACCATCGTTGGAGTTATTCGGGTCAATTCGATTAAGGGACAATGCGGTCACCAAAGCAATGGTAGGACGCCTTAGTGATAACCCTAATGTCCTAGATCCTTTTTATCTGAGGCAACCGTTTCGAGGCAACTGGATCTTAGACAGGAGGGCGACCTCTAAAACACCCTATACTTGACGACCACGTTCGAGGCAACCAGTGAGGCGTACCCTAGGAGTGGCATGTGCATGTGTGTTGAATTCAGTTAATGTTTATCTTGTACATGTTATTTGTGAGCTACGAATTGATTTTATTTATCATACAAGTCTTTCATGCATTTTTAACAGTTAAGAGTGCAGAAAATAAAATGCGGAAAAGGTAAATCTAGCTATTACAAGGCGCGGGTCTATAAATCTCCAAAAACAAAAACCCGTTTGGAAACAAATGCGAAAAATAAAGGAAAGCGATAAACCTAATTAACTATTACATCTCCGGAGCAGATACATAAATATAGTGAATTAAAATAAAAATGCGCGCGAAAGAATGAATCGGGACGTTCTTAGGGTTTTGACCCTTTTGAGAAATAAAGAAATTTTGGTCCTTTGCATTTAATTAAATATTAACCCTAAACTAATTAATTAATTAATTAAAAGAAAAACGTATTTTTGTGGTTTTATTGTTTTTAATGAAATAAAATAAAAAGAAATTTAAAAGTGTAAAAAAAAAACCTAAGTCTAATTCATTTTTATTTATTGTAAAAGAAAATTAAAATTAAACCTAATCAAACTAACTTAATTTAAGTTAATGTTTATTTACAAAATAATTAAGCTAAAGTGACATTAATAATAATAAATAAAATATTTACATTCTTTTTAGTTTTATAAATTTATTATGAAAATGTTAATTAATTTAATTTGCTGGTTAGTATTTAATTAAAAAAAACAATAAAAATAAATGAAGCAATTGAATGAAAGAAAAATAAAAATAAAATAAAAAATGCAAACCCAAGGGGGTTTGGGCCCTGAATGGAGGTGCTGAAGTAATTTTGTGGCCCAATTCCTCAAGCCTGCGTTGACTTCTGACTTCTCCAGGGCACGTGTTGACTGGGTACATGGTGGTCATCCACTCTAGGCCATTGGATTTGGATTTGAGGCCATTTAGCGCACATCTGTATGAGGCATATGGTGGAATGCCTTGAGTAACCTGCATATGATCCTGTATAGAAAAAATGGAAATAATATTTGGGGGACCTGGGAATCGAACCCAGGTCCCAATGGTCATCAGACAACTCACTAACCACCAGGCTATCACGCTGCATCTGATATAATAATAACAATTAATTATAATATGTGAAAACCAATGCCTATGCTGGAAAACAAAACGCGCGCATAATATTTGAACCATCCAATCACGCATGAACACGTATTGTCTTCTTCGTTGAAACTGCAAGAAACAGAGTTAGATAGCGGGGGTTTTTAACCCCCACAACCTACGAGCATGAAAAATAGCGACTAGCTCCTTGCTGCTCATAAATATTTCGCGAGTATAGTGTTTGATTCGTCTGGCCTTGACGAATCCAACCATGGGCTTTAGAGTCTCTAATTTTTCCTATATCACAAACCCCCAATTTAAGAGCTTGAAAACCCTAAAATTCATCCATGGTGGTTTGTGATTCAGGGCTCTATACTTCAATTATTTTGTACCAAAAGCTTCGTACAGTCCCTATGAATGCAAAACAATCCACAAAACACGTTAATGATGCATGAATCAAAGTATGCAATTATGAAAAAAAATTCAAACTGTGACGCTATTGTCTATGGATTCTTTGAGTGTTGGCGTGTGGTTTTGATCTCAAAAGGTTCCTGGGGACTTATGCAATGTATTAGAATCAATTAAAAGTTTGGAATTGGCCTGGAAGTGAGAAAACAGATTTTAAGTTTTCTTTGATTTTTTCAATATTGGTTATGGTGTTTCTGCAGCAGCTTGTACGTGAACTAGGTATGTCCTCCTTGCATATGTATATGGCAATCAGTTTTGATTCAAATATGGGCTTGTATCCTTGTGCAATTAAGTTTGGGATTCTTGTTGACCACCATTGAAGAACATTCCATACTTGGAGAAAAACTTGGATTTTATGCTCAAAATGGCTTGGCACGAATTTGGTAGCTGGAATATGACACATAAAAGCTATTCAAACCAAAAGATGTTATTCCATTAATTTTTTTGATTTTATTTGAATTATTATAGATTTAAAATGAATTAAATCAATAAAAATTAAATAAAATAGAAAAATAAATGTTTGATCTTGAAATTAATCATGGGACACGTGGGTGGCATGACAAGGCTAAATCAAGTGGAAGAAAGTGGGCCCTTTTGTCAAAAATTGAAGTTTTAAGGATAGTTGACTTTTGCCATTTCTCAAAAATTTCCCAACTTCTCCAATGCATATCTTGCTCAATTTTGATCATATGAACATGTTCTTGGACATTTTGTAAAGTTCTTTAAGTCCTCTAACCAATGCCTTTGGTACCATGTCATTTGGATTTACCAATCTCAAGTTATGGTCTTTGACTTAAAATGCCTTTTTGTTGACTTTTGAAAATGACCTATAATGTAGAAATTGATAACTTTTTGTGAGAGAATTTCTTGGACTTGGAATGTGAAGATGAGTTGTAGGAAATGTCCTCCCCTTCAAAATGAGCATTGGATGGGATTTTTCTGATGAACCATGAAAAAGTTATGCCCTGGTCAAGTTACAGTTGACTTTTCAGTTGTCCAAAAATGGAAACTTTTGCATCTTGATGATTTTTGAGCCATTCTTGTGGAATCATGATCAAGACTTGATCAAATGATGATTGTGGCTTCAAAATAAGATGTTGACCAAAAATTTTGACTTTTGACTGCCAAATGACCATTTTGCCCCTGCAGTTGATTGTGAACCAAATAGGGCTTTTGACTGTGCAACTTGATGCTGTGAGACTTGCAACTTGGCATGTAGATGCTTGAAAATGTATATAGGCATATGGGACTTGATTGAGCCATTGAAAACCTCAACTTCCTTGAGAGAAACAAAACCCTAATTTTGACTGGCTTAGGAGGATGTTTGACTGTGCAACCCTTGAGAGATTTTGAACCATTTGAAGATTGGTCTTGACAAATCTTGAAGAATATGGGAGGGAAAATTTTGGGGTACAACAGTTGCCCCTGTTCAATCTTCTTAGACCTGAGGATGTAGATTGGCTTGTGTGCCTTTCGTGATCCAAAGATGGAAGATGATTGAACACTAAAGTGCCCAGAAATTAGCACTCGCATAGTGGAGTATCAGCAGTGTGATGGCGGGAATGGGCTTACAGATGCCATTTGGAGATATGATGGATGGGAGGATGGGCTTATAGATGCCATCTGAAGATGTGACAGAACCTTGTCGGGAATGGGCTTATAGATGCCATTTGGAAATGATGGATAGGAGGATGGGCTTATAGATGCCATCTGTAAATGTAATGGATAGTTGTGGAGATGGGCTTAAAGATGCCATCGGGGGTGTCGATCGCGCAAGAGATTCCTTAGCGAGAACTTGCGTACTTGAGAAAGAAAGATGGTTTCCTGGCCTGTTACAGGTGTTGATCTTCGAACTCTTCATGCAGATATGCCCTGGCTAGATACAGGTATCGAATCTACAATCAACTACTCACAGATGTGCCCTGGCTAGATACAGGAATCGAATCCGGAACTTCAAAAGGTTGCTTACAGACGTGCCCTGGCTGGATACAGGAATCGAATCCAGAACTTCAAAAGGTTGCTTACAGACGTGCCCTGGCTGGATACAGGTATCGAATCTCTAAACCCTTCATGCAGACATACCCTGGCTGGATATAGGTATCGAATCTACAATCTCACAGATATGCCCTGGCTAGATATAGGAATCGAATCTGGAACTGGTCGTCTACAGATATGCCCTGGCTGGATACAGGTATCGAATCTACAATCTCACAGATATGCCCTGGTTAGATACAGGAATCGAATCCGGAACAGGTCGTCTACAGATATGCCCTGGCTGGATACAGGCATCGAATCTCTAAACTCTTCATGCAGACATGCCCTGGCTGGATACAGGTATCGAATCTACAATCTCACAGATATGCCCTAGCTAGATACAGGAATCGAATCTGGAATTTGTCGTCTACAGATATGCCCTGGCTGGATACAGGTATCGAATCTCTAAACTCTTCGTGCAGATATGCCCTGGCTGGATACATGTATCGAATCTACAATCAGTCACTCACAGATATGCCTTGGCTAGATACAGGAATCGAATCCGGAATTAGTCGTTTACAGATATGCCCTGGCTGGATACAGGTATCGAATCTCTAAACTCTTCATGCAGATATGCCCTAGCTAGATACAGGTGTCGAATCTACAATCAGTTACTCACAGATATGCCCTGGCTAGATACAAGTATCGAGTCTGGAATTGGTCGTCTACAGATATGCCCTGGCTGGATACAGGAATCGAATCTCTAAACTCTTCATGCAGACATGCCCTGGCTAGATACAGGTGTCGAATCTACAATCAGTTACTCACAGATATGCCCTGGCTAGATACAGGTATCGAATCTGGAATTGGTCGTCTACAGATATGCCCTGGCTGGATACAGGCATCGAATCTCTAAACTCTTCGTGTAGATATGCCCTGGCAGGATACAGGTATCGAATCTACAATCAATCACTCACAGATATGCCCTGGCCGGATACAGGTATCGAATCTGGAATTAGTCGTCTATAGATATGCCCTGGCTGGATACAGGCATCGAATCTCTAAACTCTTCGTGCAGACATGCCTTGGCTGGATACAGGTGTCGAATCTATAATCAGTCACTCACAGATATGCCCTGGCTAGATACAGGAATCGAATCCGGAATTGCGACAGTTGATAGTAATCATCTTTGGGTTGACCTTTTTCCTGAAAAGGCAAAACATCAGTTATATGCAATGTCATGATGTATGAAATGCATAATGTCATGATGTTCTCAAAATTGTGTGATATGATGCGTATGCACTTTATCATGTATGTAAATAGGAGATATGAAATGTGAAATGTTTATGAATGTATTTTCGTCTAGGAAAATAAATCCTTGACGAATGTCGGGAGTTTGTTGAATCCTGGGCTGATGTTTGAAGAGTAGAGTTCTTCGTTTCCGCTGGAGATGAAGATTGCAAGAATACCGGTAGGAGAAGTTGACTCCGTTGGGGAATAAACTTGGTGAAGAGATTACTCTGCAGGGAATTACTTTGTGGGAAGAGATACTTCGTTGAGGTTTTGATGGTAACTTCGCTGGGGATTCCATTGATAAGCTCTGTTGGAAGATTTGATGAACTCCGTTGGGGGATAGGAAGAACTTCGCCGGGGACGATCTTTCCGTGGTAATTAGCTGAGGATAACCCAGTTATAAGCTCTGGTGGGGAATAACCTTTGAATAAAGCCGGGGAGATGCGTTCGTACTCTGCAGGGGATAAGCTTCCAGAATCTACTGGGGAGATTGATTCAACTCTCCTGGGGAGTCTTTTGAGACTGTACTGGGGAAGTGGTTCCACTGGGGTGTCTTGTATTCCGCCGGGGAACAATCTTAGATTAAGACTGCCGGGGATGCTTGTAGAGGAACATCTGTATACTCCGCTGGGGAATATTGAGATTTTCTGGGGATATCCAACTTCCTTAAGACTGACAGTAACCTAACTCTGCTTGGGGAGAGTACTGCTGAATCTTGTCTTACTCTGCGGGGAGTGAAGGTATCTGGGTTACATTCTTCAGCCGAACTTACCTTGGTACCTTGGTGGATAGAGCAACTAGATCGCTTAGACAACTCATTATTGCCCCTGTTTCTAATGTCACATGTAATTAGTCCTTTGTTTCGCATGTAAATATTTATGAGTTAGCAATTAATGTCAGATGCATATATCAAAAATGAACATTGGACGTTCTTCGCAAGAAAAAACAGAAAAAGGAAAAAAACAATTGGCGATTTGTCTGAAAAGTGAATTTGTATTGATTTTTGAATTTGCCTGTAAATAGGCGTTTATGTACAAGAGGCAGACGTCCTAGTAAGAGAACGCCGCCGAACAAGAGAGTTTATACAATTTTGTGCAAAAGGAAAACAAAACACCTATGTGAACAATCCCACTGGGTTCCAACTCTGATATCACCTTTATGTCTTCAAGCGTCTCATCACTTTGCTGCTTAGTTGAAGATGAAGCTGATTGATTGATGTCGTCTGAACCTGATAGTTGATGCCAGATTCTGGATGCAAAGATGATCCAATGAGACATAGTATTACGCTTATATCCCTAACTTTTGCCTGGACCGCCCTTTCGGGTTTTCATTCCACCGGGATACCCATTTTTGCCCAAGCCGCCTTTTCAGGTTTTCGACTTGCCGGGTGTACAGATTTTTTTCATTTCATCCCTTATTTTTGCCCGAACCCTTTTGGTTCGCCGGGAAGCCCTTATTTTTGCCTAGGTGTTTCAACCTAGCGGGTCTTTAATTCATGCGTAGTATCTTTTTACTATGTCTGCATTAGCGGGGTGAGGAAGGTCGTCACCATCCATGGTGGTTAGAATCATAGCTCCTCCTGAGAAGATATGTTTTACCACAAATGGCCCTTCGTACGTAGGGGTCCATTTGCCCCTGGGATCACTCTGAGGTAGAATGATGCGCTTGATTACTAGGTCTCCGACTTGATACTCTTTTCGTCTGACTTTCTTGTTAAATGCCCTGATCATCCGTTTTTGGTACGTTTGACCATGACAAATAGCAGTGAGTCTCTTTTCGTCAATCAGGTTTAATTGATCAAGTCGAGTCTGGATCCAGTCATCTTCGTTCAAACCTGCATCCTTCATTATCCGGAGAGAGGGTATCTGAACTTCGATGGGCAAGAGTGCCTCCATTCCATAGCCCAAGGAAAAGGGTGTTACCCCTGTTGACGTCCGTGCTGAGGTACGGTATCCATGAAGAGCAAACAGTAACATCTCGTGCCAATCTTTATAGGTCACTGTCATCTTCTGCACAATTTTGTTGATATTCTTATTCGCTGCTTCTACAGCCCCATTCATCTTCGGTCGGTAGGGAGAAGAGTTATGGTGTTGTATCTTGAATTGCTCCCAGAGCTCAGTGATCATCTTATTGTTAAGATTGGTACCATTGTCCGTAATGATCCTCTCAGGTACGCCGTATCGACAGATCAGGTTGTGCCGAATGAACCGTGCCACGACGTTCTTGGTTACAGTAGCATAGGAGGCTGCTTCAACCCACTTTGTGAAGTAATCAATCGCTACCAGGATGAAGCGATGCTCGTTGGATGCCGTAGGTCTAATCTCGCCGATCATATCAATGCCCCACATTGCAAAAGGCCAAGGTGCTGTCAAAACGTTCAGAGGGACTGGAGGAACGTGCACCTTATCGGCATAGATCTGGCATTTGTGACACGTCCGAGAATGTTGGTAACAGTCGGCTTCCATTGTGGACCAGAAATATCCTACCTGAAGGATTTTCTTTGCCATGGTATGTCCACTGGAATGTGTTCCGAAGGTACCCTCATGTAGTTCTGCCATGATCTTTTCTGCTTCAGTCTTATCCACACAACGTAGTAAAGTTGAATCATGGTTTCGCTTGTACAGAATGCCGTTGCTGAGGAAGAACTTCACCGCGAACCTTCTCAGAAACTTTTTGTCGTTAACGGATGCACCCTCGGGGTATTCTTGAGCTTCCAAGTACCTCTTCACTTCATGATACCAAGGTTTTTCAGTTACCTCTTCAGCCTCAAGATCACAGCAATATGCAGGTCCATCCAACTTCCAGATAATGATCCGGGGAGCCTCGTTGTCCCATTTGACTTTGAACATAGAAGACATCGTAGCCAACGCGTCCGCCAACTGATTCTCCTCTCTTGGGAAATGTTCAAATGTTATCTCTTCGAAATGGGGGATCAATGTCAACACATACTCTTTGTAAGGAATAAGATTTGGGTGTTTCGTATCCCACTCGCCTTTGATCTGATTGATCGCGAGAGTGGAATCTCCGAAGACACTCAGAAACTTGATCCTTAAGTCAATTGCATCTTGAAGACCCATGATGCATGCCTCATACTCTGCCATGTTGTTGGTGCAGTTGAAACATAGTCGGGCAGTAAGTGGAGTATGAGTGCCTTTAGGGGATATGATCACGGCGCCAATACCGTTACCCAAAGCGTTTGAGGCTCCGTCAAAGTGCATAGACCATCGGGATCCTTCCTCAGGTCCTTCATCTGGTCCAGGTACTTCACAATCAGTCACTACCATGATATCCTCGTCTGGAAATTCAAAGTTCATAGATTGGTAGTCGTCCACTGCCTGATGTGCCAAATGGTCTGCCAACACACTTCCCTTGATTGCTTTCTGAGTCGTGTACTGGATGTCATATTCTGTCAAGATCATCTGCCATCTTGCTATTCTTCTGGACAGAGCAGGCTTTTCGAATATGTACTTGATTGGATCCATTTTTTAAATCAACCGAGTAGTGTGAGTCAACATATACTGCCTCAGCCGGCGAGCAGCCCATACCAAAGCGCAACAAGTTTTCTCGAGCAGTGAGTATCAGGTCTCACAGTCGGTAAACTTTTTGCTAAGGTAATAAATAGCGTGCTCTTTTCGGCCAGACTCGTCATGCTGCCCCAGTGCACACCTCATTGAGTTGTCCAGTACTGTCAAGTATAAGATTAGAGGTCTCCCTTCAACCGGTGGCATAAGAATGGGTGGTTCTTGGATATACTCTTTGATTATTTCGAAAGCGGCCTGACATTCATCGTTCCAACGTACTACTTGATCTTTCTTCAGCAGCTTGAAGATTGGTTCACAGGTAGCAGTTAGATGTGAGATGAATCGGGCGATATAGTTCAGCCGTCCTAGAAAGCCTCTGACTTCTTTTTCTGTCTTGGGAGCTGGCATCTCTTGTATGGCTTTCACTTTGGCAGGGTCCACTTGAATACCTTTGTCACTTACGACGAAGCCTAGCAGTTTTCCAGACCTCACCCCGAAGGTGCACTTGTTCGGGTTCAACCTCAGCTTGTACAACCTCAGACGGTCAAACAGCTTCTGTAGATGGTCAAGGTGTTCCTCCTCAGTTTGGGACCTTGCAATCATATCGTTGACATATACTTCTATCTCATGATGGATCATGTCTTGAAATAAAGCAACCATGGCACGTTGGTAGGTTGCCCCAGCATTTTTCAACCCAAAAGGCATGACCTTGTAGCAAAAGGTGCCCCACTGAGTAACAAAAGTGGTCTTCTCCATGTCTTCAGGAGCCATTTTGATCTGATTATAACCGGAGAACCCGTCCATGAAGGAGAATACCTTATGCTGAGCGGTGTTGTCAACCAGAACGTCGATATGAGGCAGAGGGAAATCATCCTTAGGGCTCGCCCTGTTCAAATCCCTGTAGTCAACACACATTCTGACCTTACCATCTTTCTTCGGCACTGGAACCACGTTGGCAACCCACTGAGGGTAAGAAGTCACTGCTAGAAAACCGGCGTCAAATTGTTTCATAACCTCAGCTTTGATTTTCTCGGACATCTCTGGACGCATACGGCGGACCTTCTATTTTACCGGAGGACATTCTTCCTTGGTAGGCAAGTGATGGACCACAATGTCGGTATCCAACCTAGGCATGTCTTCGTAGGACCAGGCGAAGATTTCCACGTAGTCATGCAGCATCTGAATCAACCGTTGTTTCACACTGAGCTCTAGATTGGCACCAATCTTGACTTCCTTTATGTCTGTCTCAGTACCCAGATTTACCGTTTCCACTGGCTCTTCATGTGGCTGAATGGACCTCTCTTCCTGGAGTAACAGTCTTGCAAGCTCACCAGGCACTTCATAATCCTCTTCACCTTCGTCTTCGGCTAAGTTGATCGGATTTTCAAAGTCATAACTGGCAGTAGCAGAGTCGTTACCAGTGGGATCCAGAGTGGATTGGAACCTGTATAAGTGAGTGTGTGTAAATATAGCTGTTTTGCAATATATAATAAAGAAAGACAAGGAGCGCAAGATTTGTAATGTAAAAAACGTCCAATGCTTTTATTAATGATATATGATAGTGACACACAAGAGCCCTCACAAATGAGGCCACGGTGCCCCGGGTAAGACACCGGGCCATAAAGTTTCAAATTATTGTTCGTTACAAATTTAAAACAAAGGATTTCATTACTGAGTGACAAAAGTAATAGGTGTAAAGTCTTTTGCAGTCCAGTTGCTTGGTCCACCGTTGGTCGTCGGGTAGATCCAGCTGTCGAATTCAGCTTCCTCCATGTCGTCTTCAATAGCATTCACTCCCGGGTTGGTGATGAATACAGGAGGTCTTCCAATCCTTGCCTTACGAACAGCCCTCTGAGCTTCTGCAGTGAAACCCAAACCAAATTTGTCAGTCTTCGGAGTGAAATCTGGAAGTAGGCCCCAGTTTGCACACTCACCCTTCTCAATCACAGCCCGGGCATCCTTTAAGGAAGCCATCTTCAAAGGAGGGTCTTCAATCACTGTTTCTGCTGCTGCCAATGTCTGAGGCACCTCTTTAAAGTGTTGAAAGGGGGTTTCAATGAATTCCCCATCCATCTCTACGTACCGGAACGAGTTGAGGTGGCTGACCATATACTTTTCCTCCCCCTGCACTGTAACAATCTTCCCTCTGACCGGGTACTTAAGCTTCTGATGTAATGTGGAGGTCATAGCTCCAGCCTTGTGGATCCATGGACGACCCAGCAAACAAGAATAGGATGGTCGGATGTCCATCACATAGAAAGTGGAATCAAAAACTTGAGAACCAACCCTGATTGGAATGTCAACTTCACCATGTACCATCCTTTTCGACCCGTCGAAGGCCCGGACAATAATGTTACTAGGCTTGAGCTCTAAACCCTCACAATCCAACCTGTCTAGGGCCTTCTTGGGTAACACGTTCAACGAAGAACCAGTGTCAACCAGCACATGGGCAAGAGTAGTGCCCCTGCATTCAATGGAGACATGCAGGGCGTCGTTATGGTTCTTTCCTTTAGCAGTCAGATCAGCGTCGGAGAAACCCAAACCATTGTCAGCAGTCAAGTTGGCCACACAATCGGTGAATTGATCAGCAGACGTTTCTTGTGGCACATGGGCCGTCTTCAGGAAGGAAATTAGGGCCTTGGCATGGGCCTCTGAACACAACAACAGTGATAGCATAGAAATTTTAGAGGGGGTGTGCCCTAGCTGCTCAACTACATTGAAATCACTCTTCTTGATAATTTTAAGAATCTGTTCCATCTCTTGCTTGGAAGCTTCAACATTGAAGGTCTTTGGTGGCTCCGTCTGGGCAGGCACATCAGTAGCAATCCCTTTGCCCCGAGCGTCAGATGACTCGGCAGCAGGGGTAGAAGCAGGAACTTGGTCAGGAAGGGAAACAGGTACACTTGCAGGTGTGATAACAAGAGGTCTCTGAATAGATGGTGGCGCAATATCAGGCGAGAAGAGCCTACCACTACGAGTAACTTTAGCAGGCCCGGTAATATTGCTGACACCGGTACTAGTATCAAACTCTTTTTTTACTCCCAGAACATAAACATTTTCCCCATAGTGCCACGGGACAGCTTTGTCAGACTTATAGGGGATGGGCCCCGGAACAGTGATGATGATAGGAGCAATCTTCTGAGTAGACATGATTTTGACAGGCTTCTTTGAGGGAGCCTTAGGAGGGTTGTTGAAAATAGTAACAATAGAAACTTCTTCAGTAGGGACAGCAGGAACAACAATCTTCTTGAACAAAATATCTTTGCTATCCATCAGGTTTTGGACGCCTGATTTCAGCAACGGACAACCAGCAGGTGAAACAGAACATAGAAGGCAACCTTTACTACATCCCGAAAATAAACCGGCTAGCAATAGGTTCCTTTTGACAGTCAACAACGGAGTGACAATCTCATCCACAGGGGCTACATAAGGGTTTTCTTCCACAGCATTCACTCCATGTTGGGGCATGGGAGCAGTCACAACATTGGGCCTTTCAGGCGCCTCGAACTGTATTTCTTTAGCATCAATAAGGTCCTGAACCTTATTCCTTAGAGCCCAACAATCATCGGTAGAATGCCCCGGGCTGTCAGAGTGATAAGCACAGCGGGCGTTGGGGTTGTACTTTGGAGAGGTTGTGTTCATAACCTTCGGAGCTTCATTGACAGTTACCATATTGGTTGACAGCAGTTGCGGCAATATCTGAGACAGGGTCATGCTTGTTAGAACAAAGTTTGAATCTACTACCCTAAGTTTAAGTTTTGATGATAACAAAATGAAAAGATATATTAATTATGTGATTCATGTAAGAACTATTTGCTACCTAAAATATTAACTTCTGTTTTGCAGAAACTCTGATAGGTATCAGCAGGAGTACACTTAATCAGCATCAGAATATTGGTTATTAACATCAGCATCAGAAGTTGCTATATCAGAATACCAGAATCAGAAGAACAACTCACGCGATTGCTGAAGCTTGATGAACAGAACTGCGCTCAACACTCTGATAAAGACAACAACAGTTCATCAGCACTTAAGCAGAGTCAGAATGAGCCAAAGCCAGAACACACTTTAAGTAGCAACGGTACTGTGCATTCAAAGCGAATTATTACCAACGGCATCATTCCAGACAAGATCTGCTCAATAAGGAAAGTTTGTTATTGGCATTGAATCAAGAATATTGCTCCAACGTTCAACAAATTCAGTGCTATATAAACAACACAATGAAGATTGAATTGGCTAATGCTCTACATCATACTACACGCCTAAAAGCTAATCATCATCTTCCTTCTCTCAGTTTGATAAACGCTTCATAATCCCTTACTCAATTATATTTTAGCAATCTAGTTTCATAAGCTTAAGGTGTGTAATATCACAGTTGTGATACAGTTTTGTAGAAAACATTCACACACCTATTTCTCTTCTTTGTAAGAAAGTGTTTCCTTGACAAACCGGGTTGTGGTTTGCATCAAGAAGGCTTTAGCAGTTGTTAAAGCAATTTGTAATATTCAGTTGAATATAGTGGATTAAGACCTCGTTGGAGAGAGGCGAAATCACCTTGACGGGTGGACTGGAGTAGTTTGAGATCAAACGAACCAGGATAAAAATATCGTGTTCATTGCATTGATTTTCAGTTTTACAATTCAACCCCCCCTTCTTGTGTTTTTCACTTCTTCAATTGGCATCAGAGCGCCTGGTTCTGAGCTAAAACACTTAACCGTGTCAGTACAAGATCCAGCGTCAGAAAAACACAATGGCAGGAAATTATTCTCACACCAACAATGACAACCATGAGGACAGAGACAGATTCAGCGGCAAACCTCCAGTCTTTGATGGAGAAAACTTTGATTACTGGAAAGACAGAATTGAAAGCTTCTTTCTGGCACATGATGTTGATCTGTGGGATATGGTGACAGATGGATACACGCACCCTGTGAATGCAAGCGGTCAGAAGATTGATAGGAAAACAATGTCTGACCAACAAAAGCGTGACTTCAAGAATCACCACAAGGCCAGAACCATCCTTCTCAGCGCCATCTCGTATGCTGAATATGAAAAGATCTCCAACAGAGACACAGCAAAGAACATGTTTGACTCACTCAGAATGACGCATGAGGGCAACGTTCAGGTCAAAGAAACTAAAGCTCTGGCGCTCATTCAGAAGTATGAGGCGTTTAAAACGGAAGAAAGTGAATCCATTGAAACAATGTTCTCAAGATTCCAGATTCTGGTAGCTGGTCTCAAGGTTCTGGACAAAGGCTACTCTACTGTTGATCACGTCAAGAAAATCATCAGAAGCTTACCCAAGCAGTGGAGGCCAATGGTTACAGCTCTGAAGCTAGCAAAAGATCTCAACAAAATTTCTCTGGAGGAACTTATCAGCTCCCTCAGAAGTCATGAGATAGAGCTAGAAGCTGATGAACCCCAGAAGCAAGGTAAGCTTTTAGCATTAAAATCTAACAAAAAATCTGAGTCTAAAGGTTTGCAGGCAGTTGAAGAAACATCTGATGGATCCTCATCAGAAGAAGACGAACTCTCCCTCCTCTCCAGAAGAGTGAATCAACTGTGGAAGCAGAGACAAAGAAAGTTCAGGAATCCCAGAAGATCTGATCAGAACGAGTCTTCTTCCAGATACAGAAAGACAGATTCTTCCTCTGGATACAGAAGATCTGAAGGCTCCTCAGGAAGCAGAAAGCCAAACACCAAGGACATCGTCTGCTATGAGTGCAATGAGCAAGGGCACTACAAGAGTGACTGCCCAAAGCTTCAGAGGGAAAAGCCCAAAAAGAAGTTTGGAAGAGAAAAGAAGAAAAGTCTCATGGCTACATGGGATGACTCTGACTCGTCTGAAGCTGACTCAGAATCAGATGATGAGAGAGCAAACATAGCTCTCATGGCTAACATTTCAGAAGATAGTGAAGCTTCCGAATCAGACTCAGAATCAGATACTGAAGAGGTATTTCCTAACTTTGCTGTTAATTTTACCAAGGCTGAACTTGCTGAAAGCCTTAATGAAATTCTGGAAAGGTATCAGCAGATTAGAATTAAATTCAGAGACCTGAAAAGGAATCTTGAATCTAACTCTAATAAGACTGAGAGTCTCAAATTGGAGAATTCTAAACTGAGAATTAAAATTTCAAAATTAGAAAATACTTTACAAAACTCTCAGAAGGAACCAATTTCTGAAACTCCCAGCAACGCTGATGAGATCATCAAGGAGTATGATCACAGTTTCCAGAAGTTCCTTGCTAAAAGCATAGATAGAAGCAAAATGGCTTCAATGATCTATGGAGTTAGCAGAAACGGCAGGAAGGGAATAGGATACCAAGGTAAGGTTCCTACCCCAAAGAATGTCATGGATTTAACCATTAAACACACTCCTCTGAATTCACATTTTGTGTATGGTCACACACATGATATTAAATACACTAGAAGTAAGTACTCTGTGAAATCAAAATTCAACCAGAGTTTTGGTAAATCTAACAAATCAGGACCCAAGAAAATCTGGGTACCTAAGGATAAAATAATACATGTTGCAGATATCTTTAGCAGCAAGTCAGAAACACCAGTCATGGTACCTGGACTCTGGCTGCTCGCGACACATGACGGGAAGAAGGCATATGTTCCAAAGCCTGGAACTTAAGCCTGGAGGCCACGTTGGCTTTGGAGGCAATCAGAGGGGAAAGATCATTGGCTCTGGAACTGTAGGTAATGGAAATCTTCCCTCTATTAATAATGTTCTGCTAGTAGATGGATTAATGCATAATCTGTTATCCATAAGTCAATTAAGTGATAACGGTTATGATATAATATTTAATCAAAAATCATGTAAAGTTGTTAGTCAGAAAGATGGGACTATCCTGTTTAATGGAAAGAGGAAAAACAACATTTACAAAATCAAACTTTCTGAACTGAAAAGTCAGAATGTAAAGTGTCTTCTGTCTGTTAACAACGAGCAGTGGATCTGGCACAGAAGATTGGGGCATGTTAGTATGAGAAGAATATCTCAGATTAACAAACTCAATCTGGTCAGAGGACTTCCTAATTTGAAGTTCAATTCAGATGCTCTGTGTGAAGCATGTCAGAAAGGCAAGTTTGCAAAACCTTCTTTTAAATCTAAAAATGTTGTTTCTACCTCTAAGCCATTAGAACTTCGGCACATTGACTTATTTGGACCAGTTAAAACTGCTTCAGTCAGTGGCAAGAAGTATGGGTTAGTAATCGTAGATGACTATAGCAGATGGACATGGGTAAAGTTCTTAAGACACAAGGACGAGTCACACTCTGTGTTTGTTACCTTCTGTAACCAAGTTCAGAATGAAAAGGATCTTAGAATCGTTAAAGTCAGAAGTGATCATGGTGGAGAATTTGAAAACAAAGATTTTGAGTCATTCTTTAATGACAGAGGCATTCTGCATGATTTCTCTTGTCCTAGAACTCCCCAACAAAATGGAGTTGTAGAATGAAAGAACAGAACATTGCAAGAAATGGCCAGAACCATGATCAATGAGACAAACGTTGCTAAGATCTTCTGGGCAGAGGCAATAAACACAACGTGCTACATTCAGAATAGAATCTCAATAAGACCTATTCTGGAAAAGACTCCTTATGAATTGTGGAAGAACAGAAAGCCCAACATTTCATATTTTCATCCATTTGGATGTACCTGTTTTATGTTAAATAGAAAGAATTATTTGAACAAGTTTGACTCTAAAGCACAGAAGTGTATTATGTTAGGATACTCTGAACGCTCAAGAGGGTACAGAGTATACAATACAGAAACACAGATTGTGGAAGAATCAATCAGTGTTCGTTTTGATGATAAGCTTGACTCTGAAAAGTCAAAGCAGAATGAAGTTTTTGCAGGTATGGAAATTGAATTTACAGGTTCTGAAGACAAGTCATCAGAAGCTCTCAACACAGACACTCCTTCAACGTCTGAAAGGAGCAATGCTAGCAATCCTACAATAGCTGCTGATCAACCTCAGAAGAGATTACCCAGAAGCAGCTTGGATCACCCAGAAGAGACTATCTTAGGAAGAAAGGAAGATCCAATCAGAACAAGAGCAAGCTTCAGAAACTCTGAAGAAACCCTCATGGGACTTGTGTCTCTGATTGAACCTTCTTCTATTGATGAAGCACTTCTGGATAATGAATGGATTCTGGCAACGCAAGAAGAGCTGAATCAATTCACCAGAAATGACGTATGGGATCTTGTTCCCAGACCAAAAGGATTCAACGTCATTGGAACAAGATGGGTGTTCAGAAACAAGCTAAATGAACAAGGTGAAGTCATCAGAAACAAAGCACGACTGGTTGCACAAGGTTATAGTCAGCAAGATGGGATAGACTATACAGAAACCTTTGCCCCAGTCGCCAGGTTAGAATCTATCAGGCTTTTAATTTCATTTGCTGTTAATAGAGGCATCACTCTGTATCAGATGGATGTCAAGAGTGCATTCTTAAATGGTTATATAGAAGAAGAAGTTTATGTGCACCAACCCCCTGGTTTTGAAAATACAAAACATCCAGAACATGTTTTCAAACTAAAGAAGTCACTATATGGTCTGAAACAAGCTCCCAGAGCTTGGTATGAAAGACTAAGTAACTTTCTGTTAGAAAATGAATTCACCAGAGGGAAGGTGGACACTACCTTATTCTGTAAGTCAGTTAAGAATGACATCTTAGTCTGTCAAATTTATGTTGATGATATTATTTTTGGTTCTACTAATCCTTCTCTTGGAAGAAAATTTGCTAAGTGTATGCAGGCAGAATTTGAGATGAGCCTCATGGGGGAACTGAAATTCTTTCTAGGAATTCAGATCAATCAAACTCCAGAGGGAACTTACATTCATCAGAGCAAATACATCAGAGATCTTCTGAAGAAATTTGACCTCTCAGAATGTAAGCCATCAAAGATTCCAATGCATCCCACGTGCATTCTGGAAAGAGAAGAGGTAAGCAAAAAGGTAGAACAGAAAGTCTACAGAGGTATGATTGGTTCTCTCCTTTATCTGACAGCTTCAAGACCTGATATATTATTCAGCGTATGTATTTGTGCTAGATTCCAATCAGATCCTAGAGAATCTCACTTAACAGCTGTTAAGCGAATTTTCAAGTATCTGAAAGGTACTACTAATCTGAGTTTGTTTTACAGATAATCTAGTGATTACAGTTTAGTAGGTTACTGCGATGCTGACTTTGCTAGAGACAGAGTAGAGCGTAAAAGTAATTCTGGAAGCTGCCAGTTTCTGGGAGACAATCTGATCTCTTGGTCCAGCAAAAGGCAATCCACAATTGCGCTATCAACAGCAGAAGCTGAGTACATAGCAGCAGCAGGATGTAGCACACAAATGCTCTAGATGAAAAGTCAGCTTGAAGACTTCCAGATTTTTGAGAGTAACATCCCTATACTCTGTGACAATACTTCTGCTATTTGCTTAAGTAAGAATCCTATTTTACATTCTAGAGCTAAGCATATAGAAATAAAACATCATTTCATTAGGGACTACATTCAGAAGGGAATTTTGAATTTAAAATTTATAGATACAGACCATCAATGGGCTGATATCTTCACTAAACCCCTTTCTGAAGATAGGTTCAATTTCATTCTGAAACATCTCAGCATGAAAATCTGCCCAGAGTGAAAATGTTTTAATTCCATATTTTTATCTTCAGAATGTATTTGTTTTACTGTGAACTTCTGATCAATCTCTTTTCAGAAAGATAGAACATGCAGATTGTATCAGATGCTAGTCTTAAAGATCTGAGTGTTTCAGCTCAAAGATAGACGTGATGATCACTAAATCAAACAAGTGTCATCCAATCATCAGCAAATCTTTGAAGCAGAACGCGTGCACGCTTCTGAGAAGGCAAAACGCTGATTGGGTGCATTGAAACACATGTCTGGTAACCGTTTCAAGTATCTTTCTCAAATCCCCACAAATCAACAAGCATTAAATGAAAGTAATCATGTTTTTAAAACGTAATCATGATTTTATTTCTCTTTCTTGAAAACGTTTACTCTTTCAAAATATTCTGAAATCTATTTAAGAACGTTAATTTCTCACATTAATCTTTTACAGTTTCTCATTATCTCTCAAACATTTTCTGCATTTTCTCTGTGTTCATCTCTTTCAAGTTTAAACCCTTTTTCTCAGTTTCTCAGAAAAACCCCAAGTGTGAACATGGCAACCTCCAGCAGTGCTTCTGCAGGTTCTCAGAAGAAAGCTTCCTCTGAAGTGTACCAAGTTCCATTCAGAACACTCCTTACACCAGTGAAGAATCTTGAAGTGTTGTCTGAACTGATTATTGATTTTGGCAGTCTGAAAGAGAATGGTTTTGACTTGACAGAAGAAATTAGGGCACAGAAATGGGAAAGGTATTTTGACAGGTTGGTTGGACCAACATTCCCAATGTTAGTCAAGGAGTTCTGGATTCATGCAACTGCTTCAACGCATCAAGTTACCTCCTACATAATGGGGAAGAAGATTGTGATCACTGAGGATCACATAGCAAAGTTGATTGGTTACAGTGGCGGTGGCGTCCGCTGTATTGATATGGCTGAAAGATGCTCTGACGTGGGTGTCATAGAAGAAAGGATTTTCACCCATGGGGTGCCCAGCAGCAAGATCAGAGATCTCAAGGATCACCACAGAGTTTGGGCGAAGATAATTCTGGGGTGTTTTAATCATAGGAAGCCAACTAGTTCCCCTGATTACATAAATATAGATCAACAGTTTCTGATCTATTTTATCAATCAGAAGGTAAAAATCAACTTGGCTCATCTTCTGTTTAATCACCTTAGAACAAGCGTGAAGGAAACCAGGGAAGAAGAAAGAACAAAGAGGGATTGGATACCCTTTGGAAGGTTAATATCAGATATTCTGACTGAGAATAGGCTGATAGAGCACCTGATAGAAGCTTAAGAGTTAAGCACCATTGAACCAACTATTGGCAAGCCTCTGAACGCGAAGAATCTGAAGAAAATGAAATTAATAGAGAATATCAGAAAGGAACCCAGCGTTACTCCCACTGCTGACATCACCAGCAGAAGAGTCCCACTGAGTGACTTTCCCTTATTTTCTGAGATAGAATCTAAACCAGTGGTGGTTCTCAGATACTTGGACGCGTGCAAGGCTGATGGTACAGATCCCAAGCTGAATATCAAAGATCTGCACCAACCTCAACCAGAAGTTACACTGAAGAAGACGAAGAAAAGGAAGGCCCCTTCAGAAGGAACATCCCAGCAGACACCCAAGAAAAGAGGTAATTTATCTGCTGCTTCTGTTTTAAATTCTTCTGCTATGCCAACATCTACCCCAACTCCAACTTCTCAAGAAATCCCAATCCCCATCCCAACAATAGATGAAACCGAACCAGAAGATGACCCTTCTGAGGCACTACAACTCAGAAGACCCCGCACCAAACATCCCAAACCAACAATTTCAACAACATCAGCACTTGACAAAGTTCTGTCAGACATTGATCAACGTGCTTCTGATAAGCTTCCCAACAATCCAAACACTGAACCAGATATTGCCACATCTCCTCAACCAGAACAACCTCTCTCACCCATTCCAGAAGAACCACATATTCCTGAACAACCAGAAATTCCTCCTCCTTCTCCACAACCAGCAATTCCTTCTCCTTCTCCTCAACCAGAAATTCATCCACCATCACCTCAACCATC
The DNA here is from genome assembly GCA_948472305.1 of Vicia faba. Lineage (NCBI taxonomy): Eukaryota > Viridiplantae > Streptophyta > Magnoliopsida > Fabales > Fabaceae > Vicia > Vicia faba. The sequence continues at coordinate 1,311,070,931 of OX451738.1, read as the reverse complement.
ACCTCAACCTGAGTTTCATCATTCTGAAACTCCATCTCCTCCACCTCAGTCTCCTCAATCCTCTGAACCACAACCTCTGGCAATCCAGCTGCCATGTGGTACAACAGTAACCATGGCCCAGCTGCCATCCTCGCCTGAAACCACACCACCAAATACTCCCAAAACCCCAAACAGTCCAATCATTATCTCTGATTCTCCCACTCCATCTCCCAAACAAACAGCTCCCAAACAAACCACAGAAAACCCCAGCAGGACCTTCATAGATTTAACAATCCTTGACCGTCTTGCTGATCTGAAACATAAAATAGCCATTCCAAAACCAAAACAGCCAGATGTTGGCTCTGGCATTATGAATTTTGAAACAGGTTTGCAGTAGTGGATTGCTTCTCTGAAGCAAGTTTGTCCTAGAATGATTGATCCAGCTGCCTCTGACCAGCTCTGGACACAATTCCGAATTTGGGTACGTGCTGAAGCTCTAAAATTGCAAGACATCAACTATGAGCAAGCACAGTAGAATTTCAGCAAGCTTCTGAATGAAGTTGGAAGTCAGCTGCTGAAAGAAGACGTACTCCTTCTGGATTGTGAGCCATGGTCTGAGAAGCGTCCAGCTTCAAAGGTGCATCCAGAAGAAGATCATACAATTCAAGCTGAAGCCAGTCAAGCTGAAGATGTTGCAGAAAGCTCTCAGAAGCTCCCTGCTTCTGATGTATCTCAAGCTGCCTTGGACAGGCAGACTCTGGAAGAGCTAAAGCTGAATGATATCTGTCTGCAGCAAAGGATGGATGAAAATGACCAAAAGATGAAAGAAAGGATGGATGTGCAGGATAGCAAGATAGACACAGTAGTCAGCATGGTGCACAAGCAGAATGAGACTGCTGACCAGATTAAAGCAATGCTGGAGACTCTGTTCACACGCTTTCCTTCCCAACCTTAGATTTTCATTCATGCTATTTTTATGTTTTCTTTGCACATCTGTTGTACTGTTTTGTCTGGCTCTGACCATTTTAATATGACAAGTTTTTCTGATCTAAATGTTTTAGCACATCACTTACACTTTTTGATTGCTGACAAAAAGGGGGAGAATAAGAATGATATTTTTCAATAACGGATTACTAAGACAGAAAATCTCAAACATTCTAACTCTGATATTTTTGAATGTTTTCTCTTTTGCTTAAGTCTACAGGTACAAGAATGCTCTCTAACTCACTGAAGAACTAAAGCTCTGTTACTCTGATCCAAAGTCAAAGCTCTGATATTCTGATCTGAAGCTCTGCTCTGATATTCTGATCTAAAGCTTCTGATAGTCAAAGCTCTGATATTCTGATGATCAAAGAAAGACAATAAAGATCTGATCCTGAAGAACTCTTGGAATTAAAAAGGGAAGTAATAAATTCAGGGGGAGTATCTCTCAACTCTCATATCTCTTTATCCCTTATCTTTGATAACTTCTTACTCTGATACATCTTATCATTTAGTTATCTCTGATACTTTTCACGTTATTTTCAATTAAAAATATCTAGTTTTTGTCATCATCAAAAAGGGGGAGATTGTTAGAATAAAGTTTGAATCTACTACCCTAAGTTTAAGTTTTGATGATAACAAAATGAAAAGATATATTAATTATGTGATTCATGTAAGAACTATTTGCTACCTAAAATATTACCTTCTGTTTTGCAGAAACTCTGATGGGTATCAGCAGGAGTACACTTAATCAGCATCAGAATATTGGTTATTAACATCAGCATCAGAAGTTGCTATATCAGAATACCAGAATCAGAAGAACAACTCACGCGATTGCTGAAGCTTGATGAACAGAACTGCGCTCAACACTCTTATAAAGACAACAACAGTTCATCAGCACTTAAGCAGAGTCAGAATGAGCCAAAGCCAGAACACGCTTTAAGTAGCAACGGTACTGTGCATTCAAAGCGAATTATTACCAACGGCATCATTCCAGACAAGATCTGCTCAATAAGGAAAGTTTGTTATTGGCATTGAATCAAGAATATTGCTCCAACGTTCAACAAATTCAGTGATATATAAACAACACAATGAAGATTGAATTGGCTAATGCTCTACATCATACTACACGCCTAAAAGCTAATCATCATCTTCCTTCTCTCAGTTTGCTAAACGCTTCATAATCCCTTACTCAATTATATTTTAGCAATCTAGTTTCATAAGCTTAAGTTGTGTAATATCACAGTTGTGATACAGTTTTGTAGAAAACATTCACACACCTATTTCTCTTCTTTGTAAGAAAGTGTTTCCTTGACAAACCGGGTTGTGGTTTGCATCAAGAAGGCTTTAGCAGTTGTTAAAGCAATTTGTAATATTCAGTTGAATATAGTGGATTAAGACCTCATTGGAGAGAGGCGAAATCACCTTGACGGGTGGACTGGAGTAGTTTGAGATCAAACGAACCAGGATAAAAATATCGTGTTCATTGCATTGATTTTCAGTTTTATAATTCAACCCCCCCTTCTTGTGTTTTTCACTTCTTCAATGCTGAGCCGAGTGTACTGCCTTTTGGGTCTCTCACCCCTTGGTTGGTTATATTGCTGAGGAGCAGCAGCAGGCTTAGAAATTACCACCGCGTTGACAGCTTGGCGGCGTTCCAGTTTGTTCTGTCTCCTTGGACCATACACAGCACTAGCTTCCTTCTTGAAGGGCTTCTTTTCAGTACTCGAGGAGGCACCTTTCTGTATCTTCCCCGACTTGATACCAGCTTCGATCCTCTCGCCAGTCAAGATCAGGTCTGTAAACCCAGCAGAGGAATTACCAATCATGTGATTAAAGAATGGACCAGACAGGGTCCCCAAGAACATGTCCACGAGTTCACGGTCAGTCAACGGTGGCTGCACCCTGCCAGCCAGGTCTCTCCACTTTTGCGCGTACTCTTTAAAACCTTCGCCCGTCCCTAGCGCCATACCCTAGAGTTGGGTACGTGTAGGAGCGAGGTCGGAATTGTACTGATACTGCTTATAAAATGCAGTAGCCAAGTCCTCCCAGTTTTGAATACTGGCTCCATCCAGCTGATAGAACCATTCGAGTTGAGCCCCTGAAACGCTATCCTGGAAGAAATGGATCCAGAGATTCTTGTCTGCAGTGTGAGGTTGGATCTTCCTTACATAAGAACGGAGGTGCAGCTTAGGGCAGGAAGCCCCGTCGTACTTCGCAAAGGCAGGCGCCTTGAACTTGTGTGGGATCACCACCCCAGAAGATAAACCTAGATCTCCAAAATCCAACCCAGGCACGCGTTGGATCTCCATGGCATTTAACCGGTCCTTCAGCTGTTTGTACCTGTCCTCAGCAGGAAGGTACTGTTCATCATTAAAATCTGTCTCGTTGTCGGAGACCACGGGACTAGGAACTTCTCTCCCTTGTGGGTTGTCTTCCCCAATAGACGGAGTAGCCTGATCAGCCTCATTCTGCAGTGTGTTCCCAAACCTCCGTCCAGTGTTAAACAACACAATCCTCTTCTTCTTCTTATTCTTCTCCTTCAAGAGCAGAGTCTTCAACTCCTGCTGTCCTTGGGCTAAGCTCATGACCAGCTCCTGGAAATGGGCGTTTTGGGCCTGGAGGGCCTTGATAGCTTGTTCGGTAGTAGGCTCGGAAGACATGATGATTGAGTGAGTGCTGAAATAAACAGCGAAGAAGATTAAGCAACCTGTAGAAAAAGAGTACCTGTTATGCACATGATGCATGATATGCTATTTATGCAATGCATTCAAAGGTTCGAAAGTTCAAATTCGTTGTAGACAAAAAGGAACACACGTTATATTAAGAAATAATTTGTTTAGTACATCAGGGCCTCATGGGCAAAACATTACAAAACTTAATCTCAAAAGACACTGCGCATCCTCTTTGGAGCTATGTAAGTGTTGAGAGTCTTTTCCTCGTGCAGTAGGCGGGTGAGCTCCAGAACCTTCTTCTCACTGGCATGTAGACTGGTTTCAAGAGAATTCCGCTCTTCCTTGAGTTGGATCCAGCTCTTTTGCATTTCTTCCCAAGACGTTGGCATGTCAGGATGTTGAATGGTGTAGGGCACCTCTCCTTCCAAAACTGGCTCTTTGATCACGGGGAGAACACGAGGATATGGCATCACCAGCTTCTGGGAGCGGGCTCGTACCCACTTGAGATAAGGCTCCAGGGGGATGGAGTTCTTGTGCCCCAGTGTCTTACTATCAACCTTGTTAGGCATCCTCCAAGCTCTGATAAACCTCTGGCGAAGTCCTTGTGCATCGTTGTCGAAGTCAAAAACTATGTCAGGAATCAACATATCATGAGGGCCATCCCTCCGAGCATATCTAAACTGTCTCAAAGCCAGGCACGGGTTGTAAGTAATACCTCCTCTGATTCCAAGTAAAGGAACATTAGGATACTCTCCACAATGATCAATGATGGTGACATTTTCTCTGGACCGAGAACACCAATGTATATCAGAATGTGTAAGAGTCATTAATCGTTGTGACCATCTCAAACCCCGCTCGTTCTTCAAAACTGATTGTGGAAGGTGCGAAATAAACCACCTGGCCAGGAGAGGAGTGCAGCACATGAGAACACCTCTTTTTCTCATGGTTCGAGTGTAACATGAGTGAAGGATGTCCCCAAGCAATGTAGGTATAGGATTCCTGGACATGAAGATCTTGACAGCATTGATATCTATAAGCTGATCTGGATTCGGGAACAATAACAACCCATAGACAAGGAGTGCCACAACTTCTTCAAAGGCTTGTAGGTCAAGGGAATTCCAACATTCTTGGGCCTTCTCAAACAGGAACTTTGCCAAGAATCCTTTGATACCACTTCTGGTTTCCCAATGCCCCTTGATGTCAGATGGTTGTAGGTGTAATGCTTTAGCAACCTCTTCAAGTTTTGGTTCCCTTTCCATACCGTTGTAGGGTAGTTGATTAAGAATAGGAACCTTCAGAAGTTGAGAAAACTCTTCCAAAGTAGGCACCAATTGATAATCCGGGAAAGTAAAACAATGGTGCAAGGGGTCAAAGAACTGGAAGAGAACTTTTATCATATCTTCTTCAATGTTGGTGTTGACCAAGCTGATGAGTCTACCATGCCTTTCACTGAAGGGAGAGTTCTCGGGAATCCTGGATGTAAGCTCCTTAAGCTGAGGAGGGATCCTTACAAGGTTGATCTGAATTGTCTTTCTGCGGATAGTTTCCATGTCCTACAAAACAAGAACAAAGATGAAGATTCGAACCCTTGAAGTGGTTAGTAAATGCATATGATGTTGTATGATGCTATGATGTTATGATAAAAACACACCACAAGTATTCACAAAAGGCAAACATGATAAGGCACACAAGTCACACCAGACAGCCCTTAGAGTTTAAGCCAGCATGAGGTCTAGGTATTACCCTCTTGAAGTTGGTGGGTTCAAAACCTATCCTATCAAAAGTAACCGGGTTCTAAGGAGCTCAATATCATTGGGTTGTTTTCTATGTTCATTGTTTTGATTTAGCCACTGAACTGGCGATCAAAATATTCCAAGAAAACAACCCTCAATGAGTGTAGTATCGAGTATCTACCAACTTCGGACTGTACCAAAGTCGGTCATCTCACTACCCCTAAAGAGGCCAGGATGGTCAAGTAAGGTTCCTAAGTTCAGTTGATGCTTCACGACACCACGTGGCGGCCCCGTACTCTCCTTAACTTGACTCAAGGGTTACCGGTACTCACCAAAGTGCCACATCAACGTAGCAAACTGCTTCAACCGTGTCGGTATACCCCGCACAGTTCCCTCACAATTTGTTGCTACTTTCTAAGAGGTATCCCCCAGATCCGAGTTAGGATCTATGAAACTCCAAGACAGGCCCACAATATTAAAGCAAACAAATAAGCAATTGAAAACATAAGAGTGGTCTAATCCTAAGGTACACCTCACTTATAAGTGTCCCCAGCAGAGTCGCCAGTTCTGTGATCGGTGGAAATAGAACTGACTGTTTTTTAAGCTGGTTCGCGAAATGTCGCGGTAAGCAAGAGTCGCCACCGTATTTTATGTTCTCCAACATGGAAAGGACAAAAGCACAGCAAAATTCCTTCTTTGAGAATGTTTTCTCGGTTCGGGAGGTAGATTTATAGAAAGGGAAGGTGTTAGCACCCTTTCTATCCGTGGTTATCCACGGGCTCTTAGGTACTTGCTCTTATGTTTTCAAAATTTGTTTGCTTTTCAAGTGTGTGTGGGTTTTGAAAAAAGTTCGTGTGAAAAACTTCTAAGTAACTCTTGTATCAGTCCTCAAGAGTATATGAAGTGTTTTGTTTGAAAAATTTTTGAAAGTGTGGGGTGCGAAAAGATGTTTTTTTTTGTTTGTTTTGAAAGAGCAAGTACCCAGGAGAATCTACCTACTCTAAGGAATTAGGTTGTGTAAGAGTCCTTTAGATAGTGCTATCCCACCATTGAGAGGTAGGTAGCACCATCGTTGGAGTTATTCGGGTCAATTCGATTAAGGGACAATGCGGTCACCAAAGCAATGGTAGGACGCCTTAGTGGTAACCCTAATGTCCTAGATCCTTTTTATCTGAGGCAACCGTTTCGAGGCAACTGGATCTTAGACAGGAGGGCGACCTCTAAAACACCCTATACTTGACGACCACGTTCGAGGCAACCAGTGAGGCGTACCCTAGGAGTGGCATGTGCATGTGTGTTGAATTCAGTTAATGTTTATCTTGTACATGTTATTTGTGAGCTACGGATTGATTTTATTTGTCATACAAGTCTTTCATGCATTTTTAACAGTTAAGAGTGCAGAAAATAAAATGCGGAAAAGGTAAATCTAGCTATTACAAGGCGCGGGTCTATACATCGCCAAAAACAAAAACCCGTTTGGAAACAAATGCGAAAAATAAAGGAAAGCGATAAACCTAATTAACTATTACATCTCCGGAGCAGATACATAAATATAGTGAATTAAAATAAAAATGCGCGCGAAAGAATGAATCGGGACGTCCTTAGGGTTTTGACCCTTTTGAGAAATAAAGAAATTTTGGTCCTTTGCATTTAATTAAATATTAACTCTAAACTAATTAATTAATTAATTAAAAGAAAAATGTATTTTTGTGGTTTTATTGTTTTTAATGAAATAAAATAAAAAATAAATTTAAAAGTGTAAAAAAAAAACCTAAGTCTAATTCATTTTTATTTATTGTAAAAGAAAATTAAAATTAAACCTAATCAAACTAACTTAATTTAAGTTAATGTTTATTTACAAAATAATTAAGCTAAAGTGACATTAATAATAATAAATAAAATATTTACATTCTTTTTAGTTTTATAAATTTATTATGAAAATGTTAATTAATTTAATTTGTTGGTTAGTATTTAATTAAAAAAAACAATAAAAATAAATGAAGCAATTGAATGAAAGAAAGAAAAAAAATAAATGCAAACCCAAGGGGGTTTGGGCCCTGAATGGAGGTGCTGAAGTAATTTTATGGCCCAATTCCTCAAGCCTGTGTTGACTTCTGACTTCTCCAGGGCACGTGTTGACTGGGTACATGGTGGTCATCCACTCTAGGCCATTGGATCTGGGTTTGAGGCCACTTGGCGCACATCTGTATGAGGCATATGGTGGAATGCCTTGAGTAACCTGCATATGATCCTGTATAGAAAAAATGGAAATAATATTTGGGGGACCTGGGAATCGAACCCAGGTCCCAATGGTCATCAGACAACTCACTAACCACCAGGCTATCACGCTGCATCTGATATAATAATAAGAATTAATTATAATATGTGAAAACCAATGCCTATGCTGGAAAATAAAACGCGCGCATAATATTTGAACCGTCCAATCACGCATGAACACGTATTGTCTTCTTCGTTGAAACTGCAAGAAACAGAGTTAGATAGCGGGGTTTTTAACCCCCACAACCTGCGAGCATGAAAAATAGCGACTAGCTCCTTGCTGCTCATAAATATTTCGCGAGTATAGTGTTTGATTCGTCTGGCCTTGACGAATCCAACCATGGGCTTTAGAGTCTCTAATTTTTCCTATATCACAAACCCCCAATTTAAGAGCTTGAAAACCCTAAAATTCATCCATGGTGGTTTGTGATTCTGGGCTCTATACTTCAATTATTTTGTACCAAAAGCTTCGTACAGTCCCTATGAATGTAAAACAATCCACAAAACACGTTAATGATGCATGAATCAAAGTATGCAATTATGAAAAAAAATCAAATCGTGATGCTGTTGTCTATGGATTCTTTGAGTGTTGGTGTGTGGTTTTGATCTCAAAAGGTTCCTGGGGACTTATGCAATGTATTAGAATCAATTAAAAGTTTGGAATTGGCCTGGAAGTGAGAAAACAGATTTCAAGTTTTCTTTTATTTTTTCAATATTGGTTATGGTGTTTCTGCAGCAGCTTGTACGTTAATTAGGTCTGGCCTCCTTGCATATGTATATGGCAATCAGTTTTGATTCAAATATGGGCTTGTATCCTTGTGCAATTAAGTTTGGGATTCTTGTTGACCACCATCGAAGAACATTCCATACTTGGAGCAAAACTTGGATTTTATGCTCAAAATGGATTGGCACGAATTTGGTACCTGGCATATGACACATAAAAGCTATTCAAACCAAAAGATTCTATTCCATTAATTTTTTTGATTTTATTTGAATTATTATAGATTTAAAATGAATTAAATCAATAAAAATTAAATAAAATAGAAAAATAAATGTTTGATCTTGAAATTAATCATGGGACATGTGGGTGGCATGACAAGACTGAATCAAGTGGAAGAAAGTGGGCCCTTTTGTCAAAAATTGAAGTTTTAAGGATAGTTGACTTTTGCCATTTCTCAAAAATTTCCCAACTTCTCCAATGCATATCTTGCTCAATTTTGATCATATGAACATGTTCTTGGACATTTTGGAAAGGTCTTGAAGTCCTATAACCAATGCCTTTGGTCCCATGTCATTTGGATTTACCAATCTCAAGTTATGGTCTTTGACTTAAAATGCCTTTTTGTTGACTTTTGGAAATGACCTATAATGTAGAAATTGATAACTTTTTGTGAGAGCATTTCTTGGACTTGGAATGTGAAGATGAGTTGTAGGAAATGTCCTCCCCTTCAAAGTGAGCATTGGATGGGATTTTTCTGATGAACCATGAAAAAGTTATGCCTTGGTTAAGTTACAGTTGACTTTCAGCTGTCCAAAAATGGAAACTTTTGCATCTTGATGATTTTTGAGCCATTCTTGTGGAATCATGATCAAGACTTGATCAAATGATGATTGTGGCTTCAAAATAAGATGTTGACCAAAATTTTTTACTTTTGACTGCCAAATGACCATTTTGCCCCTGCAGTTGATTGTGAACCAAATAGGGCTTTTGACTGTGCAACTTGATGCTGTGAGACTTGCAACTTGGCATGTAGATGCTTGACAATGTATATAGGCATATGGGACTTGATTGAGCCATTGAAAACCTCAACTTCCTTGAGAGAAACAAAACCCTAATTTTGACTGGCTTAGGAGGATGTTTGACTGTGCAACCCTTGAGAGATTTTGAACCATTTGAAGGTTGGTCTTGACAAATATTGAAGAATATGGGAGGGAAAATTTTGGGGTACAACAAAAGTCTTGTAGTGAAGGGAGCATGACATCCTTCAGGGGATATGATCACAACACCTATGTCGATACTGAGCGCGTTGGAAGCCCCATCAAAAACAAACGTCCACCGGGATCCTTGTTCAGGTCCGTCATATGGTTTGAGTTCTTCATAATTGTTTACCATCATGATGTCTTCATCTGGGAAATCAAATTTCATGGACTGGTAGTTATCCACAACCTGATGAGCAAGGTGATCGGCTAGCACACTTCCCTTTATTGCTTTTTGGGTAGTATACTGAATGTCGTGCTAAGTGAGGATCATCTGCCATCTTGCTATTCTCCCAGAGAGGGCAGGCTTCTCGAATATGTATTTAATTGGATCCATCTTGGATATCAATAAGGTAGTATGGGTCAACATACCAGCAAGCAGCCCATGCCAGAGCGCAACAAGTTTTCTCGAGCAGTGAATATCTGGTTTCACAGTCGGTAAACTTTTTGCTCAGGTAGTATATTGCAGGTGCTTTTCGGCCAGACTCGTCATGCTGCCCCAGCACACACCCCATTGAATTTTCCAAGACAGTTAGATACATGACCAAAGGTCTTCCCTTGAATGGTGGCATCAAGAAAGGAGGCTCTTGAAGGTATTCTTTGATCTTGTCGAAGGCAGCTTTGCATTCATCATTCCATCTGACTACTTGATCTTTCTTCAGTAATTTGAAGATTGGTTCACAAGTAGCGGTTATGTGAGAAATGAATCTGGCGATGTAGTTTAGCCGTCCTAAGAATCCTATGACTTCTTTCTCGGTGCGAGGAGTAGGAATTTCTTGTATTGCTTTCACCTTGGCAGGGTCCACTTCGATACCTTTACCGCTGACGATGAAGCCTAGGAGTTTACCGGACCACACCCCAAATGTGCATTTATTCGGGTTCAACCTTAGCTTGTACTTCTTTAGCCTTTCAAACAGTTTCTGCAAATGGTCAAGATGTTCCTCTTCAGTTTGAGATTTGGCTATCATGTCATCCATATAGACCTCTATTTCGTGATGGATCATATCATGAAATAGAGCTACCATGGCGCGTTGATAAGTTGCCTCAGTGTTTTTCAACCCGAATGGCATAACCTTGTAACAGAACGTGCCCCATTGTGTGACGAAGGTCGTTTTCTCCATGTCCTCAGGTGCCATTTTGATTTGATTATAGCCTGAGAAACCATCCATAAATGAGAACACTTTATGATGTGCGGTATTGTCAACCAGAATATCGATATGGGGAAGTGGGAAATCTTCCTTAGGGCTTACCCTATTAAAATCTCTGTAATCCACACACATGCGTACTTTGTCATCCTTTTTAGGCACTAGAACAACATTGGCGACCCATTATGGATAGGAGGTGACGTCTAAGAATCCAGCGTTGAATTGTTTCATGACTTCAGTCTTGATCTTCTCTGACATGTTTGGCCGTATGCGACGGAATTTCTCTTTTACCGGAGGGTAGTCTTCTTTTTTCAGTAGACGATGGACCACGATATCAGCGTCAAGTTCTGGCATGTATTTGTATGACCAGGCAAAGACCTCAACATAGTCATGTAGTAACTGAGTTAAGCGCTTCTTGACATTGGGTTCCAGATTGGCTCCTGCCTTGACTTCTTTCTTGTCCTTTTTGGTACCTAAGTTAACTGTGTCAACCAGTTTTTATGGGGTTGTATGGTCCTTTCTTCCTGTTGTAGTACCCTGGCTAGTTCCACTGGAACTTCACAATCTTCCTCACCTTCTTCTTCGGCTTGGTAGATCGAGGTTTCAAAGTCACAATAGGCCATATCAGAATAGTTACCCATGGGATCCTGAGTGGAAGTGGATCTGCATTTTGATATGTGAGTGTGTGTAAGAGCATAGCTATCATTGAAAAAATAAATATGTAGAAAAAGAAAAACAAAGAGCATAAAGTTTGAATGCAAAAACATCCATGATTCATTGATGACATATGAAAATGAAGTAACAACCCTTACAAATGGACCGTTATGCCTCAGGTAAGACACAAGGTTTTAAAAGTCTCAAATGTTTAATTATTACAAGTCCGACAAAAATTTAAAGACAATTATTGTTGGATAAAAGTAATTGGGAAAAAATCTTTGGCTTCCCAGTTGTTGAGTCCTCCGCTGATAGTTGGGAAAATCCATTCTTCCAGGTCACAGCTGTCATCACTATCCTCCACTGCGTTGACTCCATGGTTGCTGATCCGCAAAGGTGGTCCCCCATCACGAGTATGACGAACAGCTTTCTGGGCTCCTGAAGTAAAACCAAAGCCAAATTTATCAGATTTGTAAGGAATATCCGGGAGCTGGCCCCAAATAGTACACCCACCTTCTTCGACTATTGCCTTGGCATCTTTCAGAGAAGCCATCTTTAGCGGAGGTCTGGTAATCTTCAAGACTTGGGAAACTGTCTTGGTTGCCGCAATTGTTTCGGGGACTTCCTCGAAATACTGAAACGATGTTTCGATGAATTCACCATCCATTTCCACGTATCTGAAAGAGCTCAGGTGACTAACCATATATTCCTCCTCTCTATGGACAGTGATGATTTTTCCCTTGGTTGGGTATTTCAGCATCTGATGTAATGTAGAGGTGACGGCACCAGCGTCATGAATCTAAGGTCGGCCCAATAAATAGGAATAGGAAGGGCGAATGTCCATCACATAGAAAGTTGAATCAAAGGTCTGAGTTCCAACTTTTATGGGGATGTCCACCTCCTCATGCACCATTCTCTTTGAACCGTTGAAGGCCCTTACCACTATGTTGCTGGGTTTTAAGGTCAATCCTTCATAGTCTAGTCTATCCAGAGCCTTCTTAGGCAGCACATTCAAAGATGAACCAGTATCAACCAGGACATGGGCCAAAGTAGTGCCCCTGCATTCGACAGAGACATGCAATGCCTCATTGTGTTTCCTCCCTCTAGGTGTCAAGCCAGCATCAGAAAAACCCAAACCGTTATCAGCGGTCAAACTAGCCACACAGCCTTTGAATTGGTCAGCAGAGCTTTCCTATGGCACATGGGAAATTTTAAGAAATTTCACCAAGGCCTTCGCATGAGACTCGGAGCACAGCAGTAAAGCCAGCATAAAGATCTTTGAATGAGTCTGCCCTAGCTGTTTGACTACATTGTAGTCGCTTCTCTTTATAATTTTCATATTTTCTTACATCTCCTTCTCGTAGGCCTCTGGGATAGATACTGATTACGCCTTCATCCGGACAGGTTCAACCAAAATGCCTTTTCCCCGAGTCTCGGTCGACTCGGTGATAGGGGTGTCAGTAGGGGTAACCATAGGAAATGTAGTAGTAGTGTCAACATGAACAAAAGCAGGGATGATCACAAGACCAAAAACAGTTTTCGGAGGAGCAATCTCAAGGGAGAACACTCTTCCACTTCGGGTTATTTTGTTGGTTCCTACAATGTTGTCGATGTCGGGGTCAACCCTCTTAAAAACTGAGTCTTCATCATCCAGCCAATCTGCTTGACATCGTGATAGTAGATGTCACCCCAATAGTTCCATGGGACAGTTATATCTGAGGAGTACAGGATCGTCCCTGGCATAGTAATTATCAGTGGAGTCACTTTCAGAACATATATAATCCTAACAGGTCTTTTTGTGGAGACCCTAGAAGGATTGGCGCAAATGGTTACTATTGAAACATCCTTGTAAGAAATGGTTGGAACGAGAGTCTTTTCAAACAAAATCTCTTTGTCATCCATCAGGCGTTGTACACCTGCTTTCAATAAATGACAACCAGTTGGTAGGGATAAACAGAGGTGGCAGCCTTCGCCACAGTCTGGAAATAAACCGGCCTTCAATAGGTTCCTCTTAACGGTCAGGAGAGGAGTAACAAGCTTATCAACAACAATAACAAACACATTATCTTCAACAGTGTTACCATCACGGCTGTTACAAGGTCATGCCGTTCGGATTAAAGAATGCAGGGGCGACATATCAAAGAGTTATAGTAGCTTTATTTCATGACATGATCCATCATGAAATAGAGGTTATGATACGGTGGGAGAACTGACTTGGGTGTTTTGCGTTTGATCGCAAATGTTACGGATAGCAAGAGTCACCACCGACTTTTCTTTTATCCAAAAGGAAAGGCTGAAAAGAACAGGAAAGACCTTTAGAGATGCTTTCTTGAGTTCGGGGGGGGGGGGGGGGGGGGGGGAGATTATGAAAAGGGAAGGTATTAGCACCCTTTTCATTTGTAGTTATCTACAGGCTCTTAGTTGCTTGCTAGATCACTTGCTTTTGTTTGAATGTGTGCTTGCGGTGTGAGTTTTGAAAGCATTTTGAAAATGTCTTTGTAATGGTTCTCATTTCTATAAGAACACATACAAAGTGTTGTTTCAAAAATAGTTCAAAGAGGTGTTTGTGGAATGTGTTTTTGAAAGTGATTTTGAAAAGGATTTTCTTTGTAATGGCTCTCGTTTCTATAAGAACGCGTACAAAGTGTTTTCTTTTGAAAATATTTCAAAATTAGAGTGTTTGGTGTATAAAATGTTTTTGTTGTGAGCAAGCGAGCAACTAGGATAAAATCTACCTACTCAAAAATTCTTAAACGTTCTTTTCCTCCTCCTTTAGATGTTTCTATCTTGCCATTGTTTTGGTAAGAAGCCCCATCGTTGGATGTGAAGGAACGAGCATGGGACATTTTTGTATAGTCATAGAAATCAACCTATGGGATGTTTTAGCAATGTCATTTAGGGACTATATCATTTACCGAAGGCAACATCAAGGGGCTACGATCTTTTATCGAGGGTCTTTACTAAAACGCCCATGTTCGAGGGACATGACTACTTTTCCGAGGCAACAAGTGAGATTACCCTAAGGGTGCATGTTTGAATAATGTGTTTGATTGCATGCATTTAGTATTTGATTTTTAGGTTATCTACTTGTTGATTTTTATCTTGCCATACACACTCTAATTACTAACAATATATGAAAGCGATAAATTACGGAAAGTAAATTTACTACGCTATTACATCATTAGGGGGATGGGGTATACAAATTTACAAATGGGGAGATGAAAGCAAATAAACCTAATTTACTATTACAAAGCTTTGACAATTACATAATTATAGTGCAAAATAATAAAATGTACAAAGAAATATAAAGAGAAGAGAAATTATTGTTTATGTTTTTTTATGAAAAAAAATTCTAATTGATTTGAAAAGAAATTAATTAAAATCCTAATGTCTAAATCAATTTAATCAAAATAAACCAAATTGAAATAAAACCTAAGTCTAAATTTTAAATTAATTTTAAGAAAAGAAATTGATTTTAATAAGATTTTTTTTTTGTCTTTTTTTAGTTTAGAAAAAAAAGAATAAAACAAAAGTGTATGCATACATATTTAAATAAAATATTTTTTTTGAATTTTTTATATGAAAATAATAATAATAAAAGTATAAAGAAAAAAAATTAAAAAGATTAAAAAAAGTTTTATAAGCTGACACATGAGCTTATGTATTGGCTCATGTATTTGCTCATCCAGATTTCATATTGGCTCATGTGTCGGCTCATGTGTTGGCTCATGTATGTTTCTTGCTCCTGGAAGTCAAAACAACTCAGTATGAGCCGATGCATACTGGTTTCGTGTCGACTCATAACCATTTCGTATCGATGCATACGTGTTTCGTGTCGACTTATAACCTGTTTTGAACATAGTATGTGTCGACTCATAGCATTTCGTGTCAACGCATAATTGCTGTTTTTTGTTTTTATCATTGTTCTGCTACATGTAAAAGTCAATTCTCAACACATGGTTAGTGAAAATGAAAAGCAATCATATGGTTAGCTTCAAGGCAATGATGTCTACATTTTATCTTCACAAATGAACCATTAATAATGCTTGTATGAAGAGTTCAAAGTCAAGAAAACTTACCTTGAAACTGAAATTTGTGCTTTGAGTTTGAGCTGCTGTATGGGCTGTTGTTGAGCTTGGGAAGTGATGATAGTGATGTTACATAAGTTTTTCTTGTGTTTGAAAAACTTCTATATGATGTATGTGGATTGTTTGGATGGTTTGTTTGGAGAAAACTTGCAAGATATGAGATTCAAAGATTTGGACTTCAAAGCTCAAAAATGGAGGTTTTGTGGGCAATTCTTGTTTTTGACAGCAAAAATGATTTTGAGTGTTAGTTTCCCCTTCTTTTTTCTGACCTCTTTCTCTTGCAATTGGCCTCTCTATTTATAGAGAAGGTTTGAGACTTCAAACAACTCAGATTTTGAATCATATGTTATGGCTATCTTGCTTGTTTTTGAAGCAAGCATGAAGAACATGTTTCCAATGCTTGTACCAAGCTATCTAAAATGGTTGATCACTTTAAACATGTTTGTTCCGACTTGTAGAAGTTGTGTGTGATTATAAAAACAAGTTAGAGGCTCAAGAAATTGACTTTATGATTAAAGTGAACTTTGCAAGAATGGCAATGGTGCCTTTGTGCCAAAAATGGAAAGATGCAATGGACAATACTTGATACACTTGGATAATGGTTCAATCAATTATGTAAACATCTGATTATGGATAGATTTTCAAGTCAAGAGGCCTGCAAAGTTAAGATTATGTAGCATTGGTAAGATTTTGGTTCCTTGTTCATCACAAATCTGCCTTGTAAATCAAGAATGAATGTCCAACTTCAGATCATTGAATCTCCTAGCTCAAATATGATAAATTCATGCTCTTGGATGTTTTAGAAATCTTGAAACACCCTCTATAACTTTCATGTTGGCCATTTTGACAAAATCATCTTGTAACTATGTGAAAAAATGCCAAGAAGTTGGGACAAAATCCTGACTAAAACTGCTGAAAATTTCTCTAAGTGTTTATTCAAATATGCCATGACTTCATAAATTTATAACTCAAAATCCAAGCATTTATAGAAAAAGTCCTGCCCTACAAAGTTTTAGATCTCATTGGGATCTACAACTTTCATGTTGGAAGTTTTCCTTGAATCATCTTACATCATGGTGAAAAGTTGGCATGAAGAAATGAAATTATCATGTATAAAAAACACTTAGAAAAATTTCTAAGTCTTAAAGAGTTTGAATTTTCACACTGACTTTTGAATTTCTTGATTTCTTGATGATCAAGTTTCAGATTTTTGAATGTCTTGATGAATTTTTATTTTTGAGACTTAATGTTGACCAAAAAGTCAAAGTTTGACTTTTGGTTCTACAATTGACTTTTTCATCAGTACAACTGATTTTTGGTCTCTTAGTCAATTGACTGAGAAAACTTGAAATTTGACATGAGCATTCTTGAAGTTCCATAATAATCCAAGAACGTCACTTGAAGTAATAGAAGTCCAATTGTCCTTATGCAAATTCAAACCCTAATCTTGAGGTATCAGTGTTGAGGAGATGGCTTGACCTAATCAATACTGGTGCAAGCTTGAGCTTTTGCAGATCTTTGTGAGAAATGTCTTGAGAAATGAGAGGGCAAATTTTGGGATACAACAGCTTCTCCTGTTTAATCTTCTTAAACCTGAAGAGTTAGATTGGCGAATCTTCCATTTGTGACTTGAGGGTAGAAGATGATTGAACACTAGAGTGCCCAGAAATTTGCACTCGTTGATGTGGTGGTTGGTTGGGTAGGGAATGGGCTTAAAGATGCCATTTGGAGAAATGATGGATAGTCGGTGGAGATGGGCTTACAGATGCCATCCGGAGGTGAATGTTGACAAAAATTAGACTAAGTCTAAACCCGACTTTAACTGGGGAAAGAATCAGCATGAACCTTTGGTTGATATAAAACTGAACCTAGCAGAAATCTTGAATAATATTTAACTGGGAAGAATCAGGATAAATCTTAAAGCGACTTATCTGAACCAGAAGAAATGTCTACCAGAAAGAATCAGGATAAACCATTGAGAGATTTAAACTGAACCAGGGGTGTTCTGGAGAAGAATTAGAATAAATCTTGGAACGACTTATCTGAACCAGAGAAGATTTCCGCGGGAAAGAATCAGGATAAACCGTTGGAAGATTTAAACTGAACAAGCAGAGGTATTGAATTTTCTTTAATTTAGGATGGGCATCTGTAGGACTTCTTCAGAATAAGTCCGTGTAAAACTGCATCTGGAGTTGTTTGAGAAGGAACTTGGGTGGGGTTGCTTCGAAATAAAAGCCTGGATAGTAGGGATATGAGAAGGAACATGGGTAGTAGGGTTACTTCGAAATAAAAGCCTGGATAGTAGGGCTATGAGAAGGAACCTGGGTAGTAGGGTTACTTCGAAATAAAAGCCTGGATAGTAGGGCTATGAGAAGGAACCTGGGTAGTAGGGTTACTTCGAAATAAAAGCCTGGATAGTAGGGATATAAGAAGGAACCTGGGTAGTAGGGTTACTTCGAAATGAAAGTCTGGATAGTAGGGCTATGAGAAGGAACCTGGGTAGTAGGGTTACTTAGAAATGAAAGTCTGGGTAGTAGGGCTATGAGAAGAAACCTGGGTAGTAGGGTTACTTCGAAATGAAAGCCTGAACAGTAGCGCTATGAGAAGGAACCTGGGTAGTAGAGTTACTTTGAAATGAAAGCCTGGATAGTAGGGCTATGAGAAGGAACCTGGGTAGTATGGTTACTTCGAAATGAAAGCCTGGATAGTAGGGCTATGAGAAGGAACCTGGGTAGTAGGGTTACTACGAAATAAAAGCCTGGATATTAGGGCTATGAGAAGGAACCTGGGTAGTAGGGTTACTTCGAAATGAAAGCCTGAATAGTAGGGCTATGAGAAGGAACCTGGGTAGTAGCGTTACTTCGAAATGAAAGCCTGGATAGTAGGGCTATGAGAAGGAACCTGGTTAGCAGGGTTACTTCGAAATGAAAGCCTGGATAGTAGGGCTATGAGAAGGAACCTGGGTAGTAGGGTTACTTCGAAATGAAAACCTGGATAGTAGGGCTATGAGAATGAACCTGGGTAGTAGGGTTACTTCAAAATGAAATCCTGGATAGTAGGGCTATGAGAAGGAACCTGGGTAGTAGGGTTACATCGAAATGAAAGCCCGTATAGTAGGGCTATGAGAAGGAACTTGGGTAGTAGGGTTACTTCGAAATGAAAGCCTGGATAGTAAGGCTATGAGAAGGAACCTGGGTAGTAGGGTTACTTCGAAATGAAATCCTGGATAATACGTCTATGAGAAGGAACCTGTGTAGTAGGGTTACTTCAAAATGAAAGCCTGAATAGTAGGGCTATGAGAAGGAACTTGGGCAGTAGGGTGACTTCGAAATGAAAGCTTGGATAGTATGGCTATGAGAAGGAACCTGGGTAGTAGGGTTACTTCGAAATGAAAGCCTGAATAGTAGGGCTATGAGAAGGAACCTGGGTAGTAGGGTTAATTTGAAATGAAAGCCTGGATAGTAGGGCTATGAGAAGGGAACTGGGTAGGGTTGCTTGAAATGAAAGCCTGGATAGTAGGGCTATGAGAAGGAACCTGGGTAATAGGGTTACTTCAAAATGAAAGCCTGGATAGTAGGGCTATGAGAAGGAAACTGGGTAGGGTTTCTTGATGATGAGTCCGTGTTAAACTTTGTGATATGGTGGGAGAACTGACTTGAAGGTTTTGCATTTGATTGCAAATGTTGCGGTTAGCAAGAGTCGCCATCGACTTTTCTTTTATCCAAAAGGAAAGGTGAAAAAGCACAGGAAAGACCTTTGAGATTGTTTCTTGAGTTCGGGGGGTAGATTATGAAAAGGGAAGGTACTAACACCCTTTTCATCCATGGTTTTCCATGGGCTCTTAATTACTTGCTAGATCACTTGCTTTTTTTGTTTGAAATTGTGCTTTGTGTGGTTTTTTGAAAGTATTTTGTAAAGAGGCCATTGTTTAGGCCTTCTTTGTAATGATTCTCGTTCGTAAGAATGTATACAAAGATGTTTGATCTTTTGAAAATGTTTTCAATTTTGTAAGATGTTTGAAAGTGTATGTGATTGTTTTGAAAATATCAAGGATGTTTGTTTTGAAATGGAGCAAGTAATTAGGAGCATTCTACCTACTCAAAAGTCTTTCTTGTACATTTACTTTTCCTTTAACATTGTTATCTTACCATTGATTTGGTAAGTAACTCTATCTTTGGATGCAAACGGGATGGGCGTGGGTCATCGTATAACCATGATTAACAATGTTGCAAGGCATCTTAGAATTCTCTTTTAGGGACTAAGATCATTTGTAAGGCAACTTAGATAGCGTCATTGAGGGACTATGATCTTGTATTCGTTTTTTTTTTTGCTAAGATACCTCACATGCGTAATATAACCATTTTGTAAGGCAACCAAGTTGATTTTACCCTAGGGGGTGCTTGTGTGCAAGTGTATTGTTTTCATGCTTGTTTTTGTCTTGAATTAGGGTTTTCTATTTGATTGATTTTATGCTTTTCATACAAACCCTAATTACTAGCATGTGAATATGAAACATTTAAATTGCGGAAGATAAAAATACTAAGCTATTACATGATTTGTGGGCAGGGGGGTGTACAAAGTATAAATGGAGATTGTAAGAAATTAAATCATAATTAATCTATTACAACCATAGTAAATTGAATAAATAAATGTACAACATATGAAAAGGAATAATGTATAAAGTAATAAATAAAAAAAGAATGGATTTTATTTGGTTTTGTCCTTGTTAAAAAAAGTTTTTATATCTTAACCTAATGAACTAAAAAAGTGCTTAAATAAAAAAAATAAACTAATTTAATTTAAAAGAGAAAACATTTTTAAGTTTTATGAAGAAGATTTTAACATTAAACTAAATAGTATAAAAATTAATTAAATTAGGAAAAGTATAAATTCTATGTTTATTTTAAGAAAATAAAATAAGCCTAAATATGTTTAATTAAAAAAAGTTAAGTTTGTAACAAAAATATTTTTGATGTTTTAGTCTAGAAAATAAAATAAATGTATATAGTATAAATAAAAATATTTTTTTTTAATCTTTTTTTTTGTCAATAAATAAATGTTAATATTAATATTAATAAAGAAAAAGAAAAAGAAAATAAAATAAATAAAAAGTCAGGGGGGGTCATTAGTAAACAAAAGAGTATTCATGAGCAAAAATAAACTAAGCCCAATGAAGAGCCCTCATGCTGCCAAAAAAGAACAAAAAAGGAGTCAGAAAATGTAAAAATAACAAAATGGTCACGCTGGGGCTTGAACCCAGGACCATGGGGTGAACAAGCGTGCGCTTTACCACTAGGGTGGCTATACATCTGTTAACTTGTATGAAAGAATAAATACATAACACAAAACACGCCCTGACTGTACTTCATCTTCAACCTCCAGCCAAAGGATCTGTAACTTGCTCATTTCTCAACCATTTGCAAAAATGTAAACATGAAAATTGCTCCATTTTGTCACACGAATCCAACCATATAAATATCATAAACTATAAATCAAATATGAATGAGAATTTTTAAAAGTACCAAATTCTGACTGAAATCTTTCAGAAAGTTCAAACTCAAAATTCTCCTAGCTCAATCAAAATAAATGAAATCTATGGACATGTACAGCTTCAGGGAAATGATGTCTACATTTTATCTTCACAAATGCAAGCCTAACAATGCCTAAGTAATGAGATAGAAGTTCAAGAAAAATACCTCAAAAATAGAAATCGTGAAATGGATTTGAGCTTGTTTCAGACAGTGCTGATGATCAGGTTAGCTTCCTTGGACCTCTAGGAAGCTAATGCAATGGCTGGCTTGAGCTGATGGTGGCTGGAATGGTCTGGAGAAGTCCAACTGTGATGATCTGTTTTTGGTTATGGAAGACAGGGAAAATGGTGTTACAGAAGTGAAACAGGTACAGGGATGAGTTACCCTTGATGCAAGGAAGCTTTAGAAACTAAAAGGCCAAGAAACGCGCGAGGGAAATGTGAGTTTGAGGTTCAAGGTCAGAAACTGTGCAACAATGGAGTTTTTAGGAAATTTCTGATTTGAGAGAGTTTTGGTGTATTTCAGGGTGCTCAAGCTCGTCCTCCAGCTCACAAATAGTGACTCTATTTATAAGCAACAAGTTTGGAGACTTGTTGTTGATCAGAATTCAAAATCACAAGTTTATGCATAACATGTGATTTTTGAGAATTTCAAGTTTCCAAGCATTGTGTACTTGCTAAGATAGAGTGGTTATGATTTAAACAAGCTTGCTTATGACTTTGTGGATGGAGTGTGATCAGAGGGAACAAGTTAGAGGCTCAAGAATTGACTTTACACAAAATCTTGCTTTTCTAAAATGGAAGTGTTCACTTTGTGCCATTAATGGAAATGTGGATTGGATAAAGCTTAAACCACTTGGATTAAAGCTAAAACGTTTGTGTAATCCATTAATTATGGATAGATACATAAGTTAGGAGGCCTGCAAAGCAAGATTATGCAGCCTAGGTTTGAAATTGGTTTCTTGTTCATCACAAAATGCCTTGTAATTCAAGTGACAAAACACCAACTTCATATCTTCGATTCTCCCTACTCAATAATGATCTCAAGGCGTTCTTGGACATTTTGGAAAGCTTGCAATGTGATCTACAACCCATATTTGAATTTCTTTTGAATATTCAATTTGGAACTATATGAAAAAGTGCCATGAAGTTGAGTCAAAATCCTGACCAAATTAGGGCAAAATTTCACTAAGTGTTTAGTTTTATGATCCTATGTTCTGGAAATTATAACTTGAGATCCAAGAATTTTGGAAGAATTTGTGTGAATCAAAGTTGTAAATTTCATGGAGATATTCAACTTTCATGTTGGAAGTTTCTCTTGAATCATCTTGCATCATGGTGAAAATTTGGCTCAAAGTTATGAAAAAACATAAAATTTCCAACACTTAGAAAATTTTCTAAGTTTAGAAATTTTGACTTTTCAAAATGAAATCTTGAATTTTTGATTTCTTGATGAATAAGTTTCATATTTTGATATTTTTTGATGAATTATGATTTTTGGCACTTGAATTTGACTAAAAGTCAAAGTTTGACTTTTCAGTATACAGTTGACTTTTGATCAATTGACTGCAAAATTCATCTGTCAACCCAATGGATTTGCAATGTTTTGAACCATGACAATAGGTAAAAATGATGCAATTGGACTCTTTAGATCACGCCTTAAACCAATTGACCATTTGCTGGGTAAAAAATCAGAAATTTCCCTTTCCCAATCAAAACCCTAATTTTGACCATTTTGCCCTTTTGGAGATTTGATCAAATTTCTTGAGGAATTGTGGTCCAAACTTGATAAAATGGTACATATGAGTTTAAAATGTTGATATGGATCAAAAATTATGGAGTTTGACTGTGAATTGGCCATAGTTGACGTTTTCCCCAATACAATTGATTTTTAGGTCAATTGCTCAATTGACTGAGCAAAAGTGTGATCTAAGGCTTGAAACTTGATATGAGTAATCTTGGGGGTCCATAATGATCCATGAAAGTCACATGGGACATTGGAAGTTCAAAAATCCTTGTGCAAACTCAAACCCTAATTTTGGTCATCAGTGTTTGAGGAGGTGTTTTGAGCTGATCAAACCCTAGTGCAGTCTTGAGCCCAAGGAGATCTTGTGAGTGTGATACGGTGGGAGAACTGGCTTGAGGTTTTGCGTTTTATCGCAAATGTTGCGGTTTAGCAAGAGTCGCCACCGAATTTTCTTTTATCCAAAAGGAAAGGTGAAAAAGCACAAGAAAGACCTTTGAGATGTTTTCTTGAGTTCGGAGGGTAGATTATGAAAAGGGAAGATGCTAGCATCCTTTTCATCCATGGTTTTCCATGGGATCTTAGTTACATGCTTAGATCACTTGCTTTGGTTTGTTTGAAATGGTGTTTGATGTGGTTTTGAAAGTATTTTGTAAAAGAGGCCATTCGTTTAGGCAATCTTTGTAATGATTCTCGTTCGTAAGAATGTATACAAAGATGTTTGTCTTTTGAAAATGTTTTCAATGTTTGTAAGATGTTTTGAAATGTGTGTGTGTTTGTTTCTGAAAATAGCAAGGATTATTTGAAATGGAGCAAGTAACTAGAAGCTATCTACCTACTCAAATGTCTTTCCTATGCATTTTCTATTCCTTTTACATTGTTGGCTTACCATTGATTTGGTAAGCAACCCTATCTTTGGATGTAAACGGGACGGGCGTGGATCATCGTATAACCATGGTTAGCAATGTTTGCAAAGTATCTTAGCATTTTTGAGGGACCAGGATCATTTTGTAAGGCAACTTTTGAATAGAGTCATCGAGGGACTATGATCTTATATTTGTTTGTTTTGCCAAGATACTTCACATCCGTAACATGGCCATTTTATTTTAGGCAACCAAGTGGGAGACACCCTAAGGTTTCTTGTGTGCAAAGTATATCATTTTCATGCTTTTGATTTTGTCTTGTATTTAGGGTTTTCTATTTGTTTTGTTTCGTTCTTGTCATACAAACCCTAATTACTAAATCATGGCATATGAAAGCAATAAACTGCGTAATATAAATATACTAAGCTATTACAACAATTTATGGGAGGGGGGAATACAAGTTTGAATGGGGATTTGCACAAATATAAATCTAAATACATTATTACAACCAAATAGAATTTGTGCGAATTAAGATAAATATAATACAATGTTTAAAATGTAATGCAATGTACATGTAAAAAGGTTTTTTTGTGTTTTATTTTCATGTAAAAGAATATTTAACCTAAAACCTAAAAAATATGAGGAAAAAGGTTTAATTTTGGAAAGGGGTTAAACCCTAATTTTTGTTTAAAAGAAAATAATGTTTCTATATGTATTATTTTTATGTATTTTTGTATGAAAATAAAAAATAATATTATATAAAGAAATATAAAAAATTAAATATATACAAGAACAAGTATTTATAAGTATGAAAATAAAAATAATTTGAAATAAATATGTTTAATTATTTTTTACAAGTTTATTAAGAAAATAAGTTATATCCTATCAAAATAAACTATATTTTATGTGAGAAATATTTTTAAAAAAATAAAATAAAAGTGCAATATTATTAATTATATTTTTTAAGATTTTATATTATTTAAAGAAAATAATAAAAATATAAATATGAAAATAAAATTAAAAAAAAAATAAAATATGAAATAAGTTGACAAGGGGTAAGATAGCAAGTCAGTGGTGAGAATGAGCAAAAACACTGGCCCATGAAGCTAGGCCCAAACCTGCAAAAATGTTGTCAAAACTGAAAAAGGAAAAATGTCAAAAAGCAAAAGTAGCGCACAGGTTCGAGCCCAGGACATGGGTCTCACCAGCGCGCTGCTTTACCACTGGGGTGGCCATACATCCATTGTCTTTACTGAAACAAAAACAACATATTACAAAACGCGTTCTTGCCCTATTTCATCTTCTTCCTCAAGCCTTGGCCGGATCCCCTGTAACTTCCTCAAGCCTCCATAAAAATGAAAACTTATAACATGAAAATGTAGAGCTTGAACTCACGATTCCAACCATGTAAGCTATGTAACCTAACTATCAAAGATTAAAGAGAATTTAAACATCCCTAAATCTTGACCTAATATTTCCATAAATTTCAAGTTTCAAATTCTCTTAGCACAAGTAAAATTAATGCAAGATAATGATATGTACAGCTTCGTTATAATGAGAACTACATTTTTCATTCACAGATTGTGGCTTGAGGTTGCTTGTACAAGGAGATAGAGTTTGAAAATTTACCTCCTTCAGCTGGAATCGTGTATGGAAATGCAGGGACTTTGATGGAGGCTTGATGATTCCTTGAGCTTCCTTGAGCTTCCCTGAATCTATTCCAACCCCTACCTTGCTCTAAAAGTGGCTAGAACTCCTTGACCAAGTCCAACTGCAAGCTTCAAAGTTAACAATGGCAAATGGTGAAACATAGGTTACAGAACATGGATGATGGTTTGGATGAGTTTGATATCTAATATGTAAGATGTTTGAATGGTCTAAACACAAAATGCACGAGCCAAATGGATACTGGATGTGTATATGCAGAAACTGTATGTTTGGGCAGTTTTTTGGTGTTTTGCTTGCTATAAGTGTTTCAGGCCTTTTCTTGGTGTTCTATGTGTTGTATATCCTTTGCATATTAGTATAGAAATGGTTTTAAGTCAGCTCTCTATCAGCTGCGCAAGCCCTAGCCTTTTTGCAACTTTTCTTGTACTTGAAGCAAAGTGGCAAGACAAAACTCACATGCTTGTACCAGCTAGCTTAGGGTTGGTATTTCTTCCCTACAAGTTGACTTTGGTCTTTGGTACTTGCTTGTATCAAGGGGATAGGTCCAATGCTCAAGATCACAAAGTTTGCAAAAGTTGATCTTTATGAAAATGGCAATGGAGCCTTTTGGCCAAAAATGGAATTACGAGTTGTGTAAAAGTTCAAAAGCATGGATAGAGGCTTTTTCAGCTGAGTAAGCATTTAATTAAGGAGTGTGTAGCAAGTTTAGGACCTGTAAAGCATGAAATATCCATCATAGGATTGGTTTGCAACTTGGTTCTTTATGAAAATGGCTTGAACAAAAAGTGAGAAAATACTGATTTCCTCTCTTCGATTCTCCCTACTCAAAAATGATCTTGGAGAGTTCTTGGACATTTTGGAAAGCTTGCAATGTTCTCTATAATCCATATTTGAAATGAATTTTGAGATACCTCTTGGAACTAGGTGAAAACTTGCCATGAATTTGGGTCCAAAACCTGCCTAAATTAGGGCAAAATTTCACTAAGTTAAGAAGTTCATGACCATGTATTCACAAATTTATAACTTGAGATTTAAGCATCTTTAGGGAAAGTTTGTGAAGAAAAGTTGTATATTTCAAGGATATCTACAACTTTCATGTTGGGAAGTTTCCTTGAATCATTAGGCATCATGGTGTAAAAGTGGTGTAAAGTTGAGAAAAAATAAGAAATATTTTATACTTAGAAAAATTCTAAGTTATGAAAATTTTCAAATTCAAAACCCTAATTTTAAAATTTGGTTTTCTTGATGAACAAGTTTCACATTTTGACATATCTTGATGAATTATGACCCTTGACACTTGATTTTGACCAAAAAGTCAAAGTTTGACTTTTCAATGTACAGTTAACTTTTGATCAGTTGACTGCAGATTTCATCTATCAATCCAATGAACTTGAGATGTTTTGAACCCTGTAATTGTGTCAAGATGATGCCATTGAATCCTTGAAATCATGCTTGAGATCAATTGGTCATTGGCTAGGTTAAAAATCAGAAATTGCCCTTTCTCAGTCAGAACCTTAATTTTGACCATTTTCCCCTTTTGATGATTTGATCCAATTTCTTGAGGAACTGTAATCCAAACTTGATCAAATGGTATATATGAGTCTAAAATGTTGATTTGGATAAAAAATTATGAATTTTGACTGTAAATTGGCCATGGTTGACTTTTTCCCCAATACAGTTGATTTTTAGGTCAACTGTCCAATTGACTGATCAAAAATGTGGTTCAAGGCTTGAAACTTATCATGAGCAGTCTTAGGGGTCCAAAATGATGTATGAAAGTCATATGAAGCATTGATGGTCCAAAAATCCTTGTGCAAACTCAAACCCTAATTTTAGGTTATCTGTGCAAGATGAGATGTCTTGAGCTGACTAAACCCTAATCTTGTCTTGAGTCAAAGAAGTCTTGTGAGAAAAGTCTTGATAAATGAGAGGGAAAATTTTGGGGTACAACAGTTTCCCCTGTTCAGTCTTCTTAAACCTGAAGAGTTAGATTGGCGAGTTTTGCCATTCGTGACTCGAAGGTGAAAGATGATTGGACACTAGAGTGCCTAGAAATTTGCACTCGACAAAGTGTAGTTGAGGGAATGGGCTTAAAGATGCCATTTGGAGAAATGATAGAATCTTGTTGGAGATGGGCTTGTAGATGCCATCCAAGAATGTTTGTTGAATTGTAAGTTCTAAGTCAAAAGAATGAGTATCAGAATAGTGTCTGTATCTGGAACGTATTTGAGCTGTATCTGGAGACTGAATCTGAATAAGTATCAGAATGGCATCCGTGTATGGAGCATATCTGAACTTGAAATCTGAATAAGTATCAAAATGGCATCCGTGTCTGGAGCGTATATGAACTTTGGAAATCTGAATGAGTAACAGAATGGTAACCGTGTCTGGAGCGTATCTGTACTGTATCATAACTGCTGAATCTGAATGAGTAACAGAATGGCAACCGTGTCTGGAGCATATCTGAATTGTATCTAAATGTTGAAGTCTGAATAAGTAACAGAATGACAATCATGTCTGGAGCGTATCTGTACTGTATCTGAAAGCTGAATTTGAATAAGTAACATAATGGCTTCCGTGTCTGGAGCGTATCTGGACTGTGTCTGAACTTGAAATCTGAATAAGTATCAGGATGGCATCCGTGTCTGGAGCGTATCTGAATTGTATCATGATTGCACATTGTTTAGCAGTAGTTGTTAATCTTATCCTGAAAGGGTAAAATGTTAGCTGGAACACAAAATTATGTCGCATGAAATGTATGATGCAATATATGTGTTTTATCAATGTTTATGATATATGGATGTAATGTATGCGCATATAAGCTAATTTGTTGTATTGCTGAGGAAAATAAATCCTTGACTGCTGTTGAGGATATGTGGATTCTTCATGTCTTGAAGTTGGAGTATTGACGAAAATTATGTTGTTAGAGCAATGTCGTATACTGCTTTGAGGAATCTGCTTGGGGAATCCAGAGAATTTTGATGACTTCTACTGGGAATTAATAATGGGAGTCTTCGTTCCGTTGGGGAGCAAAGAAAACTCTATGGGAAAAGAGATTATTCCTGTATGGAAAAAGTTCAGGAGTTTCGGTCGTCTGTCACCCTACCGGGGAGTTATCCTAGGTTGGGGAGTAACAGAAATTAACTGTTATCCGGTTGATTTTCAGGCTTCAAGACAACTTGTTGGGGAATTTGGAGAAACGGGATGGTTTCCATTGTGGATTAATAGTTTGAAGTTTCAGTTCCGCTGGGGATCTTAATGACGTACCGTAGGGATTTCTCATGGAATATCCTGAAGACGTTTTCCTATTCTTTCAATCTGTCAGTAATTGTTCTTTTCCATTTTGTTTTTTTGTAAACAGTAATTATGTTCAAATGCATATGTTCATTAATGAATCATTGGACGTTTTTGCAAATAAAACACAAGTGTAAAAGAAAAGGACAAATAGTTTTTTGTACTTTAAAGAGATATTTTTGTATTTACTTTGAATAAGTATTTTGTACAAAGGAGACAAACATCCTAGTAAGAGGATGGTGTCATAAAAATAAGAAAAATTTATACAAAGAAAGATAGTTACGTGTGATAATCCCACAGGGTTCCCATTCTGCTATAGCCTCCGTATCTCTGAATATCTTGTCTATTTGTTGCTTCGTCCGAAGATGATTGAATTGATCAGAAGCTCTGAGTTTATCAGTGAAGAGATTATCCTCAATGTGATCCGACGAGACATAGTTATACGCTTTAATTCCCTAACTTTTTCCTGGACCTCCCTTTCGGGTTTTCAGTCCACCGGGAAACCCCTTTTTGCCCAAGTCACCCTTTCGGGTTTTCAACTTGTCGGGTGTATAGATTTTTTTTATTTTATCCCTAATTTTTGCCCGATCCTTTTGGTTCGTCGGGATGCCCTTGTTTTTCCTAGGTGTGTCAACCTAGCGGGTCTCTTATGTGTAGTATCTTTTAACTATGTCTGCGTTCGCAGGGTGTGGCAGGTCATCGCCGTCCATGGTGGTTAAGATCATTTCCCCATCAGAGAAGATGTTCTTGATTACAAATGGTCCCTCATAGGTAGGAGTCCATTTGCCCCTGGGATCACTTTGTGGAAAGATAATGCGCTTGATCACTAGATCTCTAACTTGATATACTTGGCGTCAGACTTTCTTGTTGAAAGCCTTGATCATCCGTTTTTGATACATCTGACCATGGCAAACAGTAGTAAGTCTCTTTTCATCAATTAAGTTCAGTTGATTAAGTTGGGTCTGGATCCAATCGTCCTCACTCAAACCTGCATCCTTCATAATTCTCAAAGAGTGGATTTGAACCTCGATAGGCAAGACAGCCTCCATGCCATAAACCAAAGAATAGGGTGTTGCCCCAGTTGATGTGGGAGCCGTGGTACGGTACCCGTGGAGAGCAAACGGTAGCATTTCATGCCAGTCCTTGTAGGTGACTGTCATTTTCTGTATGATCTTTTTAATGTTTTTATTAGCAGCTTCGACTGCACCATTCATCTTTGGCCGATAGGGGGATGAATTATGATGTTGGATCTTGAACTGCTCGCACAAGGCGGTGATCATAGTATTGTTAAGGTTCGTACCATTATAAGTGATGATCCTTTCTGGGATACCATACCGGCAAATAAGATTCTGTTTGATGAAGAGGGCAACAACATTCTTAGTAACGGATGCGAAGGAAGCTGCTTCGACCCACTTTGTGAAATAGTCAATGGTCACTAGAATGAAGCGGTGTCCATTGGAGGCTGTAGGCTTGATCTCCCCAATCATATCAATTCCCCATATAGCGAAGGGCCAAGGAGCTGTTAAGACATTTAGGGGAACTGGAGGCACGTGTACCTTGTCTGCATAGATTTGACACTTATGACAGGTCCGGGAGTGTTGATAGCAGTTTGCTTCCATGGTAGACCAATAATAGCCTGCCCGTAGGATTTTCTTCGCCATCGTATGCCCACTAGAGTGAGTTCCAAAGGTACCTTTATGTAATTCAACCATGATCTTTTCAGCTTCAATCTTATCCACACAACGGAGCATAATAGAATCATGATTACGTTTGTATAGGATGCCATTACTTAGGAAGAACTTAACGGAGAATCTCCTTAGGAACTTTTTATCATTGATTGAAGCTCCTTCTGGTATTCTTGAGCCTCAAGATACCTTTTGACTTCATGAAACCAAGGCTGGTCCACTAATTCTTCAGTATTAATCTCGTGACAGTATTTTGGTTCGTCCATTCGTTCAATGGTGATCTAGGGAGCCTCGTTATCCCAATTAAGTTTAAACATAGATGACATTGTAGCTAGAGCATTTGCTAGATGATTTTTCTTCTCGCGGGAAATGCTCGAAGGTAATCTGCTCGAAATGTGGTAACAATGTCAAAACATGTTCTTTGTAGGGGGATAAGCTTTGGATGCTTAGTGTCCCACTCTCCTTTGATCTGACCGATGACCAAAGCTGAATCTCTAAATACAACTAAAGATTTCATTCCCAAGTCTATGGCAGCCTTGAGACCAAATATGCATGCTTCGTATTCCGCCATGTTGTTCGTACAGTTGAAGCAAAGTCTGGAAGTAAAGGGGGTATGGCACCCTTCCGGAGATATGAGTACAACGCTGATACCATTACCAAGTGCATTGGATGCCCCATCAAAGAACAGGGTCCATCGGGATCCTTGTCCAGGTCCGTCTTATGGTCTGATTTCTTCACAATTATCTAATGTCATCATGTCTTCGTCTGGGAATTCAAACTTCATGGACTGGTAATCTTCTACAGCTTGATGGGCAAGATGATCAACTAGCACGCTGCCCTTTATAGCTTTTTGGGTAGTGTACTGTATGTCATATTCTGTTAGGATCATCTGCCATCTAGCTATCCTCCCAGACAGAGCAGGCTTCTCAAAGATGTACTTTATCGGATCCATCTTAGATATCAGCAAAGTGGTATGAGTCAATATATACTGTCTTAGCCGGCGAGCAGCCCATACCATAGCGCAACAAGTTTTCTCGAGCAGTGAATATCTGGTTACACAGTCGGTAAACTTTTTGCTCAGGTAGTAAATAGTGTGCTCTTTTCGGCCAGACTCATCATGCTGTCCTAATACACACCCCATTGAGTTCTCTAAAACGGTCAGATACATGATCAGTGGTCTTCCCTCGACTGGTGGCATCAAGACAAGAGGCTCTTGTAAATATTCTTTGATTTTGTTAAAAGCAATCTGACATTCATCATTCCATCTGACTACCTGATCTTTCTTCAACAGTTTGAAGATTGGTTCACAAGTAGATGTTAGGTGAGAAATGAATCTGGAAATGTAGTTCAGGCGTCCCAAGAATCCTCTGACTTCCTTCTCAGTACAAGGAGCAGACATTTCTTGTATCGCTTTGACCTTGGCAGGATCGACCTCGATGCCTTGGTTGCTGACAATGAAACCTAAGAGTTTACCGAACCAGACTCTGAATGTACACTTGTTTGGATTCAATCTTAACTTGTACTCCTTCAACCTCACAAACAACTTTTACAAGTAATCAAGGTGTTTCTCTTCAGTTTTTGATCGGGCTATCATGTCATCTACGTAGACCTCTATCTCATGATGTATCATATCATGAAACAAAGCTACCATGGCGCGTTGATAGGTTGCCCCGGTATTCTTCAGTCCGAGTGGCATCACTTTGTAGCAGAATGTTCCCCACTGTGTGACAAATGTAGTTTTCTCCATGTCCTCAGGTACCATTTTGATCTGGTTATATCCTGAGAATCCGTCCATGAAGGAAAATACTTTGTGCTGGGCCGTATTATCAACCAGAATGTCGATGTGTGGAAGTGGAAAATCATCTTTAGGGCTGGCCCTGTTTAAATATCTATAATCCACGCACATCCATACTTTATCGTCCTTTTTAGGCATGTGAACAATGTTGGCCACCCATTGAGGATAAGAAGTAACAGCCAAGAACTCGACATTGAATTGTTTCATGACTTCCGCTTTGATCTTCTCTGACATGTCAGGTCTCATGCGGCAGAATTTTTGTTTCACTGGTGGACAGTCTTCTCTTGTGGGTAGACGATGTACCACGATGTCTGTATCGAGTCCCGGCATGTCTTCGTATGACCAGGCAAACATCTCAACATAATCATGCAGTAGTTGAATTAGGCGCTCCTTGACACTCAGCTCTAGGTTGGCACCCACCTTGATTTCCTTTTTATCTCCCTCAGTACCCAAGTTGATTGTATCCAACAGTTCCTCATGAGGCTGAATAGCTCTTTCCTCTTGTTGTAGTAGTCTTGCCAATTCCCCTAGCACCTCACAATCTTCCGCACCTTCGTATTCGGCGTGGTAGATTAGATCTTCAGAGCCACTGAAGGCTATAGCAGTATCGTTACCCATGGGATCCGGAATGGAGGGGTACATGCATTTGTGAGTGTGGGTGTGTGTAAGGGTATAGCCATCTTTAAACAATAAAAATATAAAAGAAAGACAATGAGCACAAAAGGTTTGTATGTGAAAAAGCGTCCATGATTCATTGAATGTCATATGAAGATGAAATAAAACCCTTACAACTGGACCATTGTGACTCGGGTAAGACACAAGGTTTTTAAAGTGCGAATTATTTGTAAATATTACAAGTCCAACAGAAATGTAAAAGACAAATTACTGCGAGATGAAAGTTATTGGGACAAAGTCTCTGGCTTCCCAGTTGCGAAGTCCTCCGTTGACAGTAGGAAATATCCAATCTTCCAAGCTGCCATCTTCTTCAACATCTTCCATTGTGTTAACCTCTCTGTTACTAATCTTCAAAGGTGGCCCTCCAGCACGGGCACGGCGAACAGTCTTCTGATTTATACGGGATGTCTGGAAGCTGCCCCCAGATGGTGCATCCACCCTCTTCCACTACTGCCTTTGCGTCCTTTAGAGATGACATCCGAAGTGTTAGTCTTGTGATCTTAGGAATCGAGGATACCGGCTTGGTTACCGCTACTTCTTGAGAGACCTCTTCAAAATGTTGGAAAGGGGTTTCAATGAACTCTCCATCCAAGTCCACATATCAGAAGGAATTTAGATGACTAATCATGTACTCCTCTTCTTCATGGACAGTTATGATCTTTCCTTGGACCGGGTACTTCAGCATTTGGTGTAGCGTGGAAGTGACAACACCGACATTATGAATCCAGGGGCGTCCTAATAGACAGAAATAAGAAGGACGGATGTCCATCACATAGAAGGATGAGTTGAAAATCTGAGCTCCCACCTTTATCGGGATGTCCACCTCCCCATGGACCATCCTCTTCGAGCCATCAAATGCTCTCACAATTATGTTACTGGGTTTCAACGTTAGCCCTTCGCAATCCAATCTGCCAAGAGCTTTCTTTGGTAAGACGTTCAAAGATGAACCAGTGTCTACCAAGACATCGGCTAGGATTGTTCCTCTACACTCTACAGAGACATGTAATGCTTCGTTGTGTTTTCTCCCTTTGGGTGTTAAGTCAGCATCAGAGAAACCCAGGCCGTTATCAGCTGTCAAACTGGCCACACATTCTTGGAACTGGTCGGCAGATGTCTCTTGTGGCACATGAGTTGTCTTCGGAAATTTTACCAAAGCTTTCGCATGTGCCTCAGAGCACAGCAGCAATGCTAGCATGGAGATCTTGGAGGGGGTTTTCCCCAACTGTTCAACCACATCAAAATCACCCTTCTTGGATGTTTCGAGGATAGCTAGTGATTGAGCCTTCGTCCGGACAAGCTCTTCTTGAATGCTTTTTCTTTTATTCTCAGCAGTGGAAGTATTGGTAGGGATAGGGATTGTGTTATCTTTGTCGGTATGTGCACTTGCAGGTATGATCACTGGTACAGAGGTAATCTTTGCAATGGCCACGGGTCCAAAAACTGCCTTTGGAGGGGCAATCTCTGGAGAGAAGATTCTACCACTACGGATAATCTTGCTAGTTCCGGCAATATTGCTAATGTCGGAATTGTCTTCTTCAGAGCTCTCTTCTTCGGTGGTCAACCCATCTTGTTTAATACCATGGTAGTAGATTTCTCCACCGTAATTCCATGGTACTGTTTTATCTGATTCGTACGGGACCGGCCCGAGCATTGTAATCTTAAGTGGAGTAATCTTTGGAGCAAATGTAATCCTAACGGGTCTTTTGGGGGCCCTGGAAGGATTGGCGGAGATGGTTATAATTGAAATGTCTTTAATAGGAACGGGTAAAACGGGAGCATTCTCAAACAGAATTTCTTGGTTATCAATCAGGCATTGGATACCTGTCTTCAACAGAGGGCAATCGGTGGGTGAGGACAAATACAGATGGCAGCCTTTATCATAACCTGGGAATATCCCAGCTTTCAACAAGTTCAATTTGATGATTGGAAGCAGAGTCAAAAGTTCATCCACTGTGGAAACAAATAAATCTTCCTTGACAGCATTGGCATTGTGACCATGCTTAGATGTGATACGGTGGGAGAACTGACTGTGGTTTTGCGTTTGTTTTCGCAAATGTTTCGGTTGAGCAAGAGTCGCCACCGACTTTTTATTTTATCCTAAGGAAAGGTTTAAAAAGCACATCAAAAACCTTTGAGATTTTTCGTGGGTTCGGGGAGTAGATTATAGAAAGGGAAGGTATTAGCACCCTTTCTATCCATGGTTATCCATGGGCTCTTAGGTACTTGCTTAGATCAACTTGCCTTGGTTTTTAATTGTTTGAAAATGGTGCTTTGTGTGTGGTTTTGAAAATGTTTTGAAAAAAGATGCCTTGTCTAGGCTACCCTTGTAACAATTCTTTACTCGAATGTTTTACGAAAGGTGTTTGTCTTTTTGAAAAGATGTTTCAAGGTTTTTTTTGAAAGTTTGTTTTGAAAGTGTTTATGAAGTGTGGTTTGAAAAATAGGCAAGTGTTTTTGTTTTGCAAGTTGACAAGCACTTAAGAGCTATCTACCCTAAAGTTCTCAAAGATTTTTGTTATGTTTTAACCCTTTTAACAATTTTGTTCCACCATTGCATTTGGTGGACAATATTGTGTTAGGATGTGAAAGGGACGGGCGCGGGTCATCGTTTAGACCATAATTGCAATGGTGTCAAGTATCTTTGGGCAATTTTCCTTTAAGGGACTTGATCATTTTTAGGCAACTTTCGAAAGCGTCATCGAGGGACTATGATCATTTGATTGTTTGTTTGTTTTTGCCCAAAGAGACCTAACATGTAATATGGCCCATTTATTGAAGGCAACAAGGGGAATACCCTAGGGGTGCAAGTGTGATATGTGTTGTCCATTTTCATGCTTGATTATCTTGAAATTAGGTCAAACTATTTTTGTTCTTTTTATTTGCATACAAACCCTAATTCTATCATGGTATATTTAGAAAGCAATAAAGTGCGAAAATTAAAGTTCTAAGCTATTACAACACAATATGGGAAGGGGGGTACAAATGTTCAAATGGGGGGATTTGACAAGGAATTTAAACCTAGCTATTACATCAATTTGGAATTATTTACAAGATATTTAATTGCACAAATTAAATAGAAATAAAATAAATATGCAAGATGCAAAAAGAGTTTTTATATGTATGGAAAAAAAGTATTTTTTATGTCAAATAAAATAAAATGAAAAGTGTTATTTTTTTGGAGTTTTTTGTGTATTTAGGGCAAAACCTTAATTTTATTAAGTAAATGCATTAATTATTTAATATGTACAAATATTTATTTATTATATACAAAAATAAAATAAAAATGAAGTATATTTATAAAAAAGGTATTTTTCATGTCAAATATTAATAAAATAAAAAATGTATATATTTTGTATTTTTTACTAAATATGCTAATTAATATGTATGTATTTATATAATTTATCAAATATATTAAATATGTGCAAAAATAATAATATTTAATATTTACAAAAAAAATATGTTTTATGTAAAATATTTTTAGAAGATAAAATAAAATAAAAATTAGAAAATAAGTGTGTTTGCATTATTTTTTTAGTATTTTAAGTAAAAAGTGTTTATTTATTTATTAATGTACAAATAACTATTCTAAACAAATAAATACCTATAAATTCAAAAATGGTGTGAAAAATATTTTTTATATTTTTAATATTATTAGCAAAAATAAATAAGTCAGAATAAAAAAGAAAAGTCAAAAAAATCATGAAAATAAGCACAATGGGCCACAGAGGTGTAAAAGCAAAAATGGGGTGTGAAAAAGAAATACAAAAACAGGCCCAGCCCACCAAGTCCTTCTTCAACCTCCAGCCAGAAATTGTTCAAAAAACGCGCGCCTGTACACTGATTCAAACATCTGGATTCTTTGACTTTTTGCACAAACTTACAACATAAGAAATGTTAAGCATCAAACAACGAATCCATACATACCAAAAACTTGATCTAACTCTAAAAAATGAGAGAGAATTTCATCATTCCCAAATCTTAACCTAATTTTTTATCAATATTCAGACCTTAAATTCTCACAGCATATGTAAAATAAATGAAAAGTAAAGGTATGTACAGTTTCAGGGGCATGAGTAGAACACTTCTTATTCACAAACTTAGAGCTAATGATGCCTACATTGGGAGATAGAAGTTCAAGAATATACTTGTTCAGTTGAAGTTGTATCTGATGATGGAGGTACTTTCAGAGCAAGGTGATGATTGGTACAGCTTCCTTGATGTCCAGGGATGCTATTCCAAGTTTTACTTTGCTTTGAAACTAGGTGAATCGAGTTGTAGAACTCCACCTGCAAATCAGAAAAATGAAAATGGCCAAACTGAATAGAGGAGTTACAGTCCACTTCTAATGCTTTGGATAGTTTGCATTGATGGTAGGGAAGGTGTTTGAACTGGTTTTGGCCAAGATGCACGATGGAAATGAGTTGTGGGATTCAAGTTGCAGAATATGCCCTGTTTGGACAGTTTGAGAGGGATTCTGTGTTTGGGAGGGCAATGGAGGTGGATAGCTCGTGCTTCAGCTTGGGTTTGATGATTAGGAAGTGTTTGACAAGTTTGCTTAAGCTTGGTTTACAGGAAATGAGAGTTGGGAGTTGTTATGTCAAATTTCTTCTTACTTAAGCAACAAAATGCCAAGTTGTGTTTTTGACTGATGGAGCCCCCCAATCTATGCTGCATACATTAGTCTTGGTTAGTGTGTTATGCTCCTTGAATTGTGCTTCAGAGATATGCTTTGGTACTTCTTGGATTTACTTTTGACATAAAGCCATACCTTTTCAAAAATGGATAATTTGCTTTTTCTATTTTAAGACTAAACCTTCATGTAATGCTTAAACACATAATGCAAGGCTTGAACACAAAGGGTTTGCATTTAATTATTGAGTGCAAATGGGATATAGGACCTGTAATCAAGTTGTGCAAGCTGATTTGAAAAATTGCACAAGTTATGAACATGTACATGACCATGAATCAAAGTGACTTTTTCCCAACTTGCCAAATTCGATTCTCCCTAACCATGAGGTTGTTTGATGAGTTCTTGGACATTTTGGAAAGCTTGGAATGTGTACTACAATACATCTTTGAAATTAAAATTGAAATGCCAAGTGGAAGTATGTGAAAAATGGTCTTGAAGTTAGGCAAAAACCTTGCCTAAAATAGGTCAAATTTTCTCTAAGTTAAGAATGGTTTGGTACCCTTGTTCCAAAAATTGTAACTTGAGATACAAGCTTCTTTTGGGAAAACTTTGTGAATCAAAGTTGTAGATTATGCAATAGGCTACAACTTTCATGTTTTGACCTTTGCTTGAATCCAAATGAATCTTGGTGAGAAAGTGGGGAAAAGTTAGGAAAAAATTAGGGTTTTTCATAACTTAGAAAAATTCTAAGTTATGAAAAATCTTCATTTCAAACCCCAATTTGCAATTTTGGATTTCTTGATGAACAAGTTTCATAATTTGACATGTCTTGATGAAAAATGAATCTTGACACTTGATTTTGACCAAAAAGTCAAAGTTTGACTTTTCAGTATACAGTCAAAATTGATCAATTGACTGGGAAATTCAACTGTCAATCTTGTGTATTTGGGATCTTTTGAACTTGTTGAGCATGTCAAGACAATTCCATGGGGTCCTTGAGTCCATATGTGAGCTTGGTTTGCCATTGGATAGGTCAAACAGTCAAAAATTGCCTTTGTGCAGTCAAAACCCTAAAAATGACCATTTTGCCCTTTTGATGATCTGATCAAATTTCTTGTGGAATTGTGATCCAAACTTGATCAAATGGTCCATGTGAGTTCATAATGTTGATGTGGGTCAATTTTCATGAGATTTGACTGTCAATTGGCCACAGTTGACTTTTTCCCCAATACAGCTGATTTCTAGGTCAACTGTCCAATTGACTGGGCAAAACTTGGAATCAAGGCTTGAAACTTGGTATGGATAAACTTGGGAGTCCAATATGAAGCATGAAAGTCATCTTAGGCAATTTAGGTCAAAACATCTTTGTGCAAACACAAACCCTAATTTGGGTCAACAGTGCAAGGAGAAGTCTTGAGCAGATGAAACCCTAACTGGATCTTGAGCTCCAAGGGCTTTGTGATGAGAAATCATTGAGAAATGGGAGGGAAAATTTTGGGGTACAACAGTTGCCCCTGTTCAATCTTCTTGAATCCGAATAGTTAGATTGGCAGGTTTGCCTTTCGTGACTCGAGGGTAAAAGGAGATTAGACACTAGAGTGCCCTTAAATTTGCACTCGTCAAAGTAATGGATGCGGGAATGGGCTTAGAGATGCCATTTGGAGATGGGCTTAATGATGCCATCTGGAAGAGTGACAAAAACTTGTCGGGGGATGGGCTTAAAGATGCCATCTGGAATGAGTATCAGAAAGGCGTCCATGTATAGGACCATCTTTGAACTGGGGTCTGAATAAGCAATAGATTGACATCCGTATCTGGAGGCATCCGTAAACTGTTTTCAGAGGTTGAGAAGAGTCTGAACAAGCGATAGATTAACATCCGTTTTTGGGAAGAATCCGTGAACTGTTTTCAGAAGTCTTGGAGTTGAATAAGCAATAGAGCAGCATCCGTTGTTGGGAAGCGTCCGTAAACTGTTTTCAAAAATTGCATCTGAACAAGTGATAGATTAACATCCGTTGTTGGGAAGAATCCATAAACTGTTTTCAGAAGTCTTGAGAAGAATCTGAACAAGTGATAGGTCAACATCCGTTACTTGGAGAACCCGTGAACTGTTTTCAGAAATCTTGAAGTTGAATAAGCAATAGAGCAGCATCCGTTGTTGGGAAGCGTCCGTAAACTGTTTTCAAAAATTGCATCTGAACAAGTGATAGATTAACATCTGTTGTTGGGAAGAATCCATAAACTGTTTTCAGAAGTCTTGAGAAGAATCTGAACAAGTGATAGGTCAACATCTGTTACTTGGAGAACCCGTGAACTGTTTTCAGAAATCTTGATGTTTGAGGAGGAACCGGTGTAGGGTTTCCTGATGATGAGTCCGTGTGAAACTGCATCTGGGTGAATCTGGAACAAGTATCAGAATGTCGCCATGTCTGGGTCATATCTGAACTATTCCTGGAAAGAATCTCGGAAGATAATGATTTTTGTCTGTCGACTGATCTTACCTGCAAAGGCAAAGAGTTAGTTATATGCAATGTCATGATGCATGATACAATGTATATTATATGATATGAATGTAAATGGGTGCGTATGTAAGCTGGAGAGTTGTCTTGCAAAGGATAGATGAATCCGAGATGGCTGAAGATAAAAGCATCTTGACTGCTGCCGGGAAGAATAATTCCTGGTGGTTGTTGGAGAATAAGGAGCTTGGGTTGTATACCAATCTTCTGGGGAATTCCTGTCTTGAGGAGATCTTCATTGGAGAATCTTGAATATACAATGAGGAACTGAAGACTGAAAGTCTGCAGATTTGCTTGGGGAATACCAGACCTTCAATCGTCGAGGGGCCTTAGAACCACTTGCGGGGACTTGGAATTTCCTTGGTGACTTGTAGGGTAAGAGAAATTCTGATGATGTCTACTGGGGATTTTAGAACCTGGTAGACTTAAGCTGGGGAGGTAAGACCGAGAATCTCTAGTCTAGTGAGAAGCATTTCTGTGGGGAGAAGGTTCACTAGTCTGGTTCCGCTGGGGATTGATAGTTTGAAGTTATAGCTCTGCTGGGGATACTGAAACTTAAACTCTGAGGGGAATTTAGTACTGGAGGATTCTCTGGCTGGGGATAACAAAGATAAACTCTTCTGGGGATTGTATTGATAAGTTATGCTGGGGAACTCTGATGAACTCCGCTGGGGATAGGAAGAAATTCTGCCGAGTGCGATCTTCCGTGGCAATTAGCTGAGGATAAACCAGTTATAAGCCCTTGTGGGGAATAACTTTGAATAAAGCTCGGGAGAGATGTCCGTACTCTGCAGGGGATAAGCTTCCAGAATCTACTGGGGGATAAGCTTCAAGACTTGCTGGGGATATGGATTCCAAATCTCCTGGGGGTTTCTTTTGAAAGGGTATCAAGATATCCAACTGTACCTTCAACCTATCAGTAATCCTTTTTCTTGATTCATAAGGAAATGATTATGTTCAAATGCATATGCCTATTTAACAAAACATTGGACGTTTCTCAAAATAAAACAAATAGTGCAAGAGAAAAGAAAAAGGAAATGACACAAATTTCTGGGAAGAGTATTTGTATTGACTTTCTATGAGTATATTTGTACAAAGGAGACAAACAACCTAGTAAGAGGATTTTGTCGTAATTATTGAAAGATTTATACAAAATAAAGATGGCTATGTGAAATAATTCCATGGGATTCCATTCCGCTATAGCCTTCACAACTCTGAATATCTGTCCATTCAATGCTTCGTTTGCCGATGACTGGATTGATCAGAAGCCTGGAACTGGTTGATGAAGAGATTGTCTTTGAAGTGATCCGATGAGACATAGTCATACGCTTTAATTCCCTAACTTTTGCCTGAATCGCCCTTTCGGGTTTTCGATCCATCGGGAAACCCCTTTTTGCCCAAGCCGCCCTTTCGGGTTTTCAACATGCCAGGTGTACAGATTTTTTTGTTTTTATCCCTAATTTTTGCCTGAACCGCCCTTTCGGGTTTTCGGTTCACCGGGATGCCCATTTTTTGCCCAAGCCGCCCTTTCGGGTTTTCGACTTGTCGGGTTATTTTATGCGTAGTATCTTTTGACTATGTCTGCGTTCGCAGGGTGCGGCAGATCGTCGCCATCCATGGTGGTCAGAATCATTGCACCACCAGAAAATATGCTTTTGATCACAAATGGTCCTTCATATGTAGGAGTCCATTTGCCCCTGGGATCACTTTGCGGCAAGATAATCCGCTTGACTACTAGATCTCCGACTTGATACACTTGACGTCTGACTTTCTTATTGAAGGCCTTGATCATCCGCTTTTGATACGTCTGACCATGGCATATAGCAGCGAGTCGCTTCTCGTCGATCAAATTGAGTTGATCAAGTCGGGTCTGCATCCAATCATCTTCATTCAAACCTGCGTCCTTCATAATCCTTAGAGAAGGAATCTGAACTTCCATAGGCAGGACAGCTTCCATGCCATATACCAATGAAAATGGTCTTGCCCCGGTTGAAGTACGTGCCGTCGTACGGTATCCATGTAGAGAAAACGGTAACATCTCATGCCAGTCTTTGTAAGTGACTGTCATTTTCTGAATGATCTTCTTAATGTTTTTGTTCACAGCTTCAACAGCACCGTTCATCTTCGGCCGATAGGGAGATGAATTGTGATGATAAATCTTGAACTGCTCGCATAACGCGGTGATCATCGTGTTATTCAGATTTGTACCGTTGTCTGTGATGATCCTGTCTGGAACACCATACTGACATATGAGATTTTTCTTGATGAAGCGGGCAACCACATTTTTAGTAACAGAGGCGAAGGAAGCTGCTTCGACCCATTTGGTGAAATAGTCAATGGCGACCAGGATGAAACGATGTCCGTTGGAAGCCGTGGGCTTGATCTCTCCAATCATGTCAATGCCCCACATTGCAAATGGCCAAGGAGCAATCAGGATGTTGAGAGGAACCGGAGGGATATGAACTTTGTCAGTGTAGACCTGACATTTGTGGCAAGTACGGGAATGTTGATGGCAGTCAGCTTCCATGGTAGACCAGTAATAGCCTGCCCTTAGGATCTTCTTATCCATTGTATGCCCGCTCAAGTGAGTGCCAAATGTGTCGCTGTGTATCTCAGTCATGATCAACTCTGCTTCAGCTTTGTCTACGCATCGGAGTAATACACAATCATGGCTTCGTTTGTAAAGGATGTCGTTGCTCAGGAAGAATTTGGCAGCAAATTTCCTTAAGAACTTCTTGTCATTTACGGAAGCTCCTTCGGGATAATCTCTAGTCTGGAGATACCTTTTGATTTCATGGAACCAGGGTTGTTCCACTACTTCTTCGGTATTAATCTCGTGACAATGCGCAGGTTCATCCATTCGCTCGATGGTGATTTGGGGAGCCTCGTTATCCCAGTTGAGTTTAAACATGGAGGACATTGTGGCTAGAGCATTTGCTAGCTGATTCTCTTCTCGCGGGAAATGCTCGAAGGTAATTTGCTCGAAATGAGGCAACAATGTCAGGACATGTTCTTTGTATGGGATAAGATTAGGGTGCTTGGTATCCCACTCTCCTTTGATTTGACTGATAACCAAAGCCGAGTCCCCAAATACGATCAAAGATTTGATCCCCAAGTCTATAGCAGCCTTGAGACCAAAGATGCAAGCTTCATACTCAGCCATGTTGTTTGTGCAGCTGAAGCAAAGTCGGGCCGCGAAAGGTGTGTGACAACCTTCCGGAGAAATGAGTACCGCGCCGATACCGTTTCCAAGTGCATTTGAAGCACCATCAAAGTACAGGGTCCATCGGGATCCCTTTTCGGGTCCGTCATACGGTCCGTTACCTTCAATGTTGTCCAAATTCATGATGTCCTCGTCTGGGAAGTCAAATCTCATGGGTTGATAATCTTCGATAGCTTGATGAGCCAGATGGTCAGCTAGTACACTCCCTTTTATAGCTTTTTGAGTGGTGTACTGGATGTCAAACTCAGTTAGGATCATTTGCCATCTGGCTATCCTTCCAGATAAAGCAGGCTTTTCGAAGATATACTTGATAGGATCCATTTTGGAAATCAACAAGGTAGTATGA
The DNA here is from genome assembly GCA_948472305.1 of Vicia faba. Classification (NCBI taxonomy): domain Eukaryota; kingdom Viridiplantae; phylum Streptophyta; class Magnoliopsida; order Fabales; family Fabaceae; genus Vicia; species Vicia faba. Next base: position 1,311,027,453 of record OX451738.1, on the reverse strand, counting down.
GTCAACATATACTGTCTTAGTCGGCGAGCAGCCCATACCAAAGCGCATCAAGTTTTCTCGAGCAGTGAGTAGCGAGTCTCACAGTCGGTAAACTTTTTGCTAAGGTAATAAATAGCATGCTCTTTTCGACCAGACTCGTCATGCTGGCCCAAAACACACCCCATTGAGTTATCCAAGACGGTTAGATACATGATCAATGGTCTTCCTTCGATGGGTGGCATCAGAATAGGAGGTTCTAGCAAATACTCCTTGATTTTATCAAAAGCAGCTTGGCAATCGTCGTTCCATTCGACTACCTGATCTTTCTTCAAGAGTTTGAAAATTGGCTCATAGGTAGAAGTCAGATGAGAGATGAATCTGGCAATATAGTTCAAACGCCCCAAGAACCCTCTAACCTCCTTTTCAGTACGGGGAGCAGGCATCTCTTGTATTGCCTTTACTTTTGCTGGATCGACTTCAATGCCTTTGTTGCTTACAATGAACCCTAGAAGTTTACCAGACCTAACTCCGAAAGTGCACTTACTTGGATTCAGCCTGAGTTTGTATTCTTTCAACCTGGCAAACAACTTTTCTAGATGTTCAAGGTGCTCCTCCTCTGTTTGTGACCGAGCTATCATATTGTCTATGTAAACTTCAATCTTGTGATGTATCATATCATGAAACAAAGCTACCATGGCGCGTTGATAATTTTCCCCTGCGTTCTTCAGCCCGAACGGCATCACCTTGTAACAGAAAGTGCCCCATTGTGTGACAAAAGTTGTTTTCTCCATATCCTCGGGGGCCATTTTGATTTGATTGTAGCCCGAGAATCCATCCATGAAGGAAAACACTTTGTGCTGAGCTGTGTTGTCGATCAAAATGTCAATGTGTGGAAGTGGAAAACCATCTTTGGGGCTGGCCCTATTCAAATCCCGGTAGTCCACACACATCCTGACTTTGCCATCTTTCTTAGGTACTGGCACGATGTTAGCGACCCATTGAGGATAGGACGTAACAGCCAGAAAGCCAGCGTCGAATTGTTTCATCACTTCTGCTTTGATCTTTTCAGACATGTCAGGCCTCATTCGGCAGACTTTTTGCTTGATCGGTGGACAATCCTCTCTTCTGGGGAGACGGTGAACCACGATGTCTGTGTCTAAACCCGGCATGTCTTCATAAGACCAGGCGAAGATTTCAACATACTCATTCAACAACTGTATCCGGCGTTCCTTGACACTTGGTTCCAGATTGGCACCCACTTGCACCTCCTTCCGGTCTTTCTCGGTCCCTAAGTTGATAGTTTCTAATGACTCTTCGTGCGGTAAGATGGCCCTTTCCTCTTGCTGTAGAAGTGTGGCTAGCTCTCCTGGTACTTCACAACCTTCGTCATCTTCATACTCGGCTTGATTAACCAGATCTTCAGAGTTACTGAAGGATATAGCAGAATAGTCACCCATGGAATCCGGAGTGGATGGGTACCTGCATTTATGAGTGTGGGTGTGTGTAAGGGATAGCCATCCTTAAACAAAAAATGCAAAAGGAAAGAAAATGAACACAAGCAGTTTATGAAATGAAAAACGTCCAATGAATCATTAAACATGGCATATGGATATGAAAAATAATCAAAACCCTTACAAATGGACCTACATGCCCCGGGCAAGGCATGAGGTGAAAAGGTAGTGTGCGGATTGTTCGAAAACAAATATTACAGACCAAATAGGAAATGTTTGACAGATAAATTACTGATGAATAAAAGTGATGGGGATAAAGTCTTTTGCCTCCCAGTTGCACAATCCCCCTTTGACAGTTGGGTAAATCCACTCTTCGATGTTGCTCTCTTTGTCTTCATCCTCCAAAGCTTTGATTTCGTAGGGAGAAATTTTGACTAGCGCTCTTTCAATCTTCGAACGGCGCATAGCTTTCTGGCCCGCGGTAGTGAACCCTAATCCAAATTTGTCTGTTTTATGCGGAATATCAGGTAACTGCCCCCATGCTGAATTCTTCCCCTCCTTTATTGCGGCCTTTGCGTCCTCCAGAGACGCCATCCCGGCCATCTGCCTCGGTGCCTTAACTTCCAGCTTTGCTACTGCTATTTCAGGAAGGACTTCTTCGAAATGCTGGAAAGGTGTCTCAATGAACTCACCTTCTACCTCCACGTACCGGAAGGAGTTTAAGTGGTTGATCATGTACTCCTCTTCACCATGGACGGTTATAATCTTCCCCTTGACAGGATACTTCAACATCTGATGTAAGGAGGAGGTGACTGCCCCAGCATGGTGTATCCAAGGCCTACCCAACAAGCAAGAGTATGACGGACGGATGTCCATCACATAGAAAGTAGATTTAAACACCTCACTGCCTATCTTGATGGGAATTTCAACCTCCCCATGGACCATCCTCTTCGAACCATCGAAAGCTCTAACAACAATATCACTTGGTTTCAACTCCAACCCTTCACAATCTAGTCGGTCCAAGGCCTTCTTAGGCAGTACATTCAGCGACGAACCAGTGTCGACCAAGACATGTGCGAGAGTAGTTCCTCGGCACTCGACTGAAATGTGCAAAGCATCATTGTGGTTTCTACCTTTAGGAGTTAGGTCGGCATCAGAGAAACCTAATCCATTGTCCGTAGTAAGGCTGGCCACGCAATTTTGAAATTGATCTGCAGAGGTTTCCTGGGGCACATGGGCTACCTTCAGGAATTTTATCAGAGCTTTAGCGTGCGCTTCCGAGCAAAGTAGTAGTGCCAGCATAGAGATCTTTGAGGGGGTTTTCCCCAGTTGTTCTACCACATTGTAATCACTCCTTTTGATTATCTTCAAGATCTCATCCATTTCCTTCTTGGAGGTTTCCGGAATGACCAATGGTTGAGCCCTCGTCCTGACGAGCTCATCTTGGATTCCCTTACCATTATCAACAACGGTAGGAGGGACAAAACTAGGAACAACAACATCTTCAATCAAAGGGGTTCTAGCAGATAGTTTTATTGGTGCAGGGATGACCTTGTCAGCAGATGAGGGTCCAAAGATTGCTCTTGGAGGGGCAATCTCTGGAGAAAATATTCTCCCGCTCCGGGTGATTTTGCTCGTGCCTGCAATGTTTCCAATGCTGGCTTCTTCATCATCCGAACTTTCTTCAGTTACTTCGATTTGTTTAATACCATGGTAGTAGACGTCACCGCCATAGTTCCATGTTATTAACTTCTCAGAAACATAGGGGACAGGCCCTAGCATTGTTATCTTCAAAGGAACAGATTTCGTAGCTGGTGTAATCTTAACAGGCTTTCTGACGGCCTTGGAAAGATTGGCGTGAATGGTTATGATTGAGACATCTTCAGTGTGAGTTGGAATGGCAGAAACTTTTTCAAACAAAATTTGTCGACTATCCATTAGGCCTTGGATGCCTTTTTTCAGTAACGGACAATCAAAAGGCAGAGAATAACAACAATAGCAGTCTTCTTTACATCCCGGGAAGATCCCGGCCCTTAACAGATTCAACTTGATGGTTAACAATGGAGTTATCAGATCATTGACATCAGCAACATACAAATCTTCTTCGATGGCATTGACATTTCGGCCGTGCTTCGGCATGGGAGCAGATATCACATTAGGCTTCTCCAGAGCGTCAAACTCCACCTCCTTCGCCTCTATCAGGTCTTGGATTTTATGCTTGAGTGCCCAACAATCATTGGTGTCGTGCCCGACACCGTCAAAATGGTAGGCGCATTTAGCATTAGGATGATAATACGGAGAGGACGTATTCACATTTTTTGGTGCCTCTTTGATAGTGGCGAGATTCAACTTCAACAGATGGGGAAGCACTTGCGCTGGAGTCATATTAATACGGGTGAACTGCGTTGTGGCCGTTCCACCCGTTGCTGATTTGGTCTGGACTGGTTATAGCGAGGCTGCTCACTTGAAGGGTTTTGGATCATTACGACCCCCACGGTCGGCCGGCGCTCAGTCTTCCCTGCTCTTCTCTGGGAGTATACCACAGCCGTTTCCTTCTTGAAAGGCTTCTTCTCAACACTTGCAGCAACACCCTTCTGAATCTTTCCTGACTTGATGCCAGCTTCTATTCTTTCGCCTGTTAAGATCAAATCGGTAAACCCCGCGGAAGAGTTACCAATCAGATGATTGAAAATGGACCAGATAGGGTCCCTAGAAACATATCAACAAGTTCACGTTCGGTTAAAGGAGGCTGCACCCTGCCAGCCAAATCCCTCCATTTTTGTGCATATTCTTTGAATCCTTCGCCGGTTCCTAGTGACATACCCTGAAGTTGGGTACGCGTAGGAGCAAGGTCAGAATTGTACTGATATTGTTTGTAGAAGGCGGTGGCCAAGTCTTCCCAGTTTCGGACGCTGGTTCCCTCTAGCTGATAAAACCACTCCAATTGAGCCCCAGAAAGGCTGTCTTGAAAGAAATGGATCCAAAGATTTTTATCTGCCATATAAGGTTGGATCTTTCTTACGTAGGACCTGAGATGCATTTTTGGACAGGACAGCCCATCATACCTCACAAAAACTGGCACTTTGAACTTTGGGGGAATCACAATCCCGGCAACTAAACCCAAGTCTTTAAAATCCAAACCTGGTACTCTCTGTAGCTCCATGGCGGCCAACCTGTCTTCTAAAACCTTGTATTTATCATCAGCTGGATGGTATTGTTGATCAGAGTAGTCTTCATCCTCTTCGACCTCCTCTTCTTCCACATCAGACTCGGAAGGTACCGCAGCCCCACCTCCTTTACTGGTCCCTTCATCAGAAGTAGGAGGGAATTCAAGCACTCTCCTGGCCTCTCCGTCAAATCTTCTCCCTAAAGTAGCCACCTCGAGTCTCTTTTTCTTCTTCTTCACTGGGTCTTTATTCCCCAACAAAGTCTTGAGATCCTCCTGACCCTTAGCCAAGGTCATCAGGAGTTGCTGGAACTGTGCATTTTGAGTTTGTAAGTCTTTGACTGTTTGCTCGAGATCCATCCTACTGAAATAAACAGCAGACAGATAAGGAAACCTGGAGTGAGACCTGCTTATGCACATGATGAATGATATGCTTATGTATGCAATGCATTCAAGGATTTGGAACATTCAAACTTGTTGTAGACAAAAAGGAACGCACGTCATATTAATAAGATGAAATTTGTTAGTACATAAATGCCCCATGGGCCAAATATTACAAAAACAACTTCTCAAGGCAAAAAGACGTTGCGCATCCTCTTTGGCGCAATGAAGGTGTTGAGGGCCTCTTGCTCCTGGAGTCGGCGGGTAAGCTCTAGAACCTTCTTCTCACTGGCGTAGAAGCTAGCTTCAAAAGTGTTTTGTTCCTCCTTGAGCTGAATCCAGCTTTTCTGCATTTCCTCCCACGATGTAGGCATGTCAAGATGTAGGATGGTGTAGGGAACCTCTCCTTCCTTGACGGGCTCTTTAATCACAGGGAGAACATGAGGATAAGGCATCATTAGACTTTGGGCTCGGGCTCGTACCCACTTGAGATAAGGCTCAAGAGGGATGGAGTTCTTGTGTCCCAGAGTCTTGCTATCAACCTTGTTGGGCCTCCCCCAAGCTCTGATGAATCTTTGGCGAAGTCCTTGCGCATCGTTGTCGAAGTCAAAAACTAGGTCAGGAATCAACATGTCATGAGGGCCATCCCTCCGTGCATATCCAAATTTCCTCAAAGCTAGGCAAGGGTTGTAGGTGATACCTCCTCTGATTCCAAGTAAAGGAACATTAGGAAACTCTCCGCAACGATCGACAATGATGACATTTTCTCTGGACCGAGAACACCAATGTACATCAGAGTGAGTAAGAGTCATCAACCATTGGGACCACCTTGAGCCTTGGTCATTCTTCAAGACAGATTGTGGAAGGTGCGAAATAAACCACCTTGCAAGGAGAGGAGTACAGCACATGAGAACACCCCTCTGTCTCATTGTTCGTGTGTAAAATGAGTGAAGGATGTCCCCAAGCAATGTTGGTATTGGATTTTTGGACAAGAAGATTTTGACGGCGTTGACATCTATCAATTGGTCAGAATTCGGGAACAAGACCAACCCATAGATAAGGAGTGCCACAATTTCTTCAAAGGCTTGTAGGTCCAATGAATTCCAACATTCTTGTGCCTTCTCAAACAAGAATTTTGCTAGGAATCCTTTGACGTCGCTTCTGGTTTCCCAATGCCCCTTGATGTCAGATGGTTGTAGATGTAATGCTCGAGCAACATCTTCCGGCTTTGGTTCCTTTTCCGTACCGTTGAAGGGTAGTTGATTAAGGATAGGGATTCTTAGGAGTTGGGAAAACTCCTCCAAAGTGGGTACCAACTGGTAATCGGGGAAAGTGAATCAGTGGTGAAGAGGGTCAAAGAACTGGAATAGAACCTTCATCATGTCTTCTTCAATGTTGGTGTTGACTAAGCTGAGCAGTCTACCATGTCTTTCACTGAAGGATGAGCTTTCCGGAATTCTTGAGGTGAGCTCCTTGAGTTGAGGAGAGATTCTCACAAGGTTGACTTGGATGGTTTTTCTGCGAGGAATTTCCATGACCTACAAAACAAGAACAAAGATGAAGATCCAAACCCTTGAAATGGTTAGCGAATGCATATGATGCTTTATGATGTTTATGATGTATGCACAAAACACATGTACAAGCAATTCACACCAAACCCTAGTTTCAGGCTTGCATGGGGTTTCATAGGTAAGTACCCTCTTGAGTGTAGTTGGCTTAAAAACCTGCCCTATAAATAGTAACCGGGTTCTAAGGAGCTCAATATCACTGGATTGTTTTCATTGTTCATTGTTTTGGTTTAGCCACTTAACTAGCGACCAAAATATTCCAAGAAAACAACCCTCGATGAGTGTAGTATCGAGTATCTACCAACTTCGGACTGCACCAAAGCCGATCATCTCACTACCCCTAACAAAAGGCCAAGATGGTCAAGTAAGGTTCTAGGTCATTAGTGCTTAGTGACATCACTCAGCGGCCCCGTACTCTCCTTGATTGAACTCAAGGGTTACCGGTACTCACAAATATGTCGCACTAATATAGCTATTGCTTCGACCGTGTCGGTATACCCCGCACAGTTTCCACAACGTATTGCTATCTATGAATGTTTCCCAAAATCCGGGTGTAGGATTGCAAACCCAAACAAGAGAGCCAAGATATAAAGCAATCAAGACAAACAATTAATCACGCAAGAGGGTGATCTAAGCCCTAAGGTTACTCCACTTTTAAAATTTTCCCCAGCAGAGTCGCCAGTTCTGTGATACGGTGGGAGAACTGACTGTGGTTTTGCGTTTGTTTTCGCAAATGTTTCGGTTGAGCAAGAGTCGCCACCGACTTTTTATTTTATCCTAAGGAAAGGTTTAAAAAGCACAGCAAAAATCTTTGAGATTTTTCATGGGTTCGGGGAGTAGATTATAGAAAGGGAAGGTATTAGCACCCTTTTATCCATGGTTATCCATGGGCTCTTAGGTACTTGCTTAGATCAACTTGCCTTGGTTTTTAATTGTTTGAAAATGGTGCTTTGTGTGTGGTTTTGAAAATGTTTTGAAAAAAGATGCCTTGTCTAGGCTACCCTTGTAACAATTCTTTACTCGAATGTTTTACGAAAGGTGTTTGTCTTTTTGAAAAGATGTTTCAAGGTTTTTTTTGAAAGTTTGTTTTGAAAGTGTTTATGAAGTGTGGTTTGAAAAATAGGCAAGTGTTTTTATTTTGCAAGTTGACAAGCATTTAAGAGCTATCTACCCTAAAGTTCTCAAAGATTTTTGTTATGTTTTAACCCTTTTAACAATTTTGTTCCACCATTGCATTTGGTGGACAATCTTGTGTTAGGATGTGAAAGGGACGGGCGCGGGTCATCGTTTAGACCATAATTGCAATGGTGCCAAGTATCTTTGGGCAATTTTCCTTTAAGGGACTTGATCATTTTTAGGCAACTTTCGAAAGCATCATCGAGGGACTATGATCATTTGATTGTTTGTTTTGTTTTTACCCAAAGAGACCTAACATGCAATATGGCCCATTTATTGAAGGCAACAAGGGGAATACCCTAGGGGTGCAAGTGTGATATGTGTTGTCCATTTTCATGCTTGATTATCTTGAAATTAGGTCAAACTATTTTTGTTCTTTTTATTTGCATACAAACCCTAATTCTATCATGGTATATTTAGAAAGCAATAAAGTGCGAAAATTAAAGTTCCTAAGCTATTACAACACAATATGGGAAGGGGGTACAAATGTTCAAATGGGGGGATTTGACAAGGAATTTAAACCTAGCTATTACATCAATTTGGAATTATTTACAAGATATTTAATTGCACAAATTAAATAGAAATAAAATAAATATGCAAGATGCAAAAAGAGTTTTTATATGTATGGAAAAAAAGTATTTTTTATGTCAAATAAAATAAAATGAAAAGTGTTATTTTTTTGGAGTTTTTTGTGTATTTAGGGCAAAACCCTAATTTTATTAAGTAAATGCATTAATTATTTAATATGTACAAATATTTATTTATTATATACAAAAATAAAATAAAAATGAAGTATATTTATAAAAAAAGGTATTTTTCATGTCAAATATTAATAAAATAAAAAATGTATATATTTTGTATTTTTTACTAAATATGCTAATTAATATGTATGTATTTATATAATTTATCAAATATATTAAATATGTGCAAAAATAATAATATTTAATATTTACAAAAAAAATATGTTTTATGTAAAATATTTTCAGAAGATAAATAAAATAAAAATTAGAAAATAAGTCTGTTTGCATTATTTTTTTAGTATTTTAAGTAAAAAGTGTTTATTTATTTATTTATGTACAAATAACTATTCTAAACAAATAAATACCTATAAATTCAAAAATGGTGTGAAAAATATTTTTTATATTTTTAATATTATTAGCAAAAATAAATAAGTCAGAATAAAAAAGAAAAGTCAAAAAAATCATGAAAATAAGCACAATGGGCCACAGAGGTGTAAAAGCAAAAATGGGGTGTGAAAAAGAAATACAAAAACAGGCCCAGCCCACCAAGTCCTTCTTCAACCTCCAGCCAGAAATTGTTCAAAAAACGCGCGCCTGTACACTGATTCAAACATCTGGATTCCTTGACTTTTTGCACAAACTTACAACATAAGAAATGTTAAGCATCAAACAACGAATCCATACATACCAAAAACTTGATCTAACTCTCAAAAATGAGAGAGAATTTCATCATTCCCAAATCTTAACCTAATTTTTTATCAATATTCAGACCTTAAATTCTCACAGCATATGTAAAATAAATGAAAAGTAAAGGTATGTACAGTTTCAGGGGCATGAGTAGAACACTTCTTATTCACAAACTTAGAGCTAATGATGCCTACATTGGGAGATAGAAGTTCAAGAATATACTTGTTCAGTTGAAGTTGTATCTGATGATGGAGGTACTTTCAGAGCAAGGTGATGATTGGTACAGCTTCCTTGATGTCCAGGGATGCTATTCCAAGTTTTACTTTGCTTTGAAACTAGGTGAATCGAGTTGTAGAACTCCACCTGCAAATCAGAAAAATGAAAATGGCCAAACTGAATAGAGGAGTTACAGTCCACTTCTAATGCTTTGGATAGTTTGCATTGATGGTAGGGAAGGTGTTTGAACTGGTTTTGGCCAAGATGCACGATGGAAATGAGTTGTGGGATTCAAGTTGCAGAATATGCCCTGTTTGGACAGTTTGAGAGGGATTCTGTGTTTGGGAGGGCAATGGAGGTGGATAGCTCGTGCTTCAGCTTGGGTTTGATGATTAGGAAGTGTTTGACAAGTTTGCTTAAGCTTGGTTTACAGGAAATGAGAGTTGGGAGTTGTTATGTCAAATTTCTTCTTACTTAAGCAACAAAATGCCAAGTTGTGTTTTTGACTGATGGAGGCCCCCAATCTATGCTGCATACATTAGTCTTGGTCAGTGTGTTATGCTCCTTGACTTGTGCTTCAGAGATATGCTTTGGTACTTCTTGGATTTACTTTTGACATAAAGCCATACCTTTTCAAAAATGGATAATTTGCTTTTTCTATTTTAAGACTAAACCTTCATGTAATGCTTAAACACATAATGCAAGGCTTGAACACAAAGGGTTTGCATTTAATTATTGAGTGCAAATGGGATATAGGACCTGTAATCAAGTTGTGCAAGCTGATTTGAAAAATTGCACAAGTTATGAACATGTACATGGCCATGAATCAAAGTGACTTTTTCCCAACTTGCCAAATTCGATTCTCCCTAACCATGAGGTTGTTTGATGAGTTCTTGGACATTTTGGAAAGCTTGGAATGTGTAATAAAATACATCTTTGAAATGAAAATTGAAATGCCAAGTGGAAGTATGTGAAAAATGGTCTTGAAGTTAGGAAAAAACCTTGCCTAAAATAGGTCAAATTTTCTCTAAGTTAAGAATGGTTTGGTACCCTTGTTCCAAAAATTGTAACTTGAGATACAAGCTTCTTTTGGGAAAACTTTGTGAATCAAAGTTGTAGATTATGCAATAGGCTACAACTTTCATGTTTTGACCTTTGCTTGAATCCAAATGAATCTTGGTGAGAAAGTGGTGCAAAGTTAGGAAAAAATTAGGGTTTTTCATAACTTAGAAAAATTCTAAGTTATGAAAAATCTTCATTTCAAACCCTAATTTGCAATTTTGGATTTCTTGATGAACAAGTTTCATAATTTGACATGTCTTGATGAAAAATGAATCTTGACACTTGATTTTGACCAAAAAGTCAAAGTTTGACTTTTCAGTATACAGTCAAAATTGATCAATTGACTGGGAAATTCAACTGTCAATCTTGTGTATTTGGGATCTTTTGAACTTTTTGAGCATGTCAAGACAATTCCATGGGGTCCTTGAGTCCATATGTGAGCTTGGTTTGCCATTGGATAGGTCAAACAGTCAAAAATTGCCTTTGTGCAGTCAAAACCCTAAAAATGACCATTTTGCCCTTTTGATGATCTAATCAAATTTCTTGTGGAATTGTGATTCAAACTTGATCAAATGGTCCATGTGAGTTCATAATGTTGATGTGGGTCAATTTTCATGAGATTTGACTGTCAATTGGCCACAGTTGACTTTTTCCCCAATACAGCTGATTTCTAGGTCAACTGTCCAATTGACTAGGCAAAACTTGGAATCAAGGCTTGAAACTTTGTATGGATAAACTTGGGAGTCCAATATGAAGCATGAAAGTCATCTTAGGCAATTTAGGTCAAAACATCTTTGTGCAAACACAAACCCTAATTTGGGTCAACAGTGCAAGGAGAAGTCTTGAGCAGATGAAACTCTAACTGGATCTTGAGCTCCAAGGGCTTTGTGATGAGAAATCATTGAGAAATGGGAGGGCAAATTTTGGGGTACAACATTAGGCATTGGAGCGGAAATGACATTTGGTTTCTCTGGTGCGTCAAACTCAAGTTCTTTGGCATCTATGAGGTCTTGAATCTTGTTTTTTAATGCCCAACAGTTGTTGGTGTCGTGCCCTGGACTTTAAGAATGGTATGCGCATCTGGAATTCGGGTGATAATGAGGGGACGCAGTATTGGGATTCTTTGGGGCCTCTTTTAAAGTTGCTAGATTCAATTTCAGAAGATATGGTAGAACCTGGGCTAGAGTCATATTAATCCTGGTGAATTGCCGGACTGGCCTTTCCACCCTTGGCTGGTTATTTCTCGGTTGATCAGATGCAGGCTTTGGGATTATAACGGCCCCCACCGCTGGTCGGCGTTCAGTTCTTCCTTGATTCCTTTGTGAATAAACAACAGATACTTCTTTCCTCCCAGTGAAGGGTTTTTTCACAGCTGTAGAGGCAGACGAATCTTTCTGAATCTTCCCACTTCTTATACCAGCTTCCACCCTCTCGTCGGTTAATATCAATTCAGTAAACCCTACAGAGGAGCTCCCAATTAGATGGTTGAAGAAAGGGCCCGATAGAGTTCCCAAGAACATGTCCACCAATTCCCTTTCAGACAGAGGGGGTTTCACTCTTCCGGCTAGATCTCTCCACTTTTGCGCGTAATCTTTGAAGCCCTCATTTGAAACCATATCCATACTATGAAGTTGAGTACGAGTAGGTGCCAAATCGGTATTGTACTGGTATTGTTTATAGGAAGCTGCGGCAAGGTCTTCCCAATTGTGGACGTCGGCCCTTTCTAATTGGTAAAACCAATCAAGTTGTGTTCCTGATAAACTGTCTTGGAAAAAGTGGACCCATAAGTCTTTGTCGGCAGAGTGCGGCTGAATCTTTCTGACATATGATCGGAGGTGCATTTTAGGACACGACACTCCATCATATTTTGCAAATAATGGCACTTTAAACTTTGGTGGGATCACAATTCCTGACACTAACCCCAATTCTTCTAAATCTAGACCCGGTACCCTCTGTATTTCCATAGCGGATAAACGCTCTTCAAGGTGTTTGTACTTATCGCCAGCCAGAGGGTATTGTTCTTCAAAGTAGTCTTCCTCTTCCTCCTCTTCTTCATAGTCTGACGGAACTTCCGTTTCTTTTCCTTTTCTTTCCCCTTCATCAGATGTTGCTGGAAATTCTAAGGTCCTTCTGGCTTGTCCCTGAAACCTTCTGCCCATGATTACCACACCATCTGGTTTCTTCTCTTTCTTCTTTTTCTCTTTCTCTTTCTCTTTTTCCAGCAGAGTCTTCAACTCCTCCTGTCCCTTGGCTAGGGTCATGAGTAACTGTTGAAATTGTGTGTTTTGAGCTTGAAGGTCTTTGACCGTCTGTTCGAGATCCATCTTACTGAAATAAACAGTAGAGAGATGAGGAAATTTGTTGCAAAGACCTGTTTATGTTTATGATGAATGATATGTATTCATGCAATGCTTTCAAGGATTTAAAAATTAAAATTTGTTTCAAACAAAAAGAAGCGCACGTTATATTGATAAGATAGAATTTGAGTACATCAATTCCACTTGGGCAAAATAATACAAAATTCTAATGTAAAAAGACATTGTGCATCCTCTTTGGTGTAATGTAGGTATTTAGAGTCTGCTCCTCATGAAGTAGGCGAGTGAGTTCCAAAACCTTCTTCTCGCTTGCGTAGAATTGGGCTTCGAAAGTATCGCGCTCTCCCTTGAGCTGTATCCAATCCCTTTGTAGGTCTTCGAGTGATGTAGGCATGTCAGGATGTAGGATAGTGTATGGAACTTCTCCTTCCTTAACAGGCTCAATAATCATTGGGAGAATGGAAGGATAAGGCATCATAAGACTTTGAGCGTGGGTTCGTACCCACTTGAGGTAAGGCTCAAGAGGGATGGAATTATTGTGTCCCAAAGTTTTGCTATCCACCTTGTTTAACATCCTCCAAGCTCGGATGAATCTCTGGAGAATACCTTGATCGTCGTTGTCGTAGTCGAAAACCAAACCTTGAATTAGCATAACATGTGGCCATCCCTTAGGGTATAACCAAATTGTCTTAGAGCTAAGCACGGGTTGTAGGTGATGCCTCCCCTAATACCAAGTAGATGGAACTTAGGGAATTCCCCACTATTGTACCCTAAAATTTCCCTCTCATTTTATCAAGATTTCCCCTCACAAGACTCTTTGGACTCCAGACAGGATTAGGGTTTGCTTTGCTCAAGACATCTCCTTGCACTGATGACCTGAAATTAGGGTTTGAGTTTGCACAAGGATTTTTGGACTTCCAATGCTCAAATTGACTTTCATATTTCATGTTGGACTTATAAGATTTCTCATACCAAGTTTCAAGCCTTGAATCGAAGTTTTGTCCAGTCAATTGGACAATTAACCTAAAAACAGTTGTATTGGGGAAAAAGTCAACTGTGGCCAATTTACAGTCAAACCTCATAATTTTTGATCCACATCAACATTATAGACTCATATGAACCATTTGATCAAGTTTGGACCACAACTCCTCAAGAAATTTGATCAGATCATCAAAAGGGCAAAATGGTCATTTTTAGGGTTTTGACTGTAGACGGGCAATTTCTGATTTTTCACCTAGCCAATGGCAAATTGGGTTCAAGCATAGTTTTAATTACTAAATGTAATCACCTTGACCTAATCACAAGGTTCCAAAGATCTCAAATGCATTGGATTGACAAATGAATTTTCCAGTCAACTGATCAAAAATCAACTATACACTGAAAAGTCAAACTTTGACTTTTTGGTCAAAATCAAGTGCCAAGGGTCATTTTTCATCAAGATGTGTCAAAACATGAAACTTGTTCACCAATAAACCTAAAGTTGGAAATTAGGGTTTAAAATGGAAAATTTTCATAACTTAGAAATTTTCTAAGTTATGAAAATTTCTTATTTTTTCCCAACTTTGCCCAACTTTTTCACCATGATGCAATTCGATTCAAACAAAACTTCCAACATGAAATTTGTATTCCTCCATAAAATCTACAACTTTGACTCACAAAGTTTTCCCAAAAGATGCTTGTATCTCAAGTTATGATTTTGTGAACAAGGGTCCATGAAACTTTTAACTTAGTGAAATTTTGTCCTAGTTTAGGCAGGATTTTGACCTATCTTCATGGCAATTTTTCACATAGTTCCATTTGGAATCTCAAGATGCATTTCAAATATGGATTGTATAGCATGTTACAAGCTTTCCAAAATGTCCAAGAACTCTCCAAAATCATTTGTGGTTAGGGAGAATAGAAAGTTTGAAATTAGCAAAATATCACTTTCATCCAAGGCATTTTTCATGTTGCTACAAGTTGCAAATTCTGTCTAACCATGCTTGTACTTGGTTTACCGGTACTTAAACCCTTCCACACTCAAAAATTGAATGCAAACACAATGGATTAAGGCTTTGTTCTGAGCTTTAGAAGATTACACATTGAATTAATCCATTTTTGGCAAAAAGGCAACAATGCCATTTACATATAGCACAACTTTTGCATTTTTGTTTGTCTTTATCATTGGACTTAATCTTTTGCAGCAAACCACATCCACAAAGATAGGGAAAAGTATACCAACTATGTGCATACCCTAAGCTAGATTGTAAAAGCCTTTGCATTGTCAAAATCACCTTTTGCTTCAAAACCAAGTCATTATGCCAAAAGTCCATATCTTTGCAATCTGATAAAACCAAAGCTTGTGAACATTTGAACCAACTTTTACACATTGCCTAAGGTCAGAAACACGAGCTAGCAACCTCTCAAACACCCTTGAACATCAAAACACCAAGTTCTTGCAAAACAGGGCAGGTTCTGCAGTTTCACTTCCATCTTCACATTGCCTCGTGTGTTTTGCCCAAAACATCTTCCAACACACTCCATACAACATACCTAAACTATCCCAAAACCATTCCCAAGTCACTGTAACTCCATTTACACACTTCACCATTTTCAAATTCTGACTTTGCAGGTTGAGTTCTACAAGCATATTCAAGCTATTTCAAAGCAGACTAAGCATTGGGGAAGCTCAAAGGAACTTCAAGCAAGCTCACAAGTATCTCAGGCCTCACTCACAACCCCTACATTGCCATACTCGAGCTTGACTAAAACAGGAAAAGTTCAAACTTCTATCTCTCTATTTAGGAATCATTAGGCTTAGGTTTGTGAATAAAAAATGTAGTCCTCATTGCCCTTGAGTTGTACATATACATAGAATTCATTTAAGTTAACTGAGCTTGGAGAATTTTAATGATGAACTTTCTGAAAAAAACTAGGTTAGAAATTAGGGCCAGAGAAATTCTCTCTGGTCTTTGAGAGTTAGATTAAGTTTTTTACATGGTTAGAATCGTGTGATCAAGGGCTATAACTTTCATGTTGTAAGTTTTTGTTTTTGAGCACGTATGCAGGATTTCCAGGTTTGAACAAGGGCACGCGTTTTCTTGTGCTGGATGACAGGGATGAAGAGGATATGGGATGGGCCTGACTTGGCTTTGTTTTTGACACCCCCTAGCTTGTTGTTCACACCCTCTTGGCCCATTTCATTATTTTTTCATATTTTTCTATTTATTTTTCATTTCTGACTTTTATTTATTTTTTTCAAATATAAAAAAATCACCAAAAATATTTTCTTAAATTTTCACATTTTATTTTATTATTTTTACTATTTTTTTAGCATAGAAATAGTTATTAAATAATATATACTTTTATATTCTTAAAATAAATTCATGAATAATACAAAAAAATATTATATATTTTTATTTTTTATTATTTATATACTTAAATAATATTTTCTCACATATTTTATTTTTTAACATTTGTATATATTATTTTTGTTTCCTTTGTACATAAATAAAATGAATAAATTATATAATATACATATATTTTCTTTAAAAAACAAAAATTAGGGTTTATTACTCTTTCCAAAAATAATCTTTTTATTTTTCCTATTTTTAGGATATTAAATAATTTATTTTTACATACAAAAAAATAAATACAAAAACATTTTTTGCATACTTATATTTAATTGTCCATTTAAATATTTGTCAATTTATTATTTGTACAATGAGTTCAATTTGGTTGTAATAATTGACTTAGGGTTTTATTTTCTTGCAAATATCACCCTATTCAAACTTGTATCCCCCTCCCCATAATAATGTTGTAATAGTCGTAGATTTACTTTTACGCACTTTATTGCTTTCAAATATGCCATGATAGAAAGATTAGGGTTTGTATGTAAGACCAAAATCAAAACAAATAGCATGACTAATGCAAGACAAAAATGCATGAAAAATGACAACGCAATGCACACAAGCACCCCTAGGGTTTCATCCACTTGTTGCCTTAAAAAATGCCATGGTATGCATGCTAGGTATCTTGGCAAAACAAAATCAAAACAAAAAGATCATAGTCCCTCGATGACGCTATCTTGGTTGCCTATACAAAAATCATCTAGACCCTCATAAAAAACTTGCTAAGATACTTAGCACAATTTCTACCATGGTCATACGATGACCCACGCCTGTCCCGTTTAACATCCAAACACAAGATTGTTTACCAAATGCAATGGTAAAACAACAATGTCAAAGGGTTAAAAATGTGTAGGAAAGACTTTTGAGTAGGTAGGTAGATGCTCCTAGTTACTTGATCAAACTTGCAAACATCCTTGCTATTTTTAAAAACACACAACACATTTCAAAAACATTTCCCAAAACAAACTTTCAAACATTGAAACATTTTTCAAAAAACAAACACCTTTGTATACATTCAAACAAGAATCATTACAAAGGTTGCCTAGACAAAGGCCTCTTTTCAAAATATTTTCAAAACCACACACAAACGCACCATTTCAAACAATTGAAAAGCAAAAGCAAGTGATCTAAATCAAGTAACTAAGAGCCCATGGAAAACCATGGATGAAAAGGGTGATAGCACCTTCCCTTTTCATAATCTACCCCTCGAAACCAAGAAAACATCTCAAAGGTCTTTCCTGTGTTTTTTGACCTTTCCTTTGGATAAATAAAAAGTCGGTGGCGACTCTTGCTAAACCAAAACATTTGCGAATGAAAAACGCAAAACCTCAAGTCAGTTCTCCCACCGCATCACAGAACTGGCGACTCTGCTGGGGATTTATGAAAGTTGGGTTACCTTAGGGTTTAGATCACCTTTGCATGCTTATCTTGCTTGACTTGTATGCTTTACATTTGGTTCTTTTGTTTGGGTTTGAAATCCTCTACCCGGATTTGGGAAACATTCATAGGTAAATAACAATATGTTGTGGAAACTATGCGGGGTATACCGAAATGGTTGAAGCAATAGCTATATTAGTGCGACATATTTGTGGGTACCGGTAGCCTTTGAGTTAATCAAATAGAATATGGGGCCGCTGAGTGATGTCATGAAGCACTAATGGACTTTTAGAACCTTTACTTGACCAACTTGGCCTTTTTAGGGGTAGTGAGATGACCGGCTTTGGTGCAGTCCGAAGTTGGTAGATACTCGATACTACACTCATTGAGGGTTGTTTTCTTGGAATATTTCGGTCGCCAGTAAAGTGGCCAAACTGAAACAATGAACACAGAAAATATTCCAGTGATATTGAGCTCCTTAGATAGGTTGAGCCAACTAGACTTCAAGAGGGTACTTACCTACAAACTCCATGCAAGCCTAAACCTAAGGACTTGTATGCTTTGTTATTTGTATATAAACTTGCTTACATCGCATATCTGTACATAACATCATAAAAACATACCATAGCATTTTCAATAACCATTTCAAGGATCTCGAGGGTCTTTGATGTAGGGTCACGTTGAACCAGACGTCTACCAAAGGGCAAGAGGATTCATTTTCCTCTAAACAAACGTTGTCAAAGATCAAGTACAACAACTTGAGTCAAGGGCTATAACCCACCTGACATGGTGAGCTTGACTCTCGTGGAAAGACGTCCACCGATACAAAGCTCTCCAATCCAAGATGTTGAAAGATGTTCAATTTCTAACATTTTCTTATGTTTACCCCGCGAGATCCTGGAAAACATGCATCCACATATCATACATCTTATCATGACAGGTTTCTCCTCTTCAGGTCTCTTTATTCTCCTACTGTTTATTTCAGTAGAGATGGCTCTAGAGAAGACTATCAAGGACATCCAGGCTCAAAACGCTCAACTTCAAGAGATTTTCTTGAACCTATCCAAGGGGCAAGAAGAAGTGAAAGCTCTCCTCACTAGGGGCATGATCACGGGGAATCCTGAGAGCAACAAGATGATCAGTTGGAGCTGCTACGAACTGAGATAGCCATAATGAAAATCCAGTTGATGAGACAACTGGTGGGCCAAATGGTTCTCATCCAAAACTTGGCACAAGGACAAGAAGAGCTGAGAATCCTCATCAACAAGATGCATCGGGATGGAGGTAACCAAATGGGGCAAACAACTAGAGTTGAGGATCAAGTCATCATTCAGCCTCCCTTGAGACAAGAAGCTGAGAGAAAACCTCCCCAGTTTGCTTCAGGGTCACAAGCCCAACAACAACCTCACCAACGTCAACAGGGTAATCGGCGTAAGCAAAATACATCTGAAAAGCTTTTCACTAAGATTAACATGTCATTATCTTAAGTGTTGCAACGCTTGTTGGAAGTCGATATGATTTTATTAAGGGACCCCCTCGAAACCCCCACACAGCCTCTCCAGGGTATAATCCAAATGCAAGATGTGCGTATCACTCCAACAGTCCTGGATATGACACCGATAGTTGTTGGGCATTAAGAAACAAGATGCAAGATCTGATTGAAGAAACAACGTTGGAGTTCACACGAGATGGACAGATGAAGATCTTCCGCTGAAGGCTCTCCACTTAAAATGACAAGTTCGAACAAAGAGGCTTCTGTTCATTTTGAATTTCCAATTGTATTTTCTTTTGTTATTTAAACAATTATCTATTAATGTCAAACTCTGTTTCATTAATGCATTGCATATGTTTGTCTTGAATTCATCTTTTCGTTTTCACTATATTTAAACTATGTTTTTTGTTATTCTTCTTATGACATTTAACTCTTGCTAAAAGTTACAAACCTTTAGAAGGAGGATGACGAAAACAATGCCATAATCTCATACATTATGCTTTTGGACAGACCTTGCTGACGATGTACATACGTTTCTTTCAAATCCTAAACACTGGAGTTATAAGGAAGATAATCCCTAGCCAACCCCTTCGAGCAAAAGAAGTAGAAGTTTTCTGTTTTAACACAAATTGAAACCTTTAATCAAAACCTGGGGCAGGGTAGTCTCTCAGTTAATTCAAACGCACGTTAAAGTCGCAAACTCTCATCTTGTAATACAATGAATGACATCAAAAACATTCCTTTGGAATCAAAAGATGGTGATGGTTCCTTATCACATAGGCAGTCATTATTTCTCAAAAAAGAAAAGCCCACTAAGTCAAAACCTACAAAGGAGGCTTAAGAAAACGGGGGCATTCCGCTGACTGTAATCTCAAAAACAGGAACAGTCAGGCAAAAATTAGGGATAATAAACCGAAAGAAAGAGGTCACTACAAATCCTCAACAAAAATAATGTTGCAAAAATGACTTCCTTCCAACAAATTCAACTTATTTGAACCATCACCAAAATGTGGTTCCAGACTCATTTGGAGTTCAAACGCACAATTAACTGAGTTTAGAACTGAAGAACATCACGAAGAGCGGGTGGGTACAAATATACTTTGAGCCTTTATCCTTTGTTTCTTAAAACCATGAACCAAGCCACATTACAACCCTTCAAAAGTCCTAATTGAAGCGTGGGTTAGTTCGAAAGCATACTGTTACAAAAGGTATCCTGACTCCTGTAAGGCTTTGCTCTAAATCCTGAGTTGAAATTTGCTTACAAAAGTTCTCTGCTAAAAAAACGCATTTTCAAAATTTCAAGACAAGCATAAACTTTGCATTATTTGAATATCGTTGTTTGCATATGGCTATTTGTTTGACAACGAAGAAATTCACACAGTGAATATCGGGTGAACGAAAGCCATCTCAGTAAAAAAAATCACTTCAAGTGGGATGACACTTTTGTTGCAAAAATCTCCTATCAACAAAGGGACATGACATGTCATGGTCCAGTACACCTGGGGCAGTCCATTCAAGATTTCAAGAAATCTCTCAAAGTGCAGAATAACCAGGGGCAAGTCTCCGTCCCCGTCACTTGGGGAATTGGATGTCAATCCCAACAAAGGGTTGCATACAGTCAAACATTTCCTGGCAAAGCCATAAACACTCGCTACTTAGGGCAGTGACAAATCTCTCTAAAATCCTTCTCATAAGAGGACTCCCAGCCAGAGCTTCAATAACCTCTTCCCAGCTAAGTCAACCTCAAGAATTCCTGAGAATATTTTCCCTTTGAAGTCGCCAGAATTTTCACTATCGGAAACAAAGAATTCAACTCTTTTCTCCAGCACCAACTCGGTATTTATTTTCCCCAACGAGAGATCATTTTGAAAACATTGCATATCCGTACATCAAGACACCATACAACGCAATCTCATTTATTTTGAGAACGTCATTGTTTGATATATGTCATGCAACTAACCTTTACCTTTCAGGAAAGATGCAATCAAATTCTCACGAAATTCAAGCTATGAAGCCTGGACCACGACCAGATAGTAGTTCATCCAACTTTCCTCTTCAACAGAGATGATTCCTCAACAGAATAACGGACGACCGAAGTTCCCAAAATTCAACAGAGATGATTTCTCAACAGAATAACAGACGATCGAGGTTCCCAAAATTCGACAGAGATGATTCTTCAACAGAATAACGGACGACTGAAGTTCCCAAAATTCAACAGAGATTATTTCTCAACAGAATAACGGACGATCGAGGTTCCCAAAATTTGACAGAGATGATTCTTCAGAAGAATAACGGAAGAACGATGTTCCCAAAATTCAACAGAGATGGTACCCCAGTAGAATAACAGACGACTGAAGATCCTAAAATTCTATTTCTCTCAAGACAAAGATCAACATTTCCCAGCGGAGTCCTCCTCAAGCAACGAAACAGGAATTCCCATTGGAAACATTCTAAGCAAAGTTTAAAGACACACATACTCTTCAACATCAGTCCAGGATTTATTTTCCCCGGCATCTGTTGAAGATATTCCAAGACTTTCGTTTGGCTCAGTTAAATCGATTCTAAGATTTTTCTGATTCTTATCCAGTCAAAGTTAATTCAAGACCTTCTCTGGTTCAGTCATATCGACACTAAGATCTCCCTGATTCTTATTGAAGATATTCCAGATTTTTACTGTTTCAGATAAACCTCTCAACGGTTTATTCTGATTCACTTCCAGATTTTTACTGTTTCAGATAAACCTCTCAATGGTTTATTCTGATTCACTTCTAGATTTTGTTGTTTCAGATAAATCTCCCGACGGTTTATTCTGATTCGTCTCCAGATTTTTACTAATTCAGATAAAAATCTCTCAACAAATAAATCTCTCAACGGTTTATTCTGATTCATTCTCTGTTCAGATCCATTTCAAACTTTCTGTTAACAATCACCTTTGGATGGCATCTATAAGCCCATCTCTGACGATTCTCCTCTGTTTCTCCAAATGGCATCTTTAAAGCCCATTTCCATACACAATCTCTACAACACGTCATTAAGATCCCCAGTGGAGATGAGACTACCAACTACCAATCCCCAGCGGAGTTGAAACTATCAACCGCAGCAGAAATCATCCGGTTTTTCCAGATTCCCCAGCAAGTTACCTTGAAGTCTGAGAATCAAATAGATAACAGTTAACTTTTGTTTTATCCCCAACCTAGGATAACTCCTCAGAATATTGGCATACACCCAAACTCCTGATATCCCTAACAGAATGAAGATTCTCATTCTTGAAACCCCAGTAGATTGGCATACACCCAAACTCCTGATATCTCCGTCAGAATGAAGATTCTCATTCTTGACTCCCAGTAGATTGGCATACACCCAAACTCCTGATATCTCCGCCAGAATGAAGATTCCCATTCTTGACTCCCAGTAGATTGGCATACACCCAAACTCCTGATATCTCCATCAGAATGAAGATTCTCATTCTTGACTCCCAGTAGATTGGCATACACCTAAACTCCTGATATCTTCGTCAGAATGAAGATTCTCATTCTTGACTCCCAGTAGATTGGCATACACCCAAACTCCTGATATCCCCGTCAGAATGAAGATTCTCATTCTTGACTTCCAGTAGATTGGCATACAACCCAAGCTCCTGATATCTCCAACAGAATGAAGATTATCATTCTTAAAGTGGCATAGAACCCAAGCTCCTGATATCTCCAACAGAATGAAGATTCTCATTCTTAAAGTGGCATACAACCCAAACTCCTGAACTTTTTCCAAACAGGAATAAGCTTTTCCCCAGAGTCCCGAGCTTACTCCCCAGCATTGAGTCTGACAGAGTTTTTACTCCCCAACAGAATGAAGATTCTCATTCTTGATTCCCCAGTGAAGTTTCCAGAGCCTTCTTTACTCTCAGCATAAATTTTTCAGAATTTTTAATCCCCGACAGATCGAAGATTCTCATTCTTGACTTCCCAGCACGAAGTCCCCAAGGATTCAAATTCCCCTAGAAGATTGAAGATTCTCATTCTTAACTCCCCGCGGAAGCCATCAGAGTCTTCCTTTATCTCCAGCAGATCAAGGTTTTCCTTTGTCTGATCCCCAGTAGATCGCCAGAGTTTTCCCTATTCCCCAGCCGAGTAAGGATTCCCTTTGTGTAATCTCCATCCATAATCATCAAAGTTCTCTGGATTCTCCAAACAGATTTCTCAGGCAGTACATGGCATTATTTCTCCAAGCAGAATTTTTGTCATTACTCCAACTCCAAAGACTTGAAGGATCCCTATATCCCCAGGAAAGTCAGGAAGGATTTTCACATCCCTATGAAAGTTGTCAAAGTTCTTGTTAATCCCCACAAGTTTCCAAGGATTTTCCATCCCCAACAGTGGTCCAAGGATTTCTCATCCTCAGCAATCAAGGATTTTTAATCTCTAGCAGCGATCAAGGATTTATTTTCCCCGGCAGCAGTCAAGGATTTTATCATCTCCAACTATCAAGGATTTATTTTCCTCAGCAAGACAGCTAATCAGCTTACATGCGCATGCATTACATTCATATATCATAAACATTGATAAAGCATATTTTATTGCATCATGCATTTCATGCAATATAAATTTGTGTTTCAGCTAACATTTTACCCTTTTCAGGATAAGATTAAAAGCTATCTTTAACAAATATTCAAAGATTTCAGATACAGTTTAGATACACCCAAGACACGGAGGTCATTCTACTACTCATTCGGAATTTCAAGTCAAGATACAATACGGATACGCTCCAGACATGGTTGCCATTCTGTCACTCATTCAGACTTCAACAATCAGATACAGATTAGATACGCTCCAGACACGGAAGCCATTCTATTTCTTATTCAGATTCAACTATCAACTTCAAAGTTCAGATACACTCCAGACATGGATGTCATTCTGTCACTTATTCAAATATCAGTTATAGTTCAGATACACTCCAGATACGAAAGTAATTCTGCTACTCATATAGATCTTAACTTCAGATACAGTCCAGATACGCTCTAGACACGATTTCCATTCTGTCAATCATTCAAACATATCCCCAGCCCAGATTTGCTCCAGACACGGAAGTCATTATGCTACTCATACAGATCTCAACCTCGAGATACAGTCCAGATACGCACCAGACACGGTTGTCATTCTGTCACTCATTCAAATTTATTCCCCAGCCTAGAGATGCTCCAGACAAGGATGTCATCATATTGCTTATTCAGATTTCATATTCAGATACAATACAGATACACTTCAGACACGGCAGTCAATCTATTGTTCATTCAAGAATCAAATACAGTTACAGCTCGGATACGCTCCAGACACGGACGCCATTCCCTTGCTCATACAAATCCAATCTCCAGATACAACTCAGATGCGTTCCAGATACGGATACCATTCTGATGTTCATTCTTCTGATTTTCAACAAACATTCTTGGATGGCATCTTTAAGCCTATCTCCAACAAGATTCTGTCACCTCTCCAAATGGCATCTTTAAGCCCATTTCCTCAACCACATTTTGACGAGTGCAAATTTACGGGCACTCTAGTGTCCAATCATCTTTTACCTTCGAGTCACGAATGACAAAATTCGCCAATCTAACTCTTCAGGTTCAAGAAGATTGAACAGGGGCAGCTGTTGTACCCCAAAATTTGCCCTCTCATTTTATCAATATTTCCCCTCACAAGACTCTTTGGACTCCAGACAGGATTAGGGTTTGCTCTGCTCAAGACATCTCCTTGCACTGATGACCTGAAATTAGGGTTTGAGTTTGCACAAGGATTTTTGGACTTCCAATGCTCAAAGTGACTTTCATATTTCATTTTGGACTTATAATATTGCTCATACCAAGTTTCAAGCCTTAAATCAAATTTTTGCCCAGTCAATTGGCCAATTGACCTAGAAATCAACTGTATTGGGGAAAAAGTCAAATGTGGCCAATTTACAGTCAAACCTCATAATTTTTTATCCACATCAACATTATAGACTCATATGAACCATTTGATCAAGTTTGGACCACAACTCCTCAAGAAATTTGATCAGATCATCAAAAGGGCAAAATGGTCATTTTTAGGGTTTTTTATTGTAGACGGGCAATTTCTGATTTTTCACCTAGCCAATGGCAAATTGGGTTCAATCATAGTTTCAAGGACTCAATGGCATCACCTTGACCTAATCACAAGGTTCAAAAGATCTCAAATGCATTGGATTGACAGATGAATTTTCCAATTAACTGATCAAAAATCAACTGTACACTGAAAAGTCAACCTTTGACTTTTTGGTCAAAATCAAGTGCCAAGAGTCATTTTTCATCAAGATGTGTCAAAACATGAAACTTGTTGACCAAGAAACCTAAAGTTGGAAATTAGCGTTTAAAATGGAAAATTTTCATAACTTAGAAATTTTCTAAGTTATGAAAATTTCTTATTTTTTCCCAACTTTTTCACCATGATGCAATTGAATTCAAACAAAACTTCCAACATGAAAGTTGTAGTCCTCCACAAAATTTACAACTTTTATTCATAAAGTTTTCCCAAAAGATGCTTGGATCTCAAGTTATGATTTTGTGAACAAGGGTCCATGAAACTTTTATCTTACTGAAATTTTGCCCTAATTTAGGCAGGATTTTGACCTATCTTCATGGAAATTTTTCACATAGTTCCATTTGTAATCTCAAGATGAATTTCGAAGATGGATTGTAGATCATGTTACAAGATTTCCAAAATGTCCAAGAACTCTCCAAAATCATTCGTGGTTAGGTAGAATCGAAAGTTTGAAATTGGCAAAATATCACTTTCATCCAAGGCATTTTTCATGTTGCTACAAGTTGCAAATTTTGTCCAACCATGCATGTACTTGGTTTACAGGTCCTTAAACCCTTCCACACTCAAAAATTGAATGCAAACACAATGGATTAATGCTTTGTTCCAAGCTTTAGAAGATTACACATTGAATTAATCCATTTTTGGTAAAAAGGCAACAATGCCATTTACATAAAGCACAACTTTTGCATTTTTGTTTGTCTTGAGCATTGGACGTAATCTTTTGCAGCAAACCACATCCACAAAGATAGGGAAAATTATACCAACTATGTGCAGACCCTAAGCTAGATTGTACAAGCCTTTGCATTGTCAAAATCACCTTTTGCTTCAAAACTAAGTCATTGTGCCAAAAGTCCATATCTTTGCAATCATATAAAACCAAAGCTTGTGAACATTTGAACCAACTTTTACACATTGCCTAAGGTCAGAAACATGAGCTAGCAACCTCTCAAACACCCTTGAACATCAAAACACCAAGTTCTTGCAAAATAGGGCAGGTTCTGCAGTTTTACTTCCATCTTCACATTGACTCGTGCGTTTTACCCCAAACCTCTTCCAACACACTCCATACAACATACCTAAACTATCCCAACCATTCCCAAGTCACTGTAACTCCATTTACACACTTCACCATTTTCAAATTCTGAATTTGCAGGTTGAGTTCTACAAGCATATTCAAGCTATTTCAAAGCATGATAAGCATTGGGGAAGCTCAAAGGAACTTCAAGCAAGCTCACAAGTATCTCAGGCCTCACTCACAACCCCTACATTGCCATACTCGAGCTTGACTAAAACAGGAAAAGTTCAAACTTCTATCTCTCTATTTAGGAATCATTAGGCTTAGGTTTGTGAATAAAAAATGTAGTCCTCATTGCCCTTGAGTTGTACATATGCATAGAATTCATTTAAGTTAACTGAGCTGGGAGAATTTGAATGATCAACTTTCTGAAAAAACTAGGTTAGAAATTAGGGCCAGAGAAATTCTCTCTGGTCTTTGAGAGTTAGATTAAGTTTTTTACATGGTTAGAATCGTGTGATCAAGGGCTATAACTTTCATGTTGCAAGTTTTTGTTTTTGAGCACGTATGCAGGATTTCCAGGTTTGAACAAGGGAGCACGTTTTCTTGTGTTGGAGGACAGGGATGAAGAGGATATGGGCTGGGCCTGACTTGGCTTTGTTTTTGACACCCCCTAGCTTGATGTTCACACCCCCTTGGCCGATTTCATTATTTTTTCATATTTTTCTATTTCTTTTTCATTTCTGACTTTTATTTATTTTTTCAAATATAAAAAAATCACCAAAAATATTTTCTTAAATTTTCACATTTTATTTTATTATTTTTACTATTTTTTTAGCATAGAAATAGTTATTAAATAATATATACTTTTATATTCTTAAAATAAATTCATGAATAATACAAAAAAATATTTTTTATTTTTATTTTTTATTATTTATATACCTAAATAATATTTTCTCACATATTTTATTTTTTAACATTTGTATATATTATTTTCATTTCCTTTGTACATAAATAAAATGAATAAATAATATAATATACCTGTATTTTCTTAAAAAAACAAAAATTAGGGTTTATTACTCTTTCCAAAAATAATCTTTTTATTTTTCCTATTTTTAGGGTATTAAATAATTTATTTTTACATACATAAAAATAAATACAAAAACATTTTATGCATACTTATATTTAATTGTCCATTTAAATATTTGTCAATTTATTATTTGTACAATGAGTTCAATTTGGTTGTAATAGTTGACTTAGGGTTTTATTTTCTTGCAAATATCCCCCTATTCAAACTTGTATCCCCCTCCCCATAATAATGTTGTAATAGTCGTAGATTTACTTTTACGCACTTTATTGCTTTCAAATATGCCATGATAGAAAGATTAGGATTTGTATGCAAGACCAAAATCAAAACAAATAGCATGACTAATGCAAGACAAAAATACATGAAAAATGACAACGCAATGCACACAAGCACCCCTAGGGTTTCATCCACTTGTTGCCTTAAAAAAGGCCATGGTATGCATGATAGGTATCTTGGCAAAACAAAATCAAAACAAAAAGATCATAGTCCCTCGATGACGCTATCTTGGTTGCCTATACAAAAATCATCTAGACCCTCAAAAAACTTGCTAAGATACATAGCACAATTGCTATCATGGTCATACGATGACCCACGCCTGTCTTGTTTAACATCCAAACACAAGATTGTTTACCAAATGCAATGGTAAAACACCAATGTCAAAGGGTTAAAAATGTGTAGGAAAGACTTTTGAGTAGGTAGGTAGATGCTCCTAGTTACTTGATCAAACTTGCAAACATCCTTGCTATTTTCAAAAACACACAACACATTTCAAAAACATTTCCCAAAGCAAACTTTCAAACATTGAAACAATTTTCAAAAGAAAAACACCTTTGTATACATTCAAACAAGAATCATTACAAAGGTTTCCTAGACAAAGGCCTCTTTTCAAAATATTTTCAAAACCACACACAAAAGCATCATTTCAAACAATTGAAAAGCAAAAGCAAGTGATCTAAATCAAGTAACTAAGAGCCCATGGAAAGCCATGGATGAAAAGGGTGCTAGCACCTTCCCTTTTCATAATCTACCCCCCGAACTCAAGAAAATATCTCAAAGGTCTTTCCTGTGCTTTTTAACCTTTCCTTTGGATAAATAAAAAGTCGGTGGCGACTCTTGCTAAACCGAAA
The DNA here is from genome assembly GCA_948472305.1 of Vicia faba. Classification (NCBI taxonomy): domain Eukaryota; kingdom Viridiplantae; phylum Streptophyta; class Magnoliopsida; order Fabales; family Fabaceae; genus Vicia; species Vicia faba. The sequence goes on along the minus strand of OX451738.1, from coordinate 1,310,998,896 downwards.
CATTTGCGAACGAAAAATGAAAAACCTCAAGTCAGTTCTCCCACTGTATCACACCCACAACGGTCAACAATGATAACATTCTCTTTGGATCGAGAACACCAATGAATATCTGAATGTTTAAGCGTCATTAACCTTTGTGACCACCTCAAACCTTGCTCATTCTTTAAGACTGATTGGGGAAGATGAGAAATAAACCATCTTTCCAGGAGAGGAGTGCAACACATAATAACCCCTTTCTTCCTTATTGTACGAGTGTGAAAAGAGTGTAAGATATCCCCAAGCAATGTAGGCACCGGGTTGCGAGACATGAAGATTTTGACAGCGCTCACATCTATGAGTTGGTCAGGATTGGGGAACAAGACAATCCCATAGATGAGAAGAGCTACAATCTCCTCAAAAGCTTGTAAATCTAGGGAATTCTAACAGCTTTGGGCTTTCTCAAACAGAAACTTTGCCAAGAAGCCTTTGACACCACTTCTAGTTTCCCAATGAGTTGTGACATCAGATGAGTGCAAGTGCAGGGCTTAAGCAATCTCTTCTGGCTTTGGATCTCTTTCTGTACCGTTGAAAGGTAGTTTATTGAGAATAGGAATCCTAAAAAGTTGAGAGAATTCTTCCAAAGTGGGCACAAGTTGATAGTCAGGAAATGTGAAGCAATGGTGTAAAGGGTCAAAGAATTGGAAGAGAACCTTCATCATATCCTCCTCTGTGTTAGAGGTGACCAAGTTAAGTAGACGACCATGTCTCTTGGTGAATGGAGAGTTCTTAGGGATCCTTGAATCTAGCTCCTTGAGTTGTGGAGGAATTCTTACAAGGTTGATTTGGATAGTTTTCTGCGAAGTGAATCTGTATCCTACAAAACAAGAACAAAGATGAATCTCCAAAATCCTTGAAATGGTTAGTGGATACATATGATGTTCATGATGTTATGTACAAGCATGCATATACAAAAAAATCAAGCAAGCTCTTAGTTTAGGCTTACATGGGGTTTCATAGGTAAGTACCCTCTTGAAGTTTAGTTGGCTTAACCTATCCTAAAAATAGTAACCGGGTTCTAAGGAGCTCAATATCACTGGATTGTTTCCTTGGTCATTGTTTCAGCTCAAGCCTCTTTAATGGCGACCGAAATATCCCAAGAAACCAAACCTCAATGAGTGTAGTATCGAGTATCTACCAACTTCGGACTGCACCAAAGTCGGTCATCTCACTACATCCTAAAAGGCCAAGTTTGTCAAGTAAAAGGTTCTAGAAGTTCATTAGTGCTTCATGACATCATTCAGCGGCCTCGTATTCTCTTTGATTGACTCAAAGGCTATCGGTACCCACAAATCTGTCACACTAACATAGTTATTGCTTAGACCATGTCGGTATACCCCGCACAGTCTCCATAACGTATTGTTATTTACCTATAATGTTTCCCAAATCCGGGTGGAGAATTTATTCCCAAACAAAGAACCATAATTATAAAGCAAACAAGTCAAACAAGGAAAGCAAATAAATGTGATCTAAAACCCTAAGGTAACCCCACTTTTAGAATTTTCCCCAGCAGAGTCGCCAGTTCTGTGATACGGTGGGAGAACTGACTTGAGGTTTTGCGTTTTATCGCAAATGTTGCGGTTTAGAAAGAGTCGCCACCGACTTTTCTTTTATCCAAAAGCAAAGGTGAAAAATCACAAGAAATACCTTTGAGATGTTTTCTTGAGTTCGGGGGGTAGATTATGAAAAGGGAAGGTGCTAGCACCCTTTTCATCCATGGTTTTCCATGGGCTCTTAGTTACTTGCTTAGATCACTTGCTTTGGTTTGTTTGAAATGGTGTTTGATGTGGTTTTGAAAGTATTTTGTAAAAGAGGACATTCGTTTAGGAAATCTTTGCAATGATTCTCGTTCGTAAGAATGTATACAAAGATGTTTGTCTTTTGAAAATATTTTCAATGTTTGTAAGATGTTTTGAAATGTGTGTGTGTTTGTTTTTGAAAATGGTAAGGATTGTTTGAAATGGAGCAAGTAACTAGAAGCTATCTACCTACTCAAATGTCTTTCCTATGCATTTTCTATTCCTTTGACATTGTTGGCTTACCATTGATTTGGTAAGCAACCCTATCTTTGGATGTAAACGGGACGGGCGTGGGTCATCGTATAACCATGGTTAGCAATGTTTGTAAAGTATCTTAGCATTTTTGAGGGACCAGGATCATTTTGTAAGGCAACTTTTGAATAGCGTCATCGAGGGACTATGATCTTATATTTTTTTGTTTTTCCAAGATACTTCGCATGCGTAACATGGCCATTTTATTTTAGGCAACCAAGTGGGAGAAACCCTAAGGGTGCTTGTGTGCAAAGTATATCATTTTCATGCTTTTGATTTTGTCTTGTATTTAGGGTTTTCTATTTGTTTTGTTTCTTTCTTGTCATATAAACCCTAATTACTAAATCATGGCATATGAAAGCAATAAATTGCATAATGTAAATATACTAAGCTATTACAACAATTTATGGGAGGGGGGAATACAAGTTTGAATGGGGATTTGCACAAATATAAACCTAAATACATTATTACAACCAAATCGAATTTGTGCGAATTAAGATAAATATAATACAATGTTTAAAATGTAATGCAATGTACATGTAAAAAGTTTTTTTGTGTTTTATTTTCATGTAAAAGAATATTTAACCTAAACCTAAAAAATATGAGGAAAAGGTTTAATTTTTGAAAGGGGTTAAACCCTAATTTTTGTTTAAAAGAAAATAATGTTTCTATATGTATTATTTTTATGTATTTTTGTATGAAAATAATAAATAATATTATATAAATAAATATAAAAAATTAAATATATACAAGAACAAGTATTTATAAGTATGAAAATAAAAATAATTTGAAATAAATATGTTTAATTATTTTTTACAAGTTTATTAAGAAAATAAGTTATATCATATCAAAATAAACTATATTTTATGTGAGAAATATTTTTTAAAAAATAAAATAAAAGTGCAATATTATTAATTATATTTTTTAAGATTTTATATTATTTAAAGAAAATAATAAAAAAATAAAATATGAAAATAAAATAAATAAAAAAATAAAATATGAAATAAGTTGGCAAGGGGTAATATAGCAAGTTAGTGGTGAGAATGAGCAAAAACGCTGGCCCATGAAGCTAGGCCCAAACCTGCAAAAATGTTGTCAAAACTGAAAAAGGAAAAAATGTCAAAAAGCAAAAGTAACGCGCAGGTTCGAACCCAGGACATGGGTCTCACCAGCGCGCTGCTTTACCACTGGGGTGGCCATACATCCATTGTCTTTACTGAAACAAAAACAACATATTACAAAACGCGTCCTTGTCCTGTTTCATCTTCTTCCTCAAGCCTTGGCCGGATCCCCTGTAACTTCCTCATGCCTCCATAAAAATGAAAACTTATAACATGAAAAATGTAGAGTTTGAACTCACGATTCCAACCATGTAAGCTATGTAATCTAACTATCAAATATTAAAGAGAATTTAAACGGCCCTAAATCTTGAACTAATATTTCTAGAAATTTCAAGTTTCAAATTATCTTAGCACAAGTAAAATTAATGCAAGATAATGATATGTACAGCTTCATTATAATGAGAACTACATTTTTCATTCACATATCGTGGCTTGAGGTTGCCTGTACAAGGAGATAGAGTTTGAAAAATTACCTCTTTCAGCTGGAATCGTGTATGGAAATGCAGGGACTTTGATGGAGTCCTGATGATTGCTTGAGCTTCCTTTAGCTTCCCTGAATCTATTCCAACCCCTACCTTGCTCTGAAAGTGGCTAGAACTCCTTGACCAAGTCCAACTGCAAGCTTCAAAGTTAACAATGGCAAATGGTGAAACAGAGGTTACAGAATAGGGATGATGGTTTGGATGAGTTTGATATCAAATATGTAATATGTTTGAATGGTCTAAACACAAAACGCACGAGCCAAATGGATGTTGGATGTGTATATGCAGAAAATATATGTTTGGGCAATTTTTTGGTGTTTTTCTTGCTCTAAGTGTTCCAGGCCTTTGCTTAGTGTTCTATGTGTTGTTTATCCTTTGCATATTAGTATAGAAATGGTTTTAAGTCAGCTCTCTATCAGCTGTGCAAGCCCTAGCCTTTTTGCAACTTTTCTTGTACTTGAAGCAAAGTGACAAGACAAAACTCACATGCTTGTACCAGCTTGATTAGGGTTGGTATTTCTTCCCTACAAGTTTCCTTTGGTCTGTGGTACTTGCTTGTATCAAGGGGACAGGTCCAATGCTCAAGATCACAAAGTTTGCAAAAGTTGCTCTTTATGAAAATGGCAATGGAGCCTTTTGGCCAAAAATGGAATTACAAGTTGTGTAAAAGTTCAAAAGCATGGATAGAGGCTTTGTCAATTGAGTAAGTATTTAATTAAGGAGTGTGTAGCAAGTTTAGGACCTTTAAAGCATGAAATAGCCAGCATAGGATTGGTTTGCAACTTGGTTCTTCATGAAAATGGCTTAAACAAAAAGTGAGAAAATGCCAATTTCCTCTCTTCGATTATCCCTACTCAAAAATGATCTTGGATAGTTCTCGGACATTTTGGAAAGCTTGCAATATGCTCTATAATCCATATTTAAAATGCATCTTGAGATACCTCTTGGAACTAGGTGAAACCTTGCCATGAATTTGGGTCCAAAACCTGCCTAAATTAGGGCAAAATTTCACTAAGTTAAGAAGTTCATGACCATGTATTCACAAATTTATAACTTGAGATCCAAGCATCTTTAGGGAAAAGTATGTGAAGCAAAGTTGTATATTTCAAGGAGATCTACAACTTTCATGTTTGTAAGTTTCATTGAATCATTAGGCATCATGGTGTAAAAGTGGTGTAAAGTTGAGAAAAAATAAGAAAATATTGTATACTTAGAAAAATTCTAAGTTATGAAAATTTTCAAATTCAAAACCCTAATTTTCATATTTGGTTTTCTTGATGAACAAGTTTCACATTTTGACATATCTTGATGAATTATGACCCTTGACACTTGATTTTGACGAAAAAGTCAAAGTTTGACTTAAAAGTCAAAGTTTGACTTTTCAGTGTACAGTTGACTTTTGATCAGTTGACTGCAAATTTCATTTGTCAATCCAATGTACTTGAGATGTTTTGAACCATGTAATTGAGTCAAGATAATGCCATTTAATCCTTGAAATCATGCTTGAGCTCAATTGGTCATTGGCTAGGTTAAAAATCAGAAATTGCCCTTTCTCAGTAAGAACCCTAATTTTGACCATTTTGACCTTTTGATGATTTGATCCAATTTCTTGAGGAATTGTAATCCGAACTTGATAAAATGGTATATATGAGTCTAAAATGTTGATGTGGATCAAAAATTATGAAGTTTGACTGTAAATTGGTCATGGTTGACTTTTTCCCCTATACAGCTGATTTTTAGGTCAACTGTCCAATTGACTGATAAAAAATGTGGTTCAAGGCTTGAAACTTATCATGAGCAGTCTTAGGGGTCCAAAATGATGTATGAAAGTCACATGAAGCATTGATGGTCCAAAAATCCTTGTGCAAACTCAAACCCTAATTTTAGGTTATCTGTGCAAGATAAGATGTCTTGAGCTGACCAAACCCTAATCTTGTCTTGAGTCAAAGAAGTCTTGTGAGAAAAGTCTTGATAAATGAGAGGGCAAATTTTGGGGTACAACAGTGAGTAAATTCTTGATAAGTGAGAGGTAAAATTTTGGGGTACAACAGCTGCCCTTGTTCAATCTTCTTAAGCCTAAAGAGTTAGATTGGCATATTTTGTCATTCGTGACTCGAAGGTGGAAGATGTTTGAACACTAGAGTGCCCAGAAATTTGCACTCGGTGATGTGATGATAGAGGAAATGGGCTTAAAGATGCCATTTGGAGAAGTGTTAGAAAGTTGTTGGAGATGGGCTTGTAGATGCCTGTTGTACCCCAAAATTTGCCCTCTCATTTTATCAAATATTTCCCCTCACAAGACTCTTTGGACTCCATACCAGATTAGGGTTTGCTCAGCTCAAGACATCTCCTTGCACTATTGACCTGAAATTAGGGTTTGAGTTTGCACAAGGATTTTTGGACTCTCAATGCTTAATGTGACTTTCATAATTCATGTTGGACTTATAAGATTTCCCACACCAAGTTTCAAGCCTTGAATCAAATTTTTGCCCAGTCAATTGGACAGTTCACCTAGAAATCAGTTGTATTGGGGAAAAAGTCAACTGTGGCCAATTTAAAGTCAAACCTCATAATTTTTGATCCACAACAACATTATATACTCATATGAACCATTTGATCAAGTTTGTACCATAACTCCTCAAGAAATTTGATCAGATATTCAAAAGGGCAAAATGGTCATTTTTAGGGTTTTGACTGTATAAGGGAAATTTCTGATTTTTAACCTAGCCAATGGAAAATTGGGTTCAAGCATGGTTTCAAGGACTCAATGGAATCATCTTTACCTAATCACAAGGTTCAAGAGATCTTAAAAGCATTGGATTGACAGATGAATTTTCCAATCAACTGATCAAAAATCAACTGTACACTAAAAAGTCAAACTTTGACTTTTTGGTCAAAATCAAGTGCCAAGGGTCATTTTTCATCAAGATGTGTCAAAACATGAAACTTGTTCATCAAGAAACCTAATTTTGCAAATTAGGGTTTAAGATTTAAAATTTTCATAACTTAGAATTTTTCTAAGTTATGAAATTTTCTTATTTTTTCCCAACTTTGCCAACCATTTTCACCATGATGCAATTGGATTCAAACAAAACTTCCAACATGAAATTTGTAGTCCTCCACAAAATCTACAACTTTGATTAACAAAGTTTGCCCAAAAGATGCTTGGATCTCAAGTTATGATTGTGTGAATAAGGGTCCAAAAACTTTCTAACTTAGTGAAATTTTGCCCTAGTTTAGGCAGGATTTTGACCTATCTTCATGGCAATTTTTCACCTAGTTCCCATTGGAATCTCAAAATACATTTAAAATATGGATTGTAGATAATATTACAAGCTTTCCAAAATGTCCAAGAACTCTCCAAAATCATTTGTGGTTAGGGAGAATCGAAGGTTTGAATTTGGCAAAATGTCACTTTGATCCATGGCATTTTCATGTTGCTACAAGTTGCAATTTCTGTCCAGCTTTGCTTGTACTTTCTTACAGGTACTTAAACCCTTCCACACTCAAAAATTGAATGCAAATACAATGGATTAAGGCATTGTTCTGATCAATGGAAGATTACACATTGAATTAATCTAAAAATGGCAAAAAGTTAACAATGCCATTTTGATAAAGCATGCTTTATGTCAATTTGTTTCTCTTGAGCATTGCACCCATTCTTTTGCAGCAAAAAAAGTCCATAAACTTATGCAAAGGTACAATAACTTTGTGCATGCTTTAAGCTAGCCTATACAGGCCTGGCCTTGGTCACTTCACACATTTCTTCAAAACCAAGTCAACTTGCAAAAAGGACAGAACTTTGCAATCTGATAAAACCAAGTGTTGTGAACATTTGAAACAAGTTTTGCATATTGCCTAAAGTCAGAAGCACGAGCTAACCACTTCTCAAGCCTTCTAAAACACCAAAACCCCATTTTCTTGCAAAACAGGGCAGCTTCTGCAGTTTCACCTCCATCTCACAAACCACTCGTGTGTTTTGTCCCAAACCTCTTCCAACACATTCTAAACAACACACCTAAGCTATCCCAACCATTGGCCAGCAACTGTAACCTTGTTTTCAAGCTTCACCATTTTTGAATTCTGACTGTGCAGGTTGACTTCTACAAGCTTATTCAAGCAAGTTCAAAGCTAGCTAGGCTTTGGGAAAGCTCAAAGGAACTTCAAGCAAGCTCACCAGCATCTCAGGCCTCACTGAAAAACCCTGCATTTCCATACTCGAGCTCAACTGAAACAGGTAAAGTTCAAACTTCTATCTCTCTATTTAGGAAACATTAGGCTTAGGTTTGTGAATAAAAAATGCAGTACTCATTGCCCTTAAGCTGTACATATGCATAGATTTCATTTAAGTTAACTGTGTTGGGAGAATTTCAATGATGAACTTTCTGAAAAAACTAGGTTAGAAATTAGGGCCAGAGAAATTCTCTCTGGTCTTTGAGAGTTAGATTAAGTTTTTTATATGGTTAGAATCGTATGATCATGCTCTATAACTTTCGTGTTGCAAGTTTTTGTTTTTAAGCACAAATGCAGGAGATACGAATTTTGAACTATGGCGCGCGTTATTTGGTTCAAAGGTTGAAGATGAAGGCCATCTGGGTTGGGCCTGTTTGTTCCATGCTTTTGACACCCCCTGACTTGTTGTTTACACCCCCCTGGCCCATTTGCTTATTTTCCATATTTTTTCATTTCTTTTTTAGTTTCTGACTTTATTTTATTTTTCTAAACATTAAAAAATATCAAAAATATTTTTCTTAAATTTTCACATTTTATTTTATTATTTTTATTATTTTTTGGACATAAAAATAATTACTTTAATAGTATACTTTTATTTTCTTTAATAAAAAAACTTATAATTAATACAAAAAATATTATATTTTTATATTTTATTATTTATACACTTAAATAATATTTTCTCACATATTTTTATTTTTTAACATTTTTATACATTTTTATTTATTTTATTGTACATAAATAAATAATTATAATATATATATTTTCTTAAAACAAATTAGGGTTTCCACCCTTAATAAAAATTATCATTTTTATTTTCTTATTTTTAATACGTTAAATATTTTATTTTTACATACATAAAATAAAATACAAAAAGAATCACTTTTGCATATTCATATCTATTTGCATATTTAAATTTTGTCTATTTATTTATTTGCAAAGAATTCAATATGGTTGTAATAATTTTAGGGATTTTATTTTATGCAAAATATCCTCTATTCAAACTTGTACCCCTCTCCCATAATCATGTTGTAATAGTTGTAGATTTATTTTTACGCACTTTATTGCTTTCAAATATGCATGATAGAGATTAGGGTTTGTATGCAAAAATCCAAAAAATCAAACAAATAGCTTGACTAATACAAGACAAAAATGCATGAAAATTGACAACACAATGCACACTAGCACCCATAGGGTTTCATCCACTTGTTGCCTTTAAAATGGTCATGGTATGCATGCTAGGTGTCTTGGCAAAACAAAATCAAAACAAAAAGATCATAGTCCCTCGATGATGCTATCTTGGTTGCCTATACAAAAAATGATCTAGTCCCTCAAAAAATTTGCTAAAGATACTTGGCACTATTGCTATCATGGTCATACGATGACCCGCGCCTGACCCGTTTAACATCCAAACACAAGGTGGTTTACCAAATGCAATGGTAAAACAACAATGTCAAAAGGGTTAAAAATGTGTAGGAAATACTTTTGAGTAGGTAGGTAGATGCTCCTAGTTACTTGATCAAACTTGCAAACATCCTTGCTATTTTCATACACGCATCACAACACAATTTCAAAACATTTCTCAAAACAAACTTTCAAACATTGAAACATTTTTCAAAAGACAAACACCTTTGTATATATTCAAACAAGAATTATTACAAAGGTTGCCTAGACAAAGGCCTCTTTTCAAAATATTTCCAAAACCACACACAAAAGCACAATTTCAAACAATTGAAAAGCAAAAGCAAGTGATCTAAAACAAGTAACTAAGAGCCCATGGAAAACCATGGATGAAAAGGGTGCTAACACCTTCCCTTTTCATAATCTACGCCCCGAACCCAAGAAAACATCTCAAAGGTCTTTCCTGTGCTTTTTGACCTTTCCTTTGGATAAATAAAAAGTCGGTGGCGACTCTTGCTAAACCGAAACATTTGCAAACACAAACGCAAAACCTCAAGTCAGTTCTCCCACCGCATCACAATGCCATCCAAGAGAGATTGTTAAATTGTAATTTGTAAGCTGAAAGAATGAGTATCAGAATGGCGTCTGTGTCTGGAGCGTATCTGAACTGTATCTGAAACTTGAATTTGAATGAGTATCTAAATGGCATCCGTGTATGGAGCATATCTGAACTGTATCTAAAAACTGAATCTGAATGAGTATTAGGATGGAATCTGTGTCTGGAGCGTATCTGAACTGTATCTGAAAACTGAATCTGAATGAGTATCAGGATGGCATTCGTGTTTGGAGCGTATCTGAACTATATCTGAAAACTGAATCTGAATGAGTATCAGGATGGAATCCGTGTCTGGAGCGTATCTGAACTGTATCTGAAAACTGAATTTGAATGAGTATCAGGATGGAATCCGTGTCTGGAGCGTATCTGAACTGTATCTGAAAACTGAATCTGAATGAGTATCAGAATGGCATCCGTGTCTGGAGCGTATCTGAACTGTATCTGGAAGTTGGTTCTGAATGAGTATCAGAATGGCATCCGTATCTGGAGCATATCTGAACTGTATTTGGAAGCTGAGTCTGAATGAGTATCAGAATGGCATCCGTGTCTGGAGCGTATCTGAACTGTATCTTACATTTTGAACATTGTTAATGGTAGTTGTTGATAAAATGTTAGCTAATATGCAATGCTTATGTTGTATGAAATGCATAGTATAATGCATTCGTGTTATCAATGTTTATGATATATGGATGCGATGTATGCGTATGTGAGCTAGTTTGTTGCACTGTTGTTGGATTGGGAAAAATAAATCCCTGACTGCTGCTGGGGATATGTAAGTCTTCATGTCTTGAAGTCGAAGTGTTGATGAATTTTCGTTTAGAGAAATAAACTCTGTTGTAAGGGAAATGTCAGGTACTGCTTAAAAAATCTGTTTGGGGAATCTGGAGAAATTGGATGATTTCTACCGGGGATTGATAATTGGAAGTTTTGTTCCGCTGGGGATTAAACTGTACACTGTGAGGAATTTTTTTTATGGAAAATAGCTTGGAGAGATTTTCCTATCCCTTAAAGCCATCAGTAATTGTCTTTTATTTTATTTATTTGTAAACAGTAATTATGTTCAAATGCATATGTTCAACAATGAATCATTGGACGTTTTTGTAAACAAAACACAAGAGTAAAGAAAAACAGATAGTTTTGCACTTTCAAAGGAATATCTTTGTATTGACTTTGAGTAAGTATTTTTGTACAGTGAGACAAACATTCTAGTAGGAGAATGCTGTTGTAAAAAATGAAAATTTTAATACAAAGAAAAGATAGATATGTGTAATCATCCCATGGGGTTCCCATTCTGCTATAGCCTTTGTATCTCTGAGCATCTTGTCTATTTGTTGCCTTGTCCGAAGATGGTTGAATTGGTCAAAAATGTCGAGTTTTCAAGTTGTCCGTAAGGTGATCCAACGGGACATAGTCATACTTCCCTAACTTTTTCCTGGACCGCCCTTTCGGGTTTTCAGTCCACTGGGATACCCTTTTTTTCCCAAGTCGCCCTTTCGGGTTTTCAACTTGCCGGGTGTACAGATTTTTTTTGTTTTATCCCTAATTTTTGCTCGAACCTTTTTGGTTCGCCGGGATGTCGTTGTTTTGCCTAGGTATGTCAACCTAGCGAGTCTCTTATGCGTAGTATCTTTTGACTATGTCCGTGTTCGCAGGGTGCGGCAGGTCGTCGCCTTTCATGGTGGTCAAGATCATTTCCCCACCAGAGAATATGTTTTTTATCACAAATGATCCTTCATAGGTAGGAGTCCATTTTCCCCTGGGATCACCTTGTGGCAGTATGATGCGTTTAATCACTAGATCCCCAACTTGATACACTTGGCGTCTGACTTTCTTGTTGAAAGCCTTGATCATCCGTTTTTGATTCATTTGACCATGGCAAATAGCAGTAAGTCTCTTCTCATCAATCAAGTTCAGTTGATCAAGTCGAGTCTGGATCTAATTGTCTTCGTTCAGCCCTGCATCCTTCATAATCCTCAGAGAGGGGATCTGGACCTCGATAGGCAAGACAACCTCTATGTCGTAAATCAAAGGATAGGGTGTTGCCCCGGTTGATGTGCGAGCTGTGGTATAATACCCGTGGAGAGCGAATGGTAGCATCTCATGCCAATCTTTGTATGTGACTGTCATTTTCTGTATGATCTTTTTAATGTTCTTATTTGCAGCTTCGACAGCACCATTCATCTTCGGACGGTAAGGAGAAGAATTGTGATGTTGAATCTTGAACTACTCGCACAAGGTGGTGATCATAGTGTTTTTGAGATTTATACCATTATCAGTGATGATCCTTTCCGGGATACTGTACCGGAAAATAAGATTTTGCTTGATGAAACGGGCAATAACATTCTTGGTAATGGAGGCGAAGGAGGCTGCTTCAACCCACTTTGTAAAATATTCAATGGCCACTAGGATGAAGCGGTGTTCGTTGGATGTTGTTAGCTTGATTTCCCTAATCATGTCAATTCCCCACATAGCAAAGGGCCAAGGAGCCGTTAAGACATTCAGAGGAACCGGAGGTACGTGCACCTTATCAACATAAATCTGACACTTATGGCAGGTTCGAGAGTGTTGATAACAATTTGCTTCCATGGTAGACCAGTAATAGCCTGTTCGTAGAATTTTCTTTGCCATCGTATGCCCACTGGAATGGGTTCCAAAAGTGCCTTCATGCAATTCATCCATGATCCTTTCAGCTTCAACTTTATCTACGCACCGAAGTAACACAGAGTCATGATTGCAATTGTATAGGATGTGGTTACTAAGGAAGAACTTAGCGGAGAATCTCCTTAAGAACTTCTTGTCATTAACTGAAGCTCCTTCCAGATATTCTTAGGCCTCAAGATACCTCTTGACTTCGTGAAACCAGGGCTGGTCCCCTACTTCTTCAGTATTAATCTTGTGACAGTGTGCTGGTCCATCCATTCGCTCGATGGTGATTTGGGGAGCCTCGTTATCCCATTTAAGTTTAAACATGGATGACATTGTGGCTAGTGCGTCTGCTAGCTGATTTTCTTCTCGCGGGAAATGCTCGAAGGTAATCTTCTCAAAATGTGGTAGCATTGTCAAAACAGGTTCTTTGTAAGGGATAAGGTTAGGTTGTTTGGTGTCCCATTCCCCTTTGATCTGACTGATGACCAAAGCTGAATCTCCGAACACACTCAAAGATCTGATCCCTAAGTCTATGGTCGCTCTGAGACCAAAGATGCACGCTTCGTATTCCGCCATGTTGTTTGTACAATTGAAGCAGAGCCTGGCAGTAAAGGGAGTATGACACCCTTCCGGAGATATGAGTACAATACAGATACCATTGCCAAGTGCATTGAATTCCCCATCAAAGAACAGGGTCCATCGAGATCCTTGTTCAGGTCCTTCATGTGGCTTGAATTCTTTACAGTTGTCTAACGTCATGATGTCTTCATCCAGAAATTCAAACTTCATGGATTGGTAGTCTTCCACGGCTTGGTGAGCAAGGTGATCAGCTAATACACTGCCCTTTATTTCCTTCTGGGTGGTATATTGTATGTCATACTCTGTTAGGATCATCTGCCATCTCGCTATTCTCCCGGAGAGAGCATGTTTCTCGAAGATGTATTTTATCGGATCCATTTTAGAAATCAACAAAGTAGTATGAGTCAGCATATACTGTCTTAGCTGGCGAGCAGCCCATTCCAGAGCGCAGCAAGTTTTCTCAAGCAGTGAATATCTGGTTTCACAGTCGGTAAACTTTTTGCTCATGTAGTAAATAGCATGCTCTTTTCGGCCAGACTCGTCATGCTTCCCCAATACACACCCCATTAAGTTTTCTAAAACAGTCAGGTACATGATCAATGGTCTTCCCTCGACTGGTGGCATTAAGATAGGAGGCTCTTGTAAGTATTCTTTTATTTTTTCAAAAGCAACTTGGCAGTCGTCATTCCATTTGACTACTTGATCTTTCTTCAACAATTTGAAGATTGGCTCACAAGTAGCTGTCAGGTGAGAGATGAATCTGGCAATGTAGTTCAAACGCCCCAAAAATCCTCTGACTTCCTTCTCAGTACGAGGAGCAGGCATCTCTTGTATCGCTTTAACTTTGGCAGGATCGACCTTGATATCTTTGTTGCTAACGATAAAGCCTAGGAGTTTACCAGACCTTACTCCAAATGTCCACTTGTTTGGATTCAACCTCAGCTTGTACTTCTTCAGTCTCTCAAACAGCTTTTGTAAGTGATGCCCTTCTTCTGTTTGAGATCTGGCTATCATATCGTCCACGTAGACCTCTATTTCGTGATGTATCATGTCATGAAATAAATCTACCATGGCACGCTGATAGGTTACCCCATCATTCTTTAGTCCGAATGGCATCACCTTATAGCAGAAAGTACCCCACTGCGTGACAAACATTGTTTTCTCCATGTCCTCAGGCGCCATTTTAATTTGGTTGTAACCTGAGAATATGTCCATGAAGTAAAACACTTTGTGTTATGCCGTATTGTCAACTAGGATGTCAATGTGGGGAAGTGGGAAATCATCCTTAAGGCTTGCCCTATTCAAATCTCTGTAGTCCACGCACATTCGTACCTTGCCGTCTTTCTTGGGTACGGGAACAACATTCGTAACCCATTGCGGATAGGATGTGACGGCCAAGAATCTAGCGTTAAATTGTTTCATGACTTCTTCTTTAATCTTCTCTGACATATCTGGTCGCATTCGACGGACCTTTTATTTTACTGGTGGGCAATCCTCTTTTGTAGGCAGACGATGTACCACAATATCTGCATCAAGTCCCGGCATGTCTTCATATGACCAAGCAAAGACTTCAACATACTCGTATAGCAACTGAATCAGACTCTCCTTGACACTTGGTTCCAGATTGGCACCCACCTTGACTTATTTTTTGTCTTCTTCGGTACCCAGGTTGATTGTGTTCACAGGTTCCTCGTGAGGCTGAATGGTTCTCTCTTTTTGCAATAGTAATCTAGAAAGTTCCCCTGGTACTTCACAATCTTCCTCACCTTCGTCTTTGGCTTGGTAGATTAGATTTTCAGAGTCACAGAAAGACATAGCAGAACCGTTACCCATGGGATCCCGAATGGATGTAGACCTGCATTGTGAGTGTGAGTGTGTGTAAGGGTATAGCTATCTTTGAAAGAAATGAAAATGTAAAAAGCAAAAACAATGAGCACAAAGTTTGTATGCAAAACGTCCATGATTCGTTGATGTCATATGAAAATGAGATAATAACCCTTACAAATGGACCATTGTGTCTCGGGTAAGACACAAGGTTTTAAGAGTTTGAATTGTTTTAATATTACAGATCCAACAAAATGTAAAGACAAATTACTGTGGGATAAAAGTGATCGGGATAAAATCTCTAGATTCCCAATTGCTGAGCCCTCTACTGACAGTTGGGAAGATCCAATCCTCCAGGTTGCAACCATCTTCATCATCCTCTACCGCGTTGACTTCACGGTTGCTGATCTTCAGGGGTGGTCCTCTAGCACGAGCGCGGCGTACAGCCTTCTGAGCACTTGAAGAGAAACCCAAACCGAACTTATCTGACGTGTATGGGATATCCGGGAGTTTTCCCCAGATAGTGCACCCACCTTCTTCTATTACTGCCTTTGCATCCTTCAAAGATGACATCCTGAGTGGAGGCCTTGTGATCTTGGGAATAACTTTGGTTACTGCCACATCTTGCAGGACTTCTTCAAAGTGTTGGAATGGAGTTTCAATAAATTCACCATCTAATTCCATATATCTGAAGGAATTGAGATGGTTGATCATATACTCTTCTTCTCCATGAACGGTGATAATATTCCCTTGAATTGGATACTTCAGCATTTGGTGCAACGTAGAAGTGACAGCGCCAGCATTGTGAATCCATGGTCGGCCTAGCAAGCAGGAATATGAGGGACGGATATCCATTACATAAAAAGTTGAATCAAATGTTTGGGTTCCAACCTTTATGGGGATATCCACTTCCCCGTGTACCATCCTTTTCGAGTCGTCAAAAGCACTTACTACTATATTACTTGGCTTCAATGTCAATCCCTCACAGTCAATCCTATCAAGAGCTTTTTTAGGCAATACATTCAGAGATGAGCCAGTGTCCACCAAAATATGAGCCAAGGTTATGCCCCTACATTCAACTGAGACATGCAATGCCTCATTATGCTTCCTTCCTCTTGGCGTTAAATCAACATCTGAAAAACCTATACCATTATCTGCAGTTAAGCTAGCTACGTAGTCTTGGAACTGATCGGCAGATGTCTCTTGGGGTACATGGGCAGTTTTCAGGAATTTTACCAAGGCTTTTGCATGCGCCTCGGAACATAGTAGTAAAGATAGCATGGAAATTTTAGATGGAGTTTGCCCCAGTTGCTCAACTACATCGTATTCGCTTCTTTTTATGATTTTTAGAATTTCCTCCATCTCTTTCCGAGAGGTCTCAGGGATAGCCAATGATTGTGTCTTCGTCTTGACAGACTCAACCAGAACACATTTTCCTCGAGTCTCGATTAACTCGGCAGCAGGAGCGTCAGTAGGATTGATAACAGGGATTGTAACAGCTTTGTCAGTTAGAGTATTAGTGGAGACGATTGTAGGACTAGGAGTAGCCTTCGGGGGAGTAACAACATGAATGATTACAGGTCTAGAAACTGCTTTTGGGGGAGCAATTTTTGGAGAGAATATCCTTCCGTTTCGGGTAATCTTGCTAGTTCCTGCAATATTACTGATGTCAGAGTTGACTTTCTCGGAACTCGAATCTTCGGCGGCTGGCCAATCCTGCTTGATACCGTGGTAGTAGACATCCCCTCCATAATTCAATGGTATGGTTTTGCCTGACGAATATGGGACTGGTCCAGGCATTGTAATTATCAAAGGAGTTGCTTTTGGAACTGATGTAATTCTAACGGGTCTTTTGATGGAGACCCTGGAAGAATTATCGGAAATGGTAACAATGGAAACATCATTATAAGAAACAGGTGGAACAAAAGTCTTTTCGAACAAAATATCCTTGTTATCTATTAGGCATTGAACGCCTGCTTTCAACAAAGGACAACTGGTTGGTGAGGACAAACAGAAATGACAGCTTTCATCACAGCCCGAGAAAACATTGGCATTCAATAAGTTCTTTTTGATAGTCAGGAGTGGGGTTATAAGTTCATCAACTGAAGTAACAAACATATCTTCCTCAATAGCATGGGCATTATGGCCATGTTTGGGCATAGGGGCAGAAATGACATTGGGCTTTTCTGGCGCATCGAATTCAATTTCTTTGGCTTCAAGGAGGTCTTGTACTTTGTTCTTCAGAGCCCAACAGTTGTTAGTGTCATGGCCGGGACTCTCAGAGTGGTATGCACAGTGGGCATTAGGATGATAGTGAGGAGATGTTGTATTAGGGTTCTTTGGAGCTTCTTTCAAGGTTACTAGTTTATATCTTAACAAATGTGGCAATACCTGAGATAGGGTCATATTAATTCTGGTGAATTGTCTGACTGGTATTTCCATTCTTGGCTGGTTATTTCTTTACTGATCAGGCACAGGTTTAGGAATCATAACAGCCCCCACCATTGGACAGAGTTCGGCCCTATCTTGATTTCTCTGAGGATAAACAACCACCACTTCTTTATTTCCGATGAATGGCTTCCTTACAGCAGAAGAGGATGCATCTTTTTAAATCTTTCCATTCTTTATCCTGGCTTCTACTCTTTCTCCGGTCAATATCAATTCAGTAAAACCCGTCGATGAACTCCCAATTAAGTGATTGAAAAAGGGACCAGACAAGGTGCCCAAAAACATGTCTACCAACTCTTTTTCAGATAGAGGAGGTTGAACTCTTCTGGCCAAATCTCTCCATTTTTGCGCATAGTCCTTGAGCCTTCACTTGAAACCATGGCCATACTATGGAGTTGAGTACGGGTAGGCGCGAGATCAGCATTGTATTGGTATTGTTTGTAAAAGGCTGCAGCAAGATCTTCCCAATTGTGAACATTAGCTCTTTCTAGCTGATAAAACCAGTCAAGTTGAGTTCCAGACAGACTGTCTTGGAAGAAGTGTACCCATAAATCTTTGTCAGTGGTATATGGTTGGATTTTCCTCACATAGGACCGGAGATGCATTTTAGGGCATGAGACTCCATCATATTTTGCGAACACAGGTGCTTTGAATTTGGGAGGAATGACAATCCCTGACACTAACCCCAGTTCCTCAAAGTCCAAGCCAGACACTTTTTGGATTTCTGTTGCATTCAACCATTCTTCTAGATGTTTATACTTGTCGTCGGCTGGAGGGTATTGTTCTTCAAAATAATCTTCTTCTTCCTCTTCCTCTTTTGAATCAGACTGAATAATTGTTTCCTTCCCTTTCCCATCTTGATTGTCTTTCTCACTAGATGTCGTAGAAAAGTCTAAGGCCCTTCTTGTATGCCCTTGGAATCTTCTTCCCATGTTCAAAATTCCGGTTATTTTCTTTGTCTTCTTTTTCTTCTCCTCAACCAGCAAGGTCTTCAACTCTTCTTGTCCTTTGGCCAGAGTTAAGAACAATTGTTGAAATTATGCATTCTGAGCTTGGAGGTCCTTCACCGTTTGCTCGAGATCCATCTTACTCAAATAAACAGTAGAGATATGAGGAGACTTGTTGCAAGAAACATGCTTATGTTATGATGAATGATAAATGTGTATGCAATGATTTCAAGGATTTTAAAATTCAAATTTGTTTTAGACAAAAAGGAAACACACGTTATATTAATAGATTAAAGCTCGAGTACATCAATGCCTTATTTAACAAAACAAATACAAGAAACTATAAGATATAAAGGTAGTACGCATCCTCTTTGGTGCAATGTAGGCATTCAAAGTCTGCTCCTCACGAAGTAGCCTAGTGAGTTCCAAAACCTTCTTCTCGCTTGCGTAGAATTGGGCTTCAAAAGTATCTCGCTCTCCCTTGAGTTGTATCCAATCTCTTTGTAGGTCTTCAAGAGAGGTGGGCATGTTAGGATGTAGGATAGTGTATGGAACGTCTCCTTCCATGACAGGCTCAATGATTACCAGGAGAATGGAGGGATAAGGCATCATAAGACTCTGAGCACGAGTTCGTACCCATTTGAGGTAAGGCTCAAGAGGGATGGAATTTTTATGCCCCAAAGTCTTGCTATCTACCTTGTTCAACATCCTCCAAGCTCAGATAAATCTCTGGCGAAGACCTTGATTGTCGTTGTCATAGTCAAATACCAAACCTTAAATCAGCATCTCGTGCGGGCTATCCCTTCGGGTGTAACCAAATCGTCTTAAGGCTAAGCAGGGATTGTAGGTGATACCTCCCCTAATGCCAAGTAAAGGGACATTAGGAAATTCTCCTTAACGGTCGATGAAAGTAACATTCTCTACGAATCGGGAGCACCAATGAATGTCTGAATGTTTGAGCGTCATCAACCTTTGTGACCACCTTGAACCTTGCTCATTATCTAATACAAATTGGAGAAGATGTGAAATAAACCATCTTGCCAAAAGAGGAGTGCAACACATAAGGACACCTCTTTTCCTCATTGTGCGAGTGTGAAAAGAGTGTAGGATATCTCCTAGCAATGTAGGCACCGGGTTGCGGGATATGAAGATTTTGACGGTGTTCACATCTATGAGTTAGTCAGGATTTGGAAACAAAACCATCTCATAGATGAGGAGAGCCACAATTTCCTCAAAGGCTTGCACATCCAAGGAATTCCAACAGTTTTAGGCTTTCTCAAACAAGAACTTTGCTAGGAAACCTTTAACACCACTCCTTGTTTCCCAATGAGTTGTGACATCAGATGAGTGCAAGTGTAGAGCTTGAGCAATCTCTTCTAGATTTGGGTCTCTTTCCGTACCGTTGAAAGGTAGTTGGTTGAGAATGGGAATCCTTAAGAGTCGGGAGAATTCTTCTAAAGTAGGCACAAGTTGATAGTCAGGGAATGTGAAGCAATGGTGCAAAGGATCAAAAAACTGAAAGAGCACCTTCATCATGTCCTCATCTGTGTTAGAGGTGACCAAGTTGAGTAGGTGACCATGTCTCTCGGTGAATGGAGAGTTTTTAGGAATCCTTGAATCTAGCTCCTTAAGTTGTGGAGGGACCCTTACAAGGTTGACTTGAATAGTTTTTCTGTGAAGAGAATCCATATCCTCAAAACAAGAACAAAGATGAATCTCAAAATCCTTGAAATGGTTAGTGGATGTATATGATGTTCATGATGTTCATGATGTTATGTACAAGTATGTATATACAAATAAAACAAACAAATCCTTAGGTTTAGGCTTGCATGGAGTTTTATAAGTAAATACCCTCTTGAAGTTTAGTTGGCTTAAACCTGTCCTAGTAATAGTAACCGGGTTCTAAGGAGCTCAATATCACTGGTTTATTTCCTTGGTCATTGTTTCAGCACGAGCCTCTTTAATGGCGACCGAAATATCCCAAGAAACCAAACCTCAATGAGTGTAGTATAGAGTATCTACCAACTTTGGACTGCACCAAAGCCGGTCATCTCACTACATCCTAAAGGCCAAGTTGGTCAAGTAAAGGCTCTAAAAGTTCATTAGTGCTTCATGACATCACTCATCGGTCCCGTATTCTCTTTGATTAACTCAAAGGCTACCGGTACCCACAAATTTGTCTCACTAACGTAGCTATTGCTTAGACCATGTCGGTATACCCCGCACAGTTTCCATGACGTATTGCTACTTACCTATAATGTATCCCAAATCCGGGTAGAGGATTCAAACCCAAACAAAGAACCATAATGTAAAGCATACAAGTCAAACAATGTAAGCAAGTAAATGTGATCTAACCCTAAGGTAACCCCACTTTTAGAATTTTCCCCAGCAGAGTCGCCAGTTCTGTGATACGGTGGGAGAATTGACTTGAAGGTTTTGCATTTGATTGCAAATATTGCGGTTAGCAAGAGTCGCCACCGACTTTTCTTTTATCCAAAAGGAAAGGTGAAAAAGCACAGAAAAGACCTTTGAGATTGTTTCTTGAGTTCGAGGGGTAGATTATGAAAAGGGAAGGTACTAGCATCCTTTTCATCCATGGTTTTCCATGGGCTCTTAGTTACTTGCTAGATCACTTGCTTTTTTTGTTTGAAATTGTGCTTTGTGTGGTTTTTTGAAAGTATTTTGTAAAGAGGTCATTGTTTAGGCAATCTTTGTAATGATTCTCGTTCGTAAGAATGTATACAAAGATGTTGGATCTTTTGAAAATGTTTTCAATTTTGTAAGATGTTTGAAAGTGTATGTGATTGTTTTGAAAATAGAAAGGATGTTTGTTTTGAAATGGAGCAAGTAATTAGGAGGATTCTACCTACTCAAAAGTCTTTCTTGTACATTTCCTTTTCCTTTGACATTGTTATCTTACCATTGATTTGGTAAGTAACCCTATCTTTGGATGTAAACGGGACGGACGTGGGTCATCATATAACCATGATTAGAAATGTTAGAAGGCATCTTAGCATTCTCTTTTAGGGACTAAGATCATTTTTAAGGCAACTTAGATAGCGTCATCGAGGGACTATGATCTTGTATTCGTTTGTTTTTGCTAAGATACCTCACATGCGTAATATGGTCATTTTGTAAGGCAACCAAGTGGATTTTACCCTAGGGGTGCTTGTGTGCAGGTGTATTATTTTCATGCTTGTTTTTGTCTTGAATTAAGGTTTTTTATTTGATTGATTTTATTCTTTCCATACAAACCCTAATTACTAGCATGTGAATATGAAGCATTTAAATTGCGGAAGTTAAAAATACTAAGTTATTACATGATTTGTGGGAAGGGGGTGTACAAAGTATAAATGGGGATTGCAAGAAATTAAACCCTAATTAATCTATTACAATCATATTGAATTGAATAAATAAATGTACAACATATGAAAAGGAATAATGTATAAAGTAATGAATAAAAAAAGAATGGATTTTATTTGGTTTTATCCTTGTTAAAAAAAGTTTTTATTTCTTAACCTAATGAACTAAAAAAAATGCTTAAATAAAAAAATAAACTAATTTAATTTAAAAGAGAAAATATTTTTAATTTTTATGAAGAAGATTTTAACATTAAACTAAATAGTATGAAAATTAATTAAATTAGGAAAAGTATAAATTCTATGTTTATTTTTAAGAAAATAAAATAAGTCTAAATCTGTTTAATTAAAAAAGTTAAGTTTGTAACAAAAATATTTTTGATGTTTTAGTCTAGAAAATAAAATAAATGTATATAGTATAAATAAAAATATCTTTTTTTATCTTCTTTTTTTGTCAATAAAATAAATATTAATATTAATATTAATAAATAAAAAGAAAAAGAAAATAAAATAAATAAAAAGTCAGGGGGGTTCATTAGTAAACAAAAGAGTATTCATGAGCAAAAATAAACTAAGCCCAATGAAGAGCCCAAATGCTGCTAAAAAAGAACAACAAAAAAAAGAGTCAGAAAATGTAAAAATAACAAAATGGTCACGTTGTGGCTTGAATCCAGGACCATGGGGTGAACAGGCGCGCGCTTTACCACTGGGGTGGCTATACATCCGTTAACTTGTATGAAATGATAAATACATAACACAAAACACGCCCTGACTATACTTCATCTTCAACCTCTAGTCAAAGGATCTGTAACTTGCTCATTTCTCAATCATTTGCAAAAATGTAAACATGAAAATTGCTCCATTTTGTCACACGAATCCAATCATATAAATATCATAAACTATAAATCAAAGGTGAATAAGAATTTTTAAAAGTACCAAATTCTGACCTAAATATTTCAGAAAGTTCAAACTCAAAATTCTCCTAGCTCAATCAAAATAAATGAAATCTATGGACATGTACAGCTTCAGGAAAATGATGTCTACATTTTATCCCCACAGATGAAATCCTAACAATACCTAAGTAATGAGATAGAAGTTCAAGAAAAATACCTCAAAACTGGAAATCGTGAAATGGATTTGAGCTTATTTCAGGCAGTGCTGATAATTAGGTTAGCTTCCTTGGACCTCTAGGAAGCTAATGCAATGGCTGGCTTGAGCTGAGGGTGGCTGGAATGGTCTGGAGAAGTCCAACTGTGATGCTCTGTTTTTGGTTATGGAAGACAGGGAAAATGGTGTTACAGAAGTGAAACAGGTACAGGGATGAGTTACCCTTGATTCAAGGAAGCTTTAGAAACTAAAGGGCCAAGAAACGCACGAGGGAAATGTAAGTTTGAGGTTCAAGGTCAGAAATTGTGCAACAATGGAGTTTTGGGGAAATTTCTGATTTGAGAGAGTTTTGGTGTATTTCAGGGTGCTCAAGCTCGTCCTCTAGCTCACAAATAGTGTCTCTATTTATAAGCAACAAGTTTGGAGACTTGTTGTTGATCAGAATTCAAAATCACAAGTTTATGCATAACATGTGATTTTTGAGAATTTCAAGTTTCCAAGCATTGTGTACTTGCTAAGATAGAGGGGTTATGCTTTAAACAAGCTTGCTTATGACTTTGTGGATGGAGTGTGATCAGAGGGAACAAGTTAGAGGCTCAAGAATTGACTTTACACAAAAGTTTGCTTTTCTAAAATGGAAGTGTTCACTTTGTGCCATTAATGGAAATGTGGATTGGATAAAGCTTAAACCACCTGGATTAAAGATCAAAAGTTTGTGTAGTCCATTAATGATGGATAGATACACAAGTTAGGAGTCCTGTAAAGCAAGATTATGCAGCCTAGGTTTGAAACTGGATTCTTGTTCATCACAAAATGCCTTGTAATTCAAGTGACAAAACACCAACTTCATCTCTTCGATTCTCCCTACTCAAGAATGATCTCAAGGAGTTCTTGGACATTTTAGAAAGATTGCAATGTGATCTACAACCAATATTTAAATTGATTTTGAAGATTCACCTAGGAACTATATGAAAAAGTGCCATGTAGTTGAGTCAAAATCCTGACCAAATTAGGGCAAAATTTCACTAAGTGTTTAGTTTTATGATCCTATGTTCTTGAAATTATAACTTGAGATCCAAGAACTTTTGGAAGAAGTTGTGTGAATAAAAGTTGTAGATTTCATGGAGATATTCAACTTTCATGTTGGAATTTTCTCTTGAATCATCTTTCATCATGGTGAAAATTTGCTCAAAGTTATGAAAAAACATGAAATTTCCAACACTTCGAAAAATTTCTAAGTTTAGAAATTTTTACTTTTCAAAATGAAATATTGACTTTTTGATTTCTTGATGAATAAGTTTCATATTTTGACATGTTTTGATGAATTATGATTTTTGACACTTGAATTTGACCAAAAGTCAAAGTTTGACTTTTCAGTATATAGTTGACTTTTGATCAATTGACTATAAAATTCATTTGTCAACCCAATGGATTTGCAATATTTTGAACCATGTTAATAGGTAAAAATTATGCAATTTGAATCTTGAGATCATGCCTTAAACCAATTGACCATTTGTTGGGTAAAAAACCAGAAATTACCTTTTCCTAGTCAAAGCCCTAATTTTGACCATTTTGCCCTTTTGGAGATTTGATCAAATTTCTTGAGGAATTGTGGTCCAAACTTGATCAAATGGTACATATGAGTTTAAAATGTTGATGTGGATCAAAAATTATGGAGTTTGACTGTGAATTGGCCATAGTTGACTTTTTCCCCAATACAATTGATTTTTAGGTCAACTGTTCAATTGACTGAGCAAAAGTGTGATCTAAGGCTTGAAACTTGACATGAGTAATCTTGGAGGTCCATAATGATCCATGAAAATCACATGGGACATTGGAAGTTCAAAAATCCTTGTGCAAACTCAAACCCTAATTTTGGTCATCTGTGTTTGAGGAGGTGTCTTCAGCTGATCAAACCCTAGTGCAGTCTTGAGCCCAAGGAGATCTTGTGAGTAAATTCTTGATAAGTGAGAGGGAAAATTTTGGGGTACAACAAACTTCATCTGGAATTTTCTGAGAAGTAGCCTGGGTAGGGTTGCTTCAGCTGGTCGTGTAGATAATTGCCCTGACTTGTTACAGGTATTAATCTAGAATTGTTGAAAATTGTTGGTTATTGAGATAGTTGTCTGTTGATTGACCTTTTCCTGAAAAAAGGTAAAATGTTAGTTGTATGCAATGTCATGATGCGTGAAATGCATGATGCAATGATGTTCTCAAAATAAATGAGATTGTGTCGTATGCACTTGTCATGTATGTAAATAGGATATATGAAATGTGAAATGTTGATGAATGTATTTTTTGTTTGGGAACATAAATCCTTGACAAATACTGGAGAGTCATTAAATCCCAGACTACTGTTGAAGAGTAGGCGTGTCTTCAAACTTTGCTTAGAATGTTTCCACCAAGGATTCATGTTTTGTTGTTTGAGGAGAACTTCGTTGGGGAATGTTAAAAACTCTGTGGAGAGTGTTGATTCCTGCTTGGGGAAAAGAATTCAGGAGTCGCAGTTGTCCGTTGCTCTACTGGGGAGTCGAAGTTGAACTGATATCTGGTCGGGTCCAGACTTCACAGTAATTTTCTGGGGATTGTAGAGTAGTCTACTGGGGAAGAGGAGTTGTTGTCCTTTGATTTGTAATAGTCGGAGAGGTAAACTCAAACTTGGGAATCCTGCCATTTGGTTGGGGAAATAAACCTTGTTGTTGATCTGTTAGAGAGGCGGCAACTTCACTGGCAAAAATCCTCGAGGATTCTTGAGGTCGACTTAGCTAGGGGAAAAGGTTTTCAGAGATTGAAACTCTGACTGGGGGTCATCCTACGAAAAGGAGATTGTGAGGGATTCGTCATTGCCCCTAGTAGCAGGTGATTGTGGCACTGCCAAGAACTAATGGAATGTACGTAACCCTTTGTCGGGATTTGCGTTCAATTCCCCAAGTGATTTAGATGGAGACTTGCCCCTGTTTATTCAACATTACTTTTGGAATTTTGACTTGACTTCCCCAGGTGTGCTGGATAATGACATGTCATGCCCCCTTGTTTATAGGAGATTTTCTGTTGGAAATGTCTTCCCACTCGAGGTGATTTTGTTCACTGAGAGAGCTTTCGTTCATCGTATATTCGTTGTGTGAATTTCTCCACTGTCAAACAAATAGCCATATGTAAACAACGATATTCAAATAATGCAAAGTTTATGCTTGTCTTGAAGTTTTGAAAATGCATTTTAGCAAGTAAATTTTTTTGTAAGAATATGAAATCAACTTCAGAATTTAGAATAAAGTCTTATAGGAGTCAAGATACTTTTTGTAACAGTATGCTTTCGAACTAACCCATGCTTCAATTAGGACTTTTGAAGGGTTGTAACGTGGCTTAGTTCACGGTTTAAGAAACAAAGGATAAGGCTCAAAGTGTATTTGTACCCACCTGTTCTCCGTGATGTTCTTCGATCCTAAACTCAGTTAA
This sequence comes from Vicia faba, assembly GCA_948472305.1. Lineage (NCBI taxonomy): Eukaryota > Viridiplantae > Streptophyta > Magnoliopsida > Fabales > Fabaceae > Vicia > Vicia faba. Next base: position 1,310,972,593 of record OX451738.1, on the reverse strand, counting down.
TTGCGCGTTTGAACTCCAATTGAGTCTGGAATGACATTCTGGTGATGGTTCAGACAAGTTTAGTTTATCGAAAGACAATCGCTTTTTTTGCAACATTTTTCATGTTGTTGAGGATTTGTAGTGACCTTTTTCTTTTGATTTGTTATCCCTGATTTTTTTCCTGACTGTTCTTGTTTTGAGATTACGATCAACGGGATGCCCCTGTTTTTCTTAAGTCTCCTTTATAGGTTTTGACTTAGTGGTCTTTTTTCTTGGGAGATAATGACTGCCTATTCGGTAGGGAATCATCACTGTCTTTTGGTTCCGGAGGAATATTTTTAATGTCGTTCATTGTATTACGAGATTAGAGTTTGCGATTTGAACACGCATTTGAATTAGCTGAGACTACCTTGCCCCGAGTTTTGATTAAAGGTTTCATTTTGTGTAAAAAAGAAAACTTCTACTTTTTTGCTCGAAGGGGTTAACTAGGGATTATCTTCCTTATAACTCCAGTGTTTAGGATTTGAAAGAAACGTCTGTACATCGTCAGCAAAGTCTGTCCAAAAGCATATTGTATGAGATTAAGGCATTGTTTTCTTCATCCTCCCTTTAAAGACTTGTAACTTTTAGATGATTCATCATAATTTTAAAATTGTTATTAATATATAATTTAATTTGTGTCAAGAATTATAATTTGAATCAAATATACTCAATTTTTTAATATTATATAATAAATTATAACTTTTTTAGTCACTTAATAATAAAAATTTTATTATCAAAATTTGAATTCATCAGCTTACACAGCTCAACAGTTTATCTTATTCATTATTAATATTAACTGAGAACAAAATAAATAGATATTTATTTAATCAGAACAAGAATTTTGGATTGGAGAGAAAAGCCTCGCACACCTAATGAGTAAGGTGGTGACAAAATATAATATTTTGTTGAAAATATGAATTTTGTAGGCTTACTTCCACAAAAATCTTAAATAAAACACATGATGTTTGTAGGGAAAAATTGATCTATTAAAACTTCCAGTATTAAACGTTTCTTTGTAGGGAAAAAATACAAGCTAGCTTGATGTTTGCCTCAGAAAATTAAACTCCCACAATCCTATTATGCCTTGGAAAAATGGAATCTTCTTTGCATCTAGGTCTTAGCTTTATTCCACAAGTTATCTCAAAACTAATTTCGGAAACATATAAATTATTAGGTTATCAAGATGGACAATTTGTTTGTTTTAATGCTTGTTACAAAATGATTCCTGCAATTAATACTATTGTTTAATTTTGGTAATTTTTTTTGTCTTTATTGTATGATACATCTTTGTTAATTTAGATTTATTATGCTTTTTTAGATCCCTTAAAGGGTTGTTTTAATTCCCTAGCTTAGATCACTTGATATTCAATTGTCTAACTTGTAAAGAAATAATTCTCAGAAAAAAAGGACTATTTGGTTATTCACATATGTATTACAATCTATATATTACAAACTCACAATAAAATTATCATGAATTAAAATTACTAGTAAAGGAAAACTTACCTACAATTCTTTATATGTGAGTTTAATTATTTTTTAATAAAAATATGATAAATATGCTTAAATATTTTTTAAAGAGTAAAAAATAAGAGAAAAATAAAAATATATAAGAATAAATTATACTGTTGTCATATTTTTATTGAAAAATAGTAACAATCACATTTAAAGAATTGTATCTAAGTTAACTCCTTACTAGAATTAACTAAAAAAATACGGATTTAAGGCAGAACAGACTGAACAAATAATGAGATGGATTTTGGTAAACGACAGGCTTTGGCGGGTAGCGGACTTTAACGGGACAGACTTTGGCGGGTGGTGAGTCCAAAATCTAAACCCAACCCGTCATTTTTTAGCGGGTGCACGAGCCGGCCCTGCGGGCCATGACCCATTTTGTCATCCCTAATTTTTATTGATGAGTTAGGTCGACATATGTTATTGTTGATGTATCACACTATTCTTAGATACTGCCTTATGATTCTCTTATTTTTTATTGTGAGATTTATCATGTTTGTCGCAAAGTGTGTTTTGATATATTTGAGAAACATGTTGTTCATTATAAGGAGCTTCTATGCTTCAAATATCGACATACCTTATTAGGGATGTTTTATTTGACATATTTCGGTGGATCAAAGTATCTTGGAAGAAAGAGACACTTGTGGATTGACCCGCAGAAAGGGATATCTACACTTAGACTATCACATGTTCTGGTGTACTGGTGAGTATGAGGGAAACATATATGTATATATAGACTTGACAACGATTTTTTCATTAGTGAAATTGAAGACTAGAGATTTAACTGTGGGACAGACATATCTCAATTATCTCACATAAAATAGTAAAAAAATAAAACATATTCGAACAATCAATACATTTTTATACCATATATCTTTGACATTTTTAATTTGTTAATATTAGTAACAATAAATTTTTTACAGAAAATCTAAAGATGTATGCATAACAAATTATATATAATAACATTGTATCTCTTAGCTCAATATAATTTAAAAAATAATAATAATTTTGTCATCTAAAAGAAATGCAAAACTTATTGTTAGTTTGTCTTTCTACTAATGTACAAACTTACCAAAAAAATATAGAAGAAAGAAAAGCACAATAGTTTATTCATTAAAAAGCATAAAAGAAATTGTGAATAAAGGAATGAAGCATAAAAGAAGCCTATGCATCTTAATATAGATTGTTTAAATAAAATTATATGTTAATATTTTTTGTTAAATTAGTATAGTAATTATGGAGAGACATCTGACTGCATAACTATGGGAGGGTCACAAATGCAACATTGAGTTAGTCATGTTTTAAAAAATAAAAATTAACTATTAAACTATTAGAGAGAAAAAATCAGACCATTAAGATTGAGAATGACACTCATAATCTGACTATATATTTGGATCTGTGTTTCAAAACTACCTTCAATTGTAAAAACCGATTACAATGCATGTTTGCTTAGAAAATGTTGAAGCCATAAAACCAAACTTCTATAAAGATGTGAGAATTTGCCGCTAAATGTAAATCACGAATTTTGACTTGAGTTGCCGATTTAGGAAACATATAAATTATTGAGGTTTTCATGATGGACAATTTGTTTGTTTCAGTGCTTGTTCCAAAATGATTCTTGTAATTAATACTATTCTTTGTTTTTGGCAATTGTTTTTGTCTCTATTGTAATATACATCTTTTTTAATTTAGATTTATTATGATTTTTTATCCCTTTTGAGAGGGTGGTTTTAGATTTAATTGATCTTCCTAAGTCCAGCTTGTAAACAAAAAAAAACTTGTAGACAAGAACACGAGGGGGAAAATTTTTTTTTTTTAATGAATATTGATTTTTTTATTTTATAATTATTTCTTTTTTGTTTAGGAAAATTCAAAATTCAAAAGAGAACTGAGATTATTGATATTAATGCGTGAGGCACTTTTAGTGAGTAGAGAAAGAGAGAATAATAAAGGAAATAAGAATTTGTATTATTATATTGTACAAATAATTATACACACTATGACTATTTATATACAACCCTAATTGATTTTGGGCTAACACAACTTGGATTATATTTAAATATTAAATCTAATCAAATCCAATTTAATATTTCAACACACTCCCATAATCCAAGTTGTCGAACATTCTCAAAAATAGTCAATCTGAACTATTCCTAATTTCTTTCTCAAATTCAGGAATCTGTCGATCTTCAATCCTTTGGTGAAAATGTCGGTCAACTGTGCTTCACTTGAGCAATGCATAACTTCAAGTTCACCTTGATTTACTTTTTCCCTCAAGAAGTGAAACCTTGCTTCAATATGTTTACTTCTTTCATGCAGAACTGGATTCTTCGCCAGATTTATGGCTGACTTGTTGTCGATTTGCAATACTAGAGGTTTCTTCACTTCGACGGACATTTCTTCAAGTACAGGCCTGATCCAAATTGCTTGACATGCAGCATAGAATTCTGCTATATATTCAGCTTCACACGATGACAATGCCACCACGAGTTGCTTCTTCGAACACCATGAGATTGTGGCACCAAACACTTAAAAGAAATATCTAGTTGTGCTTCTTCGATCTTCCTTATCTCCACACCAATCAGCATCTGAAAAACAATTAACTACTGCTTCTTTGCCTTCAGAATCTCATCGAAATAGTATTCCACAATTTATTGAACCCTTCAAATATCTCAGGATTCTTCTTGCAGCCTTCATATGTGATACTCTTGGTTCACCCATATATCTGCTTACTAATCCGACTGCGAAACTTATATCAGGTTGACTGTTGCACACATACCTCAGAGATCCCACAATTTGCTTGAACAAAGTTGCATCGACTTTGTCTTTCTATCCATTCTTCTCCAACTTCACATTTGGTTCGATGGGTGAGGATGCAAGATTCGAATCATCCATTTTGAATCTCTTGAGTATCTCTTTGACATACTTTATTTGATGTAACACCATACCTTGCTTCGACATTTGAAATTAAATGCCTAGAAAATAAGACAATTTTCCTAGATCCGACATTTCAAATTCCTTCGTCATCAGCTCTTTGAACTTCGACAAGTTCTCCAAACTATTTCTAGCTACTAGCAAGTCATCAACATACAAGAAGATAATTGTTATATCTTGTGCTACAACCTGAACATAGACACCATACTGATTTGCATTTGACAAATCTCAATTCGACTAAGTATGAGTCAATCTTCTTGTTCCATGCCCTGGGTGCTTGCTTGAGGCCATAGAGCGCTTTGTGCAATCTATATACTTTACTCGTTCCTTCTGAATCACTAATCCAAGAGGTTATATGACATAAACTTCTTCGTCTAAAGGACCATTCAGAAATGTTGATTTCACATCTATATGGAATGTTGACCAACCTTGGTTACATGCCAATACTACCACTAGTCTAACAGTCTCTAAACTTGCTACTGGAGCAAACACTTCAGAGTAGTCGAGTCCTTCTCTTTGAAAAAAAACCTTGAGCTACTAATCTTGCTTTATGTCTTGCTATTGACCCATCTGCATTGTGTTTCAACTTGAACACCCACTTTACTTTGATAGCTTTTGTATGTGTTGGCAATTCGACTAACTCACATGTGTTGTTTCTTTCGATTGCTTGTAAATCTTCGACCATTGCTAACTTCCACTTGTTAATCTTCAAAGCTTCGCTATAGTTGATTGGTTCATCACCAGCAAGTAAAGAAAAATGAACTAATTCTCCATCTGGTGTGATTTCATCATCATCTACCACTTCATAATCATGAAGTCTTGTTGGAAGAACTCTATTTCTTTGAGGTCTTTGGCTTGTTTCAGCCGCAGCCTCTTCGACTTCAACTGTGTCGGGAGTGTTAGAAACGGTTTCTTCTTCGACTTTGACTGGATTCTCAACAATTCTTTCGACCTCTACTTCATCAGTTTCTTCGTCGAAATCAAAGTTCATTAATGGCTTGTTAATTGAATTGCTAGAATTCCAATCCTATGAAGAATTTTCATTAATCACAATATCTCGACTCAACACAATCTTCTCATTAACTGGATTGAATAGTCTGTATGCACCAGTTTTATGATATCCTACCAGAATCATAGGTTCACTCTTGTCATCAAGCTTCCTTCTCCTTGCATCAGGAACATGCTTGTAACACATAGAGCCAGAAACCTTCAAATGACTTACTGATGGTCGTTTTCCACTCCACACTTCTTCAGGAACCTTGTTCTTCAATATATTAGTAGGACACCTATTCAAAATATAAACTGCAGTCGAAACAGCTTCTCCATATAAAGACTTTGGCAAATTCTTTTGCTTCAGCATGCATCTCGCCAAATCTAATATGGTTATGTTTCTTATTTCAGCAAATCCATTATGTTGAGGTGTATAAGGAGCAGTTACCTCATTATCAACACCATGTTCTACACAGAAATCTTCAAACATCTTGGATGTGTATTCTCCACCTTCATATGTTCGCAGAACTTTTATCTTCTTCTGAATTTGGTTTTCGACAAGTATCTTGAATCTCTTAAAGATTTCGAATACTTCGTCCTTTCTTTTGATCACATAGATCCACAGCTTTTGACTAAACTCATCAACAAACGAAACAAAATATATGTTTCCACCAATTGTATGTTCTTTGAATGGACCACATACATCTGAATGCACCACTTCGAGAATGCAAGATGATCTCATTGACATAGTCAAAACGAAAGAATTTCTGGGTTGCTTTCCCACTAAACAACCTTCACAAAGTTTTTCAGGCATCTCAAGGCTTGGAATTCCAGTAACCATATCTTGAGTAATCAGTTAATTAAGTATCGAAAATTCAAATGTCCAAACCTCAAATGCCACAACTAACTATCCTTGTGGTCGACAACAGTTTTCAAACATTGAACTTTAGTCGAACTGATCATAGTCTTAAATGTCCTGTTCTTCGACAATGGAGATTTTAAGACCAAATTGTTCTTGGTGTCGAACAATTTCAAAACTCCATCTTTCATGACAATTGAGAAACCTTTTTCGACTAGTTGTCCAACACTTAGCAAGTTTCATTTCATTCCAGGTACATAGAGCACATCTTTGATCATAACTTTCCTTCCATTACTCATTTGAAAGACTATGTTTCCAGTACATTCTGCTTGCAACGAACTACTATCAGCAAGTTTTACTTTTCTCTTCTTCGACTCGTCAAAATCTGCCAACCACTCCTTTTGACCAGTCATGTGGTTCGAGCAACCTGAGTCGAGAAACCAGATCTTGGATTCAACATGGTTATCTGCAACTGCATCTATAACCACCATACCACCTTCAGAATCATCTGAATCTTGGCGTGCAAGGTTCGCTCTTTTGTCCTTGCCTGTCGATCCCTTGTCATATCTGTACCAATAATTCTTGGCCAAGTGTCCCCACTTTTCATAGTTATAACACTGCATACCTTTCTTATCTTCTTTGTCCTTTCGATAGTTTCCTCCTCCCCTTTTCGAGGATTCAGAATATCTATCTTCGACCTTATTCTTATGGGGATTCGACCAAGACTTCTTGCCATGAGTCTTGTCGAACTTGCCTTTGAATTTGTTGGAACCACCATCCTTTTTCCACGACTGAGCTTGCAGTGCCTTTATCGAGTCCTGAACTCCTTTCCTTTTGATAATCCTTATCTCATGCGCCTCTAACGAACCAACCAAATCTTCCACTTTAGTGGTTTCAAGATTGTTTGATTCTTGGATAACTACGATAGCATGATCAAAGTGAGAGGTCAACGTTCTCACTACCTTCTCAACTATCATCTTATCAGTAATGGTTTCACCATAACCCTTCATGATATGGACGAGTTTCTGAACCTTCGACACATATTCTACAACTTTTTCATCTTCTCCCATCGACAACAACTCATATTGTCGACGCAAGGTTTGTAATTTGACAACCTTGACTTTCTCACCTCCTTCTAAATACTTTACCAGAATATCCCATGCCTCATTCGCCGTTTCAGCATGAGAGATTTTGTCGAAGTTAGCATCATCGGCAGCCGTTTGAATATAATAAGTAGCCTTGCAATCTTTCTTCTTGACTTTGTTGTGGGATTTTTTCTGTTCTTCGGTTGCATTTGCAGTCAACGCAGGAACACCGTCGATAACCACTTCTAGGGTTTCATGGAAGTCAAACAATGATTTCATCTGATTTTTCCATCGGATCCAATTTTTTCCATCAAGCATTAGAAGAGAATTCGGAATGCCCTTATCACTAGCCATCTTCGTATCTGTTGATTCACTTGCCCTAGAAACACGATCTCTAACGTGAAATTCTTGAAAACTTGATCAAGAACAATAATTGGAAGCTCTTGATACCAATTTGTTAGTGCGTGAAGCACTTTTAGTAAGGAGAGAAAGAGAGAATAATAAAGGAAATAAGAATTTGTATTATTAAATTGTACAAATAATGATACACACTATGACTATTTATATACAACTCTAATTGGGTTTGGGCTAACACAACTTAGATTATATTTATATATTAAATCTAATCAAATCTAATTTAATATTTCAATAATTGAGAGGTTTCTAAGGTTTGGCTTCTCATGATTGTCATATATGCATATGATAATGAATGAGTTAAATATCACTGAGCGAAACTGAGTCCCTTCTGACCATTACATACTCTTTTGCAAAGGTTTTTCAGTTATTTAATGAGATATAAACAAGTTAGTTGTCGGTTCCTGCAATCAAAGGAGATGTGTTGTGCATAAAAGCAACTCAGGCCGAGTATGATCATGGTCTTGAGAATTATCAATGTAATCTGCATGGTAGGTTGGTCATGAACAAAGGCCACACTCCTTTAACAGCTAAGGATTTACGCAAATCTCTCATTATTATGGAAGTTTATAGATCAATGGAAGATGATATCCTTATATAAAGGTTTCTACAAACTTTGGTTTTATAACTATGAGGATATGTGTATGGTATGGTAAGAGTATCAAAGTGGATAAAAGGTTTTAATCAATATACAGAGCGGAAAACACATGTTCAAATTTGGATTCAACTTATGGAGTTACCACAAAAATATTGAAGACATCACACACTCTTTGAAATTTCAAGTTCAACCAGGACGTCACTTTCTTTAGATGAAACTACGAATCTAGAACATTTGGCCACTATGCACGTTTGATCAGTGATTTTTCCATCTTTATTTACAGTTGAATTTAGTTATAGTTTCTTTATTTTGTCAATCATTTTATTAAATTTTTCTATGTTTTATGCGTTGGTTGTATATTGTGTTCTTTTCAGGTTCATAGGAATAAAACTAGGAAAATCGATGTGAAAAGTGCAAAATTCAGAGTTTTGAAGGAAGTATCAAAAACCAAGCTACAAGGTACCTCACCTTTTGTAATGTCTAATTTTATTATTTCTTTTCTTTTTAATACTATGAGAGGCTAAATCCCCCAATTCTAGGGGGTGTCCCTGATTTACAAATGTATTGATTTTGAATTCTTGGTATTGATACAATAGTTGCTTTTTAATTTAATTGTTCAATGTTCTTATGCCTTTGTTATCGGACAAATAGGGATTGATCCACGGTTAACAATTAGGGCTGGACCGCCATTGTTAAGGTTTTTGAACAATTAGACTATAATAGATATCACCTAGGAATACCCTATAGTTCACCGGTAAAATCTTGATAATATAACTGCTTGGTTTTATCATAATTCACTAAGGACTTAGGTATTAGGATGAAGGACCAAAGGTTTTCTCACTAAGGACTTAGGGGAAAACAAACTAAAGATTCGATAGTTGAAAGTAATGAAATTGTTGAAGAGATCTAGAATGAAGGTTAATACAAGGTCAAATCACACACTTACCCTAGCATGCTCCTCATATATGTTAATAAGCCATTTTATCTTTTTGTTGATTAAGTGACAAAAACAAAACCTTATCCCAAATAAAGCTTTTGTTTAATTGAACTAAAAATTGAACTCAATACTGATACGCAATCCTTGAGATCGACATTCGGGGAATTTCCCTATTATTACAAAGGGAAAAAATAGTACACTTTATATTTTTCCCATCAACGTATCTTTGTGGATATGGATCTTTAGAGGAGTGTTTTTGATAAAATATTGGTTGAAAGAGACATTTATGCATTTAAAGTTAATATGGTATATGAAAGATTGTCTGAGTTTTAAAATCATTGTTGAATCATTTGGCACAATATCTCATAATGTAAATGAATTCAACCATAGGTAAAAGAAAGAAGGAATAACATGAAGCTATGTTGCATTAATTTAAAGCACCAATATATCATATTTAAATATATACGATTCTATGAATAAAACTCCTGAAGTTACGAGTCTGACAACTTCACTTCAAGCATCTATGATGTCGGCAGATAAAACTATTAAAGGTACAATTGCGGAAGTTAAGATCCATCACACAAAGGTTCTGATGGATCATACTCTTGAAATTACAAACCAAGTGACAATTGAGAATCTGATAGAGAATAATACTCTTGTAGTTAAAATTATGGTAGTTAAGAACCATTACATAAAGATTCTTGCAAATCACACTCTTGCATGTACAAACCATATGAGAATTATGAACCAACTAACAATTGAGAACCATCTGATGGATAATACTTGTATTTATATATTTTTGTGAAGATCGTAGGAGGCAACATAGAGGATCTCATTCTCCACTTTATTAGATTAGCCACCTATTTATTAGATGTGCCACCCTTATATTGGATATCTCGTCTTCATCTATGGTAAGTCGCGTGACGTGGGAATTGAGGTGTGATGTGTCCTCACCCTATAACAACATGGAACAAGTCATGGGAGGCGGGGATAATTCTCCTCTGAATGCCAGAAGATAAAATGATCATTCCATTAGTGGTTGTTATTTCTAAGGAAGTGTTGGATCCATACCCAATGTGGTTATAAATACCTCAACATCACAATTGAGAAGAATAACCTAACTCGAATACATAAATACACGCAGACAGAGTTTCTCACCCACTACGTGAGTAGGCTCTTACCCCCACAGCAAACCTTAAAGCTACAGGCATCCCTTAATCAAACGGGATTATTACACATTTATGCTTTCAACAAGTATAATTGACGCCTATCGTATGAGCCGGTAAAACTGAATTGGGCCACCATTACAACATTCAGCCAAATTGTTATCCTCATGTTCATCCTCTCTATTCATCATGGTGAAAAAATACAAAGACTCCGACCATCGAGGAATCTGACGGTAAAGAAAGTGCCATAGCAGAAATGCGTGCTACTATGGACGACCATCGTCCCCAAAACTAAACCCTGCAGGATAACATCCTCCATATCAAGCAACACTAGCACGAGATTGACATGGTGGATGAGTTAGAGGTATTGCCTTGATGACCTTTTTGTTGATAATGTTGTTGTTGTGTTCTTTGTTGATGGGGAAATTGTGGTTGATAAGTTAGAGCTGTTAGATTAACCATTGGAGCAAATCGTTGATGTTGATGATTGTCTTTGGGTTTCCTCTTCCTCCATTGTGGAATATCATTGAAAACCTACATCTTGCTCTTTGGGAGATCATTATCATAAATCTTGACGCCACTGACAGAACCACCATCCTTGGGTAAATGTTTATCTCGGGAACCCTTTTTCCATGACCGCTACCTTTGTCATCTTCTCTTCCTTCATATGAGGATTGATTTGAGGGATAACCAAAGCTTCACCTAGAATAGTCAGGTGCTCCACACCATTTTTCAGAGTGGTCACCTCTTTGCGGATTTTAAAGATCTCTTGCTTAATGTTTTCCATCTTCTCTTATCACAAGTGTGGTACTGATGAAGCAACTTGACTATTGGCGACCAAGAGCAAAGGATAAGACACATGGAAGACTCTTGACAGTAATACCAAATTCAACATGATGTATGATATGAAAATGTTGGTTTTTATTTAACTTTTAAGGAACTCGGGATATTAAATTGTAAACATCAAAGCATGAAGATATATAGTAAATCTCTAAATTGGACTAAAGCATTGATCAAGTTATCATAAAAATCAATCATCCATTTTGATGGATTAGGGTTTTTACCCCATCAACACCCAAGATCCATTGAGTTTGATGTTTACAAATAAAGACCTCTAAATTTCTTAAAAATCAAGTGAAAAAGAGTTTCATGGATTCATGAATGCATGGTTATGCAATAACCATAAACTAAGTCACAAAAATATAGTTCAACGGTTCGACGTCACGAGCATGGAGTCAAAGGTAAGAAACACCCCACACGGTATGTATTATGGGTTCATTTGTACCTGTAGAACAAGGTTCTAAAAGTACCTTTGGAGTTGTGATTCTTCTGTCGGATATTAATGATTTACACAACTACTTGTGAGTACTAATGATATTCTCAAGAAAAAATCATCCAAGCATAGTATCTTGTAACGGCTAATTCAAGACTACTTTTGAATTTCCACCGCACTACATCCTAAAGGCTAAGATGGGTAAAGGCGTTCTACGGCTTCTCAGCTTCATGGGATCTCAAGTTGAAAGTAGTAATGCTTTAACAACTGGTTTGTTTTAGCATTACCATCCCAAGGATGCCTCCACTTAGTGGGGTTATATCATATGCTACTTATGTCAGGATTACTCCAGTCATGTAACTTTTGATTATACCACCATCCTAATTCTTAAGTGTTACTTTAATCTGGGTGTAGGATTTGTCCTTTGCGAAACACCAATATCACCCTGTGATATGGTGGCAGAACCAACTGTTTTGAAATGCTGGTTTGCGTTTTGCGTTTTTTTATTCGCAAAATGTCGCGGTAAGCAAGAGTTACCACCGACTTTTATTTCATCCAGCCAAAAAGGAAAAAGTACATAAAAAATCCTTTTTCGAGATATTCTGAGTACGGTGGGTAGATTATAGAAAGGGAAGGTGTTAGCACCCTTTATATCCATGGTTTTCCAAGGGCTCTTAGGTACTTACTCATCTTTTTTAAAATTACTTGTGTATGTGCTTTGTTTTTGAAAAGTTTGTCTTCGTGATAACCCTTGTATCAGTCCTCAAGGATGTGACGAAGTTGTTTTGAAAATTGTTTTGAAAATGTGTAAGTGTGAAGAGTTTTAATTTGAGCAAGTACCTACTAGAATCTACATACTCAAAAAAAAAAGATTGTTTCTATTCTTGTTTCCTTTAGACAGTGCTATCCTATTATTGAGAAATAAGTAGCACCGTCGTTGGAGTTGTAAGGGTCAATTCAAAAGGGACGTACAATCACTAAAGCAATGTTAGGATGACTTAGTAATAACACTAGAGTCTTAAGATCATATTCGAGGCAACATTTCCGAGGCAACATCCGAACGGGACATCTGATCTTTTTTAGATAAAAGGATAACCACTAAGACACCCTATACTTAATGATCGTTTACCGAAGGCAACCGAAGTGAGAGCATACCCTAAGAGTGATAGGTGCGAGTGATTTGTTTCAGTTGTTTGTCTTTGCACATTAGGGTTTTCTAACTGTATTAAATTATCATGCAATCTTGCCATACAATCCTATTAACATACATATAGACAGTTAAATATTTACGAGAATTAAAATACGAGAAAGTAAATCTAAGCTATTACAAGGCTTCCGGGAGGGGAATTAATTACATAGCCAAAAACCCGGGAAAAAGCGATAAATAAAAACCCTAGATTAAACTATTACAAACCATGCACAGTTACAACAATATTGACGAAAAATAAATAATATGCGCGCGGTGAATCAAATACGAGATAATTAGGGTTTTGACCCTTGCCTAAACCTAATTGCGATTAATTAAAAAAAAAATTGTTATGTTTTGTTATTTGAGAAAATAATGAAATAATTGAATTAAAAGAAAATCCTAAGTTCTAATTAATGTTAATTTTTGAAAATAAATTAATTAATTCTAAACAACCTATTTTTTGCATTTTTATTTATTTGAGACAAAGGGAAAAATTAAATCAAAAGTTTAACCTAATTTCTAGTTGATTTTATTTTTGAAAACAAATTATAATTTTTCCTAATTTAAACTAAATTAAATTAATTTTGATAAAGAAATAAAAACTAATCCTAATTTTGTGAGATATTGATTTTTTATATTCTTTTATGAAAAAAAGATTAATTTGTTAATTGAAGAAATATTAAAAGAAATAAATAAAATAAAGAAAAATAAATAAGAAAAGAAATAAATGGGCCTGATTGCAATGCTGAAAGAGAGGGTGAAAACTGAATTTCTGGGCCCAAAAAGGCTAAGGCATGTTTCACTTTGCCCTAATCCAATATGCATGCTTGACTCAAGCGCATGGTGGTCCTTCCAAGGTGGCATGTTGATCTGGGGACATTGATGGATCAAAGGGCCAGATCTTGATGGTGCACGGTGGACGCTGGAGGCTGTAATGCACTTGAATTCCTGAAACAAAATAGCATGAACAAAGTTTGGGACTTGGGGATCGAACCCGGGTCCTTATGCATATTTCCACCCCCACGCTACCATCTGAGCTACGCGCTTCTGTTGTACATATAATAATAATAATACATAATATATCAAACACTATGGTTAAGTAAGAAAAAACGCGCGGAATTTCAAACTGCCCAACCAGGGGGTGCCATGCCTCCATCTTCTTCCTCCCAACCGTCGCTTTAGGCTATACACTTATACCTACGGGCGTGGCTCCATGGCTAAAGACCTGTAACCTTCAACAATCAAGAAAACACATGCTAAATAAATTCTAATCACATGGTTTTGTTTGTCTTGAACCCACGAACACCATGGTATTACTTTCTTGGACCAATTTTACTGATACAGGGAAACCCCAAAACATAAGAGCAAACCCTAACAATGGCATCTCTTGATTCCTGTACTAAAAACACAATTAAACACCACCAAAAGCTTGCAAATTTAATGATAAACAAGGATATATACACAAAATATGCTAATGATGCGTGAATCAATGAAAACGAAATCGAAGTTTTGGGACAAAACTGCGACTTCTGTACCTATGATTTCAGGCGTGATAGAGCTTGCAATTGGTTAGGATATGTTCCTGGGATGTCCATCAACCTATTGGCAATCTGAGAATGGCACGAATTGGCCTCTAATATAGAAATTGGATCACCAATTTTCTTGCAATTTTTAGAGTTTTATTTCACCTCTGCACGGCTGCCTAACCCTCATGATTGCTTTGGAAATGTTCCATATATATTAGAGAATGCATTAGGGTTGTAAAACTGATCACATCTTTGGAAGTTTTTCAAGATTTAATTTTGTTTTCATGGCATATGTAAACCTTCCAAATTTGGCCTAATCATGCTCTTTTTGTCCCAATTATCATTGATTCGATTTGATCTTGCAAGATCATCAAATCTTGGTTGCTAACCTGTCACAAAAACCAATCAAATCCAATCTTTGATAATTTTCATCATTTATTTGATTTAATTCAATTTTTAATTAATGAAAAATCAAAATAAATTGAAAAATGAAGCAAACAAATGATGGGTCAGCATATGAGTCGTGGACCGCATTATAATTGAGGTGCAAGCATAAAAAGTTTGTCCCATTTAGCAAAAGATGCAAATTTGAGCATGTTTGACTTTTGGCAATTTTGCAAAAAAGGTCAACTTGGCCAATGCATAACTCTCTCAATTTTGACCCTAGAGAGGTGTTCTTGGACTTTTTAGAAATATTAGGATGTCCTATAAGCAACCCTTTTAGTATCATCTCAATTGAGTCTTCCATGTTCATGTATGAAGCTTTGACCCAAAAGGTGTTTTTATTGACTTTTCAAAATGACCTATAATGTAAAAATTCATATCTTTTTGTGAGTGCATATTTTGAACTTGGGAGCTGAAGATGAATTGTAGGGAATTGCATCCTCTTCAAAATGAGCTTTGGATGGGTCATTTATGATAAAGTATGAGAAAGTTATGCTTGGTCAAAATTGAGTTGACTTTTCCTACAAAACCCTAATTTAGCAACTTTTGGGTTTTGATGAATTGTGGGAAATCCTTGATGAATCATGATCAACCCTTGATCAAATGATGAATGATACTTCAAAATGAGGATGTTGACCAAAAATCTTGAAGTTTGACTGTATGTGGGCCATAGTTGACTTTTGTCCTAGCACAGTCGATTTCTAGATATTTGAGCAATTGACTGAGCAAACTTCCTCTGCAAGGCTTGAAACTTGACATGGATGATGTTGAGAACATATTAGGACAATGGTGAGCATTTTGGATCCTTTGGAATCAAGCCTATTGATGCAAAATGAAACCTAATTTGAGGTAGACTGCCTTAGGAGAGAGTTTGTCTGGTCAACTCTTGGACCTCCTTGAGCAATTTGAGGACCTCACTTGACATGTATTGAGAAATATGAGAGGGAAAATTTTGGGGTACAACACACCCTCAAAGAACCACAAAACAACACATATAGTCAAACAAACAATAATAATAAAACAGATAAAATAAACTAGGTTTAACCCTCTTGAGGATAAAATCCCCAGTGAATTCGCCATTTCTGTCTTGGTGAAAATCGAGGAGACCAAGCTATTGAGAAACTTAACTCACAAAGACTTAAGAAGTCACCACCAAACTTTATTGTTTCCAAGGAAAGGGGAAAAGATCGAAACCCTATTGTTTAATGTTGAAGCGGTAAAGCGGAAAACAATAAAAGTTTTGGAAATATTTATTCAGGAATTTATCGTGTCCACAGAGATTGGCGTATTGAAATTCCATTTGATAAATCTGTCGTTAATGAGTTTGGGGATAAATGGGTTGAAAGTAAAAGTATCAACAGAAAATGAATGTATAAAAAGGAAAAAGGAATAACTTATCAAACATTCATATATACTACTTCTCACAGACTTAAACCTATCGACATGTTATACTAAACCTACAATATTCATCAATGTCATCACATGTCACTCACAACCTAATTCATTTCTAACCTAAATTGAGAGGTCGACTGCATCACCTTGCTAGCGATCTCTCAACCACCTCAACAACACATAAGTCAAATGTGCTTACTCGTATCGACGATCTCTTAGAGCGACACAAATAACACATAGGCATTAATCACAGATACCCTAAGTGAATAACAATGCTAAATCAATCTCTAGAATTCAGATACTATTAGATAATCATCCTAGATAAGAATTTAAGTAGTATATGTCTATAACAACTCAAATCCCTAGCACAGAGAAAAAATCAAGGATAACAATCGACAAAGATTTGTAAAGCAAGTTTTATATAACGCTAAGGGATACAAATATACATGAGTTCAAAGAAAATATACATACAATACCCAACAAAAGAGAAATACAAAGAGAGGAGAAGAGATAAACCATAAATCTTTCGGTTTGTCAGTGTCAGTCGATGAGAAATCCACCTCCAATCATCCATAAGCAAAGCCCTACTGTTGTTTTCTAAGCTAATCTAACAAAAATGGAGGTTGATGGAGTTGGGAGCAAAAACTTCCCCAAAACCATAACCTAAAAATGAACTAAATTTGTTTTTATAAAACTCAACTTAGCAGACCGCGCTAAGCAGGCTGATCGTGCTAAGCGGGTTGTGCGATATTTACACACTAAACCGACCTAAATCTCGCTAAGTGGCCTGATCCCGCTAAGCGGCCTCATCAACACAGCTTCTGCCAAATATGTCAAAACACTCGTAGCGCACTACAACTTCCGCTTAGCGCGCCTGCCTTGACAAAACTTCCCAAAAATGGACTTTTATTCTGAAAACGCACATCGAGAGTCGTGCCTTCGACACCTTATTCCTCGATGCTCCAAATACGTAACAATACCTACAAAAGACATTAAAACTATCAAACGTTATACAAATGAATCGAAAACTAAACTATATACAAACTAAATGTATTTACAACAAAGTCGAGATTATTCAACGAATATTAACAAAAAGCATCCATAAGTGCCACAAATTATATATACAAAATAACGACATTTTGACACTTATCATTTAACATGCAATGCAAGAAGTAAGGACTAAAAGCAAAGCATAAGGAAGATATCCAAGGTACATGGGTTGGTTATACAAAGGAAAGGTATTAGCATCCTATATATCTATAGTACTCTATAGGAACCACTTATAATATATGTTTTTTTGGTTTAAAATTATTTGTTTATTAAATGAGTATGGAGATTGGAAAATAAATATATTTTAGGCTATTTTTGTTTGGAAAGACATAATCTTATAGCTACGTACCAATTAAGGATCAAAACCTCGTAGTTCGTGGTAAAAATAACAAAAGGGTTTGTTGTGCTCGGTTTTAGGAGAAGAGATATTTCATCATATTTTAGAGAGAAAGCTCAACTAATACCACCAAAAGTATAAGAAGATAAATCTTGCATCATCATGAAGGAATGGCTACTAACTTGGATATAAAGATCAATAAGTTGTCAACTAACATCTTCATGTGGAAATAATCACATTTACTTCAACAATTACTATGGGGATAGTTGAATCATATCTCAACTATAAAGAAGATTTATATCTAATCTCTTTGAGAAAAGATTTTAAATTTAAAAGTCAAGTGGGAAAAATATTTGAGTGAGGTTAAGTCACTTTTAGTCTTTTGAAATTGTTTTGAAAAACTTAAGTATATTGAAGCATTTGATTAAAAAAGGAAGTTTGAAAAGGCAATGACACAAAGTCAAGGTTTTTATATGAAAGTGGTGAAAGTTTGAAAATTATTTTTTAGGGTTAAAAGGTTCCTTAGAGTATATGAGAATACATAGGGTTAACATTCATAAAAGTTTTTTTTATACAAAGGGTAATGCATATGCACATGCCTTATAAAGTCAACAAAATTTATCTCTTTTACTTGGATTTTGACACATAATTACTACACAATAGGATAGTAAATATATACAAACATCATGCTATCAAGCAAGGGTCAAAACATGGCATGATAGGATCAATCATCAAGAAATAATCAAAAAAATCAACTAAGAAAGAAAAGAAAGTCTTAAAAGAAAGTATAAAAAGCATGTTTTTGGTTTTTTAATAGAATGATCAAAATAAAACATATTTTTTTACACTTTTATTAAATATAATCGAAGTACACACATAAATCAAGTAGCCTGAAAAAAATCAAGTCAAAAGGAGTTGATTTTCTCATTGAAAATCATGTGGAAAGTAAAAAAAAGTGTTGAAGATGAATGGCAAAGGAAATGATTGAAAGAAAATATTTTGATAAAAAATCTTAGGAAACCGGTTTCTAGAAATGAGAAAACAGGTTTCCCTTGCAAAATCTGCTTGACAGAGGCGCTGGAAGGCAAAAATTAGCTACGGAAACCGGTTTCCCTATTTCAGGAAACCGGTTTCTGTTGTGAAAAATCCAGAAACAAACAAAATTTAGCCTTGGAAATCGGTTACCCTGTTTTGGAAAACCGGTTTCTGCTTCGAAAAATAAATTTTTTTTAGCTTTTCAGCAACACAAACCTCAAGCTCAAACTTCCAAAAATGGTAACTCTTTCATTTCTCAACCAAATGCAAAAGTATAAAGATCAAAGTTGCTCAATTTTTTACAAGGATTTCAAAGAAATGTAGACACTACAAATTAGTTTCAAGAATGAATGCAAATGATAGCTTAAATTATGAATTCAAAGTTAAGAAAATTTATCAAACATAGTGAGTTTGTTTCCCCTTTAAATGATGTTCCAGCAGCAAGATGATGATCCTAATAGCTTTCTTAGACCTCAATGAAACTATTGATGTGCTTACTTTACTTTGAAACAAGCTCAAACTTTCTAAACAATTTAATGTGAAAAATCAAAAAGTGAGAAACGGAGGTATGGATTGGGTGGTTACAGAAGCAAACTTAAGATTATATTAACTTCTATATGATGTATGGAATGTGTTTGGATGGTTTATTTGCAAATAACTTGCAAGGATTGAGAATTTTGTGTTTGAGATTGAAGGATGCAACAACGGTGGTTTTTGTGTTCAAACTTGATGTCTTAGCAATGAGGCTTGAGGCTCTATTTATAGTGAAGCACTACGCCAAAAGTGAGTTTTAACAGCGCACATTAGACAGTGCTTTTGCACAAAAGCGCTGCTATAAGTGAATTAAAAAAAACACGAAAAACGTATAAAATAATTAGTAAAAGCGCTGCTAAACATATGACCTTAGACAACACTTTTAAAAAGCGCTGCTAAAGGATTGCTTTAGAAAGCGCTTTATCATAAGCGCTGGTAAAGGGCCACTTTAGACAACGCTTTAAGAAAGCGCTGTCTAAAGTCATAAATAATTAAAAAAATAATAATAGAAAAGCGCTACTAAAGGTCACTATTAGCCAGCGCTTTTCAAAAGCGTTGTCTAAGGTCCATATTAGCCAGCGCTGTCTAAACCCTTATAAGTCAGAATTAAAAAAATAGAATATTTGTATTCACAGTATCACGAAAACAGAAGCTTAAGCTAGAAACCTTTTCCCTCGCGAAACCCATTTCCTTCTCTGTCTCAAATCGTCCTCCACCGTTCGCCGTCGTACCGTCCTCCACCGTCTCGCTCCGTTTTCCTCCACCCACACCGGTCGATTCTCAAGGTATGTTCTTTATTGAAAATGTGTTTAACTCCATTGATGTCCAAACTGAGTTATCATCCTTGAAAATGTGTTAATATCCATTGATGTCCAAATGTGTTTATCTCCTATTGATGTCTAAACTGGGTTATATGTATGCATTTTAATTTTTTGATTCTTGATAGGGCTTGATATATAACAGCAACATTTTTAGCATTTAGCATTTTTAGAACTTTTTGGATTCTTGGTTCTATGTTTTGGAATATAAAAGATGATATATATGATGGGTTTTTTTGTTATTTTAATTGGTTTCTGAATTGTTTATCATGTTTATATTTTCCATAAACTAGTATTTTGTTACTAGTATTTTAAACCTAAACATATATACAACTTGTTTTTGATGATCCTTTTGTATTGGTGTAGTTAGGTGAAGACCATCACCGATTCGAAGAACATCAAAGCCGCATCATCCGTCGTCGACACCAATAGCCCTTTTTCTTTCTTTGGTAAGTCAAGTTCAAATTCTATTTGTATCGATCAATTAAAAAACACAATTATTTTTATACAGATATATTTATTTTTAGTCCATGTTATTAACTCTAGAAATAAATTTCTAGAAATAATTCGTTTAATTCAAACAAAAAGAGAATAATCCGTTTATAGTGTTTTTGTTTACTTGAATAAGTAGAAAAAAATGGATGTTTGTCGATCGATTGTCACAAGAGTACGAGAATGGGGTATTGGAAGTCGCTAAGTTTGCTGTTGAACACGCCAAAGACCCCAGTCGAATGAAGTGTCCTTGCTTGGGTTGTTGTTATGTGGGTCGAGTTAACGCAGATGGATTGAAATCGCATTTACTAATGCGTGGAATTGATAGAAGTTATACGTGTTGGATATTTCACGGTGAAAAAAGTAACGACAACATTGAACCGGGGGAGAAAAGTAGTACGGCTTATGCTTTAGACGACAAGGACACAGATATATACGATTTTGATCGAGTCGAAGAGATTGCAGATGCACTTGAAGAAGATCTTCAGGATTGTCCCAAAATGTTTGAGAGATCGGTAAGTGATGTAGAGAAATCGTTGTATAAAGGGTGCACTAAATTCACAAGACTGTCTGTGGTATTAAAGTTGTACAACTTAAAGGAGGGCAATGGATGGTCAGATAAAAGTTTCAGAGTTATTAGCCCTTATGAGAGATATGCTTCCGGAGGATAATGTTCTTCCTAATCGAACCTATGAGGCCAAAAAAATGTTGTGCTCTATTGGCATGAGCTATGATAAGATACATGCTTGTCCAAATGATTGCGTTTTGTTTCGAAACAAATATGCTTCGTTAAATGAGTGCCCTGAATGCGGTTTGTCTCGATATAAGAAAAAATTGTCTCCAACAAAAGTCTTATGGTATTTTCCTATAATTCCGAGATTTAGGCGAATGTTTCATAGTGAAACCGATGCAAGACACCTTACTTGGCATGTAGATGAAAGAATTATTGATGGAAAGTATCGACATCCGGCAGATTCACCACATTGGTCAAAAATTGATAATGATTATCCTGATTTTGGAGAAGAAGCAAGAAACCTTCGGTTGGCTTTATCTACTGATGGAATGAACCCGCATGGTCTTCAAAGTATCTCACATACCACATGGCATGTGATTCTTATGATTTATAACCTACCTCCATGGCTATGTATGAAGCGTAAGTACATGATGTTATCTATGTTAATATCTGGGCCTAAACAACCAGGGAATGACATAGACGTATACTTGACACCTTTGATCGAAGATTTAAAGATTTTGTGGGAGAACGGGGTGGAGGTTTATGATGGATATAGGAAACAAAGTTTCAATTTGAGGGCCATGTTGTTTGGCACAATTAATGATTTTCCAGCATACGGGAATCTATCTGGGTATAGCATTAAAGGTCAACGTGCGTGTCCTGTTTGTGAAGATGGAACCGATACGATGCGTTTGGAACTTTATCAGAAGAATGTGTTTCTCGGTCATCATAGATTCTTACATTCTAAACATCACTATCGTGCATGGAGAAAAGCATTCAATGGAGACACCGAACAACGTAAAGCTCCACCTGCATTGTCAGGTGACCAAATTTTTGAAAAGGTGAAAGATGTGTGTACTCAGTTTCGCAAGCCTTTTGCGCATACGGTTGTCAAAGGTGGGTGGAAGAAGAGATCGATTTTTTTTTTAATTTCCATATTGGAAGTCTCTGTATGTGATACATTTTCTCGATGTTATGCATATTGAAAAAAATGTATTTGAAAATGTTATTGGTACGTTACTCAATATTAAAGGAAAGTCTAAGGATGGCCTTAAAGCAATGGAGGACATGTTAAAGATGGGAATATGAACTGAACTAGGACCCGTGAAGAAAGTAAGCCGAACATATCTACCACCTGCTGCTTTTACTCTATCTAGAAAGGAGAAAAAGATATTGTGTAAGTTTCTGAGTGAAGTTAAAGTTCCAGAAGGATAATCTTCAGATATTAGAAGACTTGTGTCTATGAAAGACCTCAAGTTAAAGAGTTTAAAGACACATGATTGCCATGTGATAATGGAGCATTTTCTATCAATAGGTATATGTTCTATTTTGCCAGATAAAGTAAGGAGTGCGATAACTAAGTTGTGTTTTTTCTTTAGGTCAATTTGTATTAAGGTGATTGATCCTGAGATCTTACCAACATTGCAAAAAGAAATTGTTATTACTTTGTGTGAGCTTGAAATGTATTTTCCTCCCTCATTTTTTGACATAATGGTACATCTAGTTGTTCATCTTGTGAAAGAGACACAGTTGTGTGGCCCAACTTATATGAGATGGATGTACCCTGCTGAACATTATATGAAAGTATTAAAAGGGTACGTGAAAAACCGAAGTCGCCCAGAGGGTTGTATTGTTGAGCGATACATTGTTGAAGAAGCGGTTGAGTTTTGTACTGAATATTTGTCCAAAGTTCAATCCATTGGACTCCCCAAAAGTCATATCTTTGAAAAAAAGGCAGGTAAAAGATTAATTGGAAATAAAATTGTGACAGTATTAAAAGATGAACGAGATCAAGTGCATTTGTATGTTCTGCATAATGACAGTGAGGTTGAGCCATATGTTGAAATGCACAAGGATATACTCTGAGGGTTAAATCAGAATAGAAATGAAAATTGGATAGTACGGGAGCACAATCAAAGTTTTATACCATGGTTTGAGGATCATATTTTTTCAAAGCTTCATTCAGATCCCGCTTCAATAACAGAAATGTTGAGATGTTTGGCATATGGTCCAAGTTTGCATGTGTTTTCCTATAGCGCATACACAATTAATGGATACACATTTTATACCAAAGAACAAGATGATAAAAGTACTATGCAAAATAGTGGTGTCACCGTGCTTGCTGAAGTAATGCACATTTCTAGTATGAAGGACCTAAACCTCGAATATGCAAATTTGTCATATTTTGGAGTTATCGAGCATATTTGGGTGTTTGATTACGAGAAGTTTCAGATTTCTATCTTTGGTTGCAAGTGGGTAAGTAGTGGTGGCATACGAATGAATATGTCAGGATTTTTGCAAGTGGATCTTTATAGAGAGGGGTACAAAGAAGAGCCTTTTATTCTAGCCTCTCAAGCTAAACAAGTGTTCTATGTCACTGACTCGACGAGTACAAAATGGTCTATAGTGCTTTTTTCTAACAAAGTGGTTGATGATAACGGTGTAGACCAAGGTGGTAATTATGATGAGAATGAGTCATGTATTAGACGGAATGAGTCGTATATTATAAATGATCAAGATGAGAATATTATAGCGGATGAATCATATATCAGAAATGATCATAATAAGGGAATTTGGATAAATCCATCCGTCCGCATTATTAAGAAGCAAGTAATTCATGTTCCAACCAAGAAAAGAAAGAGATGTTAGTTAAAGAGGTAGGATATTAAAATGTTTATGTTTATGTTTGTGTTTACGTTTAAGTTTATGTTTATGTTAATTTTTGGCATTGTCATTTTATATATTTTTTTTTACTCGCTTCTGACTCGCTTTTATATTGGGTTTATGTTTATGTTTATTACAATTTAGATGGCTACTTACGACGATCACCCACGTGATGATTCTGTGCATGAAGGAGATAAGGCCGTTAGTAAAATGGAAATGGAATATAGAAGAGGAATAATAATAATGAAGAGAATAATACGGGATAGAGACCAGGACATAAAGTATGATGTGCATTGGAGCCAAGAAGGCCAACTCATTGAGCCTAACGGTTCAATGTTGACAAGTTATCTCGGTTCCATGGTAAGAAGAGAAATTTCAATCACATGTGAAGATTGGAGAGCAAGAGTGTTGGAGGAAGCTAAAGATAAAATATGGAGTGAGATACAGGTACCATATGTGATGTTAATTGTTTTTAATGACGATTATGTCTCTAAATTACTTATACTAACGCACTTTGTTTATGATTTTCGTAGAGGTCGTTCATCATTGAGGATACAAGGAGAGATTATATTATTAAATTGGCCGGGAAACTACATAGAGGGTTTAGAGCTTTCTTGTCAAACAAGTTTCTAAGGGATGCAAATAAATTTTTTGTTGATGCAGAGCTTCCAAGGAAATATGCTGATTTAATTACAGCTGAAGAATGAGAAACTTTTAAATTGAAAAGAAGTACCCAAAAATTTGAGAGCTTAAGTGTCGTAAATCGACAACGAGCATCAAGTCCAGCATATCCATACAGAAAAGGTCGTATGGGATATGCACGACTACAACAATCTATTGTAAGTATCTATAAATTGCAAAGTATCTATAATATATACACGCTTATATTTAATCATGTTTTTTGGCTTAATGTGTAGCTAACAAAAGAGAATAGTTCTGAAACATCTCTTCCGGAACACATTTTGTGGAAGGAAGCACATGTGTGTAAGGATGGAGCTGTTGAAGAAAAAGTTCAACAAATTTTCGAGAGATATGTAAGTATAACATTATTTATTTAATTACATCATACTTTTATTTATTTAATTACATCATTCTTTTATTAACATATCATTCTTTAATTACAATATTTATATGAATTTCAGGAGAGTCTTTCCCAGTCTATACCTCCAGACGAAGATAATGATTGCAGGAGAATACTCTCACGAGCATTAGATATTCGTGAGTATTCTGGTCGGGTGAGGGGTAAGGGATTTGGGATCACTCCAACATCCTTGGAAAAAAAACAAAGACAAAATCTACAAGCAATAAAGAACTGCAGGAGAAGTTGGAAAAGTTACAACAAGAAGTCTGTGAGCTGAGAAAGGAAAAGGAAATCGATCAAGCTATAGGCTTTAAAGATACTAGTGACAAAGCTAGTATCAATGGTAACTTTGGACAAAATATTCTCGTGGTAATTATATACCATCTTTATAAAATTATAAAACCATGTTTATTAACTATATAACCATGTTTATTAATTATATAACCATATTTATTAAATTATAGGGCATTTCCCAGTGTCAACTCTATTTGTCGATGCCGACTTATCGGATGGTTGGCAAGGGAAAAGTGTATAATATCTCGGGAGAAATGCTTCACCATAGACCGCTCCCAGAGGCATTTTTGAAAGTATCGGGCGACGTCATTTTAGATGGGGGTGCATTGTTACCACTACCTGACGATGTGGCGAATGCAACATTGGTGGCAGATGTAATATGATCGTTTATTGCATGGCCATCAAGCCTCGTTTGCATAGATAATGAGGTATGCTTAAAATCGTTTACTATTCAAATTTTTTATGGCAATTATACTTATATTTTGTTTACATGGTAATGTTAGACTCCCACAAAATCCATTCCAAAAGATAAGGGGATTAGGCGGGATACCGAGTCAATTGCATCATTTGAGGTAACACAATTATATGACATTTATGCTATAAGAAATGCTAATTTGTGATTTTATACTTCCCCTAACTAATTATATGATAACTAGATTCATGCTAAAGAGACTGCACAACTCAGTAGGGGTAAGGCGCCTGAAATTAGCAATATTTCCACACAAAAAAAGAATGTTGCTAAGAAGACTGTGGCACAAAAAAAAAACTATTGCTTAGTTCAGGTCGTGCCTTCGGACATATTTAGGAATTACAGATATTCCGGATGGTGGTACCCGCCTTATACCTATGAGTGCAGATATCGTTGGTTTTGAATATCTTGAAGCAATTGGTAGAGAGGATATGGAGCAAGTTTTTAGGCATTTGGAATTAGGCCTCGGTGTTATCGGTATATATCAGGTATACTCCGATCAACTTTGTTTAATTAAATGAACAATTTAATCCCTCATTTTAATGAATATAGTATAATGTTAATCATGTTTTAGTTTAAGGTTTATGTATGACAACATTGTGCGCCCGCGCGGATTAGAAGCAAGATTTGGCTTCTTAGATCCCAACACTGTCAATTCCGGGTTGATTGTAACGAGACCAGATGATGTCATATCATATGTACTAGGTTTATTCGTGGCCAGTAAAGATACTAAGAAGTTGTTCTTTTTGCCATATAATACTGGCAACGGGTTAGATTTTCATCCTAACTTGATCTATTATAATTTTACATTTTTGGCCATTGTTTAATCTTACAGTGGACACTGGTTATTGGTTGCGATTAATTCTATGAGAGAAACTGTGTATTATCTGGACTTGTTATACAATGATTGGTCAACATATCCAGATTTGAAACAGATGATTGACACGTAAGTGTTTCTCTCCCAAAGAGATATTCAAGTTTATGTTTATGTTTATGTTTATGTTTATGGTCAACATATCTGGATTTGTGTTTATGTTTATGATTCTATGTGAGATTGTTCTAAACAGTCGTTTATATTTTATTATAACGTTCTACTTGCTTTTCGCTCCCAACGAGATATTCAAGTACCAAAAAGTAGAGCCAACAACGTTACATGGATCAGAGTGGAGGTATATTTTCACAAAGAGATATTCAGTTTTGCTTACTTTAGTGATGATACTTGATAAAACAATTTAAGGGGTATATCCTGATATATATTCGTATTTTCTTTCCATGTGTAATGTCTTCGCCAGTGTAACGGTATAGATTGTGGCTATTTTATGTTGAGGTTTATGAAAGAAACTATTCTTTTGGATCGATTAGAGATTCCATCCACGGTATGGATTTCTAACTTAGGAATTACATACTATTTTCATATTTTGTGTTTCTCATAAAATGACATATTGTTTTAACTAAATCACATATTATGTTATATTATTATATATGTAGTACTTTGAGGAATTCAATTGTGCACATTACTCAAAAGATCAATTGGATGAACTTATGGAGGAATGGTGTCAATTCATTATCGGGTCGAGAACTTTATAAGCTAAGGTATATTGTCTTATTTCCTTTGATGAGAACTTTTGAGTTTTGAGTATAAATTAAATTCGAATAAAGTGCAACGTTAATATTATCATGTTATGAATTTCGATCATTTGTTTTTTTTTCCAAGTTTATAGGTACATGTGTAGAAGATAGAGCTAAGATATTCAAGTTGTTGTTGTTTCATGAGAATTCTCGAAGATAGAAAGATGTATAGATGTAAATTCAATTTTGAATATTTTAGGCATTTTAACTTGTAAAATTTTAACTTGTATCATAAATTTTGTAATTGTTGTTGTATATATCATCAATTTATATATATGTGCAATTCTTATATATGTATATTTTATTAGAATGAAGCTACCAAATATGGTGCATAAAAGATAATTTTGAAAACCTGGATCAAAATATTGGAATGAAGCTACCAAATATTGGAATGAGGCTACCAAATATGGTAAAAATTCTGATTAAAATAGATAATTTATTAAAAAAAATTATGAACAATAGATAGTGCTTTAGGAGAAAAGCGCTGTAAAAACTTAAAAAAAAAAGCGTTGTCTAAAGTCTGAAAGCGCTGCCTAAAGTGGGGGAATAGACAGCGCTTTCAAAGGAAATCGCTGTCTAAAGCCTATCTGGAAAAAATTACAAAGCGCTGCTAAAGGGGTATATAAAAAAGCGTTGTCTATTCTAAAAGCGTTGTCTAAAGTGGACATAAAGCAGCACTTTTTACATTGAAAAAAATGTTGTCTTTTCTTTTAGCAGCGCTGCTTTAGGAAGCGTTTTAAAGCGCCGTTAAAGGCCAAAAAAAGTGATGTCTTTTCCCTTATTTGTAGTAGTGAATGCAGTGATCTTAGGGAGAGGCTTTTGACTAGTACAAACAATGGAGATATTGGTTTAGTTCAAATTCAAACAAAAGTGTCAAGAAATGCATTGTAACTTATGTGTAAAAGAACAAAAATGGCATGGCTTTCTTGGATGATCTTTGATGGAGTGTTGTAGATGTTTTAGATGGAGTATGGGTTGATACAAATTCAGTTTGTAAGGCTCAAGATTACAAAGCAATATTTTTGGAGATTTTGACAAAATTCACTTTATGCTTTTGGTTAATTTATGGTGTGGAACTTGGACAATTCATAGACTCCTTAAATAATATAGTGTTAAAATGTTCAACACATCATAAATTTTGAGGTTTGGAGGTCTCAATGCAAGGTTTTATGTATCATGAGGTTGGGCACAAAATTGTACATGAACTTGAGCATAGAATTGGGCTTCTAAATCTCTCTTTTGTGGCTACTTTGTGGCTTCGAAACTCTCAGCTCAAGCATCATATTATCATGCTCCTGGACTTTTCAGAAATCTTGAAATATTATCTACAACTTTTATGTTGAGCACTTAGACTGAATCAATTTGGATCATAGAGATAAATGGTCATAAAGTCAGCTACTTGACAAGGACAGAATGCTGGAAAATTTTCTTTAAGTGTTGGTTAATGAAGTCATGACTTTATGAGCTCATATCTTCTTATCCATGCATTTTTTGGAGATCAACCCTCATTTATAAAGTTGTAGTATGAACTATAATCTCCATTTTGAGCTTCAGAGCAAGAAAAACGGTGGCTTGATGAAGAAATTACAAGCTTGCAAAGTAGTGCACTTGAACATGAGAATTTGGGGACTTAGTGAAATTTCCAACATTCTCAACTTTTCTCTTTTTGCAAGTAATCTTCAATTTTGTGGTTTCCCTTGATCAAGTCCACATATTGATCACATTTATGAAATTTAACTCGGGGAGTCCATATTTGACCAAAAATCTCAAAAGTTAAAGTTTGACTTTGGGCAGTTGACTTTTCCAAATGAATTCAAATCTTCCAATTTCAAAGGAATCTTGTAACCATGATGCAATCCTTAGCATGATAAGATATCCTTGAAGTATATGATATGATGAAGCCTTGAGTGATACACAATTGAAGATTCCTTGCTCCAACACACCTATCTTGTATGAGAAACAAAACACAATAAGACAAACTTATGTATTTTTATGATGTTAGTGATGTATAGATGAATAATATGATTTCTAAATGATGCAAAATGAGGTGGGATCTTAGGTCAAAAATTAGGATACAAAAGCCACATGTTTAACACCATCGTAAGAGGATTCTCTAGGGGTGGAGAACACAAATATGTCTGAAAGACGTACGCTCGCCAAATACTTACCATTGAGGGTTCACCCACTGACTCTAACATAGACGCACAAGAAGCTTTATAAGTTGAGACTGCCTTGTCTGAGAAAGACGTAATAGGGATACATCCACATAATCATGATCCATTGATTATCACCATGAGATGTGAAAATTAGAAGGTCAAAAATGATCTTGATCGATCAAGGGAGCTCTGCTGACATCCTCTACTAGGATGTGTTTGAGAGGCTCCGCGTAGGTTTTTTCGGGTAAGCTAGTATATGTGAATAGTTATATAATGCTGAAGACCACCTTCAGGGCCGAAGAAAGTTCCAGACAGGCCTAGGTAAGGTATCTAGTTGTTGATATACCCTCCTTGTATAATATGTTCATATGACGACCCACTTTTAACTAGTTAGGGCAACCCTTATCCATTTTATATCTATGTATGGAGAAATCGATCTCAGATGGGTGACACAGTGTTATCCAGGGGGACCATGATATTGCCAAAAAGTGTTATGTAAAAATCTTGAAATTGAAGAAGGTAGGAACAATAGGCGTGAACATCGTGGGCATGAAGGTAAGTCGTCAATGGAAGCTTCCGTAGAGGGGTTCTTGACAATTCTAGAGGAGGCGAGCACAAAAGCTACTGAAGAGACCCCTTGTCAAGGGATGATTTCAAAGGCGATGAGCCTCAAGGTATAATTTATAAGGCGGTGAACCTCCCTTATTTTATATTGTTTGATGTTTTATTTTATTTAGGCGAGTTCGAATTCTCTGACACTTTTTTGTAAGGATAATAACATTTTCATCGGGACACTCTTTTCTGGTGCTGATTAGAACTCAATTTTCAACGAGGCCCTCACTTTATTTATATAAGTTTTAAATTACTGTTGATTTACTTGCAGGATGTCCATGGGAAAAGGATTCTTATCAATATCTCCTTGAAGGTTATTGGATATGTTGGATCTTTGCGAAGGAATTCTTGTGGACCCTCGAGGAGATTACATGTTGAATCATCATGAAGAAATCCTTGCCTCTCTCGAGGCTATTATATATTGGATCCTCACGAAAGAATCCTTGTTACCCCTTGATGCGATTACATACTGGATCCTCATGGAGGAATCATTTTCGCCCCTCGAGGAAATTACTATGACACCATAAAACCCCAAATTCTTTTTTTATAAAGCATGAATTGTGGAATATTTATTTCAAATAATAAGATAGGGCATCATATTAACTCAAATAACATAAACATTCTCAAATATGAATATTTAATTAACACATAAAACAAACATAATAATTTAAAAAACATGAATCCTGACCTCGATGTCATAATACCATAGCCTTATTACAAACCAAACGTACTAGTTAGCTTAACAGTTCAACATACATAAACATAATAGAAAACTAATGAAGTGATCTTTTACATCATCCTTAATAAAAGTATTGCACTGAGACTGTTCGTTAGTCTAAACTTGAGAATATCTTGCATGTGATTCACATTGTAGAAACATGGGAACAGAAGGGTGAGAATACATTCTGCAAAGTATAAGGTATAAAATAAAAGGGTAACATGATTCATAACATATAATCAACGTCATAATCATAAGAGGAGCATGTGGTTCAAGAAAGATTGAAAGAGCTGGATGCCGCAAAGGAACCCCCCCCCCCCCCCCCCTCCAGAGGAATTCCAAGTGGAAAAATTGAAGGAAAAATCCATAACGGACAACCTCAAACCTGAATTGAAAACATTGCTTTCACATTTAAAATATGTTTTTCATAAGACGAAGGCAAGAAACGAATAACTATAAGCAACTCTCTTTCATTGTAACAAGAAAGAAAACTGGTTACGATATTGTAGAAAAATAAGGAAGCACTAGGTTGAAAATTATTTGATTTGAAAAGAATAAATCTGTCATACTACATGCATAAAATTATGATAGAGAAATTTCAAACTTATAGTCCAACCTCAATAACGTTTGCACCCCAATATAAAAGAAGTTGTTAGGAAAGAGGTGGTTAAATTATTGGAAGCAAAAATAAGTTACTAAATATCAAATAGTAACATGGGCAAGTCTTGTTCAAGTAGTTTATAAAAAAAGGTTGAATGACAATGATCACAAACTAGAAAAAGAACAATCCTAACGAAGACTATCACTGGATGTTAAATGTGCATAGATTAAATAATACACCTCGCACGTCTAACAATGGAAAAACTCTAATACTCTAAAAAAAGACTAGTCTCACACACCTCGATGCATGCCAAAATAGGGATGTCAGTTTGGACCTGTTAATGGGGATCCCCGCGGGGAACGCCCCGTTCGGGGCCCCAAAGATGGGGAATTTTCCCCCGTGGGGGCGGGGATGGGGAGAAAAATTCCCCCGAGAGCATTTCGGGGACGGGGACGGGGAATACACCCCCCGCCCCGCGGAGACCCCGCCCCGCCTATTATTTTAATATAGTTAATTTAATATATATATTTTAGATTAGGTTTTTTAGTCATTTCCTTTATGTTTATTTATAAAAATAAATAAATAAATATTCATGTATTTATTAAGAGAGAGAAATGTCAAATACTAGTATTTTTTAATAACATAATAAATATGTGAATTCTTTGTGCTTTTTATTTTTATAGAAAATATAAACATTTTAAAAAAATAAAATATTAATGAATAAATGTAGGATCTATGGGGATCCCCGCGGGGAACGGGGATCCGCGGGGAACGGGGATGGGGATAGAAATTCCCCCGTGACGGAGATCGGGGACGGGGACGGGGAATGAATTTGATGGCGGGGAAAAAAATGGGGAAGTGTCCCCCCGGCCCCGCCCCATTGACATCCCTATGCCAAAAGGGTGGGATAGTGGCAAAATATAACATTTTGTTGAAAAACTAGTTTTTTTGCTTATTTCTACAAAAACCTTAATAAAACACTTAAGATTGTATTTGAATGAGGTAATTGAATTTTTTTTTAAAATTCAAAATTTTAAACAATTCAAATAATCAAATTGAAATTCATTCATTTTAAATTCTTTTGTTTGGATGGAATATTAAAACAATTCATTGTTAAATTTTTAGGGTCATTTTTATAAATTTAAAACTTTTGAGCCAAATTTAAAATATGAAAAATAGAAATCACTTTGAAATTTTTGAAATTTGAAGGGACTAATTCATAAAATTTTAAAAATTAATAGAAACTTATTTGTATTTTTTTGAAATTTTTGAAGGTGAATTTGAAATTTTTATAAAATATAAGGACGGTCTTGCAAAATTTAAAAATTAATAATAAATAATTTAATATTAACATTACATAGAATGAATAAGCAATTTTTTATTTTTTATTTTTTGTGTTATTTAAAAATTTTAAATTTAACATAAAATATTTTATAAATTTACATCATTTTAACAATTCTCCATATTTTTTTATCTAAATATTAAATTTTAATTAAATTATTTTAAATTTCCTAATTACTTTTCTTCCTTAAAATGCTTTATTCAAATCCACTCTTATGAAATGAATATGCATTGTATGATAATTCATGGAGAAAAAAAAAGATCAATTCATATTTCCACTATTAAACTTTTCTTGTAGGAAAAAAATACAAGCTAGTAACTAGTTTGACGTTTGCCACAGAAAATTAATTAAACTCCCATAATCCTATTTTGCCTTGGAGAAAATGAATCATTTTTTTGTTTCTATTGTATACTGTACTACGTAGTACATTTTTGTTAATTTAGATTTATTATACTTTTAGATCTCTTTTGAGAGGGTGGTTTTAGATCCCTATAATAGGTTAACTGATTTTTGATAGTCTACCTTGTAAAATTTGATATTATGAATATTGTTTTCTTTTATGACTATTTCTTTTTCTTTTAAGTTAGAAGGTTTTCTGTTTTACGAGATAATGTTAGAGGATTATTAATAATTCTTTTTCATTAAAGTTTTATTTTTTATAATTGTTAATCTATAAATATTAATAATTTTTTAAAATTAAAAAGAGTCTAAATTAAAAAAAAATTAAACAAAAATCAGACGAAAAGTCTTAAATCTCATAACTACAGAAAACTGCCTAATGTGATTTAGACAAATATCCACAATAATGATTTGCTATTATCACATTTCATATTAACCAAAAGCCCAAAACACTTATGCATAAATTGAAGATAAGAATGACATATTGTTACTTCTCAATAAGACTATGTAAAATAAGGATGTTAAAAAAATTATTTAATAGTTGATTGTTTGTAATTGAGTGTTGAATGATGTGATGAAAATGACGTGGATTAATTAATGTTAAAAATATTTAATATGTTGAATGAGGAGTGAGTGTAGATCACTTATAATAATTTATAAAATTTTATTAATTTTTATGGTTATTTAGATTTTATTTCAGCTTAATTATTTGAAATTAATTATTTTATAATAAATTAATTTTTTATTTATTTTTAATTTCATCAAAATTTATCATTTTTTTCTCTATAAATAGAACCTGGTTCATTAGATTTGGATATATATAAAAAATTATTTTTTTCTCTCTAATTTTTCTATTTAACCTTCCATAAATTTTTGTTTATAGCTTTAAACATCTTAGTGAAATGGATCCCAACAATAACCCTTTTAACACCCAAAATTCTACTGATTACTCTTTCAATTACCAAAATCTCAACAATTATATATTTTAAAGTCAATTAAAAAAATCAAATAAGTTATTAAATTAAAAAATATAAAATAAATCATTTAACTTTTAATTATTTTAATTTAATTTCAATCGATAATTGATATTAATATATAATCATAAAAAAAAATATAAAAAAAAAATAAAAATATGAAATAAAAATATTGGAATAGAGTGTTGAATTTTATTAAATAAAATTATTGTAATGAATAAAAGTTGAATGAATATTAAGTTATTAAATAGAAGAAAAAAGATGATGTGAAATATAAAAAATAAGAAAAAAAAGTGTTATGTAAACAATTGTACATAATATAATTGAATTATAATTTAATTAGCATCCAGATAAAATTATTGTAAAAAATTAATTAGAACCAATAACTTAATTATAATTATTTATCTCAATTAATATTTATTAATTAAAAAGAAAATAGGTGATACACCGAATTACAACAATTTATTGAAACACATTATCCTTTTATTTTAAAAATATTTAATAACATGACAAAATATTAATTTACTATTGGATGAAATGTATTATTGTCCATTAAGCTCTTAATTAAATTATCTTTTTCAACTAAATTAAATAGTTGTGATTGAAAGAGATTCAAATTCAATACCTCAAACACTATAACTATTTTATGTATTTAGTTTCAAAGATAATAAGATAAAATTAAAAAATTGTGAATTCATATTCAAATCTATCATACCAAACTTTTTACATT
The DNA here is from genome assembly GCA_948472305.1 of Vicia faba. Lineage (NCBI taxonomy): Eukaryota > Viridiplantae > Streptophyta > Magnoliopsida > Fabales > Fabaceae > Vicia > Vicia faba. The sequence goes on along the minus strand of OX451738.1, from coordinate 1,310,937,585 downwards.
CTTTTATCCACTAAAATGAGTTGTATTTATAAAAAAAAATTCAATACACTTTTTGCTAAACTGAAATATCAGAATTTTTTTTTAGCAATAATCATATATTAAAAAAATATATAAATAATCATATTTTAGAAAAAATTATATGTTTTAGAATATACATTAATGGAGGCATCGTCTCACTTAACGGATATATTCACTTTTTTGTCATAGGTGTCACCTCACTTGGCACATGCATTTTCTTTTAGCCATGTGAGATGACACATGCACTATAATATGGGAAGGATATGCCATTTGAGATGACTATTACGTGCAATTGTGTTTTCTATAAATAAAATATTCATTCTCCACCATTATTCGCACTTTCTCACATTCTCTTCTCATTTATCTCTATTTTTTGCGTCATGACATTTCCATGATTTTCACCAGAGATGGGTACGTTATTTTCTCGGCCACCAAACCTCTAATGAAGATGAAATTTTGGCACATTCATTTCATGTAGCGCCTGAAAAGAGAGTTGATGTGATGGCTAGAGGGAGACATCGAAGCTAGGGAACAAATTAGAAGGATCCAGAGAAGAAGAACAACCACCTCACTTGCAACCGGAAGACCTCAATCTTGGTTGAAGGAAGTTAAAACAGACAGAGACGTAATGGTGATGATGCATGGCTCAGATGAAATTCTTTTGACGGTTAGATGTTTTATCGTGTTGTTGATGTTATATTTATATATTGTATTTTATCGTAATGGTGATGATGTATTTTTATTTGTTGTTTATCTATGGTTTGTTGTAACAAATGCTCTTAATGAAAAAAATTTATGTTTAGATCTTAAATAAGTGCATATAGTTTGCATACAATTTTTATGTTGTCGAGCTTGTAGCACGAGTGAGATAATTTTTTCGATTGTGTCCGACCTGATGGCATAAATCATACTTTCCTTCTAGCTTGTCAAGGGAGTCCATTTCAGTTGTGATACGCTTGCTTTTGGGACGATCCTTTTTATTCCTTCGCATTTGATCGTTGTGCCATACTATTTCTTCTTCGTATGCAGGGCAATAATCGGGTTTCGCTACCACTGAAAAGTCATTGTTGTATATGCTAATCAACATTTCAGACTTGTAAATGGGAGATAGAAATAGTAATGCATCTTGATGAGTATAAGTACATATCACCATGACATGAGAGGAAGACATAAGAAAGGCTTGAAACTTTCCACAATCGCACTAACGAGATAGTAGTATAACCTTATACTCTTATCTTGGCGGATCCTCGTTGTGGTCGATTGTCTCTTTGACAATGAAGTTGTGGCTATGTCAGTCGAACCTTATAACAAGATGGGTGTTGGCTTTGGCACCTTCTGACTTAATATATTTCATACAACTTTCACTCCATAGTTATCCCGATTGTAAGACCGCGTTCAACATTTCACCTCTTTTTGAAAACAACGAAGCCATCCTAAAATATATTGATTTCACCAAAGCGGTTACTAAGAGGTTTCGTATGCCTTTAAATTATTTATTTTTACTGTTTTCATTATTCTGATTAATTTTTATCCACGGTTTATCTGAAGACCATATTTGGGTTTTGACCATGAACCCAACCCCGAGGATGCAGCAGTTTGGGCTGCAAAGACTGCAATCATACAATTCTACATTGTGGAGATGCACCACAACGACTGTGTCAAGATGCAGTTCGGAATGCATCAAGAAATACCATGCGGTCCAACTTCTTTATCACATTGGCATCTCAAAAGGGTCGACGTCCAATGGGGTGTTAATAATTGAAAAGATTTCACTATGGAATGGTGTAAGATGTGGCATAGGCGTCACCAATATGTCTTACAATTTCATGTTTTCCACAACCAGATTAATATGTGACATGCAGATCAGTATATTGATTGGTACAAATCGGTTACTAACCCTGAAATACGTGTGTCTCACCCGAGGTATTTGATCGATCAACGCACACAATAGGCACAATCATACACCACACAACAACAAACCCAATACACATCAACCTCCCACCAAACACAACGATGATACAGATCCACCAACACCTAACCCCAAACCCAAAACCAATATCAATACACACACATGCCTCACACACAATCACAGTACCAAGAACAACGACCATACATCTGACATCCTGATGTGGGACCCTCGTCGTCTCACTTTAGCCCAGACATTGGTCAACTTGAAGAATATTCACCAACCAACCCAACTTAACAACAACCATCCTATCACCATAACACCCAACAATCAAAGTACAAACCCCCACAAGATTCATTTCCTTTGTATCCCACTTATTCAGACGACCAGTGATATCGACCCCCATAGAACCTCATCCCCAACCAATACGACTAAACTTTGAGGGCATGCGGATCTTTTAGATGATCTGACGACTTTCAAGGATCCTGAACGCATTGACTTCGCAGGACCCTCGACCCAACTACAATAGCAAATACGTTGAAACGCACCACCAGTTAGGCGAGGATGCGGGTGTAGAACTACGAGTCATTATTGAGTCCACGGAGACAACTAAATAATGTGTAATTTTTATTCTCATCATGTATTCGTTTAGTTATTATTGAAAATCAACTTTCATTTGCAACAACATTGCCTTTTAATTCCTTAAAAGAAAATAAAATACTTTGTACATAGGCGTCATCTGAGATGGCTTAGGACAAATGGCATGCACCTAGGCGCCATCTCACTTGACGTCTCATTTAAAAAAAACAATGCATGTGTCATCTGAGATGTCTACTGAATTATAATATTTTCTGAAATATAGTTATTTGCATATGGTTATTTGTGTTTTTTCTTTTCAAAACATAATTATTTATATTTTTTTCAAAATATCATCTATAAATATTTGTGAAGATTAAATAAATGAAATTCATTTAAAAAATTTACATTTCTCAGTAAATAATTCCTTTTACATATTTAAAAATAACGTTAAAATTAAGTTAACTCACTCAACATCTACCACTTACCACTTGTGATAATTTTTTTTGATACATTTTTGTTCTACTTTTTGAGAAATACGCTTCATGATAGTAAAATGATGGAAATCATATAAATTTCAAAAAATAAAAAAGAGAAAGGTTGATAAAAAATCTTATTTCAATCCATTCAATATATATATATATATATATATATATATATATATATATATATATATATATATATATATATATATATATATATATATATATATATATATATATATATATATATATATATATATATATACATTATTTTTTAAAGCAATGTTACATAGGGAAAAAAAAGTATACGTATTTTAGTTAACTATGAAAATCTGTGCGTCTGCACGGGTTAAAATTAATTTATATGACATAATTTACTTTGACAATAGTATTTATGCATGTAATATAATTGTTTGTGTCTTATGTCGCTTTATAAAATGTTTCAATAACTTTTTTTTAATAAGAAAAACTTTATTATTTAAAAAGATGCTGGAATACAAGACGATCGCAAACGATCTAACCCACCAAGAGACAAAAGAGAACAAAAAGCTAATACATCATGAGCCTAGCAATATGGTTCCTAAGCTTTTTGCAAAGCCAACATCTATAAACAATCTTATCAATAATCTGCGAAACAATGGAGTTCTTCCAGCTTTTCCCCCTACTATTAGCCACTATCCAAGATAATTCCTCCTGCCAGGATTTAGGGGTGTGATTCACCTGAATCCATCTGAGGACATCCTTTCAAATAATATTCAAATCAGGACATTCAAAGAGAATATGATCAATAGATTCCAAGATATGACAAAAGCAGCATTTAGGATCACCAATCACACCAAATCTCACAAGCCTATCTTTTGTTGCCAATTTACGATGGCACGCAAGTCATATAGCAACTTGAGCTCTAGGCCTAGCAAAGTTGTTGAACATCAGGCAGTGCCAAGGAACAATAAGTCCAGTGTTTAATTTTACTAACAATCTTTTCAATAAGAGGCATGTAATGGTTAATAGATAACTTCTTGCAAGTGAGGGGAACTCCTAAATATTTGAAGGGGAGAGTACCTTCTTTGAAAGTTGTTAAGGAGAGGATATCAGATTTTGTGCCAGAATCCACTGCTCCAAAATAAATATAGCTTTTATTATTGTTGATCTTCATGCCTGTAGACTTGGTGAACTTATCAAACGCTTGTATCATTAGATTGATAGATTCCAGGTCACCTCTGGAGAAAAGAAGAATGTTATCAGCAAAAGACAAGTTGGTGAGATGCAATTTTTCACATTTTAAATGGTGGTTGAAATTTGGATTGAGTTGCATATAGTGAAGGCATTTGTGCAAGTACTCTATAGTTATAACAAAAAGGTAGGGCAAATGGGGTCCCCCTGCTTGATCCCCCTCTTGGCAACCAAGATTTTAGACATAGTCCCATCAATATTAAACCTATAAGAGATGGTGGAAAGAGTTGTCATAATCCATCTAATGAATTTACTAGGAAACCCCATCTCCTGCATAATCTCTTCAATAGCCCTCCAATCTATCATGTCATATGCTTTTTGCATGTCCAACTGAACCATGCACCTAAGGGTCCCCACTTTGATAGTAATACCCTTTTATCAACTCATAAGAAAGAAGGATATGGTGGTGAATTTGCTGACCTGGGACAAAAGGTGCTTGGTTAGAACTTACAATACTTTCAATAACCTGGCCTTTATTGTCCATCATATTTTGGAGGTCAATATATTCTGACTCTGTGGCCATATTCCCCCAACCCTATCTTAGACTTTCAAAACATTGTTAAAGTCACCTAAGAGGCACCAAGCTCCTTGTTGCTGAAGATTAGAAATGTCATTCCAAAGAATTTTCCTCTGGTCAAGCTTATTAAAGGCATAAATAGTTGTCATCCAAAACTTGAAAACCCCCTTCTTATCATAGATACCACAATGAATCAACTGGCTGGTTCTGCTGATAACTTTGATATCAATGTTAATAATGTTCCAATTTATCTAAATTATGCATCCATAGCTTCACCATTCACAATTAAAGGAGCTACGAATTCCACGGCAAGTCCTTTAGATGGGTTCCTGTTTTCATTAAGGACATGCATCCATAGCTTCCTTGGTTCTTCTTATTCAACACCATTCTTGCTTAGGTAATATTTTTAACATTAGAGACAAATGCAAATGATTAATAGGCTAAAACCTATCAAATAACAACAAATTATATTAATATTGAGAATGAATAAATTCTTCAATCATAAAACTATGAAAATTTTGGAATACATATGCATGTTTTCTTGCTTGAAACTAACTAATTGTGTCCCTGAGACTGAATTCTTTCTAAAGTAAATCAAAGCATATTATGAAAAGCATTTAGGTGTTATGTTACTTGTCTAATTCCAATTCGTCACTCTTTAAAACCAGTACAAAAACATCATTATTTCATATATTGTACTAAGTTATTTTTAATAAACAAATCTTAACAACTAATTATAGTATAAAACTAAGCATCAAAATATCAACTATATATTTTTGTGAAGAAATCTACCTTTTAATAATGGCAACACAATTATCAATCAAATATAAACTATAGTGTGCTTGTGAAATGTATATAACTTCTACATAATGAATTGTATTTGACAATTTCTTAATCAACTCTATGACTTTCTTACGCACCATGTGAAATTTCATAAATGCTCTTCAAAATTAAAAATATACTTCTAATATTCACCTAGATCTAATAAAGTATACATAGAAACCGGAAATATAAGTCCGGTTTGAAACCGGAGGTGTATTTATGGTTTTATTCTTTACAGAAACTAGAAAACATTATTGAGTTGCATCATAATAACACAATACAATTCATAACATAAACATAGTAAATACATTTAAGAGTTAAACATAAATAAAATATTACAAATCAACGTCCAGGTGCACGTTGCAACATCATGATAATATCATCAACCGATCTTGTTATAGTCATATCTAGCTCGATCAAAACTTTCTTCTCAAAACTGTCAAAAGTATTTCACATAGCCCATAGATCATCGTTGTTCTTCAGCTCACGGTTGATGAACACAAACTTCTCATCTTTGTCAACAAATGGTGAGCGACACTCGATCTTTACAACTTTCCGATTGTCGCCATAAGGTATAAGTTCCTGCAATATTTCAAGCACATCTTCAATAGGGGTGTACACTGTGAACTTAAATTCACGAGATGGTGTAGCTCCAGTAAAATGGACAACTCCAACATGCCATTTGATGTTCAATTTCATGTTCATCTGGTTTTTGGTGTTGTGTTATGGAAAAATATAAGAAGTGGGGTTTTTTATAGTAGTTGGAGGTAAATATGAACCATACAAATCCTATCTCTATGCCAGTGATAGAATCGACAATTAATTTCCGGTTTTTTATTAAATGGAACCAGAAGTATATTTTCGATTAAGGCCCTCGGAGTGAAAAACTAAAACAGAACATAAACAACAACTCTAATAAAAAAGTCTCATGTATTCAAATATTGTATTTTTGGTCAAACTACAAAAATGATTATATTTCCACATCATAATACATGAACAAAATGACGTTAACAATAAAATGATACCTAACTACTTGAATGAGCCGAAAAAAGTGTCGTCGGATAAATCCACCGGTGGCACCCCTTTTGACTTTTCCCTATTTTTTTCTATTTCAATTTGATTCAACTTGTTGTATTCTTGCATACTTTTAATGAATTGGTCTGACCATGTCTCAGATGGGTTTGTGAAATGAAGCGCCCACTTCGATGATCTAGGTGGTATAAGGCATCCCGGTTTCAAATACACTTGAACAAAATGTCGCGAATTTGAAATCCACCTAACACATATGATACGATCATTGGGATTTGGTGTTGGAGCAATGTGTAGATGGAAATAAGTCTCCGAGAAATTGTATCTTGTAAAATTAATACACACCCTCTCATACGCACTTGCTATGAGATGAACCATTTTAGGGAAGCGCATCCATTTATCCTCTGGTGCAACTCCAACCTTGGGAGGTACAAGTGCGTGATATATTTCCTCAACCTTCTCTTTACTTCCTAGCACACACGTGTATAATTCTCTATTGCTCGTCAAATCTCTGATCATGGTATCTCAGACAATATTGTAATACTCTTCCCCTATACTGAGCAAACTAGAAACAACTCGAAAATCACAGTTACCGTTACCCTGACATTGACGATTCGTTCAATGTACTTGTGTATAAAAAACTGCATGTGATTGATGAATGGTATTTTGGGTGGAGTTGGTGTAGGAGGTCGTTTTCTAATACGGACTCCTTTGAAATCACTTTTCTGAGATTTTGGTGTAGTTGAATCGGTAAAAACTTTGTCAATGTGATTAAAATATGAAGGACTCCTCGTAGTTGAACTATCGCTGGTAGGAAAAAAAATAGAAAATGTACTATTTTTGCCTTGCAGTAATAATGGGAAATTCCCAAGATATCGATCTCAAGGACTACTTGCAATTATTGAGTTAAATTTGTAGTTCAATTAAACAAAAAATTTATTTGGGGTTTTGGTTTAAGAATTGTAACTTAGCAAAAATAAATAAAAAAGAATGTAAATTAGAGATTTTTCACATATATGAGGAGTATGCTAGAGTACTGTGATACGGTGGGAGAACTGACTTGAGGTTTTTGCAATTGATTACAAATGTTGTGGTTAGCAAGAGTCGCCACCGACTTTTCTTTTATCCAAAAAAATGGAAAGGTGAAAAAGCACAGGAAAGACCTTTGAGATATTTTCTTGAGTTCGAGGGATAGATTATGAAAAAGGAAGGTATTAGCACCCTTTTCATCCATGGTTTTCCATGGGCTCTTAGTTACTTGCTAGATCACTTGCTTTTGTTGTTTGAAAATGTGTTTGGTGTGGTTTTGAAAGTATTTTGTAAAAGAGGCCATTGTTTAGGCAATCTTTATAATGATTCTCGTTCATAAAAATGTATACAAATATGTTTGTCTTTTTAAAATGTTTTCAATATTTATAAGATGTTTGAAAATGTGTGTGTTTGTTTTGAAAATAGCAAGGATAGTTGTTTGGAAATAGAGCAAGTAACTAGAAGTAATCTACCTACTTAAATGTCTTTCTTGTGCATTTTCTATTCCTTTGACATTGTTGTCTTACCATTGATTTGGTAAGCAACCCTATCTTTGGATGTAAACGGGACGGGTGTGGGTCATCGTATAACCATGATTAGCAATATTGCAAAGTATCTTAGCATTTTTGAGGGACCAAGATCATTTTTGTAAGGCAACTTTGAATAGCGTCATCGAGGGACTATGATCTTATATTTGTTTGTTTTGCCAAGATACTTCGCATGCGTAATATGGCCATTTTTATATAAGGCAACCAAGTGGAGAAACCCTAAGGATGCTTGTGTGCAAGTGTGTTATTTTCATGCTTTGATTTTGTCTTGTATTAGGGTTTTCTATTTGTTTTGTTTCGATCTTACCATACAAACCCTAATTACTAATATGACATGTAAAGCGGTAAATTGCATAACGTAAAGATTACTAAGCTATTAAAATAATTTTATGGGAGGGGAATACAAATTTAAATGGGGATTTACAAGAATGTAAGTCTAAAAAAATTATTACAACCAAATCGAATTTGCACGAATATTAGAATAAATAATATACCATATTTAAATATGCAATATTATATACATGCAAGAAAAAGATTTTGTTTTGTTTTTGTGTGAAAAAGAAAATTTTAACCTAATCCTAAATATATGAGGAAAAGAAATTAATTCTTAAAAAAAAGGGTTAATCCTAATTCCTAGTTTGAAAGAAAATAAGGTTTTCATGTATTATTATTTGTGTATTCTTGTATAAAAAATAATAAATAATATTGTAAGGAAATATTTAGTTTTTACATGTTAAAATAAATATTTACAAATATGGAATGAAAAGAAAATAAAACAAATTAAACTAAACATATTTTATTTATATTTACAAGTTTATTAAGAAAAAGAATTAATATATAACGAAGATAAAATATATTTTTTTATGTGAAAAATAAAATAAAATAGAATATTATCATATTTCATATTTTTTTTATGATTTTTAGGTATTAAAGAAATATTTTTTAAATAAAAAATAAAAATGAAAACAAATAAAATAAATATATGAAAATAGTTTGGGCCAGGGGTGCTGTAAGGAAATTGGGGGCAAAATGTTAGTAAAAATACTAGGCCCAAAGGACCAAGCCCGTCCTGCAAAAACAAGCCAAAAATGAAAACTGAAAAATGTAAAAAAAAAAAAAGGTAGCGCCAAGGTTCGAACCCAGGACATGGGTCTCACCAGTGCGCTACCTTGCCACTGGGGTGGCTATACATCCGTTGATTAATGTGAAACAAAAATAACATAACACAAACAAAGCCCTTGCCCTGTACTTCGTCTTCTTCCTCTAGCCAGCCAGATGTCCTGTAACTTTCTCATTTCTCCATGAAAATGAAAACTCATAACATGAATGTTGTAGCATTTTGTCCCACGATTCCAACCATATAAATCATATAAGCTAACAATCAAAGATAAAGATGAATTTTAAAAGCCTTAAATCTAAACCTAAAATTTTCAGAAACTTCAAGTTCAAAATTCTCTCAACTCAGGCCAAATAAATGCAAGATAAATATATGTACAACTTCGTTGCAATGAGGAATACATTGTTTATTCACAAATCCTGGCCAATGGTTGCCTGTATAAAGAGATAGAAATTGAGATTTTTACCTCTTTTAGTTGAAATCGTGGATGGAGTTAGAGTGAGTTTTATGGAGGCCTGATGATTGCTTGAGCTTGCTTGAACCTCCCTGAGTGTGTTCCAACCCTTGCCTTGCTTTAAAAGTGTCTGAAACTCTCTATCCAAGTCAACCTGCAAGATTTGAAAACAAAAATGGCAGGTGATGGATAAGAGGTTACAGTACAGGGATGAGGGTTTGGATCAATTAGATATCAAGTAGTTAAAGTGTTTTGATGGTTAAGACTTGAAATGCACGAGCCAAATGAGAGATTGCATGCTTATGCAAAAACTGCAAGTTTTGGCAGTTTCTTGATGAAAGAGAGTTTGGGAGTGTTTCAGGCTCCTAGTACCTGTGTGTTATGTTGCAATGTGTTTGTATATTAGTATTGAATCAGTTTAAAGTCAGCTCTCCAACAGATTTGTAAGTTCCCACCTTTTTGCACACTTTCTTGCTTTTGAAGCAAAATGAAGGGACAAGGCCTTACCTGCTTGTAATAGTTTGCTTAGGGTTGGTATTTGTTCTATACAAATTGTCTTAGGTATGTGGTACTTGTATATGCAAAGGAGACATGTTTAATGCTCAAGATTGTAAAGTTTGCAAAAGTGGAGCTTTTTCAAAATGACAATGGCCACTTTATGCCATTTATGGAATTACAACTTGGGTAATGGCTCTAAGGTTTGGATCAAAGCTTTGTAAACTGAGTAAGAATGAAATTAAGGAGTAAGAAACAAGTTTGGGACCTGTAAAGCATGGATTAGGCAGCATAGGTACTGATTAGAACTTTGTTCTTCATGAAATGGCTTGAATCAAAAGTGAGAAATTGCCAACTTCATCTCTTCGATTCTCCCTACTCAAAAATGATCTTGAGGAGTTCGTGGATATTTTGGAAAGCTTGCAATGTGCTCTATAACTCATATTTTAAATGTATTTCAATATTCCTCTTGGAACTAGGTGAAAAATTGCCATGAAGTTGGGTCCAAAACCTGCCTAAATTAGGGCAAAAATTCACTAAGTTAATTAGTTCATGAGCATGTATTCATAAAATTATATCTTGATATCCAAGCATCTTTAGGGAAAAGTGTGTGAAGAAAAGTTGGAGATTTCATGGAGGTCTAAAACTTTCATGTTGGAAACTTCCTTTGAATCATTTTGCATCATGGTGAAAAAATGGCCTAAAGTTGAGAAAAAATAAGAACTTTTTCTATACTTAGAAATATTTCTAAGTTAAGAAAATTTTCAATTTTAAACCCTAACTTTCAATCCTTAATTTCTTGATGACCAAGCTTCATATTTTGACATGTTTTGATGAATCATGACCCTTGGCACTTGATTTTGACCAAAAAGTCAAAGTTTGACTTTTCAGTGTACAATTGACTTTTGATCAGTTGACTGCAAATTTCATCTGTCTGTCCAATGGATTTGCAATGTTTTGAACCATGTCATTAGGTCAAGATGATACAATTGAACCCTTGAAACCATGCTTCAAATAAATTGGTCACTTTCTAGGTTAAAAATCAGAAATTGCCCTTTCCCAATCAAAACCCTAATTTTGACCATTTTGCCCTTTTGATGATTTGATCAAATTTCTTCAGGAATTATGGTCTAAACTTGATCAAATGATACATATGAGTCTAAAATGTTTATGTAGATAAAAAACATGAAGTTTGACTGTAAATTGGCCACGATTGACTTTTTCCCTAATATAATTGATTTTTAGGTCAACTGTCCAATTGACTGACCAAAAATGTGGCTCAAGGTTTGGAACTTGTCATGAGTGATCTTAGGGGTTCATAATGATGTTTGGAAGTCATATGAAGCATTGATAGTCCAAAAATCTTTGTGCAAACTCAAACCCTAATTTTGGGTTACTAGTGTAAGATGAGATATCTTGAGCTGACCAAACCCTAATCCAGTCTTAAGTCCAAGAAATTTTGTGAGAATAAATTTGATAAATGAGAGGGAAAATTTTGGGGTACAACAGGTGCCCCTGTTCAATCTTCTTAGACCTGAAGAGTTAGATTGGCGAGCTTTGCCATTCGTGACTCGAAGGTGAAAGATGATTGGACACTAGAGTGCCCATAAATTTGCACTCAACAATGTGTAGTTGAGGGAATGGGCTTAAAGATGCCATATGGAGAAGTGATAGAATCCTGTTGGAGATGGGCTTGTAGATGCCATCCAAAAATGTTGTTGAGCTGTAAGTTGTAAGTCGAAAGAATAAGTATCAGAATGGTGTCTGTGTCTGGAGCGTATCCGTACTGTATCTGAAAGTTGAATCTGAATGAGCAACATAATGGCATCCGTGTCTGGAGCGTATCCGTACTGTATCTGAAAGTTGAATCTGAATGAGAAACAGAATGTCATCCGTGTCTGGAGAATATCCGTACTGTATCTGAACTTCAAATCTGAATGAGTATTAGAATGACATCTGTGTTTGGAGCGTATCCGTACTGTATCTGAAAGTTGAATCTGAATGAGAAACAAAATGGAATCCATGTCTGGAGCATATCCGTATTGTATCTGAACTTGAAATCTGAATGAGTATTAGTATGGCATCCGTGTCTGGAGCGTATCCGTATTGTATATGATTGCACATTGTTAATGGTAGTTGTTTAATCTTATCCTGAAAAGGGTAAAATGTTAGCTGAAACACAAAGTTATGTTACATGAAATGTATGATGTAATATATTTGCTTCAACAATGTTTATGATATGTAGATGTAATGTATGTAAGCTGATTTGCTGTATTGCTGTTTGATTGAGGAAAATAAATCCTTGAACGCTGATGAGGATATGCTGAATTTCCAACGTCTCGAGATTGAAGTACTGATGAACTCTTACTGAGAGAAGTAAATTCTGTTGTGAGGGCGATGCCATGTACTGCTTGAGATTTACCCGGGAATCCAGAGAAATCTGATGATTCCTACTGGGGATTAATAATTTGAAATTTTAGTTCCGCTGAGGATTTAAATGACGTACTGTGGGGATTGCTTATGGAATAGCCTAAAGACGTTTTCATATCCTTTCAACCTATCAGAAATTATCTTTCTCATTTTGTTTATTTGTAAACAGTAATTATGTTCGAATTCATATTGTTGTACCCCAAAATTTGCCCTCCCATATTCTCCAAGAAATTGCAAAGCCAAGCTTCAAAATCTCCCCAAGGGTTGCACAGTCAAAGATCTCCTATACAGTCAAAATTAGGGTTTTGAGTCTGATCAAGAAAATGAAGTTTCTAAAGGTCCAATCAAGTCTCATATGCCTACAAACATGGTCAAGTATCCTCATATCAAGTTTCAAGGCATTCAGCTCAAAATTGCACAGTCAAAACCCTAGATTGCACTACAGTCAACTGTAGGGGCAAAATGGTCATTTGGCAGTCAAAAGTTCAAATTTTTGGTCAACATATCATTTTGAAGCCACAAACATCATTTGATCAATGCTTGATCATGATTCTCAAAATTTGGCTCAGAAATCATCAAGATGCAAAAGTTTCCTTATTTGGATAGTTGAAAAAGTCAACTGAAATTGACCAGGGCATAACTTTCACATGGATTATCAGAAAAATTCCATCCAAAGCTCATTTTGAAGAGAAAGACATTTCCTACAACTCATCTTCATACTTCAAGTCCAAGAAATGCTCTCACAAAAAGTTATCAATTTCAACATTATAGGTCATTTTCAAAAGTCAACAAAAAGGGACTTTAAGTCAAAGGCCATAACTTGAGATTGGTAAATCAAAATGACATGGGACCAAAGGCATTGGTTAGAGGACTCAAAGAACTTTCCAAAATGTCCAAGAACATGAGAAAAGCTTAAAAATTGAGCAAGTTGTGCCTTGTGGAAGTTGGGAAATTTTTGGATATTTTGAAAAGTCAACATTGATTCAAATGACCTAAAATTGCTAATGGGCCCATTTTTCTTCCATGATTCATCATCCATGACATATGCACGATCACTTGGCCCAAAGGGAAGTTTTTATTCATTTTTTATTTATTTATTTGAATTTTTATTTATATTAATTCACTTAAATCAATTAAATATGTGAAAAATACTTAACTTAACCTAATAAATCTTTTTGTACATGTTTTAGTCTCAATAATTCGTGCACATTCAGATATGGGAAGATTTGGTTTGATTGGATCCTAATTGATACAAAATTGCATGGAAAAAGATATGGAAATCATGGTGAAAAATCAAATCTCCAAATTCATGAATACAAGAGATTCTAATCAAATTTGTTAACCTAATGGACTCAGTACATAAGCTAGAATGAAACCCTAATCAGGATAGACACTAAGCTGCGCAAGAAAGCCATTCACAAACTTGAAAAAATTGTCAAAAAAACTCAATTCTGAAAACAGCCTTCCAGGACGATTCAGGTCTCAATTCTTGTTCCATTAGCTTCCTTGGAGATTACTGAACATATTCCAATCAAAAGCATTCACTCAAACTCCAAGAATCGGTATATAGGGTTCAAACTGTTTCGAAAAAAACTCATAATCGTGCATCATGATTTAAGCATCTTTTGTAACTTTTATTCATTGATTCATGATTATTATCTTGTCCTGAAACTAACCCATGTATTTAATTGCGTTTTTATGCTGTATACACGATTTCACCATGTTTGAGTTTTAGGGTTTACAGGACCTCCAATTGGGGATTTTAAAACCAAGAAAAATTGGCCTTCAAGAATGCCATGGTTGTAATCAGCAAGTCTGAACGATCACAAACCACCCATCGCGCCTAATTTATGAACACTATAGGCCTAATCGCTATTTTCCAGTAGCATGCCTAAGAGAACATTTGCAAAACCGTGGCCAAAGTGTTCTTGTTTCAGAAAAAAATAAAACACGCGAGGAAGATGATGTGTTGGCAAACGTTGGTTGGTTCTTTTAAATTTCGCGCGTTTTTGAACCACTAACTATTGCTTCTTATTATATTATTCTTCATTTATGTTATATACAAAGTACAACAAGTGGCTCAGCTGGCAAGCAGAATTGATGGCAAAGCATATGACCTGGGTTCGAACCCTAGGTCTACCTTACGTCCATATTATTTTTCAACAAGAATTCACATGCGTTTTCAATATCAAGGCACAACGTGCACCTCCATAATCCAGCCATCCATGCGTCCTGGGAGATCAAATCAAAGGCGTAGATCTAAAGAACACGTTGCACCCTGGTCAACACTGCAACATGCTACCTGGAAAAAGTCAAACATGCCAAGATTGTTGGGCCAGAATTTCCAGGATCTAACCTCCACTTTGGGGACTACAACCCCCCTAGGTTTGCACATTCTTTTTATTTTTCTTTACTTTTTTTTTGTATTATTATTTTCTATTCCTCTTAATTATTATTTGTTCAGTTAACTAAATATTTTCACAAAATATAAAAAAGGCATAAAAATCACAAAGATAAAAATATAATAAATATTTGATTTTAATATTTCTTGTAAATAAATGCATGTAAATTAATTAGTTTAAATTAGGGTTTTAATTTTAATTCCTTTCATAATAAAATCTAAAAAATATAGAACTAGGTTTAATTAGTGTTTTATTCCTTTTTAATTTTTTTTCCTTTACACAATAATATTATTTATTTTATTTATTTTCATATTTAAATTTGCATGTAAAAATTAGGTTTAATTTAGGTTTAATTCTAATGTTTTCTTAATAAATTAAAATAAAATAGAATTAGGGTTAGTAGTTAATTTTAATTAATTCTTTCTTTTTATATTAAATCATAAAATATTAAAAATACCAAAAACATTAATTTTAATTTTAATTCCTCATTAATTTTAATTTTTGCAAGAAGGGTCCAACGCCCATGTTCTTAATTTTTATTCTAATTCGCATATTTATTTTATTTTGCTTGAATAATTATGTACCTCTCCCGAAGCCTTGTAATTACTTCTCGCACTTTTCAATTCTTTATTTACTTTGTTTATTTATTTTCTGTCAAATCGGGTCCTGGTTAATTTTGGCGATGTGGACCCGCGCCTTTGTAATAGTTTAGAACTTTTAATTTCGCAATTTTTAACTGTTAAACAAAGCATGCAAGAATGAATGGCCTTAAATAAAAACAAGCATAGAACACCAATAACATGACAAGAAAAATGCAAATGAAAACGACACACGAATCACACACCACCCCTAGGGTACGCCTCACTGTTGCCTTGCCTCGAAAGGTGATCGTCGAGTAGAGGATGTCTTAGTAAGTCCTCATGATCCGGGAACCTGGCATGAGGGTAGCTTCTAAGGTGTCTTCCCATTGCTCCGGTGATCACCATGTCCCGAACCTCGAATTGACCCGAACACCTCCAACGGTGGTGCTACCTACCTCTCAATGGTGGGATGGCACTACTTTAAAGGACATTTACACAGACGAATTCCTTAGGGTAGGTAGACGACTCTTGGTACTTGCTCTAATTTCAAAACCAAATTCAAAATACTTTTCACACCGACACATTTTCAAAAAAAGCTTTCGAAAGCAATTTTTCAAACACTCTTGAGGACCGATACAAGAGTCGAACTGGAACTTTCAAAGAAACTTTTTTTAAAACCCACAGTTGAAAAGCAAACAAACCATTTTTGAAAACACAAGTGAGCAAGTATCTAAGAGCCCATGGATAACCATGGATAGAAAGGGTGCTAACACCTTCCCTTTCTATAATCTACCTCCCGAACCGAGAGCAATCTCTATAAGGAATTTTTCTGTGCTTTTGTCCTTTCCATTTGGAGAAAATAAAAGACGGTGGCGACTCTTGCTTCCGCGACATTTCGCGAACCAGCGTTAAACAGTCAGTTCCAGATCCACTGATCACACATATGTTCATTAATGAATCATTGGACGTTTTTGCAAATAAAACACAAAAGGAAAAGACAAATAGTTTTCTGTACTTTCAAAGAGATATCTTTGTATTTGACTTTGAATAAGTATTTTGTACAAAGGAGACAAACATCCTAGTAAGAGAATGGTGCCATAAAAACAAGAAAAATTTATACAAAGAAAGATAGCTATGTGTAATAATCCCATGGGGTTCCCATCCTGCTATTGCCTTCGTATCTATGAGTACCTTGTCTATTTGTTGCTTCATTCGAAGATGATTGAATTGATCAGAAACTCCAAGTTTGTCAGTGGTAGTCAAAGGTTGTCCGTTAAGTGATCCGACGGGACATAGTCATACGCTTTAATTCCCTAACTTTTGCCTGGACCTCCCTTTCGGGTTTTCAGTCCACCGGGAAACCCTTTTTTGCCCAAGTCGCCCTTTTTGGTTTTCAACTTGCCGGGTGTACAGATTTTTTATATTTTATCCCTAATTTTTTCCCGAACCTTTTTGGTTCGTCGGGATGCCCTTGTTCTTCCTAGGTGTATCAACCTAGCGGGTCTCTTATGCATAGTATCTTTTAACTATGTCTGTGTTCGCAAGGTGTGGCAGGTCATCGCCATCCATGTTGGTTAAGATCATGGCCCCACCGGAGAATATGCTTTTGATTACAATTGGTCCTTCATAGGTAGGAGTCCATTTGCCCCTGGGATCACTTTGTGGCAAGATGATGCGTTTGATCACTAGATCTCCAACTTGATATACTTGGTGTCTGACTTTCTTGTTGAAAGCCTTGATCATCTATTTTTGATACATCTAACCATGGAAAACAACAATAAGTCTCTTTTCATCAATTAAGTTCAGTTGATCAAGTCGAGTCTGGATCCAATCGTCCTCATTCAAACCTGCATCCTTCATTCAAACCTGCATCCTTCATAATTCTCCAAGAGGGGATCTGAACCTCAATAGGCAAGACAACCTCCATGCCATAAACCAAATAATAGGGTGTTTCCCCCGTTGATGTGCGAGCCGTGGTACGATACCCGTGGAGAGCAAATGGTAGCATCTCATGCCAGTCCTTGTAGGTGACTGTCATCTTTTGTATGATCTTTTTAATGTTTTTGTTTGCAGCTTCGTCAGTGCCATTCATCTTTGGCCGATATGGGGAAGAATTGTGATGCTAAATCTTGAACTGCTCGCACAAGGCGGTGATCATAGTATTGTTAATATTAGTACCATTGTCAGTGATGATCCTTTCTGGGATACCGTACCGGCAAATGAGATTTTGCTTGATGAAGCGGGCAACAACATTCTTGGTAACGGATGCGAAGGAAGCTGCTTCGACCCACTTTGTAAAATAGTCAATGGCCACTAGGATGAAGCGGTGTCCATTGGAGGTTGTAGGATTGATCTCCCCAATCATATCAATTCCCCACATAGCAAAGGGCCAAGGAGCCGTTAAGACATTAAGAGGAACCAGAGGTACATGCACCTTGTCAGCATAAATTTGACACTTATGACAAGTCCGAGAGTGTTGATAGCAGTCTGCTTCCATGGTAGACCAATAATAGCCTTCCCGTAGGATTTTCTTTGCCATCGTATGCCCACTGGAGTGAGTGCCAAAAGTACCGTCATGTAATTCAGTCATGATCTTTTCAGCTTCAACCTTATCCACACACCGAAGCAGAATGGAGTCATGGTTGCGTTTATACAGGATGCCATTACTAAGGAAGAACTTAGCAGAGAATCTCCTTAAGAACTTTTTATCATTGATTGAATCCCCTTCTGGATATTCTTGAGCCTCGAGATACCTCTTGACTTCATGAAACCAAGGCTGGTCCACTACCTCTTCAGTATTAATCTCGTGACAATGTGCTGGTTCATCCATTCGTTCAATGGTGATCTGGGGAGCCTCGTTATCCCAATTAAGTTTAAACATAAATGAAATTGTGTCAAAACATGTTCTTTGTAAGGGATAAGATTTGGGTGCTTAGTGTCCCATTCCCCTTTGATCTGACTGATGACCAAAGCTGAATCTCCAAACACATCTAAAGACTTGATTCCCAAATCTATGGAAGCCTTGACACCAAAGATGCACGCTTCCTATTCTGCCATGTTGTTCGTACAGTTGAAGCAAAGTCTGGAAGTAAAGGGAGTATGACACCCTTCCAGAGATATGAGTACAACGCCGATACCATTTCCAAGTGCATTGGAGGCCCCGTCAAAGAACAGAGTCCATCGGGATCCTTGTTCAGGTCCGTCATATGGTCTGATTTCATCACAGTTGTCTAATGTCAAGATGTCTTCATCCGGGAATTCAAACTTCATGGACTGATAATCTTCTACAGCTTGATGAGCAAGATGATCAATGCTCAAGATTGTAAAGTTTGCAAAAGTGGAGCTTTTTCAAAATGGCAATGGCCACTTTATGCCATTTATGGAATTACAACTTGGGTAATGGCTCTAAGGCTTGGATCAAAGCTTTGTCAACTGAGTAAGCATTAAATTAAGGAGTAAGAAACAATTTTGGGACCTATAAAGCATGGATTAGGCAGCATAGGTACTGATTGGAACTTTGTTCTTCATGAAATGGCTTGAATCAAAAGTGAGAAATTGCCAACTTCATATCTTCGATTCTCCCTACTCAAAAATGATCTTGAGGAGTTCGTGGACATTTTGGAAAGATTGCAATGTTCTCTATAGATCATCTTTGAAATTAATTTCAATATTCCTCTTGGAACTAGGTGAAAAATTGCCATGAAGTTGGGTCCAAAACCTGCCTAAATTAGGGCAAAAATTCACTAAGTTAATTAGTTCATGAGAATGTATTCATAAAATTATATCTTGAGATCCAAGCATCTTTAGGGAAAAGTGTGTGAAGAAAAGTTGGAGATTTCATGGAGGTCTACAACTTTCATGTTGGGAACTTCCTTTGAATCATTTTGCATCATGGTGAAAAAATGGCCTAAAGTTGAGAAAAAATAAGAACTTTTTCTATACTTAGAAAATTTTCTAAGTTAAGAAAATTTTCAATTTTAAACCCTAACTTTCAATCCTTGATTTCTTGATGACCAAGCTTCACATTTTGATATGTTTTGATGAATTGTGACCCTTGGCACTTAATTTTGACCAAAAAGTCAAAGTTTGACTTTTCAGTGTACAGTTGACTTTTGATAATTGACTGCAAATTTCATTTGTCTGTCCAATGGATTTGCAATGTTTTGAACCATGCCATTAGGTCAAGATGATACAATTTAACCCTTAAAACCATGCTTCAAATCAATTGGTCACTTTCTAGGTTAAAAATCAGAAATTTCCCTTTCCCAGTCAAAACCCTAATTTTGACCATTTTGCCCTTTTGATGATTTGATCAAATTTCTTGAGGAATTGTGGTCCAAACTTGATCAAATGATACATATGAGTCTAAAATGTTTATGTAGATAAAAAAATGAAGTTTGACTGTAAATTGGCCACAGTTGACTTTTCCCCTAATACAGTTGATTTTTAGGTCAATTGTCCAATTGACTGACCAAAAATGTGGCTCAAGGTTTGAAACTTGTCATGAGTGATCTTAGGGGTTCATAATGATGTTTGAAAGTCATATGAAGCATTGATAATCCAAAATATTTGTGCAAACTCAAACCCTAATTTTGGGTTACTAGTGTAAGATGAGATGTCTTGAGCTGACCAAACCCTAATCCAGTCTTGAGTCCAAGAAATTTTGTGAGATTAACTTTGATAAATGAGAGGGAAAATTTTGGGGTACAGTAAATTTACTGTAACATATATGAATTGTCCTGTAAGTCAACTTTGAATACAGCCTTTAGATTATCTCCCCTAAGTCCTTAGTGGGAAACCTTTAACCATCCATCTAAATCCTAAGTCCTTAGAGATATCTGATGGAGTCAAGCTTAATATCTCTTAATCGAAGGGTTAGATCTACAGGAGTCTAAGCTGGTATCTAGGTTATCTCCTAGTCTAGAGTGTATCTATTATAACCTTAAAACCTTATACTATCGCGGTCCAGCAGGTTGTTAACCGTGAATCAATCCTAATTTGTCTAATCAGGAAGGCATAAAAATATTGTACAATTAAATCGAGTAGAGAAGACTTTATTAAAGAACCCAGGAGTTCATAATCATTACAGATTCAAATTAGGGACACCCCCTAACATTAGGGGGTTTAACTACTCATAGTATTCAAAATAATCACAAGACGGAATATAGACATTACAAGGATTGGGATGAAATTTGATCTTCAATTGCTTCCATGCATGAAAATCTTCCGCTCTTCAAAAATCTTGACTTCTCCAATCTTCAGTCGTGTCAAATATTTTTCGCTGCCAAAAAGTTTTCTTATTCCTTGTGAAAACTCATTTAAATAGTCATCATTCATCCAACTCGATTGGAAGTACCCAAAACGCCCACACAACTTAACATATGGAAAAATTATGAAAAAAATCAAGAAATCAGCGTCACAGGCCAACACGGCCCATGTCAGGCAACACGGCCGCCCGTGTTGGCCCCCAAACTCCCAAATCTTCTTTTAAGGTCCCAGGGGTTGCTACACGGCCCGTGTCAGGCAACACGGCCACCTGTGTTGCACCCTTGACTTCCATCTTTCTTCATTCTCCCATCCTGACGCGGCCCATGTCAGGCGACACAGGTGTCCGTTTCAGGCCTCCTGTATGTGAATTTTTGACTTTCTCTAAAACTGAGTTTTTGTACTTTTTCGCCCTGAATTGTCTGTTTTATTCCTCTGACCCTGAAAACACAAAAACACACAACAAAAGCGTAAAATGCGCTAAAATGAAATAAAACACTCATCAATTAAAAGAAATGATAACTAAAATAAATGCTAAATACATGTGTAAAAACCACTGATCAAACTCCACCAAACTTAAACTTTTGCTTGACCTCAAGCGACAATTATAAGAACTCATTAAAATCACAGCAGACCAGTACTCATACATGAGACATCCGTTCCAACTGATCAAAAAGTAGTTTGTCCGATGTTTAGATGACGCGAGGAATTTGTATAAGAACCTTTAAATCTCGAGCTTCCTCTTCAGATACCTCTCTAACTATGCTTTGTACTTAAGTCTTTTTCCAATTTTCCTCCTTTTTCATTTGAACAGTCAAATTAAGGCAATGAGAATTTTTGATGATCATTACACGTACAAGACTGATCAAGAAAGTTTTTACACAGGCACCAAATAAGAGCTTTTTCTCCTTTTTAATTTCAGATGAAACTTTAAAAACTTTTCAGTTTATATATTGTCCTTTATGGACGACGTTTGGGGATCAACCCCTTTTGGGATGAATAACCTGGTGAGGGCTACCCAACTTAGCGAGTCAGTTGCCTTTTACCGCCTTTTCATCATTTAGTTCTAGCTTTGTTTATTTCTCAACCAATCATACATGCATGTGAATCTATATTATGCCACACTGTCAAGATAAACTACTCAAGGAATACTTCTAAGGATTCAAGTACTAAGGTAAAAATATACACGTTAGACTCGTATCCCTGTCACATTATTCCGAACTTCCTACATGTAATACAGTGGGAGAACTAACTTGGTTGTTTTGCGTTTGATCGCAATTGTTGCGGATAGCAAGAGTTGCCACCAAATTTTCTATTTATCCACTAAGGAAATGGTGAAAAGAACAGGAAAGACCTTTGAGATATTTTCTTGAGTTCGGGGGGTAGGTTATGAAAAGGGAAGGTGTTAGCACCCCTTTCATCCGTAGTTATCTACAGGCTCTTAGTTGCTTGCTAGATCACTTGCTTTGTTTGAAAATGTGTTTGTGGTGGATTTTGAAAGTATTTTTGAAAAGCGCATTCGTTTAGGTAAACTTTGTAGTGATTCTCGTCTCTATAAGAATGTATACAAAGTGTTGGACTTTTTTGAAAATATTTCATGTTTTTTTTGAAAGTGTTTGGTGTGTTTGAAAAATGTTTTGGTTTTGAGAATAGATTGTGAGCAAGAAACTAAGAACACTCTACCTTACTCAAAAGTCATTTGCTCCTTTCTATCTTCCTTTGATATTGCTATCTTATCATTGATTGGTAAGAAGCCTTATCTTTGGATGTAAAAGGACATGCGTGGGTCAATTGTATAGTCATATAAGGTAACTTATGAGACATTTTAGCAATTTGTTTGTTTAGGGACTAGATCGTTTACCGAAAGCAACATTGAGGGACATCGAGGGACTAAGATCTTTTTATCAAGGGACTTTTGCTAAAATGCCCATATTCGAGGGACATGACTATTTTCCGAGGTAACCAGTGAGATTACCCTAGAGGTGCATGTGTGTGAATAGTGTGTTTGATTGCATGCATTTTTGTCTTTGAATTTAAAGGTTATCTATTTTGTTGATTTTATCTTGCCATATAGCCTAATTACTAATAAGAAAGTAATAAAAATGAAAAGAATAAACCCTAAGCTATTGCAATAATAAAAAAATAAAATAAAAAAAGAGGAAAAGTGAGTCTTTTGACCCAGGAAGTATGCTCCTTCGATTCACCTTATTTCAGCTTCTTTCGATTGGGTCTGTAAGGCAGTATGAATATGTATCCTTCGACCATACCCCTTTTTTTGCTTTCTTTGACTGGACCTACAAAACAAAAATGAATGTATCCTTCGACCATACCCCTTTCTTTTTAGACAACAGCATGGGGGGAAGCCTAAAAGGCTTCGACCCACACAAACTTCTCCCGTCTTCTTTCATTTGGGGACTAAGTAGCAGCATGAGGTGAGGGCCATGCTAGTTGTGATACGGTGAGAGAACTGACTTGGTTGTTTTGCGTTTGATCACAAATGTTACGGTTAGCAAGAGTCTCCACCGACTTTTCTTTTATCCAATAAGGAAAGGCTGAAAAGAACAGGAAAGACCCTTAGAGATTTTTTCTTGAGTTTGGGGGGTATATTATGAAAATGGAAGGTGTTAGCACCCCTTTCATCCATGGTTTTCCATGGTCTCTTAGTTACTTTCTAGATCACTTGATTTTTTTTAATGTGCTTGTGGTGTGGTTTTTGAAAGTATTTTGAAAAACGTCTTTGTAATGGTTCTCGTCTCTATAAGAATGCGTACAAAGTGTTTGTTTGAAAAATAGTTCAAAGATGTGTTTGTGAGATGTGTTTTTGAAAGTGATTTTGAAAAGGTGTCTTTGTAATGGTTCTCGTCTCTATAAGAACGCGTACAAAGTGTTGTCTTTCGAAAATGTTTCAAAATGAGAGTGTGGGTGTATAAAAATGTTTTTGTTGTGAGCAAGCGAGCAACTATGAGCGAATCTACCTACTCAAAAGGTCTTAAATGTTCTTTTCCTCCTCCTTTATATATTGCTATCTTACCATTGATTTGGTAAGAAGCCCTATCGTTGGATGTGAAGGGACGGGCGTTGGGACGTTTGTATAGTCATAGAAGGCAACCTATGGACGTTTTAGCAATGTCATTTAGGGACTAGATCATTTATCGAAGGCA
Source organism: Vicia faba (assembly GCA_948472305.1). Taxonomy (NCBI): domain Eukaryota; kingdom Viridiplantae; phylum Streptophyta; class Magnoliopsida; order Fabales; family Fabaceae; genus Vicia; species Vicia faba. The sequence goes on along the minus strand of OX451738.1, from coordinate 1,310,913,520 downwards.
ACATCGAGGGTCATCGAGGGACTATGATATTTTATCGAGGGTCTTTGCTAAAACGCCCACGTTCGAGGGACATGACTATTTTTCGATAGGCAACAAGTGAGATTACCCTAAGGGGTGCTAATGTGCAAGTGTGCTTGATTTACATGCATTTTGTCTTGATTAGGGTTATCTATTTGTTGATTTCATATCTTGCCATACACACCCTAATTACTAGCATTTATGTTTAAAAGAAAATAAATTGCGGAAATGTAAAGTCCTAAGCTATTACATTATTGAGGGATGGGGGTACAAGTTTACAAATGGGGGTTTGCAAGAATGTAAATCCTATTTAACTATTACAACCATATTGAAATGTACAATATAAGAAAGAAAAAGAACTTGTTTTTTTAAAAATGGTTTTTGGTCTTTAATGAATAAAAAAAATTAATTAAAAAAGAAAATATTTTTATGTCTTTTTTATATTAATAAAAAGGATGTTACTGTTAAAAATGATAAAAAGGGAAAATAACGAGAAAATAGAATCAACATGTTGCTGAAAGCAAAACAAAGGAGATCAGAAGTTCTAATTCCAGGCGCGCTGTGGTCCAGAAAGAAAAGTCAGTGGGAATCAGAAGTTCTGGATCGATACACTCTGAGGCCCTGCAAGAAACGTCAGAGGAGAAAAAACAAACAGAAGTTCTGGGTTGGGCTAAAGCAGTGAGTAAAATTCAGAAGTTCAATGCGTTAAAATAGTGAGAAGAACCCAGAAGTTCTGTGTTACATTTTAACTCTTTCCTCATATTAAATAGCACATCAGCAATTTATTCAGTTCTTAACAACCAATCAGCAGGGTAAAAGCACAACAGTTTATAGAAGTTCTAATTCTGATTCTGGGCCTAACTTTATTCAATAAGTTCTGATCTATAACTTTTTCTTACTTATGCAATAATATGGACATAATCAATACTATGATATTTACTTATCTGATGATTTTCTGAATGAAAAGATGCAAAGTCAGAAAGACTTACCTTGAATCTGGAGTGTGTGCTTGGAGCTTTGAGTTGCTGCCTTCAGATGTTCTTGTGTCAACGAGAGTAACCTAACAGTAGTTATATTCTTTGATTCAAAGGGAAGAACAAAGGTTTTGTTTAGGATTTGTGAAGGTTTTTACTGTTTCCTTTTCTCTCTTTGATAATTCTCTCTCTCTAAAAGTCAGTCCCTTGAAAGTGTGATGAAGCAACTTATTTATAGGTGAATTTGTTGTTGTTTTGGGGGGAAAAATGGGATTTGAACCTTTTTTGGCATCCTGTTCCATTTCTTTTTTATCACAATTTTCGTATGTTAGTTTGGTGCAATTATGGGAGTGCAGCAGGTTGTATAAACGAGGTTTTGGGATTTGGTGATGTTTTGACCGAAGCATTGAACATAGCCTTCATATGTTAGGGCGCTGCCTTGTTATTTAAGCAAGTATGGTGGTTAGCAGCTTTTAGCCGTGCCTAAGATGGATTTTTAAGCATGAATTAAGGCAAAGTACCCTCAGAGGCGGAAGCAAAGCATGGGCCTAGCATAACCTTGTACAAAAGTTTATTTTTCAAGGACAACAATGGTACTTCTATCTCACACGTGGGGAAATCCCTTGGATAAAAACTCAAAAGTGGTTGTGAGTATTAAATGATGATAAGATTTATCAAACCAGAAATCCTGCAATGTGAGATTGTGCATTATAGCTTAGACCTGGGCCATAAGTTCAACTTCAATGCAACTTAGAATAAACATCCAACTTCTGATCTTTGAATTTCCCTGCTCCAGCATGTTCTGAGTGAGTTCTCAGACTTTCCCAAAAGCTTGTAAGATGCTTTGTAAATCCTCTTTGAATTGCTTTTGCAACTTCTGACTAAACCTATGTGAAAACTGGCCCAGAAGTTGTAGACAACTTCTGACTTGAAAATGCTCAAAAGTTACTGAGTGTTTAAGTTTCAGGGACGTGTTTTTTGAAGACGTACAACTTGAAATCCCAACACTTCTAGAAGAAGTTCTGTTCTGCAATGTTTTGGGTCTCATTGAGATTTAAAAATCTTGTGTTAGAAGTTCTTCCAGAATCAGCTTGCATCATGGTGAAAATCTGATCAGAAGTTCTGAGCTTGTCATATTTCTTAAACAATTAGAAAAATTCTAAGTATTTTAGAATTTTGACTTTTCCAAAGTAATTTTGACTTTTGAATTTTTGATGAAACAAACTTCATATTTCAACATGTTTTGATGAAATATGATCCTTGAAACTTGATTTTGATCCAAAAGTCAAAGTCTGACTTTTCAGTATGCAAATGACTATTTTTCCCTTGTGAATGACTTTCTTGGAAAATTTGTAACTCAAGGCTTGGAATTGGATGGAAGCAAACCAGAGGGTCCAGGGTGATCCTTTAAGAAGTGAGAGGGCAAATTTTGGGGTACAACACTAGTATTGCTTCATGTCCAGATTAATTCTTAACAATATGTTTGAAAAATAAATAAAATGAACCAAAAGACTTACCCAAGAAAACAAACGAAGAAGGTGAAAACGAAGACAAACAAAAAAGACCATGATAATGCTTGAAACGAAAAGAAATGATTATTCACATGTTGTGGTTGAAACAAAAAGTTAAGGTCAAGAGAACTTACCTTGCTTGAAGCTGGAATGTGGGTCTTGGACTTGAGTTGTTTCTCTGGACTTTCTTGAATTCGAAGGGGAAGAAAACAACGTGGTATTTCTTTGGCTAGATTCGAAAACCAAGAAAAGTTGATTTGTGTTTGTTTATTTCTGGATTTTAAAGAAACAAGTGTGGTGTTTCTTCAAGTTCTGGATTTAGTAGGGTGTTAAGTGTTTGAGAGTTTTTGAGGATTATTTCCACACATCCAAAATCCTCTTCAGCGTTCTTCTTCTTTCTTTCTCTTTTTCCCGCCTCTTTGAAGTGCAAATGAACTCTCTATTTATAGAGAAATTTTTTGAATGAGCAGCTTTGTGAAGAAATAAAATATAGTTTCTTTGAAAGGCAAACATCCACTTGTGTAAACTTTTTATAATCCCAAGATAAAAGCACTAAATCAGTGGTTGAGATGGGTGGCTCCTAGTTTATAGGGGGCAAGTGTGCAGAAGAAGCAGGTGCAAGGCTCAAGAACTTTCTAAAAGGTAGTGATGTCATCAAGAGCAAGTTGGCTTGGAGAACAATTTATCATGGAGTGAGACACGAGTTGGAGGCCTATGTAGCATGACCTATGGACAACCTGACTCTTTGAATCGAATCCTTCATTTTTCCATAGCCTTCGACCAAACTTAACAAAGCAACATTCGTTTCCACCAGTTGTGTATCCTTCGAATGGACCAACTGTGTGTTCTTCGAATGGGCCTCTTCAGATGAATATGCTTCCGAGTCTTCTTGCTTTTAATCTCTTAGGCCTAACCCTTCAACCAAACTCAAAAGTAAACAAAAAAAATTATTCCCCAACCATGGCAAGTCCTTCGAATGGGCCACCAAGTTGTGTATCATAATGCAGCGCTATGTGTGTTGAAGGGTCTACAGATGGATTCGAAGGTGATATGAAAGTGATTCAAGATAATCTTGAAAATGGATTCGAAGACAGCATGTAGGTGCATTTGAAGGAGACATGCAGGTGACAAAGCCTTGTGCACACTAACATGGGGAAAACGCGTGCCTTGTGAATCAAAGCAAACACGTGAGGAGCCAATGGTGCAATCAAAACCAGCATGCAGAAGGTCCCTGCTTTGTGTCAATAGAAAACCTTCAGAAGGCCATTGCCCTCTGAATCAAAGAAATATTTCAGAAGGTCATAAAGCCAAGTCGAAGCTAGCATACATAAGGCAAATACTTTGTGAGACAAACATTCAGGAGGCCATTGCTCTCTGAATAGAAGCTTGCATGCAGGGGCCATTTCAGTGAATCAAAGCAAACATGTAGAAGGTCATTACTTGAATGAAGCTTGTGGACCAAAGGATGCATGAAGGGGTCTAGAGTTGGATTCGACGTATGTTGTTTGAAAGGATGTTTCTGCTGGGGAATGTTTTTTTGTTTGAGAAAACTCTGAGGAGAGTGTTGATCTTCTGCTTGGGGAAAAGAGCTAAGGAGTCTTAGTTGTCCATTTCTCTACTGGGGAGTTATCTCTTGAAGGTTAATTGTTATCTGACCGGACTCCAGGCTTCACAACGACTTACTGGGGATGAAGAAGTTTATGGTTATCTGGTTGTTTTCCAGGTTTTGCAAAAGTCTACTAGGGAAGAGGAGTTTTGTTTAGTGATTTGTAAAAGTCAAACTGTTATCTGGTCGGGTCCAGGTTTTAACAACTTGAACTGGAGGTTAACTGTTATCTGGTCGGGTCCAGGCTTCAGTAACTTAAAAGGGGATTGACTGTTGTCTGGTTGGATCCAGGTTTCAGCAAACGGAGAAGTTAAATTATTATCTGGTCGGGTCCAGGCTTTAGTAACTTGGAATCATGGTTTACTGTTATCCGGTCGGATCCGGGTTTTCACAATAAGTTAAACTGGTGGTTAACTATTATTTGGTCGGGTCCAGGCTTCAGTAACTTGGCAAAATGGTGTACTGTTATCTGGTCGGATCCTTTCTTCACAGTAAGTTAAGGGTAGGGTGAAGTTGAATTAGTATCTGGTCGGGTCCAGGTTTCATAGTAACTTGCTTAAAAGGATGAAGTTGATTGTTATCTGGTCGGGTTCCAGGCTTTTCAACAACTTTTGGAGATAACAAAGACTCTATTGGTGACTTCACTGGGGATTAGGAGTTATGGTCCCTTGATACGTAATAGTTTGAGAGGTAAACTCAAGCTGGATAGGACAGACTCAGCCGGGGAAGACAGATTCAGTTAGGGAATTTACTGTTTGTTGGGGGAAATAAACCCTGTTGAGGAATATTTGATGAGCTGCTTAAAGAAACTCCATGCAGAATAGAGTCTAGGAACTTTAGTTGTCCATTACTCTGTTGTACCCCAAAATTTTCCCTCTCATTTATCAAGACATTTCCCCACATGGATTTTTAAAACTTCAAATTTGCACAAGTACAATTGGACTTTCAAACATCAAATCGAAAAAAGAGCGTGCCTGCTTCGATTTCACATCCTTCGATTGGACTTTTGGCCTCTTTCAATGCAATCTTGGCTTACGTCCTTCGATTGAGCGTTGACCTCTGATACGCTGGCTTCGATTCACAAAGCAGGAGCTTCCTGCATGCAACCTTCGATTGGACCTTGGCTCTTCATGCAAACCTTTGTTCGAGCGATGGTCTCTTGTATTCTTGCTTGGAGTCACAAGGCAGTGACCTGCTACAGGCAAGCTTTGATTGGACAAATGGCTGCCTACATGCCTGCTTTAATTGGACATTTGATGCTTGCATTAGACAAGTTTTGATTGGACAAATGTTTGCTTGCATGCCTGTTTCGATTGGACATTTGATTCCTGCATGTCTGTTTTGATTGGACAAGCTTCTATTGGACAAATAACTTCGTCCATGCTTGCTTCGAATTCACCTTCATGTCTGCTTCAAATCCACCTTCAACATTGGCCTCCTGCATGAAGTACAAGGCAAGGGCCTCCTTCCTGCCTGCCTGTGCAACGCAATGGTTTCCCTTCATGCTGGTGCCCACAAAGCAAGTGGTTTCCTGCATGCAAGCTTTGATTCACAAAGCAATGGCCCCTTACAGTGTGTGATACGGTGGGAGAACTGACTTGAGGTTTTGCGTTTCGTCGCAAATGTTTCGGTTTAGCAAGAGTCACCACCGACTTTTATTTTATCCAAAAGGAAAGGTAAAAAAGCACAGGAAAAACCTTTGAGATGTTTTCTTGAGTTCGGGGGTAGATTATGAAAAGGGAAGGTGCTAGCACCCTTTTCATCCATGGTTTTCCATGAGCTCTTAGTTACTTGTTTAGATCACTTGCTTTTGCTTTTCCAATTGTTTGAAATGGTGCTTTGTGTGGTTTTGAAAATATTTTGAAAAGAGGCCTTTGTTTAGGCAATCTTTGTAATGATTCTCGTTCGTAAGAATGTATACAAAGATGTTTGTCTTTTGAAAAATGTTTCAATGTTTTGAAAATTATTTGGAAAATGTTTTGAAATGTGTGGTGTGTTTGTTTGAAAATAACAAGGATTGTTTTTAAAATGATCAAGTAACTAGAAGCATTCTACCTACTCAAAAGTCTTTCTTGTACATTTTTATTCCTTTGACATTGTTGATTTACCATTGTTTTGGTAAACAACCCTATCTTTGGATGTTAAACGGGACGGGTGTGGGTCATCGTATGACCATGATAGCAATGGTGCCAAGTATCTTTAGCATTTTGAGGGACTAAGATCATTTGTTTAGGCAACCTTTTGATAGCGTCATCGAGGGACTATGATCTTTTGTTTTGTTTTGTTTTACCAAGATACCTAGCATGCATACCATGGCCATTTTGTTTAGGCAACCAAGTGGGTGAAACCCTAGAGGTGCTTGTGTGCAATGTGTTGTCATTTTACATGCATTTTGTCTTGTATTAGGCCTTGCTATTTATTTGATTTTTGTCTTATCATACAAACTCTAATTTACTAAACATGTATATAATGCGATAAATTGCGTAAAGTAAATCTAAGCTATTACAACAATATTATGGGAGGGGGGATACAAGTTTTGAATGGGGAATATTGCTCAAAATAAAACCCTAATTCTCTATTATAACCCAATTGAATTTATTGTACAATAAATAAATAAGCAATTATTTAAATATGCAATAAAATGTAAATATGCAAAAAAAAAATGTTTTGTAATTGTTTTATGTATGAGAAAATAACATTATCTAATTCCTAAAAATAAGAAAAAAAAATATTATTATTTTTGAAAGGGGAAACCCTAATTTTGTTTTAAAAGAAAATATGTTTTCTAATATTTATTTGTTCATTTTTGTCATTAGAAATAAATAAGTAATATTATACACAATATTAAAAATTAAATATGTGTGAAAATAATATTTTGTGTGAAAAAATAATAAAATAAAAATGTATAATATTTTTATTAAAAGTTTTTATGAATAAATAAGAAAATAAGCTCTATTTATTAAAATAAAATTATTTTATATGTGAGAAAAAATAATAAAAATAAAATAAAATTGCAAAAAATTAAGAAAATTATTTTTGTGATTTTTAATATTCAGAAAAATAAATGCAAGTCAAAAATATAAAATATGCAAGAAAATATGCAAAAATATAAAAATAATCAAAGGGGGTGCAGATAGGAAACAATGGGGTGTGGAAAGTAGAAAAAAAACAAAGCCCAGGCGCGCCAGGCCCAGACAGGTCGTCCCTGTCCTCCAGCTCTTCTCAAACGCACGTTTCTGTGCTTCAACCTGTAACTTGCTATTCTTTGCATAAAATCAAAAACTTGTAACATGAAAAATGTAGCTCATGACCTCACGATTCTAGTGATATAAAGTTTGAAACCTAACTCTAAGAAACCGGGGAGAATTTCAGTGGCCCTAATTCCTGACCTAATTTTTTCATGAACTTCAACAATCAAATACTCTTAGCTCAGTTAATATAAATGACAACTATGCATATGTACAACTTAAGCAAGTTAAGGACTACATTTTTGCTTCACAAATCTAAGCTTAAGGATGACTAAATAAGGAGATAGAACTTTGAAAAATACCTTGTTCAGTTGAGTTTGGATATGGAAATGTGGGAACTTTGAGTGAAGCCTGAAGATCGTGTGAGCTTCCTTGAAGTTCCCTCAACCTTTTCCAATGCTTAGCTGGCCTTGTAGATGCTTGAATCTCCTTGCACGAGTCAACCTGCAACCTTGCAAAATGAAAATGGTGAAGTGTGAAATTGAGCTCACAGTTGCAAGATGAATGCTTGGATAGCTTAGATGTGATGTAGGGAAGATGTTTCAAGGGTTGAAAGGCAAAACGCACGAGCAAGTTTCAAGTTGGCAAGTGTTCTGCAAATGATGCCCTGTTTGGGCAGAAAAGTGTGATTTTGGTGTTTGAGAGTGTTTGGGATGCTAGGAAATCGTGTATTGGCTTGTTACAAGGTTCTGAAGTTGTTTCAAATGATGCTAAGCCTTGCCTTTATCAGATGGACAAGTTGTATTGACTTTTGCAAGTTTGCTTGCTTTTGAAGAAAGTTTGAGGTGACAATGCCAAAGGCCTGTACATGCTAACTTATGAACTGCATAGAGTTGGTACAAGTTGCCTGATGTTTGTGGATCTTGTTTGCAACAAAAGATCAGGTCCATGGCTCAAGAAATGTAAAGTTGGAAAAAGCAAGCTTTATCAAAGTAGTATTATGAACTTTATGCCATTTTTGGATTAATTCATTGTACAATGCTCCATAGGTCAGAATAAAGCCAATATCCAATGAATTTGCATTTAATTATGGATTGTAGAAGGGATTAAGACCTGTAATACCAAGTACAAGCATGCTAGGACAGATTTGCAACTTGCACCATTGTGAAAATGCCTTGAACAAAAGTGATAAATTGCCATTTCCCTTCTTCGATTCTCCCTAACCGTAAATGATCTTGGAGAGTTATTGAACATTTTGAAAAGCTTGTAACATTCTCTACAATCCATATTTGAAATGAAACTTGATATACCTCTTGGAACTAGGTGAAAATTTGCAATGAAGTTAGGTCAAAAACCTGCCTAAACTAGGGCAAACTTTCACTAAGTTAAAAAGTTTATGGACCCCTATTCACAAAATCATAACTTGAGATCCAAGCATCTTTTGGGAAAACTTTGTGAAACAAAGGTAAAGGTTTCATGGAGTACTACAACTTTCATGTTGGAAGTTTTCTTTGAATCCAATTTCATCATGGTGAAAAAGTTGTGAAATGTTGGGAAAAAATAAGAAATTTCCATAACTTAGAAAAATTCTAAGTTATGCAAAATTTCAAATTAAAACCCTAATTTGCAATTTTAGGTTTCTTGGTCAACAATTTTCACATTTTGACATATCTTGATGAATTATGACCCTTGGCACTTGATTTTTACCAAAAAGTCAAAGTTTGACTTTTCAGTGTACAGTTGATTTTTGATCAGTTGACTGGAAAATTCATCTGTCAATCCTTTGCATTTGAGTTCTTTTGAACTACATGATTATGTCAAGATGATGCTATTAAGTCCTTGAAATCATGCTTGAACCCAATTGGTCATTGGCTTGGTTAAAAATCAGAAATTTCCCTTTCTCAGTCAAAACCCTAATTTTGACCATTTTGCCCTTTTGGTGATTTGATCAAATTTCTTGAGGAGTTGTGGTCCAAACTTGATCAAATGGTACATAGGAGCCTATAATGTTGACGGGGATAAAAAATTATGAAGTTTGACTGTAAATTGTCCATGGTTGACTTTGTGATACGGTGGGAGAACTGACTTGAAGTTTTGCGTTTGTGTTCGCAGATGTTTCGGTTTAGCAAGAGTCGCCACCGAATTTTTATTTTATCCTAAGGAAAGGTCAAAAAGCATAGGAAAGACCTTTGAGATGTTTTCTTGGGTTCGGGGAGTAGATTATAGAAAGGGAAGGTATTAGCACCCTTTCTATCCATGGTTATCCATGGGCTCTTAGTTACTTGCTTAGATCACTTGCCTTTGCTTTTCAATTGTTTGAAATGGTGCTTTTGTGTGTAGTTTTGAAAAATTCTTTGAAAAAGATACCTTGTCTAGGCAACTTTTGTAATGATTCTTGTTTGAATATATACAAAGGTGTATGTCTTTTTGAAAAGATATTCCAATGTTTTGAAAGTTGTTTTGAAATTATTTTGAAGTTGTGTTATGAAGTGTGTTTGAAAATGGCAAGGATGTTTTGCAAGATTTTTGATCAAGTAACTAAGAGTTGTCTACCCTATTTTACTCAAAGATCTTTCTTATGTTTTTTAACCCTTTTAACAGTGTTGTTTCACCATTATATTTGGTGAACAACCTTGTGTTAGGATGTTAAACGGGACAGGCGCGGGTCATCGTATAGACCATGATAGCAATTGTGTCAAGTATTTTTGGCAATTTTCTTGAGGGACTTGATCATTTTGCTTAGGCAACTCAGATAGCGTCATCGAGGAACTATGATCTTTTGTTTGTTTTTGTTTTGCCAAAGTACTTGACATGCATACCATGGCCCATTTTTGAAGGCAACAAGTGGATTGTAACCCTAGGGGTGCAAGTGTGCATTGTGTTTGTTTTTCATGCACTTTTATCTTGGATTAGGTCAAACTATGTGTTAATTTGATTTTTGCATACCAAAACCCTAAGTCTAATCATGGCATAATTAAAAGTTTAAAGGTGCGAGAATTTAAATTCTATACTATTACAACATGATACAGGGAGGGGGGTACAAATTTGAATTGGGGAATATTTTGCAAGAAAATTAAATCCTAAATTATTACAACCAAATCGAATGTATAAGGCATAACAATTAAATGTACAATATTTAAATAAATACAATAAATAAATATTAAATAAAGTGTATTATGCAAAAAAGTTTTTATGTATGTAAAAAGTATTTTTAATGTGAAATGTAAATAAATAAAAAGTCAATTTCAATTATTTTGTTTTTTTTAGGGCAAAAACCCTAATTTCTTAAATAAATAGTATTATTTATTATTTATATACAATAATATATCAATTTGTACAAAAAATAAAAGTATATTGAAAAAAAATTATTTTTAGTATAAAATATTAATAAAAATAAAAATGTATTATTTTTGTGTTTTTTGTTCTAATTATTTAATATATATATATATATATATATATATATATATATATATATATATATATATATATATATATATATATATATATATATATATATATATATATATATATATATATATATATATATATATATATATATATATATATATATATATATATATATATATATATATATATGTATTAAATATATTAAGTGTATAAAAATAAAATAAATTATTTACAAATAAAATGTATATATTTCAAGAAAATATTTTCAAATGTGTATAAAAATAATAAATAAAAATAAAAGTATTTTTTTTTACATTATTTTTACATTTAAACAAAAACAAATATAAAGTATTTAATGTATTAATACTAGAAACAATTGAAATAAATACCAAATAAATATAAAATTTTATGAAAATATTTTTTAAGTATTTTTTATATTTGAGAATTAAATATCAAGGTCAGAAATAAAATAAAAATGCAAAAATGATAAATATACAAGAAAAGGGCCAGGGGGGTGCAAAAAGAAAAGTGGAGGGTGCCAAAAACAAGCCTGTCAAGGCCCAACCCAAAACCAACATCATCTTCTTCCTTTGAACAGAAATGCGCGTGCTCTATGTACAAAATGCTATCTCCTGATTTTGTGCTTTTTTGACAAAACTCATAACATGAAACTTGTAGAGCATCAAACAACGAATCTAACCATATAAAAAACTTAAGCTAACTCTCAAAGACCAGAGAGAATTTCTCTGGCCCTAATTCTTAACCTAGTTTTTTCAGAAAGTTCATGGATGAAATTCTCCTAGCACGATTAATATAAATGAAAACTAAGCACATGTATGGTTTCAGGGCTATGAATACAACATCTTTCATTCACAAACCTAAGTCTAACTATTCCTAAATAGAGATATAGAAGTTCATGAAATACCTGTTTAAGTTGACTTCGAGCTGGACAATGCAGCAACTTCCAAGGGTATTTGAGATTCTTTTGAGCTTGCCTGATGTCCACTGAAGCTTTCCCAATGCTTGGTTTGTTTTGAGGTGGCCTGAATCGTGCTACAGAACTCAACCTGCAAAGCTTATAAACAAAAATGGCAATGTGTGTTAATGGAGTTACAACAACTTGTGAGTGGTCTGGGTAGCTCAGGTATGTTGGTTAGAAGGTGTTTGAAGTAGCTTTGGACAAAACGCACGATGGAATTTGATGATGGCTTGCAAAATGCAGAACTGACCCTGTTTTGCAAGAAAATGGGGATTTTGTGCACAAGGAGTTTTGAGAGGTCAAGGGGTCGTGCTTCTGGCTTGCTAAGGTGTATGAAACTTGTTTGACAACTTTGTTTTAGTTGGTTTTATCAGATGTGTGAGATGCCTTGTGTTTGACAAGTTTTCTTATTCTTGAAGCAAGGGAGTGGAAGTGAGGTTATAAACTTGTACAGGCCATCCTATCACCCTGCATACAACCCTCTTAGCCCCTCTAATTAGTGGATTTTGTTTGCAGCATAATATCTGGTTCAATGCTCTAGGATGTTGTTTTGACATAAAGCAAAGTTCAAGCAAAAATGGTATTGTTACTTTTTCCATTTAAGGCTTAATCTAGTGTACAATACCCTAATGACCAAGACAATGCCTTGTCTCAATGGATTTGCATTAAATTATGGAGTACAAACTAGTTTTGAGGCCTGTAATTGTGAACCAAGCTAGCTAGATCAGATTTGGCAAGTGGTATGAACATGTATTGGCCATGGATCAAAGTGAGTTTTTGCCAACTTCAAGCATTCGATTCTCCCTAACCACAAAGGTGTTTGAGGAGTTCTTGGACAATTTGGAAAGCTTGAAACTTGTACTATAATCCATATTTGAAATTAAACTTGAAACTCCAAGTGGAACTATGTGAAAAATGGCCAAGAAGATGGGTCAAAATCCTGCCTAAAACTAGGGCAAAATTTCTCCAAGTTAAAAGTTTTAGATACCCTGGTTCCAAAAATCATAACTTGATATCTAAGCTTATTTTGAGAAAACTTTGTGAATAAAAGTTGTAGAATTTGTGATAGACTACAACTTTCATGTTGTAAGTTTTGTTTTAATCCATTTGCATCCTGGTGAAAAAATGGGACAAAGTTAGGAAAAAATAAGAAAATTTTATAACTTAGAAAATTTCTAAGTTATGAAATTTTTCCATTTTAAACCCTAATTTGCATTTTTGGATTTCTTGATGAAAAAGTTTCATAATTTGACATGTCTTGATGAAAAATGACCCTTGGCACTTGATTTTGACCAAAAAGTCAAAGTTTGACTTTTCAGTATACAGTCAAATTTTGATCAGTTGACTGAAAAATTCATCTGTCAATCCTATGCATTTGAGATCTTTTGAACTTGTTGAATGGGTCAAGACAATGTCATTGAGTCCTTGAGTCCATGGTTGAACTTGATTTGCCATTGGCTAGGTCAAACAGTCAAAAATTGCCTTTGTACAGTCAAAACCCTAAAAATGACAATTTTGCCCTTTTGATGATTTGATCAAATTTCTTGTGGAATTGTGATCCAAACTTGATCAAATGGTTCATATGAGTTCATAATGTTGATGTGGGTCAAAATTCATGAGGTTTGACTGTCAATTAGCCACAATTGACTTTTTTCCCCAATATAGCTGATTTCTAGGTCAACTGTCCAATTGACTGGGCAAAAATTTGAATCAAGGCTTGAAACTTGGTATGGACAAACTTGTGAGTCCAACATGAAGTATGAAAGTCACTTTGGGAATTGTAGGTCAAAACATCCCTGTGCAAACTCAAACCCTAATTTAGGTCAACAGTGCAAGGAGGTATCTTGAGCAGAGCAAACCCTAGCTTGATCTTGAATTCCAAGAGTCTTGTGATGAGTAATGTTGATGAAATAAGAGGGAAAATTTTGGGGTACAACAGTTGCCCCTGTTCAATCTTCTTGAACCTGAAGAGTTAGATTGGCAAGTTTGCCTTTCTTGACTCGTAGGTAAAAGAGGATTGGACACTAGAGTGCTCGTAAATTTGCACTCGTCAAAGTATAGCTGAGGAAATGGGCTTAGAGATGCCATTTAGAGATGGTAGAATCTTGATGGAGATGGGCTTAAAGATGCCATCCAAGAATGTTTGTTGAGTTGCAATGTGGTAGGCCAGAAGAATGAGCATTTAAAATGGTATTCGTGTCTGGAATGCATTTGAACTGTATCTGGAGATTGAGTCTGTATGAGCGAAAGAATGGCGTCCGTGTCTGGAGCATATCTGAGCTGTAACAATATTTGAACTTTGAATGAATATCAGAATGACTGCCGTGTTTGGAGTATATCTGTATTGTATTTGAATTCTGAATGGGTGACAGAGAAACATCTGGGTATGGAGCATCTCTAGACTGGGGATAAATTCCGAATGAGTGACATAATGGCGACCGTGTCCGAAGCGTATCTGGACTGTATCTGAAGTTGAGATCTGTATGAGTAGCAGAATGACTTCTGTGTCTGGAGTATATCTGAGACTATAATTGGAGTTGAGATCTATATGAGTAGCAGAATGACTTCTGTGTCTGGAGTATATCTGAGACTGTAACTAGAGTTGAGATCTGTATGAGTAGCAGAATGACTTCCGTGTCTGAAGTATATCTGAGACTATAACTGGGATCTGAATAAGTGACAGAATGACTTCCGTGGAGACTGCACTGGGGATAATCAAACTGCTGGTGTAAAGGTCAGAATGGCATCCGTGTTTGGAGCATATCTGAACTTGAAGTTGATAGTTGAATCTGAATGAGAGATAGCATGGCCGCCATGTCTGGAGCATATCTAGTCTGTATGGGATTGATGAAGCCTGAATGAGTAGTAGAATGACCTCCGTGTCCGGGGTATATCTGTACTGTATTTGAATAATTGTTAATAATGGCCTTTTAATCTTATCCTGAAAAGGGTAAAATGTTAGCTAAAACACAAAGTTATGCTGTATGATATGTATGATGAAATGAACTGTGTTTCATCAATGTTTATGATATATGAATGTAATGGATGTGCATGTAAGCTGAGTAGTTGTCTTGCTGAGGAAAATAAATCTTTGATAACTGGAGATAATGAAATCTTTGACTGTTGTCGGGGAAAGTAAATCCTTGACCGATGCTGGGGATTCCAAAAATCTTTGAATATTGAAGATGAGAACTCCTTGCTGGCTGCTTGAGGATTAAAGATATCTGATTGCTTAAGAAAGAGAAATCCTGGGACCACTGCTGGAGATTGAAAATCCTTGGCGATTCGTGGGGATTAACAAGGCCTTTGACGACTTCTGCAGGGAATGAGAATCCTTCATGACCTTTCTGGGAAATAGGGAAAACTCTGAAAAATATCTACTGGGGAGTTAAAACCTAGGAGGCTTCTTCTTGGAGAAATGAGACCGAGAATCTTCGATCTTGCTGGGAGATAACTCTGTGGGGGAAATGTTCACTATTCTGGTTCCGCCGGGGATAGGATTTTCAGGGTTTTCGGGCTCCACTGGGGATCTTGAAGCTTAACTCCGCTGGGGAAATATACTCCAAATTTTAGCTTTGTTGAGGATCTGAATGATGTATTGCAGGGGATTTCTTCTGGAATGGCATAAAGATATCTTCCTACACCTTCAACCTATCAGTAATTATCCTTTCTCAATTTCGTTTTATTTGTAAGCAGTGATTATATTCAAATGCATATGCCTATTTAACAAAACATTGGACGTTTTCAAATAAAACACAAGTGTAAAAAAAAAAAAAAAAAAGGCAAGCAAATTTCTGCACTTTGAAGTATCCTTGTATTTACTTTTGTAAGTATCTTTGTACAAAGGAGACAGACATCCTAGTAAGAGAATGTTGTCGTAAAATTTGAAAATTTTTATACAAAAGTAAGATGGCTATGTATAACAATTCCATGGGGTTCCCATTCTGCTATGGCCTTCACAACTCTGGGTATCTTTTCCATTCGCTGCTTCGTCCGCTGATGACTGGATTGATCAGTAGCTTGGAGCTTGTTGGTGAAGAGATTTTTCTTAAAGTGATCCGATGAGACATAGTCATACGCTTTAATTCCCTAACTTTTGCCTGGACCGACCTTTCGGGTTTTTGATCCACCGGGAAACCCTTTTTTGCCCAAGTCACCCTTTCAGGTTTTCAACTTGTCGGGTGTACATATTTTTTTGTTTTATCCCTAATTTTTGCCTGAACCGCCCTTTCGGGTTTTTGATTCACCGGGATGCCCATTTTTGCCCAAGTCGCCTGTTGTACCCCAAAATTTGCCCTCCCATATTCATCAAGAATTGTCAAAGTCAAGGTCACAAAATTCCCCAAGGGTTGTGCAGCTCAACTGTCTCCTATACAGTCAAAACTAGGGTTTGAGTTCTGGTCAAGCAAATGAACTTTCCAAAGGACCAATCAAGTCTCATGTGCCTACAAAGATGGTCAAATATCCTCATGTCAAGTTTCAAGGCATTCAGTTCAAAATTGCACAGTCAAAACCCTAGATTGCACTACAGTCAACTGTAGGGGCAAAATGGTCATTTGACAGTCAAAAGTTCAAATTTTTGGTCAATATATCATTTTGAAGCCACAAACATCATTTGATCAATGCTTGATCATAATTCTCAAAATTTGGCTCAGAAATCATCAAAGATGCAAAAGTTGCTATATTTGGACAGTTGAAAAGTCAACTGAAATTGACCAGGGCATAACTTTCACATGGATTATCAGAAAAATTCCATCCAAAGCTCATTTTGAAGAGAAAGACATTTCCTACAATTCATCTTCATGTTCCAAGTCCAAGAAATGCTCTCACAAAAAGTTATCAATTTCAACATTATAGGTCATTTTCAAAAGTCAACAAAAAGTGACTTTAAGTCAAAGGCCATAACTTGAGATTGGTAAATCAAAATGACATGGGACCAAAGGCATTGGTTAGAGGACTCAAAGACCTTTCCAAAATGTCCAAGAACATGTGAAAAGCTTAAAAATTGACCAAGTTATGCCTTGTGGAAGTTGGGAAATTTTTGGAAATTTTTGAAAGTCAACAATGGTTCAAATGACCTAAAAATGCAAATGGGCCCAATTTTCTTCCAAATTTCTTCATGCCAAGCCTATGCACGACCATTAGGCCCAAAGGGAGGTATTCTCATATTTTTTAATTATTTATTTGAATTAATATTAATTTATATTCATTTAAATGATTTTAATACATGAAAAATATCAAACCTAACCTAAAAAATCTTTTTATGCACATTCTAATCTCTATAACTCGTGCACATGCTAATAAGGAAGGATTTGATGAAAATTGATCAGATTTGGTACAAAAACACCATGAAAAAAGATTGTAAAAGATCCATGAAATCAAATATCCAAAATTCATCAATGCATAAGATTTTGTCCAACTTTTCTTAACCTAATCACTCCATACAAGTACTACATCACAACCCTAATGCGAGAGGACAAAAAAACTGCGCAGCAAACCAATACTCAAACTTGGAAAAGTGCTTGAAAAATTCAATTCTGAAATCCACCCTAGAGACTGATTCAAAGCTTCATTCGTGTCTCAATCGCTTCCTTGGACAATTCTGAACGTATTCCAATCATTAACAACAGCAAAAACCTCAAGAATTGGTAACGAGGCTTTGGACTGTACAGCATAAAATTCTTGAACACATATCATATTCTAAGCATTTTTTATGAATTTTGTTTGTTGATTCTTGTTTATGTTGAAGTTTCAAAGCTAACCCTCATATTTAATTGCGTTTTTCTGCACCATATGAGATTATGCCATGACTGAATGTTAGGTTTTTTTTGAGCTTCAAATTGGGGGTTCTCACTAGGGGAAAAATTGGACCATGCCAGTACCATCATCACGCTCAGCTCATCCATACGAAGAAGATGGCACCCTCGCGCTCAATTTATGAGCGACGAGGGGCTAGTCGCTATTTTCTCATAGTCCCTCTAACACAACACTTCTAAAACCGTGGCCTCTGAGTTTTGCTTTTACAGGGATGAAGATGACGATGTCGTGTCATAAAGGGACTGGCTCATTTAAATGTTGCGCGCGCTTTTAGGACCACTGACCAATTTTGATATTTGTTATTTAATTGATATATCATGTTAATTGAAAGTGAATGGTTCAGCTGGCAACGCACAACGCTTGTGACTTCAAAGACCTGGGTTCAAATCCCAGGTCTGAACAAACTCAATATTATTTTTCATTCTCAATTCCTATGCGCTTCAGTGATACAGGTACACCATACATCCTCAAGGATCAAGCCTACACGCGTCCAGTAAGTGCAAATCAAGGGCCCAGAGTCAAGGCGTATGGTGGAGGCTAGTCAACGTGTTACGCTTAATCCAAAAAGTCAATAAATGTCAAGCTTAATGGGCCAGAGATCACCAGGCCTGAACCTCCAAAATTGGGTTTACCCCCCCTGGTTTGCTTTCTATTTTTATTTATTTCATCTTTTGGTTATTTCATCTTTCTTTTTGTTTAAATTAATTAACTTATTCTCCACAAAAATACAAAACTCCATTAAAAATACAGAAAAGATAAAAAATATAATTTTTATATTATAATTATTTTCACAAATTAATATGTAAATAATTTAGTAAATTAGGTTTAACTTTTAATTCCTTTTTTTTATATAAATAAAAATCCAAAAACAATTAGAATTAGGTTAATTAATAGTTTCCACTCTTTTAATTTTTTCCTTTTGTTTCATCATATTATTTATTTATTTTATTTTTTTAATTAAATGTACATAAATTAATTTAGAGTTAAATTAGGTTAAAAGTAAATGTTTTCATAATAAAACCTAAAAAATATTAGAATTAGGGCTTCCCTTTTAATTTAATTTCAATTAATTTCTTTTTCATTAAATCTAAAAAAAAAAACACAAAAATATCATTCTCATTTAATTTTAATTTTTTAAATCCTTATTAATTTTAATTATTTGCAAAAAAGGGTCCAACGCCCGTCATTAATCATTTAATTGCGCATTTATTTTATTATCGCTTATTATAATTTTGTAAATATCCCAAAGCCCTGTAATTTACTTTTCGCACTTTATTTCTTCGCATTATTTATTTCTTCGCTAAATCGGGTCCGGTTTAATTTTGGCGATGTGGACCCGCGCCTTTGTAATAGTCTTAGATTTATTTCCTCGCAAATTTTATATCTCTTAATATGCATGCAAGAATGAATGGACAAATTAAAATCAAGCGTAGAACACGACAAACATGACAAGACAAATATCTGAAAACGACACACGAATCGCACACACCACCCCTAGGGTACGCCTCACTGTTGCCTTGCCTCGAAAGGTGGTCGTCGAGTAGAGGATGTCTTAGTAAGTCCTCATGATCCGGGAACCTGGCATGAGGGTAGCTTCTAAGGTGTCTTCCCATTACTCTGGTGATCACCATGTCCCGAACATCGAATTGACCCGAACACCTCCAACGGTGGTGCTACCTATCTCTCAATGGTGGGATGGCACTACTTTTAAGGACATTTACACAGACGAATTCCTTAGGGTAGGTAGGTTCTCAAGGATACTTGCTCTAATCTCAAAAACAAACAAAACTTTTCACACTGACACATTTTCAAAAGCTTTCGAAGCAAACTTTTCAAACACTCTGACGCACGAGTCGAACGGAAATTTTTCAAAGAAACTTTTTCTAAACCCACATTGAAAAGCACGCAAAACAATTTTGAAAACACAAATGAGCAAGTATCTAAGAGCCCATGGATAACCATGGATAGAAAGGGTGCTAACACCTTCCCTTTCTATAACCTACCTCCCGAACCGAGAGCGATCTCTTTAAAGGAATTTTTCTGTGCTTTTGTCCTTTCCTATTGGAGAAAATAAAAGACGGTGGCGACTCTTGCTTCCGCGACATTTCGCGAACCAGCGTTAAACAGTCAGTTCCAGATCCACCGATCACAGAACTGGCGACTCTGCTGGGGACCCTTTATAAAGTGAGGTGTACCTTAGGGCTAGGTCATAACTGTGTTTTCACTTGTATTGTTTTGCTTGCTTTACTATTGTGGGTTGCATCGGAGATACATAGATCCTAACCCGGATCTGGGGATACCCTGTTTAGGTAGCATAAGCTGTGAGGGACCTGTCCGGCGTAGACCGACACAGGTGAAGCAGTGGCTACGTTGGTGTGACACCTTAGTCTGTACCGATATCCCTTGTGTCGCAACAAGGAGAATATGGGTCTTCTAAGGAGTCATTAAGCACCAACAACCTTAGAACCTTAATTGACACAACTTGGCCTTTAGAACAGTAGCAGTATGCTACGCCCATTGAGGCTAAACTCTCGTGATGGTTCTGGCCGCAAGAAAAGATTGCGATGCTGGAGTTATGACCGATTGAGGGTAGTCAATGATATTGGGATCCTCTAAGAACCCGGTTACTTTTGATTAGGACAGGTATGAACCAACAAACTGAAAGAGGGTAGTACCTAGACCTCATGCTGGCCTAAACTTTAGGGGCTTGCCTTGTGTGACTTGTGTGCCTTACCATGTTTGCCTTTGTATCTGTATGTGGTGTGCTTTATCATAACATCATAGCATCATGAGCATTGCATCCTGCATAAGAACTGACCATTTCAAAGACAAGAGGGTTTCATCTTTGCTCTGTTTTGTAGGACATTATGATGCCTGTGCGAAGGAATACTATCCGGTTCAACTTTGTTCGTTCACCTGAGTTGATTGATGAGTTGGTTAGCAGAATTCCAAACACCACTTCCTTCATTCAGAGGCATGGTTCTCTTCTCAGTTTAGTCACTGCAAAGCAGGATCAACAGTTGATGAGTGTTCTGACCCAGTTCTATGACCCTTAGTACCAGTGCTTCACCTTTCAAGACTTCCAGCTGGTCCCTACCCTGGAAGAGTTCTCTAATCTGCTTGGTATCCCTATCTTGGATCAGACTCCCTTTAC
Source organism: Vicia faba (assembly GCA_948472305.1). NCBI lineage: Eukaryota > Viridiplantae > Streptophyta > Magnoliopsida > Fabales > Fabaceae > Vicia > Vicia faba. The sequence continues at coordinate 1,310,892,865 of OX451738.1, read as the reverse complement.
TGGTTGGGAAAAGACCCTCAGGCTTGAGGACATTGCTGCAGCTCTTCCTTTGACCCATCAAGAGGTAACAGACAACTGGGTAACTAGAAGTGGAGTTAAGGGTTTCTTGGCCAAGTTTCTGATTGGTAAAGCTAATAGCTTCTGGAATGACTTGGACTTTAGGGCATATGAAGACATCTTGGCTCTCCTAATCTATGGGTTAGTCCTGTTTCCTAATCCTGACAACTTCATCAATGTCACTTCCATTAGGATCTTTATGTCTCAGAACCCGGTGCCCACTCTCTTGGGTGACATCTTGCAACAACTTCATGCCCGTACTACCCGAAGACGAGGAACCCTATGGTGTTGTATCCCTTTGTTAGTGAGGTGGTTTATTTCGCACCTCCCTAAGTTCGTACTGAAGAACCAAGAAGGAAGAGGTTGGGCTCACAGGTTAATGTCTCTCACCGATAAAGACATCATTTGGACTTGCAGAGGTTTGGATGGGATAGCTATTATTGATCGATGCGGGGAGTATCCTAATGTCCCTCTGATTGGTACTCAAGGAGGGATCTCTTACAATCCATGTCTAGCACTCCGTCAGTTTGGAAGAGCAAGAAGAGCAGGCCCCCATGAGATGTTGGTGCCTCACATCAGTTTCGAGTTTCAGGTGGATAGTGACGAGCTGCGTCGTAGGTTCATTAAGGCTTGGGAGAAGGTTCATAAAGCTGACCCACAAGAGCTAGGGCCAAAGACTTCTCTACCTATGGAAGCCTACTACAAATGGGTCCGCATCCGTGCTCAGAAGTTAGGTATGCCGTATGAAGCTGTCAGACCCGTCATTCTTGAGTGTCCTGATAAAGATGGTGTTCCTCCAACTGTCCTTCCTCCTCAGATACCTACTGATTATGAGACATTGAAGAGATCTTGGTCGCAACTGCAAGAAGAGCGGGATTCTTACCGGGAAAAGGTCAACGAGCAGGAATCAAAGATCCAGAAGCTGACAAAACAGTTAGAGAATGAGAAAGCCCTGAATGCCTACCTCCGTACTGAGAAGAGGAGACCATGGGATCAATGAGGAATTCTGAATGTGCCTTACAGTATTTATTCCAGTTGTTTCATTTCATGTAAACGCCTAAGGGCAACTTGTTGAATAATTTCAGTTACAAAGTTGAATCTAATGAAGTGTGTTCCTTTTTGTTTACAAAGTTGATTCCCGATTGTCTTTGAAAACATAATTCATACGCATTTCATACATCATGTGCATAGCAGGTTTTTCCCCTTTTTCAGGTTGCTCACAGTTCTTCGCTGTTTATTTCAGCATCATGAATTCCGGATCTGAATCAACTGAGACTTCAATCAAGGCTCTCCAGGCGCAGAATGCGCAGTTTCAAGAGCTAATCCTGGGTCTAGCTAAAGGCCAAGAGGAACTGAAGACTATGCTCCTGAAGAAGGAGAAGAAGAAGAAAAGAAGGACTGTTCTATTCAACACGGGCCGAAGGTTGGGTAATACTCTGCACCAAGAAGAAGTTGCTTCTTCTGTTGGCAAGAGTCCTTCTCAGGCAGAAGCAAGGGTTCCTAGTCCGGTGGTCTCCGACAACGAGACAGATTTTGATGAAGAGCAGTACCCTCCTGCAGATGACAGGTACAAACAACTGGAAGACAGGTTGAAGGCCATGGAAGTTCAACAGGTACCTGGGCTGGATTTTGGAGATCTGGGTTTGTCGACTGGTGTAATTATCCCGCACAAGTTCAAAGCTCCAACTTTTTCTAAATATGACGGGGCATCCTGTCCCAAGCTGCATTTGAGGTCCTATGTTCGGAAGATTCAGCCGTACTCTGCGGACAAGAATCTATGGATCCACTTCTTCCAGGAGAGTCTTTCAGGGACTCATCTCGAATGGTTCTATCAGCTGGATGGGACCAAAGTTCGTAACTGGGAGGAGCTGGCTACTGCTTTCTACAAGCAGTATCAGTATAATGCCGACCTTGCCCCCACGCGTACCCAACTCCAGGGTATGTCGTTGGGCGTAAGCGAAGGTTTTAAAGAGTACGCGCAGAAGTGGAGAGACCTGGCTGGCAGGGTGCAGCCACCTTTGACTGATCGAGAGTTAGTGGACATGTTCTTGGGGACCCTATCTGGGCCGTTTTTTAACCATCTCATTGGGAATTCTTCTGCTGGTTTCACTGACTTAATCTTGACTGGAGAGAGAATCGAAGCTGGGCTGAAATCTGGGAAGATTGCAAAGGGTGCATCATCTAGTGCAGAAAAGAAACCGTTTAAAAAGGAGTCTAGTGCTGTGTATGGCTCCAGAAAATCCGAAAGACCTGATCACCGCCAATCTGTCAGCGCGATAATGATCGCTAAGCCTGCTGCCGCTCCCCGGCCAAACAATCCTCAAAGGGTTGATAGACCCCGGAGAGAGTTTACCCGGTTAAGCATGACCCTATCGCAGATTCTGCCACAGCTGCTCGCAACCAATTTGGTATCTGTCAAGGAGGCACCAAAGTTCCCTAACACTACTTCTCCTAAGTACAACCCGAATGCCCGTTGTGCTTACCATTCAGACAGCCCGGGGCATGCCACTGACGACTGTTGGGCACTAAGGAACAAGCTGCAGGACCTCATTGATGCTAAGGAGGTACAGTTTGAGGCATCTGACAAGCCTAATGTGGTGACAGCTCCCCTGCCTGCTTATGGGATAAATGCTATTGGGGATGAAGAGGAGGTTGATGAAGCTGAGTTTGATAGCTGGATTTACCCGGCAACTAATGGTGGACTTAACAATTGGAGCGCCAAAGACAACCTCTCTGTTTCTTTTGACACTAAGTAATAAATTTCTTTGTTTTGTTATTTTGTAATAAACTATGATAAACTCTATGGCCCGGTGTCTTACCCGAGGCACCGTGGTTCTATTTGTGAGGGCATATGAACTGTCATTTTATACATCATGAATGAAAATCTTGGACTATTTTCGCATTGCAAATATTGTGTTCCTTTTTATCTTTCATTTCCTTTACATAATTTTCAAAAAAACAGCTGTATTTACACACACACTCACTCATACAGGTTCCAATCCACTCTGGATCTCACTGATAACAGCTCTGCTAATGCCAATTATGACTTCGAAAATCCGATCAACTTAGCCGAAGACAAAGGTGAAGATGATTGCGAAGTGCCTGGCGAGCTTGCAAGACTGTTACTTCAGGAAGAGAGGGCAATTCAACCCCATGAAGAGCCAGTGGAAACTATAAACCTGGGTACTGAGGCAGACAGAAAAGAAGTAAAGATTGGTGCCAACCTAGAGCTCAGCGTGAAGCAACGGTTAACCAAGATGCTGCATGACTATATGGAGATCTTTGCCTGGTCCTACGAAGACATGCCAGGGTTGGATACCGATATTGTTGTCCATCATCTGCCGACTAGGGAAGACTGCCCTCCAGTTAAACAAAAGGTTCGTCGGATGCGTCCAGAGATGTCCGAGAAGATTAAGGCCGAGGTGATGAAACAGTTTGATGCCGGGTTCCTTGCATTAACTTCGTACCCTCAGTGGGTTGCTAATGTGGTGCCGGTACCTAAGAAGGACGGCAAGGTCAGAATGTGTGTTGATTACAGGGATCTAAACAGGGCCAGCCCCAAAGATGACTTCCCCTTACCTCACATTGATGTCCTTGTGGATAATACAGCCCAACACAAAGTATTCTCTTTCATGGATGGTTTTTCAGGCTACAATCAGATCAAGATGGCACCTGAAGACATGGAAAAGACTACATTTGTTACTCAGTGGGGCACCTTCTGTTACAAGGTCATGCCGTTCGGGTTAAAGAATGCTGGGGCAACCTACCAGCGCGCCATGGTTGCCTTATTTCATGACATGATCCATCACGAGATCGAAGTGTATGTGGATGACATGATCGCTAGATCCCAGACTGAGGAAGAGCACCTAGATCATCTGCAGAAGTTGTTCGACCGGTTGAAATTGTACAAGTTGAGATTGAACCCGAACAAGTGCACCTTCGGGGTAAGATCCGGGAAGTTGCTAGGCTTCGTGGTCAGTGATAAAGGTATTCAAGGGGACCCTGCTAAGGTCAAAGCTATTCAAGAGATGCCAGTTCCTAAGACAGAGAAGGAAGTCAGAGGCTTTTTAGGACGCCTGAATTACATCGCTCGATTCATATCTCATTTGACTGCTACTTGTGAGCCAATCTTCAAGTTGCTGAAGAAAGATCAGGTAGTATGTTGGAATGATGAATGTCAGGCTGCCTTCGACAGAATCAAAGAGTATCTCCAAGAACCACCCATCCTTATGCCACCGGTTGAAGGGAGACCTCTGATCCTATATCTAACAGTGCTGGACAACTCAATGGGGTGTGTGCTGGGGCAGCATGACGAGTCTGGCCGAAAAGAGCATGCCATTTATTACCTTAGCAAAAAGTTTACCGACTGTGAGACCCGATACTCACTGCTTGAGAAAACTTGCTGCGCTTTGGTATGGGCTGCTCGCCGGCTGAGACAGTATATGCTGACTCACACTACTTTGTTGATCTCAAAAATGGATCCGATAAAATATATATTCGAAAAGCCTGCTCTGTCGGGGAGAATTGCAAGATGGCAAATGATCTTGACGGAATACGACATTCAGTATACAACCCAGAAAGCCATCAAGGGGAGTGTACTGGCAGACCACTTAGCTCATCAAGCGGTAGATGACTATCAATCAATGAACTTCGAGTTTCCGGATGAAAGCATCATGATTGTAACAGATTGTGAAGTACCTGGACCGGATGAAGGACCTGAACCGGGATCCCGATGGTCTATGCACTTTGACGGGGCTTCCAATGCTTTGGGAAATGGTATCGGCGCCATTATCATATCTCCACAAGGTACTCATACTCCACTCACTGCCCGGCTATGTTTCAACTGCACCAACAATATGGCGGAGTATGAGGCGTGTATCATGGGTCTTCAAGCTGCGATTGACCTAAGGATCAAGTTCCTCAGTGTCTTCGGAGATTCCGCTCTTGTGATCAATCAGATCAATGGAGAGTGGGATACGAAACATCCAAACTTGATTCCTTACAGAGAATGTGTGTTGACCCTGATTCCCCACTTTACAGAGATAACCTTTGAGCACTTTCCAAGAGAAGAGAATCAGTTAGCGGACGCGTTAGCTACAATGTCTTCAATGTTCAAGGTTAAATGGGATAATGAAGCTCCCCAGATTACCATTTGGAAACTGGACGAACCGGCATACTGTTGTGACATCGAAACTGAATTGGTAACTGAGAAGCCTTGGTACCACGAAGTGAAGAGATATCTGGAAGCTCAGGAATACCCTGAAGGTGCATCTGTCAACGATAAGAAATTCCTGAGGAGGTTCGCAGCAAAGTTCTTCCTAAGCAACGGCATCTTGTACAAGCGAAACCATGATTCAACCTTACTGCGTTGTGTGGACAAGACTGAAGCGGAAAGAATCATGGAAGAGCTACATGAAGGGACCTTTGGTACGCATTCCAGTGGACATACTATGGCTAAAAAGATCCTACGGGCATGATATTACTGGTCCACCATGGAAGCTGATTGCTACCAACATTCTAGGACATGCCACAAGTGCCAGATCTATGCAGATAAGGTGCATGTTCCTCCGGTTCCCCTGAATGTTCTGACTGCGCCTTGGCCGTTTGCAATGTGGGGCATAGACATGATCGGCGAGATAAGACCTACGGCATCCAACGGACATCGCTTCATCCTAGTGGCGATCGACTATTTTACGAAGTGGGTTGAGGCAGCATCCTATGCCACGGTAACCAAGACTGTTGTGGCACGGTTCATTCGGCACAACCTGATCTGTCGATACGGCGTCCCTGAGCGGATTATTACGGACAACGGTACCAATCTGAACAACAAAATGATCGCTGAGCTTTGCGAACAGTTCAAGATACAGCACCACAATTCTTCTCCTTACAGACCGAAGATGAATGGGGCTGTAGAAGCAGCCAACAAGAACATCAAGAAGATCGTGCAAAAGATGACAGTAACTTACAAAGATTGGCACGAGATGTTACCGTTCGCTCTGCATGGGTATCGTACCTCAGCTAGGACGTCAACCGGGGCAACCCCCTTCTCTCTGGTTTATGGCATGGAGGCAGTCTTGCCGATCGAAGTGCAAATTCCCTCTCTCCGGATAATGAAGGATGCAAATCTGGACGAAGATGATTGGATCCAGACACGACTTGACCAACTTAACCTCATTGACGAAAAGAGACTTGCTGCTATCTGCCATGGTCAGACGTATCAGAAACGGATGATCAGGGCATTTAACAAGAAAGTCCGACCACAAGAATATCAAGTTGGGGATCTGGTTATCAAAAGAATCATCTTACCTCAGAGTGATCCAAGGGGCAAATGGACCCCTACGTATGAAGGGCCATTTGTGGTTAAGCATGTGTTCTCAGGAGGAGCAATGATCTTAACCAACATGGATGGTGACGACCTTCCTCACCCCGCCAATGCAGACATAGTTAAAAAATACTACGCATGAAAAAGACCCGCTAGGCTGACATGCCTAGGCAAAAATTAGGGCTTCCCGTCGAACCAAAAGGGTTCGGGCAAAATGTAGGGATGAAAATGAAAAAAATCTGTACACCCGGCAAGTCGAAAACCTGAAAAGGCGGCTTGGGCAAAAATGGGTATCCCGGTGGACTGAAAACCCGAAAGGGCGGTCCAGGCAAAAATTAGGGATAAAGCGTAAAACTATGTCGCATTGATCACTTTGCATCCAGAATCCGGTATCTGCATCAAGTTCAAGACGGCATCGATCAGTCAGCTTCACCTTCAACCAAGGTCATCAAGTGATGAGACGCTCGGAGTTATGAAGACAATAGCAGAGTTGAAACCCAGTGGATCATTCATCTTTCACACAGCTGTTTTATTTTTCTTTTGTACAAAACTTGTATAAACTCTTTTGATCGGCGACGTACCTCTTAATAGGACGTCAGCCTCTTGTACACAAAACGCCTATTTTCAGGCCATTCAAAAACCAATAAAAATATATTTTCAGTTAAACGTGCCAAGTATTTTTCCTTTCTCTGTTTTGTTTTGCGAAGAACGTCCAAGGTTCAATTTGTGATGTATGCATTGACAATAATTTGCTAACTCATAAATATTTGCATACGAAACAAAGGAATTCATTGCAGGTGACACTGGAAACAGGGGCAATAAAGAGTTGTCCGAGCAGCTAATTGTTCTATCCTCCAAGATACCAAGGTAGGTTCAGCTAAAGAACATGACCGAGTATCTTAAATTCCCCAGAGAGTAGTTCAGTAAAACAATACATGTCTCTCCAAGCAAATCATCAAATATCAAGGAAATTGAGTATCCTCCTGTAGATCTCAATACCTCCCCAGCAGCACGCATTCTTAACAAGCATCCCCGACAGTCTTGATCTAAAGATTGTTCCCCGGCAGTATCTCAATATTCAACGGAATCACTTCCCCAGCATATCAAACTTCCCCCAGAAGAGTCCAATCCAGCTTCACCAGCAAAATTGGAATGCATATCCCCAAGCAATAAGCTTATCCCCAGTAGATTCTGGAAGCTTATCCTCAGAGCACGAACGCGTCGTCCCGGCTTGATTTAAAGAGTTATTTCCGTAACAGGATATAACTGGGTTATCCTCAGTCAAAAGCCACGGAAAGAGCGTCCTCGGCAAAATATCTTCCTACCCCCAGCGAAGTCTATCAACACTTCCAGCACAACAAGGATATCCCCAGCATAACTCATCAATGGTATCCCCAGCGGAGTTATCTTCATCAACTCAGCAAAGCATCGCTATCCCCACAGAGTAGCACTCCCCAGCATGATCGCTAGAGTATCTTTTCTCCCGCAGAATTATTTCATTCCTCAACAGAGTTATCCCCGCCTACCGGTATTCTTGCAACGAATCATCCACAACGGAAGCAAAATCTCTTCCTCAACATCAGCCCAGGATATGACTTCCCGGCACCCGTCAAGGATTTATTTTCCTAGACAAAAACATACATAAATCATCACATACATCATTATAGCATGCATGTACGCATCATATCATATAAATCGCATCCATATTGAGAACATCATTACTTGATCCATATCATGCATTGCATATAACTGACCTTTACCTTGCAGGAAAGATACAGTTGAAATTCTCAAACATATTTCAAGGACTTCCCTAGTCCAGTTAAATCGACTCCGAACAGATTTTTCTGATAAAGACTCAGTAGAAGTTCTCTTATGGTCCCCTCTCCAACGGCGTGTGAGGTGGTAATTCCTTCTTCAGATATTCTCCTCTCCGGCATGAGCGTGAGGTGATAGTCTCTTATGGTCCCCTCTCCAACGGCGTGTGAGGTGGTAATTCCTTCTTCAGATGTTTCCCTCTCCGGCATGAGCGTGAGGTGATAGTCTCTTATGGTCCCCTCTCCAACGGCGTGTGAGGTGGTAATTCCTTCTTCAGATGTTTCCCTCTCCGGCATGAGCGTGAGGTGATATTCTCTTATGGTCCCCTCTCCAACGGCGTGTGAGGTGGTAATTCCTTCTTCAGATGTTTCCCTCTCCGGCATGAGAGTGAGGTGATATTCTCTTATGGTCCCCTCTCCAACGGCGTGTGAGGTGGTAATTCCTTCTTCAGATGTTTCCCTCTCCGGCATGAGCGTGAGGTGATATTCTCTTATGGTCCCCTCTCCAACGGCGTGTGAGGTGGTAATTCCTTCTTCAGATGTTTCCCTCTCCGGCATGAGCGTGAGGTGATATTCTCTTATGGTCCCCTCTCCAACGGCGTGTGAGGTGGTAATTCCTTCTTCAGATGTTTCCCTCTCCGGCATGAGCGTGAGGTGATATTCTCTTATGGTCCCCTCTCCAACGGCGCGTGAGGTGGTAATTCCTTCTTCAGATGTTCCCCTCTCCGGCATGAGCGTGAGGTGATATCTCCTTTCAGATTATAATTTCCTATAGTTCCCTCTCCAACGGCGAGTGAGGTGACTCCCTTTGAGATTATAATGTCCTTTGGTTCTCTTCCTGACACTACGAAGATGGTAATCCTCACCAAGATTTTCTCAACGAGCGTGGTTGAAGTTAAAATCATCCAAGGTTCACTTATCATTCATGCTAAGGCAGTAACCATCCCTGGTTCATTCATCAGCGTTTGAAGCTCCAGACCCAGCTCCTGTAACCAGTCGGGACATATCCATATCAAGCATCTAAAAATCAGCTCCTGCGACGTGTCAGGTACTCATTTTGCTGTTTTGCAGGTATGCAGGTTCTCGCTAAGGAATCTCCTACGCGATCAACGTCCAGATGGCATCTATAAGCCCATCATCCTATCCAGCAATCTCTAAATGGCATCTATAAGTCCATTCCCCCATCATCATTGCTACTATGTGAGCGCAAATTTCTGGGCACTCTAGTGTCCAATCATCTTCTACCCTCGGATTACGAAAGGCACGTCAGCCAATCTGCACCCTCAGGTCTAAGAAGATTGAACAGGGGCAACTGTTTTACCCCAAAATTTGCCCTCCCATATTCATCAAGAATTGTCAAAGTCAAGGTCACAAAATTCCCCAAGGGTTGTGCAGCTCAACTGTCTCCTATACAGTCAAAACTAGGGTTTGAGTTCTGGTCAAGCAAATGAACTTTCCAAAGGACCAATCAAGTCTCATGTGCCTACAAAGATGGTCAAATATCCTCATGTCAAGTTTCAAGGCATTCAGTTCAAAATTGCACAGTCAAAACCCTAGATTGCACTACAGTCAACTGTAGGGGCAAAATGGTCATTTGACAGTCAAAAGTTCAAATTTTTGGTCAATATATCATTTTGAAGCCACAAACATCATTTGATCAATGCTTGATCATGATTCTCAAAATTTGGCTCAGAAATCATCAAAGATGCAAAAGTTGCTATATTTGGACAGCTGAAAAAGTCAACTGAAATTGACCAGGGCATAACTTTCACATGGATTATCAGAAAAATTCCATCCAAAGCTCATTTTGAAGAGAAAGACATTTCCTACAATTCATCTTCATGTTCCAAGTCCAAGAAATGCTCTCACAAAAAGTTATCAATTTCAACATTATAGGTCATTTTCAAAAGTCAACAAAAAGTGACTTTAAGTCAAAGGCCATAACTTGAGATTGGTAAATCAAAATGACATGGGACCAAAGGCATTGGTTAGAGGACTCAAAGACCTTTCCAAAATGTCCAAGAACATGTGAAAAGCTTAAAAATTGACCAAGTTATGCCTTGTGGAAGTTGGGAAATTTTTGGAAATTTTTGAAAGTCAACAATGGTTCAAATGACCTAAAAATGCAAATGGGCCCAATTTTCTTCCAAATTTCTTCATGCCAAGCCTATGCACGACCATTAGGCCCAAAGGGAGGTATTCTCATATTTTTTAATTATTTATTTGAATTAATATTAATTTATATTCATTTAAATGATTTTAATACATGAAAAATATCAAACCTAACCTAAAAAATCTTTTTATGCACATTCTAATCTCTATAACTCGTGCACATGCTAATAAGGAAGGATTTGATGAAAATTGATCAGATTTGGTACAAAAACACCATGAAAAAAGATTGTAAAAGATCCATGAAATCAAATATCCAAAATTCATCAATGCATAAGATTTTGTCCAACTTTTCTTAACCTAATCACTCCATACAAGTACTACATCACAACCCTAATGCGAGAGGACAAAAAAACTGCGCAGCAAACCAATACTCAAACTTGGAAAAGTGCTTGAAAAATTCAATTCTGAAATCCACCCTAGAGACTGATTCAAAGCTTCATTCGTGTCTCAATCGCTTCCTTGGACAATTCTGAACGTATTCCAATCATTAACAACAGCAAAAACCTCAAGAATTGGTAACGAGGCTTTGGACTGTACAGCATAAAATTCTTGAACACATATCATATTCTAAGCATTTTTTATGAATTTTGTTTGTTGATTCTTGTTTATGTTGAAGTTTCAAAGCTAACCCTCATATTTAATTGCGTTTTTCTGCACCATATGAGATTATGCCATGACTGAATGTTAGGTTTTTTTTGAGCTTCAAATTGGGGGTTCTCACTAGGGGAAAAATTGGACCATGCCAGTACCATCATCACGCTCAGCTCATCCATACGAAGAAGATGGCACCCTCGCGCTCAATTTATGAGCGACGAGGGGCTAGTCGCTATTTTCTCATAGTCCCTCTAACACAACACTTCTAAAACCGTGGCCTCTGAGTTTTGCTTTTACAGGGATGAAGATGACGATGTCGTGTCATAAAGGGACTGGCTCATTTAAATGTTGCGCGCGCTTTTAGGACCACTGACCAATTTTGATATTTGTTATTTAATTGATATATCATGTTAATTGAAAGTGAATGGTTCAGCTGGCAACGCACAACGCTTGTGACTTCAAAGACCTGGGTTCAAATCCCAGGTCTGAACAAACTCAATATTATTTTTCATTCTCAATTCCTATGCGCTTCAGTGATACAGGTACACCATACATCCTCAAGGATCAAGCCTACACGCGTCCAGTAAGTGCAAATCAAGGGCCCAGAGTCAAGGCGTATGGTGGAGGCTAGTCAACGTGTTACGCTTAATCCAAAAAGTCAATAACTGTCAAGCTTAATGGGCCAGAGATCACCAGGCCTGAACCTCCAAAATTGGGTTTACCCCCCCTGGTTTGCTTTCTATTTTTATTTATTTCATCTTTTGGTTATTTCATCTTTCTTTTTGTTTAAATTAATTAACTTATTCTCCACAAAAATACAAAACTCCATTAAAAATACAGAAAAGATAAAAAATATAATTTTTATATTATAATTATTTTCACAAATTAATATGTAAATAATTTAGTAAATTAGGTTTAACTTTTAATTCCTTTTTTTTATATAAATAAAAATCCAAAAACAATTAGAATTAGGTTAATTAATAGTTTCCACTCTTTTAATTTTTTCCTTTTGTTTCATCATATTATTTATTTATTTTATTTTTTTAATTAAATGTACATAAATTAATTTAGAGTTAAATTAGGTTAAAAGTAAATGTTTTCATAATAAAACCTAAAAAATATTAGAATTAGGGCTTCCCTTTTAATTTAATTTCAATTAATTTCTTTTTCATTAAATCTAAAAAAAAAAACACAAAAATATCATTCTCATTTAATTTTAATTTTTTAAATCCTTATTAATTTTAATTATTTGCAAAAAAGGGTCCAACGCCCGTCATTAATCATTTAATTGCGCATTTATTTTATTATCGCTTATTATAATTTTGTAAATATCCCAAAGCCCTGTAATTTACTTTTCGCACTTTATTTCTTCGCATTATTTATTTCTTCGCTAAATCGGGTCCGGTTTAATTTTGGCGATGTGGACCCGCGCCTTTGTAATAGTCTTAGATTTATTTCCTCGCAAATTTTATATCTCTTAATATGCATGCAAGAATGAATGGACAAATTAAAATCAAGCGTAGAACACGACAAACATGACAAGACAAATATCTGAAAACGACACACGAATCGCACACACCACCCCTAGGGTACGCCTCACTGTTGCCTTGCCTCGAAAGGTGGTCGTCGAGTAGAGGATGTCTTAGTAAGTCCTCATGATCCGGGAACCTGGCATGAGGGTAGCTTCTAAGGTGTCTTCCCATTACTCTGGTGATCACCATGTCCCGAACATCGAATTGACCCGAACACCTCCAACGGTGGTGCTACCTATCTCTCAATGGTGGGATGGCACTACTTTTAAGGACATTTACACAGACGAATTCCTTAGGGTAGGTAGGTTCTCAAGGATACTTGCTCTAATCTCAAAAACAAACAAAACTTTTCACACTGACACATTTTCAAAAGCTTTCGAAGCAAACTTTTCAAACACTCTGACGCACGAGTCGAACGGAAATTTTTCAAAGAAACTTTTTCTAAACCCACATTGAAAAGCACGCAAAACAATTTTGAAAACACAAATGAGCAAGTATCTAAGAGCCCATGGATAACCATGGATAGAAAGGGTGCTAACACCTTCCCTTTCTATAACCTACCTCCCGAACCGAGAGCGATCTCTTTAAAGGAATTTTTCTGTGCTTTTGTCCTTTCCTATTGGAGAAAATAAAAGACGGTGGCGACTCTTGCTTCCGCGACATTTCGCGAACCAGCGTTAAACAGTCAGTTCCAGATCCACCGATCACATCGCCCTTTCGGGTTTTCAACTTGCCGGGTCGTTTTATGCATAATATCTTTTGACTATGTCTGCGTTCGCAGGGTGCGGCAAGTCATCACCGTCCATGGTGGTCAAAATCATTTCCCCACCAGAAAAGATGCTCTTAATCACAAATGGTCCTTCGTACATAGGAGTCCACTTGCCCCTGGGATCACTTTGCGGCAAGATGATCCGCTTGATTACAAGATCTCCGACTTGATATAACTGACGTCTGACTTTCTTGTTGAAAGCCTTGATCATCCGTTTTTGATACGTCTGACCATGACAAACAGCAGTAAGTCGCTTCTCGTTGATCAGATTAAGTTGATCAAGCCGGGTCTGAATCCAATCGTCTTCACTCAAACCGGCATCTTTCATAATTCTCAAGGAAGGAATCTGAACCTCCATAGGTAAGACAGCCTCCATTCTGTATACCAAAGAAAAGGGGGTTGCCCCTGTTGACGTATGCGCCGTAGTACAATATCCATGCAGAGCAAATGGTAACATCTCATGCCAGTCCTTGTAGGTGACTGTTATCTTTTGAATGATCTTCTTGATATTTTTGTTCGCGGCTTCAACAACACCGTTCATCTTCGGCTGATAGGGAGATGAATTGTGATGATAAATATTGAACTGTTCGCATAGAGGTGATCATAGTGTTGTTAAAATTTGTACCGTTATCCGTGATAATCCTGTCGGGGATACCATACCGGCATATGAGGTTCTGCTTGATGAAGCGGGCAACCACATTCTTTGTAACAGAGGCAAAGGAAGATGCTTCAACCGACTTGGTGAAATAATCAATAGCAACCAAGATAAAGCGATGTCCATTGGATGCCGTAGGTTTGATCTCTCCAATCATGTCAATGCCCCACATTGCGAATGGCCAAGGATCTGTCAGAACGTTGAGAGGAACAGGAGAAATATGTACCTTGTCGACGTAGACTTGGCATTTGTGGCAGGTACGGGAATGTTAATGACAATCAGCTTCCATGGTAGACCAGTAGTAGCCTGCCCTTAGAATCTTCTTAGCCATCGTATGTCCGCTCAAGTGGGTGCCAAATGTGCCACTATGTATTTCGGTCATGATCAACTATGCTTCAACCTTGTCCACACAACGAAGTAGAACAGAATCATGGTTGCGCTTATAAAGGATGCCATTGCTTAGGAAGAACTTGGCAACAAATCTCCTTAAGAACTTTTTGTCATTGGCGGAAGCTCCTTCAGGGTATTCTCTAGTCTGGAGATGCCTTTTGATTTCATGAAACCAGGGTTATTCCACTACTTCTTCGGTATTAATCTCATGACAATGCGCAGGTTCGTCCATTCGCTCGATGGTAATTTGGGGAGCCTTGTTATCCCAGTTGAGTTTAAACATGGAAGACATTGTAGCCAGAGCATCTGCTAGCTGATTTTCTTCTCGCGGGAAGTGCTCGAAGGTAATCTGCTCGAAATGAGGCAACAACGTCAAGACATGTTCCTTGTATGGGATAATATTAGGATGCTTGGTGTCCCACTCTCCTTTGACTTGACTGATAACCAAAGTCGAGTCCCCAAATACGACCAAAGATTTGATTCCCAAGTCTATAGCAGCCTTGAGACCAAAGATGCAAGTTTCATATTCAGCCATGTTGTTGGTACAACTGAAGCACAGTCGGGCAGTGAAGGGCGTATGGCAACCTTCCGGAGAAATGAGTACCGCACCGATACCGTTGCCAAGTGCATTTGAAGCACCATCAAAGTACAGGGTCCATCAGGATCCTTGTTTAGGTCCGTCATACGGTCTGTTACCTTCAATGTTGTCCAATGTCATGATGTCCTCGTCAGGGAAGTCGAATCTCATAGATTGGTAATCTTAGACGGCTTGATGAGCTAGATGGTCAGCTAGTACACTCCCCTTTATAGCTTTTTGGGTAGTATACTGGATATCATACTCAGTCAGGATCATTTGCCATCTAGCGATTCTTCCAGATAAAGTAGGCTTCTCGAAGATATACTTGATCGGATCCATTTTGGAAATCAGCAAAGTGGTATGAGTCAACATATACTGCCTTAGTCGGTGAGCAGCCCATACCAAAGCACAAAAAGTTTTCTCGAGCAGTGAGTAGCGAGTCTCACAGTCGGTAAACTTTTTGCTAAGGTAATAAATGGCATGCTCTTTTCGGCCAGACTCGTCATGTTGGCCCAGCACGCACCCCATTGAATTATCCAAAACAGTCAGATACATGATTAACGGCCTTCCTTCGACGGGTGGCATCAGAATAGGAGGTTCTAGTAAGCACTCCTTGATTTTATCAAAAGCAACTTGACAATCATTGTTCCATTCAACTACCTGATCTTTCTTCAACAGTTTGAAAATCGGCTCACAGGTAGATGTCAGGTGAGAGATGAACCTCGCAATATAGTTTAAGCGTCCCAAGAATCCTCTAACCTCCTTTTCAGTATGGGGGCATGCATTTCTTATATAGCCTTCACTTTAGCTGGATCAACCTCAATGCCTTTGTTGCTGACAATAAATCCCAAAAGTTTACCAGACCTAACTCCAAAAGTACACTTGCTTGGGTTCAGTCTGAGCTTATACTCCTTCAACCTAGCAAACAGCTTTTGCAAATTGTCAAGGTGTTCTTCTTCTGTCTGTGATCAAGCTATCATGTCGTCTACGTAAACTTCGATTTCATGATGTATCATATCATGAAACAAAGCTACCATGGCGCGTTGATAGGTTGCCCCTGCATTCTTCAGTCTGAATGGCATCACTTTGTAGCAGAAGGTACCCCATTGCGTGACAAAAGTAGTTTTCTCCATGTCCTCGGGGGCCATTTTGATCTGGTTATATCCCGAGAATCCATCCATGAAGGAAAAAACCTCGTGTTGATCTGTGTTGTCAACCAAAATGTTGATATGTGGCAGTGGAAAATCGTCTTTAGGGCTAGCCCTGTTTAAATCCCGATAGTCCATACACATTCTGACTTTGCCGTCCTTCTTAGGTACAAGCACAATGTTAGCAACCCATTGTGGATAGGAAGTAACAGCCGGAAAGCTAACGTTGAATTTCTTCATTAGTTCAGCTTTAATCTTCTCAGACATGTCAGGCCTCATTCGGAGGACCTTTTGCTTGATCGGTGGATAATCTTCTCTTGTAGGGAGACAGTGAACCACGATATCTGTGTCTAACCCTGGCATGTCTTCATAAGACCAGGCGAAGATTTCAACATATTCGTTCAACAACCGCATTAAGCGCTCCTTGACATTTGGTTCCAGGTTGGCACCCACTTTTACTTCTTTCCTGTCTTCCTCTGTCCCCAAGTTGATGGTTTCTAGCAACTCTTCATGAGGAAGAATATCCCTCTCCTCTTGTTGCAAAAGTCTGGCTAACTCTCCCGACACTTCACAGTCTTCATCAACTTCGTACTCAGCATGATTGACCAAATCTTCAGAGTTATCGAAGGCTAAAGCAGAATAGTCACTCATGGAATCCGGAGCGGATGGGTACCTGCATTTGTGAGTGTGGGTGTGTGTAAGGGATAGCCATCCTTAAACAAACAAAATGCAAAAGGAATGAAAATGAACACAACAATTTATAGATGAAAAACGTCCAATGATTCATTAAAACATGGCATATGATAATGAAGAAGATCAAGCCCTTACAAATGGACCTACATGCCCCGAGAAAGGCATGAGGTAAAAATAGTGTGCAAATTGTTTAGTTATTACAGACCATAAATGGGAAATTGTTCAAAGATAAAATTACTGGTTGATAAAGGTGATGGGAATAAAATCCTTTGCTTCCCAGTTGCTTAAACCCCATTCGACGGTCGGAAAGATCTAATCTTCAAAGTGGCTCTCTTCATCTTCATCTTCTACAACATTGATTCCATTGTGAGAGATCTTGACGGGTGGTCCTCCAGCCTTGGAGCGACGCATAGCCTTTTGTCCTGCAGCAGTGAACCCTAATCCAAACTTGTCCGTCTTATGGGGAAAATCAGGCAACTTCCCCCACACTGTGCTCTTCCCCTCTTTAATTACAGCCTCTGCGTCCTTGAGAGATGCCATCCTAGATACATGCTTGGGAATGATAGACACCTCAACCATTGTCTTCGCAACTGCTACCTCAGAAGAAACTTCCTCAAAATGTTGGAAAGTCGTTTCGATGAACTCGCCATCCAACTCCACATAGCGGAAGGAATTGAGATGACTTATCATGTACTCTTCCTCGCCGTGCACTGTTATAATCTTACCCTTAACAGGATATTTTAGCATTTGGTGCAAAGAGGAGGTAACTTCCCCGACATAATGGATCCACGGTCTTCCTAACAAACACGAATATGACGGACGGATGTCCATCACGTAAAAGGTGGAGTTAAAAACTTCTGTGCCTACTTTGATAGGAATATCAACCTCTCCATGAACCATTCTTTTGGACCCATCAAAGGCCCTAACAACGATGTTACTAGGTTTGAGGGTCAGTCCTTCGCTGTCCAAACGGTCTAAGGCTTTCTTCGGCAGCACATTCAAGGAAGAACCAGTATCAACTAAGACATGGGCGAGAGTGGTTCCCCGGCATTCAACTGAGACATGTAGCGCGTCGTTGTGTTTCCTTCCTTTGGGAGTTAAGTCAGCATCGGAAAATCCAAGGCCATTATCAGCAGTAAGACTGGCCACGCATTCCTGAAACTGGTCAGCCGAAGTCTCTTGGGGTACATGTACCGCCTTCAAAAATTAGATCATGGCTTTAGCATGGGCCTCAGAACAGAGTAGAAGAGCCAACATTGAAATTTTAGAAGGGGTCTGTCCTAACTGTTCCACGATGTCGTAGTCACTTTTTCTGATTATTTTCAAGATTTCATCCATTTCTTTCTGAGTGGTTTCGGGGATCACCACAGCATGAGCCTTCGTCCTGACAGGCTCTTCCAGTATCCCCTTACCCTTATCGGTATTATCAGCAGATGGTCTTTCTTCAGGAGCATCCAATTCTTCAATTATCGGGTCTCACACAGATGACTTAATAGGTGCAGAAGCTTTCGGGGGTCCGAAAACTGCTCGAGGGGGAGCTATCTCCGGAGAAAAGATCCGGCCGCTGCGGGTTATCTTGCTTGTACCCACAATGTTCCCTATATCAGGGTCTTCTTCTTCAGAAATCTCTTGGACTGTCTCAATTTGTTTGATACCATGGTAGAAGATTTCTCCTCCATAGTTCCATGGTATCGTTTTGCTGGATTGGTATGGGACAGGTCCCGACATGGTGATCTTTAAAGGTACAAACTTAAGGTCGGGCATAATCCTGACAGGCCTTTTGCAAGCCTTGGGAGGATTGTCGAAAATGGTTATGATTGCAATATCGTTGGTTGAAGTAGCAAAAGTAGCAGGAGTAACATGATTGGAGGTATCAACAGGTTTTTTTTGGAAAAGTATCTCTTGGGTATCCATCAGGCATTGGACACCTGACTTCAACATTGGGCAATCACCTCGTATGTTCAAACAAAAATAACAGTCTTTACCACAACCAGGAAAGATCCTGGCTCTCATCAAATTCTCTTTAATCACAAGTAACGGCGTCAACAGGTCAACAACATCAGTAACATGAAGGTCCTCCATAACAGCATGAACATTATTACCGTGCTTGGGCATCGGAGCATAAATCACATTGGGCTTCTCAGGAGTATCAAATTCTATTTCCTTAGCGTCAATCAGGTCCTGGATTTTGAACTTAAGTGCCCAACAACTATTGGTATCGTGCCCAATACTGTCGGAGTGGTAAGCACACTTGGCATTGGGGTGGTAGGATGGAGAGGAGGTGTTAGGGTTCTTTGGCGCTTCCTTCAAACTGACAAGATTCAGCTTCAACAAATGGGGGAGTACTTGAGCTGGCGTCATATTGATACGGGTGAACTGCCGTTGTTGCCTTTCTACCCGTTGTTGATTAGGTCTCGACTGATTGTTACGAGGTTGATCATTTGACGAGTTTTGAATCATCACAGCCCCTACAGTTGGTCTGCGCTTGGTTCTTCCCTGACCCTTCTGAGAATACACAGCAGAGGCTTCCTTCTTAGCTGGGAAGGCTTTCTTAACAGCAATAGATGTGGAAGTATCCTTCTGAATCTTGCCACTTTTAACACCGGCCTCGACCCTCTCGCCGGTCAAAATTAGTTCAGTAAATCCTGCGGAAGAACTCCCAATTAGATTATTGAAAAAGGGGCCAGACAGGGTCCCCAGAAACATGTCAACTAACTCCCTATCTGACAACGGTGGCTGCACCCTTCTAACCAGATCACGCCACTTCTGGGCATATTCTTTAAATCCTTCATTGGAAGCCATCCCCATACTTTGTAACTGAGTACGAGTGGGTGCCAAATCAGCATTGTATTGATACTGACGATAAAAAGCAGCTGCTAAGTCTTCCCAATTGTGAACCTCTGATCTCTCGAGTTGATAGAACCAATCCAATTGTGTGCCAGACAAACTGTCTTGGAAAAAGTGTACCCAGAGGTCTTTATCAGATGAGTGGGGTTGGATCTTTCTGACATACGATCTCAGGTGCATCTTTGGACACGACAGACCGTCATACTTGGCAAATGTTGGCACCTTGAACTTGGGAGGGATAACAATCCCAGCTACCAACCCTAGTTCTTCAAAATCTAAACCAGGGACCCTCTGTAACTCCATGGCTGCCAACCTATCTTCAAGATTCTTGTATTTATCATCCGCTGGAGGATATTGTTGTTCGGAGTAGTCTTCGTCTTCTTCCTCTTCTTCCTCTTCAACCTCAGATTCAGAAGGTACAACAACCCTTTTCCCTTTACCAGCCCCTTCGTCAGACGTTGAGGGGAACTCAAGAACCTTCCTAGCATTGGTCTCAAACCTTCTTCCAAAAGTGGCTACTCCGGGCCTCTTCTTCTTTTTCTATTTATTCTTCTCCAACAGAGCTTTGAGGTCCTCTTGACCCTTTGCCAAGGTCATGAGGAGTTGCTGGAATTGTGAATTTTGTGTCTGCAGATCCTTTACCGTCTACTCCAAATCCATCTTGCTGAAATAAACAGCAGAAAGATAAGGAAACCTGGTGTGAAGACATGTTTATGCATATGATGAATGGTATGTTATTCATGTAATGCATTCAAGGATTCAAAAATTCAAATTTGTTGCAAACAAAAAGGAACACACGTCATATTAAGAAGAAATTGTTAGTACATAAGTGCCCTATGGGCAAAATATTACAAAATTCTTAATGTAAAAAGACATTGCGCATCCTCTTTGGTGCGATGTAAGTGTTGAGAGTCTCCTCCTCATGAAGTCGACGGGTAAGCTCCAAAACCTTCTTCTCACTGGCATATAAGCTGGCTTCAAAAGTATTCCGTTCTTCCTTGAGTTGGATCCAACTCTTTTGCATTTCTTCCCATGATGTTGGCATGTCAGGATGTAGGATGGTGTATGGAACCTATCCTTCCATAACAGGCTCTTTGATCAAGGGGAGAATGTGAGGGTATGACATCATAAGATTCTGGGCGCGGGTTCGTACCCATTTGAGGTAAGGCTCAAGGGGGATAGAATTTTTGTGCCCCAGTGTCTTACTATCCACTTTTTTGGGAATCCTCCAAGCTCTGATGTACCTTTGTCGAAGTCCTTGCGCATCGTTGTCGAAGTCAAAAACTAGGTCAGGAATCAGCATGTCATGAGGGCCATCCCTCCGAGCATATCCAAACTGTCTTAGAGCTAAATAGGGGTTGTAGGTAATGCCTCCCCTAATGCCAAGTAGTGGGACATTAGGGAATTTCCCACAACGATCGATGATGATGACATTTTCTCTGGACCGAGAACACCAATGTACATCAGAATGTGTGAGGGTCATCAATCGTTGTGACCACCTTAAACCCTGCTCATTCTTCAAAACTGATTGTGGAAGGTGAGAAATAAACCACCTTGCTAGGAGAGGAGTACAACACATGAGAACACCTCTTTTCCTCATTGTTCGTGTGTAAAATGAGTGTAGGATGTCCCCAAGCAATGTAGGTATAGGATTTCTGGATATGAAAATCTTGACAGCATTCACATCTATAAGTTGGTCAGGGTTTGGGAACAAGACCAACCCATAGATGAGAAAAGCTACAATCTCCTCAAAAGCTTGTAAGTCCAATGAATTCCAGCAATCTTGGGCCTTCTCAAACAGAAACTTTGCCAAGAAACCCTTGACACCACTTCTGGTTTCCCAATGTCCCTTGATGTCAGATGGTTGCAAATGTAATGCTTGAGAAACATCTTCAGGCTTTGGTTCTTTTTCCGTACCGTTGTAGGGTAGTTGATTAAGAATAGGAATTCTCAAGAGTTGAGAAAATTCCTCCAAAGTGGGTACTAATTGGTAGTCAGGGAATGTGAAACAGTGGTGTAGGGGGTCAAAGAACTGGAAGAGAACTTTCACCATGTCTTCTTCAATATTGGAGTTGACCAAGTTGAGAAGTCTACCATGTCTTTCATTGAAGAGAGAATTCTCTGGAATCCTAGATGTAAGCTCCTTGAGTTGAGGAGGGATTCTCACAAGGTTGACCTGAATTGTTTTCCTGCGAATAGATTCCATGACCTACAAAACAAGAACAAAGATGAAGATCCAAACCCTTGAAATGGTTAGTGGATGCATATGATGCTTTATGATGTTCATGATGTATGCACAAACACATGTACAAGCAAGTCACATAAAACCCTAGTTTCAGGCTTGCATGAGGTCTCATAGGTAAATACCCTCTTGAGTTTAGTTGGCTCAAACCTGTCCTATAAATAGTAACCGGGTTCTAAGGAGCTCAATATCACTGGATTGTTTTCTTTGTTCATTGTTTTGGTTTAGCCACTTAACTAGCGACCAAAATATTCCAAGAAAACAACCCTCAATGAGTGTAGTATCGAGTATCTACCAACTTCGGACTGCTCCAAAGTCGGTCATCTCACTACCCCTAATAAAAGGCCAAGATGGTCAAGTAAGGTTCTAAGAGTTCATTAGTGCTTCATGACATCACTCAGCGGCCCCGTATTCTCTTTAATTGACTCAAAGGCTACCGGTACTCATAAATATGTCGCACTAATATAGCTATTGCTTCAACCATGTCGGTATACCCCGCACAGTTTCCACAATGTATTGCTATTTACCTATGAATGTTTCCCAAATCCGGGTGGAGGATTTCAAGCCCAAACAAGAGAACCAAATGTAAAGCAATCAAGGCAACCAATATAATCATGCCAAGGGTGATCTAAGCCCTAAGGTTACTCCACTTTTAAAATGATTCCCCAGCAGAGTCGCCAGTTCTGTGATACGGTGGGAGAACTGACTTGAAGTTTTGCGTTTGTGTTCGCAGATGTTTCGGTTTAGCAAGAGTCACCATCGACTTTTTATTTTATCCTAAGGAAAGGTCAAAATGCACAGGAAAGACCTTTGAGATGTTTTCTTGGGTTCGGGGAGTAGATTATAGAAAGGGAAGGTATTAGCACCTTTTCTATCCATGGTTATCCATGGGCTCTTAGTTACTTTCTTAGATCACTTGCCTTTGCTTTTCAATTGTTTGAAATGGTGCTTTGTGTGCGTGGTTTTGAAAAATGCTTTGAAAAAGATACCTTGTCTAGGCAACTTTTGTAATGATTCTTGTTTGAATATATACAAAGGTGTATGTCTTTTTGAAAATATATTCTAATGTTTTGAAAGTTGTTTTGAAATTGTTTTGAAGTTGTGTTATGAAGTGTGTTTGAAAATGGCAAGGATGTTTTGCAAGATTTTTGATCAAGTAACTAAGAGTTGTCTACCCTATTTTACTCAAAGATCTTATATTTTTCAACTCTTTTAACAGTGTTGTTTCACCATTGTATTTGGTGAACAACCTTGTGTTAGGATGTTAAACGGGACAGGCGCGGGTCATCGTATAGACCATGATAGCAATTGTGTCAAGTATTTTTGGCAATTTTCTTGAGGGACTTGATCATTTTGCTTAGGCAACTCAGATAGCGTCATCGAGGGACTATGATCTTTTGTTTGTTTTTGTTTTGCCAAAGTACTTGACATGCATACCATGGCCCATTTTTGAAGGCAACAAGTGGATTGTAACCCTAGGGGTGCAAGTGTGCATTGTGTTTGTTTTTCATGCACTTTTATCTTGGATTAGGTCAAACTATGTGTTAATTTGATTTTTGCATACCAAAACCCTAAGTCTAATCATGGCATAATTGAAAGTTTAAAGGTGCGAGAATTTAAATTCTGCACTATTACAACATGATATAGGGAGGGGGGTACAAATTTGAATTGGGGAATATTTTGCAAGAAAATTAAATCCTAAATTATTACAACTAAATCGAATGTATAAGGCATAACAATTAAATGTACAATATTTAAATAAATACAATAAATAAATATTAAATAAAGTGTATTATGCAAAAAAGTTTTTATGTATGTAAAAAGTATTTTTAATGTGAAATGTAAATAAATAAAAAGTCAATTTCAATTATTTTGTTTTTTTAGGGCAAAAACCCTAATTTCTTAAATAAATAGTATTATTTATTATTTATATACAATAATGTATCAATTTGTACAAAAAATAAAAGTATATTGAAAAAACAAAGTATTTTTAGTATAAAATATTAATAAAAATAAAAATGTATTATTTTTGTGTGTTTTGTTCTAATTATTTAATAAATATATATATATATATATATATATATATATATATATATATATATATATATATATATATATATATATATATATATATATATATATATATGTATATATATGTATTAAATATATTAAGTGTATAAAAATAAAATAAATTATTTACAAAGAAAATGTATATATTTCAAGAAAATATTTTCAAATGTGTATAAACATAATAAATAAAAATAAAAGTATTTTTTTTTTACATTATTTTTACATTTAAACAAAAATAAATATAAAGTATTTAATGTATTAATACTAGAAACAATTGAAATAAATACCAAATAAATATAAAATTTTATGAAAATATTTTTTATATTTGAGAATAAAATATCAAGGTCAGAAATAAAATAAAAATGCAAAAATGATAAATATACAAGAAAATGGCCAGGGGGGTGCAAAAAGAAAAGTGGAGGGTGCCAAAAACAAGCCTGTCCAGGCCCAGCCGAAAACCAACTTCATCTTTTTCCTTTGAACAGAAATGCGCGCGCTCTATGTACAAAATGCTATCTACTGATTCTGTGCTTTTTTGACAAAACTCATAACATGAAACTTGTAGAGCATCAAACAACGAATCTAACCATATAAAAAACTTAAGCTAACTCTCAAAGACCAGAGAGAATTTCTCTGGCCCTAATTCTTAACATAGTTTTTTCAGAAAGTTCATGGATGAAATTCTCCTAGCACGATTAATATAAATGAAAACTAAGCACATGTATAGTTTCAGGGCTATGAATACAACATATTTCTTTCACAAACCTAAGTCTAACTATTCCTAAATAGAGAGATAGAAGTTCATGAAGTACCTGTTTCAGTTGACTTCGATCTAGACAATGCAGCAACTTCCAAGGGTATTTGAGATTCTTTTGAGCTTGCCTGATGTCCACGGAAGCTTTCCCAATGCTTGGTTTATTTTGAGGTGGCCTGAATCGTGCTACAGAACTCAACCTGCAAAGCTTCCAAACAAAAATGGCAATGTGTGTTAATGGAGTTACAACAACTTGTGAGTGGTCTAGATAGCTCAGGTATGTTGGTTGGAAGGTGTTTGAAGTAGCTTTGGACAAAACGCACGATAGAATTTGATGATGGCTTGCAAAATGCAAAATTGACCCTGTTTTGCAAGAAAATGGGGATTTTGTGCACAAGGAGTTTTGAGAGGTCAAGGGGTCGTGCTTCTGGCTTGCTAAGGTGTATGAACCTTGTTTGACAACTTTGTTTTAGTTGGTTTTATCAGATGTGTGAGATGCCTTGTGTTTGACAAGTTTTCTTATTCTTGAAGCAAGGGAGTGGAAGTGAGGTTATAGACTTGTACAGGCCATCTTATCACCCTGCATACAACCCTCTTGGCCCCTCTAATTAGTGGATTTTGTTTGCAGCATAAGATCTGGTTCAATGCTCTAGGATGTTGTTTTGACATAAAGCAAAGTTCAAGCAAAAATGGTATTGTTACTTTTTCCATTTAAGGCTTAATCTAGTGTACAATACCCTAATGACCAAGACAATGCCTTGGCTCAATGTATTTGTATTAAATTATGGAGTACAAACTAGTTTTGAGGCCTGTAATTGTGAACCAAGCTAGCTAGATCAGATTTGGCAAGTGGTATGAACATGTATTGGCCATGGATCAAAGTGAGTTTTTGCCAAATTCAAGCATTCGATTCTCCCTAACCACAAAGGTGTTTGAGGAGTTCTTGGAAAATTTGGAAAGCTTGCAACATGTACTATAATCCATCTTTGAAATGCAACTTGAAACTCCAAGTGGAACTATGTGAAAAATGGCCAAGAAGATGGGTCAAAATCCTGCCTAAACTAGGGCAAAATTTCTCCAAGTTAAAAGTTTTAGATACCCTGGTTCCAAAAATCATAACTTGAGATATAAGCTTCTTTTGAGAAAACTTTGTGAATAAAAGTTGTAGACTTTGTGATAGACTACAACTTTCATGTTGTAAGTTTTGTTTGAATCCATTTTCATCTTGGTGAAAAAATGGGACAAAGTTAGGAAAAAATAAGAAAATTTTATAACTTAGAAAATTTCTAAGTTATGAAATTTTTCCATTTTAAACCCTAATTTGCATTTTTGGGTTTCTTGATGAACAAGTTTCATAATTTGACATGTCTTGATGAAAAATGACCCTTGGCACTTGATTTTGACCAAAAAGTCAAAGTTTGACTTTTCAGTATACAGTCAAATTTTGATCAGTTGACTGAAAAATTCATCTGTCAATCATATGTATTTGAGATCTTTTGAACTTGTTGAATGGGTCAAGACAATGTCATTGAGTCCTTGAGTCCATGGTTGAACTTGATTTGCCATTGGCTAGGTCAAACAGTAAAAAATTGCCTTTGTACAGTCAAAACCCTAAAAATGACCATTTTGCCCTTTTGATGATTTGATCAAATTTCTTGTGGAATTGTGATCCAAACTTTATCAAATGGTTCATATGAGTTCATAATGTTAATGTGGGTCAAAATTCATGAGGTTTGACTGTCAATTAGCCACAGTTGACTTTTTTCCCCAATACAGCTGATTTCTAGGTCAACTGTCCAATTGACTGGGCAAAAATTTGAATCAAGGCTTGAAACTTGGTATGTACAAACTTGTGAGTCCAACATGAAGTATGAAAGTCGCTTTGGGCATTGTAGGTCAAAACATCCCTGTGCAAACTCAAACCCTAATTTAGGTCAACAGTGCAAGGAGGTGTCTTGAGCAGAGCAAACCCTAGCTTGATCTTGAATTCCAAGAGTCTTATGATGAGTAATGTTTATGAAATGAGAGGGCAAATTTTGGGGTACAACAGAATTTTCCCCCAATACAGTTGATTTTTAGGTCAACTGTCCAATTGATTGGACAAAAATGTGATTCAAGGCTTGAAACTTGGTATGAGCAATCTTAGGGGTCCAAGATGAAGAAGTGAAAAACACAAGAAAGGGGGTTGAATTGTAAAAACTTGAAATCAATTGCAGTCGACACAGTATTTTTATCCTGGTTCGTTTGATCTCAAACTACTCCAGTCCACCCGTCAAGGTGATTTTGCCTCTCTCCAACGAGGTCTTAATCCACTATATTCAACTGAATATTACAACTGCTTTAACAACTGCTAAAGCCTTCTTGAGTCAAACCACAAACCGGTTTCTCAAGGAAATACTTTCTTACAGATAAATGGAATCTAAGTGTGTTGAATGTTTTCTACAAAAACTGTTTATCACAACTAGGATACTACACACGTTAAGCTTATGAGAACTAGAGTGCTAAAATAATTAAGTAAAGAATTAGAGAGCTTTAGCAAACTGAGAGTGAGGAAGATGATGAATAGCTTTAGGCGTGTAGAGTGTTGTAGAGCATTAGCCAATTCAATCTTCACTGACTTGTTTATATAGCATTGGAAAATGGTACGTTGGGAGTCAGTTAATTCCGTTTCAATGCCAATAACATTCTTTCCAAATTGAGAAGATCTTTGTCTGAAATAATGTTGTTGATAATAAAGAGTATTGAATGCACAGTACCGTTGCCAATAAAGCGTGTTCTGGCTTTGGCTTATTCTGACGCTACTAGATGCTGATGAGTTGTTGTTTTCTTGATCAGAGTTCAGATTGTTACGCGCAGATCTGTTCATCAAGCTTCAGCGTAAGCACATGTTGATCTTATGATTCTGGAATCTGATATAACATCCTCTGATGCTGATGTTGATATTTCATCTTCTGATGCTGATGATGATATTCTCTTGTTGATGTCCATCAGAGTTTCTGTAAAACAGAATGTAATTTTTAGGTAGCATATATGTCTTACATGAATCATACAATTTATATATCTTTGCATTTTGTTATCATCAAAACTTAAACTTAGGGTAGTAGATTCAAACTTTGTTCTAACAATCTCCCCCTTTTTGATGATGACAAAAACTAGATTTTTTCAATTGAAAATTAACGTGAAAAGTATCAGAGATAATCAAATAATAAATTGTATCAGAATTAAATAGGAAGTTATCAAAGATAAAAGGATAAGGGATAAAGAGATATCAGAGTTTAGATCAGAGATACTCCCCCTGAATTTATTACTTCCCTTTTTAATTCCATGAGTCCTTCAGGATCAGATCTTTATTGACTTTGTTTGAACATCAGAACATCAGAGCTTCAGTGTATCAGAGATGATTAACTTCTTGTACCTATAGGCTTATGCAAAACAAAATCATTCAAGTATATCAGAGTGTTAGAATGTTTGAGACTTTTTGTCTCAGTAGTCCGTTATTGAAAAATATCATTCTTTTTCTCCCCCTTTTTGTCAGCAATCAAAAAGTGCAAGTAATATAAGCTAAAACGATCAGAGCAGAAAAACTGTTATATTTAATTCAAAGCATAGAAGAGAGTACAGAAAACATGGAAAGAATACAATGAAAACATCATGAATGAAAAAATAAGGTTGGGGTGGAAGGCGTGTGAACAAAGCTTCTAGCATGTTCTTGATCTGATCAGCAGTTTCCTTCTGCTGATGCACCATGCTGAC
The DNA here is from genome assembly GCA_948472305.1 of Vicia faba. Lineage (NCBI taxonomy): Eukaryota > Viridiplantae > Streptophyta > Magnoliopsida > Fabales > Fabaceae > Vicia > Vicia faba. The sequence continues at coordinate 1,310,864,476 of OX451738.1, read as the reverse complement.
AACTGTATCAATCTTGCCATCTTGCACATCCATCCTTTCCTTCATTTTCTGATCATTCTCATCCATTCTTTGCTGCAGACGAATATCATTCTACTTCAGCTCTTCAAGAGTCTGCCTGTCCAAGGCAGCTTGAGAAACGTCAGAAACAGGATGCTTCTGAGAGCTTTCTGCAACATCTTCTGCTTGACTAACATCTTCAGCTTGAATTGTCTGATCTTCTGCTTGCTGAACTTTTGAAGCTGAACGCTTTTCAGACCATGGCTTACTATCCAGAAGTAGCACTTCCTCCTTCAGCAGCTGACCTTCAGCTTCCTTCAGCAGCTTGCTGAAGTTCTGTTGGGCCTGTTCATAGTTTATGTCTTGCAGCTTGAGGGCTTCAGCGCATACCCACATTCTGAAATGTGTCCAGAGTTGGTCTGAGGCAGCAGGATCAATCATTCTAGGACAAACCTGCTTTAGAGAAGCAATCCAATTCTGCAAGCCTGTTTCAAAATTCAAAACGCCAGCACCAACATCTAGTTGTTTGGGTTTGGGGATGGCTATTTTATTTTTGAAGTCAGCAAGACGGTCAAGGATTGTTAAATCAATGAAGGTCCTGCTGTGGTCTTCTGTATTTTGTTTGGGAGATGGAGTGGGAGAGTCAGAAATGATAATTGGACTGTTTGGAGTATTTGGAGGGGTAGTTTCTGGTGAGGATGACAGTTGGGGTATGTTTACAGTTGTACCACATGGCAGCTGAATTGCCAAGGGTTGTGGTTCAGAGGATTGAGGTGAGAGAGGTTCAGGGGTTTGAGGTTCAGGTGATGGAGTTTCAGAGTGTTGAAAGTCAGGTTGTGGAGATGATGGTTGAGGTAAGAGTGGATGAAGTTCTGGTTGAGGAGAGGGAGGTGGAATTTCGGGTTGTGGAGAGGGAGGAGGAATTTCTGGTTCCTCTGGTATTGGAGATAGTGTAGTTGCTGGTTGTGGTGAATGGGGAGTTTCTGGTTGAGTGTTTGGATTTTCTGAGAGGGGAGCGGAAGAACGTTGATCAATTTCAGAAAGAACTTTGTCAAGTTCTGATTCTGTTGATGTTGTGGGTTTTGGACTTTTGGTGCGGGATCTCCTGAGAGTTAGTGACTCAGAAGGGTCAGCCTCTGGTTCGGTGTCATCAATGGTTGGTATGGGGATTGGGAGTTCATGTGAAGCTGGGGTTGGAATAGATGTTGGAATAGCAGAAGAATTTAAAACATTAACAGCAGATAGATTACCTCTCTTCTTAGGGGTCTGCTGGGATGGTCCTTCTGAAGTAGCCTTTCTCTTCTTCATCTTCTTCACAGTAACTTCTGGATTTTGCTGGTGCAGATCTTTAATGTTCAGAGTGGGATTTGTACCATCAGCCTTGCAAGCATCCAAGTATCTGAGAACAATGACTGATTTAGAGTCAATCTCAGAAAATATTGGAAAGTCGTCCAGAGGGACTCTTCTACTGGTGATGTCAGCAAGAGGAGTGACGCTGGGCTCCTTTCTGATATTCTCTATCAGTTTCATTTTCTTCAGATTCTTGGCATTCAGAGGCTTGCCAACAGTAGGTTCAATGGAGCTCAATTCTTGTGCTTCTGTAAGGTGTTCAATCATCCTATTCTCAGTTAGAATATCTGATATTAACCTGCCAAAGGGTATCCAATCCCTTTTTGTCCTTTCTTCTTCTCTTATCTCCTTGACGCTGGTCCTGAGGTGATTAAACAGAAGATAAGCCAAGTTAATCTTTACCTTCTGATTAATAAAATAGACCAGAAACTGTTGATCTATGTTTATATAATCAGGAGAGCTTGTGGGCTTCCTGTGATTGAAGCATCCCAGAATAATCTTCGCCCATATTCTGTGCTGATCCTTCAAGTCTCTGATTTTGCTGCTGGGAACCCCATGGGTGAAAATCTCTCTTGCAATGACAGAAGCATCTGAGCATCTTTCTGCCATGTCGATACAGCGGATACCACCACCAGTGTATCCAATCAATCTTGCAATGTGATCCTCAGTGATCACAATCTTCTTTCCCATGATATAGGAAGTGACTTGATGTGTTGATGAAGACGCATGAATCCAGAATTCCTTGACCAATACAGGGAACGTTGGACCCACCAACCTATCAAAGTATTTCTCCCATCCTTGTTCCCTAATTTCTTCTGTCAAATCAAATCCATTTTCTTTCAGACTGGTGAAATCAACAATCAGTTCAGACAGAACTTCCAAGTTCTTCACTGGTGTAATGAGCATTCTGAAGGGAATTTGGTATTGTTCAGATGAAGCCTCCTTCTGAGAACCTGCAGAAACATTTCTAGAGGTTGCCATGTTCACACTTAGGGTTTCTTTAAGAAAATCTTGAAAAAGGGTTTCTAAATATTTGAAAAAGATGAACACACAAGTAAGAATGCAGAGAAAATATTTGGATGATTGTAAGAATCGGTAAAAGTTTAATGAATGATGTTAATGTGCTTAAATAGATTTCAAAAAGTGTTTTGAAAACGTAAACGGTTTTAAGAAAAAGAATTAATTCATGATTACAGTTTAAAACATGATTACACGCATTTAATGCTTGCTGATTTTGGGGGATTTGAGAAAGATACTTGGAACGGTTACCAGACATGTGTCTCAATGCACCCAATCAACGTTTTGCCTTCTCATAAGCGTGCACGCGTGTTCTGCTTCAGAGATTTGCTGATGATTGGATGACACTTGTTTGATTTAGTGAGCAGCACGTCTATCCTTGAGCTGAAACGCTCAGATCTTGAAGAATAGAATCTGATACAATCTGCATGTCTATCTTTCTGAAAGAAGATTGATCAGAAGTTCACAGTAAAAAGAAAACACATTCTAAAGGTTAATATATAAAATTAAAACATTTTCACTCTGGGCAGAGCTTCATGCTGAGATGTTTCAGAATGAAGTTGAACCTATCTTCAGAAAGAGGTTTAGTGAAGATATCAGCCCATTGATGGTCTGTATCAATAAATTTTAAGTTAAAAATTCCTTTCTGAATATAGTCCCTAATGAAGTGATGTTTTATTTCTATATGCTTAGCCCTAGAATGTAAAATAGGATTTTTACTCAAGCAAATGGCAGAAGTATTGTCACAGAGTATATGGATGTTACTCTCAAAAATCTGGAAGTCTTCAAGCTGACTTTTCATCCAGAGCATTTGTGTGCTGCATCCAGCTGCTGCTATGTACTCGGCTTCTGCTGTTGATAGCGCAATTGTGGATTGCCTTTTGCTGGACCAAGAGATCAGATTTTCTCCCAGAAACTGGCAGCTTCTAGAAGTACTTTTACGCTCTACTCTGTCTCCAGCAAAGTCAGCATCGCAGTAACCTACTAAGCTGTAATCACTAGATTTTCTATAAAATAGACCCAGATTAGTAGTACCTTTCAGATACTTGAAAATTCGCTTAACAGCTGTTAAGTGAGACTCTCTAGGATCTGATTGGAATCTAGCACAAATACATACGCTGAATAAGATATCAGGCCTTGAAGCCGTCAGATAAAGGAGAGAACCAATCATACCTCTGTAGACCTTCTATTCTACCTTTTTGCTTACCTTTTCTCTTTCCAGAATGCACGTGGGATGCATTGGAATCTTTGATGGCTTACATTCTGAGAGGTCAAATTTCTTCAGAAGTTCTCTGACATATTTGCTCTGATGAATGTAAGTTCCCTCTGGATTTTGATTGATCTAAATTCCCAGAAAGAATTTTAGTTCTCCCATGAGGCTCATCTCAAATTCTGTCTGCATACACTTAGCAAATTTTCTTCCAAGAGAAGGATTAGTAGATCTAAAAATAATATCATCAACGTAAATTTGACAAACTAAGATGTCATTCTTAACTGACTTACAGAATAAGGTAGTGTCCACCTTCCCTCTGGTGAATTCATTTTGTAACAGAAAGTTACTTAGTCTTTCATACCAAGCTCTGGGAGCTTGTTTCAGACCATATAGTGACTTCTTTAGTTTGAAAACATATTCTGGATTTTTTGTACTTTCAAAACCAGGGGGTTGGTGCACATAAACCTCTTCTTCTATATATCCATTTAAGAATGCACTCTTGACATCTATCTGATACAGAGTGATGCCTTTATTAACAACAAACGAAATTAAAAGTCTGATAGATTCTAACCTGGCGACTGGAGTAAAGGTTTCTGTATAGTCTATCCCCTCTTGCTGACTATAACCTTGTGCTACCAGTCGTGCTTTGTTTCTGATAACTTCACCTTGTTCGTTTAGCTTGTTTCTGAACACCCATCTTGTTCCAATGACGTTGAATCCTTTTGGTCTGGGAACTAGATCCCATACATCATTTCTGGTGAATTGATTAAGCTCTTCTTGCATTGCTAGAATCCAGTCGTTGTCCAGAAGTGCTTCATCAATAGAAGAAGGTTCAATCAGAGACACAAGTCCCATGAGGGATTCTTCAGAGTTTCTGAAGCTGGCTCTTGTTCTGATTGGATCTTCCTTTCTTCCTAAGATAGTTTCTTCTGGGTGATCCAAGCTGCTTCTGGGTAGTCTTTTCTGAGGTTGGTCAACAGATGTTGTTGGATTGCTAGCAGTGCCTCTTTCTGATGTTGAAGGAGTGTTGTTGTTGAGAGCTTCTGATGACTTGTCTTCAGAACCTGTGAATTAAATTTCCATACCTGCAAAGACTTCATTCTGCTTTGACTTTTCAGAGTCAAGCTTATCATCAAAACGAACACTGATTGATTCTTCCACAATCTGTGTTTCTGTATTGTATACTCTGTACCCTCTTGAGCGTTCAGAGTATCCTAACATAATACACTTCTGTGCTTTAGAGTCAAACTTGTTGAAATAATTTTTTGTATTTAACATAAAACAAGTACATCCAAATGGATGAAAATATGAAATGTTGGGCTTTCTGTTCTTCCACAATTCATATGGAGTCTTTTCCAGAATAGGTCTTATGGAGATTCTATTCTGAATGTAGCACGCTGTGTTTATTGCCTCTGCCCAGAAGATCTTAGCAACGTTTGTCTCATTGATCATGGTTCTGGCCATTTCTTGCAATGTTCTGTTCTTTCGTTCTACAACTCCATTTTGTTGGGGAGTTCTAGGACAAGAGAAATCATGCAGAATGCCTCTGTCATTAAAGAATGACTCAAAATCTTTGTTTTCAAATTCTCCACCATGATCACTTCTGACTTTAACGATTCTAAGATCCTTTTCATTCTGAACTTGGTTACAGAAGGTGACAAACACAGAGTGTGACTCATCCTTGTGTCTTAAGAACTTTACCCATGTCCATCTGCTATAGTCATCTACGATTACTAACCCATACTTCTTGCCACTGACTGAAGCAGTTTTAACTGGTCCAAATAAGTCAATGTGCAGAAGTTCTAATGGCTTAGAGGTTGAAACAACATTTTTAGATTTGAAAGAAGGTTTTGCAAACTTGCCTTTCTGACATGCTTCACACAGAGCATCTGAATTGAACTTCAGATTAGGAAGTCCTCTGACCAGATTGAGTTTGTTAATCTGAGTTTTTCTTCTCATACTAACATGCCCCAATCTTCTGTGCCAGATCCATTGCTCGTTGTTAACAGACAAAATACACTTTACATTCTGACTTTTCAGTTCAGAAAGTTTGATTTTATAAATGTTGTTTTTCCTTTTTCCATTAAATAGGATAGTCCCATCTTTCTGACTAACAGCTTTACATGATTTTTGATTAAAGATTATATCATAACCGTTATCACTTAATTGACTTATGGATAACAGATTATGCATTAATCCATCAACTAACAGAACATTATTTATAGAGGGAATATTTCCATTACCTACAGTTCCAGAGCCAATGATCTTTCCCCTCTGATTGCCTCCAAAGCCAACGTGGCCTCCAGGCTTAAGTTCCAGGCTTTGGAACATATGCCTTCTTCCCGTCATGTGTCGCGAGCAGCCAGAGTCTAGGTACCATGACTGGTGTTTCTGATTTGCTGCTAAAGATATCTGCAACATGTATTATTTTATCCTTAGGTACCCAGATTTTCTCGGGTCCTGATTTGTTAGATTTACCAAAACTCTGGTTGAATTTTGGTTTCACAGAATACTTACTACTAGTATATTTAATATCATGTGTGTGACCATACACAAAATGTGAGTTCAGAGGAGTGTGTTTAATAGTTAAATCCATGGCATTCTTTGGTGTAGGAACCTTACCTTGGTATCCTATTCCCTTTCTGCCGTTTCTGCTAACTCCATAGATCATTGAAGCCATTTTGCTTCTATCTATGCTTTTAGCAAGGAACTTCTGAAAGCTATGATCATACTCCTTGATGATCTCATCAGCGCTGCTGGGAGTTTCAGAAATTGTTTCCTTCTGAGAGTTTTGTAAAACATTTTCTAACTTTGAAATTTTATTTTTCAGCTCAGAATTTTGCAATTTAAGACTCTCAGTCTTATCAGAGTCAGATTCAAGATTCCTTTTCAGGTTTCTGAATTTAACTCTAATCTGCTGGTACCTTTCCAGAATTTCGTTAAGGCTTTCAGCAAGTTCAGCCTTAGTAAAATTAATTACAAAGTCAGGAAATACCTCTTCAGTGTCTGATTCTGAGTCTGATTCAGAAGCTTCATTGTCTTCTGAAATGTTGGCCATGAGAACTATGTTTGCTCTCTCATCATCTGATTCGGAGTTAGCTTCAGACGAGTTAGAGTCATCCCATGTAGCCATGAGACTTTTCTTCTTTTCTCTTCCAAACTTCTTTTGGGCTTTTCCCTCTGAAGCTTTGGGCAGTCACTCTTGTAGTGTCCTTGCTCATTGCATTCATAGCAGATGATGTCCTTGGTGTTTGGCTTTCTGCTTCCTGAGAAGCCTTCAGATCTTCTGTATCTAGAGGAAGAATATGACCTTCTGTATCTGGAAGAGGACTCATTCTGATCAGATCTTCTGGGATTCCTGAACTTCCTTTGCCTCTGCTTCCATAGTTGGTTCACTCTTCTGGAGAGGAAGGAACATTCGTCTTCTTCTGATGAGGATCCATCAGATGTTTCTTCAACTGCCTGCAAAACTTTAGACTCAGATTTTTTGTTAGATTTTAATGCTAAAGGCTTACCTTGCTTCTGAGGTTCATCAGCTTCTAGCTCTATCTCATGACTTCTGAGGGAGCTGATAAGTTCCTCCAGAGAAATTTTGTTGAGATCTTTAGCTAGCTTCAGCGCTGTAACCATTGGCCTCCACTGTTTTGGCAAGCTTCTGATGATCTTCTTGACATGATCAGCAGTAGAGTATCCTTTGTCCAGAACCTTGAGACCAGCCACCAGAATTTGGAATCTTGAGAACATTGTTTCAATGGAATCACTTTCTTCCATTTTGAATGCCTCATACTTCTGAATGAGCGCAAGAGCTTTAGTTTCTTTGACCTGAATGTTGCCTTCATGCGTCATTCTGAGTGAGTCAAACATGTTCTTTGTTGTGTCTCTGTTAGAGATCTTTTCATATTCAGTGTAAGAGATGGCGCTGAGAAGAATGGTTCTGGCCTTGTGGTGATTTTTGAAGTCACGCTTTTGTTGATCAGACATTGCTTTCCTGTCAATCTTCTGACCGCTTGCATTCACTGGGTGCGTGTATCCATCTGTCACCATGTCCCACAGATCAGCATCATGTGCCAGAAAGAAGCTTTCAATTCTGTCTTTCCAGTAATCAAAATTTTCTCCATCAAAGACTGGAGGTTTGCCGCTGAATCTGTCTCTGTCTTCATTGTTGTCATTTCTGGTGTGTTGATATGTTCCTGCCATTGTGTTTTTCTGACACTGGATCTTGTACTGACACTGTTAAGTGTTTTAGCTCAGAACCAGGCGCTCTGATGCCAATTGAAGAAGTGAAAAACACAAGAAGGGGGTTGAATTGTAAAAACTTGAAATCAATTGCAGTCAACACGGTATTTTTATCCTGGTTCGTTTGATCTCAAACTACTCCAGTCCACCCGTCAAGGTGATTTCGCCTCTCTCCAACGAGGTCTTAATCCACTATATTCAACTGAATATTACAACTTCTTTAACAACTGCTAAAGCCTTCTTAAGTCAAACCACAAACCGGTTTCTCAAGGAAATACTTTCTTACAGATAAATGGAATCTAAGTGTGTTGAATGTTTTCTACAAAAACTGTTTATCACAACTGTGATACTACACACGTTAAGCTTATGAGAACTATAGTGCTACAATAATTGAGTAAAGAATTAGAGAGATTTAGAAAACTGAGAGTGAGGAAGATGATGAATAGCTTTAGGCGTGTAGAGTGTTGTAGAGCATTAGCCAATTCAATCTTCACTGACTTGTTTATATAGCATTGGAAAATGGTACGTTGGGAGTCAGTTAATTCCGTTTCAATGTCAATAACATTCTTTCCAAATTAAGAAGATCTTTGTCTGGAATAATGCCGTTGATAATAAAGAGTCTTGAATGCACAGTACCGTTGCCAATAAAGCGTGTTCTGGCTTTGGCTTATTCTGACGCTGCTAGATGCTGATGAGTTGTTGTTTTCTTGATCAGAGTTCAGATTGTTACGCGCAGATCTGTTCATCAAGCTTCAGCATAAGCACATGTTGATCTTCTGATTCTGGCATCTGATATAACATCCTCTGATGCTGATGTTGATATTTCATCTTCTGATGCTGATGATGATATTCTCTTGCTGATGTCCATCAGAGTTTCTGTAAAACAGAATGTAATTTTTAGGTAGCATATATGTCTTACATGAATCATACAATTTATATATCTTTTCATTTTGTTATCATCAAAACTTAAACTTAGGGTAGTAGATTCAAACTTTTTTCTAACACAAGACGGTGTAAGAAAGTCACATTAAGCATTAATGGTCCAAAAATCCTTGTGCAAACTCAAACCCTAATTTCAGGTCATCAGTGCAAGGTGAGGTCTTGAGCTGTGTAAACCCTAATCTTGTCTTGAGTCCAAGAAGTCTTGTGAGGAAAATCTTGATAAAATGAGAGGGCAAATTTTGGGATACAACAGCTGCCCCTGTTAAATCTTCTTGAACCTGAAGAGTTAGATTGACGAGTTTTGCCGTTCGTGACTCGAAGGTAAAAGATGATTGGACACTAGAGTGCCCGTAAATTTGCACTCGTCAAAGTGTAGCTGAGGGAATGGGCTTACAAATGCCATTTGGAGAGATGATAGAGTCTTATTGGAGATGGGCTTGTAGATTCCATCCAAGAGTGTTTGTTGAACTGTAAGTTGTAAGTCAAAAGAATGAGTATCAGAATGGTATCCGTGTCTAGAACGTATCTGAAATATATCTGGAGACTGAATCTGAATGAGCAATAGAATAACATTCATGCATGGAGCGTCTCTGAGCTGTATCTATAATTGAATTTGAATGAATAACAGAATGACTTCCGTATCTGGGGTGTATCTGTATTGTATCTGAATCTGAAATCTGAATAAGCGGCAGAATGGCATCCGGATCTGGAGCGTATCTAAGCTGGGGAAAATCAGAATAAGTGACAAAATGGAAACCTCGTCTGGAGCGTATATGGACTGAAATCTGAATAAGAGATCTGAATAAGTGACAGAATGGCTTTCGTGTCTGGAGCAGATCTGAACTGTATCTTGATCTGAAACTGAATAAGGGCCAGAATGGCATCCGTGTCTGGAGTACATCTGAACTAGAATCTAAATGAGTAACAGAATGGATTTCGTGTCTGGAGTGTATCTGTAATGTATCATGATTGCTGAATAAGAGATCTGAATAAGAGATCTGAATAAGTGACAGAATAGCTTCCGTGTCTGGAGCGTATCTGAACTGTATCTTGACCTTGAATTCTGAATGAGTAATAGAATGACTTCCGTGTCTGGAGTGTATCTTTACTGTATCTGAAATCTTTGAATATTGTTAATGATAACTGTTAATTTTATCCTGAAATGGGTAAAACGTTAGCTGGAACACAAAATTATGTTGCATTAAATGCATGATACAATAAATGTGTTTTATCAATGTTTATGATATATGAATGTAATGTATGCGCATGTAAGCTGATTAGCTGTATTGCTGAGGAAAATAAATCCTTGACCACTGGGGTTAAGAAAATCTTTGGCGACTGGGGATAATGAAATCTTTGACTGCCGTCGGGAAAATAAATCCTTGACCACTGCTGGAGATTAAAAATCTTTGATTGCTGAGGATGAGAAAATCCTTGGCGACTGTTGGGGATTAAAATCCTTGACAACTTCTGTGGGGATATGAGGATCCTTCATGTCTTAGAGTTGGAGTATTTGACAAAAATTATGTTGTGAGAGTAATGCCAAACCGCTTGAATAATCTGCTCGGGGAAATCTAGAGAACTTTGTTGACGTCTACTGGGGATTACACAATGGGAAACCTTATTCTGCTGGAGAATAGGGAGAAAGTCGGATGGCTTCTGCGGGGAACTAAGAATGAGAATCTTCATTCTGTTGAGGAGTAATGAAAACTTTGGCGACCTCACTGGGGAAAATGAGAATCCTCAATCTGTTGGGGAGCCATGAAAACTTTGGCGACTTCATGCTGGGGAGTAATGAAGACTCTGTGGGGAAGAGTTTACTGCTGGGGGAGTAAGTTCAGGACTCTGGGGAAAAATCTTATTCCTGTTTGGAAAAAGTTCAAGAGTTTGGGTTGTATGCCACTCTACTCGGGAATTATCCTAGGCTGTGGAGAGACAAAAGTTAACTATTATCTGGCTGATTCTCAGACTTCAAGACAACCTGCTAAGGAAATTGGGGAAAACTGAATGGTTCCCGCTGGGGATTGATAGTTTGAAATTTTGACTAGACTAGGTAAGAAGGTTTCATCTCCACTGAGGATCTGTAGTTCAAAGTTTTGGCTCCGCTGAGGATTGGGAGTTTGGAGTTTTAACTCTGATGAGGATTAAGGGTTTAGCTCCGCTGGGGATCTAGATGATGTATTGTAAGGATTGCTCATGGAATAGCCTAAAGATGTTTTCCTATCCTCTCAACCTGTCAGTAATTGTTCTTTTTCATTCCTATTTATTTGTAAACAGTAATTATGTTCAAATGCATATGTTCACTAATGAATCATTGGACGTTTTTGCAAATAAAACACAAGTGGAAAAAGAAAAAGGCAAATAGTTTTCTGCACTTTAAAGAGATATCTTTGTATTAACTTTGAATAAGTGTTTTGTACAAAGGAGACAGACATCCTAGTAAGAGGACGGTGTCATAAAGAATGAGAAAAATTTATACAAAGAAAGATAGATATGTGTAAAAAATCCCATGGGGTTCCCATTCTGCTATAGCCTTCGTAACTCCGAATATATTGTCCATTCGTTGCTTCGCCCGAAGATGATTGGATTGATCAGAAGCTCCAGGTTTGTCAGTGAAGAGATTGTCTTTAAAGTGATCCGACGAGACATAGTCATACGCTTTAATTCCCTAACTTTTGCCTGGACCGCCCTTTCGGGATTTCGATCCACCGGGAAACCCTTTTTTGCCAAAGTCGCCCTATCGAGTTTTCAACTTGCCGGGTGTACAGATTTTTGTTTTATCCCTAATTTTTTCCTGAACCACCCTTTCGGGTTTTCGATTCACCGGGATGCCCTTTTTTTGCCTAGGTGTGTCAACCTAGCGGGTCATTTATGTGTAGTATCTTTTGACTATGTCTGCGTTCACAGGGTGCAGCAGGTCATTACCGTCCATGGTGGTTAAGATCATTGCGCCACCAGAAAAGATGTTTTTGATCACAAATGGTCCTTCATAGGTAGGAGTCCATTTCCCCTGGGATCACTTTGTGGCAAGATGATACGCTTGATCACAAGATCTCCAACTTGATACACTTGTCGTCTGACTTTCTTGTTAAAAACCTTGATCATCCGTTTTTGATACGTCTGACCATGACAAACAGCAGTAAGTCTCTTTTCGTCAATTAAGTTCAATTGATCAAGTCGGGTTTGGATCCAATCGTCTTCACTCAGACCTGCATCCTTCATGATTCTCAAAGAGGGGATCTGAATCTCAATAGGTAAAATAGCTTCCATGCCATAAACTAAAGAATAAGGTGTTGCCCCAGTTGATGTACGAGCCATGGTACAATACCCGTGGAGAGCAAACGGTAGCATCTCATGCCAGTCCTTATAGGTGACTGTCATCTTTTGTATGATCTTCTTGACATTTTTGTTCGCGGATTCAACAACATCGTTCATCTTCAGCCGATAGGGAGATGAATTGTGATGTTGAATCTTGAACTGCTCGCACAGGGCGATGATCATAGTATTGTTAAGGTTTGTACTGTTGTCAGTGATGATCCTTTCGGGGATACCGTACCGGCAAATAAGGTTCTGTTTGATGAAACGGGCAACAACATTCTTAGTAACAGATGCGAAGGAAGCTGCTTCGACCCACTTTGTGAAATAATCAATGGCCACTAGAATAAAGCGGTGTCTATTGGAGGCTGTAGGCTTGATCTCTCCAATCATGTCGATTCCCCACATAGCGAATGGCCAAGGATCTATTAAGACATTTAGAGGAACAGGAGGCACGTGCACCCTGTCTGCATAGATTTGACATTTATGACAAGTACGGGAGTGTTGATAGCAGTCAGCTTCCATGGTAGACCAATAATAGACTGCCCGTAGAATCTTCTTAGCCATCGTATGCCCGCTAGAGTGAGTGCCAAATGTACCTTCATGCAATTCAGCCATAATTCTTTCAGCTTCAACTTTGTCCATACAACGGAGCAGAATAGAATCATGATTGCGCTTGTACAGGATGCCATTGCTTAGGAAGAACTTAGCTGAGAATCTCCTTAAGAACTTTTTGTCATTGACTGAAGCTCCTTCAGGGTATTCATGATCCTCGAGATACCTTTTGACTTCATGAAACCATGGTTGGTCCACTACTTCTTCGGTATTAATCTCGTGACAATGTGCCAGTTCGTCCATCCGTTCAATGGTGATTTGGGGAGCCTCATTATCCCAGCTAAGTTTAAACATGGATGACATTGTAGCTAGAGCATCTGCTAGCTGATTCTCTTCTCGCGGGAAGTGCTCGAAGGTAATCTGTTCGAAATGTGGTAACAATGTCAAGACATGTTCTTTGTAAGGGATGAGGTTTGGATGCTTAGTGTCCCACTCTCCTTTGATCTGACTGATGACCAAAGCTGAGTCCCCAAACACAATCAAAGATTTGATTCCCAAGTCTATAGCAGCCTTGAGTCCAAAGATGCATGCTTCATACTCTACCATGTTGTTCGTACAATTGAAGCAAAGTCTGGCGGTGAAAGGAGTATGGAAACTTTCTGGAGATATAAGCACAACACCGATACCGTTGCCAAGCGCATTGGAAGCCCCATCAAAGTACATGGTCCATCGGGATCCTTGTTCAGGTCCGTCATATGGTCTGAAATCTTCAATGTTGTCCAATGTCATGATGTCTTTGTCAGGGAAGTCAAACTTCATGGATTGATAATCTTCGATAGCTTGATGAGCCAGATGGTCAGCTAGCACACTCCCCTTTATAGCTTTTTAGGTCGTGTACTGTATATCGTATTCCATTAGGATCATCTGCCATCTAGCTATTCTTCCAGATAGAGCAGGCTTCTCAAAGATGTATTTTATCGGATCCATCTTAGATATCAGCAAAGTGGTATGAGTCAACATATACTGTCTCAGCCGACGAGCAGCCCATACCAAAGCGCAACAAGTTTTCTCGAGCAGTGAGTATCGGGTCTCACAGTCGGTAAACTTTTTGCTAAGGTAATAAATGGCATGCTCTTTTCGGCCAGACTCGTCATGCTGCCCCAGTATGCACCCCCATTGAATTTTCTAGGACGGTCAGATACATAATTAGCGGTCTTCCCTCGATGGCTGGCATCAAGATATGAGGTTCTAGCAGATACTCCTTGATTTTATCAAAAGCAACTTGATAGTCATCATTCCATTTAACTACCTGATCTTTCTTCAACAGCTTGAAGATTGGTTCACAGGTAGATGTTAGGTGAGAAATGAACCTAGCAATGTAGTTTAGGCGTCCCAAGAAACCTCTGACCTCCTTCTCAGTGCGAGGAGCAGGAATTTCTTGTATAGCTTTGACTTTGGCAGGATCAACCTCGATGCCTTTGTTGCTGATAATGAAATCCAAGAGTTTACCGGATCGGACTCCGAATGTGCACTTGTTAGGGTTCAACCTGAGCTTGTACTCCTTCAACCTGACAAACAGCTTTTGCAACTGATCAAGGTGTTCTTCTTCAGTTTGTGATCGGGCTATCATGTCATCTACGTATACCTCTATCTCATGATGTATCATATCATGAAACAAAGCTACCATGGCGCGTTGATAGGTTGCCCCGACATTCTTCAGTCCGAATGGCATCACTTTATAGATGAACGTACCCTACTGTGTAACAAATGTAGTTTTCTCCATGTCTTCAGGTGCCATTTTGATCTGGTTATAGCCTGGAAATCCGTCCATGAAAGAAAATACTTTGTGCTGAGCTGTGTTGTCAACCAGGATGTCGATGTACAGAAGTGGAAAATCATCTTTAGGGCTGACCCTGTTTAAGTCTCTATAATCCACGCACATCCTCACTTTTCCATCCTTCTTAGGCACGGGCACAATGTTAGCGCATCTGAATGGTACGCGCATCTGGCGTTCGGATGGTAGTGCAGAGAAGCAATATTAGGATTTTTAGGGGCCTCATTTAGCATGGTCAGGTTTAACTTTAAGAGATGAGGTAGGACTTGAGCAGGAGTCATGTTTATCTTGGTGAATTGCCTCACAGGCCTTTCCACTCTTTGCTGATTATTCCTCGGTTGATCATTTCTCAATTGATTGTTCCTTGGTTGGTCTGATATAGACTTTTGAATCATGACGGACCCCACTGTTGGTCGTTGTTCGGTTCTTCCCTGATTCCTCTGAGCATAGATGGAAGACGCTTCTTTCTTTCCCGTGAAGGGATTTTTTGCAGCAGCAGACGTAGATGCATCCTTATGAATTTTCCCGCTTCTAATACCGACTTTCACCCTTTCGCCAGTTGAAATCAACTCAGTGAAACCTGCAGAGGAGCTTCCAATCATGTGATTAAAGAAAGGACCTGACAGAGTCCCCAAGAACATGTCCACTAGTTCTCTTTCAGATAAAGGTGGTTGCACCCTTCCGGATAAATCCCTCCATTTTTGGGCGTAGTCTTTAAAGCCCTCATTGGACGCCATAGCCATACTCTGTAGCTGAGTACGGGTTGGTGCCAAGTCGGCGTTGTATTGATACTGTTTATAGAAGGCGGATGCCAAATCTTCCTAATTATGTACATCAGACCTCTCCAAATGGTAGAACCAATCAAGTTGTGTCCCTGACAAACTGTCCTGGAAAAAATGAACCCACAGGTCTTTGTCAGAAGAATGTGGTTGAGTTTTCCTGACATAAGATCGTAGGTGCATCTTGGGACAAGACAACCCATCGTACTTAGCAAAAATAGGCACCTTAAACTTAGGAGGGATTACAATTCCAGATACCAACCCTAACTCTTCAAAGTCCAGCCCAGGTACTCTCTGTATTTCCATAGCAGCTAGACGCTCTTCCAAGTTTTTGTATTTGTCATCGGCCGGAGGGTACTGTTGTTCTGAGTAGTCCTCTTCTTCCTCTTCTTCAGCTTCAGATTCAGATGGTACTGCAGTCTCTTTACCTTTTCTCTCTCCTTCCTCAGAGGTTGATGGAAATTCCAATGTCCGTCTGGCTTGTCCTTCAAACCTTCTGCCCATAAGAACCACACCGACTCGCTTCTTTTTCTTTTTCTCTTTTTCCTTCTCTAGTAGAGTCTTGAGCTCCTCTTGCCCCTTAGCCAAGGTCAAGAGTAGCTGTTGAAATTGTAAATTCTGAGCTTGCAAATCTTTGACCGTTTGTTCAATATCCATCTTGCTGAAATAAACAACAGAGAGATGAGGAAACTTGGTGTGAAGACCTGTTTATGCATATGATGAATGATATGTATTCATGTAATGCTTTCAAGGATTTTAAAATTAAAATTTGTGTTAAACAAAAAGGAACAAACGTTATATTAATAAAATAGAATTTGTTTACATCAATTCCCCTAGGGCAAAATAGTACAAAATTCTAAGATAAGAAGACGTTGCACATCCTCTTTGGTGCAATGTAGGTGTTGAGAGTCTTCTCTTCGTGAAGTAACCGAGTAAGTTCTAAAACCTTCTTCACGCTTGCATAGAATTGGGCTTCAAAAGTATCGCGTTCTCCCTTGAGCTATATCCAACTCCTTTGTAGATCTTCGAGTGATGTTGGCATGTCAGGATGTAGGAGGGTGTATGGAACCTCTCCTTCCTCAACAGGCTCTATAATCACTGGGAGAATAGAGGGGTAAGGCATCATAAGACTTTGGGCGCGGGTTCGTACCCACTTGAGGTAAGGCTCAAGGGGGATGGAATTCTTGTGTCCTAGAGTCTTACTGTCTACCTTGTTTGGCATCCTCCAAGCTTGGATAAACCTTTATCGAAGTCCTTGATCGTCATTGTCGAAGTCAAAAACCAAGTCTGGAATTAGCATGTCATGTGGGCCATCCCTTCGGGCATATCCAAACTGTCTTAGAGCCAAACAGGGGTTGTAGGTGATGCCTCCCCTAATGCCAAGTAGAGGGACATTAGGTAATTCCCCACAATGATCAATGATGATAACATTTTCTCTGGATCGAGAACACCAATGAACATCTGAATGTGTAAGAGTCATCAATCGTTATGACCATCTCAAACCTTGCTCATTCTTCAAGACTGATTGGGGAAGATGAGAAATAAACCATCTTGCCAGTAGAGGAGTGCAACACATGAGAACACCTCTTTTCCTCATTGTTCGAGTGTGAAAAGAGTGCAAGATATCTCCAAGCAAAGTAGGCACCGGGTTGCGAGCCTTGAAGATTTTGACAGCACTCACATCTATGAGTTGATCAGGGTTAGGGAACAAGACCATCCCATAGATGAGAAGAGCTACAATCTCCTCAAAAGCTTGTAGGTCCAAAGAATTCCAACAGCTTTGGGCCTTCTCAAATAGAAACTTTGACAAGAAGCCTTTGACACCACTTCTAGTTTCCCAATGTGTTGTGACATCAAATGAGTGCAAGTGCAAGGCTTGATCAATATCTTCTGGCTTTGGATCTCTTTCCGTACCGTTGAAAGGTAGTTGATTGAGAATAGGAATCCTCAAGAGTTGAGAAAATTCCTCCAAAGTAGGCACAAGCTGGTAGTCAGGAAATGTGAAGCAATGATGCAAAGGGTCAAAGAACTGGAAAAGAACTTTCATCATGTCTTCCCCTGTGTTGGAAGTGACTAGGTTGAGAAGACGACCATGCCTCTCGGTGAATGGAGAGTTCTGAGGAATCCTTGAAGCTAGCTCCTTGAGTTGTGGAGGAATTCTCACAAGGTTGACTTGGATGGTTTTCCTGCGAAGTGAATCCATAACCTACAAAACAGTAACAAAGATGAATTTCCAAAATCCTTGAAATGGTTATTGGATGCATATGATGCTTCATGATGTCCATGATGTTATGCACAAATATATATGTACAAACAAATCACACAAGTTCCTAGTTTAGGCTTGCATGGGGTTTCATAGGTAAGTACCTTCTTGAAGTTTAGTTGGCTCAACCTGTCCTAGAAATAGTAACCGGGTTCTAAGGAGCTCAATATCACTGGATTATTTCCTTGTTCATTGTTTCAATTCAGCCTCTTACCGGCGACCGAAATATTCTAAGGAACCAACCCTCAATGAGTGTAGTATCGAGTATCTACCAACTTCAGACTGCACCAAAGCCGGTCATCTCACTACATCCTAAAAGGCCAAGTTGGTCAAGTAAAGGTTCTAAAAGTTCGTTAGTGCTTCATGACATCACTCAACGGCCCCGTATTCTCTTTGATTGACTCAAAGGCTACCGGTACCCACAAATATGTCACACTAACATAAGTATTGCTTAGGCCGTGTCGGTATACCCCGCACAGTTTCCACAATGTATTGCTATTTACCTATGAATGTTCCCCAAATCCGGGTAGAGGATTCAAACCCAAACAATAGAACCAAAGTGTAAAGCAAACAAGTCAAGCAAGATAAGCATGTAAAGGTGATCTAAAACCCTAAGGTAACCCCACTTTTATAATTTCCCCCAGCAGAGTCTCCAGTTCTGTGATATGGTGGGAGAACTAACTTGAGGTTTTGCGTTTCGTCGCAAATGTTTTGGTTTAGCAAGAGTCGCCACCGACTTTTATTTTATCCAAAAGGAAAGGTAAAAAAGCACAGGAAAGACCTTTGAGATGTTTTCTTGAGTTCGGAGGGTAGATTATGAAAAGGGAAGGTGCTAGCACCCTTTTCATCCATGGTTTTCCATGGGCTCTTAGTTACTTGTTTAGATCACTTGCTTTGGCTTTTCCAATTGTTTGAAATGGTGCTTTGTGTGGTTTTGAAAATATTTTGAAAAGAGGCCTTTGTTTAGGCAATCTTTATAATGATTCTCGTTCGTAAGAATGTATACAAAGATGTTTGTCTTTTGAAAAATGTTTCAATGTTTTGAAAATTGTTTGGAAAATGTTTTGAAATATGTGGTGTGTTTGCTTGAAAATAGCAAGGATTGTTTTTGATATGATCAAGTAACTAGAAGCATTCTACCTACTAAAAAGTCTTTCTTGTACATTTTTATTCCTTTGACATTGTTGATTTACCATTGTTTTGGTAAACAACCCTATCTTTGGATGTTAAACGGGACGGGCGTGGGTCATCGTATGACCATGATAGCAATGGTGCCAAGTATCTTTAGCATTTTCAGGGACTAAGATCATTTGTTTAGGCAACCTTTTGATAGCGTCATCGAGGGACTATGATCTTTTGTTTTGTTTTGTTTTGCCAAGATACCTAGCATGCATACCATGGCCATTTTGTTTAGGCAACCAAGTGGGTGAAACCCTAGAGGTGCTTGTGTGCAATGTGTTGTTATTTTACATGCATTTTGTCTTGTATTAGGTCTTGCTATTTGTTTGATTTTTGTCTTATCATACAAACCCTAATTTACTAAACATGTATATAATGCGATAAATTGCGTAAAGTAAATCTAAGCTATTACAACAATATTATGGGAGAGGGGATACAAGTTTTGAATGGGGAATATTGCTCAAAATAAAATCCTAATTCACTACTACAACCCAATTGAATTTATTGTACAATAAATAAATAAGCAATTATTTAAATATGCAATAAAATGTAAATATGCAAAAAAAATGTTTTGTAATTGTTTTATGTATGAGAAAATAACATTATCTAATTCCTAAAAATAAGAAAAAAATAATAATATTATTTTTGAAAGGGGAAACCCTAATTTTGGATTAAAAGAAAACATGTTTTCTAATATTTATTTGTTCATTTTTGTCATTAGAAATAAATAAGTAATATTATGCACAATATTGAAAATTAAATATGTGTGAAAATAATGTTTTGTGTGAAAAAATAATAAAATAAAAATGTATAATATTTGTATTAAAAGTTTTTATGAATAAATAAGAAAATAAGCTCTATTTATTAAAATAAAATTATTTTATATGTGAGAAAAAATAATAAAAATAAAATAAAATTGAAAAAAATTAAGAAAAATATTTTTGTGATTTTTAATGTTCAGAAAAATAAATCCAAGTCAAAAATATAAAATATGCAAGAATATGCAAAAATATAAAAATAATCAAAGGGGGTGCAGATAGGAAACAAGGGGGGGTGTGGAAAGTAGAAAAAAACAAAGCCCAGGCGCGCCAGGCCCAGACAGGTCGTCCCTGTCCTCCAGCTCTTCTCAAACACGCGTTTCTGTGCTTCAACCTGTAACTTGCTATTCTTTGCATAAAATCAAAAACTTGTAACATGAAAAATGTAGCTCATGACCTCACGATTCCAGTGATATAAAATTTGAAACCTAACTCTAAGAAACCAGGGAGAATTTCAGTGGCCCTAATTCCTGACCTAATTTTTTCATGAACTTCAACAATCAAATACTCTTAGCTCACTTAATATAAATGACAACTATGCATATGTACAGCTTAAGCAAGTTAAGAACTACATTTTTGCTTCACAAATCTAAGCTTAAGGATGCGTAAATAAGGAGATAGAACTTTGAAAAATACCTTGTTCAGTTGAGTTTGGATATGGCAATGTGGGAACTTTGAGTGAAGCCTGAAGATCGTGTGATCTTCCTTGAAGTTCCCTCAACATTTTCCAATGCTTAGTTGGCCTTGTAGATGCTTGAATCTCCTTGCACGAGTCAACCTGCAACCTTGAAAAATGAAAATGGTGAAGTGTGAAACTGAGCTCACAGTTGCAAGATGAATGCTTGTATAGCTTGGATGTGATGTAGGGAAGATGTTTCAAGGGTTGAAAGGCAAAACGCACGAGCAAGTTTTAAGTTGGCAAGTGTTCTGCAGATGATGCCCTGTTTGGGCAGAAAAGTGTGATTTTGGTGTTTCAGAGTGTTTGGGATGTTAGGTAATCGTGTATTGGCTTGTTACAAGGTTCTGAAGTTGTTTCAAATGATGCTAAGCCTTGCCTTTATCAGATGGACAAGTTGTATTGACTTTTGCAAGTTTGCTTGCTTTTGAAGAAAGTTTGAGGTGACAATGCCAAAGGCATGTACAGGCTAACTTATGGACTGCATAGAGTTGGTACAAGTTGCCTGATGTTTGTGGATCTTGTTTGCAACAAAAGATCAGGTCCATGGCTCAAGAAATGTAAAGTTGGAAAAAGCAAGCTTTATCAAAGTAGTATTATGAACTTTATGCCATTTTTGGATTAATTCATTGTACAATGCTCCATAGGTCAGAATAAAGCCAATATCCAATGAATTTGCATTCAATTATGGAGTGTAGAAGGGATTAAGACCTGTAATACCAAGTACAAGCATGCTAGGACAGATTTGCAACTTACACCATTGTGAAAATGCCTTGAACAAAAGTGATAAATTGCCATTTTCCCTTCTTCGATTCTCCCTAACCATAAATGATCTTGGAGAGTTCTTGGACATTTTGGAAATCTTGTAACATACTCTACAATCCATATTTGAAATGAAACTTGAGATACCTCTTGGAACTAGGTGAAAAGTTGTCATGAAGTTAGGTTAAAAACCTGCCTAAACTAGGGCAAACTTTCACTAAGTTAAAAAGTTTATGGACCCCTATTCACAAAATCATAACTTGAGATCCAAGCATCTTTTGGGAAAACTTTGTGAATTAAATTTTTAGATTTCATGGAAGACTACAACTTTCATGTTGGAAGTTTTCTTTGAATCCAATTGCATCATGGTGAAAAAGTTGTGGAAAGTTGGGAAAAAATAAGAAATTTCCATAGAAAAATTCTAAGTTATGAAAAATTTCAAATTAAAACCCTAATTTGCAATTTTAGGTTTCTTGGTCAACAAGTTTCATATTTTGACATATCTTGATGAATTATGACCCTTGGCACTTGATTTTGACCAAAAAGTCAAAGTTTGACTTTTCAGTGTACAGTTGATTTTTGATCAGTTGACTGGAAAATTCATCTGTCAATCATATGCATTTGAGTTCTTTTGAACTACGTGATTAGGTCAAGATGATGCTATTGAGTCCTTGAAATCATGCTTGAACCCAATTGGTCATTGGCTTGGTTAAAAATCAGAAATTGCCCTTTCTCAGTCAAAACCCTAATTTTGACCATTTTGCCCTTTTGGTGATTTGATCAAATTTCTTGAGGAGTTATGGTCCAAACTTGATCAAATGGTACATAGGAGCCTATAATGTTGACGGGGATCAAAAATTATGAAGTTTGACTGTAAATTGGACATGGTTGACTTTTTCCGCAATACAGCTAATTTTTAGGTCAACTGTCCAATTGACTGGGCAAAAATGTGATTCAAGGCTTGAAACTTGGTATGAGCAATCTTAGGGGTCCAATATGGTGTATGAAAGTCACATTAAGCATTGATGGTCCAAAAATACTTGTGCAAACTCAAACCTTAATTTCAGGTCATCAGTGCAAGGTGAGGTCTTGAGCTGTGCAAACCCTAATCTTGTCTTGAGTCCAAGAAGTCTTGTGAGGAAAGTATTGATAAAATGAGAGGGAAAATTTTGGGGTACAACACAATGTTTATTTCGATTCAGGAAGCAAAGGTTTCTTTCCTGCTTGTTTCAAATCACAAGGCGGGAACTTCCCTCATGTATTGGCTATTTTCATACTAGCTTCGAATGGACAATATATCCCTTTGATATAGCTTGCTTCGATTCTACCCTTGAAAGTCTTCAACGTACAATGACACACAATTATTGGCCCATTCGAAGGACCTGTAAGACATACCTGGATGTCCCATTCGAAGGACATGTTTGATGGCCCATTTGAAGGACCTACAAGACATACCTTGTTGTTCCATTCGAAAGACATATTTTGGTGACCCATTCCAGGGGCACACATTTGGTTCCTTCGAAGCATGCACAAAAAGGGCCCATTCGAAAGGCACATATTACTGTCTAAAGAGGAGTCTGGTCGAAGGTTGGACCTATGAGGCTAAAAAGAAAAGATGAAATATTCAAAGATGCTTGTTGTAGGTCCAAGCCTGATGCACTGGCGATAACGCTCCAAAACTGCTGCACAACAGTCCTACTACACTGCTCCTGTATTTGCACTAATTTGGCATACGAACACTGCCCCTCGAAAGCTACAAAAACAGTATACCCAATTTGTTCAAATTCTTTTGTTTTCCATCCTAAACCTCAGCCAACTTCACCTATAAATAAGAGGCTCCATAACATGTCTAAGGGGCTGGACAACATATCCAGAGGCTTTTGGTAGCTAGGAAAAACTTTGATTGTGTGAAAATCATCAAACACTTAACACATTGTCATACCCAGATTCAAAAGACCATACCTTTGTTTCTGACCCTTTCGAATCCAACACTAGAAACACAACACATGTTTCTTTTCCCTTTCGAATCCAGGAATAACCCTACACTTTGTTTTCCTTTCGAATCCAGTAGAAAGAACACTACACCTGTTCTTCTCCTTCGAATCCAGAAATAACAAAATCAATCCCACTCCTCTTGACTTTCGAATCCAGCCAAAGAAACACCATACCTATTTCTTTCCTTCGAATCCAGGAGTATCTAGTCCAATCACACAAGGCCAAACACACGCATCCCAGCTTCAAGCAAGGTAAGTCCTCTTAACATTTAAGATTTTCATTTCAAGCACAATATGTAAATCACCATTTCCTTTCGTTCAAACATCCTTATTATCCTTTGGCTTGTTTTCGTTTCTACCTTTTCAGTTTGTTTTCATTGCTAACCTTTTGGTTCTGTTTCTTGGTTTATCAAACGTTTTTAAGAACTAACCTGGACAAGAGACAATACCAGCATGGCCTCAGGCCATGTTGCTATTAAAATCCAAAACGAAAGAAAACAAGGGGAAGGAGGTGTGAATCGAAGCTTTAGGCTTCATCCTTGGTTGCTTCACAGTTATAAGCAGAACAAAAAGTGTGGCCTTAGGCTTCGCCAAACACTGAATTCCAGGACATTCGAAGGAAGCAAAAAATGACATAATCGAAGGATCCATTCACACTAACTGCCAGGCCCAATCAAAGGAAGTAGACAAGAAGATGAATCGAAGGCTACCTGCACATGCTGACTTCCAGGCCAAATCGAAGGAAGCCAGGAAGAGTAGAATCGAAGGGTGTTTCTTCCTGAATCTAAAAGCTTGTCTTATCTTCTTTTATTTTGTTTTGTCTTTACATTTTCTTACTATTCAATATGGTTGTAATAGTGTGGGATATTTATTTTCTGCATTTTTATTGCTTTATACAAATGTTAGTAATTAGGATTTATGGAAAGATAAAACCAACAAGTAGACAACCCAAAAATCAAATACAAAATGCATGCAATCAAACACACTTTGCACACATGCACCTCTAGGGTAATCCCACTTGTTGCCTCAGAAAATAGTCATGTCCCTCAAATATGGGCGTTTTAGCAAAGACCCTTGATAAAAGATCGTAGTCCCTCGATGACCCTCGATGTTGCCTTCGGTAAACGATCTAGTCCCTAACGAAATTTCTAAAATGTCTCATAGGTTGCCTTCTATGACTATACAAACAACCAACGCCCGTCCCTTCACATCCAACGATGGGGCTTCTTACCAAATCAATGGTAAGATAGCAACATCTAAAGGAGGAGGAAAAGAACATTAAGACTTTTTGAGTAGGTAGGATGGTCCTAGTTTCTCGCTTGCTCATAACAAAAACATTTTACACACCAACACTTTCATTTGAAACATTTTTAAAAGACATAACACTTTGTACGCGTTCTTATAGAGACGAGAACCATTACAAAGATAGTTTTCAAAATCACTTTCAAAAACACATTCCTCAAACACCTCTTTGAACTATTTCCCAAATAAAACTTTGTACGCGTTCTTATAGAAACGAGAACCATTACAAATACGTTTTCAAAATACTTTCAAAACCCACACCACAAGCACATTTTCAAACAAAAGCAAGTGATCTAGCAAGTAACTAAGATCCCGTAGATAACTACGGATGAAAAGGGTGCTAACACCTTCCATTTTCATAACCTACCCCCCGAACTCAAGAAATAATATCGAAAGGTCTTTCCTATTCTTTTCAACCTTTCCTTATTGGATAAAAGAAAATTCGATGGTGACTCTTACTATCCGCAACAATTGCGATCAAACGCAAAACACCTAAATTGGTTCTCCCACCGTGTTACAGAACTGGCGAATCTGCTGGGGACTACTTAAAAGTGAGGTTACCTTAGGGATAGATCACCTTTACTTGCTTTCTTTAACTTGCTTGCTTTACATTATGGTTCCTTGTTTGGGCTTGTTTTGATCCTCTACCCGGATCTGGGGCACCTTTTAGGTAAGTAGCAATAGATTGTGGAAATTGTGCGGGGTATATTGACATGGTTGAAGCAATATCTATGTTAGTGTGACACATTTGTTGGTACCGGTAGCCCTTGAGTAGTCAAGGAGAATACGGGCCGCTGTGTGGTGTCATGAAGCACTAACTGACCTTAGAACCTTAATTGAACAACTTGGCCATTAGGAAGTAGTGAGATAGCCAGCTTTGGTGCAGTCCGAAGTTGGTTGATACTCGATGCTACGCTCATTGAGATTGGACTTTCGGGATATTTCGGTCGCCATTAAAGAGGCTTGCACTGAAATAATGCTCGATGAAGAAAGATCAGTGATATTGAGATCCCCTAGAACCCAATTACTATTACTACGATAGGTTGAGCCAAGTAAACTTCAAGAGAATACTTACCTATCAAACTCCATGCAAGCCTAAACCTAAGGACTTGTCTTCTTTGTGTGTATATGACTATTTGTACATAACAACTTGCTTGCTCTGCATACTTGTACATAACATCATGAAATCATACCATAGCATTTTCAATAACCATTTCAAGGATCTCAAGGGCCTATGATGCAGGGTCATGTTGAACCAGACGCCTATCAAGGGGAAAGAGGATTCATTCTCTAATCAAACACCGTTAAAGACCGAAGCACAGTAACTTGAGTCAAGGGATATGACCCACTTGTCATGGTGAGCTTGATTCTTGTGGAAGGACATCCAGCGATACGAAGTTCTCCAATCAAAGTTATGATCAAAATTCAACTTCTAACATCTTCTTGTGTTTACCCCGCGAGATCCTTGAAAACATGCTTCCATATACCATGCATCATATCGTAACAGGTTTTCCTCACACAGGTTTCTCACCTGCTTACTGTTTATTTCAGTAGAGATGGCTCTAGAACAGACTATCAAGGATATTCAGACTCAAAATTCTCAACTTCGAGAAATATTCTTGAACCTATCCAAGGGACAAGAAGAAGTGAAAGCACTTCTCACTAGGGTAATGGCCATGAAGAATCCTGAGGACAACAAGGATGACCAGTTGGAACGACTACAAACTGGGATAGCCACAATGAAGATCCAAATGATGGGGCAGATGTTAGGCCAGATGGCTCTTATCCAAAACTTAGCTCAAGGACAAGAAGAGCTGAGATCCCTTGTCAACAAGCTTCATCAAGACGAATGCAACCAAAAGGCGGAAACAACTAGAATTGGGGATCGAGTCATTAATCAGCCTCCGATGGAGAGTGGTCCTTTCCAAATTGCTGCCACATCGCGAGCCCAACAACAACCTCGCTAACAACGACATAGGAATCAACACAAGGAGGACGCACCTAAGAGACAATTCACCAGGATCGACATGTCGCTGGCTCAGGCGTTACAACACATGCTGAAGGCAGATCTAATTACGTTAAATGCTCCTCCCCAGAATCCCAACACTGCTGCTCCTAGTTACCATCCCAATGAGAGGTGTGCATACCATTCTGATAGTCCGGGGCATGATATGAATGGTTGTTGGGCTCTGAAGAACAAAAATTAAGACCTAATCGATGAAGGAGTGTTAGAGTTCACACAAGACGATCAACTAGAACTCTTTTGTCACCCTCAAGGGCGTCCGTATGAAGTGATGGTCTAGGCGGAGGAATTTTCTGTTTATCCGAATTTTCAGTTGTAATTTCTTTGTCTACTTAAACACTTATCTATATGCCAGACTTTGGTTACTTTCATTAATGCATTGCATATGTTTGTCTTGAATTAATCCTTTCGTTTTCATCATACTTAAAACTATGTTTTTTACTCCCTTTATGATATTCACCTCTTGTTTTTGTTCAAAAAATATGCAAGCCTTTAGAGGGAGGATGACGAAAACAATGTCATAATCTCTTACAATATGCTTTTGGACGGACCTTGCCGACGATGTACAAGTGTTCTTTCAATTCCTAAACACGAGAGTTAAGGAGGATAATCCCTAGTCAACCCCTTTGAGCCAAAGAAGTAGGAGTTTTCTTTTTCACACAAATTGAAACCTTTAATCAAAACCCGGGGCAGGATAGTCTCTCAGTTAATTTAAGTGCACGTCAGTCACAAGCTTTCACTTTGTACAGAATGAGTGATGTCAAAAACATCCTTCTAATTCAAAATAATGGTGACGGTTCCCCGAAATTAGGCAGTCATTATCTCTTAAAAGAAAATCCCACTAAGTCAAAACCTATGAAGGAGACTTAAGAAAAATTGGGACATCTCGCTGACTGTAATCTCAAAACAAGAACAGTCAGGCAAAAATAAAGGATAATAAATCAAAAATAGGTCACTACAAATCCTCGAAAATATGAAAAACATTGCAAAAATGATTTCCTTCCAACAAACTTAATTTCTGAACCATCACCAAAACGTCATTCAGACTCAAGTGGAATTCAAACGCACAATTAACTGATTTTAGGACTGAAAAACATCACGAAGAATGGGCGGGTACGAATACACTTTGAGCCTTATCCTTTGTTTCTTAAACCGTGAACCAAGCCACGTTATAACCCTTCAAAAGTCCTAATTGAAGCATGGGTTGGTTCGAAAGCATACTGTTACAAAAGGTATCCTGACTCCTGTAAGGCTTTATTCCAAATTCTAAGTTGAATTCACATTCTTACAAAACTCTTTACTTGCTAAAAAATTGAATTTTCAAAACTTCAAGACAAGCATAAACTTTTCATTATTTTGAA
Source organism: Vicia faba (assembly GCA_948472305.1). Lineage (NCBI taxonomy): Eukaryota > Viridiplantae > Streptophyta > Magnoliopsida > Fabales > Fabaceae > Vicia > Vicia faba. The sequence goes on along the minus strand of OX451738.1, from coordinate 1,310,836,860 downwards.
TACCGCTGTTTGCATATAGTTATTTGTTTGACAACAGAGAAATTCACATAACGAATATCCAACGAATGAAAGCTCTCTCAGTGGACAAAATCACTTCAAATGGGATGACACTTCCAATGATAGATCTCATGTAATCAAGGGGAATCAACATGATCACTGTCCAACTCACCTGGGGCAGTCAAGTCAAGATTCCAAGAAATCTCTCGAGATGTGCTGAATAACCAGGGGCAAGTCTGCATCTCAATCACTTGGGGCATTGAGCTTGAATTCCAGTAAAGGGTCAAGAAAGCATTTTTCTGGCAGTGCTACAACACTTGCTACTAGGGGCAGTGACAAATCTCCACGAAATACCCTTCATAAGGGGATCCCTAGTTAAGTCCCCACAAAGTTGGATCCAGGAAATTCCCAGCCAGAGTTTCAATCTCTTGAAAACCTTTCTTCCCAACTAAATTTTGGTCTCAAGAAGAATCCTCGAAGAGTTCTGCCAAAATAAAACGCCTCTCCAACAGATTGATAACAAGGTTTATTTCCCCAACAAATCATAAGATTCCCCAACTTGAATTTACCTCCCAGACTATCATAAATCAAGGGACCACAAATCCTCTTCCCCAGTACACCGCTCTACAATTACTAGCAAGTTGCTGCAAAGCCAGGGAGACAACCAGCTAACAGTTAACTTCTTTATCCCTAACAAGTTGTTAACTTCCTTTCTCTTCCATCAAGAGATAACTTCCCAGTAGAGAGACGAACAACTAAAACCCCTGAACTCTTTTCCCCAAGCAGGAATCAACACTCTCACAGAGTTTTCCCTCAAACAAAGTCAACATTCCCCAGCGGAGTTCTCCTCAAACAACAAAACGAGAATCCCCAGTGGAAACATTCTAAACAAAGTTCGAAGATGCCCATGCTCTTCATATCCAACAGTAGTCCGGGATTTAACTTCTTAAGGCTCCCCAACACTTGTCAAGGATTTATTTTCCAAGACAAAAATACATTCCATCAACATTTCACATTTCATGCATTATATTATGTACATGATAAATGCATACAGCATAATCTCATTTACTTTTGAGAACATCATCAAGCCATGCATACATCTGCATGCAACTAACTCCCTTCCTTGCAGGGAAAAGTAAATTAGCAAAAGTGCTCTTTGGCAAATACCTCAACGATTTCTCAATAGGTCAGAGATTAATTCCTAAAACCAGACAGGACGACTATCTCTACAACCGAAAAAAACAAGTTCCAGATTAATACCTGTAACAAGCCAGGAAAACTATTTATGGATGACTGATTGTAGATTAATACCTGTAGCAAGTCAGGAAAGCCATCTACATGAGCAGATTAAAGATTAATACATGTAACAAGCTAGGAAAACTATCTTTCTTTCTGAGGTCAGAGATTAATACCTGAAACAAGACAAGGCAACTATCTACTCGACCAGCTGAAGCAAACCTACCCAGGTTCCTTATCATACATTTCCAGATGAAGTTTAACACAGACTCATCATGAAGCAACCTGTTGTACCCCAAAATTTTCCCTCTCATTTATCAAATATTTTCTCACAAGATCTCCTTGGGTTCAAGACTGCACAAGGATTGATCAGCTCAAGACACCTCCTTAAGCACTGATGATTTGAAATTAGGGTTTAAGATTGCACAAGGATAATTGAACTTACAATGCCTCATATGACTTTCATGGATCATTATGGACCCCCAAGATTACTCATGTCAAGTTTCAATCCTTGGATCACATTTTTGCTCAATCAATTGAGCAGTTGACCTAAAAATCAACTATATTGGGGAAAAAGTCAACTATGGCCAATTTATGGTCAAACTTCATAATTTTTTTATCTACATCAACATTTTAAACTCATATGTATAATTTGATCAAGTTTGGACCATAATTCCTCAAGAAATTTGATCAAATCATTAAAAGGGCAAAATGGTCAAAATTAGGGTTTTGACTAAGAAAGGGCAATTTCTGATTTTTGACCTAGCAAATGGTTAATTGGTTTGAGGCATGATCTCAAGAGTTAAATTGCATCATTTTTACCTAATGGCATGACTCAAAACATTGCTCAAGATCAAATGGATTGATAGTTGATTTTCAGTCAACTGATCAAAAGTCAACTGTATACTGAAAAGTCAAACTTTGACTTTTTGGTCAAAATCAAGTGCCAAAGATCACAATTCATCAAAACATGTCAAAATATGAAACTTGTTCATCAAGAAATCAAAAAGTCAAGATTTCATTTTGAAAAGTCAATGTTTTCAAACTTAGAAATTTTTCTGTGTTGAAAACTTTATGTTTTTTCACAACTTTGAGTCAATTTTTCACCATGATGCAAGATGATTCAAAAGAAACTTTCAACATGAAAGTTGTAGATATCCATGATATCTACAACATTTCTTTATACAACTTCTCCTATAAATGCCTTGATCTCAAGTTATTGATCCATGAAGTCATGGTCATGAAACTAAACACTTAGTGAAATTTTGAACATTTTAGGTCAGGATTTTGACCTAACTTCTGACCCAAGTTTCACATAGTTCCATTTGGATTTTTCAAAAGTGATTAAAATATAGGTTATAGAGCACACTACACGCTTTCCAAACTGTCCAAGAACTCCTTGAGATCATTTGTGAGCAAGGAGAATCGAAGGTCAGAAGTTGGGGTTTCAAGTTGTTTTACAAGGCAAATTTTGTTATGAACAGCTGTTTGGCACTCAGCTGTTTTACAAGCACAATCTTTGCTTTGCAGGCCTCAAACTTGTTTGGCACTCCATAATGAAATGCTTGCACAACTGTTAGAGGCTTCAAGTCAAGCATTCAATGCATTGCCCATGCTTTATGTCCATTTTAGGAAGAAAGTGCACAATGCCATTTAGAAAAAGTTGCTTTATGCACAAAACTTGTTCTTGAGCTTTGAAATGGTTATCTTCTAATCATACACGACCTATAACTCAAAAAAAGTTTGTCTCAAGCCTCACTATCACTCAGCGCATGCTTGTACTTCATCTTGGAACATTACTTTCACTTTTCTTCAAAATCAAGTAACATAGCAATCAACCCATATCTTGTACTTCTGACCCTCTCAAGCACTCAAACCTTCTCCTTACTTATGCGCAAGTTATTTGCATCAAAGAACATGCACAGGCAAGCCCAAAAACTCTCAAGAACTCAGAGTTGTAACACATACTTCCATTCTTGCATAACCTGACCAAAAACTTAAAACTCACATCTCCCTCGTGCGTTTTCAAGCCTTTTGGTTCCTAAAGCTTCTAAACATCATTTAGAACTCATCCCACACCCTATTACAACAATGTAACACCATTAACACCATCTTCCATTTTCAAAAACAGAGCTTTGCACTTGGACTTCTCCAGCATGATTCAACCATCTCTAGTACAAATTAAACATTTCATTAGCATCCTAGAGGGTCACTGAAGCTATTCTGATCATCACAACACCTTGAGGAGCGCTCAAACTTAGAATATGATTTCCAGTTTTGAGGTAAGTTTCCTTAACTTTGAACTCTCTCTACAAGCATCATTATTGATTCATTTGTGAAGATAAAATGTAGATATAAATATTCTGAAACTAACCATGTCTTTAGATTTCATTTATATTGCTTGAGTAGTTAGAATTTTGAATCTGAACATCCTGGAAAAGTTAGGTCAGAATTTGGTACCATTCACAATTCATGCTCATCTTTGATTTATAGTTTTAGTAATTTATATTTCTTGAATCGTTGTGAAATTTGGAACAAGTTTGATGTTTACATTTTTTCAAATGGATGAGAAATGAGCAAGTTGCAGATATTCAGGCTGGAGGTTGAAGATGAAGTTATAACATGGACTTGTTTTGTTTTAAGTTTATTGATTGTTGTATAATAAACGGATGAAACAGGCCACCCCAGTGGTACAACAAGCGTGCACATATTAGGAAGGTCCTGGGTTTGAGTCCCAGCGTGACCTTTATCTTTTTTTCCACATTTTTCTTCATTTTTTAGTTGAATTAGGCGCTTGGGCCTCAACCCCTTGGGCCTAACTTTTTTTGCTTATTTCATATTCCCTGTTTTACTTTCTAACCCTTGACTTTAATATTTTTTATTTTTCTTTATTATTATTATTATTACTATTATTGTTATTATTATTATTATTATTAATTTTGTTTTCATTAATAAAAAAATCCAAAAATATTTATATTTATATTATTTATTTTTATTTAGTTTATTTTTCATAAAACTAAAAGAACAAAAACATTTTTCTTTATTTAATTTATTTTTTAATATACTTAGATAATAAATTTTAATTATTATTTTTTCTTGTAAATTAAAATCAATTTAGAATTTAGGACTTTTATTTAATTATTGTTATTTACTAGTTTAATTAAATTAACAAAAAACCCTAAAAAATTTGTTTCCTTTAATTTCTTTTATTAACTTAAATATTAATTTTCTTATTCTTAGTTAATTATTTTACTTAATTAGGTCAAAAAAACCCTTTTCATAAAAAACAAATAAAAATGACATTTTCTTTTTACATTTTATATTCTTGCATTTTTATCTTTATTTTTGTACATTTATTCAAATTCAATATGGTTGTAATAATTTATTTAGATTTAATTTCTTGCAACCCCCCATTTGTAATTTGTACACCCCTCCCCTAAATCATGTAATAGCTTAGTATTTTTATTTTCTGCAATTTAAATGCTTTATATACAAATGCTAGTAATTAAGGTTTTGTATGGAAAGATTAAAACCAACAAATAGCAAACCCTAATCAAAGACAAATCAAGCATGTAAATCAATACACTTGCACACTTACACCCTTAGGGTAAATCCACTTGGTTGCCTTACAAAAATGGCCATATTATGCATGTGAGGTATTTTAGCAAAAACAAGCAAAATACAAGATCATAGTCCCTCGATGACGCTATCCATGTTGCCTTTCAAAATGATCTTAGTCCCTCAAGAAAATGCTAAGATATCTCACAACATTGCTAATCATGGTTATATGATGACCCACGTCCGTCCCTTTTACATGCAAAGATAGGGTTACTTACCCAAATCAATGGTAAGATAACAATGTCAAAGGAAAGAGGAAATGAACATGAAAGACTTTTGAGTAGGTAGAGTATTCCTAGTTACTTGCTCAAATTCAAAACCAAAACATCTTTGCTATTTTTAAAACACCAACACTTTTAAAACATCTTTCCAACATGAAAACATTTTCAAAAGATCAAACACTTTGTATACATTCTTACTAACGAGAATCATTACAAAGTTTGCCTAAACAAATGGCATCTTTACAAAATACTTTCAAAAACCATACAAAGCACATTTTCAAACAAATGCAAGTGATCTAGCAAGTAACTAAGAGCCCATGGAAAACCATGGATGAAAAGGGTGCTAATACCTTCCCTTTTCATAATATACCCCTTGAACTCAAGAAACAATCTCAAAATTCTTTCCTATGCTTTTTCACATTTCCTTTTAGATAAAAGAAAAGTCGGCGGCGACTCTTGCAAACCGCAACATTTGCAATCAAACGCAAAAAAACCAAGTCAGTTCTCCCACCGTATCACAGAAATGGCGACTCTGCTGGAGAAAATTTTAAAAGTGGGGTTACCTTAGGGTTATATCACATTTACTTGCTTTCATTGTTTGACTTGTATGCTTTACATTTTGGTTCTTTGTTTGGGTTTGAATCCTATACCTGGATTTGGGATACCTTATAGGTAAGTAGCAATACGTTATGGAAAATGTGCGGGGTATACTGATATGGTCTAAGCAATAGCTACGTTAGTGTCACATATTTATGGGTACCGGTAGCCCTTGAGTAGTCAAGGAGAATACGGGGCCGCTGAGTGATGTCATAAAGAACTAACTAACTTCTAGAACCTTTACTTGACCAACTTGGCCATTAGGACGTAGTGAGATGACCGACTTTAGTGCAGTCCGAAGTTGGTAGATACTCGATACTACACTCATTGAAGCTTGGTTTTTTGGGATATTTTGGTCACCATTAAAGAGGCTTGTGCTGTAATAATGCCCGAGAAAACAAACTAGAGATATTGAGCTCCCTTAGAACCTGGTTACTATTGCTAAGACATGTTTGAGCCAACGAAACTTCAAGAGGGTACTTACCTATGAGACTCCATGCAAGCCTAAACCTAAGGACTTGTTTGTTTTATTTGTATATATTCACTTGTACATAACATCATAAACATAATAACATCATACTCATACTCACTAACCATTTCAAGGATTTTAGGATTTATCTTTGTTCTGTTTTGTAGGACATGGATTCTATTCGCAGGAAAACCATTCAAGTCAACCTTGTAAGGATCCCTCCTCAACTTAAAGAGCTAGCATCAAGAATTCCTGAAAATTCTCCATTTACCGAAAGACATGGTTGCCTCCTAAACTTGGTCATCTCCAACACTGATAAGGACATGATGAAGGTGCTCTTCCAGTTCTTTGATCCTCTGCACCGTTGCTTCACATTTCCCGATTATCAACTTGTGCCAACTTTGGAAGAATTCTCCCAACTCTTGAGGATTCCCATTCTTAATCAACTACCCTTCAACGGTACGGAAAGAGATCCAAATCCAGAAGAGATTGCTCAACCCCTACACTTGCAACCATCTGATATCACAACTAATTGGGAAATAAGGAGTGGTGTCAAAGGTTTTTTAGCAAAGTTCTTGTTTGAGAAAGCCCAAAACTGTTGGAACTCTTTGGATTTTCAAGATTTTGATGAAATTGTGGCTCTCCTCATCTATGGGATGGTTTTGTTTCGAAATCCTGACTAACTCATAGATGTGAACACCGTCAAAATCTTCATGTCTCGTAACCCGGTGCCTACTTTGCTAGGGGACATCCTACATTCTTTTCACATTCGTACTATGAGGAAAAGAGGTATCCTTATGTGTTGTACTCCTCTTTTGGAAAGATGGTTTATTTTGCATCTTCCCCAATCTATATTGAAGAACGAGAAAGGTTCAAGGTGGTCACATAGGTTGATGACGCTCAAACATTCAGACATTCATTGGTGTTCCCGATCTATAGAGAATGTTACTATCGTCTACCATTATGGAGAATTCCCTAATGTCCCCTTACTTGGCATTAGGGGAGGTATCACCTACAACCCCTGTTTAGCCTTAAGACAATTTGGTTACGCCCGGAGGGATGGTCCTCATGAGATGCTTATTCAAGGGTTAATATTTGACTATGAGAATGATGTTCATGGTTACCTCCAGAGATTTATCCGAGCTTAGAGGATGTTGAACAAGGTAGATAGCAAGACATTGGGGCATAAGAATTCCATCCCTCTTAAGCCTTACCTTAAATGGGTATGAGCTCGTGCTCAAAGCCTTATGATGCCTTACCCCTCCATTCTCCCGGTTACCATAGAGCCTATTGTGGAAGGAGATGTTCCATACACTATCCTGCATCCTGACATGCCTACCTCTCTTGAGGACTTGCAAAGGGATTGGATACAGCTTAAAGGGGAGCGAGATACTTTTGAGGCCTAATTCTACACCGGCGAGAAGAAGGTTTTGGAACTCACCAAGTAGCTTCATGAGGAGCGGAGTCTGAACGCCTACATCGCACCAAAGAGGATGCTTACAACTTTTTTATCTTAGAGTTTTTGTATTTCTTTGTAAGACCAAAAGAGGCATGATGTACTCAAACTTTGATTTATTAATATAACATGTGTTCCTTTTTGGTCTAAAGAAAATTTAAATCTCTAATTTCCTTGAAATCATTGCATATTCATCTCCATTCATCATAACATAAGCAGGTTTTCTTACAACAAGTCTCCTCATCTTTCTACTGTTTATTTCAGTAAGATAGATCTCGAGCAGACAGTAAAAGACCTCCAGGCACAGAATGCTCAGTTTCAACAGATGTTCTTAACTCTAGCCAAAGGATAAGAGGATTTGAAAACTTTGCTGATTGAAGAAAAGGAGAAGAAAGAAAATAAAACAACCGGAGTTCTGAATCTAGGAAGAAGGTTCCCAGGGCCAACCAGACGGACCCTAGACTTTGCAACGTCATCTGGTGAAAAAGACAATCAAGAAGGGAAAGGCAAGGAAGCGACTGCCCAACCAGAATCTGAAGAGGAAGAAGAAGAGGACTACTCTGAAGAGTAGTATCCCCCGGGGGATGACAAATACAAACAACTGGAGGAACGTCTAAGTGCAATGGAAATTCAGAAAGTGCCAGGCCTGGACTTTGAAGAGCTGGGTTTGGTGTCTGGTATTATTATTCCGCCAAAGTTCAAAGCACCATTATTTGCTAAGTACGACGAGGTTTCGTGTCCCAAGATGCATCGCCGATCTTATGTGAGGAAGATACATCCTCACACTGCTGACAGAGATTTGTGGGTCCACTTCTTTCAAGACAGTCTATCTGGGACTCAGCTAGATTGGTTCTATCAACTGGAAAGGGCCAATATCCATAATTGGGAAGACCTTGTCGTTGCTTTCCATAAACAGTATCAGTACAACACAGATCTTGCTCCCACCCGTACTCAACTCCAGAGTATCCCTATGGTTTCAAGTGAAGGTTTTAAAGACTACGCTCAGAAATGGAGGGACTTAGCAGGAAGAGCCCAACCTCCCCTATCTGAAATAGAGCTAGTAGATATGTTTCTGGGTACCTTGTCCGGTCCTTTATTCAATCATCTAATTGGAAGCTCCTCTGCAGGCTTCACTGAATTAATCTTGACCGAAGAAAGAGTGGAAGCTGAGATTAAGAGTGGGAAGATTCAAAAAGACACATCCTCCGTTGCTGTGAGAAAACCATTTATCGGGAAGAAAGAAGTTGGTGTTGTATACCCTTAAAGAAATCAAGATAGAATTGAACACCGTCCAATGGTGGGGGTTGTCATGATCCCTAAACCTGCACCTACTCAATAAAGGAGCAACCAGCCAAGAACATAAAGACGAGTAAGACAATTTACCCGGATTAATATGACACTATCTCAAGTCCTGCCACATTTGTTGAGATCTAATCTGGTAACTTTGAAAGAAGCCACGAAGAATCCCAACACCTTATCTCCTCATTACCACCCTAATGCTCGTTGTTCTTACCATTCATAAAGTCCAGGCCATGATACCAACAACTGTTAGGCTTTGAAAAACAAGGTGCAAGACCTTCTTGAAGCAAAAGAAATTGAATTTGATGCTCCTGAAATCCCAAATGTTATCACCGCTCCTATTCCCAAGCATGGTCGTGATGTTAATGCTGTTGAAGATGATATGTTTGTTACTATTGTTGATGAACTTGTTACTCCTCTCCTGACTGTCAAGAAGAACCTGTTGAAATCCGGTTTATTTCCGGGCTGTGACGAAAGCTGCCACCTTTGTTTATCCCTAATAACTAGTTGTCATTTACTAAAAGCAGGTGTCCAACACCTAATGGATGACAAAGAGATTTTGTTTGAAAAGACTCCTGTTCCAACCATTTCTTACAATGATGTTTCAATAGTAACAATTTCCGCCAATCCTTCCAGGGTCTCCACCAAAAGACCCGTTAGGATTACACCAATTCCTAAAGTGGCTCCACTGATAATTACTATGCCAGGGCCGATCCCGTACTCCTAAGATAAAACTGTCCCATGGAACTATGGGGGCGACGTCTACTATCACAGTGTCAAGCAAGATTGGCTGGCTGATGAAGACTCGATTTTTGAGAAGGATGACCCCGACATCAGCAATATTGCAGGAACCAGCAAGATAACCCAAAGTGGCAGAGTATTTTCTCCCAAGATTGCTCCTCTAAAAACTGTTACCGGTTCTATGATCATCCCTGCTTCTATTTCTGTTGACACTACTACTACTACAATCCCTATGGTTACCCCTACTAACACCCCTACCACCGAGTCGACCGAGACTCAGGGCAAAGGCATTCTGGTTGAGCCTGTCCGGATGAAGGCGTAGTCAATATCTATCCGAGAGGCCTCCCAAAAGGAGATGGAAGAAATTCTAAAAATTATAAAGAGAAGCGACTACAACATAGTCGAACAGCTAGGGAAGACTCCGTCAAAGATTTGCATGCTGGCTTTATTGTTGTGCTCCGAGGCTCATGCGATGACCTTGGTGAAATTTCTTAAAACTGCCCACATACCATAAGAAACCTCTGCTGATCAGTTCCAAGACTGTATGGCCAGCTTGACTGTTGATAATGGTTTAGGCTTTTCCGATGCTTACCTGACACCTATAGGGAGGAAACATAACTAGGAATTGCATGTCTCTGTCGAATGCAGGGGCACAACTTTGGCCCATGTCTTGGTTGATACTGGTTCGTCTTTGAATGTGCTGCCTAAGAAGGCTCTTGATAGACTCGACTGTGAAGGTTTGACCTTAAAATCCAGCAACATAGTGGTAAGGACCTTCGACGGTTCAAAAAGGATGGTGCATGGAGAGGTAGACATCCCCATAAAAGTTGGAACTTAAACCTTTGATTCAACTTTCTACGTGATGGTCATTCGCCCTTCCTATTCCTATTTATTGGGTCGACCATGGATTCACAATGCTTGTGCCGTCACCTCTACATTACATCAAATGCTGAAATACCCGACCAAGGGGAAAATCATTATTGTCCATGGAGAAGAGGAATATATGGTCAGTCACTTGAACTCCTTCAGATACATGGAATTGGATGGTGAATTCATTGAAACTCTGTTTCAGCACTTCGAGGAAGTCCCACAAACAGTGGCAGCTACAAAGACTGTGTCCCATGTCCCGAAGATTACAAGACCTCCTCTAAAGATGTCTTCTCTGAAAGATGCCAAGGCAGTGATTGAAGAAGGCGGGTGTACTATTTGGGGCCAACTCCTGGATATCCCTTACAAATCTGACAAATTTAGTTTGGGTTTCACTTCAGGAGCCTAGAAAGTTGTACGCCGTGCTCGTGCCAGGGGACCACCTTTGAAGATCAGCAACCACATAGTCAACGTAGTGGAAGATGATGATGACAGTTGTGACCTAGAAAATTGGATTTTCCCAACCATCAATGGAGGACTCAACAACTTGGAAGCTAAAGATTTTGTCCCAATTACTTTTATCCAATAGTAATTGTCTTTAAATTTTTGTCGGACCTGTAATATTAAACAATTCAGACTTTTAAAACCTTGTGTCTTACCCGAGGCATAACGGTCCATTTGTATGGGTTGTTACCTCATTTTCATATGTCATCAATGAATCATGGACGTTTTTGCATACAAACTTTGTGCTCTTTGTCATTCTTTTTCTAAATTTTTATTTCTTTCAAAGATAGTTATACTCTTACACACACTCACATTCAAAATGCAGATCTATATCCATTCGGGATCCCATGGGTAACGATTCTGCTATGGCCTTTTGTGACACTAAAAATCTAATCTACCAAGCCGAAGACGAAGGTGAGGAAGATTTTGAAGTTCCAGGGGAACTATCCAGGTTACTACAACAAGAAGAAAGGACCACACAACCCCGCGAAGAACCAGTGGACACAGTTAACCTAGGTACCAAAGAGGACAATAAAGAAGTCAAGGTGGGTGCCAATCTGGAACCCAGTGTCAAGAAGCGTCTAACTCAGTTGCTACATGATTATGTTGAGGTCTTTTCCTGGTCGTATAAAGACATTCCAGGACTTGATGCTGATATCATGGTCCATCATCTACCGACAAAAGAAGATTGCCCTCCGGTAAAATAGAAAGTCTGTCGCATGCGTCCAGACATGTCAGAAAAGATCAAGGCCAAAGTCATGAAACAATTCAATGCCGAATTCTTTGTCGTTACCTCTTATCCACAATGGGTCGCCAATGTTGTTCCAGTGCCTAAAAAGGACAGAAAAGTACAAATGTGCGTGGACTACAGAGATTTGAATAGGGCAAGCCCCAAGGATGATTTCCCGCTTCCCCATATCGACATTCTGGTTGACAATACCGCACAACATAAAGTGTTCTCATTTATGGATGGTTTCTCAGGCTACAACCAAATCAAAATGGCACCTGAGGACATGGAAAAATTGACCTTCGTCACACAGTGGGGCATATTCTGTTACAAGGTTATGCCATTCGGGTTGAAGAACGTTGGGGCAACCTATCAGCGTGCCATGGTAGCTCTATTTCACGACATGATACATCACGAAATAGAGGTCTATATGGACGACATGATAGCCAGATCTCAAACTGAAGAGGAATATCTTGACCATTTGCAGAAGCTGTTTGAGAGGTCTATATAGGGTTTGTATGACAACACATTGCACACAAGCACCTCTAGGGTTTCACCCACTTGGTTTCTTAAACAAAATGGCCATGGTATGCATGCAAAGTATCTTGGCAAAATCAAACAAAACAAAAGATCATAGTCCCTCAATGACGCTATCAAAAGGTTGCCTAAACAAATGATCTTGGTCCCTCAAAATGCTAAAGATACTTGGCAACATTGCTATCATGGTCATACAATGACCCACGCCCGTCTCGTTTAACATCCAAAGATAGGGTTGTTTACCAAATCAATGGTAAATCAACAATGTCAAAGGAATAAAAATACATACGAAAGACATTTGAGTAGGGTAGATAGTTCTTAGTTACTTACTCTCTTCCAAACAATCCTTGCTATTTTCAAAAACAAACACACACACATTTCAAAACATTTCCAAACAACTTTCAAAACATTGAAACATTTTTCAAAAGACAAACATCTTTGTATACATTCTTACGAACGAGAATCATTACAAAGATTGCCTAAACGATGGCTTCTTTTCAAAATACTTTCAAAACCACACAAAGCACCATTTCAAACAATTGCAAAAGCAAAGCAAGTGATCTAAACAAGTAACTAAGAGCCCATGGAAAACCATGGATAAAAAAGGTGCTAGCACCTTCCCTTTTCATATTCTACCCCCCGAACCTAAGAAAACATCTCAAAGGTCTTTCCTGTGCTTTTTTAACTTTCCTTTTGGATAAAATAAACGTCGGTGGCGACTCTTGCTAAACCGAAACATTTGCGACAAAACGCAAAACCTCAAGTTAGTTCTCCCACCGTATCACAGAACTGGCGACTCTGGTGGGGAAAATAATAAAAGTGGGGTTACCTTAGGGTTTAGATCGCCTTTATTTGCTTACCATGTTTGCCTTGTTTGCTTTACACTTTGGTTCTATTGTTTGGGTTTGAATCCTCTACTCGGATTTGGGAAAACATTCATAGGTAAATAGCAATACGTTATGGAAACTGTGCGGGGTATACCGACACGGTCTAAGGAATAGATATGTTAGTGTGATATATTTGTGGGTACTGGTAGCCTTTGAGTCAATCAAAGAGAATACGGGGCCGCTGAGTGATGTCATGAAGCACTAACGAACTTCTAGAACCTTTACTTGACCAACTTGGCCTTTTAGGATGTAGTGAGATGCCCGGCTTTGGTGCAGTCCGAAGTTGGTAGATACTAGATACTACACTCATTGAGGGTTGGTTCCTTGGAATATTTCGGTCTCCAGTAAAGAGGCTGAATTGAAACAATGAACAAGGAAACAATCCAGTGATATTGAGCTCCTTAAAACCCGGTTACTATTTCTAGGACAGGTTGAGCCAACTAAACTTCAAGAGGGTACTTACCTATGAAACCCCATGCAAGCCTAAACTAGGAACTTGTGTGATTTGCTTGCACATATATACTTATGAATAACATCATGGACATCATGAAGCATCATATGCATCCACTAACCATTTCAAGGATTTTGGAAATTCATCTTTATTCCTGTTTTGTAGGTTATGGGATCACTTCGTAGGAAAACTATCCAAGTCAACCTTGTAAGAATTCCTCCATAACTCAAGGAGTTAGCTTCAAGGATTCCTGAGAACTCTCCATTCACCGAGAGGCATGGTCGTCTTCTCAACTTAGTCACTTCCAACATAGAGGAAGACATGATGAAAGTTATTTTCCAGTTCTTTGACCCTTTGCATCACTGCTTCACATTTCCTGACTACCAACTTGTGCCCACTTTGGAGGAATTTTCTCAGCTCTTGAGGATTCCTATTCTCATCAACTTCCCTTCAACGGTACGAAAAGATATCCAAAGCCAGAAGAGATTGCTCAAGCCCTGCACTTGCACTCATCTGATGTCATAACATATTGGGAAACTAGAAGTGGTGTCAAAGGCTTCTTGTCAAAGTTCTTGTTTGAGAAGGCCTAAAGTTGCTGGAACTCCTTGGACTTACAAGCTTTTGAGGAGATTGTAGCTCTTCTCATCTATGGGATGGTCTTGTTCCCTAATCCTGACCAACTCATAGACGTGAGTGCTGTCAAAATCTTCATGTCTCGCAATCCGGTGCCTACATTACTTGGAGATATCTTATACTCTTTTCACACTCGTACAATGAGGAAAAGAGGTGTTCTCATGTGTTTCACTCCTCTACTGGCAAGATGGTTTATTTCTCATCTTCCCCAATCAGTTTTGAAGAATGAGCAAGGTTTGAGGTGGTCACAATGATTGATGACTCTTACATATTCAAATATTCATTGGTGTTCTCGACCCAAAGAGAATGTTATTATCATCGACCGTTGTGGGGAATTCCCTAATGTACCTCTACTTGGCATTAGGGGAGGCATCACCTACAACCCCTGCTTGGCTCTGAGACAGTTTGGTTATGCCCGAAGGGATGGCCCACATGACATGCTGGTTCAAGGTTTAGTTTTCGACTTCGACAACAACAATCAAGGACTCCGACAAAGGTTCATCCGAGCTTGGAGGATTCCAAACAAGGTAGACAGTAAGACCGTAGGACACAAGAATTCCATCCCCCTTAAGCCTTACCTCAAGTGGGTACGAACCCGCGCCCAGAGTCATATGATGCCCTACCCTTCCATTCTCCCAGTGATTATAGAGCCCGTTAAGGAAGGAGAGGTTCCATACACCCTCCTACATCCTGACATGCCAACATCACTCGAAGATTTACAAAGGAGTTGGATACAGCTCAGGGGAGAACGCGATACTTTTGAAGCCCAATTCTACGCAAGCGAGAAGAAGGTTTTGGAACTTACTCGGTTACTTCACGAAGAGCAGACTCTCAACACCTACATTGCACCGAAGAGGATGCACAACGTCTTTTTATTTTAGAATTTTGTACTATTTTGCCCTAGGGGCATTAATGTAAACAAATTCTATTTTATTAATATAATGTTTTTCCCATTTTGTTTAACACAAATTTTAATTTTCAAATCCTTGAAAACATTACATGAATACATATCATTCATCATATGCATAAACAAGTCTTTATAAGAAGTTTCCTCATCCTTCTGTTGTTTATTTCAGCAACACGGATCTTGAACAAACGGTTAAAGACTTGCAAGCTAAGAATTCACAATTTCAATAGCTACTCCTAACCTTGGCCAAGGGGCAGGAGGAGCTTAAGACTCTTCTAGAAAAAGAAAAAGAGAAAAAGAAGAAGAAGCCGGCTGGGGTGGTTCTTATGGGCAGAAGGTTCCAAGGACAAGCCAGACGGACTTTGGAATTTCTATCAACCTCTGAGGAAGGAGAGAGAAAAGGTAAAGAGACAACAGTACCATCTGATTCTGAAGCAGAAGAAGAGGAAGAAAAGGATTACTCTGAACAACAATACCCTACGGCCGATGACAAATACAAAAACTTGGAAGAGCGTCTAGCTGCTATGGAAGTACAAAGAGTACATGGGCTGGATTTCTAGGAACTAGGGTTGGTGTCTGGAATAGTAATCCCTCCTAAGTTTAAAGTACCTTTGTTTGCTAAGTATGACGGGGTGTCTTGTCCCAAGATGCACCTCCGCTCATATGTCAGGAAGATGCAGCCACATTCTGCTGACAATGACTTATGGGTTCATTTTTTCCAGGACAGTTTGTCAGGAACACAGCTTGATTGGTTCTACCAGTTGGAGAGGTCTGATGTGCATAATTGGGAAGACTTGGCAGCTGCCTTCTATAAACAATATCAATACAACGCCGAATTGGCACCAACTCGTACTCAACTCCAGAGTATGGCCATGGTGTCCAATGAGGGCTTCAAAGACTACGCCCAAAAGTGGAGGGATTTAGCCGGAAGGGTGCAACCACCTTTATCTGAAAGAGAGCTAGTGGACATGTTCTTGGGGACTCTGTCGGGTCCTTTCTTTAATCACCTGATTGGAAGCTCCTCTGCAGGTTTCATTGAGTTGATTCTAACTGGCGAGAGGCTGGAAGCCGGTATTAGAAGCGGGAAAATTAAGAAAGACGCGTCTACCTCTACAGTTGCAAAAAAGCCCTTCACTGGAAAGAAGGAAGTGGTTGTTGTCTATGCTCAGAGGAATCAGGGAAGAATCGAGCGCCGTTCAACGGTGGGGGCCGTTATGATTCAAAAGTCCGCATCAGACCAGCCAAGAAACAACCAGCCGAGAAATGATCAGCCGAGAAATAACCAGCAAAGAGTGGAAAGGCATGTAAGGCAATTCACCAAGATAAACATGACTCCTGCTCAAGTCCTACCACATCTTCTGAAGTTGAACCTTTCCATGCTAAAAGAGGCCCCTAAAAATCCCAATACTGCATCTCCACACTACCATCCGAATGCCCGGTGCACTTACCATTCAGAAAGTCCATGGCATGACACCAACAACTGTTGGGCTCTGAAGAACAAGATTCAAGATCTGATTGACGCAAATGAAGTTGAATTTGAAGCTCCTGAAAAATCGAATGTTATCTCTGCTCCAATGCCTAGGCATGGAAACAATGCTAATGTTGTGGAAGAAGATCTATTTGTTTCTACTGTGGATGAACTGTTAACTCCTCTCCTAACCATCAAGTTAAATTTGTTGAAAGCTGGGGTGTTCCCAGGTTGTGAACAAGATTGCCATACTTGCCTATCCTCCTCATTTGACCGTCCTTTGTTGAAGAAAGGTATCCAACAATTGATTGATAACCAGGAAATTTTGTTTGAGAAAGCTCCTATTTCACCCATTCCAGTTCCAGAAGTTTCAATAATAACCATATACACCAATCCTTCTAGGGTTCCTAAAAAACCCGTTAGGATTACATCCGCTCCTATGACTACTCCGTTGAAGATAACAATGCCCGGGCCTGCCCCATACAAATCAGATAAAATGGTACCATGGAACTATGGTGGAGAAATCTACTACCATGGTGTCAAACAAATTGAACAGACTGCCGAGGAAGAGAGTTCTAAAAAAGACAATTCTGACATTAATAACATTGCTGGAACAAGCAAAATTACCCGCAGTGGAAGAATTTTCTCTCTAGAGATTGCGCCTCCAAAGGCAGTCTCTGGACCCGTGGCCGTTCCGAAGATTACAGTTGTACCCGTGATTACGCCTGCAAGTGTACCCACAAACAACGATAACACAATTCATATCCCTACTTCCGCTGCTGAGAATAAAGGAAAGAATGTTCAAGAGGAGCCTGTCCTGACGAAGGCTCAATCACTAGCTATTCCTGAGGCATCCAAGAAGGAGATGGAAGAAATCCTATGGATCATTAAGAAAAGTGATTATGATGTGGTAGAACAACTGGGGCAGACCCCCTCCAAAATCTCTATGTTAGCCCTGCTACTGTGCTCTGAGGCACATGCTAAGGCTTTGGTAAAGTTCCTGAAGACGGCTCATGTCCCGCAAGAGACGTCTACGGATCAATTCCAAGAGTGTGTAGTCAGTCTGACAGCTGACAATGGCATGGGTTTCTCCGATGCCGACTTGACCTCCAAAGGGAGAAAACACAACGATGCACTACATGTCTCGGTGGAGTGTAGGGGAACCACCCTAGCTCATGTTTTGGTTGATACTGGATCATCTCTGAACGTCTTACCAAAGAAAGCCCTGGATAGATTGGATTGTGAGGGGCTGACTTTAAAACCCAGCAATATCATTGTGAGAGCTTTTGACGGCTCTAAAAGGATGGTCCATAGGGAGGTGGACATCCCGATCAAGGTGGGTACCCAGACGTTCAATTCAACATTCTACGTAATGGACATCCGTCCTTCTTACTCTTTCCTATTGGGACGTCCCTGGATTCACAACGCCGGTGCGGTCACCTCAACTTTGCATCATATGCTGAAGTACCTCGTCCAAGGGAAAATCATAACTGTCCATGGGGAAGAGGAATACATGATTAGTCATCTGAATTCTTTTTGATATGTAGAATTGGATGGCGAATTCATTGAGACCCCTTTCCAACATTTTAAAGAAGTCTCTCAGGAAATAGTAGCGACCAAGGCGGTATCCTCAGTTCCTGTGATCACAAGACCTGTACCTCGGATGTCTTCTCTAAAGGATGCAAAGGCAGTAGTGGAAGAAGGCGGATCCACCATCTGGGGACAGCTTCCCGACTTTCCTTTCAAATCAGATAAATTCGGCTTGGGATTTACCTCGACTGCTCAGAAAGCTGTTCGCCGCACCCATGCCGGAGGGCCACCTGTGAAGATCATCCACCAAGGGATTAATGCACTAGAGGACAATAAAGAAGAGAGCAGCCTGGAAGACTGGATTTTCCATACTGTTGGCGGAGGACTGTGCAACTGGGAAGAAAAAGACTTTGTTCCGATTACTTTTATATCGCAGTAATTTATCTTTTCCATTTCTGTTGGATCTGTAATAATTCACAAACAATTCGTGCTTTTTCAACCTTGTGTCTTACCCGAGGCACAACGGTCCATTTGTAAGGGTTCTTATTTCATTTTCATATGTCATTTTAATGAATCATGGACGCTTTTCATATATAAACCTTTTGTGCTCATTGTCTTTCTTTTACATTTAGTTGTTTTAAGATAGCTACGCCCTTACACACACCCACACTCACAAATGCAGGTACCCTTCCACTCCGGAACCCATGGGTAACGATACTGCTATAGCCTTCAGTGACTCTGAAGATTTGATCTACCAAGCCGAATACGAAGGTGAGGAAGATTGTGAGGTGCCAGGGGAATTGGCCAGATTACTGCAACAAGAGGAAAGAGCAATTTTGCCTCATGAGGAGCTGTTGGATACAATCAACTTGGGCACTGAAGAAGACAAGAAGGAAACCAGAGTGGGTGCCAACCTAGAGCCGAGTGTCAAGGAGCGCCTAATTCAGTTGTTGCATGAGTATGTTGAGATCTTCGCCTGGTGATACGAAGACATGCCGGGACTTGATACAGACATTATGGTACACCGTCTACGCACAAGAGAAGCCTGTCCACCAGTGAAATAAAAGGTCCTCCGCATGAGACCTGACATGTCAGAGAAGATCAAAGCAGAAGTTATGAAGCAGTTCAATGCTGGATTTCTAGCTGTTACTTCCTATCCATAATGGGTTGCTAACATTGTGCCCGTGCCTAAAAAGGACGGCAAAGTGAGAATGTGCGTGGATTACAGAGACTTAAACAGGGACAGCCCTAAAGATGACTTTCCACTTCCGCACATCGACATCCTGGTTGACAACATAGCTCAACACAAAGTATTTTCTTCATGGACAGATTCTCAGGCTATAACCAGATCAAAATGGCACCTGAGGACATGGAGAAAACTACTTTTGTTACACAGTGGGGTACGTTCTGCTACAAAGTGATGCCATTCGGACTGAAGAATGTCGGGGCAACCTATCAACGCGCCATGGTAGCTTTGTTTCATGATATGATACATCATGAGATAGAGGTCTACGTAGATGACATGATAGCCCGATCACAAACTGAAGAAAAACACCTTGATCACTTGCAAAAGCTGTTTGTTAGGTTGAAGGAGTACAAGCTAAGGTTGAACCCTAACAAGTGCACATTCGGAGTCTGGTCCGATAAACTCTTGGGTTTCATTGTCAACAACAAAGGCATTGAGGTTGATCTTGCCAAAGTCAAAGCTATACAAGAAATGCCTGTTCCTCGCACTGAGAAGGAGGTCAGAGGTTTCTTGGGACGCCTAAACTACATTGCTAGGTTCATTTCTCACCTAACATCTACTTGTGAACCAATCTTCAAGCTGTTGAAGAAAGATCAGGTAGTTAGATGGAATGATGATTGTAAAATTGCTTTCGATAAAATCAAGGAGTATTTGATAGAGCCTCCTATCTTGATGCCACCCGTCGAAGGAAGATCGCTAATCATGTATCTGACCGTCTTAGAGAACTCAATGGGATGCGTACTGGGGCAGCATGACGAGTCTGGCCGAAAAGAGCATGCCATTTATTACCTTAGCAAAAAGTTTACCGACTATGAAACCAGATATTCACTGCTCGAGAAAACTTGCTGCGCTTTGGTATGGGCTGCTCGCCGGCTAAGGCAGTATATGTTGACTCATACCACTTTGCTGATATCTAAGATGGTCCGATAAAATATATCTTCGAGAAGCCTGCTTTGTCTGAAAGGATAGCCAGATGGAAGATGATCCTGACAGAGTATGACATATAGTACACGACCCAAAAAGATATAAAGGGTAGTGTGCTAGCTGATCATCTTGCACATCAAGCTGTAGAAGATTATAAATCCATGAAGTTTGACTTCCCTAACGAAGACATCATGACATTGGACAACATTGAAGATTTCAGACCATATGACGGACCTGAAAAAGGATCCCGATGGACTCTGTACTTTGATGGGGCATCCAATGCACTTGGTAACGGTATCAGTGCGGTACTCATATCCCCTGAAGGTTGCCATACTCCTTTTACAGCCAGACTCTGCTTCAACTGTACGAACAACATGGCAGAGTATGAACCATGCATTTTTGGACTCAAGGCTGCCATAGACTTGGGAATCAAATCTTTAATTGTGTTTGGGGACTCAGCTTTGGTCATCAGTCAGATCAAAGGAGAGTGGGATACTAAGCATCCAAACCTCATCCCTTACAAAGAACATATCTTGACATTGTTACCACATTTCGAGCAGATTACCTTTGAGCACTCCCCGCGAGAAGAAAATCAGCTAGCAGATGCTCTAGCTACAATGTCATCCATGTTTAAACTTAATTGGGATAATGAGGCTCCCCATATCACCATTGAACGGATGGACGAACCTGCACACTGTCACGAGATTAATACCGAAGAAGTAGTGGACCAGCCTTGGTTTCATGAAGTCAAAAGGTATTTTGAGGCTCAAGAATACCCTGAAGGAGCTTCAGTCAATGACAAAAAGTTCTTAAGGAGATTCTCAGCTAAGTTCTTCCTAAGTAATGGCATCCTATACAAACGCAATCATGATTCTATTCTGCTCCGTTGTGTGGACAAGATTGAAGCTGAAAGGATCATGGCCGAATTGCATGAAGGTACCTTTGGTACTCACTCTAGCGGGAATATGATGGCTAAGAAGATTCTACGGGCAGGCTATTACTGGTCTACCATGGGAGCAGACTGCTATCAACACTCCCGGACTTGTCATAAATGTCAAATCTATGCAGACAAGGTACACGTGCCTCCAGTTCCTCTAAATGTCTTAACAACTCCTTGGTCGTTCGCTATGTGGGGAATCGACATGATTGGAGAGATCAAGCCTACAGCCTCCAATGGACACCGCTTTATTCTAGTGGCCATTGATTATTTCACAAAGTGGGTCGAAGCAGCTTCCTTCGCATCCGTTACTAAGAATGTTGTTGCCCGCTTCATCAAGCAGAATCTTATTTACCAGTACGGTATCCCCGAAAGGATCATCACTGACAATGGTACAAACCTTAACAATACTATGATCACTGCCTTGTGCGAGCAGTTCAAGATTCAACATCATAATTAATCTCCCTATCGGCCAAATATGAGTGGTGTTGTCGAAGCTGCAAACAAAAACATCAAAAATATCATACAGAAAATGACAGTCACCTATAAGGACTGGCATGAGATGCTACCGTTTGCTCTCCACGGGTACCGTACCACGGCTCGTACGTCAACTGGGGCAACACCGTATTCTTTAGTTTATGGCATGGAGGCTGTTTTACCTATTGAGGTTCAGATCCCCTCTTTGAGAATCATGAAGGATGCATGTCTGAGTTAAGACGATTGGATCCAAACCCGACTTGAACAATTGAACTTAATTGACGAGAAAAGACTTACTGCTGTTTGCCACGGTCAGACGTATCAAAAACGGATGATCAAGGATTTCAACAAGAAAGTCAGATGCCAAGTGTATCAAGTTGGAGATCTAGTGATCAAGTGCATTATCTTGCCACAATGTGATCCCATGGGCAAATGGACTCCTACCTACGAAGGACCATTTGTAATCAAGAAAATCTTTTCTGATGGGGCAATGATCTTAACCACCATGAACGGTGACGACCTGCCGCACCCTGCGTACGCAGACATAGTCAAAAGATACTACGCATAAAAGACCTGCTAGGTTGACATGCCTAGGCAAAACAAGGGAATCCCGGTGAATCGAAAACCCGAAAGGGAGGTTCAGGCAAAAATTAGGGATAAATAAAAAATCTGTACACCCGGAAAGTTGAAAACCCGAAAGGGCGACTTGGGCAAAAAGGGTTTCCCGGTGAATCGAAAACCTGAAAGGGCGGTTCATGTAAAAGTTAGGGAATTAAAGCGTATGACTATGTCTCGTAGGATCACTTTAAGGACAATCTCTTCACTGACAAACCTAGAGCTTCTGATCAAACCAATCATCTTCGGACGAAGCAACGAATGGACAAGATATTCATAGTTACGAAGGCTATAGCGAAATGGGAACCCCATGGATTTTTTACACGTAGCTATCTTTCTTTGTATAAACATTTTCTTACTTTTACGACACCATCCTCTTACTAGGATGCCTGTCTCCTTTGTATAAAACACTTACTCAAAGTTAATACAAAGATACCTCTTTAAAGTACAAAAAACTATTTTTCCTTTTTCTTTTTACACTTGTGTTTTGTTTGCAAAAACGTCCAATGATTCATTAATGAACATATGCATTTGAACATAATTACTGTTTACAAATAAACAGGATGAAAAAGAACAATTACTGACAGGTTGAAAGGATAGGAAAACGTCTTTCGGCTATTCCATGAGCAATCCCTACAGTATATTATCTAGGTCCCCAGCGAAGCTAAAATTTCAAACCCTCAATCCCTAGAGGAGCTAAAATTTCAAACCCACAATCCCCAGCGGAGCCAAAACTTTGAACTATAAATCCCCAGTGGAGCTGAAACCTCCCATCCCCATCCGAGTCAAGATTTCCAACTATCAACCCCCAGCGGAAACAATTCAGTTTTCTCCAAATTCCCCAGCAAGTTGTCTTGAAGTCTGAGAATCAACCAGATAACAATTAAGTTTTGTCTCTCCCCAACCTAGGATAATTCCCCAGTAGAGTGGCAGACAACCCAAACTCCTGGACTTACTCCCCAGTAGTAAGCCTTCTTCCCCAGAGTTCTTATTATTCCCCAGTGAGGTCGCCAGAATGAAGATTCTCATTCTTAATTCCCCGCAGAAGTCATCAGAGTTTTCTCTATTTCCCAGAAGAACAAGGATTCCCACTATGTAATCCCCAATAGACGTCATCAAAATTCTCTGGATTCCCCAAGCAGATTAATCAAGCAGTACATGGCATTACTCTCACAACATAATTTTTGTCAATACTCCAACTTCAAGACATGAAGGATCATTATATCCCCACAGAAGTTGTCAAGGATTTTTAATCCCCAACAGTCGTCAAGAATTTCTTATCCTCAGCAGTCAAGAATTGTTTCTCCCCGGCAGCAATCAAAGATTTTGAATCTCCAGCAGCGGTCAAGGATTTATTTTCCCCGACAACAGTCAAGGATTTATTTTCCTCAACAATACAGCTAATCAGCTTACATGCGCATACATTACATTCATATATCATAAGCATTGATAAAACACATTTATTGCATCATGCATTTCATGCAACATAACTTTGTGTTTCAACTAACATTTTACCCTTTTCTGGATAAGATTAACAGCTATCATTAACAATGTTCAAAGATTTCAGATACAGTACAGATACACTCCAGACACAGAAGTCATTCTGATACTTATTCAGATTTCAAGTTCAGATACAATTCAGATACACTCCAGACACGAAAGTTATTATGTTACTCATTCAGATCTCAACATCTTTCAGATACAGTACGGATACGCTCCAGACACGGAAGTCATTCTGCTACTTATTCAGATTCCAGTTCATATACACTCCAGACACGGAAGTCATTCTGCTACATATTCAGATTCCAGTCTAGATACGCTCCAGAAACGGTTGCCATTCTGTCACTTATCCTGATTTCCCCCAGCTTAGAGACACTCCAGACACGGATGCTATTCTATTGCTCTTTCAGATTCAGTCTCCAAATACATTCCAGATACGTTTCACATACGGACACCATTCTGATACTCATTCTTTTGAATTGCAACTTACAATTTAACAAACACTCTTAGATGGAATCTACAAGCACATCTCCGGCAAGATTCTATCACCTCTCCAAATGGCATCTTTAAGCCCATTCCCTCAACTACACCTTGACAAGTGCAAATTTATGGGCACTCTAGTGTCCAATCATCTTTTACCTTCAAGTCACGAACAACAAAACTCACCAATCTAACTCTTCAGGTTCAAGAAGATTGAATAGGGGCTGCTATTGTACTCCAAAATTTGCTCTCTCATTTTATCAAGATTTTTCTCACAAGACTTCTTGGACTCAAGACAAGTTTAGGGTTTGCTCAGCTCAAGACCTCATCTCGCACTGATGACCTGAAATTAGGGTTTGAGTTTGAATAGGAATTTTTGGACCACCAATGCTTCATGTGACTTTCATACACCATCTTGGACCCCTAAGATTGCTCATACCAAGTTTCAAGATTTGAATCACATTTTTGCTCAGTCAATTGGACAGTTGACCTAAAAATCAGTTGTATTGGGGAAAAAGTCAACCATGGCCAATTTACAGTCAAACTTCATAATTTTTGATCCACAACAACATTTTAGACTCATATGTACCATTTGATCAAGTTTAGATCACAACTCCTCAAGAAATTTGATCAAATCATCAAAAGGGCAAAATGGTCAAAAATTAGGGTTTTGACTGAGAAAGGGCAATTTCTGATTTTTAACCTAGCCAATGACCAATTGGGTTCAAGCATGATTTAAAGGACTCAATGGAATCATCTTGACCTAATTACATGTTTCAAAAGATCTCAAGTACATAGGATTGACAGATGAATTTTGCAGTCAACTGATCAAAAGTCAATTGTGCACTAAAAAGTCAAACTTTGACGTTTTGGTCAAAATCAAGTGCCAAAGGTCATAATTCATCAAGATATGTCAAAATGTGAAACTTGTTGACCAAGAAACCTAAAATTTCAAATTAGGGTTTTAATTTGAAAATTTTTCATAACTTAGAATTTTTCTAAGTATGGAAAATTTCTTATTTTTTCCCAACTTTTCATAACTTTTTCACCATGATACAATTGGATTCAAAGAAAACTTCCAACATGAAAGTTGTATTCCTACATGAAATATAAAACTTTGATTCACAAAGTTTTCCCAAAATATGCTTAGATCTCAAGTTATGAATTTGTGAATAGGGGTCCATGAACTAAAAGACTTAGTGAAAATTTGCCCTAATTTAGGCAGGTTTTGACCCAACTTCATGGACATTTTTCACCTAGTTCCAAGAGGTATCTAAAATTTAATTTCAAATATGGATTTTAGATCATGCTTCAAGATTTCTAAAATGTCCAAGAACTCTCCAAGATCATTTGTGGTTAGGGAGAATCGAAGAAGGGAAGTTGGCATTTTGTAACTTTTGTTCAAGCCATTTTTACATGAGATCAAGTTGCAAATCAGATTCAAGCATGCTTGTACCTTGCATTACAGGTCCTAAATCCCTTCTACACTCCATAATTAAATGCTATCTCAGTGGTTAATGGCTTTATCTTGACCTTTGGAGCATTGTACAAAGAATAAATCCATTAATGGCATAAAGGGCACATTGCCATTTTCATAAAGCAAGCATTTTGCAACTTTGCTATCCTTGAGCCTTGGACCTGTTCTTTTGTCACAAGTAATGTGCACAGATATCAGGCAAAGCATACTAACCCTCTGCAGCTAGCAAGCAAACAAGGACAAGCATGTTGGCATAAGTCTTGTCACTTTTCTTTAAAATCAAGAAAAGTTGCAAAAGTCAAGAGAACTTGTACATCTGATAAAGGGTGGACTTGGCATCATTCAAAACAACTTCACAAACTTATCTCAAGCTAGAACACGAAGGCTTATGCTCTGAAACATTCCAAAACTCAAAAAAAACAAATTTTTTCCCAAACAGGGAAGCTTCTGCAAAACTCTTGCCAATTCAATATTTGCTCATGAGTTTTGCCTTGTAACACTTCAAACGCCTTCCATACATCACATCCAAACCATCCAAGCCTTTGCACTGCAACTGTGTGCCCTGTTTCAGACATCACCATTTTCAAACTTGAAGGTTGCAGGTTGACTCGTGCAGGAAGTTTCAGCCATCCACAAGGCCAGCTAAGCATTGGAATAGCTTGAGGGAACTTCAAGGAAGCTCACACGATCCTCGGGCCTCACTCAAAGTCCCCATATTTCCATATCCAAATCCAGCTGAAGGAGTTATTTTTCAAAACCTTATCTCTCTATTTAGGCATCCTCAAGCCACGATTTGTGAAGCAAAAATGTAGTCTCTAGCATGGTGAAGTTGTACATATGCATAGTTGTCATTTATATTAACTGAGCTAAGAGAATTTGATTGTTGAACATGCTGAAAAAACTAGGTCAGAAATTAGGGCTATTTAAATTCTCCATGATCTTTGAGAGTTAGATTATGAATTTTATATCATTGGAATAGTGAGATTCCAAGCTACATTTTTTATGATGCAAGTTTTTGTTTTTGTGCAAAGAATAGAGAGTTGCAGGTTGAACTGTAAACATGCGCGCGAAGTGGACGAAGGACAGGGACGATGGGTGTCTGGGCCTTGGCGCGCCTTGGGCTTCTGTTTTGACTTTCCACACCCCCCCTGACCTAGTATTTGCACCCCCTTTGCATATTTTGTATATTTTGCATATTTTCTCATATTTTTTATGTTTATTAATTTTAATATTTTTTCTGAACATCAAAAAATAATGAAAAATATTTTCTTTATTTTTTGCATTTTATTATATTTTTTATTTTACTTTTTGCATAAAATATTTATTTATTAGAATAAATAGAATCTATTTTCTTAAAATAAATAGTAAACACATTTAAAAATATCATACATTTTTATTTTTATTATTCATACACATAAAATATTATTTTCATACATATTTTAATTTTTAATATTTTTTAATAATATTATTTATTATTTCTTGTACATAAATGGATAAAATAAATAATATAGAACATATTTTTATTTTAAATAAAAAAAATTAGGGTTTCCCCTTTCAAAAATAATAATGTTATTTTTTTAATATTTTTTTTAGGACTTGAATAATTTTATTTCCTCATACATAAAACAATTACAAAACATTTTGCATAAATACATTTTATTTGCATATTTAAATAATTGTGTAGTTATTTATTTATTGTACAATATTCAATTGGGTTGTAATAGTATTTTAGGGTTTTATTTTGTGCAAATATCCCCATTCAAAAACTTGTATCTCCCCTCCCATAATAATTGTTGCAATAGTTTAGTTTACTTTTACGCAATTTATTGCTTTCATATACCATGGTAGTAAATTAGGGTTTGTATGACAAGACAAAAATCAAACAAATAGAATAACCTAATCCAAGACAATCAAATGCATGTAAAATGACACACATTGCACACAAGCACATCTAGGGTTTCACCTACTTGGTTGCCTAAACAAAATGGCCATGGTATGCATGCAAAGTATCTTGGCAAAATCAAACAAAACAAAAGATCATAGTCCCTCGATGAAGCTATCAAAAGGTTGCCTAAACAAATGATCTTGGTCCCTCAAAATGCTAAAGATACTTGGCAACATTGCTATCATGGTCATACGATGACCCACGCCCATCCCGTTTAACATCCAAAGATAGGGTTGTTTACCAAATCAATGGTAAATCAACAATGTCAAAGGAATAAAAATACATAGGAAAGACATTTGAGTAGGGTAGATAGTTCCTAGTTACTTGCTCTCTTCCAAACAATCCTTGATATTTTAAAAAACAAACACACACACACACATTTCAAAACATTTCCAAACAACTTTCAAAACATTGAAACATTTTTCAAAAGAAAAATATCTTTGTATACATTCTTACGAACGAGAATCATTACAAAGATTGCCTAAACGATGGCTTATTTTCAAAATACTTTCAAAACCACACAAAGCACCATTTCAAACAATTGCAAAATCAAAGCAAGTGATCTAAATAAGTAACTAAGAGCACATGGAAAACCATGGATGAAAAGGGTGCTAGCATCTTCCCTTTTCATAATCTACCCCCCGAACCTAAGAAAACATCTCAAAGGTCTTTCCTGTGCTTTTTCACCTTTCCTTTTGGATAAAATAAAATTCAGTGGCGACTCTTGCTAAACCAAAACATTTGCGACGAAACGCAAAACCTCAAGTCAGTTCTCCCACCATATCACAGTTAGTATCATATTTCTTAATTGATTTAAGGGCAAGATACTTACCTTTCTTCTGAGGCTCGTGCTCATCAAGTTCTATCTCATGACTTCTGAGAGCGCTGATGAGTTCTTTAAGTGACACGTTGTTCAAATCTTTTGATATTTTGAAAGCAGTGACCATAGGTGCCCATATTCTGTGTAGGCTTTTGATGATCTTTTACCGTGATCTACTTTAGTGTATCCCTTGTTCAAAACTCTCAGACCAGCAATCAGAGTTCGAAACCTTGAGAACATTGCTTCTATAGATTCAGTTTCTTCTACTCTGAAGGCTTCATACTTCTGGACGAGAGCCAGAGCTTTAGACTCCTTCACTTGAGTGTTTCCTTCATGAGTCATTTTGAGTGACTCAAACATATCATGTGTTGTATCTCTATTAGTGATTTTTTCATATTCCATTTTAGAGATAACATTTAGAAAAATATTTCTAGCTCTATGATGATTTTTGAAATCAGCTTTTTTTTGTTTGTCCATATTTTTCCTATCAATCATATTTCCTTCTGAGTCAGTAGGATGTTTGTAACCATCCAAGACTATATCCCATAAATCACTATCATGACCTAGAAAAAAACTTTCTAGTCTATCTTTCCAATAATCAAAATCTTCTCCATCAAATATAGGATGTTTGTTGTAACTATTGTTGTTTTGCTCAGTAGCCATGTGTGTTTTCTTCTGGAACTTTTCCTGATACGGTTAAGTGTTAAGCTCAGAGTTAGGCTCTGATACCAATTAAAGGTGGAGAAAACACTTAGAGGGGGGGGGGGGGGGGTTGAATAAGTTTCTCTTTTTCTTTTTCTTAAAGACACAACAATAAAGGAAAGACAAGGTTATTTTTATCCTTGTTCGTTTGAACTCAAACTACTCCAATCCACCCGCCTAGGTGATTTCTCCTTTCTCAACAAGGACTTAATCCACTATAATCAACTGATTACAATCACACAACAACTGTTGTGACTAACAATGCACAAGTAACCTTACAAGTGACTAACACCACTAAAACTTAACCTAGTCCTAGTCTTCTTGAGAATTCTGACCAACCTGGGTCTCTCAAGGAACAATTACAAGAAATTAATCTTTACAGATAGTGAAACAAAGTTTTCTTCTAAGAAAGCTATATCACAACTGTGACTTTTCACTAAGAATATTTTAGCACAAAGTGTATGAATAATGAATTTGTGAGCCCAGAATCTTTCACATTGCTTTTTCTTCTTTTGATTTTGATACGTTCTATTCAGAACTTCAGTTGTTCAAACTTTCAGTATGGGCAGTTTAGCGTTTGAGCGTTCTTTCATTAGTTGGCTTGCAATTAATGTTCTTCTATATATAGCATGAAGAAACATTACTGTTGATGCCTTCAAATGGAGAGCATTAAAAGTTTGCGTGTTTCCTTGCACTATTCCATTTTCCAATGCACTAGCATGGACACTTGAGTGCATGTAGCTGTCTTTGCATTAAATGAGCAAATGAAACTATGTAAGAACATGTCTCTTGAAGCTTGACAAGACTTGTTAGCTTCTGCATTCTTCAGAACTTGCTTTAATGTCTTGAATTCAGAGCATGCTTGCTTATCTTCTAAACAATTCTTTGCTTGCTAAGTACTTATGATCAGCGCTTGCTTTCAAATATCTTCTGAAACTTGCTTTCAAAAATCTCTTGAATAGCACCTGCTTTCTAAGATCTTCTGAACAACACTTACTTTCTAAGATCTTCTGAACAACACCTGCTTTCTAAGATCTTCTGAACAACACTTTCTTTCTAAGATCTTCTGAACAACACCTGATTTCTAAGATCTTCTGAACAACACTTGCTTTCTAAGATACTTCTGAAACAGCTTACACAGAAACTTACTAAGCGTTAGAAGATGCAATTAAATAATTATATCACCAGAGTCAGCATCAACATCAGCACTTGAGTTAAAGAAAATCGTTTTGGTGATACGGTGGGATAATTGACTCGATGTTTTGCGTTTTATCGCAAATGTTGCGGTTAGCAAGAGTCGCCACCGACTTTTCTTTTATCCAAAAGGAAAGGTGAAAAAGAACAGGAAAGACCTTTGAGATTGTTTCTTGAGTTCAAGGGGTAGATTATGAAAAGGGAAGGTGTTAGCACCCTTTTCATCCATGGTTTTCCATGGGCTCTTAGTTACTTGCTAGATCACTTGCTTTTTATTTGAAAATATGCTTTGTGTGGTTTTTGAAAGTATTTTGTAAAGAAGCCATTGTTTAGGAAATCTTTGTAATGATTCTCGTTCGTAAGAATGTATACAAAGATGTTTGTCTAAAATGGATCGAGTATCTAAAAGAAAACTACCTACTCAAATGTCTTTCTTGTTCATTTTCTTTTCCTTTGACATTGTTATCTTACCATTGATTTGGTAAGTAACCCTATCTTTGGATGTAAGCGGGACGGGCGTGGGTCATCGTATAACCATGCTTAGAAATATTGCAAGGTATCTTAGCATTTTTCTTTAGGGACTAAGATCATTTTTAAAGGCAACATAGATAGCGTCGTCGAGGGGCTATGATCTTGTATTTTTCTTGTCTTTGCTAAGATATCCCACATGCATAACATGGCCATTTTTGTAAGGCAACACATGGAATTACCCTAAGGGTGTAAGTGTGCAAATGTGTTTTATTTACATGCTTGTTTATCTGGAATTAGGGTTATCTACTTGTTGGTTTTATCTTTCCATACAAACCCTAAGTCTAAGTTAATTGTTTAGAAAAGTGTTTTTGAGGTTTCATTTGAGCAAAAAGGTTTTATAAAGTTAGGTCATTTCCAAGAAATATAACATGTCCAAAATAAAC
Organism: Vicia faba; assembly: GCA_948472305.1. Lineage (NCBI taxonomy): Eukaryota > Viridiplantae > Streptophyta > Magnoliopsida > Fabales > Fabaceae > Vicia > Vicia faba. Next base: position 1,310,805,484 of record OX451738.1, on the reverse strand, counting down.
TCAAAAATCTCAAAAAATCAAGAAATTTGGTGCCCGAGCTGACATGGGCCGTGTCAGGGGACACGTGCACCCGTGTCAGGACCTGTCCATGACTTTTATGCATTTTTTGGTCCCAGCCATCCTGACACGGCCGTGTCACCTGACACAGGCGCCCGTGTCAACCCCTGTTCATCTTTTTTTGGTCGTGTCTAAACCAGTAACTCTGACACGGGCCGTGTCGATTGACACGGGCACCCGTGTCAGCCTCTGTACCTGCATTTTACTATATTTTTCAACCCAAATAAGCTGACACGGGCCGTTTTGTGTGACACGGGCACCCGTGTCAACCTCTGGTCTGGCTTTTTGTTATTTTTTTCTCTTTGATCTATCTTGTTATATCTTTTAAGTACAAAAGCAAATGATGTATGAACAATGAGATCACGGTTTGAGAAAGTTTACCTCTCGAAGCGGAAGCTTTGGGACACGTACAGAGGTATTCAGGTGCAAAGTGGTGATTGATCGAGCTCCTTTGAATCTTCTTGAAGTAACTCCAGCCTTCCTTTTATACTGAAAATGGTTGAACCACTCCAACCAAGTCAAGTTGCAATGTATGTTTTTGAGTTTAGAAGATGGTGGTAGTGATGTTACAGAAGTTATTCTTATGTTTGAACAACTTCTATATGGGGTATGTAAAGTGTTTGGATGGTTTCTTTGGAGAAAACTTGCAAGGTATAAGATTCAAAGATTTGGACTTCAAAGCTCAAAAATTGAAGTTTGTGAACAAATCTGGTTTTTGACAGCAAAAATGATTTTGAGTGTTAGTTTCTCCTTCTATTTTTATGGCCTTTCTCTCTATTTTTTCTAACCCCTTTCTCTTGTGATTGGCATCTTTATTTATAGATAAGGTTTGAGACTTGAAACAAAACTCAGATTTTGAATCACATGTTATGGCTAGGTTAGATTGTACATGAAGCAAGCTTGAAGATTATAGTTCCAATGCTTTGTACTTTGTTGCATAGAGTTGTTGGACACTTTAAGCATGCCCTTCTGATTTTGTATGTTGAGCGTGTGTAGAAGGGATAAGTTAGAGGCTCAAGGAGAGCTAACTTTGTGATTAAAGCTACTTTGCAAGAATGGCAATGTCAACTTTGTGCCAAAAATGGAAAGATCACTTGGACAATGCTTAAACCAAATAGACCATAGCTCAAAAGTTTGTGTAAACATTAAATTATGGTAAGATTTGCAAGTCACAAGGCCTACAAAGTAAGATTATGCAGCACATCATGCCAATTGGATTATGTGTTCTTCAACAAAAATGGCTTGCAATTCAAGAATAAATGTCCAACTTCAGGCCCTTGAATCTCCTAGCTCAAATATGATAAATTCATGCTCTTGGATATTTTGGAAATATTGAAACACCCTCTACAACTTTCATGTTGACCACTTTTGTTAAATCAAACTGGAACTTGATGAAAATTGGCCAAGAAGTTGGGATAAAAACCTCACCAAAACTGCTGAAAATTTCTATAAGTGTTTATTCAAAAATGCCATGACTTCATGAATTTATAACTTAAAATCCAAGCATTTAGGAGAAGTTGTGTAAAGCAATGTTGTAGATCTCATAGAGATCTACAAATTTCATGTTGAAAGTTTCTTTTGAATTATCTTGCATCATGTTGGAAATTTGGCATAAAGTCGTGAAAAAACATGAATTTTCCAACACTTAGAAAAATTTCTAAGTTTGAAATTTTGACTTTTCAAAGATGAAATTTGAATTTTTTGATTTCTTGATGAACAAGTTTCATATTCTTGAATGTCTTGATGAAATTTGATCTTTGGAATGTAATGTTGACCAAAAAGTCAAAGTTTGACTTTCCAGTATGCAATTGACCATTTTGCCCTTGGGCCAATTCCAAACCTAAATTGATGTATCACTGCTGTAAACTTGACGTCATAAAAGATCTTATGAGAGAATCTTTGAAAAATGAGAGGGCAAATTTTGGGGTACAACAGTTCTTTCATCAAAAGAACGTCTTTATTTATATTCAGCTCAGCACTTCAAGATGCTTCTGTCAGAACATTATCAGAGACAACATCAGCATCAGCACTTGTGCTAAACCAAATAGTTATTCCATCAAGGAACTTTTTGATTTGTTTTTAGCTTAGCACATCAAGATGCTTCTGTCAGAACATTATCTGAAACACTTAAATACGTTCATCAGAGTATCAAATATATAAAATATAATTTATTGTTATCATCAAAACTCGGAGATATGATCAGAACCAATCTTGTTCTAACAATCATCACTTCAAAACATGAATACTTACACCCTTTGTACCCAATGGTACTCGAGGACTTACCCTCCCCAACAACACTGCAACATAACAATTAACATGTCCATACATCGCTCCCATATGTCATAACATTGACAACATAAATACATACGACACAATCTCATTTATTTTGAGAACATCATTACACCATGCATTTCATACATCATGACATTGCATACAACTAACCTTTCATCTTTTTCAGGAAAGATCAATCAACAGAAAATTATCGTCAAAATTTCAACAAGTCAATTACAGATCAATTCCCAAGAAAGGATTGGTCAACCATCTACACAACAGATGTTTCTTTCAGACTCCTGTCGGTTCAGTTTAAATATCTCAACAATTTATTCTGATTCTTTTCCCGCAACTGTCTTCTCTAGTTCAGATAAATATCTCAACGATTTATTCTGATTCTTTTCCAGATCCCTGCCTGTTCAGATAAATCTCTCAAAGATTTATTCTGATTCTTTCTCACAGACACTTTCTCTGGTTCAGATAAATCACACAAATATTTACTCTGATTCTTTCCAGTTAAAGAATATTCAAGACCTCTTTTGGTTCAGTTTAAACCCCTCAATGGTTTATCCGGATACTTTCCAAAGGAACCTTTCGGGTTTAGATACGTTTCTCAATGATTTATTCTGATTCTTTCCCGCAGGCACTTTCTCTGGTTCAGATAAATCACTCAAAGATTTACTCTGATTCTTTCCAGTTAAAGAACATTCAAATTTTCTTTTGGTTCAGTTTAAACCCCTCAACGGTTTATCTTGATACTTTCCAAAGGAACCCTACCGGTTCAGATAAATCTCTCAATGATTTATTCTGATTCTTTCCCGCAGACACTTTCTCTGGTTCAGATAAACCGCACAAAGATTTTGTTCTGATTCTTTCCAGTTAAAGAATATTCAAGATCTCTTTTGGTTCAGTTTAAACTCCTCAACGGTTTATCCTGATACTTTCCAAAGGAACCTTTCGGGTTCAGATAAGTCTCTCAATGATTTATTCTGATTCTTCCCAGTCAAACAACATACAAGACTTCTTCTGGTTCAGATAAGTCGCTCCAAAGATTTATTCTGATTCTTTTCCAGTTGAAATCAAGTTCAGACTTAGTAAAGTATTTTTCAACAATCACCTTTGGATGGCATCTACAAGCCCATCTCTGACAAATCTCCATCATTCCTCCAAATGGTATCTATAAGCCCATTCACAATCCATCTTCAAGCGCAAATTTCTGGGTACTCTAGTGTCCAATCATCTTCCACCTTCAAGTCACGAATGACGGATCCGCCAATCTAACTCTTCAGGTTTAAGAAGATTGAACAGGGGCAGCTTTTGTACCCCAAAATTTTCCCTCTCATTTATCAAATATTTTCTCACAAGATCTCCTTGGGTTCAAGACTGCACAAAGATTGATCAGCTCAAGACACCTCGTTAAGCACTGATGATTTGAAATTAGGGTTTGAAATTTCACAAGGATAATTTAACTTCCAATGCCTAATATTACTTTAATGGATCATTATGGACCCCCAGGATTACTCATGTCAATTTTCAAGCCTTGTATCACATTTGTGCTCAGTCAATTAAGCAGTTGAGCTAAAAATCAGTTGTATTGGGGAAAAAGTCAATTGTGGCCAATTTATAGTCAAACTTCATATTCTTTGATCCACATAAACATTATAAACTCATATGTATCATTTGACCAAGTTTGGACCATAATTCCTCAAGAAATTTGATCAAATCATCAAAAGGGCAAAATGGTCAAAATTAGGGTTTTGACTGAGAAAGGGCAATTTTTTATTTTTGACCTAGCAAATGGTTAATTGGTTTGAGGCATGATATCAAGAGTTCAATTGCATCTTTTTTACCTAATGGCATGACTCAAAATATTGCTCAAGATCAATTGGATTGATAGTTGATTTTTAGTCAACTGATCAAAAGTCAACTATATACTGAAAAGTCAAACTTTGACTTTTTGGTCAAAATCAAGTGCCAAAGATCACAATTCATCAAAACATGTCAAAATATAAAACTTGTTCATCAAGAAATCAAAAAGTCAAGATTTCATTTTGAAAAGTCAAAGTTTTCAAACTTAGAAGTTTTTCTAAGTGTTGAAAACTTCATGTTTTTTTCACAACTTTGAGCTAATTTTTCACCATGATGCAAGATGATTCAAAAGAAACTTTCAACATAAAAGTTGTAGATCTCCATGAGATCTACAAAATATCTTCACACAACTTCTCCTAGAAATGCCTTGATCTCAAGTTATTGATCCATGAAGTCATGGTCATGAAACTAAACACTTAGTGAAATTTTGAACATTTTAGGTCAGGATTTTGACCTAACTTCTGACCCAAGTTTCACATAGTTCCATTTGGATTTTGCAAAAGTGATTCAAAGAGGGGTTGTAGAGCACACTACAAGATTTCCAAAATGTCTAATAACTCCTTGAGATCATTTGTGAGCAAGGAGAATCGAAGGTCAGAAGTTAGGGTTTCAAGTTGTTTTACAAGGCAAATTTTGTGATGAACAAAATTCAAATCTCAAACCTATGTTGCATAATCTTTGCTTTGCAGGCCTCAAACTTGTTTGGCACTCCATAATAAAATGCTTGCAAAGCTATTAGAGGCTTCAACTCAAGAATTCAATGCATTGCCCATGCTTTATGTCTATTTTAGGAAGAAAGTGCACAATGCCATTTTGAAAAAGTATCTTTATGCACAAAACTTGTTCTTGAGCTTTGCAATTGTTTTCTTTTGATCATACATGACCTATAACTCAAAAGAAGTTTGTCTTAAGCCTCACAATCACTTAGCCCATGCTAGTACTTCATCTTAGAACCTTACTTTCACTTTTCCTCAAAATCAAGTAACATAGCAATCAACCTATATCTTGTACTTCTGACCCTCTCAAACACTCAAGCCTTCTCCTTACTTATGCACAAGTTATTTGCATCAAAGAAAACGCACAGACAAGCCCAAAAACTCTCAAGAACTCAGAGTTATAACACATACTTCCATTCTTGCATAACCTGACCAAAAAATTGAAACTCACATCTCCCTCGTGCGTTTTCAAGCCTTTTGGTTCCTAAAGCTTCTAAACATCATTTAGAACTGATCCCACACCCTATTACAAGACTGTAACACCATTAACACCATCTTCCATTTTCAAAAACAGAGCTTTGCACTTGGACTTCTCCAGTACGATTCAACCATCTCCGGTATAAACTAAACATTACATTAGCATCCTGGAGGGTCACTGAAGCTATTATGATCATCACAACACCTTGAGGAGTGCTCAAACTCAGAATACGATTTCCAGTTTTGAGGTAAGTTTCCTTAACTTTGAACTCTCTCTACAAGCATCATTATTGATTCATTTGTGAAGATAAAATGTAAATATCATTATCCTGAAACTAACCATGTCTTTAGATTTCAGTTATATTGCTTGAGTAGTTAGAATTTTGAATCTGAACATCCTGGAAAAGTTATGTCAGAATTGGGTACCATTCATAATTCATGCTCATCTTTGATTTATAGTTTTAGTAATTTATATTTCTGGAATCGTTGTGAAATTTGGAACAAGTTTGATGTTTACATTTTTGCAAATGGATGAGAAATGAGCAAGTTGTAGATATTCAGGCTGGAGGTTGAAGATGAAGTTATAACATGGACTTGTTTTGTTTTAAGTTTATTGATTGTTGTATAATGAACGGATGAAACAGGCCACCCCAGTGGTACAACCAGCGCGCGCGTATTAGGAAGATCCTGGATTCGAGCCCCAACATGACCTTTTGCTTTTTTTCCACATTTTTCTTCATTTTTTGGCTGAATCAGGCGCTAGGGCCTCAACCCCTTGGGCCTAACTTTTTTTGCTTATTTCATACTCCCTATTTTACTTTCTAACCCCTGACTTTAATATATTTTATTTTTATTTATTATTATTATTATTACTATTATTGTTATTATTATTATTATTATTATTATTATTATTATTATTATTTTCATTAATTAAAAAAATCAAAAAATATTTATATTTTTATTATTTATTTTTATTTAGTTTAATTTTCATAAAACTAAAAGAACAAAAACATTTTCTTTAATTAATTTTTTTTTAATATACTTAGATAATAAATTTTAATTATTATTTTTTCTTGTAAATTAAAATCAATTTAGAATTTAGGACTTTTATTTAATTGTTGTTATTTACTAGTTTAATTAAATTCATAAAAAACCCTAAAAAAATTGTTTCCTTTAATTTCCTTTATTAACTTAAATATTAATTTTCTTATTCTTAGTTAATTATTTTACTTAATTAAGTCAAAAAAACCCTTTTCATAAAAAACAAACAAAAATCACATTTTCTTTTTACATTTTATATTCTTGCATTTTTATCTTTATTTTTGTACATTTATTCAAAGTCAATATAGTTGTAATAATTTATTTAGATTTAATTTCTTGCAATCCCCCATTTGTAATTTGTACACCCCCTCCCCTAAATCATGTAATAACTTAGTATTTTTATTTTCCGCAATTAAATGTTTTATATACAAATGCTAGTAATTAGGGTTTTGTATGGAAAGATTAAAACCAACAAATAGCAAACCCTAATCAAAGACAAATCAAGCATGTAAATCAATACACTTGCACACTTACACCCTTAGGGTAAATCCACTTGGTTGTCTTACAAAAATGGCCATATTATGCATGTGAGGTATCTTAGCAAAATACAAGATCATAGTCCCTCAATGACGCTATCCATGTTGCCTTTCAAAAATGATCTTAGTCCCTTAATAAAATGCTAAGATATCTCGCAACGTCGCTAATCATGGTTATACGATGACCCACGCTCATCCCTTTTACATCCAAAGATAGGGTTACTTACCCAAATCAATGGTAAGATAACAATGTCAAAGGAAAGACTTTTGAGTAGGTAGAATATTCCTAGTTACTTGCTCAAATTCAAAACCAAAAAATCCTTGCTATTTTTAAAACACCAACACTTTCAAAACATCTTTCAAACTTGAAAACATTTTCAAAAGACCAAACACTTTGTATACATTCTTACGAATGAGAATCATTACAAAGTTTGCCTAAACAAATGGCATCTTTACAAAATACTTTCAAAAATCACACAAAGCGCATTTTCAAACAAAAGTAAGTGATCTAGAAAGTAACTAAGAGCCCATGGAAAACCATGGATGAAAAGGGTGATAATACCTTCCCTTTTCATAATCTACCCCCCAAACTCAAGAAACAATCTCAAAGGTCTTTCCTGTACTTTTTCACCTTTCCTTTTGGATAAAAGAAAAGTCGGTAGCGACTCTTGCTAACCACAACATTTGCGATCAAACGTAAAACAACCAAGTCAGTTCTCCCACTTTATCACACAACCCTACCCAGGTTCCTTCTTATTTTCCAGATGAAGTTTTACACTGACTCATCATGAAGCAACCCTACCCAGGTTCCTTCTCATTTTCCAGATGAAGTTTTACACAGACTCATCATGAAGCAACCCTACCCAGGTTCCTTCTCATTTTTCAGATGAAGTTTTACACAAACTTATCATGAAGAAACCCTACCCAGATTCCTTCTTATTTTCAGATTAAGTTTAACATGGACTCATCATGAAGCAACCCTACTGTGATACGGTGGGAGAACTGACTTGAAGGTTTTGCGTTTTATCGCAAATGTCGCGGTTTAGCAAGAGTCGCCACCGACTTTTCTTTTATCCAAAAAGGAAAGGTGAAAAAGCACAGGAAAGACCTTTAGAGATGTTTTTGACTTCGGGGGGTAGATTATGAAAAAGGAAGGTATTAGCACCCTTTTCATCCATGGTTTTCCATGGGCTCTTAGTTACTTGCTAGATCACTTGCTTTTGTTTGAATGTGTGCTTGTGATGGTGATTTTTGAAAGTATTTTGAAAATGGAACTTCGTAATTGTTCTCGTTTCTATGAGAACGCCTACAAAGTGTTTGTTTCCAAAATAGTTCAAAAGTGTGTTTGTGAGATGTGTTTTTGATAGAATTTTGAAAATGGAACTTCGTAATGGTTCTTGTTTCTATAAGAACGCCTACAAAGTGTTTGTTTCAAAACTAGTTCAAAGGTGAGAGTGTGGGTGTATAAAATGTTTTTTGTCGTGAGCAAGCGAGTAACTGAGAGCGAACCTACCTACTCGAAAGGTCTTAAATGTGATTTTCCTCCTCCTTTAGATGTTGTTATCTTACCATTGATTTGATAAGAAGCCCCATCGTTGGATGTGAAGGGACGGGCGTTGGGACGTTTGTATAGTCATAGAAGGCAACATATGGGACGTTTTAGAAATGTCGTTTTAGGGACTAGATCGTTTACCGAAGGCAACATCGAGGGTCATCGAGGGACTACGATCTTTTTATCGAGGGTCTTTGCTAAAACGCCCATGCTCGAGGGACATGACTATTTTCCAATAGGCAACAAGTGGGATTACCTTAGAGGTGCATGTGTGAATAATGTGTTTGATTTGAATGCATTTAGTCTTTGATTAGGGTGGCCTATTTTGTTGTTTTTATCTTGCCATACACACTTATTTACTAGCAATATATGAAAAGCAAGTAAAAGGAGGAAAGTAAAATCTAAGCTATTACATCACTTTAGGGGGATGTGGATACAATTTAACAAATGGGGATAAAGTAGGAACTAAAATATTACAACCATATCGAATGATAATGAAAAGAATGTGAAAACAATGTAGAATAAAGGGAAAATTCACTTTTGAATTGCTATGTGTCGACCCATGCTGCTATGTATCGACACATAGCTTCTTCCTGCCCCTGTAAAACAAAATCAGTTCAGTATGGGTCGACACATAATGGGATGTGTCGACTCATGCACCTTCTTGTATCAACGCGAAATGCGCATGTGTCGACTCATAGGCTTTTCCAGCTTCTGTTTTGTGAAATTTGTTCAGTATGTGTCGACACATAATGGGATGTGTCGACTCATACATCTTTTTGCATCGATGCGAAATGCGTATGTGTCGACTCATAGTCCTTTCCAGTCCCTGTTTTGTGACCTGAACTCAGTATGGGTCGATGCATGAGGGTTATGTGTCGACTCATACCCTGTTTTTTCACTAGGATGAGTCGACACATGAGGATATGTGTCGATACATGCTTCATTTTCCCACCTTAAACATTATTTTACTGAATGTACAGGTTAGCTTATGGCATATGATGGATAAACATGAACAACAAATGATTGAATAAGCCTAAACAAAGTGCAGATGACTAGTTCAACAGGATAATAAAGTACTACATCTTGTCTTCAAAGAACAACAGTTTGTTAATGATGTAATGACAAGATATCAAGTCAAGGGGACTTACCTTTGGGTTGCACTGGTTGTTTTAGATCTGAATGCTTTTCCAAATGATGTGATAACCTTGTGAATCTTCCGGAAGCTGCTCTGGACTGCTAGAACTGAGTGGGACTATACTGTAATATTTTTTGTATTTTTGATGATGAAGATGAGTAGCACTACCAGGACTATTTTTATGTTTGGACAAACTTTGTATGAAGTGTTTTGCTTAGGTAGAGTTTGTATGGTGAAGTAAGAGGTTGGGCTTCTGTTTTGAACAAGAACAGATTTGATTTTGAAAAATCAGTCAAGGTTAACAAGAATACTGTTTTTCTGCTCAAAAAGACTCTCTATTCTCTCTCTCTATTTTTCTAACCTTTTTCCAACCCCTTTCTCTTGCAACTTGCCTCTCTATTTATAGAGAAGGTTTGAGACTTGAGAAACTCAGACTTTTTGAAAATCACATGTTATGCCCTTTTTCAAATTCATAAAGACAAGCTGCTTCATGATGAAAAAAGGAGTGAATTAAGGAACTTTAGCCATGCTTTGGAGGTCTTGTAGATTTCTTCTGATGTTGAGAGATCTTTCTGTCCTCTTTGGAACAGATTTCAAGCTTTAAAAGAAGAGAGTTGTTGGAAAAGTGAAGCTTTATGCAAATGGAAATGTTGCTTTTTGCATTTCTAACCATAAATGGTATCAAGACTTGGACAAAACTTCAAATGCCTGTGTAATACACTTAGAGTTTGTGTAACTGCTTCATTATGCATAGATTTGGAGAGAACATAGCCTGAAAAGAGAGATCTTGTAGCTTTGGTTGGAATTTTAGTCAAGTGTTCATCACAAATCTGCCTTGTAAATCAAGAATAAATGTCCAACTTCAGATCCTTGTATCTCCTAGCTCAAATATGATACATTCATGCTCTTGGATGTTTTGGAAAGCTTGAAACACCCTCTATAACTTTCATGTTGGCCACTTTTGTTAAATCAAACTGGAACTTAATGAAAAATGGGCAAGAAGTTGGGATAAAAACCTAACCAAAACTGCTAAAAATTTCTCTAAGTGTTTAAATGAAAATGTCATGACTTCATAAACTTATAACTCAAAATCCAAGCACTTCTAGGAGAAGTTGTGTAAAGCAATGTTGTAGATATCATGGAGATCTATAACTTTCATGTTTAAAGTTTCCCTGGAACTGTCTTGCATCTTGGTGAAAGAATGGCATCAAGTGATGGAATTATCTTGTATAAAAACACTTAGAAAATTTCTAAGTCTTGGAAATCTTAACTTTTCAAGTTGACTTTTGACTTTCTCAACTTCTTGATGATCAAGCTTGATATTTTTGAATGTCTTGATGAAATTTGATCTTTGGAATGTAATGTTGACCAAAAAGTCAAAGTTTGACTTTCTAGTATGCAATTGACCATTTTGCCCTTGTGCCAATTTCAAACCTAAATTGATGTATCAGTGCTGCAAACTTGACGTCGTAGAAGATCTTGTGAGAAAATCCTTGAGAAATGAGAGGGCAAATTTTGGGGTACAACAGCTGCCCCTGTTCAATCTTCTTAAACCTGAAGAGTTAGATTGGCGAGTTTTGTCATTCGTGACTCGAAGGTGGAAGATGATTGGACACTAGAGTGCCCAGAAATTTGCACTCGGCAATGCGATGATAGGATGAATGGGATTAAAGATGCCATTTGGAGAGGTAATGGATAGTTGTTGGAGATGGGCTTAAAGATGCCATCCAAAAGTGATTGCTTGTTGAATTGTAATTTGTAAGTTGAAAGAATGAGTATTAGAATATTGTCCGTATCTGGTGCGTATCTGAACTGTATCTGAAAGTTGAATCTGAATGAGTATCAGGATGGCATCCGTATCTGGTGCGTATCTGAACCTTATCTGAAAGCTGTCTTTGAATGAGTATCAGGATGGCATCCGTATCTGGTGCGTATCTGAACTGTATCTGAAAGCTGAATCTGAATGAGTATCAGGATGACATCCGTATCTGGTGCGTATCTGAACTGTATCTGGCAGCTGTCTTTGAATGAGTATCAGGATGACATCTTTATCTGGTGCGTATCTGAATTGTATCTGAAAGTTGACTTTGAATGAGTATCAGGATGACATCCGTATCTGGTGCATATCTGAACTGTATCTGAAAGCTGTCTTTGAATGAGTATCAGGATGGCATCCGTATCTGGTACGTATCTGAATTGTATCTGAAAGCTGTCTTTGAATGAGTATCAGGATGGCATCCGTATCTGGTGCATATATGAACTATATCTGAAAGCTGAATCTGAATGAGTATCAGGATGGCATCTATATCTGGTGCGTATATGAACTGTATCTGAAAGCTGAATCTGAATGAGTATCAGGATGGCATCCGTATCTGGTACGTATCTGAACTGTATCTGAAAGCTGTCTTTGAACGAGTATCAGGATGGCATCCGTATCTGGTGCGTATCTGAACTATCTCTAGAAGGAATATGGAATAAGTATCAAAATGTCATCCACATCTGGAGCGTATCTGAACTATCTCTAGAAGGAATCTGGAATAAGTATCAGAATGTCATCCACATCTGGAGCGTATCTGAACTATCTCTAGAAGGAATCTGGAATAAGTATCAGAATGTCAGCCATATCTGGAGCGTATCTAAACTATCTCTAGAAGGAATCTGGAATAAGTATCAGAATGTCTGCCATATCTGGAGCGTATCTGAACTATCTCTAGAAGGAATATGGAATAAGTATCAGAATGTCAGCCATATCTGGAGCGTATCTGAACTATCTCTAGAAGGAATCTAGAATAAGTATCAGAATGTCGGCCATATCTGGAGCGTATATGAACTATCTCTAGAAGGAATCTGGAAAAAGTATCAGAATGTCATCCACATCTGGAGCGTATCTGAACTATCTCTAGAAGGAATCTGGAATAAGTATCAGAATGTCATCCACATCTGGAGTGTATCTGAACTATCTCTAGAAGGAACATGGAATAAGTATCAGAATGTCAGCCATATCTGGAGCGTATCTGAACTATCTCTAGAAGGAATCTGGAATAAGTATCAGAATGTCAGCCATATCTGGAGCGTATATGAACTATCTCTAGAAGGAATCTGGAATAAGTATCAGAATGCCAGCCATATCTAGAGCGTATCTGAACTATCTCTAGAAGGAATCTGGAATAAGTATCAGAATGTCAGCCATATCTAGAGCGTATCTGAACTATCTCTATAAGGAATCTGGAATAAGTATCAGAATGTTAGCCATATCTGGAGCGTATTTGAACTATCTCTAGAAGGAATCATATCTGGAGCGTATCTGAACTGTCTCTAGAAGGAATCTCAATGGATGATGAAGGAATCTGAGACGATTGCTACTCCAAAAGATGATGATCTTTATCTATTGACTGATCTTTCCTGAAAAGGTAAAGAGTTAGTTGTATGCAATGTCATGATGTATGCATTGCGTAATAATGTTCTCAAAATAAATGAGATTGTGTCGTGTGTACTTGTCATGTATGTAATATGATTTATGAAATGTGAAATGTTAAAGAATGTATTTTTGTTTGGGAAAATAAATCCTTGACAAATGTCGGGGAACCATTAAATCCTAGACTGTTGTTGAAGAGTTGGTGTGTCTTCAAACTTTGCTTAGAATGTTTCCATTAGGGATTCTTGTTTTGTTGTTTGAGGAGAAATCCGTTGGGGGATATTGAAAACTCTGTGGGGAGCATGTTTATTCCTGCTTGGGGGAAAAAGTTCAGGAGTCTCGGTTGTTCGTTGCTCTACTGAGGAGTTGAAGTTGAACTAATGTCTGGTCGAGTCCAGGTTTCGCAGTAACCTGCTGGGGATTGTAGAGTAGTCTACTGGGGAAGAGGAGTTGTTGTTCTTTGATTTGTAGTAATCGGAAAGGCTACCTCAAGCTGGGGAGTCCTGTCGTTTGTTGGGGAAATAAACCCTGTATCGGTTTGCTTGAGACGACTTCGTTGGGGGAAATTCTTCGAGGATTCTTGAAGTTGTCTCAGCTGGGGAAAGGTTTTCAGAGATTAAACTTTGGCTGGGGAATCATCCTGTGAGAAGGATTCTTGGGGAGATTTGTCATTGTCCCTAGTAGCAAGTGCTTCTGGAACTGCCTGGAAATGTTTGACTGTATGTAACCCTTTGCTGAGATTTGATGTTTAATGCCCCAAGTGACGCAGATGGAGATTTGCTCCTGGTTACTCTGCACTTTGAGAGATTTCTTGAAATCTTGACTGGACTGCCCCAGGTGTGCTGGATAGTGACATGTCATGTCCCCTTGTTGATAGGAGATTTGTCGTTGGAAGTGTCATCCCGCTTGAAGTGATTTTGTTCACTGAGAGAGCTTTCGTTCACTGGATATTCGTTGTGTGAATTTCTTCGTTGTTCAAACAAATAGCCATATGTAAACAGTGATATTCAAATAATGCAAAGTTTATGCTTGTCTTGAAATTTTGAAAAATGCGTTTCTGTAAGTAAAGGAATTTTGTAAGAAAATTCAATCTCAGGATTTAGAGCAAAGTCTTACAGGAGTTAGGATACCTTTTGTAACAATATGCTTTCGAACTAACCCATGCTTCAATTAGGACTTTTGAAGGGTTGTAGCGTGGCTTGGTTCACGGTTTAAGAAACAAAGGATAAAGGCTCAAAGTGTATTTGTACCCACCCATTCTTCGTGATGTTCTTCAGTCCTAAACTCAGTTAATTGTGCGTTTTGAACTCCAATTGAGTCTGGAATGACATTTTAGTGATGGTTCAGACAAGTTAAGTTTGTTGGAAGGCAGTCATTTTTGTAACATTTTTTTGTTGTTGTTGTTGAGGATTTGTAGTGACCTCTTTCTTTTTGATTTGTTATCCCTAATTTTTTCCTAACTGTTCCTATTTTGAGATTACAGTCAGCGGGATGCCCCAGTTTTCTTAAGTCTTCTTTATAGGTTTTGACTTAGTGGCCTTTTCTTTTTGAGAGATAATGACTGCCTATGTGATAGGGAACCATCACTATCTTTTGATCCAGAGGAATGTTTCTTGACGTCATTCGTTGTATTACGAAATGAGAGTTTATGGCTTAATGCGCGTTTGAATTAACTGAGAGACTACCCTGCCACGGGTTTTGATTAAAGGTTTCAATTTGTGTTAAAACAGAAAACTTCTACTTTTTTGGCTCGAAGGGGTTGACTAGGGATTATTTTCCTTATAACTCCAGTGTTTAGGTTTTGAAAGAACGCATGTACATCGTCAGCAAGGTCTGTCCAAAAGCATACTGTATGAGATTATGGCATTGTTTTCGTCACCCTCCCTCTAAAGGCTTGTAACTTTTAGCAAGAGTTAAATGTCATAAAGAGAGTAAAAAGCACAATTTATATGTAACGAAAATGAGTGGATCAAATCAAGACAAACATATGCAATGCATTAATGAAACAAAGTTTGACATTAATAGATAATTGTTTGAATAACAAAAGAAATTACAATTGAAAATTCAAATGAACAAAAGCCTCTTTGTCTAAACTTGTCACTTTAGGTGGTGAGCTTTTGAAGGATGACAGAAGAACTCAGTCTGACCATCTTGTGTGAACTCCAGCATTCCTTCGTCGATCAGGTTTTGAATCTTATACTTCAACGCCCAACAATCATTTGTATCATGCCCAAGGCTATCAGAATGATAAGCACACTGTGATCGGTGGATCTGGAACTGACTGTTTAACGCTGGTTCGCGAAATGTGGCGGAAGCAAGAGTCGCCACCGTCTTTTATTTTCTCCAACATGGAAAGTACAAAAGCATAGAAAAATTCCTTATTGAGATTAGTTCTCGGTTCGGGAGGTAGATTTATAGAAAGGGAAGGTGTTAGCACCCTTTCTATCCATGGTTATCCATGGGCTCTTAGATACTTGCTCATTTGTGTTTTCAAAATTTTTGTTTGCTTTTCAAGGTGAGTGGGTTTGAAAAAGTTTCGTTTTAAAATTTCAGTTCGACTCTTGTATCAGTCCTCAAGAGTGTTTGAAAAGTTGTTTTTTGAAAGCTTTTTACAAAGTGTCGGTGTGAAAAGAAGTTTTTGATTTGTTTTGAATTAGAGCAAGTATCTACGAGTCATCTACCTACCCTAAGGAGTTAGTCTGTGTAAATGTCCTTCAGGTAAGGCCATCCCACCATTGAGAGGTAGGTAGCACCACCGTTGGAGGTGTTCGGGTCAATTCGAGGATTAGGGACAGTGTGGTCACCAGAGCAATAGGAGGATACCTTAGAAGCTACCCCCATGCCATGTTCATGGACATGAGGACTTACTAAAACGTCCTCTACTCGACGACCACGTTTCGAGGGGCAAGGCAACAGCGAGGCGTACCCTAAGAGTGGTGTGTGAATTGTGTGTCATTTTCAGTTATTATTTGTCTTGTCATGCATTTGGTGAGCTACGCTTCAATTTTATTTGGGCATACATTCTTTCATGTGATTATTAACAGTTAAAAGGTGCGGGAATTAAAATGCGGGAAAATAAAGGTCCTACGCTATTACAAGGCGCGGGTCTACATCGCCAAATTAAACCAAGACCCGATTTGAATAAATAAAAATGCGGAAAATAAATATCCTAATTATCTATTACATGGCTTTAGGGCAAATACATTACATTCATAAAAGAAATAAAAAAATAAATGCGCGAAAAGAATTAAGAATCGAGTGCGAGGGCGTTGGACCCTTTAAATAAATTAAATTGGAATTGAAAGTAATTAATGATAAATAAAGAAAAGAACTTGTTTTTTATGTTTTGGATTTATGAAATTAAAGAGAATTAATTGGAATTAAAAGTTAAATAAAACCCTAGTTCTAAATTGTTTTTTTATTTATTTAAAGAAAAATGTTTAAGTTTGACCTAATTTAACCCTAATTAATTAATTATAACTTAGTTACAAAAATAATTAATAATTAATAGTAATAAAAAAAAAGATTATTTATTAAGAAAAAGAATTTAAAAAAATGCTAGAAGACTTGTTTTTATATTTTTTAATTATCTAAGAAAAAGCATTAAAGTTAAAAACTTAAAATTAAAACTAAATTGATTATTAAGTTTATTTACAAAATAAAACATTTGGTGAATTAAATAATAAAAATATTTTATTTTTGACTTTCTGATTTTTTTGTATTTTTATGTTATAAAAATTAATTATTTGAAATAAATTGAATAAAAGTGATCAAAAGAAGAAAATAAAAAAAGAAAAGAGAAGAAAAGAAATTAGAAGAATATACAAACATTGGGGGGTTCTCAGGCCCTTTTGGAGGTGTTTGCCAGCAATTGTGGCCCACTGATTCCTGGCCTTTTTTGAGTTTCCAATGCTTGTGCGCGTGTGGTTGACTGATGCCCATGGTGATCTGCAAATTCTGACCATTGGATTGGTCTTGTTGGGCGCGTGGCAAACAAAGATATGAAGATGCATGGTAGGCCTTTGGAAGTTTGCTACACAGAATCATGTTAGAAAGAAAAATATTGAATAAAGTGGGGGACCTGGGAATCGAACCCAGGTCCCAATGCTTGAAGGACAACACATCAACCACTCAACCAAGCGTGTTTCTTTGTTTACTTAGTGGGCACTGATCAACATATGCAAAGCGTGCACTTATCCTGGAACCAAATAAAAAAACGTGCTAACTTTCAAATACACCAATCATATGCATACAGCTCAGCGTCTTCCTCGTGGATTCTTTGTTTTACCTGAAAATACAAGCTAGATAGCGGGGGTTTTAAACCCCCACAATCTGAAACAACAAAAAATAGCGAATAGAGATTGAACAATCATAAAAAAGGCGCGATGAGTGTTTTGGATTCGTTGGAATGTCACGAATTCAATGGTCCTAGTTTCATGGCCTAATTTTTCCTCATGAAGAAGTCCCCAATTTCAAGCTTGTGAAAACCTAGAAAACGTCAATGGCATCTTTGGATACAGGCGATATAAATTCAATTCAATGGCACCATTAGCTTCAGTGAGTCCATATTAGTGTAAAACAATAATGAAAATGCATGAACAAAGCCTGGAAATCAAAACACGATTGTTCAATATTTCAAGAAAAGTTTGATTTGGTTATACCGATTCCTGATGTATGGGGCTTGGAAAGGTGTTGAATTACGTTCAGGAAGGTCACAACAATTGTTTGGAATACTTTTTGGACCTTGAATCACCCTCTAGCTGTGAAAGCAGTTTTGACTTTTTTTGGAAAAAATGCAAAGTGTTCTTGAGGTCTGAGGCACAGCTTGCTTGTTCTTCTCATTAGGGTTGCATTGTGTATATGTATGTCAATGAATTAGGGTAACAAAACCAGTCCAAAATCCATTCAATCAATGTTTTTGAATTTGTGATTTTCATGAATCTTTTTCAATCTTTTTTCATTAAAACATTGCCAATCATTGAATATTCTTGCCTTTTTGAGTATGCACGAAATATTGAGTGAATAATGAGGGCATATGCTGCATAAAAAGATTCAAAAACATTTGTTTAGTATTTTTCTCATATTTAATTTTAATTAAATGAATTAATGGATTTAAAAATTCAATTAATAAATTAAAAATAAGAAAATAACTCCCCTTTGGGTCAATGGGTCGTGCATAGCTTTTGGGTGATGATTCTTGGAAGAAATTGAGGCCCATTAGCAATTTTGAGGCATCTGAAGCAAAGTTGACTTTTCAAAATTCCCAAAAATTTCCCAACTTCCACAAGGCATATCTTGCTCAATTTTTAAGCTTTGATCATGTTCTTGGACATTTTGGAAAGGTCTTGAAGTCCTATAACCAATTCCTTTGGTCCCATGTCATTTTGATTTACCAATCTCAAGTTATGGTCTTTGACTTAAAGTGCCTTTTTATTGACTTTTGAAAATGACCTATAATGTTGAGATTGATAACTTTTTGTGAGAGCATTTCTGGGACTTGAAGTGTGAAGAGGAGTTGTAGGAAATGTCATTCTCTTCAAAATGAGCTTTGGATGGAATTTTTCTGATAAACCATGTGGAAGTTATGCCCTGGTCAATTGGCAGTTGACTTTTTCAACTGTCCAAAAATAGAAACTTTTGCATCTTGAGACCTTTTGAGCTATGCCTTGAGAATCATGATCAAGATTTGATCAAATGATGTTTGTGGCTTCAAAACAAGATGTTGACCAAAAATTTTGACTTTTGACTGTCAAATGACCATTTTGCCCCTGCAGTTGACTGTTGAGCAATTAGGGTTTTTGACTGTGCAATTTTGTGCTGTAAGTCTTGAAACTTGGCATATGGATGCTTGGCAATGTTTATAGGCATGTGAGACTTGTTTGGACCCTTGAAAACTTCAATTTCTTTGCCAGAACCAAAACCCTAATTTTTGACTGTTAGGAGGCCATTGGACTGTGCAACCCTTGGGAGATTTTGAAGCATGCTCTTTGCAAATCTTGAAGAATATGGGAGGGAAAATTTTGGGGTACAACAGTTGCCCCTGTTCAATCTTCTTAGACCTGAGGATGTAGATTGGCTGGCGTGCCTTTCGTAATCCGAAGGTGGAAGATGATTGAACACTAGAGTGCCCAGAAATTTGCACTCACATAGTTGGCAGTGTGATGTGGGGAATGGGCTTACAGATGCCATTTGGAGATTGATGGATAGGAAGATGGGCTTATAGATGCCATGTTGAGAGGTGATGAATAGGTGGATGGGCTTATAGATGCCATTTGGGTGTCGATCGCGTAAGAGATTCCTTAGCGAGAACTTGCGTACCTGAAAAAAGAAAGATGATTACCTGGCTTGTTACAGGAGTTGGTCTTCGAATTCTTTGTGTAAAGGTGCCCTGACTGGTTACAGGAATTGAATCTTTAAACCTCTTCAGACGTGCCCTGGCGAGACACAGGAATCGAGTCTGGAGCTTCAAAAGGTGATGAATGGATCAGGGATGGTTACTAACTCAACGGGATGGTGAGAGAACCTTGGGCGATTACTACCTCAACAGTAACGATGAGAGAATTTGGGGCGATTACTACCTCAACAGTAACGATGAGAGAATCTGGGGCGATTACTACCTCAACAGTAACGATGAGAGAACCTGGGGCGATTACTACCTCAACAGTAACGATGGGAGAATTTGGGGCGATTAATACCTCAACAGTAACGATGAGAGAATCTGGGGCGATTACTACCTCAACAGTAATGATGAGAGAATCTGGGGCGATTACTACCTCAACAATAACGATGAGAGAATCTTGGATGTCTTCTACTGAGTCTTCATTAGGAAAATCTTTAGGAATCGATTTAACTGGACTAGAGAAGGCCTTTGACTGGATAAGAATCAGAAAAATCTTTAAGAGTCGATTTAACTGAACCAGGCAAGGTCTTGGAATCTTCAACTGGGATAAGAATCAGGGAGATCTTAGAGTCGATCTGACTGAACCAGAGAAGGCCTTTGACTGGATAAGAATCAGGAAAATCTTTAGGAATCGATTTAACTGAACCGGACAAGGTCTTGAAATCTTCAACTGGATAAGAATCAGTGAGATCTTAGGGTCGATCTGACTGAACCAGAGAAGGCCTTTGACTGGATAAGAATCAGGAAAATCTTTAGGAATCGATTTAACTGAACCGGACAAGGTCTTGAAATCTTCAACTGGATAAGAATCAGGGAGATCTTAGGGTCGATCTGACTGAACCAGAGAAGGCCTTTGACTGGATAAGAATCAGAAAAATCTTAGGGTCGATTTTACTGAACCAAGCAAGGTCTTGGAATCTTCAACTGGATAAGAATCAGGGAGATCTTAGGATCGATCTGACTGAACCAGAGAAGGCCTTTGACTGGATAAGAATCAGGAAAATCTTTAGGAGTCGATTTAACTGAACCAGGGAAGGTCTTGGAATCTTCAATTGGGTAAGAATCAGGGAGATCTTAGGGTCGATCTGACTGAACCAGAGAAGGCCTTGGACATAGCTGAGAATTTGACTGGATCTTTCCTGAAAGGTAAAGGTCAGTCATATGCAATGCATGATATGGATCGAGCAATGATGTTCTCAACATAAATGAGATTGTAATATATGATGCGTATATGCATGCTATAATGTGTGGAGATGCGATGTTTATGAATGTATGTTTTTGTCTAGGAAAGTAAATCCTTGACGGGTGCCGGGAATTCACATCCTGGGCTGATGTTGGAGAATAATGCTTTGTTGTTTCCGCTGGGGATGATAGTTGCAAGAATACCGGTAGGAGAAGATAACTCCGTTGGGGAATAAACTTGGCGAATAGATTACTCTGCGGGGATAAAATTATTCTAGTGATCTTGCTGGAGAACAATACTCTGTGGGGAGAGAGGTACTTTGCTGGGATATTGATGGTAACTCCGCTGGGGATACCGTTGTTATGTTGGAAGTGTTAATAGACTCCGCTGGGGATAGGAAGACTTCGCCGAGGACGATCTTTCTGTGGCTTTGGGCTGAGGATAACCCAGTTATATCCTGGTAGGGAAATAACCCTTGAATAAAGCCAGGAGACGCGTTCGAGCCCTGTAGGGGGGGGAAGCTTCCAGAATCTACTGGGGATAAGCTTTCTGCTGGGGAGGTGATTCAAACTTTCCTGGGGAAATCTTGATTGGACTCTCCTGGGGAAATTTTGAGATGTATTGGGGAAGTGACTCCACTGGATGTCTGGTATGCCGCCGGGGAACAATCTTAGATCAAGACTGTCGGGGATACTTGTTAAGAATGTTCGTATATTGTGCTGAGGAATGTTGAAATCTGCTGGAGGATACCCAACTTCCTTAAGACTGATAGGATAATTCTGCTTGGGGAGAGTGCATGGACTTGCTGACTCACTCTCTGGGGAATTAAGATATACTGGTTATGTTCTTCAGCCGAACTTACCTTGGTACCTTGGTGGACAGAACAATTAGATCGCTTAGACCACTCATTATTGCCCCTGCTTCTAATGTTACCTGTAATTAATCCTTTGTTTCGTATGCAAATATTTATGAGTTAGCAATTAGTGTCAAATGCATATATCACAAATTGAACCTTGGACGTTCTTCGCAAAACAAAACAGAAAAGGAAAAACAATTGGCGATTTTAACTGAAAAGTGATTTTTGTATTGATTTTTGAATTTGCCTGTAAATAGGCGTTTATGTACAAGAGGCTGACGTCCTAGTAAGAAAACGCCGCCGAACAAAAGAGTTTATACAAATTTGTACAAAGGGAAAACAAAACAGCTATGTGAAAAGAATAATCCCACTGGGTTCCAACTCTGCTATCGCCTTTATATCTTCGAGCGTCTCATCACTTGATGACCTAGATGAAGATGAAACTGATTGATTGATGCCGTCTGAACTTGATGTTGATACCAGATTCTGGATGTGAAGTGATCCAATGAGACATAGTATTACGCTTTATCCCTAACTTTTGCCTGGACCGCCCTTTCGGGTTTTCGGTCCACCGGGATACCCATTTTTGCCCAAGCCGCCTTTTCAGGTTTTCGACTTGCCGGGTGTACAGATTTTTTCATTTCATCCCTTCATTTTGCCCGAACCCTTTTGGTTCGTCGGGAAGCCCTAATTTTTGCCTAGGTATGTCAACCTAGCGGGTCTTTTTTATGCGTAGTATCTTTTTACTATGTCTGCATTGGCAAGGTGAGGAAGGTCGTCACCATCCATGTTGGTTAGAATCATGGCTCCTCCTGAGAACACATGTTTAACCACAAATGGCCCTTCGTACGTGGGGGTCCATTTGCCCCTTGGATCACTCTGAGGAAGGATGATACGCTTGATTACCAGATCCCCAACTTGATATTCTTGTGGTCTGACCTTTTTGTCAAATGCCCTGATCATCCGCTTTTGATACGTCTGACCATGACAAATAGCAGCAAGTCTCTTTTCGTCAATCAGGTTCAATTGATCAAGTCGAGTCTTGATCCAATCATCTTCGCTCAGATCTGCATCCTTCATTATCCGGAGATAGGGTATCTGCACTTCGATTGGTAAGACTGCCTCCATGCCGTAGACCAAGGAAAAAGGAGTTGCCCCGGTTGACGTCCTGGCTGAGGTACGGTACCCATGTAGAGCAAACGGTAACATCTCGTGCCAATCTTTATAAGTCACTGTCATCTTCTGCATAATTTTCTTGATATTCTTATTCGCTGCTTCTACAGCCCCATTCATCTTCGGCCGGTAAGGAGAAGAGTTGTGGTGCTGTATCTTAAATCGCTCGCAGAGCTCAGTGATCATCTTGTTATTAAGATTGGTACCGTTGTCTGTAATGATCCTTTCAGGGACACCGTATCGACAGATCAAGTTATGCCGAATGAACCGTGCCACGACATTCTTGGTTACAGTGGCGTAGGAAGCTGCCTCAACCCACTTCGTGAAGTAATCGATCGCTACCAGGATGAAGCGATGCCCGTTGGATGCCGTAGGTTTAATCTCACCGATCATATCTATGCCCCACATTGCAAAAGGCCAAGGTGCAGTCAGGACGTTCAGAGGGACTGGAGGAGCATGCACCTTGTCTGCATATATCTGGCATTTATGGCATGTCCGAGAGTGTTGGTAACAGTCGGCTTCCATGGTGGACCAGAAATACCCTGCCCGAAGGATTTTCTTTGCCATAGTGTGTCCACTGGAATGTGTTCCGAAGATACCTTCATGTAGCTCTTCCATGATCCTTTCCGCTTCAGTCTTATCCACACAACGCAGTAAGGTCGAATCATGGTTTCACTTATACAGGATGTCGTTGCTAAGGAAGAACTTCGCTGCGAACCTTCTCAGAAACTTCTTATCGTTAACAGATGCACCTTCCGGATACTCTTGAGCTTCCAAATACCTCTTCACCTCATGGTACCGAGGCTTCTCAGTCGCCAACTCAACCTCAAGATCACAACAGTATGTCGGTTCGTCCAGTTTCCAGATAATTACCCGAGGAGCCTCATTGTCCCATTTGACTTTGAACATGGAAGACATCGTAGCTAACGCGTCCGCCAACTGATTCTCCTCTCTCGGGAAATGTTCAAAGGTTATCTCTGTGAAGTGGGGGATCAAGGTCAACACACATTCTTTGTAAGGAATAAGATTCGGATGTTTCGTATCCCACTCGCCTTTGATCTGATTGATCACGAGAGAGGAATCTCCGAAGACACTCAGAAATTTGATCCTTAAGTCAATCGCAGCTTGGAGACCCATGATGCATGCCTCATACTCCGCCATGTTGTTGGTGCAGTTGAAACATAGCCGGGCAGTGAGTGGAGTATGAGTGCCTTGAGGGGATATGATCACAGCGCCGATACCGTTACCCAAAGCGTTGAAGGCTCCGTCAAAGTGCATAGACCATCGGGATCCTTCCTCAGGTCCTTCATCCGGTCCAGGTACTTCACAATCAGTCACTATCATGATACTCTCGTCTGGAAACTCGAAGTTCATTAACTGATAGTCGTCTACTGCCTGATGTGCCAAGTGGTCTGCCAATACACTTCCTTTGATGGCTTTCTGGGTCGTGTACTGGATGTCGTATTCTGTCAAGATCATTTGCCATCTTTCTATTCTCCCAGATAGAGCAGGCTTTTCAAATATATACTTTATTGGATCCATTTTTGAAATCAGCAAGGTAGTGTGAGTCAGCATATACTGTCTCAGCCGGCGAGCAGCCCATACCAAAGTGCAGCAAGTTTTCTCGAGCAGTGAGTATCGGGTCTCACAGTCGGTAAAATTTTTGCTAAGGTAATAAATGGCATGCTCTTTTCGGCCAGACTCGTCATGCTGTCCCAGCACACACCCCATTGAGTTGTCGAGTACTGTCAGGTATAGTATCAGAGGTCTCCCTTCAACCGGTGGCATAAGAATGGGTGGTTCTTGGAGATACTCTTTGATTCTGTCAAAAGCGGCCTGACATTCATCATTCTAACGTACTACCTGATCTTTCTTCAGCAGCTTGAAGATTGGCTCACAGGTAGCAGTTAGGTGCGAGATGAATCGAGCAATGTAATTCAGACGTCCTAGAAAGCCTCTGACCTCTTTCTCTGTCTTAGGAACTGGCATCTCTTGAATGGCTTTAACCTTGGCAGGGTCCACTTGAATACCCTTGTCACTTACAACGAAGCCTAGCAACTTTCCAGATCTCACCCCGAAGGTGCACTTGTTTGGGTTCAACCTTAGCTTGTACAGTTTCAGACGGTCAAACAATTTCTGCAGATGATCCAGGTGTTCCTCCTTAGTTTGGGACCTTGCAATCATGTCGTCAACATACACTTCTATCTCATGATGGATCATGTCATGAAATAAAGCAACCATGGCACGTTGGTAGGTTGCCCCAGCATTTTTCAACCCGAATGGCATGACCTTGTAGCAGAAGGTGCCCCACTGAGTAACAAAGGTAGTCTTTTCCATGTCTTCAGGAGCCATCTTGATCTGATTGTAACCTGAAAAGCCATCCATGAAAGAAAACACCTTATGCTGAGCAGTATTGTCAACAAGTACATCAATGTGAGGTAGGGGGAAGTCATCCTTGGGGCGGGCCCTATTCAGATCCCTGTAGTCAACACACATTCTGACCTTACCATCCTTCTTTGGTACCGGCACCACATTAGCAACCCACTGAGGGTAAGAAGTCACTGCAAGAAACCCGACATCGAATTGCTTCATAACCTCAGCTTTGATCTTTTCGGACATCTCTGGACGCATACGGCGGACCTTTTGCTTAACCGGAGGGCAGTCTTCCTTGGTAGGCAAATGATGGACCACAATGTCGGTGTCCAACCCAGGCATGTCTTCGTAGGACCAGGAAAAGATCTCCATATAATCATGTAACATCTGAGTCAACCGTTGCTTCACGCTGAGCTCTAGGTTGGCACCAATCTTAACTTCCTTTCCGTCCGTCTCAGTACCCAGATTTATCGTTTCCACCGGCTCTTCATGTGGTTGAATTACCCTCTCTTCCTGGAGTAACAGTCTTGCAAGCTCTCCAGGCACTTCACAATCATCTTCACCTTCGTCTTCGGCTAAGTTGATCGGATTTTCGAAGTCATAACCGGCAGTAGCAGAGTCGTTACCAGTGAGATCCAGAGTGGATTGAAACCTGTATGAGTGAGTGTGTGTAAATACAGCTGTTTTGCAATATATAAAGAAAGGAAAGAAAGAAAAGGAGCATAAGATTTGAAGTGCGAGAAAACGTCCAAGGTCTTTATTCATGATATATGAAATGACAATTAATATGCCCTCACAAATGAAGCCACGGTGCCCCGGGTAAGACACCGGGCCATAGAGTTTCAATTCATTGTTTATTACAAATAACAAAAACAAAGGAGTTTATTACTGCGTAACAAAAGTAACAGGAGTATGATCTTTAGCAGTCCAATTGGTCAATCCACCATCAGTCGTCGGGTAAATCCAGCTATCAAACTCTGACTCTTCCACTTCATCTTCGTCCGCAATAGCATTCACTCCTGGATTGGTGATGAGCACAGGAGGTCTTCCGGTCCTAGCTTTGCGCACAGCCCTCTGAGCCTCTGCAGTAAAACCCAATCCAAACTTGTCCGTTTTTGGTGTAAAATCAGGGAGCCTGCCCCAGTTAGCACATTCACCTTTCTTGATGACAGCCCGGGCGTCCTTCAAGGAAGCCATCTTCAAGGGGAAGTCTTCTTCAACCACTGTTTCCGCTGCTGCCAATGTTGGAGGTACCTCTTCAAAATGTTGAAAGGGGGTTTCAATAAACTCCTCGTCCATTTCAATATATCGGAAGGAATTCAAGTGACTAACCATATACTCCTCCTCTCCCTGCACAGTGACAATCTTCCCTCTGACGGGGTATTTGAGCTTCTGGTGTAGGGTAGAGGTCACCGCCCCAGCTTTGTGAATCCAAGGTCGACCCAGTAAACAGGAATAATATGGACGGATATCCATCACATAGAAAGTTGAGTCGAATACTTGAGAACCCACACGAATAGGAATGTCTACCTCTCCATGAACCATCCTCTTAAAACCGTCAAAGGCTCTGACAATGATGTTGCTAGGTTTCAGCTCCAGGCCTTCACAATCCAACCGGTCTAAGGCCTTTTTGGGTAGCACATTCAGGGAAGAACCGGTGTCCACCAACACGTGCGCAAGAGTAGTGCCCCTGCATTCTATAGAGACATGCAGGGCATCATTGTGGTTCTTTCCCTTAGCAGTAAGGTCAGCATCCGAGAAACCCAAACCATTGTCAGCTATCAAGTTGGCTACGCAATCAGTAAACTGGTCTGCAGATGTCTCCTGTGGCACATGGGCCATCTTTAGAAATGAAATCAGGGCCTTAGCATGGGCCTCTGAGCACAGCAACAAGGAGAGCATAGAGATCTTGGAGGGGGTATGCCCCAGCTGTTCAACAACATTAAAGTCACTCTTCTTGATTATTTTAAGAATTTCCTCCATCTCTTGCTGGGAGGCTTCAACATTCACAGACTTTGGCGCCTCCATCCGGGCAGGCTCATCCTCAATCCCTTTGCCCCGAGCATTAGATGATTCGGCAGCAGGGGAAGCAACTTGATCAGAGATGGGAACAGGTGCACTTGCAGGTGTTATAATGAGAGGTCTTCGAATAGTTGGTGGCGCAATGTCAGGCGAGAAGAGCCTGCCACTGCGGGCAACTTTGGCTGGACCAGTGATATTGCTGATGCTGGTACCAGTGTTGAACTCTTGCTTTATACCATGTACATATACATCTGCCCCATAGTGCCATGGGACAGCCTTATCAGATTCGTAGGGGAGAGGCCCCGGAACAGTAATAACAATGGGTGCGACAATCATGATTTTAACTGGCTTCCTCGGGGGAGCCTTGATCGGATTACTGAAAATGGTAACAACAGATACTTCTTCCACAGGAACAAACGGAACAGCGGTCTTCTTGAAGAGAATCTCCTTGCTATCCATCAGGCTTTGGATGCCTAATTTCAGCAAAGGACAACCAGTAGGGGTAACAACACACAAAAGGCAACCCTTGCTGCAACCCGGAAATAAACCAGCCAGCAGTAGGTTCCTCTTAACAGTCATCAGTGGGGTAGCTACATCATTCACAGAAACGGCATACAAATCTTCATCAACGGCATTCACTCCATGCTGGGGCATAGGAGCAGTCACCACATTTGGCCTCTCAGGCGCCTCAAATTGTATCTCCTTCGCATCAATAAGGTCTTGCACCTTATTCCTCAGGGCCCAACAATCATCAGTAGAATGCCCCGGGCTATCGGAGTGATAAGCACAGCGGGCATTTGGATTATACTTCGGAGAGGCAGTATTCACAACCTTCGGGGCCTCCCTGACAGTCACTAAGTTGGTGGATAACAGCTGTGGCAAGATTTGTGATAGGGTCATACTCAGCCGGGTAAACTCTCTTCTGGGTCTCTCAGCCCTTTGTGGATTGGTTTGCCGAGGAGCGGCAGCAGGCTTAGCAATCACCACCGCGTTGACAGATTGGCGGTGTTCTGGTTTATCATGTCTTCTAGGCCCATATACAACACTGGCCTCCTTCTTAAAGGGTTTCTTCTCAGAACTTGAAGATGCACCCTTCTGAATTTTACCGGACTTCATTCCAGCCTCTATCCTCTCCCCAGTCAGAATAAGGTCAGTGAACCCTACAGATGAATTTCCGATAAGATGATTGAAGAATGGCCCGGATAGGGTCCCCAAGAACATATCCACCAGCTCACGGTCAGTTAATGGAGGCTGCACCCTGCCAGCCAGATCCCTCCACTTCTGTGCATACTCTTTAAAACCTTCGCTTGATCCTAGCGACATACCCTGGAGTTGGGTACGTGTAGGAGCAAGGTCGGCATTATATTGATACTGCTTGTAAAAAGCAGTAGCCAACTCCTCCTAGTTACAAACTTTGGTCCCATCCAGCTGATAGAACCATTCGAGATGAGTCCCTGAAAGACTCTCCTGGAAGAAGTGGATCCATAAGTTCTTGTCCACTGTGTACAGTTGAATCTTCCGTACATAAGATCTGAGGTGTAGCTTGGGGCAAGACGCCCCGTCATACTTGGTGAAAGATGGTGCCTTAAACTTGTGAGGGATGATCACACCAGTAGATAAGCTCAAGTCTCTGAAATCCAGCCCAGGCACTTGTTGGATCTCCATTGCATTCAGTCTGTCTTCCAACTGCTTGTACCGGTCTTCAGCAGGAGGATACTGTTCCTCATTAAAATCAGTCTCGTTGTCAGAGACTACTGGACTAGGAGCCTTTCCCCCTTGGGGACT
The DNA here is from genome assembly GCA_948472305.1 of Vicia faba. NCBI lineage: Eukaryota > Viridiplantae > Streptophyta > Magnoliopsida > Fabales > Fabaceae > Vicia > Vicia faba. The sequence continues at coordinate 1,310,776,620 of OX451738.1, read as the reverse complement.
GTCTTTGCCTACAGAGGAACCAGCTTCCTCATTCTGCAGAGTATTACCAAACCTCCGGCCCGATTTGAATAGAACTGTTCTCTTCTTCTTCTTCTTCTCCTTCTTCAGGAGCAAAGCCTTCAGCTCTTCTTGGCCTTGAGCCAAACCCATGATCAGCTCTTGAAATTGTGCGTTCTGCGCCTGAAGGGCCTTGAAAGACATCTTGGTTGATGATTCAGGGTTCATGATGCTGAAATAAACAGCGAAGAACAGTAAGCAACCTGAAAAGAAGAGTACCTGCTATGCACATGATGAATGATATGTGTTTATGCAATGCATTCAAGGGTTCGAAAGTTCAAATTTGTTGTAGACAAAAAGGAACACACATTATCATTAAGGAAATAATTGTTCAGTACATCAAAGCCTCATGGGCACATATTACAAAGCAAAATCAATCCCAAAAGACACTACGCATCCTCTTTGGAGCTATGTAGGTGTTGAGATTCCTCTCCTCGTGCAATAAGCGGGTGAGCTCCAAGACCTTGTTTTCACTAGCATGTAGACTGGTCTCAAGAGAATTATGTTCTTCCTTAAGCTGGATCCAGCTCTTCTGCATCTCTTCCCAGGATGTGGGCATGTCAGGATGTTGAATGGTGTAGGACACCTCTCCCTCCAAGACTGACTCTTTGATCACAGGGAGCACATGAGGATAAGGCATTACTAACTTCTGGGAGAGGGCTCGTACCCACTTGAGATAAGGTTCCAATGGGATGGAATTCTTGTGTCCCAAGGTCTTGCTGTCTATCCTACTTGGCATCCTCCAAGCTCTGATAAATCTCTGGCGAAGTCCTTGTGCATCGTTGTCGAAATCAAAAACTATGTCAGGAATTAACATGTCATGAGGGCCATCCCTCCGAGCATAACCAAACTGTCTCCAAGCCAGGCACGGGTTGTAAGTAATACCTCCTCTGATTCCAAGTAAAGGAACATTAGGGTACTACCCGCAACGATCAATGATAGTGACATCCTCTCTGGGCCGAGAACACCAATGTATGTCAACATGTGTAAGAGTCATCAATTGTTGTGACCATCTCAAACCCCGCTCGTTCTTCAAAACTGATTGTGGAAGGTGCGAAATAAACCACCTTCCCAGGAGAGGAGTACAGCACATAAGAACACCTCTTTTTCTCATGGTTCGAGTGTAACATGAGTGAAGGATGTCCCCCAGCAATGTAGGTATAGGATTCCTGGACATGAAGATCTGGACAGCACTGATATCTATAAGCTGATCTGGGTTAGGGAACAACACCAAACCATAGACAAGGAGAGCCACAACTTCTTCAAAAGCTTGTAAGTCAAGGGAGTTCCAACATTCCTGGGCCTTTTCAAACAGAAACCTGGCTAAGAACCCTTTGATGCCACTTCTAACTTCCCAATGTCCCTTGAGGTCAGATGGTTGTAGGTGTAAGGCCTTAGCAATCTCTTCAAGTTTGGGTTCCTTTTCCGTACCGTTGTAGGGTAGTTGAGCAAGGATAGGGATCTTCAGAAGCCGGGAGAACTCTTCCAATGTAGGCACCAGTTGATAATCCAGGAAAGTGAAACAGTGATGCAGAGGGTCAAAGAACTGGAACAGGACCTTTATCATATCTTCCTCAATGTTGGTATTGACCAAGATGATGAGTCTTCCATGTCTTTCACTGAATGAAGAGCTCTCGGGAATCTTGGATATAAGCTCTTTAAGCTGAGGAGGGATCCTTATAAGGCTGATCTGAATTGTCTTTCTGCGACCAGTTTCCATGTCCTACAAAATAAGAACAAAGATGAAGATTCGAACCCCTGAAATGGTTAGTCAATGCATATGATGCTGTATGATGTCATGATGCTATGATTAAACACACCACAGATATTTACAAAGGCAAACATGATAAGGCACACAAGTCACACCACAACCCTTAGAGTTTAGGCCAGCATGGGGTCTGAGTATTACCCTCTTGAAGTTGGTGGGATCAACCTGTCCTATTAGAAGTAACCGGGTTCTAAGGGTCCCAATATCATTGGATTGCTTTCATTGTTCATCGTTTCGATTTAGCCACTGAACTGGCGACCGAAATATTCCAAGAAAACAACCCTCAACTGAGTGTAGTATCGAGTATCAACCAACCTCGGACTGCACCAAAGTCAGTTATCTCACTACCCTAAAGAGGCCAAGATGGTTCAATTAAGGTTCCTAAGGTCAGTTGATACTTCACGACATCACGAGGCGGCCCCGTACTCTCCTTGACTGAACTCAAGGGTTACTGGTACACACCAAAGTGCCACATCAATGTAGCAGACTGTTTCAACCATGTCGGTATACCCCGCACAGTTCCCCCACAGCCTTGTTGCTACTTTCTAAGAAGGTATCCCCCAGATCCGGGTTAGGACCTATAGAACTCCCAAGACAGTACCCACAATAATAAAGCAAACAATTCAGACAATTGAAAACACAAGTGATCTTAGTCCTAAGGTACACCTCACTTTAAAGTATTCCCCAGCAGAGTCGCCAGTTCTGTGATCGGTGGATCTGGAACTGACTGTTTAACGCTGGTTCGCGAAATGTCGCGGAAGCAAGAGTCACCACCGTCTTTTATTTTCTCCAACATGGAAAGGACAAAAGCACAGAAAAATTCCTTATTGAGATTAGTTCTCGGTTCGGGAGGTAGATTTATAGAAAGGGAAGGTGTTAGCACCCTTTCTATCCATGGTTATCCATGGGCTCTTAGATACTTGCTCATTTGTGTTTTCAAAATGTTTGTTTGCTTTTCAAGGTGAGTGGGTTTGAAAAAGTTTCGTTTTAAAATTTCAGTTCGACTCTTGTATCAGTCCTCAAGAGTGTTTGAAAAGTTGTTTTTTGAAAGCTTTTTACAAAGTGTCGATGTGAAAAGAAGTTTTTGATTTGTTTTGAATTAGAGCAAGTATCTACGAGTCATCTACCTACCCTAAGGAGTTAGTCTGTGTAAATGTCCTTCAGGTAAGGCCATCCCACCATTGAGAGGTAGGTAGCACCACCGTTGGAGGTGTTCGGGTCAATTCGAGGATTAGGGACAGTGTGGTCACCAGAGCAATAGGAGGATACCTTAGAAGCTACCCCCATGCCATGTTCATGGACATGAGGACTTACTAAAACGTCCTCTACTCGACGACCACGTTTCGAGGGGCAAGGCAACAGCGAGGCGTACCCTAAGAGTGGTGTGTGAATTGTGTGTCATTTTCAGTTATTATTTGTCTTGTCATGCATTTGGTGAGCTACGCTTCAATTTTATTTGGGCATACATTCTTTCATGTGATTATTAACAGTTAAAAGGTGCGGGAATTAAAATGCGGGAAAATAAAGGTCCTACGCTATTACAAGGCGCGGGTCTACATCGCCAAATTAAACCAAGACCCGATTTGAATAAATAAAAATGCGGAAAATAAATATCCTAATTATCTATTACATGGCTTTGGGGCAAATACATTACATTCATAAAAGAAATAAAAAAATAAATGCGCGAAAAGAATTAAGAATCGAGTGCGAGGGCGTTGGACCCTTTAAATAAATTAAATTGGAATTGAAAGTAATTAATGATAAATAAAGAAAAGAACTTGTTTTTTATGTTTTGGATTTATGAAATTAAAGAGAATTAATTGGAATTAAAAGTTAAATAAAACCCTAGTTCTAAATTGTTTTTTTATTTATTTAAAGAAAAATGTTTAAGTTTGACCTAATTTAACCCTAATTAATTAATTATAATTTAGTTACAAAAATAATTAAATATTAATAGTAATAAAAAAAAGATTATTTATTAAGAAAAAGAATTAAAAAAAATGCTAGAAGACTTGTTTTTATATTTTTTAATTATCTAAGAAAAAGCATTAAAGTTAAAAACTTAAAATTAAAACTAAATTGATTATTAAGTTTATTTACAAAATAAAACATTTAGTGAATTAAATAATAAAAATATTTTATTTTTGACTTTCTGATTTTTTTGTATTTTTATGTTATAAAAATTAATTATTTGAAATAAATTGAATAAAAGTGATCAAAAGAATAAAATAAAAAAAGAAAAGAGAAGAAAAGAAATTAGAAGAATATACAAACATTGGGGGGTTCTCAGGCCCTTTTGGAGGTGTTTGCCAGCAATTGTGGCCCACTGATTCCTGGCCTTTTTTGACTTTCCAATGCTTGTGCGCGTGTGGTTGACTGATGCCCATGGTGATCTGCAAATTCTGACCATTGGATTGGTCTTGTTGGGCGCGTGGCAAACAAAGATATGAAGCTGCATGGTAGGCCTTTGGAAGTGTGCTACACAGAATCATGTTAGAAAGAAAAATATTGAATAAAGTAGGGGACCTGGGAATCGAACCCAGGTCCCAATGCTTGAAGGACAACACATCAACCACTCAGCCAAGCGTGTTTCTTTGTTTACTTAGTGGGCACTGATCAACATATGCAAAGCGTGCACTTATCCTGGAACCAAATAAAAAAACGCGCTAACTTTCAAATACACCAATCATATGCATACAGCTCAGCGTCTTCCTCATGGATTCTTTGTTTTACCTGAAAATACAAGCTAGATAGCGGGGGTTTTAAACCCCCACAATCTGAAACAACAAAAAATAGCGAATAGAGATTGAACAATCATAAAAAAGGCGCGATGAGTGTTTTGGATTCGTTGGAATGTCACGAATTCAATGGTCCTAGTTTCATGGCCTAATTTTTCCTCATGAAGAAGTCCCCAATTTCAAGCTTGTGAAAACCTAGAAAACGTCAATGGCATCTTTGGATACAGGCGATATAAATTCAATTCAATGGCACCATTAGCTTCAGTGAGTCCATATTAGTGTAAAACAATAATGAAAATGCATGAACAAAGCCTCGAAATCAAAACACGATTGTTCAATATTTCAAGAAAAGTTTGATTTGGTTATACCGATTCCTGATGTATGGGGCTTGGAAAGGTGTTGAATTACGTTCAGGAAGGTCACAACAATTGTTTAGAATACTTTTTGGACCTTGAATCACCCTCTAGCTGTGAAAGCAGTTTTGACTTTTTTTGGAAAAAATGCAAAGTGTTCTTGAGGTCTGAGGCGCAGCTTGCTTGTTCTTCTCATTAGGGTTGCATTGTGTATATGTATGTCAATGAATTAGGGTAACAAAACCAGTCCAAAATCCATTCAATCAATGTTTTTGAATTTGTGATTTTCATGAATCTTTTTCAATCTTTTTTCATTAAAACATTGCCAATCATTGAAGATTCTTGCCTTTTTGAGTATGCACGAAATATTGAGTGAATAATGAGGGCATATGCTGCATAAAAAGATTCAAAAACATTTGTTTAGTATTTTTCTCATATTTAATTTTAATTAAATGAATTAATGGATTTAAAAATTCAATTAATAAATTAAAAATAAGAAAATAACTCCCCTTTGGGTCAATGGGTCGTGCATAGCTTTTGGGTGATGATTCTTGGAAGAAATTGAGGCCCATTAGCAATTTTGAGGCATTTGAAGCAAAGTTGACTTTTCAAAATTCCCAAAAATTTCCCAACTTCCACAAGGCATATCTTGCTCAATTTTTAAGCTTTGATCATGTTCTTGGACATTTTGGAAAGGTCTTGAAGTCCTATAACCAATTCCTTTGGTCCCATGTCATTTTGATTTACCAATCTCAAGTTATGGTCTTTGACTTAAAGTGCCTTTTTGTTGACTTTTGAAAATGACCTATAATGTTGAGATTGATAACTTTTTGTAAGAGCATTTCTGGGACTTGAAGTGTGAAGAGGAGTTGTAGGAAATGTCATTCTCTTCAAAATGAGCTTTGGATAGAATTTTTCTGATAAACCATGTGGAAGTTATGCCCTGGTCAATTTGCAGTTGACTTTTTCAACTGTCCAAAAATAGAAACTTTTGCATCTTGAGACCTTTTGAGCTATGCCTTGAGAATCATGATCAAGATTTGATCAAATGATGTTTGTGGCTTCAAAACAAGATGTTGACCAAAAATTTTGACTTTTGTCTGTCAAATGACCATTTTGCCCCTGCAGTTGACTGTTGAGCAATTAGGGTTTTTGACTGTGCAATTTTGTGCTGTAAGTCTTGAAACTTGGCATATGGATGCTTGGCAATGTTTATAGGCATGTGAGACTTGTTTGGACCCTTGAAAACTTCAATTTCTTTGCCAGAACCAAAACCCTAATTTTTGACTGTTAGGAGGCCATTGGACTGTGCAACCCTTGGGAGATTTTGAAGCATGCTCTTTGCAAATCTTGAAGAATATGGGAGGGAAAATTTTGGGGTACAACACACACCTTGCCTACGGATTGTAGTTAGGAGAGGAAGTCTTCAGACTCAAATGAGGGTTTATCACCGTAATCAGATTCATCCTTAACATGTGTTGTAATGCTTGTGACAATGGCATGTTGATTTGGGTGAAGTGCCTTTGGCAGAAGAATTCAGTCTGGCCATCTTGTGTGAACTTCAGCGTTCCTTCCTCAATCAGATCTTGAATTTTATTTCTTAATGTCCAACAGCTATTGGTGTCATGTCCATGACTGTTGGAGTGGTACGCACATCTTGCATTTGGATTGTACTTCGGAGAGGCTGTGTTGGGATTCTGAGGGGAGTCTTTCAACGTAACCAGCTTGGCCTCCAACATGTGTTGCAGTGCTTGAGACAATGACATGTTCATTTTGGTAAAGCGTCTTTCAGCCGTGTTCCGCTTACGTTGATTACCCTGTTGTTGTTGGCGAGATTGTTGTTGGGCTCGTGACGCGGAAGCAAATTGGAAAGGTGCACTCTCGGCTTCTTGTCTCAAGGGAGGTTGAATGATGATTTGATCCCCAATCCTAGATGTTTGCCCGATTTGGTTACATCCATCCCAACGAAGCTTGTTGATAAGGACCCTCAGTTCTTCTTGTCCTTGTGCCAGATTTTGGATAAGAGCCATCTGGCCCACCAGTTGTCCCATCATTTGGACCTTCATTATTGCTATCTCGGTTTCTAGCCGTTCCAACTGGTCATTTTTGTTGTCGTTAGGATTCCCCATGGTCGTGCCCCTAGTGAGGAGAGCTTTCACCTCTTCTTGCCCCTTGGATAGGTTCAAGAACATCTCTTGAAGTTGAGCATTTTGAGCCTGGATGTCCTTGATAGTCTTCTCTAGAGCCATCTCTACTGAAATAAACAGTAAGAAGATAAGGAGACCTGTATGGGAGAAACCTGTCATGATATGATGCATGATATGCGGATGCATGTTTTCAAGGATCTCGCGGGGTAAACACAAGAAAAAGTTAGAGATTGAATTTTGATTAACATCTTTGATTGGAGAACTTTGTATAGTGGATGTCCTTCCACAAGAATTAAGCTCACCATGTCAAGTGGGTCATAGCCCTTGACTCAAGTTGTTTTACTTGATCTTTGACAGCGTTTGGTTATAGGAAAATAAATCCTCTTGCCCCTTTATAGACATTTGGTTCATTGTGAACCTGCATCAAAGACCCTCGAGATCCTTGAAATGGTTATTGAAAATGCTATGGTATGATGTTATGATGTTATGCACAGATATGCGAGGTAAACAAGCTTATACAAATAATCATATACACATAAAGCAGACAAGTTCTTAGTTTAGGCTTGCATGGGGTTTTATAGGTAAGTACCCTCTTGAAGTTTAGTTGGCTCAACCTATCCTAAAATAGTAACCGGGTTCTAAGGAGCTCAATATTACTGGATTGTTTCCTTGGTCATTGTTTTAGCTCAAGCCTCTTTAATGGCGACCGAAATATCCCAAGAAACCAACCCTTAATGAGTGTAGTATCGAGTATCTACCAACTTCGGACTGCACCAAATCCGGTCATCTCACTACATCCTAAAAGGCCAAGTTGGTCAAGTAAAGGGTTCTAGAAGTTCATTAGTGCTTCATGACATCACTCAGCGGCCCCGTATTCTCTTTGATTGACTCAAAGGCTACCGGTACCCACAAATTTGTCACACTAACATAGCTATTGCTTAGACCATGTCGGTATACCCCGCACAGTTTCCACAACGTATTGCTATTTACCTATAATGTTTCCCAAATCCGGGTGGAGGATTCAAACCCAAACAATAGAACCAAAATGTAAATCAAACAAGTCAAACAATGTAAGAAAATAAATGTGATCTAAACCCTAAGGTAACCCCACTTTTAAAATGTCCCCAGCAGAGTCGCCAGTTCTGTGATACGGTGGGAGAACTGACTTGAAGGTTTTGCATTTTTTCACAAATGTCGCGGTTTAGCAAGAGTCGCCACCGACTTTTCTTTTATCTAAAAAGGAAAGGTGAAAAAGCACATGAAAGACCTTTAGAGATGTTTTTGAGTTCAGGGGATAGATTATGAAAAGGGAAGGTATTAGCACCCTTTTCATCCATGGTTTTCCATGGGCTCTTAGTTACTTGCTAGATCACTTGCTTTTGTTTGAATGTGTGTTTGTGGTGGTGATTTTTGAAAGTATTTTGAAAATGGAACTTCGTAATGGTTCTCGTTTCTATGAGAACGCCTACAAAGTGTTTGTTTCAAAAATAGTTCAAAAGTGTGTTTGTGAGATGTGTTTTTGAAAGTATTTTGAAAATGGAACTTAGTAATGGTTCTTGTTTCTATAAGAACGCCTACAAAGTGTTTGTTTCAAAAACAGTTCAAAGGTGAGAGTGTGGGTGTATAAAATGTTTTTTGTCGTGAGCAAGCGAGTAACTGAGAGCGAACCTACCTACTCGAAAGGTCTTAAATATGCTTTTCCTCCTCCTTTAGATGTTGCTATCTTACCATTTATTTTATAAGAAGCCCCATCGTTGGATGTGAAGGGACGGGCGTTGGGACGTTTGTATAGTCATAGAAGGCAACATATGGGACGTTTTAGCAATGTCGTTTTAGGGACTAGATCATTTACCGAAGGTAACATCGAGGGTCATCGAGGGACTACGATCTTTTTATCGAGGGTCTTTGCTAAAACTCCCATGCTCGAGGGACATGACTATTTTCTGATAGGCAACAAGTGGGATTACCCTATAGGTGCATGTGTGAATAATGTGTTTGATTTGCATGCATTTAGTATTTGATTAGGGTGGCCTATTTTGTTGTTTTTATCTTGCCATACACACTTATTTACTAGTAATATATGAAAAGCAAGTAAAAGGCGGAAATTAAAATCTAAGCTATTACATCACTTTACGGGGATGGGGATACAATTTAACAAATGGGGATGAAGTAGGAACTAAAATATTACAACCATATCGAATGATAATGAAAAGAATGTGAAAACAGTGTAGAATAAAGGGAAAATGCACTTTTGAACTACTATGTGTCGACCCATGCTGCTATGTATCAACACATAGCTTCTTCCTGCCCCTGTAAAACAAAATCAGTTCAGTATGGGTCGACACATAATGGGATGTGTTGACTCATGCACCTTCTTGTATCGACGCGAAATGCGCATGTGTCGACCCATAGGCTTTTCCAGCTTCTTTTTTGTGAAATCTGTTCAGTATGTGTCGACACATAATGGTATGTGTCGACTCATAGTCCTTTCCAGTCCCTATTTTGTGACTTGAACTCAGTATGGGTCGATGCATGAGGGTTATGTGTCAACTCATACCCTGTTTTTTCACTAGGATGAGTCGACACATGAGGATATGTGTCGATACATGCTTCATTTTCCTGCCTTAAACATTATTTTACTGAATGTACAGGTTAGCTTATGGCATATGATGGATAAACATGAACAACAAATGATTGAATAAGCCTAAACAAAGTGCAGATGACTAGTTCAACAGGATAATAATGTACTACATCTTGTCTTCAAAGAACAACAGTTTGTTAATGATGTAATGACAAGATATCAAGTCAAGAGGACTTACCTTTGGGATGCACTGGTTGTTTTAGATCTGAATGCTTTTCCAAATGATGTGATAACCTTATGAATCTTCCGGAAGCTGCTCTGGACTTCTAGAACTGAGTTGGACTGTACTGTAATATTTTTGGTATTTTTGATGATAAAGGTGAGTAGCACTACCAGGACTGTTTTTATGTTTGGACAAACTTTGTATGAAGTGTTTGGCTTAGGGAGAGTTTGTATGGTGGAGTAAGAGGTTGGGGTTCTGTTTTGAACAAGAACAAATTTGATTTTGAAAAATCAGTCAAGGTTAACAAGAATACTGTTTTTCTGGTCAAAGAGACTCTCTATTCTCTCTCTCTATTTTTTCTAACCTTTTTCCAACCCCTTTCTCTTGCAACTGGCCTCTCTATTTATAGAGAAGGTTTGAGACTTGAGAAACTCAGACTTTTTGAAAATCACATGTTATGCCCTTTTTCAAATTCATAAAGACAAGCTGCTTCATGATGAAAAAAGGAGTGAATTAAGTAACTTTATCCATGCTTTGCAGGTCTTGTAGATTGCTTCTGATGTTGAGAGATCTTTTTGTCCTCTTTGGAACATATTTCAAGCTTTGAAAGAAGAGAGTGGTTGGAAAAGTGAAGCTTTATGCAAATGGAAATGTTGCTTTTTGCATTTCTAACCATAAATGGTATCAAAACTTGGACAAAACTTCAAATGCCTGTGTAATACACTTAGGGTTTGTGTAATTGCTTGATTATGCATATATTTGGAGAGAACATAGCCTGAAAAGAGTAATCTTGTAGCTTTGGTTGGAATTTTAGTCAAGTGTTCATCACAAATCTGCCTTGTAAATCAAGAATGAATGTCCAACTTCAGATCCTTGTATCTCCTAGCTCAAATATGATACATTCATGCTCTTGGATGTTTTAGAAAGCTTGAAACACCCTCTATAACTTTCATGTTGGCCACTTTTGTTAAATCAAACTGGAACTTGATGAAAAATGGGCAAGAAGTTGGGATAAAAACCTAACCAAAACTGCTAAAAATTTCTCTAAGTGTTTAAATGAAAATGTCATGACTTCATGAACTTATAACTCAAAATCCAAGAACTTCTAGGAGAATTTGTGTAAAGCAATGTTGTAGATATCATGGAGATATATAACTTTCATGATGAAAGTTTCCCTGGAACTGTCTTGTATCTTGGTGAAAGAATGGCATGAAGTGATGGAATTATCATGTATAAAAACACTTAGAAAATTTCCAAGTCTTCGAAATCTTGACTTTTCAAGTTGACTTTTGACTTTCTCAACTTCTTGATGATCAAGCTTGATATTTTCGAATGTCTTGATGAAATTTGATCTTTGGAATGTAATGTTGACCAAAAAGTCAAAGTTTGACTTTCTAGTATGCAATTGACCATTTTGCCCTTGTGCCAATTTCAAACCTAAATTGATGTATCAGTGCTTCAAACTTGACGTCGTAGAAGATCTTGTGAGAAAATCCTTGAGAAATGAGAGGGAAAATTTTGGGGTACAACACCTACCCAGGTTCCTTCTCATTTTCAGATGAAGTTTAACACAGACTCATCATGAAGCAACCCTACCCAGGTTCCTTCTCATTTCCAGATGAAGTTTGACACGAACTCATCATGAAGCAACCCTACCCAGGTTCCTTCTCATTCACAGATGCAGTTTCACACGGACTCATCCTGAAGCTACCCTACTTAGGTTCCTTCTCATACATTTCAGATGAAGTTTAACACAGACTCATCATGAATCAACCCTACCCAAGTTCCTTCTCATACATTTCAGATGGAATTTTACACTGACTCATCCTGAAGCAACCCTACCCAGGTTCCTTCTCTTAAAATTCTAGATGAAGTTTCACATGGATTCATCCTGAAGTAGCCCTACCCATAATTCCTTCTCATATATATCATAAAGCAATCTTACACAGAATTCTTCTAATACATTTCCAGACACGGCTTAGCACGGGTCCGTTCCAACACTTCCTTCAAGACCTCTGTTGGTTCAGTTTAAATTGATCAATAGTTTATCCTAATTCCTTTCCGGTAGAGACTTTCTTTGGTTCAGATAAATCGCTCCAAATATTTATTCTGATTCTTTTCCAGTTAAAGAATATTCAAGACCTCTATTGGTTCAGTTTAAATCGATCAATGGTTTATCCTGATTCCTTTCCAGTAGACACTTTCTCTAGTTCAGATAAATAGCTCTAAAGATTCATTATGATTCTTTTCCAGTTAAAGAATATTCAAGACCTCTGCTGGTTCAGTTTAAATCGATCGATGGTTTATCCTGATTCCTTTTCGGTAGACACTTTCTCTGGTTCAGATAAATCGCTTCAAAGATTTAATCTGATTCTTTTCCAGTTAAAGATTATCCAAGGCCTCTGCTAGTTCAATTTAAATCGACCAATGGTTTATCCTGATTCCTTTCTGGTAGACACTTTCTCTGGTTCAGATAAATCGCTCCAAAGATTTATTCTGATTCTTTTCCAGTTAAAGTCAAGCTTAGACTTAGTCTAATTTCTACCAACAATCACCTTTAGATGACCTCTATAAGCCCATCTCTGACAACTCTCCATCATCTCTCCAAATGGCATCTTTAAGCCCATTCCCTACACAATCAACCACCACATCATCGAGTGCAAATTTCTGGGCACTCTAGTGTTCAATCATCTTCTACCGTCAAGCTACGAACGACAACGTGCCATACTTGCTTTTCAGGTTTAAGAAGTTTGAACAGGGCAGTTGTTGTACCCCAAAATTTGCCCTCTCATTTCTCAATACATTTCCCCACAAGGATTTTCAAAAGTTCAAATTTACACAAGTACAATTGGGCTTTCAAACATCAAATCAAAAAAAGAGTGTGCCTGATTCGATTTCACATCCTTCGATTGGACTTTGTGCCTATTTTGATGCAAGCTTGGCTTGCATCCCTTGATTAAGCGTTGGTCTCTGACAGGCTGGCTTCAATTCACAAAGCAGAAGCTTCCTACATGCAACTTTCGATTGGACCTTGGCTCTTCATGCAAACCTTCATTCGAGCGATGGTCTCTTGTATGCTTGTTGGAGTCACAAGGCAGTGACCTCCTGCATGCAAGCTTAGATTGGACAAATGGCTGCCTGCATGCCTGCTTCGATTGGACATTTGATGCCTACATTGGACAAGTTTCGATTGGACAAATGTTTGACTGCATGCCTATTTAGATTGGACATTTGATGCCTGCATGCCTGTTTCGATTGGACAAGCTTCAATTGGACAAATAACTCGCTCCATGGTTGCTTCAAATTCACCTTCATGTCTGCTTCGAATCCACCTTCAGCATTGGCCTCCTACATGAAGTACAAGGCAAGGGCCTCATGCATGCCTGTCTACACAAGGCAATGGTTTCCCTTCATGCTGGTGCTCACAAAGCAAGTGGTTTCCTGCATGCAAGCTTTGATCCACAAAGCAATGGCCCCTTACAGTGTTTGTTTCAATTTAGGAAGCAAATGTTGCTTTCCTGCTTGTTTCAAATCACAAGGCAAGAACTTCCCTCATGCATTGGCTATTTTCATACTAGCTTCGAATGGACAATATATCCCTTTGAAATAGCTTGCTTCGATTCTACCCTTGAAAGTCTTCAACACACAATTGTTGGCCCATTCGAAGGAACTTTAAGACATACCTGGATGTCCCATTCGAAGGACATGTTTGATGGCCCATTTGAAGGACCTACAAGACATACCTTGTTGTTCCATTCGAAATACATATTTTGGTGACCCATTCCAGGGGAACACATTTGGCTCCTTCGAAGGATGCACAAAAAGGGCCCATTCGAAAGGCACATATTGCTATCTAAAGAGGAGTCTGGTTGAAGGTTGGACCTATGAGGCCAAAATGAAAAGATGAAATATTCAAAGATGCTTGTTGCAGGTCCAAGCCTGATGCACTAGCCATAACGCTCCAAAACTGCTACACAACAGTCCTGCTACACTGCTCCTGTATTTGCACCAATTTGGCATACGAATATTTCCCCTCGAAAGCTACAAAAACAGTATACCCAATTTGTTCAAATTCTTTTGTTTTCCCTCCTAAACTTCAACCAACTTCACCTATAAATAAGAGGCTCCATAACATGTCTAAGGGGCTCGACAACATATCCAGAGGCTTTCGGTAGCTGGGAAAAACTTTTATTGTGTGAAAATCATCAAACACTTAACACATTGTCATACCCGGATTCAAAAGACCATACCTTTGTTTCTGACCCTTTCGAATCCAACACTAGAAACACAACACCTGTTTATTTTCCCTTTCGAATCCAGGAACAACCCCACACTTTGTTTTCCTTTCGAATCCAGTAGAAAGAACACAACATCTTTTCTTCTCCTTCGAATCCAAAAATAACAAACACAATCCCACTCCTCTTGACTTTTGAATCTAGCCAAAGAAACACCATACCTGTTTCTTTCCTTCGAATCCAGGAGTATCTAGTCCAATAACTCAAGGCCAAACAGATGTATCCCAGCTTCAAGCAAGGTAAGTCCTCTTAACCTTTAAGCTTTTCGTTTCAAGCACAATATGTAAATAACCATTTCCTTTCGTTCAAACATCATTATTATCCTTTGGCTTGTTTTCGTTTCCACCTTTTCAGTTTGTTTTCATTTCAAACCTTTTGGTTCTATTTCTTTGTTTATCAAATGTTTTTAAGAACTAACCTGGCCATGAGAAAATACTAGCATGGCCTTAGGCCATGTTGCTATTAAAAACCCAAACGGAAGAAAACAGGACGAAGGAGGTATGAATCGAAGCTTTAGGCTTCATCCTTGGTTGCTTCACAGTTGCAAGCAGAACAAAGAGTGTGGCCTTAGGCTTTGCCACACACTAACTTCTAGGACATTCGAAGGAAGCAGAAAATGACCTAATCGAAGGATCCATTCACACTGACTGTCAGGCCCAATCGAAGGAAGCAGCCAGGAAGATGAATCGAAGGCTGCCTGCACATGCTGACTTCCAGGCCAAATCAAAGGAAGCCAGAAAGAGCAGAATCGAAGGGTGTTGCTTCCTGAATCGAAAAGTTTGTTTTCCCTTCTTTTATTTTGTTTTATCTTTACATTTTCTTGCTATTTAATATGGTTGTAATAGTGTAGGATATTTATTTTATGCATTTTTATTGCTTTATACAAATGTTAGTAATTAGGATGTATGGAAAGATAAAACCAACAAGTAGACAACCCAAAAATTAAAGACAAAATGCATCCAATCGAACACACTTTGCACACATGCACCTCTAGGATAATCCCACTTGTTTCCTTGGAAAATAGTCATGTCCCTCGAATATGGGCGTTTTAGCAAAGACCCTTGATAAAAGATCGTAGTCCCTCAATGTCCCTAATGAAATTTCTAAAACGTCTCATAGGTTGCCTTCTATAACTATACAAACGACCCACGCCCGTCCCTTCACATCCAACGATGGGGATTCTTATCAAATCAATGGTAAGATAGCAACATCTAAAGGAGGAGGAAAAGAACATTAAGACCTTTTGAGTAGGTAGGATGCTCCTAGTTGCTCGCTTGCTCACAACAAAAACATTTTACACACCAACACTTTCATTTGAAACATTTTCAAAAGACAAACACTTTGTACGCGTTCTTATAGAGACGAGAACCATTACAAAGACACTTTTCAAAATCACTTTCAAAAACACATTCCACAAACACCTCTTTGAACTATTTTCCAAACAACACTTTGAACGCGTTCTTATAGAAACAAGAACCATTACAAAGACGTTTTCAAAATACTTTCAAAACCCACACCACAAGCACATTTTCAAACAAAATTAAGTGATCTAGCAAGAAACTAAGAGCCCGTAGATAACTACGGATGAAAAGGGTGCTAACACCTTCCCTTTTTATAACCTATCCCCCGAACTCAAGAAATAATCTCGAAAGGGCTTTCCTGTTCTTTTCCACCTTTCCTTATTGGATAGAAGAAAAGTCGGTGGCGACTCTTTCTATCTGAAACAATTGCGATCAAACTCAAAACACCCAAGTAAATTCTCCCACTATGTTACATACTCTAATGGGGGAACTATCTCTTGACTAGAGAGATAAAAGTTAGCCATTATCTGGTCAAAATCCAGGCTTCACAGTAACTTGCTGAGGATGACAAAGGTTGGCTGTTATCTGGTCATATTACAGGCTTCATAGTGACTTACTGGGGTATATGAAATTAACTATTATCTGGTCGGTTTCTAGGCTTTGCAGTAATTTGCTTAAGGTAAAACTGTTATCTAGTCGAAATCCAGGCTTCACATTGACTTAGACGAAGTGAACTACTATCTGGTCGAATTTCAGGCTTCGTAGCAACTTAAATTATTATCTGGTCAAAATCCAAGCTTCACGATAATTAAAGAATTTAACTGTTATCTGGTCATATTCCAGGCTTCGCAGCAACTTAAATTGTTATCTGGTCGAAATCCAGGCTTCACAGTAACTTAGACGAAGTGAACTACTATCTGGTTGGATTCCAGGCTTCGTAGCAACTTAAACTGTTATCTGGTTGAAATCCAGGCTTCACAGTAATTGAAGAAGTTATTTGTTATCTGGTCGTATTCCAGGCTTCGCGGCAACTTAAAATGTTATTTGGTCGAAATTCAGGCTTCACAGTAACTTAGACGAAGTGAACTACTATCTGGTCGGATTCCACGCTTTGTAGCAACTTAAAATGTTATCTGGTCGAAATCCAGGCTTCACAGTAATTGAAGAAGTTAATTGTTATCTGGTCGTATTCCAGGCTTCGCAGCAACTTAAATTGTTATCTAGTCGAAATCTAGGCTTCACGGTAACTTAGACAAAGTAAACTACTATCTGGTCAGATTCCAGGCTTCGTAGCAACTTAAACTGTTATCTGGTCGAAATCCAGGCTTCACAGTAATTGAAGAAGTTAACTGTTATCTGGTCGTATTCCAGGCTTCGCATCAACTTAAACTGTTATCTGGTCGAAATCCAGGCTTCACAGTAACTTGATGAGCTGTTACTTCAGATGGTTATCATGTCTTGTTTCAGGGATTAATCTGGAACTTGTTGAAAGTCGATCGTTGAGATAGTTATTCTGGGTGGTTTCAAGTATTAATCTCTGACCTGAGAAAGAAATATAGTTTTCATGGCTTGTTACAAGTATTAATCTTCAATCTCCTCATATAGATAGCTTTCCTGGCTTGTTACAGGTATTAATTCACAGTCGGTCGTCCACAGATAGTTCTCCTGACTTGTTACAGGTATTAATCTTGAACTTGAAAATTGTTGGTTACTGAGATAGTTTCCCCGTCCGGTTCGGGCATTAATCTGTGGTCTTCTGCATTTGTTGGTAAATCCGTCATGCTTCGGGAGTTCATACCACTTGTTCGTATAGATAATTTCCCCGTTTGGTTTCGGGCATTAATCTTTGACCCGCTGTATAAGTCGATAGTGTTTGACCTGAAAAGGTAAAACCAGTTTCATGCGATGTCATGATATATGAATTGCATGCTGCTCTCAAAATAAATGAGGTTGTGATATATGCATTTGCGCTGCATATGCCATGATGTTTGTAGAATGATGTATGAATGCAATGTATGAACGTATCAGCTATTCCATTGCAGTGTTGTTGAATTAGGGAAAATAAATCCCAAATTACTGTTGGGGGTGAAGAATGTAGGTCTTCAGATTTTGAAGTTAAAACGCTGGGAGATGAACTTCCGTTGTTAGAGAAATTAACTTTGTTGGGGAAGGTAAACTCCATGAACTGGACTGTTGCTAGAAGATAGTCTAGAATAAGTATCAAGATGACATCGGTCTATGGATTATACCTGAACCGTTTCTAAAAGATGATCTGAATAAGTATCAGGATGACATCCGTCTCTGGATCGTACCTGAACTGTTGCTAGAAGATAGTCTGGAATAAGTATCAGGATGACATCCATCTCTGGATCGTACCTGAACCATTTCTAAAAGATGATCTGAATAAGTATCAGGATGGCATCCGTCTCTGGATCGTATTTGCACATTTTCTAGAGGAGAATCTGGAATAAGTGTCAGGATGACATCCGTTTCTGGATCGTACCTGAACCGTTTCTAGATCAGAATCTGGAGTAAGTGTCAGGATGACATCTGTTTCTGGATCGTACCTGAACCATTTCTAGATGAGAATATGGAGTAAGTTTCAGGATGACATCCGTCTTTGGATCGTATCGGCACTGTTTCTAGAGGAGAATCTGGAATATTTAGAATGTTTCCGTTGGGAATTCTTATTTTGTTGTTTTGAGAAGAAATTCGTTGGGGAATCCTGAGAAGCTTGGCGACTTCACTGGAAAATTCTTAGATGTTGGAGCAGTAATTGGAGATTCTTCCTCTGCCGAGGGTATGAGAACACCTGGCATCATTAGGCTGCATGCTAAGAATATGGCAGTGACCTTGTAGTAGAATGCCCCTGCCTCAGTACCTGCTGGAGAAGGTATCTGCCGGGGATTTTGTAGATGGTTTAACTGTTATCCCAACTCTTGGAGTCCTTGGTGAATGCAGATCAGGGTAATAAACCTTATACTGATAGATAAGTGACGAATGACGGGATGTAGTCGTATGCTTTGATCCTTAACTTTTTCCTGGACTATCCTTTCAGATTTTCAGTCCATCGAGATACCTCTTTTTACCCAAGCCGCCTTTTCAGGTTTTTGACTTGCCGGGTGTACAGTTTTTTTTCCATATGTATATCCCTAATTTTGCCCTAACCCTTTTGGTTCGCCGGGATGCCCTTATTTTTGCCTAGGCCAGTCAACCTAGCGGGTCTTTGTTCATGCATAGTATTTTCCGACTATATCCACGTTCACTGAGTATGGAGAATTGTCACTGTCCATAGTATTAAGTGTTGCCACACTGCCAGAAGATGTTTGTTTGATTGTACATGATTCGTTGTTGGAATTCATCTCAAATGCCCCCAAGTGATTCAGATGGATATCTGCCCCTGGCTATTTGGCATTTTTGAGAGATTTCTTGAACCTTGACTTGACTGCCCCAGATCAGCTGGACACCATATTATGCCCATTGATTATGAAAGGGCCTAACACTGGAATGCATTTCCATCTGAGGTGATTCTGTCCACTGAGAGGATTTCTATCCGTCGTGCGAATTTCTCTGCTGTTGAACAAATAGTCATATGCAAACAATGGTATTTTAAGAATGCAAAGCTTATCTCTGTCTTGAAGTTTGAAAATTCATTTTTTAGTAAAACAAACAAATTTTGTAAGAGTGTGATATCAGCTCAGGATTTATAGTGAACCCTACAGGAGTCAGGATACCTTTTATAACAGTATGCTTCCGAACTAACCCGTGCTTCATTAGGACTTTTGAGGGTTGTAGCGTGGTCTGGTTCACGGTTTAAGAAACAAAGGATAAAGGCTCAAAATTTATTTGTACCCAACCCGCTCTTCGTGATGTTCTTCAATCCTATGCTTAACTAATTGTGCATTTAGATCCCAATTGAGTCTGGGATCTTTGCTCTGAATTGAACGTTCGTTTGAGAAGGCAGTCATTTTGGCAACCTTTTCTTCTTCTTTTTGTTGAGGATTTGTAGGATCTTTTTATTTTATTTTGTTGTCCCTACTTTTTCCTGAATTGTTTCTTATGATTACAGTCAGTGGGATGCCCTAGTTTTTCTTAAGTCTCCTTCATAGGATTTTGACTTAACGGGCTTTTCTATTGAAAAATAATGACTGCCTGCTTTAATGATTATGTGGAACCATCACCATCTTTTGGAGAGAATCTTCTACATTATTTTCCGTGTATGAAGGTAGAGCTTGCGACTAAATGCATATCTGAATTAACTAAGAAAACTACCCTGCCCCGGGTTATGATTAATGGTTTTAATTTGTGTGAAAAGAAAAACTCCTACTTCTTAGGCTCAAAGGGGTTGACTAGGGATTATCTTCCTTATAACTCCACTATTTAGGATTTGAAACAACGCATGTACATCATCAGCGGGGTCTGGTTAAAAGTGCACTGTATGAGATTGTGGTATCGTTTTTGTCATCCTCCCTCTAAAGGCTTAGAGCTTTTAATCGAGAGTTGAATATCACAAAAAAGGAAGTAAAAACACAGCTTGAATATAATGGATACGAATGAAATGATTCAAGACTAACATATGCAATGCATTGATGAAATAACAAAGTTTGACTTGAATAAGTTTGAACAATCAAAATAAAATTACAAATTGAGAATCCAGATGAACAAAAAGCCTCTTTGTTTGAATTTGTCACTTCAGATGGTGTGCCTTTGAGGGATGGCAGAAGAGTTCAGTCTGGCCATCTTGTGTGAACTCCAGCACTCCTTTGTTGATCAAGTCCTGAATCTTATTTCTCAATGCCCAACAATCATTCGTATCATGTCCAGGACTATTGGAATGGTATGTGCATATTGCATCAGGATTGTAGGTGAGGGAAGAAGTGTTGGGGTTTGGACGAGGTCTTATCAATGTAACCAAATTTATCCTCAACATATGTTGCAATTCCTGAGACAATGGTATGTTGATTTTGGTAAACTGCCTCTTGGGCTTGTCTTGCCTATGTTGATTACCCCGTCGTGGTTGGCGAGGTCGTTGTTAGACCCTTGGCATAGCAGCCGTCTTGAAAGGTGTTTTTTCAACCAAATCCTCTTGTTTCAACTGAGGCTGATTAAAGACTCGATCCCCAATTCTTGTTGTTTGCTCCATATGATTGCATTCATCTTGATGAAGCTTGTTGATGAGAAACCCCAACTTTTCTTGTTCCCGAGCTAAACTTTGGATAAGAGCCCTTTGATTAATCATCTATATTCTCATCCTTTACATTTCAGTTTGCAGTTGTTCCAACTGGTCATCCTTATTGTTGTCAGGATGTTTCTTGGTCAAGTTCCCGTTGAGGAGTGTTTTCAATTCTTCCGTTCCCTTGTATAGGTTGAGGAACATTTCCATGAACTGAGACTCTTGAGTTTGGAGATCTCTGTTGTTCTGTTTGAAATCCATTTTCCTTGCTGAAATAAACAGCGAGAACATGAGAGACCTGTACTGGAAGACCTGTTATGTAATGACATGCATGATGTGTAAATGTTTTCAAGGATCTCGCGGGGTAAACACAAGAATATGTTAGGAGTTAACTGCAACTTTGATTGAAGAACTTCATATTGTTGAATGCCCTTCTACGAGAATCAAGCTCACCATATCGAGTGAGTTATAGCCCCTGACTCAAATTATCGTGTTTTGATCTTTTGAAGGCATTTGGTTAGAGGAAAATAAATCCCCTTGCCCCTTGCTAGACTTCTGCTTTATCATAACTTGCATCACATACCCTTGAGATCCTTGAAATGGTTAAGGAAATGCTATGATATGATGTTATGATGTGTATACTATGCATTAAGCAAAAGTGTAAGGTGGCGTAAGCAAGTAAACCCTGCAAGAAATCCAGGTTATTGGATATTGACTGTAAACAAATCCTGCAAGGAAATTATGTTGTTAGATAATAAAAACCATGTAAGTAGTTCAAGTTGAAAGAAAACAAGTCACACAAGCAGCCTTAGGTTTAGGCTTGCTTAGGGTTTGTAGGAAAGTACCCTCCTGAAGTTTAGTTGGCTCAACTTGTCCTAGTAATAGTAATTGGGTTCTAAGGGATTTCAATATCACTGATTTTTCTTACAAGTTTCGTTCTGATCGATAACGACTTGCCACCAAACAAAACTCGGGAGTCAAATCTCAATGAGTGTAGTATCGAGTATCAACCGACTTAGGACTACACCAAAGACGGCTATCTCACTACTTCCTAATTGCCAAGTTGTTCAATTAAAGGTTCTAAGGTCAATTGATGCTTCATGACACCATGCAGCGGCCCCGTATTCTCCTTAACTACTCAAGGGCTACCGATACCAACCAAAGTGTCACATCAATGTAGTTATCGTTTCAAACGTGTCGATACACCCTGCACAAACCCCACGATTTATTGCTACTTACCTAAAAGGTGCCCCAAATCCGGGTGTAGGATCTATAGTAACAACCCAAACAAACCCTCCAAGGATAAAGCATACAAAGCACACTAAGCAGTTTAAAAATAAACTATCTCTAAGGTAACCCCACTTTTTATTTAAAATCCCCAGTAGAGTCACCAGTTCTGTAATACGGTGGAAGAACTGACTTGGTTGTTTTGCGTTTGTTCGCAATTGTTGCAGATAGAAAGAGTTGCCATCGACTTTTCTTTTTATCCAATAAGGAAAGGGTGAAAAGAATAGGAAACACCTTTGAGATGTTTTCTTGAGTTCGGGGGGGGGGGGGGGGGGGGGGGGGTAGGTTATGAAAAGGAAAGGTGTTAGCACCCTTTTCATCAGTAGTTATCTACGGGCTCTTAGTTGCTTAGTAGATCACTTGATTTGTTTGAAAATGTTTTTGTGGTGGATTTTGAAAGTATTTTTGAAAAGCGCCTTCATTTCGGAAAACTTTGTAATGATTCTCGTCTCTATAAGAAGGTATACAAAGTGTTGGACTTTTTTGAAAACATTTCATGTTTTTTTGAAAGTGTTTGGTATGTTTGAAAAATGTTTTGTTTTTTAGAATAGATTGTGAGCAAGCAACTAAGAACGTTATACCTTACTCAAAAGTCTTTTGTTCATTTCTCTCTTCCTTTGATATTGCTATCTTATCATTGATTGGTAAGAAGCCTTATGTTTGGATGTAAAAGGACAGGCGTGGGTTAATTGTATAGTCATAGAAGGCAACTTATGAGACGTTTTAGCAATTTTTTGTTTAGGGACTAGACCGTTTATCAAAGGAAACATTGAGGGACATCGAGGGACTACGATCTTTTTATCGAGAGACTTTTGCTAAAACGCCCATATTCGAGGGACATGACTATTTTCTGAGACAACCAGTGAGATTACCCTAGAGGTGCATATGTGTGAATAGTGTGTTTGATTGCATGCATTTTTGTCTTTGAATTTAAAGGTTATCTATTTTGTTGATTTTATCTTGCCATATAGCCTAATTACTAATAAGAAAGTAATAAAAATACAAAGAATAAATCCTAAGCTATTGCAACAATAAATAAAAAATAAAATAAAAAAAGAGGAAAAGTGAGTCTTTCGACCCAGGAAGTATGCTCCTTCGATTCACCCTATTTCAGCTTCTTTCGATTGGGTCTGTAAGGCAGTATGAATATGTATCCTTTGACCATACCCCTTTTTCTTCTTTCTTCGACTGGACCTGCAAAACAAAAATGAATGTATCCTTCGACTATACCTCTTTCTTTTTATACAGCAGCATGGGGTAAGCCTAAAAGGCTTCAACCCACTTAAACTTCTTCATGTCTTCTTTCGTTTGGAGACTAATTAGTAGCATGAGGTGGGGGCCATGCTAGTATTGCTTCATGGCCAGATTAAGTCTTAACAATATGTTTGATAAATAAAGAAAAAGAACCAAAATACTTAGCCAAGAAAACAAACGAAGAAGGTGAAAACGAATACAAACAAAAAAAACCATGATAATGCTTGAAACGAAAAGAAATGATTATTCACATGTTGTGCTTAAAACGAAAAGTTGAGGTCAAGAGAAATTACCTTGCTTGAATCTGGAATGTGGGTCTTGGACTTGAGTTGTTTCTCTGGGCTTTCTTGAATTCGAAGGGGAAGAAAACAAGCATGGTGTTTCTTTGGCTAGAATCGAAAACCAAGAAAAGTATATTTGTGTTTGTTTATTTTTGGATTTTAAAGAAATAAGTGTGGTGTTTCTTCAAGTTCTGGGTTTAGGAGGGTGTTAAGTGTTTGAGAGTTTTTGATAATTCTTTCCACACAACCAAAATCCTCTTCAGCGTTCTTCTTCTTTATTTCTATTTTTCCCACCTCTTTGAAGTGCAAATGAACTCTCTAGAGAATTTTTTTGAATGAACAGCTTTGTGAAGAAATAAAATATAGTTTCTTTGAAAGGCCAACATCCACTTGTGTCAACTTTTTATAATCCCAATATAAAAGCACTAAAATCAATGGTTGAGATGGGTGACTCCTAGTTTATAGGGGGCAAGTGTGAAGAAGAGGCAGGCGCAAGGCTCAAGAACTTTCTAAAAGCTAGTAATGTCATCAAGAGCAAGTTGGCTTGGAGAACAATTTAACATGGAGTGAGACACAAGTTGGAGGCCTAGGTAGCCTGACCTATGGACAACCTGAATCTTTGAATCAAATCCTTCATTTTTCCATAGCCTTCGACCAGACTTAACAAAGCAGCATTCATTTCCACCAGTGGTATGTCCTTCGAGTGGACCAACTGTGTGTTCTTCAAATGGGCCTCTTCAGCTGAATATGCTTCTGAGTCTTCTTGCTTTTGATCACTTAGGCCTAACCCTTCGACCAGACTCAAAAGTAAACAAAAAAAATTATTTCCCAACCATGGCAAGTCCTTCGAATGGGCCACCAAGTTATGTATCATAATGCAGCTCTAAGTGTGTTGAAGGGTCTACAGATGGATTCGAAGGTGATATGAAAGTGATTCAAGACAATCCTGAAAGTGGATTCGAAGCCAGCATGTAGGTGCATTCGAATGAGACATGCAGGTGACAAAGCCTTGTGCATGCTAACATGGGTAAAATGCATGCCTTATGAATCAAAGAAAACACGTGAGGAGCCAATGGTGCAATGAAAACCAGCATGCAGGAGGTCCCTACTTTGTGTCAATGGAAAACCTTCAGAAGGCCATTGCCTTCTGAATCAAAGAAAGATTTCATAAGGTCATAAAGCCCAGTCGAAGCTAGCATGCATAAGGCAAATACTTTGTGAGACAAATATTCAGGAGGCCATTTCTCTCTGAATCGAAGCTTGCATGCAGGGGCCATTTTAGTGAATCAAAGCAAACCTGTAGAAGGTCATTACTTGAATGAATCTTGTGTACCAAAGGATGCATGAAGGGGTCCAAATTTGGATTCGACGTATGTTGCTTTGAAAAACCATACTCCAATCGAAGCTTTGTGAGAAGGTAATCTTTGCCCAGTTGAAGCTTGCCGGCAGGAGGTAATTGCTCCCTGAATTGAAGCTTGCATGCAAGAGGCCACATGCTTTTTGAATCAAATCAAGCATGTAGAGGGCCATGTTTAATCGAAGCTTATGGAAATCTTGATCGAAGGAAAGCCAAATGTTCAATCAGAGTGGGTAAATCAAAGCTCGCTCGAAGAAGCCAGATGCTCAATCGAAGCATGAAAACCAAGCTTGTATCGAAGGAGGCCTAAATGTTCAGTCGAAGCGTGTGAATTAAGGTTGCGTCGAAGAATCCAGAATGTTCAGTCGAAGGATGGATGAGTCGAAGCAAACTTGCTTTTCTTCAATTTTGTCAAGAATTACTTTTTATCTATTTTTCCCTTTTTGTCTGCTTTGTACTTGTGCAAATTTTGAGCTTTTGAAAATCCTTGTGAGAAAATGCCTTGAGAAATGAGAGGGAAAATTTTGGGGTAAAACACTACCCTTGAACAACCATCCCTTTTTCTCTATATACTATTCCCGAACTCTATGAGATCCAAACAAAAATTTTTGGCCAAATTTGGAGGACTTCAACTCATGGTTTTGCACAGCAATTCGCATAGAACTAACAAATAATTTGAAAAAAAATAAAACCCCCCAAACTTGAACTAAACATTGACCCCAATGTTTTGGAACAAGATTGAGAAGGTGACTCACAGAGGGTAATGCAACACATGTTGCTGCCTCTTAGCTTTCACTAGTAAGACTCCCTTTTTTTACTTGCAAATAAAACAAAAAGAAAAACTAAGTTATTAGAAGCGTGGTTTACCTCCCACGAAGCGCTTAGTTTAACATTGCATGGCTCGACGGTTCATTCCCTTATGGGGGTACTTCCTCTTCCATACCATGTTGCTTGTCTCTTCCGCATTCCAGAACTCATTCAGATCAAAAGTATTAACCCATTTGTGATTCCAGCTGTAACACCCCATTTCTAACCAACAAATTATATGAAATCAGAGTTTCAAAATTTCCAACGAATGAATGAGATGCTACACATTCGGCTTATAACAACGACGTTTAATCACATTTAAAACAGATACATAACACTTAAAACTCGGATGAACTAACAGCAACATAACTTAGTCTTTTAAACCAACAACTTTCATAACTATGTAACGAAATCATAATATTCGACTTAAAAATAATGCAACATCTTTATCCAACTGAAACAACTTCAAAACAACAAGTACTTAACAAAAATCAACTTAAAATTTAGCAACAGAAGTAAAATCAACAATAAATCAATAATCGTTCATCCCCCTGAGTGTTATGTATCAGAGCAATGACACCGACTCGAACTACTGAAGGTAAACTGCCTTCACTCTGGATTACCTGCACGTTACCAACATATAGGTAACATTCAAACAGAAGGGGTGAGATATCAAACAATATAATCGGTTGTATGATAAATAATATATTAGAATTAGATCATACAATTCACCACTTCACAACTTTTTATCAACATTTAACATAATTAATTCACCCACACGACAACTCAGGATACAACATGAAATGCGACTTGTTTTTATGCACGTGCATGTGGTACCAATGGAGCAGAACTCCCAACATAGAAATCTTCCAATAAATAGGGGCATCAACAAGGCATAAGCCTTCAACTTTATATTTTCTCATCCATGATAACTTAACGAGCATCAGCTCCAACATGATATGCTATGTATGCATTAACAACATGAATGTAACAACAACAACAATAATAATTCAACTTAATTCAACATTGGCCATAAGCTTACAACTCAATAATTTCCAATCAATAGAGGCAACACAACAAAATTCATCAACTTCAAACTTAACAATTAATAACAATGACACAACAACTTACACATGCCAATACTGTTATTAACACGGTCATACTAAAATACTTCTACTAAATTATTCTACTGACAGGCCTTATTAATAGCTTTCTGCTAAATTAATGAAGCTATTATTTTCTTGCTACCTAAATTATCTCTACTGCTACTATATTTTAGTTACTAATGTTTCTGTAATTTACTACCAGCTCTGCAACTAAAACCATACCAATTACTAACTCTGTAACTTAATAATCATCTCTACTATTGTTTTAACTCTGCCATGATCTAACTCTACAATTTTTTAAATTATATGCTAACAATTTTTCTTCTGTTATAACTATGCTACTCTATAATTAATGAAGTTATACTAGCAATTATTCTCTTCTGATCCTTAAGCCAAAATCATTAAAAGTCATTACTCAATTTCCATGCAAGAAACAGAGAAAGAAAAAAAAAGAGAATAAAGGACATCACTTGTGCCCCTCGGCACACCATGTGCCCCTTGGCACACCCTTCATCCAAGCCATGCCGCTCGGCATGACTTTCTGTCACTCGCCACACACCAATTTGTGCCGTTCGGCACAGCCATTCCTCCCCTCGGTACAGCCTATTTCACGCAGATTTCCAAAACCCCACGCGGACTTTGTTAATATGTCTAAATTTTCCAGAGTACTTTCAATTTTCGGTCTTTACTTGACTATCAATTCTAGACCAACATAATATATAATCACAGTAACATAACAACTAATTTCATAACATGGTAATAATCAGATATGAAAGCAACAGTGATTCAGTATATTTAACAACCAAAATTACAAGCCGTAGAGATTTATACAAACCCAATCCCTACATAATATCAATCATATACCAAATTATAGAGTCAGAACCCCACCCTTACCTTGGATTGAAGGTCGCTCTATAATTTTCCTATTGAACCTAGCTTTTCCTCTTTTCCTTTTCCTCTTCTATGTAACTTCTCACGTATTGTTCTAAGACTTCTTGATTTTTCTAATTAACCTAATTTTCTTATTATTATAACTATACCTAATAATAATATGATTACTCCTAATGGGATCAACTTACACACCCCACCTATTACTACTTTCAACCAATAACATAAGCCTAACATAATTATTCCATTAATTTAAACATTATTATTATTATTAATCATCTAATTAATTAATTAATAATAATCTAACAACTTATACCGATAATTCTCAACATTTCACAACTTTTCAACAAATAATCCAAAAAAAAAAGTTTAATTAAATAAACGGGCGTTACAACTCTCCCCCACTTAGAACATTTTCGTCCTCGAAAATTTACCTCATTCAAACAACTCAAGATAGGAGTCCCGCATCTTGCTTTCTAACTCCCACGTCATGCTTTCTTCGACAGCGCCTAGCCAGACTACTTTCACCAAAGCAGTCTCCTTGCCTCTTAGAATCTTCATTTCACAATCCGTGATTCTTACAGGCATCGTCTCCATAGTAAAATTATCCCGTACTTGAACATCATCTATATGAACCACATGAGATGGATCTGAAATATACTTCCAGAGTTATGACACATGAAACACATCATGAAAATTCGAAAGATTAGGCGGTAAAGCCACTCTATAAGCAACATTACCAACTCTGTCTGAAATCTGATACAGACCAATAAAACGAGGAGTGAGCTTCTTAGACTTCAGTGCTCTCTCAACCCCGGTCACAGGCGTGACTATCAAAAACACATGGCCACCTGCTTGAAATTTTAAATCTTTCCTTCGCCTTTCATGATAACTCTTGTGTCTACTCTGTGAAGTTTTCATCTTCTCTCGAATCAACTTTACCTTCTCAATAGTCTCTCGAACAATTTTAGGTCCAAGTACTATGCTTTCTCTAGATTGATGCCAACATAAAGGGGTTCTACATCTCTGACCATACAACGCTTTAAAAGGTGCCATCCCAATACTATAATGGTAATTGTTATTATAAGTTAACTCTATTAACGAAAGATAAGTATCCCACAAACCTCCCTGATCAAGAACACATACTCTCAACAAATCTTCTAACGACTGAATAGTCCTTTCAATTTGACCATCCGTCTGAGGATGATATGCCGAGCTCAACCTTAACTTAGAACCCAATGCCTCTTGTAAACTCTTCCAAAAATTATAAGTAAACCTCAGATGTTTATGTGACACAATGCACAAAGGAACACCATGCAGCTTTACAATTACACTAGTGTATATCTCCGCCAACTTTGATACTGGAAAACTGATATTAATAGGAATAATATGAGTCGACTTCGTAAGCCTATCAACAATCACCCAAATTGAATCATGTCCCTTTGGAGTATTAGGTAATCCTGTCACAAAGTCCATCGAAATGATATCCCCTTTTCATTCTGGAACTTCTAACGGTTGCATCAACCCTGCGAGCTTCTGATGTTCAAATTTTGACTTCTGGCAAGTTTAACATGCATACACAAACCGAGCCACATCACTCTTCATTCCAGGCCACCAAAAAAAAATTCTTCAAATCTTGATACATTTTTGTAGCTCCTGGATTAACGCTTAACTTGCTTCTATGACTTTCCTCAAGAATCACTTTTTTCATCTTTGCATCATCAGGAATACAAATTCGATTATGGAATCTCAACACACCTTGCGTATCTAACTTAAAATCTGTAATCTCTGACTGATCAATCCCAACCATTAAATCTACCAATTTCACATCCAACTTCTGAGCTTCTTTGATATTATCCAGAAAATCGTTATTAATCTTCAACATCCCCAACATAACACTCTACGGTGTTACCTCGTAAACTAAGCTCATATCTCTGAACTGTTCAATTAATTCCAACTCTTTAACCATCATTGCCGACATATGTAAAGTCTTTCAACTTAACGCATCAGCCACCACATTTGCTTTTCCTGGATGATAATTAAAACTGAAATCATAATCCTTTAACAACTCCAACCATCTTCGTTGTCTCATGTTCAATTCTTTCTGATAAAATAGATATTTTAGACTCTTATGGTCACTAAATACTTCAAATCTAGAACCATAGAGGTAGTGTCTCCAAATCTTCAGCATAAAAACAACTACAACAAGCTCTAAATCATGTGTAGGATAGTTCCTTTCATGGGTCCTCAACTGCCTTGGCGCATAAGCAACTACCTTTTTCATTCTGCATAAGTACACCTCCTAAACCCATCTTAGAAGCATCACAATACACAATAAAAGGTTCTCCTGGATTAGGTAATGTAAAAATCAGAGCCGATGTCAATCACTCATTCAATTCCGTAAAACTTTCTTCACATTGAACGTCCCACACATAAGCTCTACCTTTACAAGTCAACTTAGTCAATGGAAGTGCCAAATTAGAAAAAACTTCGATAAACATTCTATAATAACCAACTAATCCCAAAAATCTTCTAATCTCGATAGCCGACTTTGGAGTTTCCCACTGCAACACCGCATCTACTTTAGATGGATCTACAACAATGCCACTACCTGAGATCACATGACCAAGAAAAATAACCTCCTTTAACCAAAATTCACACTTAGACAACGTTGCATATAAATTCTTCTCTTTCAAAACTTTCAATACTATTCTTAAGTGTTCTACATGCGCTTCTTCCGATTTGGAGTAAATCAAAATGTCATCAATGAACACCATTACAAACCGATCCAAATAAGTATGAAAGATACAGTTCATGTACTCCATGAATACTCCTGGCACATTAGTAACACCGAAAGGCATCACCTAATACTCATAATGTCCATATCGGATTCTGAAAGCCATCTTTTGAATATCTTCATCCTTCACTTTAATTTGATGATAGCCTGACCTTAAATCAATCATACTAAACACTCGAGCACCCACCAATTGATCTATCAAGTTATCTATTCTTGGAAGCGGATACTTATTCTTAATCGTCACTTTATTCAATTGCCTATAATCAACAAAAAGCCTCATACTTTCATCTTTCTTCTTTACTAGCAACACTGGATCTCCCCCACGATGATACGCTTGGTCTTACAAATTTCTTTTCAAGTAAATCTTCCAAGTGCTTCTTTAATTCTGATCATTCAGATGCATACATCTTGTATAGTGCCATAGAAACGGGTCTGGTA
Source organism: Vicia faba (assembly GCA_948472305.1). NCBI lineage: Eukaryota > Viridiplantae > Streptophyta > Magnoliopsida > Fabales > Fabaceae > Vicia > Vicia faba. The sequence goes on along the minus strand of OX451738.1, from coordinate 1,310,745,769 downwards.
CTAGTTACAACATCAATAGAAAATTCGACTTCTCTCTCTAGCAATACATCAGGAATTTCATCAGGGAAAACTTCAGGAAATTCACGCACCACTTGCAATTCCTCAATTATAGCTTGATTCTCGATAGATAACGAGAACATCTGAGCCTCTTCTTACATCAACTTCCTCAACTGTCTAGCAGACAAAAGACCAGCTTCTTCCTTCTCAGGAGTAGAAAACCTCACCGACTTGTTATAACAATTAATATGAACATAGTTATGCTCTAACCAGTTCATACCTAAGATCACATCCAACCCACTTAAAGGAAAATAAACCAAATCAACATCAAAGTTGTTGTACCCCAAAGTTTTCCCTCTCATGTTTTCCCAAGATTTTTCTCTTACATAGGTGATTACAAACACTTGATTAAAGAAAAATAAATTTTTTGAAGATAAGAAAGGTCTTTCGATTGGCATGAACAAGGTGTCTTTTGATTGGTATTTAGACAGGCTTCGATTGAGCGCCTAACCTCCTTCAAGCCTGCCTCAAATTTCCAAGCTTCAATTGAAGCCTTGGTCTTTTGCTTGTTTGCTGCATACCAGCTTCGACTGGGCATGGGTTTCCTTTGAAACATCCTCCTTCGATACAAAAAGGAAGGACCTCTTGTTAATGCTCCTTCGATTGCACCATTGGCTTTGCATGCTGGCTTGATTCACAAATGCAATGACTACCTGCATACAAGCTGGATTCCTGCTTTGATTGGGCATTTGATGTCTTTGGAGAAAGCTTGATTCCTGCTTCGACTAGGCAAATTATCCCTCCGTGCGTGCCTTCAGCGCACAAAGCAAGAACTTCTTCAGACTAGCCATCGATTCATAAAGTTCCCACTGGGCAAAAGGCCCCCCAGCTTATCACATGTGCACGTATGCCTCTTCATGCCTACCTTGGTTTCACAAGGCAAAGACCCATCAACTTGCCTTGGTTTCATAAGGCAAAGACTCATCAGCATGCCTTCGATTCACTAGGCCAAAAGTCCCTCCATTCTTGTGTTGGAAGCATAAGGTAAGGACTTCTTCTGTGCTTGCTCTTAATGCAAAAACCCTTCAACACACAGTTTTCCACATTTTTACACCTAGTGCTGGCGTATTCGAAGGACAGACACATGGTTCATTCAAAGGACATATATTTTCCCCTTTCGAAAGACATGTGTTGATGGATTTAAAGGGGAATATGTGGTTGTTCTATTCTAAGGACGTACTTTGTTGGCCCATTCGAAGGAATGGCAAGTGATGTATACAAGTGATGCATGGGTTCCCTTCAAAAGAACACACGCATTGGTTCAAAACAAAGGATATTTCTAGCCAAAATGAAAGAAAAATATTCAAAGAGGCCTGCTGGCCCAAAAGCCAACATACTGCCAGTTTTAAGCCAACATGCACAAGCACATTCATTGGCCATGAAAGATTTTTTGTTTGGGCTAGCTAAATAGGGGTTCAAACAAAGAAGCCCCAGTGACGAGAAAAAGATCCAATCGAAGGGTACACAAGAGGTACATTCGAAGAAGCATGCAGAAGGCCCATTCGAAGGCTATACAAGAGGTCCAGTCGAAGGAGACAATAGGCCAATCGAAGAGCAACACTAGAGAGCATTCGAAAGGCAAGCATGTCCAGGTTCATTCAAATTCAAAAAGGGACAATTTTCCATGACTTTTGCAATGTTACAAAACATCATTCATGGCTTTGAAAACACTTGTTTATGATTGTTTAAACCTTTGTTTTCTTGTCCCCTCTATCCCCTCTATATAAAGAAGACACTAGCAAGCTCCAAAGGAGGCTGAACACAACAGGAGGGAGAGTCACACGAAATCAAAAACGTATTCTTGGAAGTTTCCTGAGGCTTTTCCAATCATCCCCAGCCCTTAAGCAAGTGTCCCCATGTCCAGCAGCCAAATCGAAGCAATCCTTAAACAAGGATACCCACGACTGAATTCATACATCACCCTTGGTAAGAATGGTGTGATACGGTGGCAGAACCGAATATTATTTGTTACTACTGGTTTTGCGTTTTTTGTTCGCAAATGTACGGTAAGCAAGAGTCGCCACCGACTTTTATTTCATCCAACAAAGGAAAAGGAAAAAGAACAGAAAAACCTTTTTCGAGATGTTTCTGAATACGGGGGATAGATTATAGAAAGGGAAGGTGTTAGCATCTTTCTATCCATGGTTTTCCATGGGCTCTTAGATACTTGCTCATTCTTAAATTGTTTTTGTGTGTTTGTGTGTTTGAAAAAAGTTTTGAAATTGCCTTAGTGCGACGTTTCACTTTATGGTAACCCTTGTATCAGTCCTCAAGGGTGTGATAAAATGTTTTTTTGAAAACTTTGTTTGAAAAGTGTAAGTGTGAAAAAAGTTTGTTTTAGCAAGTACCTAAAAGTTTCTACCTACTCGAAAAAAGTCTGTTTGTTTTCTTATTTCCTTTAGACGGTGCTATCCTACTATTAAGGAGTAGGTAGCTCCATCGTTGGAGTTTAAGGGACAATCGAAAGGGACGAGTATGATCACTAAAGCAATGATTAGGAAACCTTAGTAATTATCCTAGAGTCCTAAAGATCTTTCTGAGGCAACATTCGAATGGGTCATTTTTTATCTTTCGGGACTAGAGGACAACCACTAAAACTCCCTATACTTCATGACTGTTTATCGAAGGCAACCGAAGTGGGGCAAACCCTAGGAGTGAGCATGTGCAAGTGTTTGTTTTTCAGTTATTTATCTTTGCACGGTTAGGATTTTCTACTATTTTAAATTATGGATTTGTCTTTCGCATACGATCCTATTATCAATCATCTAACAATTTATAATGACGAAAAAAAGAATGCAAGAAATTTAAACCTAGTTATTACAAGGCCTTGGGAGGGGAATTACATAATCAAAAATCGGGGGGAAACAGTAAATGAAAATAGTAAACCTAAGTTAAACTATTACAAACTCGGAGCAATTACATTAATTGGAAAAATAATGAAATAAATACGAGCGATGAAATTAAATATGGAATTAAAATCAAATTCAAAGATATTTAATTAGTGAATAAAGAAAATATTTTTTTTGGATTTTTTGAGAAAAAATAATTAATTTTTGCAAACTAACCTAATTTCTAATTAATTTTAATTATGAAAAAAAAGGAATTTAAATTATCCTAATTAATCTAATTAATTAATGCAATTAAATATTTTATATAAAAAACCTAATTCTAATTTTTGTGTTTTTATGATTTTTTTGATTTAATTAAAGAAAACAATGATTTTGTAAAATAATTAAAAACCAATAACTAAAATAAGAAATTAAAAAAAATAATAATATGGGCCTGGTGTGAAAGTAATTCTGGGAGGTGCATGGTTGAATTTACCAGGCCCAGAATAGTTGGCCCAAGGCTGCGCCTGATCCAGTGTCATTAGCCTTTGGAGGGTTCACCACGTGTTACGCCTGTGGTGCGCTAGATATGGCATGATGATGGATCTAGTGGATGAGATGTTGAGGACACACGATAGACGCTTGGCTAGGAGATGCATTGGATGTGCAAGGAAATATCAAGAAAAATACCAAAAGCACGCACCTGGGATCGAACCCAAGACGTTTGCTTTACACTTCCATTCCTTGACTATCTGTGCTGGAGGACTCATTCGTTAACATAACCAAACAAATAAAACATAAGTGAAACAAAGCATTATGCCCAGTAAAAATGCGCGAATTTTAAACAAGCCAATGGTATGCTGCCACGCCCTCATCTTCTTCCCTAGGGACTGTTGTTTTAGAAAGAGCTTTTACCTACGGACGAACTCGTCACTATAGGCTATAGTGACGGTTCTTGTGCATGGCTACAAACCTGCAAACGTCAAAAATGAAATACAAGCAACATAAATTCTATCCAAAGCCATGGATCAATGGTAAATAATCCCTTGAGTGATACGGTACTCATAATCTGGGCCAATTTTCCCTAGAGAAGGAAACCCCAAATTCAAGCTTATGAACCCTAGCCATGGCAAGAAGCTATTCCTGCGCTTAAAATTCAATTAAACCAATCAAAACATTGCAAATATGATAGCAAGCATGGATATATGATCAAAACAGATTCATGATGGGTAAATCATTGTAACCGAGTTTTGGAAAAGAACACAAACTGTGGATGTGAGAGAACATGATTCTTGATGTTTCAGGCCATATGAATGCTTGCAACAGCTTCATTGAGTGTCCAAGAGTATGATTTGATCCTTGGAATGGCTTGAAACGGCCTATGGAGAAAGATCTGATTTGATCCTTAGGGGAGGTCCTCATCATTGTCTTCTATAGCATTAAACCCCATGATTGTTGATGCGTAGGGGAGGTCCTTCAGCCCGAGCATGTCGAACAGCCCTTTGAGCTCCTGAAGTAAAGCCCAAACCAAAATTTTCAGTTTTATGAGGAAAGTCAGGGAGATGTCCCCAAGTGGTACACCCACCTTCTTCAACTACCACTCTGGCGTCCTTGAGAGAAGCCATCTTCAAAGGAGGTTTGATAATCTTCGGAGCCCTGGTGATAGTCTCGGTTGATGCCATAATCTGGGGAACCTCTTCAAAATTTTGACAAGGGGTCTCTATGAATTCACCGTCCATCTCCATATACCTGAAAGAGTTCTGGTGGCTTACCATGTATTCCTCTTCACCATGCACGGTGACAATCTTCCCCTTTACTGGATACTTCAGCATTTAGTGCAGCATAGAAGTAAGTACCCCAGCTTCCTAGATCCAAGGACGACCCAACAAACAAGAGTATGATGGCTTGATGTCCATCACGTAGAAGGTGGATTCAAATGTCTGGGAACGCACTTTGATAGTGATGTCCACCTCCCCGTGCACCATTCTTTTTTAACCATCAAAAGCCCTCACCACAATATTACTGGGCTTTAAGGTCAAACCTTCACAACCTAGCCTATCCAGAGCCTTCTTGGGTAGAAAATTTAGTGACGGTCCAGTGTCCACTAGTACATGGGCCATGGTAGTGCCCCTGCATTTGATCGAGACATGCAGATCATCATTATGCTTTCTCCCCTTTGGCGTCAAATCGGCATCTGAAAAACCCAACCCATTGTCAGCAGTCAAATTGGCCATACAGTCTTTGAATTGGTCAGCGAAGGTTTCTTGAGGCACATGCGCAGTCTTGAGAAATGTAATCAAAGCCTTCGCATGGGCCTCAGAACACAACAACAGAGACAACATTGATATCTTCAAAGGGTTCTGCCCCAGCTGCTCGACCACATTGTAGTCGCTCTTCTTGATTATTTTTAAAATTTCCACCATTTCTTGTTTAGAGGATTCCAAAATAACTTTTCTAGGTGCCTCCATCCGGGCAGGCTCACCCACGACTTCTTTTCCCCGAATCTCAGATGACTCATTGGCAGGGATAAAAACTGGAGTAAGGATGGGAATAGTAGCAGAAGTACTAGCAGGAACAACAAATGTAATAACAACAGGCTTAGCAACAGTCTTCGGGGAAATCTCGGGAGAGAAAACCCTTCCACTTCGAGTAATTTTGTTGGTCCCGACAATGTTACTGACATCGGGATCAGCCTCTTCAGTCTTCAAATCCTGCTTGACGCCATGGTAGTAAACGTCAGCACCATAATTCTAAGGAACAGCTTTGTCCGAGGAGTACGGTATAGGGCCAGGAAAAGTGATTATTAATGGAGCAATTCTTTGAGCAGGTGTAATCCTAACAGGTCTTTTAGAGGAGACCTTGGAAGGATTGGAGGAAATGGTTATTATAGCAACATCTTCATGCAGAACAGTTAGAACCGAGGTTTTTTTGAACAAAATTTCTCTGTTATCCATCAGGCATTGAACACCTGCTTTCAGCAAATAACAACCAGAAGGTAGAGATAAACATATGTGACAACCTTCACCACAGCCCGGAAATAAACCAGCTAACAACAAACTCTTCTTGATGGTCATGAGAGGATTGGAGACTTCATCAACAGAGGTAACAAATAGATCAGTATCAACGGCATTAACACCACGGTTGTGCTTGGGCATGGGAGCAGTTATTACATTAGGCTTCTCCGGAGCATCAAACTCAATCTCTTTGGCTTTGATCAGATCCTGTATCTTATTCCTCAGAGCCCAACAGTCATTTGTATCATGGCCTGGACTCTCATAATGGTAAGAACACCGAGTGTTTGGATTATAATGAGGAGATGTGGTGTTAGGATTCTTGGAAGCCTCCTTTAAGGTTTCCAAGTTAGATCTTAACAAATGGGGTAAAACCTCAGACAACGTCATATTAATCCGGGTGAACTGCCTTTGAGGTCTTTCTTCCCTTGGCTAATTGTTTCGTTGTTGAGTAATCGCAGACCTAGGTATCATCACAGCCCCTACCGTTGGACGACGCTCAGCTCTACTCTGACCTCTTGGGTTATAAATGGCATTGACCTCCTTCTTACCCGTGAATGGATTCTTCATTGTACTTGACGAGGTGTCTTTCTGGATCTTGCCACTTCGGATCCCAGCTTCTACCCTTTCTCCAGTCAATATCAGCTCGATGAAACCAGCTGAGGAGCTACCAATCAAGTGATTGAAGAACGGACCAGACAGCGTACCAAGAAACATGTCCACCAACTCCCTATCAGACAAAAGGGGTTGGACTCTCCCTGCCAGATCTCTCCACTTCTATGCATAGTCCTTAAAACCTTCGCTTGCACCCATGGACATACTCTGGAGTTGAGTACGGGTAGGAGCAAGGTCAGCGTTATATTGATATTGCTTATAAAAAGTAGCAGCCAGATCTTCCCAGTTGCGGACATTGGTTCCTTCCAGCTGATAGAACCATTCAAGCTGAGTCCCGGATAGACTGTCCTGAAAGAAATTGACCCACAAGTTCCTATCAGCAGTGTGAGGCTGAATCTTCCTCATATAAGAATGGAGATGAAGCTTAGGACAAGAAACCTCATCATACTTTGCAAATACCAGAGCTTTGAATTTTGATGGGATGACAACCCCAGATACCAAACCCAGCTCTTCAAAATCCAGCCCTGGTACTCTTTGGATCTCCATTGCGCTCAGACGATCCTCTAACTGTTTGTATCTATCCTCAGTGGGAGGATACTATTCTTTGTTGTAATCAGTTTTATTATCAGAAACCTCTGGGCTAGGGTCCTTCTCCCTTGTTTATCTCTCTTGATTCTCCCCTTCTTTGGATGAGTAGGTCAGATCAACCGCTTGCTTCAACGGTCCCTTGAATCTTCTGCCCAGATTTAAGACACCAGCAGTCTTATTTGCCTTCTTCTTTTTCTCTTTCAGAATAAGGGCCTTCAGATCTTCATGCCATTTTGCCGAAGCTACGAACATTTGCTGAAATTGGGCATTTTGTGCCTGGAGATCCTTGATACTTTGTTCAGAAGTCATTATTGTTGAAATAAACAGCGAAGACGATGAGAAACTTGTTATGAAACCTGTTTATGCAATGTCATGGATGATATGCGTATGCAATGATTTCAAGGACTTTGGGAAATTTAAATTTGCGAACCCAAAATGAAACAAAGATTTTATTAGTAGAATTCAAAATACAATTGCCTTTTAGGAGTTACAATTGAAAATTCTAAAAACTAAAAAAGATCAAGCATCCCATGGATGCTTCCTCTTCGTGCCGAGATAGACATTAAGGCTTCTTTCCTCATGAAGCTGCTTTATGAGCTCTAAGACTTTCTTCTCTTAGGCATAAAACTGTTCCCTATAAGTATCCCGCTCCTTCTTCAACTGAATCCAGGACCTCTGTAATTCTTTAAGATCAGTGGGCATATCAGGATGAAGAACCGTGTAGAGAATATCCCCTTCAGTAATGGGCTTCACAATCACTGGTAAGACAGCTATGTATGGCATCATCAGTCTCTGAGCACAAGCTTGTACCCATTGGAGATAAGGTTCCATAGGAATGGAATCCTTTGGCCCCAAAGTATTGATGTCAGATTTGTTTACCATGCCCTAGGCTCGTATGAACCTTTGGCGATACCCTTGAACATCATCATCATAGTTGAACATAATGCCCTGGATAAGCATCTCATGAGGACCATCCCTTCGGGAATAACCAAATTGTCGCAGGGATAAACAAGGATTGTAAGTTATGCCTCCCCTAATGCCAAGTAGTGGGAGATTAGGGAATTCCCCGCAGCGGCCAATAATAGAAATATCTCCCATAGATCGGGAATACCATAGAATATCAGCGTGAGAAAGTGACATTATCCTTTACGACCAACTCAAACCTTCTTCATTCTTCAGCACTGACTTAGGGAGGTGAGAAATAAACTACCTCGACAGTAATGGCATGAAGCACATAAGAACCCATCTTCTCTTCATAGTACGAGTGTGGAGAGCATGCAAGATATCTCCAAGCAAAGTAGGCACAAGGTTGCGAGAGAGGAAGACTTTGATAGCATTCACATCTATGAGTAAGTCTAGATTTGGGAATTGTACTAACCCATAAGTTAGAAGATCCAAAACCTCCTCAAAAGCCTGAAAGTCCAAATCATTCCAAAGCAGCTGGGCCTTCTCTATTAGGAACTTGGATAGAAAACCCTTGACTCCGCTTCTTGTTTCCTAGTTGCATACCACGTCGGCTCGTTTCAGATGCAAAGTCGAGGCAATGATCTCTGGCTTGGGAACTTCTTATAAACCTCTGAAAGGCATCTGGTCAAGAATAGGTATATCCAATAACTGAGAGAACTCTTCCATGGTAGGCACCAACTGATAGTCTGGAAAGGTGAAGTAGTGGTGCTTGGGATCAAAGAACTGAAAGAGTACACCAATCATCTTTTCATCAAAGCTCGAAGTAACCAGGTTGAGAAGTCGACCATGTCTCTTAGTGAACAAAGAAGTTTCAGGAACCCTTGATACTAGTTCCTTGAGTTAGAGAGGTATTCTCACAAAGCTGATTCGGATAGTGTTTCTACGAGCAGAAGCCATGATCTGCAAAATAGAACAAAGATAAATTCCCTCGGTCCTTGAAATGGTTAGTGTAATAAGAATGGATGTTATGTTATGATGCATGATGTTATGTTCAAACAGAGTAAATCACACACAAGCAAAGCACACAATAGACCTTAGGTTCAAAGGCTTGCAAGAGGTTAAAGGTAAGTACCCTCTTGAAGTTTAGTTGGTTTCAAACCTGTCTTAGAAAAGTAACAGGGTTTTAAGGATTCTCAATATCATTGATCATCCTTTATCGGGCATTGTTTCAGCTCAGACGATCTTTTCTTGCGGATGAAATATCCCGAAAGTTTGATCTCAATGAGTGTAGCATCGAGTATCAATCAATCCTCAGCTTTATACTGAGGTCGGCTATCTCACTACTTTCTAATGGCCAAGTTTGTTCAACTAAGGTTCTAAGGTCCGTTAGTACTTCACGACACCACACGGCGGCCCCGTATTTTCCTCGTTTCCATATGAAGGATACCGGTACCAACCAAAGTGTCACACCAACACAACCATCGCTTAAACCATATTGGTCTACACCGTACAGTCTCCACGATCTATTGTTGTTTACCTAAAAAGTACCCCCCATATCCGGGTGTAGGGTCTTCAAAAATACCCAAACAAAAACCCTTAAGAATAAAGCAGACAAAACAAACAAGAAAGCAATTTTTAAAAATGACCTAGATCCTAAGGTATACCCCACTTTATTATTTCCCCAGTAGAGTCGCTAGTTCTGTGATACGGTGGCAGAACCGACTGTTATTTGTTACTAGTGGTTTTGCGTTTTTTGTTCGCAAATGTACGATAAGCAAGAGTCGCCATCGACTTTTATTTCATCCAACAAAGGAAAAGGAAAAAGAACATAAAAAACTTTTTCGAGATGTTTCTGAGTACGGGGGGTAGATTATAGAAAGGGAAGGTGTTAGTATCCTTTCTATTCATGGTTTTTCATGGGCTCTTAGATACTTGCTCATTCTTAAATTGCTTTTGTGTGTTTGAAATTTTTTTTGAAATTGCCTTAGTGCGGCGTTTCACTTTATGGTAACCCTTGTATCAGTCCTCAAGGGTGTGATAAAATGTTTTTTTGAAAACTTTGTTTGAAAGGTGTAAGTATGAAAAAGTTTGTTTGAGCGAGTACCTAAAAGTTTTTACCTACTCGAAAAAAGTCTGTTCGTTTTCTTATTTCCTTTAGACGGTGCTATCCTACTATTAAGGAGTAGGTAGCTCCATCGTTGGAGTTTAAGGGACAATCGAAAGGGACGAGTATGATCACTAGAGCAATGATTAGGAAACCTTGGTAATTATCCTAGAGTCCTAAATATCTTTCCGAGGCAACATTCGAATGGGTCACTTTTTATCTTTCGGGACTAGAGGACAACCACTAAAACTCCCTATACTTCATGACCGTTTACCAAAGGCAACCGAAGTGGGGCAAACCCTAGGAGTGAGCATGTGAAAGTGTTTGTTTTTCAGTTATTTATCTTTGCACAATTAGGGTTTTCTACTGTTTTAAATTATGGATTTGTCTTTCGCATACAATCATATTATCAATCATCTAACAGTTTATAATGACGGAAAATAGAATGCGAGAAATTTAAACCTAGCTATTACAAGGCCTTGGGGAGGGGAATTACATAATCAAAAACCGAGGGAAAACAATAAATGAAAATAGTAAACCTAAGTTAAACTATTACAAACTCGGAGCAATTACATTAATTGGAAAAATAATGAAATAAATACGCGTGATCAAATTAAATACGGAATTAAAATTAAATTCAAAGATATTTAATTAGTGAATAAAGAAAAATATTTTTTTGGGATTTTTTGAGGAAAAATAATTAATTTTTGCAAACTAACCTAATTTCTAATTAATTTTAATTATGAAAAAAAGGAATTTAAATTATCCTAATTAATTAATGCAATTAAATATTTTATATAAAAAACCTAATTGTAATTTTTGTGTTTTTATGATTTTTTTTATTTAATTAAAGAAAACAATGATTTTGTAAAATAATTAAAAACCAATAACTAAAATAAGAAATAAATAAAAAAAAGAAATAATATGGGCCTGGTGTGAAAGTAATTCAGGGAGGTGCATGGTTGAATTTTCCAGGCCCAAAATAGTTGGCCCAAGGCTGCGCCTGATCCAGTGTCATTAGCCTTTGGAGGGTTCACCATGTGCTACGCCTGTGGTGCGCTAGATCTGGACTGATGATGGATCTAGTGGATGAGATGTTGAGGATGCACGGTAGATGCTTGGCTAGGAGACGCATTGGATCTGCAAGGAAATATCAAGAAAAATACCAAAAGCACACGCATGGGATCAAACCCAGGATGTTTGCTTTACACTTCCATTCCTTGACCATCTGCGCTGGAGGACTCATTCGTTAACATAACCAAACAAATAAAACATAAGCGAAACAAAGCATTATGCCTAGTAAAAATGCGCAAATTTTAAACAAGCCAATGGTATGCTGCCACGCCCTCATCTTCTTCCCTAGGGACTGTTGTTTTAGAAAGAGCTTTTACCTACGGAAGAACTCGTCACTATAGGCTATAGTGACAGTTCTTGTGCGTGGCTACAAACCTGCAAACATCAAACATGCAATACAAGCAACATAAATCTATCCAAAGCCATGGATCAATGGGAAATAACCCCCTGAGTGTTATGGTACTCATAATCTGGGCCAATTTTCCCTAGAGAAGGAAACCCCAAATTTGAGCTTATGAACCCTAGCCATGGCAAGAAGCTATTCATGCGCTCAAACTTCAATTAAACCAATCAAAAACATTGCAAATATGATAGCAAGCATGGATATATGATCAAAATAGATTCATGATGGGTAAATCATTGTAACCGAGTTTTGGAAAAGAACACAAATCGTGGATGTGAGAGAACACGATTCTTGATGTTTCAGGCTGTATGAATGCTTGCAACAACTTCAGTGAGTGTCCAGGAATATGATTTGATCCTTGGAATGGCCTGAAACGGCCTATGGAGAAAGATCTGATCTGCATTTTTTTCACAAAAAGTTAAACTTTGTTCTTGCTCTTAGGGAGGCAGGTTGCGCACGAATTCTCTCCCTTAGGGTTCACAATGCTTTGTTATAACTAATGAATCAGATTAGTTCAATAGAATTAGCATAAATCCAAAGATGTAATGGCCTTGAAGTTTGATTCTAATCTTTCCAAAATTGGAGATTTTCCCTTGTTTTGGAGCTTGCATGATTTTTTTTGGCCATTGACAGCATATGAGATCTATAATTCAATGCAAAACAAATCTCATTCCATAAATTTGATTTAACTTGATTTTATTTGAATTTATTTGACGTTTAAATGAATAAAAATCAAAATAAATTGAGTATACAAAAACAAAAAGGCATGGAGGGTCCCATAGGTCGTGGACCATGCTAGGACTGAGATTCAATCTTGAAAAGACGGGCCCATGTGGAAAAAACTAAATTTTGGGCATTGTTGACTTTGTGCAAATTTTCCAAAAATGGCAAACTTTGACAATGCATATCTCTCTGAATTTTGACCCTAAGAGGGTATTCTTGGATTTTTTTACAAAGCTTAGTATGTCCTCTAAACAACCTCTTTGGTTTCATCTCAATTGGACCTTCCATGTTCATGTAAGGAGCATTGACCCAAAAGGTGTTTTTGTTGACTTTTTGAAATGACCTATAATGTCGGAAGTTATATCTTTTCATGAGTGCATTTCTTGAACTTTAGGGATGAATATGAGTTATAGGGAATTTAATTCTCTTCAAAATGAGACTTGGATGAGCAATTTCTGATAAAGTATGAGAAAGTTATGCCTGGTCAAAATTTGGTTGACTTTTCCTATAGAAACCTAATTTAACAACTTTTGAGTTTTGATGAATTTGGGGAATTCCTTGAGGAATCATGATCAACCATTGATAAAATGATGGATGTTACTTCAAAACGTTGATGTTTACCAAAAATCTTGAAGTTTGACTGTATGTGGGCCACAGTTGACTTTTACCTTAGTACAGTTGATTTTCAGTTATTTGAGTAGTTGACTGAGCAAACTTCTTGTGCAAGGCATGAAACTTGGCATGAATGATCTTGAGGACATATTAGGGCAATGGAAATAAATTATGACCCTTGGAGCTCAAACATCTTGATGAAGAGTGAAACCCTAGTTTGGGGCTCATTGTCCTAGAAGGAGGATTTATCTTGGTCAATCCTTAGTCAACTTGAGCAATTGAGGACCTCTAGGAGTATGTTTTGTGTGAAAATGGGAGGGAGAATTTTGGGGTACAACAAATGGGTAAAAATATCAAACTTACATTTGCATGACAAATTGTCATTTGTTGTTTTATTCGATCTATATTCAAGATTAAGGACCTGGGTTCGACACTCAGGTCTGCATTTGTTTTGTTGCTAACACTTGTTACAAATATAGCCTGAATATACCCAATGCGTGCAGGATTGAAGGACCTGGGTTCGATACCCAGGTCTTGCATTTTTTTTTATAACACATCTTTGCAGATGCAGTGTCCTCACAGGTTAGCCACCAGGCCCTTCCAGTAACGCTCTCTGGATCGAAAGCCACCTCCTGTCACTGGATCAAAGGGTAATCGAAAGACAGCTTTCCCCTCTGAATCGAACCCCCCATCTCCATGCAATCAAAGGATGCTTCCTTTTATTTTATTTTTACTTTTGTTTTCATTTCCTTATTGACCCTTTTTTTATTTAAATTTACTTTAAATCAAAAATCACAAAAAAAAACATTAGGCTAGTTGTTTTTCTAATTAAATTAATTTTGTAAATAAATTAATTAATTATTCTAACCTTTTTCTTGAAATTAAAACTAAATAGACTTAGGTTATATTTTCTTAAAATAAAAACAAAACAAAAAGATTTCTTTTCCTTAGGATTTAGACGTCCCTTTAATTTCGTTTGCGCATTTATTACTTTCGCGTTCTGTTTCATCCTATTGTAACTGCTTCCCAGTCTGTAATAGTAACTAGGACTTTATTTTTTTCGCATTCCTATAATGCATCTCTCATAAGGCCATGTTATAGCATAGGATTTACATTCTCACATTTTGCATTTTTGCACTTTAAATTCCTGTACATATCAACTGCTAGACTAATAGGCGTGTATGAAAAGACTGAAATCAAACGTTAACAAACTTAACAAAAAGACAAAAATAACTGAACATAACACACTTGCACATACACACCTCTAGGGTACCCCACTTTGGTTTCCTTCAGAAACAAAACAGTCATGAGGCAGGAACGCTTTACAAATACCCATAAATCAAAATATCATAGTCCCTCGATGACCCTACAGTTGCCTCTCGGTAAATTATCTAGTCCCTAACAAAATTGCTAAAGCGTCTCCACAAGTTGCCTTCATGACTGTAATGTACCTTCAAATGTCCCTTATACATCCAACGATAGGGCTACCTACTCACTAATAGTAGGATAGCACTGTCTAAAGGATAGGAGGAAAAGAACTACCTTTTTTAGTACAAAGTAGATAGCTCTTAGAAGTTTGCTCAAAAACATTTTTCACTTACACAAATACTACTTTTCAAAAACAATTTTCAAAAACATTTGCTTTATCAACACTCTTGAGGACTGATACAAGAGTTAACACAAAGCAAATCACCGCACTAAGGCATTTCTAAACATTTTTTTCAAACACACAAAACACAAAGTATTTTCAAAATGAGAAAACCTCTAAGAGCTCGTAGATAACTACGGATGGAAAGGGTGCTAACACCTTCCCTTTCCATAATCTACCCTCCTTACTCAGAATAATATCGAAAAGGTATTTTTCTGTTCTTTCCACCCTTTCCTTAATTTGGATAAAAGAAAAGTCGGTGGCGACTCTTGCTTACCACAACATTTGGAAACACAAATGCAAAACCAGTATTAAATAGTCGGTTCTGCCACTGTATCACAGAACTGGAAACTCTACTGGGGATCTTAAAAAGTGGGGTTACCTTAGAGCTTAGTACATTGTAAATATGCTTTCATTGTGTGTTTTTATGCTTTACTTTTAAGGGCTTGTTTGGGTTGTTACTATAGATCCTACACCCGGATCTGGGGCACCTTATTAGGTAAGTAGCAATAAATCATAGAAGTTGTACGACATAGACCGATATGGACAAAGTGATAGCTATGTTAGCGTGATACTTTGGTTTATACTAATGTTTCTTGAGTCAGTCAAGGATAAAATTAGTCTTCCTTAGTTTCATTAAGCGCTAACTGGCCTTTAGAACCTTTAATTGACTCATCCTAAGCCATTAGAAAGTAGTTAGATGGCCGACTTTGGTTCCGACCAAAGATTGGTTGATACTCGTTACTACACTTATTGAGACTAGACTTTTGGAATATTCTGGCCGCAATAATTCGGTGCTTGAGCTGGAACAATGCCTAAAAGAAAGGTCAGTGATATGAGACTCCTTAGAACTCGGTTACTATTAATAGGATATGTTGAGCCAACTGAAACTTCAAGAGGGTACTTTCCTTTAAAACTCATGCCAACCTTTAAACCCAAGGTCTCTGTGTGACTTGTTTGTGTTTGATATACTTGTGATTTCAAAGCATAATCATAACATCATAAACATCATAACATGTCATGTACACTAACCATTTCAAAGGCCTGTGGATTTATCTCTTATCTATTTTTTAGGACATGGATTCAACTCGCAGAAAAACCATCTGAATCAATTTTGTAGAGATCTCTCCCAAACTCAAAGATTTGGTTTCAAAGGTTCCTGAGAGTTCATCATTCAACAAGAGATATGGTTACTTACTCAGTTTAGTTGCTACCGGTTTTGATGAGGGTTTGATGAGTGTCTTATTCCAGTTCTTCGACCTTAAGCACCATTTCTTCACATTTCCAGACTATCAGTTGGTACCTACGTTGGAAGAATTCTCTAAAATACTCGGTTTGCCTATATTGGAGCAGATACCATTTACCATTTTAGAACAAGATCCAACTGCTAAAGATGTTACCATAGCTTTGCATTTGAAACCATCTGACATTGAGTCCAATTGGGAAAGGAGGAGTGGAGTTAAGGGCCTCCTCACAAGTTTCCTGATGAAGAAAGCCCAGGTATTCCTAGACACTATGAGTTACCACGCCTTTGAAGATGTTTTAGCTCTTTTGATCTACAGGTTGGTTCTGTTTCCCAATTCAGACCAATTTGTAGATGTCAGTGCCATCAACATTTTCCTTGCTCACAATCCAGCGCCTACATTGTCGGGGATATTCTGCACTCACTCTTATGTGTTATATACCTCTACTCTATAGGTGGTTTATTTCGCACCTTCCTCGGTCAGTAATGAAGAATGAATTAGGCTTAAGATGGAACCAGAGATTAATGTCTCTTTCTCACTCTGACATTTATTGGTGCCCTCGCTCCCAAGAAGAAATCTCTTTCATTGATTGCTGCGGAGAATTCCCCAATGTGCCACTCCTTGGCATTAAAGGGGGCATCACCTACAACCCCTCTTTAGCTTTACGTCAGTTCGGCTACGCCAGGAGAGATGGTCCTCGTGATATGCTCATTCAAGATATTGTATTCGACTATTCAAATGATCTGCAAGACTATCATCATAGGTTCATCCACGCTTGAGGAATGGTTAATAAGACTGATAGCAGGACTCTAGGGCACAAGAATTCCATCCCTTTGGAGCCATACCTCAAATGGGTGCGAACTCGTGCTCAAAATCTCATTATGTCGTACGTTTCTATCCTACTAGTGATTTTTGAGCCTATTGTTCAAGGATTCGAGTCTCTCATCATTCTTCATCCTGATATACCAGCAAACTTCGAAGAATTGCAAAAATATTGGATACAACTCAAATAAGAACGAGATACCTTTGAGTCCCAATTTTATGCCAGTGAGAAGAAGGTGTTGGAACTGACAAAGCGGCTTCACGAAGAGCCGAATATCAACGCCTACCTTAGCACCAAAGGGAAGCGTCCTTGGGAGACCTAGAAGTTTTAGAAGTTTCTTATTTGTTATTCCCTTGTAAACTTCGATTTCATTTGAGACTACTAATAAAAAGTCTTTGTTTCTGTTTTGGATAAAAGATTTTAAATTCTATAAGACCCTTGAAAACATTGCACACATATATCATGCATATCATTACATGAACAGGTTTTTAGGACAGGTTTCTTATCTTTTTCGCTGTTTATTTCAGCAATGGCTCTTGAACAAACAGTTAAGGAGCTTCAGGAACAAAATGCTCAATTCCAAGAAATGTTCCTGAATCTGGCTAAGGGACAAGAAGATCTGGAGGCTCTTATTCTCAAATACCATAAGAAAAAGGAAAAAAATCCAGTTTGTGTTTTGAGTGTGGGAAGAAGAAGACCAGCTAACCGAGCTCTAGATTTCGCAACCCCATCAAAGGAGAAAGATGATTAAGAGGAGAGTGACGATAAATCCGAGGAAGGAGACAACAATCCAGCGTCTGAGGAAGATGAAATCGACTATACTGAAGAGCAGTATCCTCCTGCTGATAACAAATACAAGCAGTTGGAGGATCGTCTCAATGAAATGGAAACTCAGAGGGTACCCGGTCTGGATTTTGAATAATTAGGGTTGGTTCCAGGGGTGGTCATCCCACCTAAGTTATAGGTCCTTATCTTTGCAAAATATGATGTTGTTTCCTGTCCCAAGCTTCACTTGAGGTCATATATCAGAAAGATCCAGCCTCACACTGCTGACTGGAAGCTATGGGTCTATTTATTCCAAGAAAGTTTGGCTGGTACTGAACTGGATTGGTTCTATCAACTAGAAGAAACTGACATCCATACCTGGGAAGACTTGGATGCTACTTTCTACAATCAGTACCACTACAATGTTGACCTAGCACCAACTCGAGTGCAACTGCAGAATATGTCCATGAGCTCAAGAGAAGGGTTCAAGGAATAAGTGCAAAAATGGAGGGATCTAGCTGGCAGGGTACAACCTCCTCTGAATGATCGGAAAATGGTAGACATGTTCATGGGAACCTTGACAGGCCCGTTCTTTAATCTGCTGATTGGGAGTTCTTCATCCAGCTTTACAGAGATGGCTCTGACCGGGGAAAGGATCGAAAACAGTATCAAGAGTGAGAAGATTCTAATGGCTGCA
The DNA here is from genome assembly GCA_948472305.1 of Vicia faba. Classification (NCBI taxonomy): domain Eukaryota; kingdom Viridiplantae; phylum Streptophyta; class Magnoliopsida; order Fabales; family Fabaceae; genus Vicia; species Vicia faba. Next base: position 1,310,727,671 of record OX451738.1, on the reverse strand, counting down.
TCCTTTAATCCTGAGAGGAAGCCATTTGGTGGTAAAAAATAAACTAATGTTGTCTATGGTCAAAGGCGCCATAATACAAATAACCATCATCAGTCCGTAGGAGTGGTGTTAATATCTAATCTTACACATGTTCAACATCAACAGGGCAGTAGGCGTAGGATAAAGTATCAAGAGAGGCAATACGCTGGCATTAATATGCCTTTGTCTCAAGCATTACAACAATTGCTAAAAGCGGAGCTAATTACACTAAAGGATCCTCCTAAAAAACCGGATACCTCTTCTCCTAAGTACAATCCTAATGTAAAATGTGCTTACAATTCTGATAGTCCTGGGCATGACACCGACAACTGTTGGACTTTGAAGAACAAGATTTAGGATTTGATCAACAACAAGGAGATCGAATTTGACTCTCCTAAGACCCCAGTGTGACCACTGCTCCCATGCCAAATCATGGCCAAAATTGAGAGTGTTTATTACATTTGAATTATTAGTTGTAATTCCTTTGTTGCTTAAAACATTTACATTTATGTCAAACTTTGGTTATTCATATTAATACATTGCATATGTTTGTCTTAAATTATTTCATTCGTATTCATTATATTCAAACTGTGTTTTTGCTTCCTTTTTGTGATATTCAAAATCCTGATTAAAAATCTCTAAGCCTTTAGATTGAGGATGACGAAAACGATACCACAATCTCTACAGTATGCTTTTGAACAGACCCTCGCTAACGATGTACAAGTATTGTTTCAAATCCTAAACAGTGGAGTAATAAGGAAGATAATCCCTAGTCAACCCCTTTGAGCCAAAGAAGTAGGAGTTTTTATTTTCACATAAATTAAAACCATTAATCATAACCTGGGGCAGGGTAGTTTTCTCAGTTAATTCAAATGTGCATTCAGTCGCAAGCTCTACCTTCATACACGACAAATAGTGTAGAATATGCTCTCCAAAAGATGGTGATGGCTCCACATAAGCGTTAAGACGGGCAGTAATTATCTCTCAAAAGAAAAGTCCGCTAAGTCAAAACCTATGAAGGAGACTTAAGAAAAAACGGGGGCATCCTGCTGACTATAATCACAAAAGAAACAATTCAGGCAAAAGTAGGGATAACAAAAACAAAAGAAAAGAGGTTCTACAAATCCTCAACAAAAAAGAACAGGGTGCAAAAATGACTGCCTTCTCAAACAAACGTTCAATTTCTGAACCATCACCAAGTATCAAAGCAAAGATTCTAGACTCAATTGGGATCTAAACGCATAATTAACTGAGCGTAGGACTGAAGAACATCACGAAGAGTGTGTTGGGTACAAATAAAATTTGAGCCTTTATATTTTGTTTCTTGAACCGTGAACCAGGATGCATTATAACCCTTAAAAGTCTTAGCTGAAGCATGGGTTAGTTCGAAAGAATACTGTTACAAAAGGTATCCTGTTATAAATTTGTTTGTTTTACTAAAAAATGAATTTTCAAACTTCAAGACATACATAAGCTTTGCATTCTTAAAATACCACTTGTTTACATATGACTATTTTTTCAACATGCGATAAATTCGCACGACGAATATTCAATTAACGAAAATCCTCTCAATGGACAGAATCACCTCAGATGGAAAAACATTCCAGTAACGGGCCTTTCATAATCAAGGGGCATAGCATGGTGTCCAGCTGATCTGGGGCAGTCAAATCAAGGTTCAAGGAATCCCTCAAAAATGCCAAATAACCAGGAGCAGATCTCCATCTGAATCACTTGGGGCATTGGACATGAATTCCAACAACGAATCATGTACGATCAAACAAACACCTTCTGGCAAGTGTGGCAACACTTACTACTATGGAAAATGACAATTCTCTGTACCCGGTGAATGCAAACATAGTCGTAAAATACTACGCATACCCGCTAGGTGTACTGGCCTAGGTAAAAAATAAGGGCATCCCGGCGAACCAAAAGGGTTCGGGCAAAAAGTTGGGATATACGTAAAAAAAATTATACACCCGGCAAGTCAAAAACCTGAAAATGAGGCTTGGGCAAAAAGGGGTATCCCGGTGAACTGAAAACCTGAAAAGGCAGTCCAGGAAAAATTTAGGGATTAAAGCGTACGATTATGTCCCGTCATCTTGTCATTTGTCTATCAGTAAAACACTCCCTGATCAACATACACCAAGGACTCCATATGTGGAGATAATAGTCAAAAATGTGTACAAAATCCCAGCAGATACATTCTCTAGCACGTACAGAGGCAGGGACATCCTCCTAAAAAAGGTCACTGCCATATTCTCAGCATACAGCCTAATGATGTCAGGTGTTTTCACATCCACGGTAGAGCAAAAACCTCCAATTACTGCTCCAAAATCCCCCAGTGAAGTCGCCAAGCTTTTCAAGATTCCCCTACAAGATTTTAACAAAATCCCCAAGCAGTTTATAGAGTTCACCTTCCACAACAGAGTTTTATAAGTCTTAAGTAGTTTATAAAGCCTTATCCCTAGTAAAGTTTATTTCTATGGCTACGGAAGTTCATCCCGCAGCGGAGTTTGTTTCTCCAAACTGGTGAAATCTTCCAACAGAACTCTTCCCCTCGGCAAAATAATTCTCAAATAGAAGTCGAAGATCCTCGGAAGAGAAAGGGAATCACCAACAAAACTATCTCCATTCATTGTCCCCGGCGGAAATTGAAGAATCACTTTCTTCACTCACCAACAACAGTCTGAGATTTAGCTTCCTAGTACTCTTCAGCAACAATCAGGGATTCATTTTCCCTAGTTCAAGAATATAGCAATGGAATGACTGGCGTGTTCATGCATTGCATTCATACATCATTTTACAGATAGGCAACACGAGTGCATATATTACAAATCTCATTCATTTTGAGAACATAATTTTCACTTCATGCATCATGACATTGCATGAAAACTAAATCTTTATCTTTTCAGGTAAAGTCTATACACAGACGAATTTCTAATTATCCATTGAGGTAGCAATCGTCAAAGATTCCTTTATTATCCATTGAGGTAGTAATCGTCAAAGATTCCTTCATTATCCATTGAGGTAGCAATCATCAAAGATTCCTTCATCATCCATTTAGGTAGCAATCTTCAAAGATTCCTTCATTATCCATTAAGGTAGCAATCATCAAAGATTCCTTCATTATATGTTGAGGTAGCAATTGTCCAAGATTCCTTCATCATCCATTGAGATAGCAATCATCAAAGATTCCTTCATTATCAATTGAGGTAGCAATCGTCAAAGATTCCTTAATTATCCATTGAGGTAGCAATCGTCAAAGATTCCTTCAGTATCCATTGAGGTAGAAATCGTCAAAGATTCCTTCATCATCCATTGAGGTAGCAATCGTCAAAGATTCCTTCATTATCCATTGAGGTAGAAATCATCAAAGATTCCTTCATTATCCATTGAGGTAGCAATCATCAAAGATTCCTTCATCATCTATTGAGGTAGCAATCGTCAAAGATTCCTTCATCATCTGTTGTGGTAGAAATTGTCAAAGCTGAAAATATAGGTTTTAACAACCAGCATCATACAAAGCTGAAAATAGGGAAGCATGTACTTAAAAAAATGGTTCATTCATACCAGCAGTTGCATACACCAACTTCTTCCATTGAGTGTGATGTTCACAAAAACGTCCAATCACTCTCTAAAATGTACTTTTCAATAAGGTCTCCCTTTCAGATTTAGAATGGGAGAGCGCTTTTAAAAATATTTTAATATCCGAAGTCCAATATCTAGAGAAGTCTTGCAAATGTCATATGAAGAAAATGAAGCAAATTCTCTTATGCTTACAGTCATAAGTGTTGGCTATAATTTATGAAGAGCCAACCAACATGTTCACATGGATTATATTTTTAATCACTAGCAACATAAATAATAGTATATACTTGCATTCTATTCACACAATTTTCAGAGCATGGCCTTCTTACTTTCTTAGATGAATGCATCTCATAATCATGAGGAATATTCTGAAACAAATTTCCAGGCATTTCTAATAGGTATGTGTCCTTTCCAAAATCAACATAAGAGATTTGTCACAGACAAATAAGAACATGTTAAAGAAATATAGGTTTTAACAACCAGCATCATACAAAGCTGAAAATAGGGAAGCATGTACTTCAAAAAATGGTTCATTCATACCAGCAGTTGCATACACCAACTGCTTCCACTGAGTGTGATGTTCACAAAAACGTCCAATCAGTCTCTAAAATATACTTTTCAATAAGGTCTCCCTTTCAGATTCAGCATGGGAGAGTGCTTTTAAAAATATTTTAATATCCGAAGTCCAATATCTAGAGAAGCCTTGCAAATGTCATATGAAGAAAATGAAGCAAATTCTCTTATGTTTACAGTCATAAGTGTTGGCTATAATTTATGAAGAGCCAACCAACATGTTCACATGGATTATATTTTTAATCACTAGCAACATAAATAATAGTATATACTTGCATTCTATTCACACAATTTTCAGAGCATGGCCTTCTTACTTTCTTGGATGAAGGCAGCTCATAATCATGAGGAATATTTTGAGACAAATTTTTAGGCATTTCTAATAGGTATGTGTCCTTTCCAAAATCAACATAAGAGATCTGTCACAGACAAATAAGAACATTCAAAAATTTATTTATGTGCTATAATAAGACAAAACTCCAAGTATTGTCATTCTAGGTATGTCTTATTGATGTGCATCCAAATAATTCCTTTTGTTCCTTGAGATGCTTTAATTGTTGGAACTCCACCAAATATCTATGATGAATTTCTACCAATCTTGATGAACAAGATTGATATCACCATAAAATAACAATGAATTATGAGAAAAGAAAAGAAAAGAAAGAAGACAATCATTTTCTACAGAGTTTCTCTTTGTCCACAAATTATGGAAAACTTTATTAATCACTTGCAACTGCAAATTCTGTGATTACAATAAATTGACTTGATTACAAAATTAGGGGTTACTCCCTCTATTTATAGATTTAGGTTAGCTTGCTCCTAAGCCAAATTCCAAAACTATAAAAGCCCAAAATACCTATTTTGGTACTAAATCAAATCTATCTATTTTAGATCTAAATAAAATCTATCTAAATCTAAAACCAATTAAATTTGTGTGTAGCTTGCTTCGATCCATAAGCTCTTCGACTGGGAAACCTCCCTTCGACACACACACTATTTCGACACAATCGAATTACAATTTAACACACCACCTAATTCATTGTGGCTAAACTATCTATATTCATCATGGTTCTTAGTCTTCTGAATACTTTGACTTGCACTCCCTTCGTCATGATGTCTGCAATCTAATTCTCAGTTCTGCAGTGTTCCAAATTCATCTTCCCATATGCTACCTGCTCTCGAAGATAGTGTAACCTCATTTCGATGTGCTTGCTTCGACCATGTGCTATTGGGTTCTTCGCCAGATTGATAGTTGACATGTTGTCGATCTTCATGGTAATTGTTCCATGATCTTTCTCTGTTATCTCTTCGACCAAGTTCACCATCCAAGTTGCTTGACATGCACAAAGATAAGCAGCTATGTATTCTGCTTTGCATGATGATAATGCCATTACCGGTTCCTTTCTTGAACTCCAATCATCTGGTGCACCACCTAACATAAATACATATCCTACTGTTGATTTTCGATCTTCAGCATCACTCCACCAACTCGAACCAGTGTATCCCACTAACTTGCATTCTTTTCCTTTATCAGCTGCAGGAAACAAAATTCCATAGTCGAGATTTCCTTTGAGATACCATAGTATCCTCTTCACCATTGTCAGATATGATACCTTTGACTTTTGCATGAATATACTTACCATACCTACGTTATATGCTAAGTCATTCCTTGTATGAAAAATTTATCTCAGTGACCCAATAAGTCTTTTGTATTGGGTTGGGTCGACATCATCTTCATCTGCATCTTTCGACAGTTACAGTCTTGGTTCTGCAGGTGTTGAAGTTGAGTTGCATTCTTCCATCTCAAATATCTTGAGAATTTCTCCTGCATATCTTCTTTGATGCATCATCAAACCTCTACTGCTCTTGTATATTTCTATGCCAAGGAAATATGAAATCTCACCCATATCAGACATTTCAAATTCCTTGCTGAGATCACCTTTGAAGTCTTCAATCTCACTTTTGTAGCTATCTGTTATCAACAAATCATCTACATAGAGACATAGTATAAGCAATTCACTATTGCTTCTTCTTACATATACTCCATATTCAGTTGTTCACTTCACAAATTACTTCTACCTTGGGAAACTATCAATTTTCTTATTCCAAGCTCTTGGAGCTTGTTTCAATCCATACAGGGCTTTATGCAGCCTGTACACCTTTCCCTCTTCGTCATGTTTCACAAACCCAACTGGTTGTTTAACATAAACTTCTTCGTCTAAGGGTCCATTCAAGAATGCACACTTCACGTCCATATGACATATATGTCATCTGTTTATTTCTGCTAGACCAACAACCAACCTAATTGTTTCGATCCTAGCAATAGGTGCAAAAACTTTATCGAAGTCTATTCCTTCTTTCTGTAGAAATCCTTTCGCTACAAGCCTTGCTTTGTGTCGAGTTACTTCCCCTTTGGAATTCATTTTCACTTTATATACCCACTTGACATTAATTTCCTTCATTCCTTGAGGCAATTCGACAAGTGGCCAAGTGTTGTTGTCTTCGGTAGACTTCACTTCTTTGTTCATTGCTTTCACCCACTTCGAATCCTTTAATGCTTCAGCTGCATTGATAGGCTAGACATCTGCATAGAAAGCATAATGTACCAACTCACCTTTATTATCTATCACATCATCTGATGTAATCACACAATCTTGCAATCTTGCAGGCATGCGCCTTATTCTTTGAGGTCTTCTTGTACTTGGTTGATCTATAATTGTTGATTCCTCTTGTCGAACTTCTCTTTCGACTTGAGTTTTTGGTTCTTCAAGTAGGATTCCCACTGATCTATGATCACGTCCCTTCTGATCATAATCTTCTTTTTTACTGGGTCGAACAACTTGTAACCTCCAGTCGAATGATATCCAACTAGAATCATTTGACTCGACTTGTAATCAAGTTTTTTTTGCAACTGATCTGGCACATGTCTATGTGTAATAGATTCAAATACCTTCAGATGACTCAAGCTAGGATTCACACAAGACCAACATTCTTCTGAAGTAATTCCTTCTAGCTTCTTCGTAGGACATCTGTTCAAAATGTATGTTGCAGTCGACACAGCTTCACCCCAAAACTCTTTAGTTAAATTCTTGCCTTTCAACATACTTCTCACCATATTCATGATGGTTCAATTCTTCCTTTCTGCAGTTCCATTATGCTGTGGAGTATAAGGTGGCATCACCTTATGCATAATCCCTTCCTTTTCACATAACATGTCGAAGTCTTTCGACACATACTCTCCACCACCATCAATTCTCAAAACTTTGAGTTTTCAACCACTTTGTCTTTTGACCATAGACTTAAACCTGGAAAACACCTTGATCACTTCACTTTTCTTCTTGATTAGGTAAGTCCATAGCTTTTGACTAAAATCATCTATGAATGTAACAAAGTATTTTTTACCTCCCATCGAATCCACCAGGATCGGTCCACATACATCAGAGTATATGACTTCGAGAATAACCTTCGACCTTCATCCTTGCTGAAGATATTCTTGTGCTGCTTCGCTTGCACACATTCCTCACATACCTTATTTGGAATGTCAATTTCTGGAAATCCTGAAACCATGTTTCTTCTCTTCAAATCTCTGATGTCTCTGAAGTTGAGATGGCCTAGTCGATAATGCCATATCCATTCATCTCTTCTAGCTGCAGTAAAAAGGAACTTATGCTCCATCACATTTAGTTCGATCTTGAAGGTTCTATTATGAGACATAGGAGCCTTCAAGATTAATTTTCCAGTTGCGTCGATGACTCTCATCATCTTATCTTCGATCGATACTTTATAATTCTTTTCGACCAACTGCCCTATACTGAGCAAATTTCTCTTCATGCCTGGTATGCACAATACATTGGAAAGTACTGACCTCTTGCCACCTTTCATCATAACCATAACATCACCAATACCTTCAACTGCTAGGGTATTGTCATTTGCAAATTTTACCATATTTTTCATTTAGGGCTTTATGTTGACAAACCAGTCTTTCCTTCAAGACATATGTGATGAGCATCCTGAATCCAACTACCATTGGTCCTTGAATCTATCTTCATCTCTTGTTGTGACCATCAGTATCATCTCTTCTTCTTCATGTTTTTCAAACTTTGCCTCACTTTCTTGATTCTTTCGTTTTTCTGGACAATCACTCGAATAGTGATCATACTTTTGACAATTGTAACATTGAATGTGACTCTTTTCAGGTTTTCGACCACCACCTCTTCCTCTATTTGAAACACCACCTCTTTGGTTGCCTTGGTATGGTCTTCTTTGATTCGAGATGTTTCCTTCGTTCTGGTTTCCTCTACCAGTCTATTTGTTGTAGCCGCCTCTACCTCTGTCGAACCACTTTCCTATGCCTTTGGTTTCTTTTGATGAATGTGCCTACAAAGCCATATCACTCTTTGACTTGCCTGCAGCTCTTTCAGTCATTCTTTGTTCATGAGATTCAAGCATCCGTTGAAGCTCTTCCTTTGTCAATTTCGACAAGTCTTTCCCTTCTTCTATAGCCACCACCACGTGGTCGAACTTAGGAGCCAAAGATCTCAAGATCTTCGAAACAACAACTCTTGTTGTTAATGTTTCTCCATATACCTTGATTTGATTCACTAGTTTTGTAACCCTAGTGAAGAAATCAGATATGCACTCACTATCTTCCATCTGAAGCAATTCATACGTTCTCTTGTGAGTTTGTAACCTTACTTCTTTCACCTTTTCTGCACCTCCAAAAGACTTCTCAAGAACCTCCCAAGCTTCTTTCGCAGATTCTGAATCACTCATTTTTTCAAAATTTTCTGGACTCAGACATTGATGAATTATAAAGAGTGCTTTATAACTCACCTTCTCAGATTCTATGTGTTTCTTCTTTTCTTCTTCTAAAGTGTTTTCTCCAAGGGCTTCCAATCCATCCTTTATAAGATCCCAAAGACCTTGACACCTGAATAAAACTTTCATCTGTTTGCACCAATTCTCATAGTTGTCTACTTTCAAAATTGGTAGAGTTGTTGGGTAATTTTCATTCCCATAACTCGCCATTGTGAATTCTTCTTCTTCCTCAATCGTTCTTGATCGATACTTTCCTTGAATCGATTAACCGAGCTCTTGATACCAGATGTTAAAAATCCACCAAATATCTATGATGAATTTCTACCAATCTTGATGAACAAGATTGATATCACCACACAATGACAATGAATTACGAGAAAAGAAAAGAAAAGAAAGAAGACAATTTTTTTGTAGAGTTTCTCTCTGCCAACAAACTGCAGAAAACTTTATTAATCACTTGTAACTGTAAATTCTGTGATTACAATTAATTGACTTGATTACAAAATTAGGGGTTACTCCCTCTATTTATAGATTTAGGTTAGCTTGCTCCTAAGCCAAAGCCCAAAACCATAAAAGCCAAAAATATCCATTTTGGTACTAAATCAAATCTATCTAAAACTAAAACTAATCAAATTTGTGTGTAGCTTGCTTCAATCCACAAGCTCTTCGACTGAGCAACATCCCTTCGACACACACACTGTTTAGACACAATCGAATTATAATTTAACATTAATAAACTAGACTCAATCTCTTTAACTGCCTTGGAAGCTGAATTATACTCTATTTCAGCTTTATTTTCTTACACATTAGATAATCTCTCAAGGATCATTAGAAAAGAGAGACCTATAAATCAGTGGTGCAACATATATAAAAATACTGTAGATTGCAGAATGTAGCATTAAGCATGTGGACTCTATGCACTTCTTTCAATTTTCCTCCCTACACACAAATACAAATCAGTTATACTTTAGCAAATGAGTCAAACCATGAAGAAAACAATTTGCTTCCTAATTCTTATACAAGTAAAAGTATAGTATTTCCTTTACTAAATGTCTCAAACCAAAAGTCTCTTACCATCTTCCTGCTTTTTTATGACAAAAGCTTTTCGGTCACATATAACATAATCTACATGCTAATAAAAATACACTTAATCCTTTAATGAACAATCAATCTATCACTTGTATCGTTCAGTTTGGTTTCAAATTCCAATCGTGTTAGGGATTTTAGTAACAACAAAGAAGAAGAAGAAGAAGAAGAAGAAGACGAAGAAGAAGAAGAAACATAAAATTTCCAATAATTAGCAACAAAGGAGCAAATCTAAGAATTTACATTGTGCTATAAAAACCACCATCAACAACTCAGCCTATTTAAAAACTCGAAGTAGAGAGCAACTTAATGCTACGGCCAGAATAACTGCACCAAAAAAAGAGATACTGAGAACTCCACCTTCCTGCACACCACAATATAAGAACCGAAGATGATTTCGATTTTTCCATAGTTTTTCAAATGACCAAAAGGTGGGGAAAATAAGACTGCTATCAAAATGACTTTTTTACTAACTTGTAATAAACAGACGCTAAATTTGGATAACTAAAAGTCCTAAATCATAATAATTGAAATGTAAGGCCATTTAAGAGCTCACCTATCAACTGATTGATGAAAGTTTGTAAATGTGTCAAAAAGTAGTTATGAAAAATCAGATGATTGATGAAAAATCACTCGGTAATTTTGAATTTAGTAGTTGAAAGTAGCGCCATAAACAGCCTGTTAATTGGCATTCCTTCAAAAGGCATGTGATATGTTAGTAGCTTCCATAAAACAATGCCAAACCTATACACATGGACCTTTATGTTATAGTTATTTTTATCTCGTTGACGTAACGTTATCGTGTTGTACAACTATAAAATGCAAGTTGTCATAAGAGAATTTTCTAAATGATAATAAGCAACGAAAATTGTCAGTGATTAGAATCTTTGATTCACATTTTTGGATAGTTATCAATGAATCAATAAAATCACGCCCCAAAAAATCAAGACTCCATTTAGGCCAAAATGCACAAGGAAAAAACTCCCACATGGCTAGCATTCACAAGGAAATGGTGCCTACAAAGTATTGGTTACTTTCACGTTAGTTTCGACTGGGAAGTGTCCCAGGTGGAAATAGTTTGCATCAACATATAAATTCTACATTATGCCATTGTCTCGTGCGAAAGAAGTACCATGACGGCACATTCAAAGGACTTTTCAGACATGCCTGGATGTCCCAATCGAATGACATGTTTTGTTGATCCACTCCAGGAGCATGTATTTGGACCATTCGAAGGAACACACAAAAGGTCTGGTCGAAAGACACCTATTTGGGCCCCTTCAAAGGATACCCATATGAGCCATTTGAAGGACACTTTGATTTGAAAAAGAAATGTTGTTGAGGAGTTTGGTCGAAGGATAGGGCTAGGGGGTCAAAACAAAAGGTTGAGATACCCAAAGGTACTTGCTGACCAAGTCCCATGTGCTGCCAAGTTCGGGCCTGATACACTGGCCATAACACTCCAAAACTGCTGCACAGCAGTCCTACAACATTGCCTTTGTTCTTGCACCAATTTGGCATACGAATACTGCCCCTCAAAATCTACAAGCACAACATGCCTTTTTTTTAAACTTTTTGTTTTCCCTCCTAAAACATCAGCCAAATCCATCTATAAATATGAGCCTCCACCACACATCTTAGGGGCCCCTGGATAGTTGCAAGAAAACTCTTGTTGAAAAAAGTGATAAATCTCTCAAAAAAACTCAAACACTCTCCAACATTTTTAAATATTCCAAACACTTTTGAAAAACTTAGACCCCTTCACACATTAAGTGAACCCTTTGATTCACTCCTTAAGTTGCCAGGTAACTCGCCTTCGACCCATTCCCCAACTACAATATAGTAATCCTTTGATTCACTCCTTTACTTGTTATAGAGAAACCTTAAATTCACTCGCATATCCTCTTTCGATTCAGTGACTGCTCGAACAAAGTAGTAACTGGACTTGTCTCAGGAAGTCCCCAACGAACTTCCATTCACCACCAAGGAAGACACTTGCAGTTTCGTTCGATTTAAGAACTTCAAGAGGTAAGTTCTCTTTAAACTTGGAACTATTTCATTTAAATATCATGTGTACATGCCAATAAAGAGAAAATGTAGATATTTCATATAGGGAGCTTAACCATGTTTTAACCTTCGATCCTGACTGCCCATATGTTGAAAATCTCAACCCTAACTAGTTAGGCTTTGGACTTTGAGACCCAATAATTCTGTGCTAATCCCTGGCCTGTAGCTTTCGAAAGTTACACTTGAATGTTGCATTTTTAAAAGTTTAAAACAGGTTCTCTGTATCCTTCGATTGGCTAAGTACTCAAGCCTTTCGAATCTCAACCTGGGGGGCTAGCATTCCTGCAGTCGAAGGAGGCAGCAAGGAGCCTGAAGCAAAGAGTGCACCTCACGTTGAACCCAGGTCTCAAACGAAAGAAGTAGCCAGTAGGATGTCCACACTGACTGCTAAGTCTCAAACAAAAGAAGCACCCAAAAGGATGGTCACGCTTCCTTTCAGGTCCTAATCGAAAGAAGCAGGAAAAGGGTGAAATTGAAAGACATGACCTTGCTGACTCCAGGCCCAAATCGAAGGAAGCCAAGAAGTGCAAAATCGAATAGTGTGGCTGTCTGAATCGAAAAAGCCCATTTTCCTTTCTTTATTTTATTTTGTCTTTATATTTTCTTGCTATTCAATATGGTTGTAATAGTGTAGGATTTATTTTTTTTTGCATTTTTATTGCTTTTGTACAAATGTTAGTAATTAGGATGTATGGCAAGATAAAACCAACAAGTAGACAACCTAAAAATTCAAAGACAAAATGCACACAATCAAACACCCTATTCACACACATGCACCCTAGGGTAATATCACTTGTTGCCTCAAAAAAATAGTCATGTCCCTCGAATATGGGCGTTTTAGCAAAGACCCTCGATAAAAGATCGTAGTCCCTCGATGACCCTTAATGTTGCCTTTGGTAAAAGATCTAGTCCCTAAACAAAAATTGCTAAAACGTATCATAGGTTGCCTTCTATGACTATACAAATGTCCCACGCCCGTCCCTTTACATCCAATGATGGGGCTTCTTACCAAATCAATGGTAAGATAGTAACATCTAAAGGAGGAGGAAAAGAACATAGACCTTTTGAGTAGGTAGGATGCTCCTAGTTGCTCGCTTGCTCACAACAAAAACACTTTATACACAAACACTTTCATTTGAAAAATTTTCAAAATACAAAGCTTTTTGTACGCGTTCTTATAGAAACAAGAACCATTACAAAGACACTTTTCAAAATACTTTCAAAACCCACACCACAAGCACATTTTCAAACAAAAGTAAGTGATCTAGCAAGCAACTAAGATCCCGTAGATAACTACGGATGAAAAGGGTGCTAACACCTTCCCTTTTCATAACCTACCTATTGTACCCCAAAGTTTTCCCTTCCATTTTACTCAACATATGTTCATTGAGACCCTTAACTTGCTCAAGGATACCCAAGAGTTGATCAGACAAACTCTCTCCTAAAACAAGGAACCTCCAACTAGGGTTTCCCTTTTCATCAATATGGATGATCTCCAAAGGCCTTATATGCTCTCCATAGTCCTTATATGTTATCAAGATCTTCCATGACAAGTTTCATGCCTTGCACAAGAAGTTTGCTCAACCAACTGCTCAGATGCTTGAAAATTAACTATATTAGGTCAAAAGTCAATTGTGACCCACATATAGTCAAACTTCAAGATTTTTGGTCAACATCAACATTTTGAAGTTATATCCATCAATTCATCAAGGGTTGATCATGATTCCTCAAGGAATGCTCCTAATTCATCAAAACTCAAAAGTTGCTAAATTAGGGTTTCTTAGAAAAAGTCAACCAAATTTTAACCAAGCATAACTTTCTCATACTTTATCAAAAATTTCTCATCCAAGGCTCATTTTGAAGATAATCCAATTTTCTACAACTCATGTTCAGCCATCAAGTTCAAAAAATACACTCATAAAAAGATATGAATTTCTACATTATAGGTCCTTTTGAAAAGTCAACAAAAACACCTTTTGGGTCAAAGCTTCTTACATGAACATGGAAGACCCAATTGAGATGAAACCAAAAGGGTTGTTTAGGGGAAATCCTAAGATTTATAAAAAGTCAAAGAACACCTTCCTAGGGTTAAAATTGGAGGAGATATGCATTGTCAAAGTTGGCCATTTTTGGAAAATTGTCAAAAGTCAAATGTGCTCAAAAGTGCATTTTTTGTCAAATGGGCCTACCTTTTCATGATTGTATCTTGTTGAAGACATGGTCCACGACCCAAGTCATCATCCACCTATTATTTTATTTATTTATTTATTTATTTTGATTTTTATTATTTAAAAGTCAAATTAAATCAAATAAATGGAAAAATATATAAAATATTGATTTTTTGATCTGATTTTTGTTAGAATCAAATCTAATCAAGCTGGCATATCAGGATCAAATCGAATCAAGGAAAACTGAGGCAAAAATAGCATGATTAGGATGGTTTTAGAAAGATATCATATAGCAAACAAATCACATTCAATTTCCATAATTCAATAAGATTAAGTATGTTTTTGTTGCCCTAATTCATCACACTGCATATATAGAACATACACAAGCCAAAAGAACAAGGGTTGCAGTCGTGAGAGCTGAAGAAGAAAACTAAAAAATTGGACAAAAAGTGTGGATCTGATTTCTAACCTAGGGGACGATTCAAGGCCATTCAAAGCTTCTAATCGCTTCCTAGACATCTCCTGAAGCTAATACGATCGTTTGCAAGCCTTCCCAAGCCTAGAATCGCTCCTGGTAAACCCACAGTTTGCACATACAAGCTTGATTTTGATTTTACAATTTACGCATGATTAACCACTCTTAAGCATAGCATTGTGTTTGTATCATCATTTGGAATGTTTTGGTTCAATTAATTTTGTGTTTTTATGCATATATTGATGATTTCCATGGCTAAGGTTTAAGAAGCCGTTTTAGACTTCTCTGTACAAGAAAAATTAGGCCAAGAAAAGGATATCATGATGCTCGTGGGATCAAGACGAATTGATCCATGTACTCACTTTTAATTTATCATGCGATTTATGGATTTTTGAAGCTTGCAGGGCTATGGCTATGGAATTTTGTCCGTAGGTAAAAGGTATTGGCCTAAGACGACGGACAAGAGAAGAAGATGATGATTTGGCACAACACCATTGGCTTGTTTTAATTACGCGCATTTTTCAGTTTATTCACCTTGCTTTGTATATTATCATTTAATCTTATTATATTGACAACTGAACAATATAGCCCAGTGGTGAAGCGCGCGTTGGATAGTGGAGAGGACCGGGGTTCGGTCCCTGTGTTTTCTTTATTTTCTTAACGTTCCTTTGCAGATTTCGTGTATACACGTTCCTAGCGCCTACCGTGTGGTCTCAAAATCCAGCTACTGGATCATTACCAACATAGATCCAACGCTCAAACCAAGGAAAGACCATGGTACATTCTCCAAGCGTACCAACACTGAATCAGGCGTGGGGAATGGGCTCGGCCAACCTTGGGCCCATCAAATTCAGAAACACACCCCTCTAATTTCTCATCAAACAGGCCCAATTCTCTTCTTTTTTCTATTTTAATTCTTTTTTCATTATTTATTAATTATTTCCTTTTTTTCAAATAACACCAAAAATCATGTTTTTTTTTATTTAATCAAAAAATCATAAAAACATCAAAAGTCATGTTTTTTATAAAAAATATTTTTATTAATTAACTAGTTTAATTAAATTAGGGTAATTTAATTCTTCTTTATTATAATTTAAAATAATTAGAATTAGGGTTTAACGTTGTACATAACCTAATCTTTCTCAAAAAATAACCTAAATATTTTCTCAATTAGATTTTTAGGTTTTCCAATTATTTCTCACATTTAATTCGCTGCGCGTGCCTTTAATTTTCATTTTTCTATTATTGTAATTGCTCCGAGTTTGTAATAGTAATTAAGGTTTTAAAAATTTCTGCATCTTTATTTACAGTCAAAATAAAGTATCTGCGAAAGCCTTGTAATAGCTAGGACTTTAATTTCTCGCATTTTAATTTCCGCTGTTGTACCCCAAAATTTGCCCTCCCATATTCTTCAAAAAATTGCCAAGTCATGCTTCAAAATTCCCCAAGGGTTGCACAGTTCAAGGGTATCCTAAACAGTCAAAATTAGGGTTTTCGTTCTGATCAAGAAAATGAAGTTTTCAAAGGTCCAATCAAGTCTCACATGTCTACAAATATGGTCAAGCATCCTCATACAAAGTTTCAAGACTTTCAGCACAAAATTGCACAGTCAAAACCCTAATTGCACTACAGTCAACTGTAGGGGCAAAATGGTCATTTGACAGTCAAAAGTTCAAATTTTTGGTCAACATCTCATTTTGAAGCCACAAACATCATTTGATCAATGCTTGATCATGATTCTCAAATCTTGGCTCAAAAATCATCAAGATGCAAAAGTTTCCTTATTTGGACAGCTGAAAAAGTCAACTGTAAATTGAACAGGGCATAACTTTCACATGGATTATCAGAAAAATTCCATCCAAATCTCATTTTGAAGAGAAAGACATTTTCTACAATTCCTCTTCACACTTCAAGTCCAAGAAATGCTCTCACAAAAAGTTATCAATTTCAACATTATAGGTCATTTTCAAAAGTCAACAAAAAGGGACTTTAAGTCAAAGGACATAACTTGAGATTGGTAAATCAAAATGACATGGGACCAAAGGCATTGGTTAGAGGACTCAAAGACCTTTCCAAAATGTCCAAGAACATGAGCAAAGCTTAAAAATTGAGCAAGTTATGCCTTGTGGAAGTTGGGAAATTTTTGGATATTTTGAAAAGTCAACATTGATTCAAATGACCTAAAATTGCTAATGGGCCTATTTTTCTTCCACAATTCATCACCCAAGACATGTGCACGACCATTTGGCCCAAAGGGAAGTTTTTCTCCATTTTTATTTATTTATTTGAATTTTTATTATTAATAATTCATTTAAACTAAATAAAATATGAAAAAATGCTAAACTAATGAAATAAAATCTTTTTGTGCAGAAAATGCTCTCATTGGACACTCAAATTCGTGCATGATCAATTAGGGAAAGTTTTGGCATGATTTGATATCAAATTGCATGGAAAAGATTGAAAAAACTAATGCTTGAAAATCAAATATTGAATAATCAATTCTTGGATTCTTTTGATCAGATTCTTGACCTAATTCACTCATACATAAGCATAGAACACAACCCTAATGCCAAAAAAAACCCCTAAGCTGCGCAGAAAACACCATTGGCAAACTTGAAAACTTGGCTTAAAAACTCAAAACTGAAAATAGGGTTAGAGGTCGATTCAGAGCACAAGACCAATTGCAAAAGCTTCCTCGTGTCTCACTGAAGCTAACTGGATAACTTTCCAACCTTTACACGCCCAGAATTGGTACAGGGGGTTTAAACTGTTTCAAAAAATATGCATAATCGTGTTTCCATATTTAGGCATTTTCATTGCGTTTTTTTGATGCATTCATACTAATTGACATGTTCTGAAGCTAACCATCTACCTTGATTGAGTTTTTGTATGCTATATACGATTTCACCATTGTTGTCTCTTAGGGTTTATGAAGCTTGAAATTGGGCGTTTCGTGATATGGAAAAATCAAGACACCTGAATACCACCATTCAATTCAGGGCGTTTGGACGAAGAGAAACAAGCCCTCGCGCTCAATTTATGAGGCCTTATGGCCTATTCGCTATTTTCTAATATAGCATCTATAGCAACGTTTGAAAACCGTTGCTTATTGTTTTTGTATTTCAGAAAAAGAAAACACAACGAGGAAGATGATTATGTGGAAGGCTATGAGTGGAGCATTCAAAATCTTCGCGCGTTTTTGAGCCCCCTGACTATTTTTCTTTTATAATGTTTGTTAGTTATTATATGTTAAACGCGCTTGGAATGGCTCAGTGGCACACGTGTAGGCTGGTAACGTTCATGACCTGGGTTCGAGCCCCAGGTCTTCACCCTTTCAATATTGTTTTTCAACTCATATTCCTATGCAGATTCAACATCAAAGCACACCGTGCACCCACAAAATCTAACCGTCCACGCGTTCAGTTGCATCAAATCAAAGGCCATGATCTGGAGAGCACGGTGAACTCTGGTCAACGTGTACACGTGCTGGCACAAAAGTCCAACAGGCCAAGGGTAAATGGGCCCAGATTGCTAATAGAAAACCTCCATATTAAGGGGCAGACCCCCTAGGTTTGCAAACTTTATATTTTCTTTAGTTTTCATTATTTTTACTTTTTTTAATTATTGTTTTATTAATTAATTTAATGCTTCTATAATATAAAAAGAAACACATAAAAAAAATCAGAAAAGATAAAAAATATAATAAATATTTTTATTTTTAGTATTTTCATAAATAAATTGTATTAATTCATTTAGTTATTAAATTAGGGTTAATTATAATATTTTCATAGTAAAAATCTAAAAAATATAGAATTAGGGTTTATGATAATTTTTATTCCTTTTATTTTTCTTTCATAATAATTAAGATATTAAATATTTATTTTTATAATTAAATTGTATATAAAATGATTAGGGTTAATTTTAGGTTAAAATTTCAACATTTTTCATAATAAAACAAAAATTGTAGAATTAGGGTTAGCATTTATTTTATTTAATTCTTTTTTTCATTAAAATCACAAAATACCAGAAAATACCAAAAACAATTCTTTTTCAATTAATTAATTTCATCATTAAATTTAATTTAGCTAAAAAGGGTCCAACGCCCTCGTTTCGATTTAAATTTTAATTCGCATATTTATTTTATTTTGTTTAATATTTATGTATCTCTCCCGAAGCCGTGTAATTAATCCGTCGCACTTTTAATTCTTTATTTTCTTTACTTTCTTTATTTTTTTGTCAAATCGGGTTCTGGAAACTTTTGGCGATGTGGACCCGCGCCTTTTGTAATAGCTTTAGAACTTTACTTTTCTCGCATTTTTAAACTGTTAATAATGGCATGAAAGAATGTATGGACAAAAATAAAAACAAACGCTAGATCACCTTTAACATGACAAAAGACAAAAATAACTGAATCAGACACACAAATCACACACCACCCCTAGGGTACGCCTCACTGTTGCCTTGCCTCGAAAGGTGATCGTCGAGTAAAGGATGTCTTAGTAAGTCCTCATGATCCGGGAACCTGGCATGAGGGTAGCTTCTAAGGTGTCTTCCCATTGCTCTGGTGATCACCATGTCCCAAACTCGAATTGACCCGAACACCTCCAACGGTGGTGCTACCTACCTCTCAATGGTGGGATGGCACTACTTTAAAGGACATTTACACAGACGAATTCCTTAGGGTAGGTAGACGACTCGTGGATACTTGCTCTAATTCAAAACAAAACAAATCAAAAATACTTTTCACACCAACACCTTTTCAAAAAGCTTTCGAAAGCAAATTTTTCAAACACTCTTGAGGACCGATACAAGAGTCGAACTGAAATTTTCAAAGAAACTTTTTAAACCCACAGTTGAAAAGCAAACAAACCATTTTTGAAAACACAATGAGCAAGTATCTAAGAGCCCATGGATAACCATGGATAGAAAGGGTGCTAACACCTTCCCTTTCTATAACCTACCTCCCGAACCGAGAGCAATCTCTTTAAGGAATTTTTCTGTGCTTTTGTCCTTTCCATTTGGAGAAAATAAAAGACGGTGGCGACTCTTGCTTCCGCGACATTTCGCGAACCAGTGTTAAACAGTCAGTTCCAGATCCACCGATCACAGAACTGGCGACTCTGCTGGGGATTCTTATAAAGTGAGGTGTACCTTAGGACTAAGATCACTTGTGTTTTCAATTGTCGTGCTTGTTTGCTTTATTATTGTGGGCTGCATCGGAGTTACATAGATCCTAACCCGGATCTGGGGATACCCTGTTAGGTAGCATAAGCTGTGAGGGACCTGTCCGGCGTAGACCGACATGGGTGAAGCAGTGGCTACATTGGTGTGGCACCTTGGTCTCTACCGATATCCCTTGTGTCGCAACGAGGAGAATATGGGTCTTCTGAGGAGTCATTAAGCACCAACCGACCTTAGAACCTTAAATGACCCAACTTGGCCAATAAAACAGTAGCAGTATGCTACGCCCATGGAGGCTAAACTCTCGTGATGGTTCTGGCCGCAAGAAAAGATTGCGATGCTGGAGTTATGACCGATTGAGGGTAGTCAGTGATATTGGGATCCTCTAGAACCCGGTTACTTCTGATAGGACAGGTCCTAACCAACAAACTAAAAGAGGGTAATACCTAGACCCCATGCTGGCCTAAACTCTAAGGGCTTCTCTTGTGTGACTTGTGTGCCTTCGTACTTGACTACTTGCATGCTTGTTGTCTGACACTTGAATTTCTTGCAGGTTTTGTTTATAGTCCTTGAGTAGGACTCATAACAGGATCTGCTGAATGTCTTGCAGGTTTTGTTTGTAGTCCTTAATTAGGACTCATAATAAAGTTTGCTAAGTTTCTTGCAGGTTTTGGTTTGCAGTCCTTAATTAG
The DNA here is from genome assembly GCA_948472305.1 of Vicia faba. NCBI lineage: Eukaryota > Viridiplantae > Streptophyta > Magnoliopsida > Fabales > Fabaceae > Vicia > Vicia faba. Next base: position 1,310,707,008 of record OX451738.1, on the reverse strand, counting down.
GACTCATAATAAAGTTTGCTAAGTTTCTTGCAGGTTTTGGTTTGCAGTCCTTAATTGGGACTCATAACAGGGTTTACTTACATTACCCCATGCATACCCTAACATCATACCATTGCATACATCCTAACCCATTTCAAGGATCTCAAGGGCTTGTGATGCATGTCATGGTGAATCAACTATCCCAGCAAGGGGCAAAGAGGATTTATTTTCCTCTAGCCAATGTAGTCAGGGGCTATGACCCACTAGATATGGTGAGCTTTGACTCTTGAAGAAGGTTCCCCCCAACCAAGGTTGTTAGGAAATCAAAGCCAGACAGGATGACTAAAGTCAGGGGCTATGACCCACTAGATATGGTGAGCCTTTGACCCTTGAAGAAGGACTCTCAACAACATGGAGCTCCTTCAATCAAGCTACCGGACCCAAGTTCTAACAAATTTTCTTGTTTACCCCGCGAGGTCCTTGAAAACATTGCATGCATATCATACATATCATTGTATAACAGGTACCCATTCTCTGCAGGTTGCTTACCTTCTTCGCTGTTTATTTCAGCAGTCTCGTCATGAATCCTGAATCCTCAACCGAGCACACTATCAAGGCCCTCCAGGCTCAGAACGCCCAGTTCCAAGAGCTGATCATGAATTTGACCCAGGGGCAACAAGATCTGAAGACCCTGCTCTCGAAAAAGAAGAAGAAGAGGACTGTTTTGTTCAGCCCTAGACGCAGATCTGGGAACACACTGTAGGATGAAGCTGAGAGGACAACTCCATCTGTGGGGAAAGGCAGTCATCAAGAGGAAAGGGTTCCCAGTCCAGTGGTCTCTGACAATGAGACAGATTTCAATGACGAACAGTACCCTCCGGCTGAGGATAGGTACAAACAGTTGGAAGACCGGCTAAGTGCTATGGAGATACAAAAAGTGCCTGGCCTGGACTTCGAGGATCTAGGTCTGTCTCCTGGGATAGTGATCCCACACAAATTCAAGGCACCTGCCTTTGCAAAGTACGACGGGGCATCCTGTCCAAAGCTGCATCTCAGGTCATACATGAGGAGGATCCAGCCCTACACAGCCGACAGGAACTTATGGATCCACTTTTTTCAGGAGAGTCTTTCAGGGACTCAGCTTGACTGGTTCTATCAACTGAATGGAGCCAACATCCGCAGCTGGGAGGACTTGGCCACTGCTTTCTACAAGCAGTACCAGTACAACGCCGACCTTGCTCCCACGCGCACTCAACTTCAAGGAATGTCTATGGGTGCAAGCGAAGGTTTCAAAGAATATGCCCAAAAGTGGAGGGACCTTGCTGGAAGGGTACATCCACCTCTAACCGACCGCGAGCTCGTTGATATGTTCTTAGGGACCCTGTCCGGTCCATTCTTCAACCACCTGATTGGGAATTCTGCTGTTGGATTTACAGATTTAGTCTTGACCGGGGAAAGAATAGAAGCTGGCATCAAGTCAGGGAAAATACATAATGGTGACTCCTCGAACATTGAGAAGAAACCATCCAAGAGAGAATCTAGTGCTGTCAATGCGGTAGCTATTGCAAAGCCGGTCGGTGCTCCTCAGCATCGCAGTTAACAAAGGGAAGAAAGACCTAAGAGGCAATTTACTCCCCTCGGCATGACCTTGTCACAGATATTGCCACAGCTGCTGGAAACCAGGTTGGTAGCTCTCATGGATCCCCCGAAGAATCCTAACAGGACACCTTCAAGGTATAATCCCAATGCTCGCTGCGCCTATCATTCCGACAGCTCGGGGCATGCTACAGATGACTGTTGGACTTTGAGAAACAAGGTTCAAGATCTGATCGACGCGAAGGAAGTCCAGCTCGACTCTCCAGAGGCTCCCAACGTGATCACTGCTTCCATGCCAAAACATGGCTAGGATAGAAAGTACTTTTTTTGTTCATTGGAATTCAAGTTGTAATTTTCTTTTGATTATTCAGACATTTACTCATGTTAAACATTGTTATTTCTTTAATGCATCGCATATGTCTGTTTTGAAACAATATATTCGTATTCACTAAATGCAAATTATTTTCATATTTTTTCTGATGATTAACTCTCAAATAATAATTCTAAGCCTCTTGAGGGAGGATGACGAAAACGATACTGCGATCATTACAGTATGCTTTTGAACAGACCCCACTGATGAGGTACAGGCATTGTTTCAATTCCTAAACACTGGAGTTATAAGGAAGATAATCCCTCGTCAACCCCTCTGAGCCAAAGAAGTAGGAGTTTTTCTTTTTGAAATTTAAAACCCTTAATCATAACCTGGGGCAGGGTAGTTCTCTCAGTTGATTCAAGTGCATAACAAATGGCACCAAAGAGGTCCTTACAAAACAAAAGACAGTGATGGTTCCGAATAATCAAGAAGGGCAGGCAGTCATTATATCTCTCAAAATAAAAAATCCCATTAAGTCAAAACCCATGAAGGAGACTTACAAAACTGGGGCATCCCGCTGACTGTAATTCCAAAAAAGGAAACAGTTCAGGCAAAAAAGGAAAGGGATAACAAAAATCAAAAAGAAAGAGGTCATACAAACCCTCAGCAAAAAAATGACTGCCTATTCAAAATAAATTGTCAGAATCTGAACCATCACTGGTATATCAAAGCAAAGACTCAAACAAGGTCTAACGCACGATCAGCTGAGTTTAGGTTTGAAGAACATCACGAAGAACGGGTGGGTACAAAAAATTTGAGCCTTTATCCTTTGTTTCTTAAACCGTGAACCAGGCCACGTTATAACCCTCAAAAGTCCTAGCTGAAGCATGGGTTAGTTCGAAAGCATACTGCTACGAAAGGTATCCTGACTCCTTAAGGCCTACGGTAAATACGGAGTTGACATCACGTTTTACAAACATTCACTTGTTTTATGAAAAAGAATGCATTTCCAAAAAAACTTCGAAACAGACATAAGCTTTGCATTTTTAACATAACTTTGTTTGCATATGAATATTTGTTCGAACAACAAAGAAATTCGCATGAAGAATATCTAGTGAACAAAAGCATTTCCAATCAAGGGGCATAGCATGATCAGTGTCCATCATCTGGGGGCAGTCCAGTCAAGATTCAGGGAATCTCTCAAGGCCAAATAGCCTGGGGCAAATCTCCGCCTGAGTCACTTGGGGCATTCCAACAACGAGTCTTGCCTGATCAAATACCTTCTGGTGGCATGACAAAACACTTCTAACAGGGGCAACTCCCTACTTTCTGAGAACGGACATAGTCGGAAAAAAATGCTACGCAAAATCAAAGACCCGCTAGGTTGACATACCTAGGTAAAAATCAGGGCTTCCCGGCGAACCAAAAGGGTTCGGGCAAAAATAAGGGATGAAAATGAAAGATCTGTACACCCGGCAAGTCGAAAACCTGAAAAGGCGGCTTGGGCAAAAATGGGTATCCCGGTGGACTGAAAACCTGAAAGGGCGGTCCAGGCAGAAATTAGGGATCAAAGCGTACGACTATGTCCTAGCATTTCGGCACCTGCCTACCAGAAGGCTTGTCAAGTACTCCCACAGGTGCCTTCTCCCACTGAAACTGGGGCAATATTGAGTTGTCTAAAGGATCCGGTTGCTCTATCCATCGAGGTACCAAGATAGGTTCGGCTGAAGAATGCGACCCAGATACCTTCACTCCCTGCAAGGCGAACGCGTCCCCCGGCTTTATTCTAAGAGTTATTACCAGGATATAACTGGGTTATCCTCAGCCAAAAGCCACGGAAAGACCGTCCTCAGTAAGGTCTTCTTATCCCCAGCGAAGTCTATTAACACTTCCAACAACAAGGGTATCCCCAGCAAATTATTACCAACAATTCAACAGAGTACCTCTCTCCCCACAGAGTATTGCTTCCCAGCAAGATTGCTAGAGTACTCTCCTCCCCGCAGAGTTATTCCATTCGCCAAGTTTATTCACCAACGGAGTCATCTTCTCCTATCGGTATTCTTGCAACATCAGCCCAGGATTTGACTTCCCGGCATCTGTCAAGGATCTATTTTCCTAGACGAAGATACATTCATAAACATCACATTAATATACATCATGATACATGCATATACGCATCATATCATACAATCTCATGTGTTGAAAAGTATTATTGCTTGATCCATATCATGCATTGCATATGACTGACCTTTACCTTTCAGGAAGGATACAGTTAAAAGATCAGCTATGTAGACGAATACAGTCAAAAGAGACCAACCCATTCAAAGAATACCAATCCAGTTAAAACAATGCCTAAAGATTTCTCTGATACAACTCGTCATCATAGACACTCGTCGTTTTAGACACTCGTCGTTATAGACACTCGTCGTTATAGACACTCGTCGTTATAGACACTCGTCGTTATAGACACTCGTCGTTATAGACACTCGTCGTTATAGACACTCGTCGTTATAGACACTCGTCGTTATAGACACTCGTCGTCATAGACACTCGTCGTTATAGACACTCGTCGTCATAGACACTCATCGTTATAGACACTCACACTCGTCGTTATAGACACTCGTCGTCATAGACACCCGTCGTTATAGACACTTGTCGTCATAGACACCCGTCGTCATAGACACCCGTCGTTATAGACACTCGTCATCATAGACACTCGTCGTTATAGACACTCGTCGTTATAGACACTCATCGTCATAGACACTCGTCGTTATAGACACTCGTCGTTATAGACACTCGTCGTCATAAACACTCGTTGTCAGAAACACTCGTCGTTATAGACACTCGTCGTTATAGACATTCGTCGTTATAGACACTCGTCGTTAAAGACCACCCGTCAATGGAAATAACCTGTCAGTAGAGACAACTCACCAACCTTTCTGAATACCAGATCCGATGCCTGAATCTTGCCAGGGTGTATCCGTTGAAGACTATCATTACCGGACTCGATTCCTGTATCTCGCCAGGGCACGTCTGAAGAATTCGAAGATCCGATTCCTGTAACCAGTCAGGACACATCTACATAAAGCATTTGAAGACCAGCTCCTGCAACATGTCAGATACTCATTTTTCTTTTGCAGGTACGCAAGTTCTCGCTAAGAAATCTCTTACGCGATCAGCATCCAGATGGCATCTATAAGCCCATTTCCATCATCACACTGCTACTATGTGAGCGCAAATTTCTGGGCACTCTAGTGTTCAATCATCTTCCACCCTCGGATTACGAAAGGCACGTCAGCCAATCTGCATCCTCAGGTCTAAGAAGATTGAACAGGGGCAACTGTTGTACCCCAAAATTTTCCCTCCCATATTCTTCAAAAAATTGCCAAGTCATGCTTCAAAATTCCCCAAGGGTTGCACAGTTCAAGGGTATCCTAAACAGTCAAAATTAGGGTTTTGGTTCTGATCAAGAAAATGAAGTTTTCAAAGGTCCAATCAAGTCTCACATGTCTACAAATATGGTCAAGCATCCTCATACAAAGTTTCAAGACTTTCAGCACAAAATTGCACAGTCAAAACCCTAATTGCACTACAGTCAACTGTAGGGGCAAAATGGTCATTTGACAGTCAAAAGTTCAAATTTTTGGTCAACGTCTCATTTTGAAGCCACAAACATCATTTGATCAATGCTTGATCATGATTCTCAAAGCTTGGCTCAAAAATCATCAAGATGCAAAAGTTTCCTTATTTGGACAGTTAAAAAAGTCAACTGTAAATTGACCAGGGCATAACTTTCACATGGATTATCAGAAAAATTCCATCCAAATCTAATTTTGAAGAGAAAGACATTTTCTACAATTCCTCTTCACACTTCAAGTCCAAGAAATGCTCTCACAAAAAGTTATCAATTTCAACATTATAGGTCATTTTCAAAAGTCAACAAAAAGGGACTTTAAGTCAAAGGCCATAACTTGAGATTGGTAAATCCAAAATGACATGGGACCAAAGGCATTGGTTAGAGGACTCAAAGACCTTTCCAAAATGTCCAAGAACATGAGCAAAGCTTAAAAATTGAGCAAGTTATGCCTTGTGGAAGTTGGGAAATTTTTGGATATTTTGAAAAGTCAACATTGATTCAAATGACCTAAAATTGCTAATGGGCCTATTTTTCTTCCACAATTCATCACCCAAGACATGTGCAAGACCATTTGGCCCAAAGGGAAGTTTTTCTCCATTTTTATTTATTTATTTGAATTTTTATTATTAATAATTCATTTAAACTAAATAAAATATGAAAAAATGCTAAACTAATGAAATAAAATCTTTTTGTGCAGAAAATGCTCTCATTGGACACTCAAATTCGTGCATGATCAATTAGGGAAAGTTTTGGCATGATTTGATATCAAATTGCATGGAAAAGATTGAAAAAACTAATGCTTGAAAATCAAATATTGAATAATCAATTCTTGGATTCTTTTGATCAGATTCTTGACCTAATTCACTCATACATAAGCATAGAACACAACCCTAATGCCAAAAAAAAACCCCTAAGCTGCGCAGAAAACACCATTGGCAAACTTGAAAACTTGGCTTAAAAACTCAAAACTGAAAATAGGGTTAGAGGTCGATTCAGAGCACAAGACCAATTGCAAAAGCTTCCTCGTGTCTCACTGAAGCTAACAGGATAACTTTCCAACCTTTACACGCCCAGAATTGGTACAGGGGGTTTAAACTGTTTCAAAAAATATGCATAATCGTGTTTCCATATTTAGGCATTTTCATTGCGTTTTTTTGATGCATTCATACTAATTGACATGTTCTGAAGCTAACCATCTACCTTGATTGAGTTTTTGTATGCTATATACGATTTCACCATTGTTGTCTCTTAGGGTTTATGAAGCTTGAAATTGGGCGTTTCGTGATATGGAAAAATCAAGACACCTGAATACCACCATTCAATTCAGGGCATTTGGACGAAGAGAAACAAGCCCTCGCGCTCAATTTATGAGGCCTTATGGCCTATTCGCTATTTTCTAATATAGCATCTATAGCAACGTTTGAAAACTGTTGCTTATTGTTTTTGTATTTCAGAAAAAGAAAACACAACGAGGAAGATGATTATGTGGAAGGCTATGAGTGGAGCATTCAAAATCTTCGCGCGTTTTTGAGCCCCCTGACTATTTTTCTTTTATAATGTTTGTTAGTTATTATATGTTAAACGCGCTTGGAATGGCTCAGTGGCACACGTGTAGGCTGGTAACGTTCATGACCTGGGTTCGAGCCCCAGGTCTTCACCCTTTCAATATTGTTTTTCAACTCATATTCCTATGCAGATTCAACATCAAAGCACACCGTGCACCCACAAAATCTAACCGTCCACGCGTTCAGTTGCATCAAATCAAAGGCCATGATCTGGAGAGCACGGTGAACTCTGGTCAACGTGTACACGTGCTGGCACAAAAGTCCAACAGGCCAAGGGTAAATGGGCCCAGATTGCTAATAGAAAACCTCCATATTAAGGGGCAGACCCCCTAGGTTTGCAAACTTTATATTTTCTTTAGTTTTCATTATTTTTACTTTTTTTAATTATTGTTTTATTAATTAATTTAATGCTTCTATAATATAAAAAGAAACACATAAAAAAAATCAGAAAAAGATAAAAAAAATATAATAAATATTTTTATTTTTAGTATTTTCATAAATAAATTGTATTAATTCATTTAGTTATTAAATTAGGGTTAATTATAATATTTTCATAGTAAAAATCTAAAAAATATAGAATTAGGGTTTATGATAATTTTTATTCCTTTTATTTTTCTTTCATAATAATTAAGATATTAAATATTTATTTTTATAATTAAATTGTATATAAAATGATTAGGGTTAATTTTAGGTTAAAATTTCAACATTTTTCATAATAAAACAAAAATTGTAGAATTAGGGTTAGCATTTATTTTATTTAATTCTTTTTTTCATTAAAATCACAAAATACCAGAAAATACCAAAAACAATTCTTTTTCAATTAATTAATTTCATCATTAAATTTAATTTAGCTAAAAAGGGTCCAACGCCCTCGTTTCGATTTAAATTTTAATTCGCATATTTATTTTATTTTGTTTAATATTTATGTATCTCTCCCGAAGCCGTGTAATTAATCCGTCGCACTTTTAATTCTTTATTTTCTTTACTTTCTTTATTTTTTTGTCAAATCGGGTTCTGGAAACTTTTGGCGATGTGGACCCGCGCCTTTTGTAATAGCTTTAGAACTTTACTTTTCTCGCATTTTTAAACTGTTAATAATGGCATGAAAGAATGTATGGACAAAAATAAAAACAAACGCTAGATCACCTTTAACATGACAAAAGACAAAAATAACTGAATCAGACACACAAATCACACACCACCCCTAGGGTACGCCTCACTGTTGCCTTGCCTCGAAAGGTGATCGTCGAGTAAAGGATGTCTTAGTAAGTCCTCATGATCCGGGAACCTGGCATGAGGGTAGCTTCTAAGGTGTCTTCCCATTGCTCTGGTGATCACCATGTCCTAAACTCGAATTGACCCGAACACCTCCAACGGTGGTGCTACCTACCTCTCAATGGTGGGATGGCACTACTTTAAAGGACATTTACACAGACGAATTCCTTAGGGTAGGTAGACGACTCGTGGATACTTGCTCTAATTCAAAACAAAACAAATTAAAAATACTTTTCACACCAACACCTTTTCAAAAAGCTTTCGAAAGCAAATTTTTCAAACACTCTTGAGGACCGATACAAGAGTCGAACTGAAATTTTCAAAGAAACTTTTTAAACCCACAGTTGAAAAGCAAACAAACCATTTTTGAAAACACAATGAGCAAGTATCTAAGAGCCCATGGATAACCATGGATAGAAAGGGTGCTAACACCTTCCCTTTCTATAACCTACCTCCCGAACCGAGAGCAATCTCTTTAAGGAATTTTTCTGTGCTTTTGTCCTTTCCATTTGGAGAAAATAAAAGACGGTGGCGACTCTTGCTTCCGCGACATTTCGCGAACCAGTGTTAAACAGTCAGTTCCAGATCCACCGATCACATCCGCAAACTATAAACTGCTTAGATGTATGTTAATAGGATTGTATGGAAAGACAAATTGCAATTAATACAGTAGAACACCCTAAATGCGCAAAGATAAATAAACTGGAAAAAAACACACTTGCACATGCTCACTCCTAGGGTTTACTCCACTCCGTTTGCCTTTGGTAAACGATCATGAAGTATAGGGAATGTTAGTGGTCATCCTCTAGTCTCAAAAGATCTAAAATGACCCATTTGAATGTTGCCTCGGAAAAAGATCTTTAAGGCTTTAGGATGATTACTAAAATTTCCTAACATTGCTTTTATGATCGTACTTGTCCCTTTGAACGTCCCTTAAAACTCCAACGACGGTGCTACCTATTCCTTAATAATAGGATAGTGTTGTCTAAAGGAAAACGAATGGACTTTTTTCGAGTAGGTAGATTAGTTCCTAGGTACTTGCTCAAACAAAGCAATTTTACAAACACTTTTCAAAATGATTTTCAAAACAACTTTGTCACACTCTTGAGGACCGATACAAGGGTTATCGCAAAGTAAAATAAAACAGTTTTCAAAACAAGCACACACAAGCAATTTGAAAAATGAGCAAGTACCTAAGAGCCCGTGGAAAACCACTGATAGAAAGGGTGATAACACCTTCCCTTTCTATAATCTACCCCCCGTACTCAGAAATATCTCGAAAAAGATCTTTTTCTGTTCTTTTCACCCTTTCCTTTGTCGGATAAAAGAAAAGTCGGTGGCGACTCTTGCTTACCGCATATTTGGGAATACAAAACACAAACAAGTATAACAGTCGGTTTTGCCACCGTATCATAGAACTGGCGACCTTACTGGGGACTTTAAATAAGTGGGGTATTGTGATACGGTGGCAGAACCGACTGTTTTGAAAAATGCTGGTTTGCGTTTTTATTCGCAAAATGTCGTGGTAAGCAATAGTCGCCACCGAATTTTATTTTATCCAATCGGAAAGGAAAAAAAAGCACAGAAAAAATCCTTTTTCGAGATATTCTGAGTACGGGGGTTAGATTATAGAAAGGGAAGGTATTAGCACCCTTTCTATCCGTAGTTATCTACGGGCTCTTAGGTACTTGCTCATCTTTAAAAATTGCTTGTGTGTGTTTGTTTTGAAAAGTTTTTTTTTACTTCGTTTTAACCCTTGTTTCTGTCCTCAAGAGTGTTACGAAGTGTTTTGAAAACTTTAGTTTGAAAATTTTGTTTGAAAGTGTATGGTGTGAAAAGTTTGACTTGAGCAAGTACCCAATAGTTATCTACCCACCCAAAAAAAGATCATTTATGTTCTCGTTTCCTTTAGACAGCGCTATCCTATTATTTGAGAAATAGGTAGCACCGTCGTTGGAGTTGTAAGGGTCAATTCATAAGAGACGTACGATCACTACAGCAATGTTAGGACGTCTTAGTAATAATCCTACAGTCTTAAGATCATATTTGAGGCAACATTTCCGAGGCGACGTTTCCGAGGCAACATTTCCGAAAGGGACTTTTGATCTTTTTTAGACAAGAGGGCAACCACTAAGACACCCTATACTTAATTATCGTTTACTGAAGGAAACCGAAGTGAGAGTATACCCTAGGACTGCGCATGTGCGAGTGTTTTGATTTCAGTTATTATATTTGCACATTAGGGATTTCTAGCCATTTTAAATTATCATGCAATCTTGTCATACAATCTTATTAACATACATCTAAATAGTTAATATTTGCGAGAATTAAAATGTGAGAAATAAAACCTACGCTATTACAAGGCTTCGGGGTAGGGATTAATTACATAGCCAAAAAACCCGTAAAAATGATAAATAAAGAAAATCCTAATTTAAACTATTACATATCGTGAACAGTTACATTAATATTGCAAAAATAACAATAAATGTGCACGATGAATTGAAAATGAGAGATTTAGGGTCTTGACCCCAACTACCTAATTATAGTTTAAAAGAAAAATCGTTTTTTTGTGTTGTTTTTGATTATTTTGAGATAATAAAGTTTAATTGAATAAATAAATAAAAACCTAATTACTAATTAATTTTAATTAAGAAAATAATTAAATTAACCTATTTTGTATTTTTTTTGTCTTGAGAAAAAAAATAAAAATTAAATCAAGAGTTAACCCTAATTTTTTCTAATTGCTTTTAATTATATAAAAAAAGGTTAGAATTATCCTAAATTAAATTAAACTAGCATTAAATTAAATTTGATAAAAAAAAACTAATTCTAAATTTTGTGAAACTTGATTTTATGGTTTTTTGTGAAAAAAAGAAATTAATTTTGTTAAAAAAAAAACAAATAAGTAAATTAAATTAAATAAAAGAAAAAAGAAAAGTGAAAGAATAGGCCTGGTATTAGCAAAAAGGGGGGTGTTGTTTGCAAATTCAAGCCCAACAAGCTCAGGCCTTTGTTGACTTCGTCCAATCCTCTGCACATGCTTGACTGAGGCGTATTGTGGACCTTCAAGGGATGGCCTTGGATCTGGATTGTTGATGGATGGAATGATCAGATATGGATGATACATGATGAGTCCTTTGCCATGTGGTACACCGAATTATCCTGAAAATATTGAGAAAATAAAATGCACACGCTTGGGATCGAACCCAGGACGTGTGCATCAAAGGCCAACAGTTTTGCCATCTGCGCTGGCTTGTTTAGTTGTAACAATAATGCAACAAATAAAATATATTGCAAATATTATGCCACGCTTCCCGAAACGCGCGCAGATTCAAACAGGCCACTCACAGACTGCCACGCTATCATCTTCCTCGTGGCTTCCATCGTTTTTTATCAAAGACTTTTACCTACGGACACTGAGCGTAGGTATAACCCTGTACATTTCCAAAATCTCATAGAAGCATGATAAATGAAAACTAATGGTACCAATCAACTCGTTGCAACCTCACGAGCATCATGGTGCCATTATTCATGGCCAATTGTTCTTGTACAGTAAATCCCTAAAAACAAAGAAAAAACCCTAACCATGGCACTTTGCTGTACAGTCAATAAAAATGCAATTAATCATAACCATTAGCTTGCAAACATCTCAAGGATTAAGAATATGCTAATAAATCATGTTAAAGATGCCAGAATTAAGATATTCGAATTCAAAAAAAGAGATGAACCGTGTGAACCTTACAGTGTGATTCTGAGCGTGGGGAAGCTTGCTAACGGTTGCAACACGGTCCAAGAATGTCCAGCAAACGATTGGGATGGTTAGAATGCCTTGAGGTAAACTGTAATATGGAGATCAGTTTGCAACTTTTTCTTGATTTTTTTGAAATTCGTTCTCTCTCTTGCACGCCTTCATCCTCTTGTTTTTGGTCTGCACTTGTTCCTTATGTATCCAAGAATGAATTAGGGTTGCCATTTGTTTCAAATCTTCTCCAATTATGATTATTGATTCATGATTTGATCCTTGTGCAAAATCTTTCCAAATCAAGCAAAATGCAATCTTTTTGTATCCATATGAACCTTGCACGATTTGATCTTGTTTCCAGCTGTGTAATGGACCTAATCATGCACAAAATCTCAAGCTTTAATTAGTTTTTGATATTTTCATTATTTTATTTGATTTAAATGAAATAAAAATCAAAATAAATGACAAAAATAAAAGAATGACAAGTGGAAGGGCTCATGGGTCGTGGGTCACATTACAAACTCATTGCAAGCATAAAAAGTTGGGCCCATTTAGCAAAAAATGCAATTTTGGACACTTTTGACTTTTGGCAATTTTGCAAAAAGGGTCAACTTTGCCAATGCAAAGCTCTCTCAATTTTGATCCTAGAGAGGTGTTCTTCGACTTTTTATAAATCTTAAGATGTCCTCTAAGCAACCCTTTTGGTCTTATCTCAATTGAGTCTTCCATGTTCATGTATGAAGCTTTGACCCAAAAGGTGTTTTTGTTGACTTTTCAAAATGACCTATAATGTCCAAATTCATATCTTCTTGTGAGTGCATATTTTGAACTTGGGAGCTGAAGATGAATTGTAGGGAATTACATCCTCTTCAAAATGAGCTTTGTATGGGTCATTTTTGATAAAGTATGAGAAAGTTATGCTTGGTCAAAGTTGAGTTAACTTTTCCTACAAAACCCTAATTTAGCAACTTTTGGATTTTGATGAATTGTGAGCAAAACTTGAGGAATCATGATCAACCCTTGATAAAATGATGAATAATACTTCAAAAATGATAATGTTGACCCAAAATCTTAAAGTTTGACTGTATGTGGGCCACAGTTGACTTTTGCCCTAGCACAGTCGATTTCTAAGCCTCTGAGCAATTGAATGAGCAAATTTCCTCTGCAAGGCTTGAAACTTGACATGGATGATCTTGAGAACATACTAGGACAATGGTGAGCATTTGGGATCCTTTGGACTCAAACATCTTGATGAAAACTGAAACCCTAATTTGAGGTAGACTACCTTAGAGCGAGTTTGTCTGGTCAACTCTTGAACTTCCTTGAGCAATTTGAGGACCTCACTTGACATGTATTGAGAAATATGGGAGGGAAAATTTTGGGGTACAACAGCTGCCCCTGTTCAATCTTCTTAAACCTGAGGATGTAGATTGGCTTGTCTGCCTTTCGTGATCCGAAGGTGGAAGATGATTGAACACTAGAGTGTCCAGAAATTTGCACTCGCATGAAGCGGTACTTGTCTTGCGATATCGGAAATGGGCTTATAGATGCCATTTGGAAGTCAATGACGGAAGATGGGCTTAATGATCCCATCCGAAGAAGTGTCGATCGAATAAGAGATTCCTTTGCGAGAACCCGTATACATGTTATTGAGGAAGATTTCGCTGGGTAATGCTGGTCTCTATCTTGGGAGAAATAGAATTTTAGGAGCTTCAGTTGTCCGTTACTCTACTGGGGAATAATCTCTTAGAGGAGGAGGTGAAAATGAACTGCTATCTGGTCGTGCTCGAGGCTTTACAGTGATTTGCTGAGGAAAATAAGACCGACTGCTACCTGGTCGTGCTCCAGGTTTTACAGCGACTTACTGGGGAGATGAGATTAGGCTTGCTATCTAGTCGTCTTCCAGGATTTGCAATCTCTCAATTCTTATTTGGTCGCGCTCCAGGCTTCAGAAGGAATTAGGTGATTATCCGGTCGCATCAGGGCTTCAACTTGAATTTAAGGCATACTAATATCCCGTCAATTTCCGGGCTTCATAGTATTTAGCCGAGTAAACTGCTATTTGGTCGAATTCCAAGCTTCACAATACCTTATACTGTTATCTAGTCGATTTCCAAGCTTCAGTGTCCTTTGCCGCTATCTGGTCGTGCTTCAGGCTTCATAGCATCTTATACCGTTATCTGGTCAATTCCAGGCTTCATGGTATCTTGTACTACTATCTGGTCGATTTCCAGGCTTCACAATAACTTGAGGGTTAAGTTATTTTCTGGTCGATTTCCGGGCTTCATAACTTGAACTGGAATAGAAATCTTAGTATCGATTTGACTAAACCAGAGAAAACTTATGAGAACTTGATTGCATCTTTCCCTGAAAGGTAAAGAGTTAGTCGTATGTAATGTTATGATGTATGAAATGTATCGAGTAATGATGTTCTCAAAATAGATGAGATCATGATGTATGATGCATATGCGCATGCCATGATGTATAGATATGCAGTGTTCTTGTGATATTCTCTGGCTGGGGAGAATAAATCCTGGACTGCTGTTGGAGAGTACAAGCAGTTGAGTTCTCCGTTCTCGCTGGGGATAGTGACCGAAGATGATTAGCTGGAGACTTGCGTCCGTTCTGCTCGAGAATATTCCGTCGGGAGAGACTCTGTTTTAGAATAACCCTGTAGGAGAATGACTTTGTGGGGAAGAGAGATACTCTGTTGGACGATCTGTTGATTTAGAGAAATAAACTCCACTGGGGATGAACTTCTATTACTGGTGATAGATGAACTCTGCTTAGGGAGAATTTTGCCGACTTATTCGCGATTATGAACCTCGACTGAGGAGAGCTAACACCACTGTCTTCGGATACTTCCAACTCTGCGGGGAGTGTATATACCCTTAGTGAAATTCTCAAGTTGGCTTTATCCCCGTACCTGGTGGGTAGAGCAACTGTAAGGTTTTGACACTTCTTGTTTTCCCTGTTCCTGGAATTACGAGTAATTGTCTTTTGTTTCTTATGTAAATATTTATGAGCAGCAATCATTTTCAAATGCATATATCAAAAATGAATCATTGGACATTCTTTGCAAAATAAAACAGAAAAAGAAAAAACAATTTTAAATTTCTTGTAAAAATGAATTGTATTGATTTTTGAGGTTGGCCTGTAATAGGCGTTTTATACAAGAGGTTGACGTCCTAGTAAGAGAACGACGCCGAAAGACAGGAATTATTGAAAGAGAAATAAAAACAGTTATGTGAACAATCCCATTGGGTTCCAACTCTGCTATTGCCCTTATATCTTCGAGCGTCTCATCACTTGGCTACTTGGTCGAAGGTAGATCAGATTGATTGGCACCGCCCGAGCTTGATAGTCGATACCGAAGTCTAGTTGCCAGATGGTCCAATGAGACATAGTGTTACGCTTTGATCCCTAATTTTTTCCTGGACTGCCCTTTCGGGTTTTCAGTCCATCGGGATACCCTTTTTTGCCCAAGCCGCCTTTTCTGGTTTTTGACTTGTCGGGTGTACAGTTTTTTCATTTTCATCCCTTACTTTTTCCCGAACCCTTTTGGTTCGCCGGGAAGCCCTTATTTTTGCCTAGGCCAGTCGACCTAGCAGCCTTGATTATACGTTGTATTTTTTCACTATGTCTGCATTTACGGGGTGAGGAAGGTCGTCACCATCCATGGTGGTTAGAATCATATCTCCTCCCAAGAAAATGTTCTTAACCACAAATAGCCCTTTGTATGTGGGGGTCCATTTGCCCCTGGGATCACCTTGTAGCAGTATGATGCGTTTGATCACCAGATCCTCGACCTGATATTCTTGACGTCTGACTTTATTGTTAAAAGCCTTGATCATTCGCTTTTGATACGTCTGACCATGAAAGATAGCAGTAAGTCTCTTTTCATCGATTAAATTCAGCTGATCAAGTCGGGTCTGGATCTAGTCGTCTTCGCTCAAACCTGCATCCCTCATAATCTGGAGAGAGGGTATCTGGACTTCGATGGGTAAGACTGCCTCCATGCCATATACCAGAGAGTAGGGTATTTCCCCTGTCGAAGTCCGTGCTGAGGTACGGTACCCATGAAGAGCAAATGGTAACATCTCATGCCAGTCTTTGTATGTCACCGTCATCTTCTGCACAATCTTCTTGATATTCTTGTTAGCCACTTCAACAGCCCCATTCATCTTCGGTTGGTAGGGAGAAGAGTTATGATGCTGAATCTTGAACTGTTTGCAGAGCTCGGTGATCATCGTATTGTTGAGATTTGTACCACTGTCTATAATGATCCTCTCTATTACACCGTATCGACAGATCATATTGTGTCGGATAAACCGTGCCATGACGTTCTTGGTTACTGTAGCAAAGGAAGCTGCCTCGACCCACTTCGTAAAGTAATCAATAGCTACCAGAATGAAACGATGCCCGTTGGACGCAGTAGGTCTGATCTCACCTATCATGTCGATGCCCCACATTGCAAAAGGCCAAGGAGCCGTCAAAACATTCAGAGGAACTGGAGGTACATGCACCTTATCAGTATAGACTTGGCACTTATGAAAGGTTCGAGAATGCTAATAACAGTCAGCTTCCATAGTGGACCAGTAATATCCTACCTGTAGGATTTTCTTCGCCATGGTATGTCCACTAGAATGAGTTTTGAAGGTACCTTCATGTAACTCTAACATGATCCTTTCTGCCTCGCTTTTGTCCACACATCGCAGTAAGGTTGAATCATGGTTGCGCTTATAAAGGATCCCATTGCTAATGAAGAACTTCGCAGCGAACCTTCTCAAGAACTTCTTATCATTAACAGATGCACCCTCGGGGTATTCTTGAGCCTCAAGATACCTCTTTACCTCGTGAAACCAAGGTTTATCTGCCACTTCTTCGGGCTCAATGTCACAGCAATATACGGGTTCGTCCAACGTCTCAATGGTAATCTGGGGAGCTTCATTGTCCCACCTGACTTTGAACATAGAAGACATGGTAGCTAGTGCGTCCGCTAACTGATTCTCCTCTCTTGGGAAGTGTTCAAAGGTTATCTCCTCAAAGTGTGGGAGCAACGTCAATACATATTCCTTGTAAGGAATAAGATTTGGGTGCTTCGTATCCCACTCGCCTTTGATCTGACTGATCACCAGAGCAGAATCTCCGAATACACTTAAGAACTTAATCCTTAGGTCAATAGCAGCTCGAAGATCCAGAATGCATGCTTCATACTCTGCCATATTGTTGGTGCAGTTAAAACATAATCGGGCGGTGAACGGAGTATGACAACCCTCAGGAGATATAATTACAGCATTGATTCCATTACCCAACGCGTTAGAAGCTCCATCAAAATACATAGACCATTGGGATCCTTCCTCAGGTCCTTCATCCGGTCCAGGTTCTTCACAGTCGGTCAAAAACATGATGTTATCATCCGGGAACTCGAAATTCATGGATTGGTAGTCATCCACGGCCTGATGCGCCAAATGATCCTCCAATACACTCCCCTTGATTTCTTTTTGGGTTGTGTACTGGATGTCGTACTCAGTTAGGATCATCTTCCATCTCGTTATTCTTTCGGACAGGGCAGGCTTTTCGAAGATATACTTGATTGGATCCATCTTTGATATCAATAAGGTAGTGTGAGTCATCATATACTGTCTCAGCCGGCGAGCAGCCCATGCCAAAGCGCATCAAGTTTTCTCGAGCAATGAGTATCGGGTCTCACAGTCGGTAAACTTTTTGCTATGGTAGTAAATAGCGTGCTCTTTTTGGCCAGACTCGTCATGCTGCCCCAGCACACACCCCATTGAACTATCCAGTACTGTCAAGTATAAGACCAAAGGTCTTCCTTCAACTGGAGGCATCAAAATTGGTGGTTCTTGAAGATATTCTTTGATTCTTTTGAAAGCGGTCTGACATTCATCATTCCATTTTACCACTTGATCTTTCTTCAGCAGCTTGAAGATTGGCTCACAAGTAGCAGTCAGATGTGAAATGAACCTGGCAATGTAATTTAGACGTCCCAAAAAGCCTCTAACTTCCTTTTCCATGCGGGGAGCCGGCATCTCTTGTATATCTTTCACCTTTGTCGGATCCACCTGAATACCTTTATCGCTGACGATGAAACTCAACAACTTACCAGACCTTACCCCAAAGGTGCACTTGTTCGGGTTTAACCTCAGCTTGTACGTCTTCAACCTGTCGAACAGTTTCTGGAGATGGTCAAGGTGCTCTTCCTCAGTCTGGGACTTTGCTATCATGTTATCAACATAAACCTCAATCTCATGGTGAATCATGTCGTGGAACAAAGCAACCATGGCTCGCTGATAAATTTCCCCAGCATTCTTCAATTCGAACGGAATGACCTTGTAGCAAAAGGTGTTCCACTGTGTAATGAAGGTTGTCTTTTCCATGTCCTCGGGAGCCATCTTGATCTGGTTGTAGCCAGAAAAACCATCCATGAAGGAGAAGATCTTATGCTGCACGGTGTTGTCGACCAGGACATTGATGTGAGCGAGTGGGAAATCATCCTTGGGGCTTGCCCTCTTCAGATCTCTATAGTCCACACACATCCGTACCTTTCCATCCTTCTTAGGTACTGGAACAACGTTGGCAACCCACTGCGGATAAGAAGTGACAGCTAAAAATCCCGCGTCGAATTGTTTCATGACTTCAGCTTTGATTTTCTCAGACATCTCAGGGCGCATACGGCAGACCTTCTACTTTACCGGAGGGAAATCTTATTTAGTTGGAAAGAGGTGAACCACAATATCAGTGTCCAAACCAGGCATATCTTCATAAGACCAAGCGAAGATCTCAACATAATCATGTAGCATCTATATCAACCGTTGCTTGACACTAGGCTCCAGATTCTCACCTATCTTGACCTCTTTCCTTTCTTCCCCTGTACCCAAATTCACTGACTAAACTGGCTCTTCATGAGTCTGTATGGCCCTTTCTTCCTGCTGTAACAGTCTAGCAAGTTCTCCAGGCACCTCATAATCATCCTCACCTTCGTCCTTGGCTTGGTTGATCGAATTTTCGAAGTCATAACCGGAAGTAGTATAACTGTTATCAATGGGATCCAGAGTGGATATGGATCTGCATTATGATACGTGAGTGTGTGTAAGAGCATATATGTTCTTTTATAAAGCGAAAGACAGAGAAAAGAAAAATAAGGAGCGCAAAATTTATAATGCAAGAAACGTCCAATGTTTTATTAATGATATATGAGATGACAAAATAATAAGACCCCACAAGCAAAGCCAAAGTGCCTCGGGCAAGGCACCGGGCCATAAAGTTTCAAACTGTTTATTACAAATCTTAAAACAAAAAGTCAATTACTGCGGAATAAAAGAAACAGGTATGAAGTCCTTCGCCGTCCAGTTGTTCAATCCACCATTGGTTGTTGGGTAGATCCAGCTGTCGATATCTGAATCTTCTTCACCATCTTCAATTTCATTAACTCCTTGATTATTGAT
Organism: Vicia faba; assembly: GCA_948472305.1. Lineage (NCBI taxonomy): Eukaryota > Viridiplantae > Streptophyta > Magnoliopsida > Fabales > Fabaceae > Vicia > Vicia faba. Next base: position 1,310,687,432 of record OX451738.1, on the reverse strand, counting down.
GTGCATAGGAGGTCTTCCAATCCGCGCGCGCCTAACAGCCCTTTGAGCCCCTGTAGTAAAGCCAAAACCAAATTTTTCATTTTTGAGCGTGAAATCAGGGAGCTGACCCCAATTGGTACACCCACCTTCTTCAATTATAGCCCTGGCATCCTTGAGAGAATCCGTCTTCATCGGAGGTTTGTCGGTAGCAACTTCAGTTGACGCCAAGGTCTGGGGGACCTCTTCAAAGTTTTGACAAGGGGTTTCGATGAATTCCCCATCCATCTCCATGTAGCGGAAGGAGTTAAAATGACCCACCATATACTCCTCTTCACTCTGTACCGTGACAATCTTCCCTTTTACCGGATATTTCAACATTTGGTGGAGCGTGGAAGTCACTGCCCCAGCCTTATGGATCCAAGGGCGACCCAGCAAGCAAGAATATGATGGTTTGATATCCATCACGTAAAAGGTGGATGTAAAAGTCTTAGAGCCAGCTTTAATGGGGATGTCCACCTTCCCGTGCACCATCCTTTTTGATCCGTCGAAAGCCCTTACCACAATATTGCTCGGCTTTAGAATCAAACCTTCATAGTCCAGACGGTCTAATGCTTTCTTTGGCAGAACATTCAATGAGGATCCGGTATCCACCAGCACATGGGCCATAGTAGTTCCTTTGCACTCGATCGAGACGTGCAGAGCATCGTTATGATTTCTTCCTTTAGCAGTCAGATCTGTGTCTGAGAAACCTAACCCATTGTCGGCATTCAAACTAGCTACGTAGTCTTTGAATTGATCGGCTGAAGTTTCATGCGGCACATGCGCTGTTTTGAGGAATGCAATTAAAGCCTTTGAATGGGCTTCAGAACACAACAACAAGGACAACATGGAGATTTTTAACGGGGTCTTCCCCAGCTGCTCGACTACGTTGTAGTCGCTCTTCTTGATAATCTTCAGTATTTCCTCTATCTCCTGCTTAGAGGTTTCTACGATGATCTTCTTAGGTACCTCCGTCCGGGCAGGTTCACCTATGATTTATTTGCCCCGAGTCCCAGATGGCTCGGCAACAGGGGTGATGACTGGAACTGGAACTGGGATAGTAGATGATGTACTAGCAGATGGAATGACAACAGGTTTGTGAACCGTCGGAGGGGAAATCTCAGGAGAAAAGAGTCTTCCGCTTCTGGTGACCTTGTTAGCCCCGACAATATTGCTGACATCAACACCAGCTTCCTCATTCTTTAAGTCTTGTTTAACTCCATGGTAATACACATCAGCACCATAGTGCCAAGGGACAGCCTTATCTGAAGTGTATGGAATAGGACCAGGGACAGTAATTATTAACGGAGTAATTCTTGGAACAGGTGTAATCCTAACAGGTTTTCTCGAGGAAACCTTGGAAGGATTGGCGAAAATGGTTATGATGGCAACGTCTTGAATTAGAACCAACGAAATCATAGTCTTTTCGAATAGGATCTCTTTATTATCCATCAGGCGTTGAACACCTGATTTCAATAAGTGGCAACCAGCAGGCAAAATTGAACACATGTGGCAACCTTCACCACAGCCCGGAAATAAACCGGCCAACAACAAATTCTTCTTTACTGTCACCAAAGGAGTAGAAATTTCTTTCATAGAGGTCACAAATAAATCATCGTCTACAGCATTTACTTCATGACCATGTTTGGGCATGGGAGCAGTTATGACATTGGGCTTCTCCGGAGTGTCAAACTCAATCTCTTTGGCTTCGATCAAGTCTTGCACTTTGTTTTTCAAGGCCCAACAGTTGTTTGTATCATGACCTGGACTTTCAGAGTGATAGGCGCAGCGGGCATTCGAGTTATAATGAGGAGAAGTGGTGTTGGGGTTCTTCGGGGCTTCCCTCAGAGTTACCAGATTGGTCTTCAATAATTGTGGTAGAATTTGAGACAAGGTCATATTGAGCCGAGTGAACTGCCTCTGTGGTCTTTCCATCCTTTGTTGATTGTTGCATTGGGGAGCAACTGTGGGTCTTGATTTCACTACCGCATTTACTGCTTGACGGTGTTCAAGTCTGCTCTGGCCCCTCGAGCCGTAGACTGCACTAGCTTCCTTCTTACCGGTGAAAGGCTTCTTTACTGCACTTGATGAAGTATCTTTCTGTATTTTGCCACTTCGGATACCAGCTTCTACTCTCTCTCTAGTCAAAATCAACTCAGTAAACCCAAATGATGAACTACCGATCAGATGATTGAAAAATGGACCAGATAACGTCCCTAGAAACATGTCAACCAACTCCCTATCAGACAAAGGGGGTTGGACTCTTCCAGCCAAGTCTCTCCACTTTTGAGCATAGTCCTTAAAACCTTCACTTGTACCCATAGACATACCCTGGAGCTGAGTACGAGTGGGAGCAAGGTCGGTGTTATACTGATACTGCCTGTAAAAAGCAGCAGCAAGGTCTTCCCAGTTTCGGACATTGGCTCCTTCCAACTGATAAAACCATTCAAGCTGAGTCCCTGACAGACTGTCTTGAAAGAAGTGTACCCACAAATTTCTATCAGCAGTGCGGGGTTGGATTTTCCTGACATACGAGCCGAGATGGAGTTTTGGACAGGACAATTCATCGTACTTGGCAAAAACCGGAGCTTTGAACTTATGAGGGATCACCACTCCTGATACCAATCCCAGTTCTCCAAAATCCAAACCATGGATCTTCTGAATCTCTATAACACTCAGACAGTCTTCTAGTTGCTTGTACATATCCTCAGCAGGAGGATATTGTTCCTCGTCGTAATTTGTATCATTATCAGAAACTGCTGGACTAGGGTCCTTTGTCCTTTCTTGGTTCTCCCCGTCCTTGGATGAGGAGGTCAGATCAGCTGATTGTCTTATCCTTTCTCTGAATCTTCTACCCATGTTTAGAATACCAACCTTCTTCTTCTTCTTCTTTTCTTTCAGAATCAGGGTCTTCAAATCTTCTTTCCCTTTAGCCAAACTCAAGAACATCTGTTGGAATTGGGCGTTTTGTGCTTGAAGATCTTTGATGGCTTGATCAGAAGACATTTCTGCTAAAATAAACAGCGAAGAAGATGAGAAACCTGTAACGGTACCTGTAATGGTGTGCATGATAATGGGATGCATATGTAATGATTTCAAAGACTTTGGGAGATTTAAATTTGTAAACCAAAAAAATAAACCAAACTTTATTAGATTAACTTGTAAAAGGTTCAATAATGCCTTTAAGGCGTTACAAAGAAATAAATGGAAAACAAATCTAAACTAGAAAAAGAAAAATCAGAAGTCCCATGGACGCTTCCTCTTGGTGCTGACGTAGTCATTAATCACTCTTTCCTCCTTGAGCTGCCTAGTGAGCTTCAAAATCTTCCTTTCTTGCTCATGATACTTTTCCCGGTAAGTATCCCTCTCCTCTTTCAGCTGAATCCAAGACCTCTGCAATGCCCCAAGATCAGTGGACATGTAAGGATAAAGAACTGTGTAAGGAACACCTTCCTCATTAGTAGGCTCCACAATCACTGGAAATACATCTTCATAAGGCATCCTAAGCTTCTGGGCATGAGCTCGGACCCACTGGAGATAAGGCTGCATAGGAAGGGAAGACCTTGGTCCTAGATCTTGGGGGTCAGATCTGTTCACCATGCCCCAAGCTCGTATAAACCTCCGACGGTGCTCGTCAACGTCTTCCTTGTAGTCAAATGCAATATCCTCAAGAAGTAGCTCATGAGGACCGTCCCTCAGAGCACGACCAAATTGTCGCAAAGCTAGACAAGGACTGTAGGTTATACCCCCTCTGATTCCAAGCAATGGGACATTAGGGTATCCCCCACAATGATCAATGACATCAGTGTCTTCCATAGCCTGAGAGCTCCAAAGAATGTCTGTATGGGCAAGTGACATTATTCTGTAGGACCATCCCAAACCTTCTTCGTTCTTCAACACAGACTTAGGGAGGTGCGAAATAAACCACCTTGACAGCAGCGGCATGCAACACATGAGAGTCCCTCTTCTTCGCACAGTACGAGTGTAGAGGGCATGCAAGATATCACCCAGTAAAGTAAGCACAGGATTGTGAGACAGGAATATCTTAACCTCATTCACATCCACAAAGGAATCCGGATTCGGGAAAAGAACCAAACTGTAGATAAGGAGAGCCAAGATATCCTCGAAAGCCTGAAAATCCAAATTATCCCAGAATAGCTGAGCCTGATCCATCAAAAATTTGGCAAAGAAACCTTCGACCCCGCTTCGTGTTTCCCAATTGGATACTACATCAGCCCGTTTTAGATGCAGAGCCGAGGAAATGTCTTCTGGTCTAGGAGTTTCTTCCATACCTGTGAAAGGCACTTGCTCTAGGATGGATATACCCTATAAGTGAGAGAACTCTTCCAAAGTGGGAACTAGCGGGTAATTTGGAAAGGTGAAGCAATGATGCACAGGATCGAAGAACTGGAAAAGTACACTCATCATCTGCTTATCAAGTTTTGAGATGACCAGGCTAAGAAGCTGACCATGTCTTTTAATAAACATAGAAGTCTCGGAAACTCTTGAGGCTAACTCTTTAAGTTGAGCAGGTATTTGCACAAAGTTAACTCAGATGGTATTTCTGCGCCCAGAAGCCATAATCTGCAAAACAAAACAAAGATAAATTCCCTTAGTCTTTGAAATGGTTAGTATAATGAAGTATGAATTCCATGTTATGATGCATGATGTCATGATAAAAACAACAGGTATAGAAGATAACAGGCATGGCAAAGGCAAACAAGTCACACAAAAGCCCTTAAGTTTAAGGCTTGCATGAGGTCAAAGGTAGTACCCTCTTGAAGTTTAGTTGGTTTCAACCTGTCCTAGCAAAAGTAACCGGGTTCTAGAGGTTCTCAATATCACTGACCATCCTCCATTGGTCATGGTTTCAGCTCACGCAATCTTTTCTTGCGGCCGGAACTATCTCGAGAGTACGGTCTCAATGAGTGTAGCATCGAGTATCAACCAGTTCTCAGCTTTACACTGAGGCCGGCTATCTCGCTACTTTCTAATGGCCAAGTTGGTTGATTAAAGGTTATAAGGTTAGTTGATGCTTAACGACACACGCAGCGGCCCCGTATTCTCCTCGTTTCTCCATAAGGGATACCGGTACCAACCAATGTGCCACATCAACGTAGCTACTGCTTTAACCGTATCAGTCTATGCTGTACAGTTCCCTCATAGTTTATTGCTACTTACCTAAAAGGTGTCCCCAGATTCGGGTTAGGATCTATAGTAACTCCCATGCAAAAACCCTTAAAAGTAAAGCAACCAAAACAAACAAGAGAAGCAATTATAATGACCTAGATCCTAAGGTATACCTCACTTACAGTCCCCAGCAAAGTCTCCAGTTCTATGATACGGTGGCAGAACCGACTGTTTTGAAAAATGTTGGTTTGCGTTTTGCGTTTTTATTCGCAAAATGTCGCGGTAAGCAAGAGTCGCCATCGACTTTTATTTTATCCAACCGGAAAGGGAAAAAAAGCTTAGAAAAAAAATCCTTTTTCGAGATATTCTGAGTACGGGGGGTAGATTATAGAAAGGGGAGGTATTAGCACCCTTTCTATCTGTAGTTATCTACGGGCTCTTAGGTACTTGCTCATCTTTAAAAATTTCTTGTGTGTGTTTGTTTTGAAAAGTTTTGTTTTACTTCGTTTTAACCCTTGTTTTTGTCCTCAAGAGTGTTACGAAGTGTTTTGAAAACTTTAGTTTGAAAAGTTTGTTTGAAAGTGTATGGTGTGAAAAGTTTGACTTGAGCAAGTACTCAATAGTTATCTACCCACTCGAAAAAAGATCGTTTATGTTCTCGTTTCCTTTAGACAGCGTTATCCTATTATTTGAGAAATAGGTAGCACCATCTTTGGAGTTGTAAGGGTCAATTTGTAAGGGACGTACGATCACTACATCACTGTTAGGACGTCTTAGTAATAACCCTAAAGTCTTCAGATCATATTCGAGGCAACATTTCCGAGGCGATGTTTCCGAGGCAACATTTCCGAACGGGACTTTTGATCTTTGTTAGACAAGAGGGCAACCACTAAGATACCCTATACTTAATGATCGTTTACCGAAGGCAACCGAAGTGAGAGTATACTCTAGGAGTGCGCATGTGCCAGTGTTTTGATTTCAGTTATTATCTTTGCACATTAGAGTTTTCTAGCCATTTTAAATTATCATGCAATCTTGTCATACAATCCTATTAACATACATCTAAATAGTTAATATTTGCGAGAATTAAAATGCGAGAAATAAAACCTACGCTATTACAAGGCTTCGGGGTAGGGATTAATTACATAGCCAAAAAAACCCGTAAAAACGATAAATAAAGAAAATCCTAATTTAAACTATTACATACCGTGAGCAGTTACATTAATATTACAAAAATAATAATAAACATGCGCGATGAATCGAAAACGAGAGATTTAGGGTCTTGACCCCAACTACCTAATTATAATTTAAAAGAAAAATCGCTTTTTTGTGTTATTTTTGATTATTTTGAGAAAATAAAGTTTAATTGAATAAATAAAAAAAACCTAATTACTAATTAATTTTAATTAAGAAAAATAATTAAATTAACCTATTTTGTATTTCTTTTGTTTTGAGAAAAGAAATAAAAATTAAATCAAGAGTTAACCCTAATTTTTTCTAATTGCTTTTAATTATATAAAAAAAGGTTAGAATTATCCTAAATTAAATTAAACTAACATTAAATTAAATTTGATAAAAAAAACTAATTCTAAATTGTGTGAAACTTGATTTTATGGTTTTTTGTGAAAAAAAGAAATTAATTTTGTTAAAAAAACAATTAAGTAAATTAAATTAAATAAAAGAAAAAAGAAAAGAGAAAGAATGGGCCTGGTATTAGCAAAAAGGGGGGGTGCTGTTTGCAAATTCAAGCCCAACAAGCTCAGGCCTTTATTGACTTCGTCCAATCCTCTGCACATGCTTGACTGGGGCGTATTGTGGACCTTCAAGGGATGGCCTTGGATCTGGAGTGTTGATGGATGGAATGATCAGATCTGGATGGTACATGATTAGTCCTTTGCCATGTGGTACACTGAATTATCCTGAAAATATTGAGAAAATAAAATGTACACGCCTGGGATCGAACCCAGGACGTGTGCATCAAAGGCCAACAGCTTTGCCATCTGTGTTGGCTTGTTTAGTTGTAACAATAATGCAACAAATTAAATATCATGCAAACATCATGCCACGCTTCCCAAAATGCGCGCAGATTCAAACAGGCAACTCACAGACTGCCACACTATCATCTTCCTCGTGGCTTCCGTCATTTTTGATCAAAGACTTTTACCTACGGACACTGACCGTAGGTATAACCCTGTGCATTTCCAAAATCTCATACAAGCATGATAAATGAAAACTAATGGTACCAATCAACTCGTTGCAACCTCACGAGCATCACGGTGCCATTATTCATGGCCAATTGTTCCTGTACAGTAAATCCCTAAAAATTAAGAAAAAACCCTAACCATGGCACTTTGCTGTACAGTTAATAAAAATGAAATTAATCATAACCATTAGCTTGCAAACATCTCAAGGATTAAGAATATGCTAATAAATCATGTTAAAGATGCCAAAATTAAGATATTCGAATTCAAGAAAAGAGATGAACCGTGTGAACCTTACAGTGTGATTCTGAGCGTGGGGAAGCTTGCTAACGGTTGCAACACGGTCCAGGAATGTCCAGCAAACGATTGGGATGGTTAGAATGCCTTAAGGTGAACTGTAACGTGGAGATCAATTTGTAACTTTTTTTTGATTTTTTTGAAATTCGTTCTCTCTCTTGCATGCCTCCAGCCTCTTGTTTTTGGTCTGCACTTGTTCCTTATGTATCCAAGAATAAATTTTGTTTCAAATCTTCTCCAATTATGATTATTGATTCATGATTTGATGCTTGTGCAAAATCTTTCCAAATCAAGCAAAATGCAATCTTTTTGTATCCATATGAACCTTGCACGATTTTATCTTGTTTCCAGCTATGTAATGGACCTAATCATGCACAAAATCTCAAGCTTTAATTAGTTTTTGATATTTTCATTATTTTATTTTGATTTTATTTGATTTAAATGAAATAAAAATCAAAATAAATGACAAAAAATAAAAGAATGACAAGTGGAAGGGCTCATGGGTCGTGGGTCACAATACAAACTCAGTGCAAGCATAAAAAGTTAGGCCCATTTAGCAAAAAATGCAATTTTGGACACTTTTGACTTTTGGCAATTTTGCAAAAAGGGTCAACTTTGCCAATGCATAGCTCTCTCAATTTTGACCCTAGAGATGTGTTCTTGGACTTTTTAGAAATCTTAGGATGTCCTCTAAGCAACTCTTTTGGTCTTAATTCAATTGAGTCTTCCATGTTCATGTATGAAGCTTTGACCCAAAAGGTGTTTTTGTTGACTTTTCAAAATGACCTATAATGTCCAAATTCATATCTTCTTGTGAATGCATATTTTGAACTTGGGAGCTGAAGATGAATTGTAGGGAATTATATCATCTTCAAAATGAGCTTTGGATGGGTCATTTTTTATAAAGTATGAGAAAGTTATGCTTGGTCAAAGTTGAGTTGACTTTTCCTGTAAAACCCTAATTTAGCAACTTTTGGATTTTGATGAATTGTGAGCAATCCTTGAGGAATCATGATCAACCCTTGATCAAATGATGAATAATCCTTCAAAATGAGAATGTTTACCAAAAATCTTGAAGTTTGACTGTATGTGGGCCACAGTTGACTTTTGCCCTAGCACAGTCGATTTCTAAGCCTTTGAGCAATTGACTAAGCAAATTTCCTCTGCAAGGCTTGAAACTTGACATGGATGATCTTGAGAACATATTAGGACAATGGTTAGAATTTAGGATCCTTTGGACTTAAACATCTTGATGCAAACTGAAACCCTAATTTGAGGTATACTGCCTTAGGAGAGAGTTTGTCTGGTCAACTCTTGAACTTCCTTGAGCAATTTGAGGACCTCACTTGACATGTATTGAGAAATATGGGAGGGCAAATTTTGGGGTACAACAGGTATACCTTAGGATCTAGGTCATTTTTTAACTTGCTTGTTTGTCTTTTGCTTTTCCTGCTTTATATTCAAGGGTTTTGTTGGGGTTATATAGATCCTATACCCGGATCTGGGGATACCTTTTAGGTAAGTAACAATAATGTGTGAGGGAACTTTGTGGGGTATACTGACACGGTTGAAGCAGTAGCTACGTTGATGTGGCACTTTGGTTGGTATCGGTAACCCTTGAGTCAATCAGGGAGAGTACGGGGCCGCTGCTTGGTGTCGTGAAGCATCAACTGACCTTAGAACCTTTAATTGCACAACTTGGCCAGTAGGACGTAACGAGATGGCCAGCTTTGGTGTATTCCCAAGGTCAACAGATACTCAATGCTACACTCATTGAGGTTTGACTCTTGAGTTTTGTTTGGTTACGAGTCAATCGCCTATTGAACGAAGCTGGGGGAAAGATCGGTGATATTGAGATCCCTTATAACCCGGTTACTATTTATAGGACAGGTTGAACCAATCCAACTTCAAGAGGGTATGACCTTAAAACTCATGCATGCCTTAAACCTAAGGACTTGGTGTGACTTGCTTGTCATTTGTTATACATGTGATTTTCTAGCATAATCATGACATCATAAGCATGGTATATTATAACTAACCATTTCAAGGATTCCCTAGGGCTCATTTTTTCTTTGTTTTGTAGGACATGGCATCCGCCCGTAGGAACACTATACAGATTAACCTTGTGAAAGTGCCTCTCCAACTAAAGGACCTGGCATTAAGGGTTCCTGAAAGTTATCCATTCACTAAAAAGCATGGTCGGTTGCTCAACTTAGTCACTGCAAAACCTGATGAAGAATTGTTAAACATGTTGTTTCAGTTCTTTGATCATGTGCACCATTGTTTCACCTTCCCGGATTACCAGCTAGTACCTACTATGGAGGAATTTTCTCAGTTGTTGGGGGTACCTATTCTTGATCAGTTGCCTTTCAACGGTACGGAAGAACATCCAAAGCCTGAAGAGATTGCTCGAGCTCTGTCCTTACAATGGTCTGACGTAGTGACAAGTTGGGAGACTAGAGGAAGTGTCCAAGGAATTGTGGTTAAGTTTCTATTCGAGAAGGCTTACCATTTTTGGGATACCCTAGATTTACAAGCTTTCGAAGAGGTGCTGGCCCTTCTCATTTACGGGGTGGTACTTTTCCCTAATACGGATCAACTCGTAGATGTGAATGCTATTAAAGTTTTTCTGTCTCATAATATGGTACCTACATTACTCGGGGATATTCTACACTCTCTTCATGCTCGCACTCTAAAGAGAAGGGGGACTCTCCTGTGTTGCACTCCTCTATTGGCTAGGTGGTTTATTTCGCACCTACCCAGGTCTGTTTTGAAGAATGAACAGGGTTTGAAATGGTCTCGTAGGCTGATGTCCCTTACACATTCAGACATTCATTGGTGTTCACGATTCTCGGAAGATGTTACCATCATCAATCGCTGTGGTGAATTCCCTAATGTCCCTCTCTTAGGCATTAGGGGAGGAATCACTTAAAACCCTTGTTTGTCACTGCGTCAGTTTGGTTATGCAAAAAGAGATGGTCCTCATGATACGCTTATCCAAGGAATCGCCTTCAACTATGAAGATGATGCTCAGGGATACCGCAAAAGGTTCATAAAAGCTTGGGGCATGGTGCATAAAATTGATAGCAAGATGCTAGAGCACAAGAATTCCATTCCTCTTGAGCCTTATCTCCGATGGGTACGAGCTCGCGCCCAAAGTCTTATGATGCTTTACCCTGTTGTCCTACCAATAAATGTAGAACCAGTTTTCGAAGGAGATACTACTTCCCTTGGTCATCATCCTGACATGCCAACTGATCATGAAGAGTTACATAAGTCCTAGGTTCAAATCAAAGAGGAGTGGGATACGTTTGAAGCTCAGTTCTATGCTAGCGAGAAGAAGGTCCTGGAGCTCACTAGGCTACTTCATAATGAAAGGAGCATAAACGCCTACATTGAACCAGAGAGGATGCGCTCCTGGGAGAGCTAGTTTCTTTTTTATTTACGTTTTGTTTTGTTTTATTGTAAGCCTAAAAGGCATTCTTTGTCACAATTCAAACTTATTAATGCAATTAGCATATTCTTCTTTTGGTTAAACAAATCTGAGCCTTTAAGAATCCTTGAAATCACTGCATACGCATCCCATCCATAGCATTGCATAAACAGGTACCATTACAGGCTTCTCATCTTCTTCGTTGTTTATTTCAGCAGGAATGTCTTCTGAACAAAGCATCAAAGATCTTCAAGCACAAAATGCCCAATTCCAACAAATGTTCATAAATCTGGCGAAAGGGCAGGAGGATCTGAAAGCCCTCATCCTGAAGGAGAAAAAGAAAAAGAAGATGGTCTCTGGTATTCTGAATATGGGCAGAAGGTTCAGGGGGGTGTTAAAGCAATAAGTCGATCTGACCTTTTCATCCAAGGAAGGGGAGAATCAATAAAGAGAGACAAGGGAAAAGGATCCCAGTCCTGAAGTTTCTGACAATGATACAGACTACAATGATGAGCAGTATCCTCCTACTGAGGATAGATACAAGCAGTTAGAAGATCGTCTGAGTGCTATGGAAGTCCAGAGGATACCTGGGTTGGATTTCGAAGAATTGGGATTGGTGTCGAGATTGGTCATCTCGAAAAAGTTCAAGGCTCTAATATTTGCAAAGTACGATGGGGTGTCTTGCCCAAAGCTCCATATCCATTCCTACGTTAGAAAGATCCAGCCCCACATCGCTGATTGAAATTTGTGGGTTCACTTCTTTCAAGATAGTCCGTCAGGGACTCAGCTTAAATGGTTCTACCAACTGGAGGGAACCAATGTCCGAAACTGGGAAGATCTGGCTGCTGCTTTTTATAAGCAGTATCAATATAACGCCGACCTTGCTCCTACTCGTACTCAACTCAAGAGTATGTCCATAGGTGCAAGTGAAGGCTTTAAAGACTATGCACAGAAGTGGAGAGACTTGGCTGGAAGAGTCCAACCCCTTTTGTCTGATAGGGAGTTGGTCGATATGTTTCTTGGGATGCTATTTGATCCATTCTTTAATCATTTGATCGACAGCTCGTCAGATGGTTTCACCGAGCTGATTTTAACTGGAGAGAGGGTAGAAGCTAGGATCCAGAGCGGAAAGATACAGGAAGATTCCTCTTCGAGCTCGGTAAATAAGCCTTTCACTGGTAAAAAGGAAGCTAGTGTTATCTATAGCCCAAGAGGCCAAAGCAGAGCTGAACACCGTCAGACAGTAAGTGTTGTAATGATACTTAGACCTGCGAATGCTCCACAACCCAACAATCAACAAAGGGTGGAAAGACCACAACGGCAGTTTACCCAGATTAACATGACGTTGGCTGAAGTTCTACCCCATCTGCTAAGATCCCACTTGGCAACCTTGAAAGAGGCTCCCAAGAATTTGAATACAACATCTCCCCAATATAATCCAAATGCTCGGTGTGCCTATCATTCTGAGAGTCTTGGCCACGATACAAATGACTTCTGGGCTCTGAGAAATAAGGCACAGGATCTGATCGAGGCTAAGGAAATTGAGTTTGATGCTCCGGAAACGCCCAATTTCATAACTTCTCACATGCCTAAGTACAATCGTGAAGTTAATGTTGTTGATACTGATTTGTTTGTGACCTTAGTTGATGAAGTTTCTACTCCTCTTATGACAGTTAAGAAGAATTTGTTGTCGGTCGGTTTATTTCCGGGTTATGGTGAAAGTTGTCACATGTGTTCATCTCTGCCTTCTGGCTGCCATTTGCTGAAGTCAGGTGTTCAGCGCCTGATGGACAGCAAAGAAATTTTTTTCGAGAAATATTTGATTCCCGTTGTTTTGTTTGAAGATGTTGCTATTATAACCATTTCCTCCAATCCTTCCAAGGTCTCCTCGAGAAGACCTGTTAGGATTACATCTGCTCCGAGAGTCGCTCCATTAATAATCACCTTTCCTGGTTTTGTCCCGTACGCCTCGGACAAAGTTGTCCCTTGGCATTATGGTGTCGATGTGTACTATCATGGCATCAAACAAGATATAAAGAATGAAGAGGTTGATCCTGATGTCAGTAACATTGTCGGGACCAGCAATGTTACCAGAAGTGGAAGGTTTTTCTCTCTCGAGATTTCCCCAAAGACTATCAATAGGCATGTTATTATTCTGTCTGCTATTCCTACTGGTACTTCAACTACTACTCATGTGCTTACTCCAATTTTCACTTCCACCATCGAGTCATCTGGTACCTGAGGCAAAGAAGTTATAGGTGAGCCTTCCCGGATAGAGGCACCTAGAAAAATTATCGTGGAAGCCTCTAAGCAAGAGATAGAGAAAATATTGAAAATAATCAAAAAGAGCGACTACAATATGGTCGAGCAGCTGGGGAAGACCCCCTTAAGGATATCTATGTTGTATCTGCTGTTGTGTTCCGAGGCCCATGTGAAGGCTTTGATCGCATTCCTCAAGACTGTGCACGTGCCACAGGAGACCTCAGCTGATTAATTCAAAGACTGTGTGGCCAGCCTGACTGCTAATAATGGGCTGGGTTTTTCAGATGCAGACTTGACACCGAAAGGGAGGAATCATAATGATGCTCTGCATATCTCGATCGAATGCAGGGGCACCACTATGGCTCATGTGCTGGTAGATATTGGGTCTTCGTTGAATGTCCTTCCGAAGAAGGCTCTCGACCGACTAGATTGTGAGGGATTGACCTTAAAGCCTAGTAATATTATGGTAAGGGCTTTTGATGGGTTGAAGAGAATGGTGCATGGGGAGGTGGACATCCCTGTCAAGGTAGGATCTCAAACCTTTGAGTCCACCTTCTATGTGATGGACATCATGCCATCATACTATTGTTTGTTGGGTCGTCCTTGGATCCATAAAGTTGGGGCTGTTACTTCTACACTGCACCAAATGTTGAAATATCCAGTGAAGGAGAATATTGTCACTGTACGTGGAGAAGAAGAGTATAAGGTGAGCCACCTCAACTCCTTCAGGTACATAGAGATGGACGGGGAATTCATAGAGACTCCTTGCCAGAACTTTGAAGAGGTTCCCAAGATCTTGGCATCGACTGAAACTACTACCAGTAACAAACCTCCTTTGAAGATGGCTTCTCTCAAAGACGCTAGAGCAGTGGTTGAAGAAGGTGGGTATACCAACTGGGGACAACTCCCTGATTGTACTCACAAAACTGACAAGTTTGTTTTGGGCTTTACTTCAGGAGCTCAAAGAGTTGTTCGACGCGCTCGGTCTAGAGGACCTCCCCTATGCATCAGTAATCGGGGAATTAATGCTATTGAAGACAATGAGGAAGACTTTGACATTGACAGCTGGATCTACCCAACTACCAACGGTGGACCGAATAACTGGACGGCTAGGGACTTTATACCAGTTTCTTTTATTTCGCAGTAATTGTCTTACTTGTTTTGAGATTTGTAATAAACAATTTAACCTCTACAGCCTTGTGCCTTTCCCGAGGCACATTGGATTTGTTTGTGAGGGCTATCATTTGTCATTTCATATATCATCAATAAAACATTGGAAGTTCTGTGCATACAAATTTTGCGCTCTCTGTTTTTATTTTCTATTTTCACTTTATCAAAACAGTTATGCTCTTACACACACTCACGTATCATACTGCAGATCCATATCCACTCTGGATCCCATTTATAACAGCTCTGCTAGTGCCAGTTATGAATTCGAAAATCTGATCAACCAAGCCGAAGACGAAGGTGAGAATGATTGTGAGGTGCCTGGAGAACTTGCTAGACTATTACAGCAGGAAGAAAGGGCTATACAGCCTCATGAAGAGCCAGTTGAGACAATAAACCTGGGCACGGAGATAGACAGAAAAGAAGTCAAGATCGGCACAAATCTAGAAGTTAAGATCAAACAGCGGTTGATACAAATGTTAAACGACTACATTGAGATCTTCGCCTGGTCATATAAAGACATGCCAGGTTTAGACACTAATATTGTGGGACATCGTCTTCCAACTAAGGAATAATGTCCTCCGGTTAAACATAAGGTCCGCCGTATGCGCCCTGAAATGTCAGAGAAGATCAAGGCAGAGGTCATGAAGCAGTTCAACGCAGGGTTCTTAGTTGTCACCTCCTATCCACAGTGGGTTGTTAACGTCGATCTGCTACCTAAGAAGGACGGTAAGGTACGGATGTGTGTGGATTACAAAGATATGAATAGGGCAAGCCCCAAGGATGACTTCCCACTTCCTCACATTGATGTTCTGGTTAACAATACCACGCAGCACAAAATATTCTCCTTCATGGATGGTTTCTCTAGCTACAACCAAATCAAGATGGCTCCTGAAGACATGGTGAAGACAATTTTTGTCACACAGTGGGGCACTTTCTGTTACAAGGTGATGCCTTTTGGGTTGAAGAATGTTGGGGCAACTTATCAGCGTGCCATGGTCGCTTTGTTCCATGATATGATCCATCATGAGATCGAGCTCTATGTTGATGACATGATAACCAGGTCTCAAACCAAGGAATAGCACCTTGATTATTTACAAAAGTTGTTTGACAGGTTAAAGACATACAACCTGAGGTTGAATCCGAACAAGTGCACCTTCGGGGTAAGGTCTGGTAAGCTCATGGGTTTCATTGTCAGCGGCAAAGGCATCCAAGTAGACCCTGCGAAGGTAAAGGCCATACAAGAAATGCCAGCTCCCCGCACAGAGAAGGAAGTTAGAGGTTTCTTGGGACGCTTGAATTATATCGCCAGGTTTATTTCGCATCTAACTGCTACTTGTGAGCCCATCTTCAAGCTTCTAAAGAAAGATCAAGTGGTAAAGTGGAATGACGAATTCCAGACAACTTTCGAAAGAATCAAGGAATACCTTCAAGAACCGCCAATTCTGATGCCTCCAATTGAAGGAAGGCCTTTGATATTGTACTTAACAGTGCTAGACAATTTAATGGGCTGTGTGCTGGGGCAGCATGACGAGTCTAGTCGAAAAGAGAACGCAATATACTACCTTAGAAAAAAGTTACCGACTGTGAGACATGATACTCACTGCTCGAGAAAACTTATTGCGCTTTGGCATGGGCTGCTCGCCGACTAAGACAATATATGTTGACCCACACTACTTTGTTGATATCTAAGATGGATCCAATCAAGTACATCTCCGAGAAACCTGCTCTCTCTAGAAGAATAGCAAGATGGCAGATGATCTTAACTGAGTACAATATACAATATACAACCCATAAAGCAATCAAGGGGAGTGTATTAGCTGATCATTTGGCTCATCAGGCCGTGGATGACTACCAGTCCATGAATTTTGAGTTCCCGGATGAGAACATTATGCTGGTGACTGACTATGAAGAACCTGGACTGGATGAAGGACCCGAAGAGGGATCCCTGTTGTACCCCAAAATTTTCCCTCCCATTTTACTCAACATATTCTCATTAAGACCCTTAACTTGCTCAAGGTTGCCCAAGAGTTGACCAGACAAACTCTCTCCTAAAGCAATGAACCTCCAATTAGGGTTTCCATTTTCATCAAGATGGGTGAACTCCAAAGGCCTCAAATCTTTCCCATGGTCCTAATATGTTCTCAAGAACATCCATGTCAAGTTTAATGCCTTTCACAAGAAGTTTGCTCAGTCAACTGCTCAGATGCTTGAAAATTAACTGTATTAGGTCAAAAGTCAACTGTGACCCACATGCAGTCAAACTTCAATATTTTTGGTCAACATCAACATTTTGAAGTGATATTCATCATTTGATCAAGGTCTGATCATGATTCCTCAAGGAATGCTCCTAATTCATCAAAACTCAAAAGTTGCTAAATTAGGGTTTCTCAGGAAAAGTCAACCAAACTTTGACCAAGCATAACTTTCTCATACTTTATCAAAAATTTCTCATCCAAGGCTCATTTTGAATAGAATCCAATTTCCTACAACTCATCTTCAGCCCTCAAGTTCAAAAAATGTACTCATAAAATGATATGAATTTCTATATTATAGGTCCTTTTGAAAAGTCAACAAAAACACCTTTTGGGTCAAAGCTTCTTACATGAACATGGAAGACCCAATTGAGATGAAACTAAAAGGTTGTTTAGGAGACATCCTAAGCTTTCTAAAAATTCCAAGAACACCTCTCTAGGGTTAAAATTGGAAGAGATATGCATTGACAAAGTTGGCCAATTATTGGAAAATTGGCAAAAGTCAAATGATCTCAAAAGTGCATTTTTTGTCAAATGGGCCTAGCTTTTCATGATTGCATCTTGTTGAAGACATGGTCCACGACCCAAATCAGCATCCATATATTATTTGCTCTATTTATTTATTTTATTTTGATTTTTATTATTTAAAAGTCACATTAAATCAAATAAATGACAAAAAATATCAAAGAGTGGTTTTTTGATATGATTTTTGTAGAATAAAATCTAATTAAGCTGGCCTAATCAGATCAAATCGATTCAAGGCAAATTGAGGCAAAAATAGCATGATTAGGATGGTTTTGGAAACATATCATATATCAAACAAATCACATTCAATCTCCATGATTCCAAAAGATTCAGGTTGTTTTTGTTGCCCTAATTCATCTCACTACATATGCTGAACATAAACAATGCAAAAGAACAAGGGTTGCAGTCGTGAGAGATGAAGAACAAAACTCAAAGTTTGGCAAAAAAAGTGGTGGATCGTTTTCTCACATAGAGGGTGATTCAAGATGTTCCAAAGCTTCTAAACGATTCCTGGATATCTCCTAAAGCTAACACGACCATTTGCAAGCCTTCCCAAGCCCAGAATCGTTGCTGGTAAACCCACAGTTTGCACATATCAGTTTGATTTTGATATTACAATTTACGCATGATTAACTATTTTTAAGCATAGCATTGTATTTGTATCATCATTTGGAATGTTTTGGTTCAATTAATTTTGAGTTTTGATGACTGTTTCGCTAATTGCCATGGCTAGGTTTAAGAAGCCGTTTTGGGGCTTCTCTGTACGGGTAAAATTAGGCCAAGAAAGTGGTGCCATGGTGCTCGTGAGATCAAGACGAGTTGATTGGTATAGCTAGAATTAATTTATCATGCGTTTTATGAATTTTTGAAGCTTGTAGGTTTATAGCTATGGAAAATGTTCGTAGGTATAAGTCTGATACCTAAGACGACGGACAGGGGAAGAAGATGATGATTTGGCACAACATCATTAGCTTGTTTGAATTACGCGCGTTTTCTAGTTTATCCACTTTGTTTTATATATTACAATTTGATCTTATTATAATGACAACTAAACAATATGGCCCAGTGGTGAAGCGTGCGTTGGATAGTGGAGAGGACCTGGGTTCGATCCCAGGTCCATGCATTTTCTTTATTTTCTTAACGTTACTTTGTAGATTCCATGTATACATGTTCCAAGCGCCTACCCTGTGGCCTCAAAATCCAGCTACTGGATCATTACCAACACAGATCCAACGCTAAAACCAAGGAAGGACCATGGTGCCCTCTCTAGGCGTACCAACACTGAATCAGGCGTGGGGAGTGGGCTCAGCCATAATGGGCCCATCAAATTCAGAAGCACACCCCCCTGGATTGCTTAAATAGGCCCGATTCTATTTTTTTTTATTTCAATTCTTTTTATTATTATTAATTATTTCTTTTTTTTTCAAATAACACCAAAAATCATGTTTTTTTTATTTAATCAAAAAAATCATAAAAACATCAAAAATCATTTTTTTATATAAAAATATTTTATTAATTAATTAGTTTAATTAAATTAGGGTAATTTAATTCTTTTTTATTATAATTTAAAATAATTAGAATTAGGGTTTAATTTTGTACATAACCTAGTTTTTTCTCAAAAAAATAACCTAAATATTTTCTCAATTAGATTTTTAGGTGTTCCAATTATTTCTCGCATTTAATTCGCCGCGCGCGCTTTCTTTTTCTATTATTGTAACTGCTCCGAGTTTGTAATAGTAATTAGGGTTTTAAATTTCCGCATCTTTATTTACAGTTAAAATAATTATGTATCTGTGGAAGCCTTGTAATAACTAGGACTTTAATTTCTCTCATTTTTAATTTCTGTAAACTATAAACTGCTTAGATGTATGTATAGGATTGTATGGAAAGACAAATTGAAATTAAAACAGTAGAAAACCTTAATTGTGCAAAGATAATTAACTGAAAAATACACTTGCACATACTCACTCCTAGGGTTTATTCCACTCTGGTTGCATTCGGTAAACGGTCATGAAGTATAGGGAATATTAGTGGTCGTCCTCTAGTCCCAAAGGATCTAAGATTACCCATTCGGATGTTGCCTCGGAAAAAGATCTTTAAGGCTTTAGGATGATTACTAAAATTTCCTAACATTGCTTTTGTGGTCGTACTTGTCCCTTCGAACGTCCCTTAAAACTCCAACTACGGTGCTACCTATTCCCTAATAATAGGATAGCGTTGTCTAAAGGAAAATGAACATACTTTTTTCGAGTAAGTAGATTAGTTCCTAAGCACTTGCTCAAAACAATAAAAAAATATTTTACACAAACACTTTCAAAATAGTTTTCAAAAACGACTTCGTCACACTCTTGTGGACATATACAAGGGTTATCACGAAGTAAAACAAAACTTTTCAAAACAAGCACACACAAGAAATTTTAAAAAATGAGCAAGTACCTAAGAGCCCGTTGAAAACCACGGATAGAAAGGATGCTAACACCTTCCCTTTCTATAATCTACCCCCCGTACTCAGAAACATCTCGAAAAAGGTTTTTTCTGTTCTTTTTCCTTTTCCTTAGTTGGATGAAATAAAAGTCGGTGGCGACTCTTGCTTACTGCGACATTTGCGAATACAAAACGTAAACCAGTATAACAGACGGTTCTGCCACCGTATCACAGAACTGGCGACTCTGTTGGGGAATGATTAATAAGTTGGGTATACCTTAGGATCTATGTCTTTTTTTTAAATTGCTTGTTTGTCTTTTGCTTTTCCTGCTTTATATTCAAGGGTTTTGTTGGGGTTATATAGATCCTACACCCAGATCTGGGGACACCTTTTAGGTAAGTAGCAATAAACTGTGAGGGAACTGTGTGGGGTATACCGACACGGTTGAAGCAGTAGTTACGTTGATGTGGCACTTTGGTTGGTACCGGTAACCCTTGAGTCAATCAGGGAGAGTACGGGGCCGCCGCGTGGTGTCGTGAAGCATCAACTGACCTTAGAACCTTTAATTTCACAACTTGGCCAGTAGGATGTAGCGAGATGACCGGCTTTGGTGTATTCCCAAGGTCGACAGATACTCGATGCTACACTCATTGAGGTTTGACTCTTAAGTTTTGTTTGGTTGCGAGTCAATCGCCTATTGAACTAAGCTGGGGGAAAGATCGGTGATATTGAGATCCCTTAGAACCCGGTTACTATTTATAGGACAGGTTAAACCAATCCAACTTCAAGAGGGTATGACCTTAAAACTCATGCATGCCTTAAACCTAAGAACTTGGTGTGACTTGCTTCTTGTTTGCTATACATGTGATTTTCTAGCATAATCATGACATCATAAGCATGGCATATCATAACTAACCATTTCAAGGATTTCCTAGGGCTCATTTTTGCTTTGTTTTGTAGGACATGGCATCCGCCCGTAGGAACACTATACAGATTAACCTTGTGAAAATGTCTCTCCAACTAAAGGACCTGACATTAAGGGTTCCTGAAAGCTCTCATTTCATTAAAAAGCATGGTCAGTTGCTCAACTTGGTCACTGCAAAACCTGATGAAGAATTGTTAAAAGTGTTGTTTCAGTTCTTTGATCTTGTGCACCATTGTTTCAACTTCCCGGATTACCAGCTAGTACCTACTATGGAGGAATTTTCTCAGTTGTTGGGGGTACCTATTCTTGATCAGTTACCTTTCAATGGTATGGAAGAACATCCAAAGTCTGAAGAGATTGCTAGAGCTATGTCCTTACAATGGTATGACATAGTGACAAATTGGGAGACTAGAGGAAGTGTCCAAGGAATCCCGGTTAAGTTTCTATTCGAGAAGGCTTACCAATTTTGGGATACCCTGGATCTACAAGCTTTCGAATAGGTGTTGGAACTTCTCATTTATGGGATGGTACTTTTCCCTAATGCGGATCAACTCATAGATGTGAACGCTATTAAGGTTTTTCTGTCTCATAATCTGGTGCGTACATTACTTGGGGATATTCTACACTCTCTGCATGCCCGCACTCTAAAGAGAAGGGGGACCCTCCTGTGTTGCACTCCTCTATTGGATAGGTGGTTTATTTCGCACCTACCCAGGTCTGTTTTGAAGAATGAACAAGGTTTGAAATAGTCTCATAGGCTGATGTCCCTTGCACACTCAGACATTTATTGGTGTTCACGGTTTTCGGAAGATGTTACCATCATCGATCGCTGTGGTGAATTCCCTAATGTCCATCTCTTAGGCATTAGGGGAGGAATCACATACAACCCTTTTTTGGCACTGCGTCAGTTTGGTTATGCGATAAGAGATGGTCCTCGTGATACGCTTATCCAAGGAATTGCATTCAACTATGATAATAATGCTCAAGGATGCTGCAAAAGGTTCATAAAAGCTTGTGGCATGGTGCATAAAATTGATAGCAAGACGCTAGGGCACAAGAATTCCATTCCTCTTGATCCTTATCTCTGATGGGTATGAGCTCGCGCCCAAAGTCTTATGATGCCTTACCCTGTTGTCCTACCAATAACTGTGGAACCAATTATTGAAGGAGATACTACTTCACTTGGTCATCATCCTGACATGCCAACTGATCATGAAGAGTTACAGAAGCCCTGGGTTCAACTCAAAGAGGAGCGGGACACGTTTGAAGCTCAGTCCTATGCCAACGAGAAGAAAGTCCTGGAGCTCACTAGGCTACTTCATGAAGAAAGGAACATAAACGCCTATATTGCACCAAAGAGGATGCGCTCCTAGAAGACCTAGTTTCTTTTTTGCTTTAAGTTTTGTTTTGTTTTATTGTAATCCTAAAAGGCATTCCTTGTAACAATTTGAACTTATTAATGCAATTAACGTGTGTTTCTTTTGGTTAAACAAATCTGAGCCTTTAAGAATCCTTGAAATCATTGCATACACATCCCATCCATAACATTGCATAAACAGGTACCATTACAGGTTTCTCATCTTCTTCGCTGTTTATTTCAGTAGTAATGTCTTCCGAACAAAGCATCAAAGTTCTCCAGGCACAAAATGCCCAATTCCAACAGATGTTCATAAATCTGGCGAAAGGGCGGGTAGACCTGAAAGCCCTTATCCTGAAGGAGAAAAAGAAAAATAAGAAGGTCTCTGGTATTCTGAATATGGGCAGAAGATTCGAGGGCCGTTAAAGCAACAAGTCGATCTGACCTCTTCATCCAAGGAAGGGGAGAATCAAGAAAGAGAGACAGGGTAAAAGGACCCCAGTCCTGAAGTTTCTGACAATGATACAGACTACAATGATGAGCAGTATCCTCCTGCTGAGGATAGATACAAGCAGTTGGAAGATCGTCTGAGTGCTACGGAAGTCCAGAGAATACCTGGGTTGGATTTCAAAGAATTGGGATTGGTGTCGGGAGTGGTCTTCCCGCAGAAGTTCAAGGCTCCAATTTTTGCAAAGTACGATGGGGTGTCTTTCCCAAAGCTCCATCTCTGTTCCTACGTCAGAAAGATCCAACCCCACGCCGCTGATAGAAATTTGTGGGTTCACTTCTTTCAAGACAGTCTGTCAGGGACTCAGCTTGAATGGTTCTACCAACTGGAGGGAACCAATGTCTGAAACTGGGAAGATATGGTTGCTGCTTTTTATAAGCAGTATCAATACAATGCCGACCTTGCTCCTACTGGTACTCAACTCCATAGTATGTCCATGGGAGCAAGTGAAGGCTTTAAGGACTATGCACAGAAGTGGAGAGACTTGGCTGGAAGAGTCCAACCCCCTTTGTCTGATAGGGAGTTGGTCGATATGTTTCTTGGGACGCTATATGGTCCATTCCTTAATCATTTGATTGGCAGCTCGTTAGCTGGTTTCACCGAGCTGATTCTAACCGGAGAGAGGGTAGAAGCTGGGATCCGGAGTGGTAAGATACAGAAAGATGCCTCTTCGAGTTTGATAAAGAAGCCTTTCACTGGTAAGAAGGAAGCCAGTGCCATTTATACCCCGAGAGGTCAAAGTAGAGCTGAACACCATCAGACAGTAAGTGCTGTAATGATACCTAGGCATGTGGTTGCTCCACAACGCAATAATCAACAAAGGGTGGAAAGACCACAATGGCAGTTTACCCGGATTAACATGGTGTTGGATGAAGTTCTGCCCCATCTGCTGAGATCCAACTTGTCAACCTTGAAAGAGGCTCCCAAGAACCCGGATACCATATCTCCTCGGTATAATCCAAATGCTCGGTGTACCTATCATTCTGAGAGTCCTGGCCACGATACCAATGACTGTTGGGATCTGAGAAATAAGGTACATGATCTGATCGTGGCCAAGGAGATTGAGTTCGATGCTCCGAAAAAGCCCAATGTCATAACTGCTCCCATGCCTAAGCACAATCATGGAGTTAATGTTGTTGATACCGATCTGTTTGTGACCTTAGTTGATGAAGTTTCTACTCCTCTTATGACGGTTAAGAAGAATTTGTTGTCGGCCGGTTTATTTCTTGGTTGTGGTGAAGGTTTCCATATGTGTTCATCTCTGCCTTTTGGTTGCCCTTTGCTGAAGTCAGGTGTTCAGCGGCAAAGAAATTTTGCTCGAGAAAACTTTGATTCTCATTGTTCCATTTAAAGATGTTGCTATTATAACCATTTCCTCCAATCCTTCCAAGGCCTCCTCGAGAAGACCTGTTAGGATTACATCTTCTCCAAGAGTCGCTCCGTTAATAATCACCTTTCCTTGTTCTGTCCCGTATGCCTCGGACAAGGTTGTCCCCTGGTATTATGGTGCCGATGTGTACTATCATGGCATCAAACAAGATCTAAAGAATGAAGAGGTTGATCCTGATGTCAGTAATATTGTCGGGAACAACAAGGTTACCAGAAGTAGAAGGGTTTTCTCTCCCAGGATTTCCCCAAAGACTGTCAATAAGCCTATTGTTATTCCGTCTGCTACTCCTGCTGGTACATCAATTACTACACATGTGCTTACTCCAATTATCACTCCCGTCGTCGAGTCATCTGGTACCCAAGGCAAAGAAGTTATAGGTGAGTCTGCCCGGACGGGGGCACCTAGAAAAATTGTCGTAGAGGCCTCTAAGCAAGAGATAGAGGAAATATTGAAAATAATAAAAAAGAGCGACTACAATGTGGTCGAGCAGCTGGGGAAGACCCCCTCAAAGATATCCATGTTGTCCCTGCTATTGTGCTTCAAGGCCTATGCTAAGGCTTTGATTGCATTCCTCAAGACTGCGCGTGTGCCGCAAGAAACCTCTGTCGATCAATTCAAAGACTGTGTGGCCAGCCTGACTGCTGACAATGGGCTGGGTTTTTCAAATGCAGACTTGACACCTAAAGGGAGGAATCATAATGATGCTCTGCATGTCTCGATCGAATATAGGGGCACCACTATGGCTCATGTGCTTGTAGATATTGGGTCTTCGCTGAATGTTCTGCCTAAGAAGGCGCTGGAATGATTGGATTGTGAAGGCTTGGCCTTAAAGCCTAGTAACATTGTGGTGAGGGATTTTGATGGGTCGAAAAGAATGGTGCATGGGGAAGTGGACATCCCCATCAAAGTAGGTTCCCAGACTTTTGAGTCCACTTTCTATGTAATGGACATCCGGCCATCATACTCTTGTTTGTTGGGTCGTCCTTGGATCCATGAAGTTGGGGCGGTTACTTCTACACTGCACCAAATGTTGAAGTATCCAGTAAAAGGGAAGATTGTCACTGTGCATGGTGAAGAGGAGTATATGGTGAGCCACCTCAATTCCTTCAGGTACATAGAGATGGACGGGGAATTCATAGAGACTCCTTTCCAGAACTTTGAAGAGGTTCCCCAGATCTTGGCATCGACTGAAACTACTACCAGCAACAAACCTCCTCTGAAGATGGCTTCTCTCAAAGACGCCAGAGCAATGGTTTAAGAAGGTGGGTATACCAATTGGGGACACCTCCCTGATTTTACTCACAAAACTGACAAGTTTGGTTTGGGCTTTACTACAGGAGCTCAAAGGGTTGTTCGACGCGCTCGGGCTGGAGGACCTCCCCTACACATCCGCAATCAGGGAATTAATGCCATTGAAGACAGTGAAGAAGACTTTGACATTGACAATTGGATTTACCCAACTACCAACGGTGGACCGGGTAACTAGACGGCTAGGGACTTTATACCAGTTTCTTTTATTCCGCAATAATTATCTTACTTGTTTTGAGATTTGTAATAAACAATTTAAACTCTACAACCTTGTGCCTTGCCCGAGGCACATTGGCTTTATTTGTGAGGGCTATTATTTATCATTTAATATATCATCAATGAAATATTAGATGTTCCTTGTATACAAATTTTGCGCTCTCTGTTCTTATTTTCTGTTTTCACTTTATCAAAACAACTATGCTCTTACACACACTCACATATCATACTGCAGATCTATATCCACTCTGGATCCCATTGATAACAGCTCTGCTACTGTCCGTTATGACTTCGAAAATCCGATCAACCAAGCCGAAGACGAAGGTGGGGATGATTTTGAGGTGCCTGGAGAACTTGCTAGACTATTACAGCAGGAAGAAAGGGCTATACAGCCTCATGAAGAGCCAGTTGAGACGATAAACCTGGGCACAGAGATAGACAGAAAAGAAGTCAAGATCGGCGTAAATCTGGAAGTTAAGATCAAACAGCGGTTGATATAAATGTTGCATGACTACATTGAGATCTTTGCTTGGTCGTATGAAGACAAGCCAGGTTTAGACACTGATATTGTGGTACATCGTTTGCCGACTAAGGAAGACTGTCCTCCGGTTAAACAGAAGGTCTGCCATATGCGCCCTGAAATGTCAGAGAAGATTAAGGCAGAGGTCATGAAGCAGTTCGACGCAAGGTTCTTAGCTGTCACCTCCTATCCACTATGGGTTGCTAATGTCGTTCTGGTACCCAAGAAGGACGGTAAGGTACGGATGCGTGTGGATTACAAAGATCTGAATAGGTCAAGCCCCAAGGATGATTTCCCACTTCCTCAGATTGACGTTCTGGTTGATAATACCGTGCAGCACAAAATCTTCTCCTTCATGGATGGTTTCTCTGGCTACAACCAGATCAAGATGGCTCCTGAAGACATGGAGAAGACAACCTTCATCACACAATGGGGAACCTTCTGTTACAAGGTGATTCCTTTGGGGTTGAAGAATGATGGGGAAACTTATCAGCGCACCATGGTCGCTTTGTTCCACGATATGATCCACCATGAAATCGAGGTTTATGTTGATGACATGATAGCCGGGTCTCAAACCAAGGAAGAGCACCTTGATCATTTACAAAAGTTGTTTGACAGGTTAAAGACATACAAGCTGAGGTTGAATCCGAACAAGTGCACCTTCGGGGTAAGGTCTGGTAAGCTCTTGGGTTTCATTGTCAGCTACAAAGGCAACCAAGTAGACCCTGCGAAGGTAAAGGCCATACAATAAATTCCAGCTCCCCGTACAGAGAAGGAAGTTAGAGGTTTCTTGGGACGCTTGAATTATATCGCCAGGTTCATTTCGCATCTAACTTCTACTTGTAACCCCATCTTCAAGCTTCTGAAGAAAGATCAACTGGTAAAGTGGAATGACGAATGCCAGATAGCTTTCGAAAGAATCAAGGAATACCTTCCGGAACCGCCAATTCTGATGCCTCCGGTTGAAGGAAGACCTTTGATGTTGTACTTAACATTGCTAGACAATTCAATGGGGTGTGTGCTGGGGCAGCATGATGAGTCTAGTCGAAAAGAGCATGCAACATACTACCTTAGCAAAAAGTTTACCGACTGTGAGACACGATACTCACTGCTCGAGAAAACTTGTTGCGCTTTGGCATGGGTTGCTCGCCGACTAAGATAGTATATGCTGACCCACACTACTTTGTTGATATCTAAGATGGATCCAATCAAATACATCTTCGAGAAACCCTCTCTCTCGGGAAGAATAGCAAGATGGCAGATGATCTTAACTGAGTACGATATACAATATACAACCTAGAAAGAAATCAAGGGGACTGTATTGGCTGATCATTTGGCTCATCAGGCTGTGGATGACTACCAGTCCATGAATTTTGAGTTCTCGGATGAGAATATTATGCTGGTGACTGACTATGAAGAACCTGGACCAGATGAAGGACCCGAAGAGGGATCCCGGTGGACTATGGTTTTTGATGGAGCTTCGAACGCACTTGGTAATGGAATCGGCGTTGTAATCATATCTCTTGAGGGTTGTCATACTCCTTTCACCGCCGGACTATGTTTCAACTGCACTAACAACATGGTGGAGTATGAAGCTTGTATCATGGGTCTCAAGGCTGCTATTGACCTTAGGATCAAGTTCTTGGACGTTTTCAGGGATTCAGCTTTGGTAATAAGTCATATCAAAGGAGTATGGGATACAAAGCATCTGAATCTTATCCCATACAAAGAGTAGATGCTGACATTGCTCCCACACTTTGAGGAGGTAAATTTTGAACATTTCCCGCGAGAGGAGAATCAGTTAGCGGACGCACTAGCTACGATGTCTTCTATGTTCAAAGTCAGGTGGGACAACGAAGCTCCCCAAATCACCATTGAGAGGTTGGATGAACCAGCACACTGTTGTGAAGTTGATACTAAAGAGGTAGCAGATAAACCCTGGTTTCACGAAGTCAAAAGGTATCTCGAGGCTCAAGAGTATCCCGAAGGGGCATCTGTCAATGATAAGAAGCTTCTGAGAAGGTTCACTGCAAAATTCTTCCTCAGTAATGGAAACCTCTATAAGCGCAATCATGACTCTACCTTACTACGGTGTGTAGACAAGAGCGAAGCATAGAGGATTATGATAGATCTATATGAAGGTACCTTCGGAACCCATTCCAGTGGACATACCATGGCTAAGAAGATCCTATGGGCAGGATATTACTGGTCCACTATGGAAGCAAATTGTTATCAGCACTCTCGAACTTGTCATAAGTTCCAAATCTACGCTGATAAGGTGCATGTGCCTCTGGTTCCCTTGAACGTCTTGACAGCTCAGTGGCCCTTTGCAATGTGGGGCATTGACATGATCGGAGAAATCAGGCCCACTGCTTCCAACGGACATCGCTTCATTCTAGTGGCCATTGATTACTTCACGAAGTGGGTTGAGGCGGCCTCTTTTGCTACTGTAACCAAGAACGTTGTGGCACGGTTTATCCGACATAATCTAATATGTCGGTATGGTGTGCCAGAGAGAATTATTACTGACAGTGTTATGAATCTCAACAAGACAATGATCACCGAGCTCTGTAAACAGTTCAAGATACAGCATCATAACTCTTCTCCCTACCGGCCGAAGATGAATGGCGTTGTTGAAGCGGATAACAAGAACATCAAGAAAATTATACAGAAGATGACAGTGACATACAAAGACTGGCATGAGATGTTACCATTTGTTCTTCATGGATATTGTACCTCAGCACGGATGTCGACAGGGGAAACACCCTACTCTCTGGTATATGGCATGGAAGCAGTCCTACCCATCGAAGTCCAGATACCTTCTCTCAGGATTATGAAGGATGCGGGTTTTGAACGAAGACGATTGGATCCAAACTCGACTTGATCAGCTAAATCTAATCGACAAGAAGAGACTTACTGCTATCTGTCATGGTCAGACATATCAAAAGCGAATGATCAAGGCTTTTAATAAGAAAGTTAGACGCCAATAATATCAAGTCGGGGATCTAGTGATCAAGCGCATCATACTTCCGCAAGGTGATCCCAGGGGAAAATGGACCCCCACATATGAAGGGCCATTTGTGGTTAAAAACATTTTCTTGGGCGGAGCTATGATTCTAACCACCATGGACGGTGACGACCTTCCTCACCCTGTCAATGCAGATATAGTGAAAAGATACTACGCCTGATTAAAAGACTCGCTAGGTTGACTGGCCTAGGAAAAAATAAGGGCTTCCCGGCGAACCAAAAGGGTTCGGGAAAAAATAAGGGATGAAAATGGAAAAATCTGTACACCTGGCAAGTCGAAAACCTGAAAGGGTGGCTTGGGCAAAAAGGGTATCCCGGTGGACTGAAAACCCGAAAGGGAAGTCTAGGAAAAAGTTAGGGATGTAAAGCGTATCACTATGTCCCATTGGATCATCTTGCGACCAACCTTCGGTATCAACTATCAAGCTCGGACGACACCAATCAATCTAATCAACTTTCGGCCAAGTAGCAAAGTGATGAGACGCTCGAAGACATAAGGGCAATAGCAGAGTTGGAACTCAATGGGATTGTTGCACATAGCTGTTTTCTTTTACACAAAATTGTATAGCTTCTATTTTTACGACTGAGTTCTCTTACTAGAGCGTCAGCCTCCTTGTACGAAAACACCTATTACAGGCCAACTTCAAAAATCAATACAAAATCATTTTCACAAGAAACTTTGAGTTTTTTTTTCTTTTTCTGTTTTGTTTTGCAAGAATGTCCAATGATTTATTCTTGACATATGCATTTGAATATGATTGCTACTCATGAATATTTACATAAAGAAATAAAAAGACAATTACTCGTAATTCCAGAAACTGGGGCAAAAACAAGAAGTGTCAAACCTGACAGTTACTCTGCCCAGCGGGTACCGGGACAGAGACAACTTTGGAGCATAATCATCAGTATATACACTTCCCACAGAGTAAAAGTATTCAAAAGCATTGATGTCGGCTCTCCCGAAGCAGGAAGTAATCTCCCCAGGCAGTGTCATTCAGAAACGTGACAGCTATATCCCCCGTCCGAATTTCATAATCGTGAGCGGGTCAGTAAATTTTATCTCCCAAGAAGAGTTTATTTCTATGAATACAGAAGCTCAATCCCCAACAGAGCTCATTACTTCAGCTACGAAAATTTACCTTCCAAGTTGTTCCCTGCAGAGTTATTCTCAAATAGAATCTCTCCCTGACAGAATATTCATAAATAACAAAGAGTAAATCTCCAGCATAGTCATTCCCGTTCACCATCCCCGGCAGAAGTAGGAGAACCACAATTCTCTACAACAGTCAGGAATGCTATATTCTCCAGAAGCCGTCAGGGATTTATTTTCTCAGACTCGGACATACCCCAATAGCATTTCATGTACATACATCATGACATGCACATACATATCATATAAGCAGGATCTCATTTATTTTGAGAACATCATCTCATAAGGAATTTCATGCATTGCATATAATTAACCCTGGTATCTTTTTAGGAAAGACAATTATCTTCAACAAATCCAGCAATTATACAGGTCAAGTCTGCAAACGACTAATGGAAACTCAGTTCCCGAAACCAAACGGGTCAATTAATCTACACTATCACTCCGAAGTAACCCTACTATCCAGGTTCCTTCTCATAGCCCTACTATCCAGGCTTTCATCTCGAAGTAACCCTGCTATCCAAGTTCCTTCTCATAGCCCTACTATCCAGGCTCTCATCCCAAAGTAACCCTACTATCCAGGCTCTCATCCCAAAGTAACCCTACTATCCAGGTTCCTTCTCATAGCCCTACTATACAGGCTTTCATCCTGAAGTAACCCTACTATCCAGGTTCCTTCTCATAGCCCTACTATCCAGGCTCTCATTTCGAAGTAACCCTACGACCCAGGTTCCTTCTCATAGCCCTACTATCCAGACTCTCATTTCAAAGTAACCCTACTACCCAGGTTCCTTCTCATAAGCCTTACTATCCAGGCTTTCATCCTGAAGTAACCCTACGATTCAGGTTCCTTCTCATAGCCCTACTATCCAGGCTCTCATCCCGAAGTAACCCTACTATCCAGGTTCCTTCTCATAGCCCTACTATCCAGGCTTTCATCCCGAAGTAACCCTACTATCCAGGTTCCTTCTCATAGACCTACTATCCAGACTCTCATCCTGAAGTAACCCTACTATCCAGGTTCCTTCTCATAGCCCTACTATCCAGGCTCTCATCCCGAAGTAACCCTACTATCAAGGTTCCTTCTCATAGCCCTACTATCCAGGCTTTCACCCCGAAGTAACCCTACTATCCAGGTTCCTTCTCATAGCCCTACTATTCATGCTTTCATCCCGAAGTAACCTTACTATCTAGGTTCCTTCCCATAAGCCCTACTATCTAGGCTTTCACCCCGAAGTGACCCTACTATCCAGGTTCCTTCTTATAGCCTTACTATCCAGGATTTCATCCCGAAGTAACCTTACTATCCAGGTTCCTTCCCATAAGCCCTACTATCCAGGCTTTCACTCAGAAGTAACCCTACTATCCAGGTTCCTTCTCATAGCCCTACTATCCAGGCTTTCATCCCGAAGTAACCTTACTATCCAGGTTCCTTCCCATAAGCCCTAATATCCAGGCTTTCACCTTGAAGAAACCCTACTATCCAAATTCCTTCTCTCTTATCTCCATATAACAGTTTACAACACTATAAGACCTGAACTCGACCAGTTACGGTCGAGTTTACCTTTCCCCAGTAGTCACTGTGCAGCCTAGACCCTGACCAGATATGCAGTTCACCTCCACCTCCTCAATCAAGAATTAATTCCCCAGTAGAGTAATGGACAATCGAAGCTCCTAGACTCTATTTCCCAATACATAAATCAGCTTTCCTCGGTGAAGTCCTCCTCAGCGGAAGGTACAGGAATTCTCGCAAAGGAATCTCTTATGCAACCGATATCTTCTCTAGATGGCATATTTAAGCCCATCTCCGACGATTCTCCGTCACCTTCCAAATGGCATCTGTAAGCCCATTCTCTATATTATCGATCTATCACCATGTACTTCATGCGAGTGCGAATTTCTGGGCACTCTAGTGTCCAATCATCTTCCACCCTCAGATCACGAAAGGTAGACAAGCCAATCTACATCCTCAGCTGTAAGAAGATTGAAAAGGGGAAGCTGTTGTACCCCAAAATTTTCCCTCCCATTTTACTCAACATATGTTCATTGAGACCCTCAACTTGCTCAAGGATACCCAAGAGTTGACCAGACAAACTCTCTCCTAAAACAAGGAACCTCCAACTAGGGTTTCCCTTTTCATTAAGATGGATGAGCTCCAAAGGCATCATATGATCTACATAGTCCTTATATGTTCTCAAGATCATCCATGCCAAGTTTCATGCCTTGCACAAGAAGTTTGCTCAGCTAACTGCTCAGATGCTTGAAAATTAACTGTATTAGGTCAAAAGTCAATTGTGACCCACATACAGTCAAACTTCAAGATTTTTGGTCAACATCAACATTTTGAAGTTATATTCATCATTTGATCAAGGGTTGATCATGATTCCTCAAGGAATGCTCTTAATTCATCAAAACTCAAAAGTTGCTAAATTAGGGTTTCTCAAGAAAAGTCAACCAAACTTTGACCAAGCATAACTTTCTCATACTTTATCAGAAATTTCTCATACAATTCTCATTTTGAAGAGAATCCAATTTTATACAACTCATATTCATCCCTCAAGTTCAAAAAATGCACTCATAAAAAGATATGAATTTCTACATTATAGGTCCTTTTGAAAAGTCAACAAAAACACCTTTTGGGTCAAAGCTTCTTACATGAACATGGAAGACCCAATTGAGATGAAACCAAAAGGGTTGTTTAGGGGACATCCTAATCTTTCTAAAAATTCCAAGAACACCTTCCTAGGGTCAAAATTGGAGGAGATATGCATTGTCAAAGTTGACCATTTTTGGAAAATTGTCAAAAGTCAAATGTGCTCAAAAGTGCATTTTTGTCAAATGGGCCTAGCTTTTCATGATTGTATCTTGTTGAAGACATGGTCCACGACCCAAGTTATCATCCACCCATTATTTGCTTTATTTATTTATTTTATTTTGACTTGATTATTTAAAAGTCAAATTAAATCAAATAAATGGCAAAAAAAATATAAAAGATTAATTTTTTTATATGATTTTTGTTAGAATCAAATCTAATCAAGCTGGCATATCAAGATCAAATCGAATCAAGGAAAATTGAGGCAAAAATAGCATGATTGGGATGGTTTTGGAAAGATATCATATAGCAAACAAATCACATTCAATTTCCATAATTCAATAAGATTCAGTATGTTTTTGTTGCCCTAATTCATCACACTGCATATATAGAACATACACAAGCCAAAATAACAAGGGTTGCAGTCGTGAGAGCTGAAGAAGAAAACTCAAAAATTGGACAAAAAGTATGGATCTGAATTCTAACCTACGGGATGATTCAAGGCCATTCAAAGTTTCTAATCGCTTCCTGGACATCTCCTGAAGCTAATATGATCGTTTTCAAGCCTTCCCAAGCCCAGAATCGCTCCTGGTAAACCCACTGTTTGCACATACAAGCTTGATTTTGATTTTACAATTTACGCATGATTAACCACTTTTAAGCATATCATTGTGTTTGTATCATCATTTGGAATGTTTTGGTTCAATTAATTTTGTGTTTTGATGCATATATTGATGATTGCCATAGCTAGGGTTTAAGAAGTCATTTTAGGGCTTCTCTGTACAAGCAAAATTAGGCCAAGAAAAGGATACCATGATGCTCGTGGGATCAAGACGAATTGATCCATGTACTCACTTTTAATTTATCATACGATTTATGGATTTTTGAAGCTTGCATGGCTATGGCTATAGAGTTCTGTCCGTAGGTAAAAGGTATTGGCCTAAGACGACGGACAGGAGAAGAAAATGATGATTTGGCACAACACCATTGGCTTGTTTGAATTACGCGCATTTTTCAGTTTGTTCACCTTGTTTTGTATATTATCATTTAATCTTTTTATATTGACAACTGAACAATATAGCCCAGTGGTGAAGCGCGCGTTGGATAGTGGAGAGGACCTGGGTTCGATCTAGGGTCCTTGCGTTTTCTTTATTTTCTTAACGTTCCTTTGCAGATTCCGTGTATACACGTTCCTAGCGCATATCGTGTGGTCTCAAAATCCAGGCACTGGATCATTACCAACACAGATCCAACGCTCAAACCAAGGAAAGACCATGGTACATTCTCCAGACGTACCAACATTGAATCAGGCGTGGGGAATGGGCTGAACCAACCTTGGGCCCATCAAATTCAGAAACACACCCCCCTAATTGCTCATCAAACAGGCCCAATTCTCTTCTTTTTTCTATTTTAATTCTTTTTTCATTATTTATTAATTATTTCCTTTTTTAAAATAACACCAAAAATCATGTTTTTTTATTTAATCAAAAAATCATAAAAACATCAAAAATCATTTTTTTTATAAAAAATATTTTTATTAATTAACTAGTTTAATTAAATTAGGGTAATTTAATTCTTGTTTATTATAATTTAAAATAATTAGAATTAGGGTTTAACGTTGTACATAACCTAATCTTTCTCAAAAAATAACCTAAATATTTTTCTCAATTAGATTTTTAGGTTTTCCAATTATTTCTCGCATTTAATTCACCGCGCGCGCCTTTAATTTTCCTTTTTCTATTATTGTAACTGCTCCGAGTTTGTAATAGTAATTAAGGTTTTAAAAATTTCCGCATCTTTATTTACAGTCAAAATAATTATGTATCTGCGAAAGCCTTGTGTTGTACCCCAAAATTTGCCCTCTCATTTTATCAAGATTTCCCCTCACAAGACTCTTTGAACTCCAGACAGGATTAAGGTTTTGCTCTGCTCAAGACATCTCCTTGCACTGATGACCTAAATTAGGAATTGAGTTTGCACAGGGACTTTTGGACTTCCAATGCTCAAAGTGACTTTCATACTTCATGTTGGACTTATAAGATTGCCTCTACCAAGTTTCAAGCCTTGAATCAAATTTTTGCCCAGTCAATTGGACAGTTGACCTAGAAATCATCTGTATTGGGAAAAAAGTCAATTGTGGCCAATTTACAGTCAAACCTTATAATTTTTTATCCACGTCAACATTATAGGCTCCTATGAACCATTTGGTCAAGTTTGGACCACAACTCCTCAAGAAATTTGATCAGATCATCAAAAGGGCAAAATGGTCATTTTTAGGGTTTTGACTGTATAAGGGCAATTTCTGATTTTTCACCTAGCCAATGGCAAATTGGGTTCAAGCATGGACTCAAGGACTCAATGGCATCATCTTGACCTATTCATAAGATTCAAAAGATCTCAATTGCATTGGATTGACAAATGAATTTTTCAGTCAACTGATTAAAATTTGATTGTACACTGAAAAGTCAAACTTTGACTTTTTGGTCAAAATCAAGTGCCAAGGGTCATTTTTCATCAAGATGTGTCAAAAAATGAAACTTTTTCATCAAGAAACCCAATTTTTCAATTAGGGTTTAAGATTGAAAAAATTTCATAACTTAGAATTTTTCTAAGTTATGAAATTTTCTTAATTTTTCCCAACTTTGCCCAACATTTTCACCATGATGAAATTGGATTCAAACAAAACTTACAACATGAAATTTGTAGTCCTACACAAAGTCTACAACTTTGATTCACAAAGTTTTCCCAAAAGAAGCTTGGATATCAAGTTATGATTTTTGGAACAAGGGTCCATAAAACTTTTAACTTAGTGAAATTTTGCCCTAATTTAGGCAGGATTTTAACCTATCTTCATGACAATTTTTCACATAGTTACACTTGGAATATCAAGATGCATTTCAAAGGTGGATTGTAGAGAATGTTACAATATTTATAAAATGTCCAAGAACTCTCCAAAATCATTTTCTGTTAGGGAGAATCGAAGGCTTGAAGTTGGCAAAAACTCACTTTTTATCCATGGCATTTTCTTAGTGATACAAGTTGCAAACTCTAATCAGCCTTGTTTGTACTTGATTACAGGTCCCAAAACCCTTCCATACTCAATAATT
This sequence comes from Vicia faba, assembly GCA_948472305.1. Taxonomy (NCBI): domain Eukaryota; kingdom Viridiplantae; phylum Streptophyta; class Magnoliopsida; order Fabales; family Fabaceae; genus Vicia; species Vicia faba. The sequence goes on along the minus strand of OX451738.1, from coordinate 1,310,651,402 downwards.
AAATTCAAATCCATTGGTTTGAGGCTTTGTTCTGGTCATGGGAGGATTACACAAGAGATTAATCCTTAAATAGCAAAAAGGCAACATTGCCATTTTTGTCAAAATTGCTTTATGTCAATAGAATCCTTGAGCCTTGAACAAGATCTGGTACAGCACATAATATCCACCAACTGAGGGGGCCAAGATCACAAAGGGCAGGCTGGTAGATAGCCTGTACAGGCCTATCTTGCATCATTGCTCACTTTTGCTTAAAATACAAGAAAATTGTAAAATACACCACAACTTGAACATCTGAAAAAACTAACCCTTGCAAGCTTTTGAAACAAGTTTTGTGCATTCCCTTGAGCCAGAAACACGAACCATTGAGCCCTCAAACCTTCCAAAACACAAAATCACCTCCCTCTTGCAAAATACGGTAGCTTCTGCACTTTGAGTTCTATCTCACAAGTTGCTCGTGCGTTTTGCCTCAAACTTGTTCCAATACATTCCATATAACCTATCCAAGTTATCCCAACCCTTATACACTGATTGTAACTCCATTTGCAAGCTTCACCATTTCTGTTTTCAGCTTGTGAAGGTTGAGTTCTACAATCTTGCTCAAGTACATTCAAAGCAAACTAGGCATTGGGGAAGGTCAGAGGAAGTTCAAGCAAGCTCCCAAACATCTCAGGCCTCACTGAAAAGCTCCACATTTCCATACACGAGTTCAAATGAAATAGGTTTTTGTCAACTTCCTATCTCTCTATTTAGGAATCATTAGGCTTAGGTTTGTGAATAAAAAATGTAGTATTCATAGCCCTGAAGTTGTACATATGCTCAGTTTTCATTTAAGTTAAGCGTGTTAAGAGAATTTGATCCATGAACTTTCTGAAAAAAGTTAGGTTAGAAATTAGGGCCAGAGAAATTCTCTCTGTTCTTTGAGAGTTAGATTAAGTTTCTTATATGGTTGAATTCGTCTTGAAAAATGCTACAACTTTGATGTTATGAGTTTTTGCATTAGAGCACGTATGCAAGATCTGGCATTTTGTACAGGGCGCGCGTATTTTTGAGCCAAGGTTGAAGATGAAGCTTGGAATTGGGTTGGGCTTTTGCTTCTTGTTTTTGGCACCCCCTGCCTTGCTGACTGCACCCCCTGGCCCATTTCTTCATATTTTTATATTTTTGTATTTATTTTTCATTTCTGATTTTACTTTATTATTTTCCAAACATAAAAAATACCAAAAAATATTTTTATAAATGTTCACATTTATTTTTGTATTTTATTTTATTTTTCTAACATAAAAATAATTTAGTGAGTAAATACTTTTATTTTATTTAATGAAAACTTGAAAATAATACATAATAATATTATACCTTTATCATTATTTTATTTATTTATACTTAAATAATATTTTTCTAAATATATTTATCTTGTATATATTTTATTTTATTTTATTGTACATAAATAATATAGTTAATATATATTTACTTTCTTAAAAGAAAATTAGGGTTTTTACCCTTAATAAAAAAATATAATCTTTTATTTCTTTTTTTAATACATTAAATATTATACTTTTACATACATAAAAATAAATAAAAACATTTTCTTTGCATATTTATAATACTTTGCATATTTATACTTGATTTGCTTGTTTAAATTTTGTTTATTATTTAATGCGAAGAATTCAATTTGGATGTAATAGTAAATATTAGGGTTTTAATTTCTTGCAAAATAATCCCCATTCAAAATTGTATTCCCCCTCCCCATATCAAATGTTGTAATAGCGTAGATTTATTTTACGCACTTTATACTGTCAAATATGCCATGATAGAGATTAGGGTTTGTATGCAAAAATCCAAAATCAAACAAATAGCTTGACTAATACAAAGACAAAGAAGCATGAAAATTGATAACACAATACACACATACACCCCTAGGGTTTCATCCACTTGTTGCCTTGAAAATGGCCATGTTATGCATGTTGAGTATCTTGGCAAAACAAAAACAAAACAAAAGATCATAGTCCCTCGATGACGCTATCTTGGTTGCCTATACAAAATGATCTAGTCCCTCAAAAATTTGCTAAAGATACTTAGCATAATTGCTATCATGGTCAATACGATGACTCGCGCCTGTCCCGTTGAACATCCTAATATAAGGTTGTTTACCAAATGCAATGGTAAAACAACATTGTCAAAAGGGTTAAAAATGTGTAGGAAAGATCTTTGAGTAAAATAGGGTAGATAACTCTTAGTTACTTGATCAAAACTTGCAAAACATCCTTGCTATTTTTCAAACACATCTCCCAACACAATTTCAAAGCATTTCCCAAATATCAAACTTTCAAAACATTGAACATCTTTTCAAAAGACAAATACACCTTTGTATACATTCACACAAGAATCATTACAAAGGTTGCCACAACGATGGCCTCTTTTCAAAACATTTTCAAAACCACACACACAAAGCACCATTTCAAACAATTGGAAAAGCAAAGCAAGTGATCTAAACAAGTAACTAAGAGCCCATGGATAACCATGGATGAAAAGGGTGCTTGCACCTTCCCTTTTCATAATCTACCCCTCGAACCCAAGAAAACATCTCAAAGGTCTTTCCTATGCTTTTTGACCTTTCCTTTGGATAAAATGAAAAGTCAGTGGCGACTCTTGCTAAACCGAAACATTTGCGAACTCAAACGCAAAACCTCAAGTCAGTTCTCCCACCGCATCACAGAACTGGCAACTCTGCTGGGGAATATTTGAAAAGTGTGGTTACCTTAGGGTTTAGATCACCTTTACATGCTTACCTTGTTTGCTTTTATTGCTTTACATTTGGTTCTATTGTTTGGGTTTGAAATCCTCTACCCGGATTTGGGAAACATTCATAGGTAAATAGCAATACGTTGTGGAAACTGTGCGGGGTATACCGACATGATTGAAGCAATAGGTATATTAGTGCGACATATTTGTGGGTACCGGTAGCCTTTGAGTCAATTAAAGAGAATACGGGGCCGCTGAGTGATGTCATGAAGCACTAATGGACTTTTAGAACCTTTACTTGACCATCTTGGCCCTTTTAGGGGTAGTGAGATGGCCGGCTTTGGTGCAGTCCGAAGTTGGTAGATACTCGATACTACACTCATTGAGGGTTATTTTCTTGTAATATTTCGGTCGTCAGTTAAGTGGCTAAACTGAAACAATGAACACAAAAAATAATCCAATGATATTGAGCTCCTTAGAACTCGGTTACTATTTATAGGACAGGTTGAGCCAACTAACTTCAAGAGGGTACTTACCTATGAAACCCCATGCAAGCCTAAAACTAGGATCTTGTGTGATTTGTTTGTACATATACTTGTGCATACATCATGAACATCATAAAGCATCATTTGCATCCACTAACCATTTCAAGGGTTTGGATCTTCATCTTTGTTCCTGTTTTATAGGTTATGGAATCACTCCGCAGAAAAACAATCCAGGTCAACCTTGTGAGAATCCCTCCTCAACTCAAGGATCTTACTTCCAAGATTCCAGAGAATTCTCCTTTCAGTGAAAGACATGGTAGACTTCTCAACTTGGTCAACTCCAACATTGAAGAAGACATGTTGAAAGTTCTCTTCCAGTTCTTTGACCCTCTACACCATTGGTTTACATTTCCTGATTACCAACTAGTGCCTACTTTGGAGGAATTTTCTCAACTCCTGAAGATTCCTATTCTCCATCAACTACCCTACAACGGTACAGAAAGAGAACCAAAGCCTGAAGATGTTGCTCAAGCCTTACACTTGCAACCATCTGATATCAAAGGTCATTGGGAAACCAGAAGTGGTGTCAAGGGTTTCTTGGCAAAGTTTCTGTTAGAGAAGGCACAAGACTGCTGGAATTCTCTAGATCTGCAAGCTTTTGAGGAGATTGTATCACTTCTCATCTATGGGTTGGTCTTGTTCCCAAACCCTGATCAGCTTATAAATGTGAATGCTGTCAAGATTTTCATATCTCGGAATCCTGTGCCTACATTGCTTGGGGACATCCTCCACTCATTTTACACACGAACAATGAGGAAAAGAGGTGTTCTCGTGTGCTGTACTCCTCTTCTAGCAAGGTGGTTTATTTCTCACCTTCCCCAATCAGTCTTGAAGAATGAGTAAGGCTTGAGGTGGTCGCAACGATTGATGACTCTTACACATTCTGATGTTCATTGGTGTTCTCGGTCCAGAGAAAATTTCATCATCATTGATCGTTGCGGAGAATTACCTAATGTCCCATTACTTGGCATTAGGGGAGGCATTACCTACAACCCCTGTTTGGCTCTGAGACAATTTGGGTATGCCCGAAGGGATGGCCCTCATGACATGTTGATTCCAAACTTGGTTTTCGACTTCGATAATGACGCTCAAGGACTTCGACAAAGGTTTATCCGAGCCTGGAGGATGCCCAACAAAGTGGACAGTAAGACACTGGGGCACAAGAATTCCATCCCCCTTGAGCCTTACCTCAAGTGGGTATGAACCCGCGCCCAGAGTCTTATGATGCCTTACCCCTACATTCTGCCTATGATCAAAGAGCCTGTTATGGAAGGAGAGATTCCATACACCCTCCTACATCCTGACATGCCAACATCATTGGAAGATTTGCAAAAGAGTTGGATACAGCTCAAGGAAGAACGGAATACTTTTGAAGCCAGCTTCTACGCCAGTGAGAAGAAGGTTTTGGAACTTACCCGTCGACTCCATGAAGAGCAGACTCTCAACACTTACATCGCACCGAAAAGGATGTGCAACGTCTTTTTACATTAGAATTTTGCATTATTTTGCCCATGGGGCATTTATGTACTAACAAAACTCTTCTTAATATGACGTGCGTTCTTTTTTGTTTGCAACAAATTTGAATTTCTGAATCCTTGAATGCATTGCATGAATACACATCATTCATCATATGCATAAACAGGTTTTCACACCAGGTTTCCTTATCTCTCTGCTGTTTATTTCAACAAGATGGATATAGAGCAGACGGTCAAAGATCTACAAGCACAGAATTCACAGTTCTAACAACTCCTCATGACCTTGGCAAAGGGTCAAGAGGACCTTAAAGCACTGTTAGAGAAGGAAAAGGAAAAAGAAAAGAAGAAAAAGAAAAGAGTTGGTGTGGCCTCTATGGGAAAAAGATTTGAGAACCAAGCTAGGAGAGTCCTGGATTTCCCCTCGACGTCTGATGGAGGGGCTAGCAAAGGAAAAGGGGTTGGAGTACCTTCCGAGTCTGAGGCTGAAGAGGAAGAAGAAGAGGAGGATGAAGATTACTCTGAGCAGCAGTACCCTCCTGCGGACGATAAGTATAAGAATCTGGAAGATCGGCTGGCAGCCATGGAGGTACAAAGAGTACCTGGGTTGGATTTCGAAGAACTAGGGTTGGTTGCTGGAATCGTCATTCCCCCTAAGTTCAAAGTGCCTACATTTGCTAAATACGACGATTTGTCCTGTCCGAAGATGCATCTGCGGTCCTACCTCAGAAAGATCCAACCTCACTCTTCTGATAAGGATCTGTGGGTCCACTTTTTTCAAGATAGTTTGTCGGGTACGCAATTGGATTGGTTCTATCAACTTGAGAGATCTGATGTACATAACTGGGAGGATTTGGCTGCTGCTTTCTACCGATAATATCAATATAACGCAGATTTAGAACCTACTCGTACTCAATTATAGAGTATGGGTATGGTCTCTAATGAAGGCTTTAAGGAGTATGCCCAGAAGTGGCGGGATTTGGCTAGAAGGGTGCAGCCACCATTCTTTGAAAGAGAGCTTGTTGATATGTTTTTTGGGACCCTGTCAGGTCCATTCTTTAATCATTTAATCGGGAGTTCATCTGCAAGGTTCACCGAATTAATTCTGATGGGTGAAAGAATCGAAGCTGGCATTAAGAGCGGTAAAATTCAGAAGGATGCATCTGCTACCGCTGCTATCAAGAAGACCTTTCCAGCCAAGAAAGAAGTTTCTGCTATTTACACCCAGAGAAATCAAGGAAGAATGGAGCGCCGACCAGCGGTGGGGGCTGTGATGATTCATAACTCCTCAGCCGATCAACCTCGAAGCAGTCAACCCAGAGCTAACCAAACCAGGGTAGAAAGACCTACACGGCAATTACCCGGATCAATATGACACCTGCTCGGGTTCTCCCTCATCTGTTAAATTTAAACCTTACAAACTTGAAAGAGGCGCCGAAAAACCCAAATACCTCTTCTCCCTATTATCATTCAAATGCAAAATGTGCATATCATTCGGACAGTGTGGGGCACGACACCAACAACTGTTGGGCCCTTAAAAACAAGATCCAAGATTTAATAGATGCGAAAGAGGTGGAGTTTGATGCCCCCGAAAAACCTAATGTGATATCCGCTCCTATGCCAAAACATGGTCATAATGTCCATGCTATTGTAGAAGATCTTCATGTTACTGCTGTTGATGACTTAATGACTCGGTTGCCAATGATCAAGATGAATCTGTTAAAAGTCGGGATTTTCCCGGGCTGTGAAAAAGATTGTTACCTTTGTTCAACCTTGCAATCCGACTGTCCGCTATTGAAGTCAGGCATCCAACGCCTGATGGATACTCAATAAATCCTCTTCAAGAAAACTCTTGTTACTCTTGTTACTCCTATTACTCCAATCAATGATGTTGCTATAATCACCATTTCCGAAAATCTTTCCAAGGTCTCCAAAAGACCTGTTAAGATTGCACCCGATCCAAAGTTTGTACCTCTGAAGATAACAATGTCGGGGCCTATCCCATACAAGTCCAATAAGACAATACCGTGGAATTATGGAGGAGAGATCTTCTATCACGGTGTGAAGCAGATCGAATTAGTGGAAGAGAATTCTGATGAAGGAACTCCTGACATAGGAAATATTGCGGGGACAAGTAAGATCACTCGTAGCGGAAGAATCTTCTCTCCGGAGATTGCTCCTCCAAGGGCAATCTTCGGACCCTCAAGTACTCCTGTGCCAGTCAAGATATCTGTGCGAAGTCCAATTATTGAAGAAATTGTTACTCCTGAAGTTATACCCTCTGTTGTTACTGCTGATAAAGGTAAGGGGATCCAAGAAGCGCCCGTCAGGACGAGGGCTCAGACTTTGGTTATCCCCGAGACCACCCAAAAGGAAATAGAGGAGATTTTAAAGATAATTAAGAAAAGCGACTATGATGTCATAGAGCAGCTGGGGAAAACCCCTTCAAAAATCTCTATGCTGGCTCTATTGCTCTGCTCCAAGGCTCATGCCAAAGCCTTGATCAAATTCCTGAAGACGGCGCACGTGCCTCAAGAAACTTCTGCGGATCAGTTTCAAGAGTGTGTATCCAGCCTTACAGCCGACAATGGTCTTGGCTTCTCTGATTCCGATCTAACATCTAAGGGAAGAAAGCATAATGATGTGCTGCATGTCTCGGTAGAATGCAGAGGGACCACTCTTGCTCATGTTCTGGTTGATATCGGGTCGTCTTTAAATGTCCTACCAAAGAAAGCATTGGACAGACTAGATTGTGAAGGTCTAATTTTGAAGCCCAACAACATCATCGTAAGAGCCTTTGATGGTTCTAAGCGGATGGTCCACGGGGAGGTGGACATCCCAATTAAAGTGGGTACATAAACTTTCAACTCAACATTTTACGTCATGGACATCCGTCCCTCCTACTCATGCTTGTTAGGAAGGCCCTGGATTCATTACGCTGGGGCAGTCACTTCTTCTCTACACCAGATGCTCAAATACCCAGTCCAGGGGAAAATCATAACAGTTCATGGTGAGGAGGAGTATATGATAAGCCACCTTAACTCTTTCCGCTACGTGGAGTTAGATGGTGAATTCATAGAAACACCTTTCCAACACTTTGAAGAGGTTTCTCCTGAAGTTGCGATAGCCAAGAAAATGACTTTTGTGCCCATCATTACCAAACCTGTATCCCGGATGTCATCCCTTAAAGATGCGGAGGCTATGATCAAAGAAGGAGGAAGCACAGTATGGGGTCAACTGCCAGATTTTCCTTACAAGACAGATAAGTTCGGTTTGGGTTTCACTGCTGCTAGTCAAAAGGTTGTGCGTCGCTCCCGGGATGGAGGACCGCCATTGAAAATCACTCATCATGGAGTTCATGCTTTAGAGGATGATGAAGAAGGAAGCAATTTTGAAGACTGGATATTTCCAACTATTGAAGGAGGACTGAACAACTGGGAGGCGAAAGACTTCATTCCCATTACTTTCATCAATTAGTAATTTATCTTTTGAAAATTTCCTGTTTGGTCTGTAATAATTATTAAACAATTCGTACACTCTTTTTGCCTTGTGCCTTACCCGGGGCATATAGGTCCATTTGTAAGGGTTTTGATTCTTCATTTTCATATGCCATTTTTAATGAATCATGGATGTTTTCATATATAAACTTTTGTGTTCATTTTCTTTCTTTTTACATTTTATTTGTTTAAAGGTGGATATCCCTTACACACACCCACACTCACAAAATATAGGTACCCATCCATTCCGGATTCCATGGGTAACAATTCTGCTCTGGCCTTTAGTGACTCTGAAGATCTGGTCAATCATGCCGAATACGAAGGTGATGAAGACTGTGAAGTGCCAGGAGAGTTGGCTAGACTTTTGCAACAGGAAGAAAGGGCTATTCTTCCCCATGAAGAGTTGTTAGAGACTATCAATTTGGGAACAGAGGAAGACAGAAAAGAGGTTAAAGTGGGTGCTAACCTAGAGCCAAGTGTCAAAGAGTGCTTAGTTCAGCTGTTGAATGAATATGTTGAGATCTTCTCCTGGTCCTATGAAGACATGCCGGGACTAGATACAGATATTGTGGTTCACCGTCTCCCTACAAGAGAAGATTGTCCACCAATAAAACAGAAAGTCCACCGAATGAGGCCCGACATGTCCGAAAAGATCAAAGCTGAAGTGATGAAGCAGTTCAATGCTGGCTTTCTTGCTGTTACTTCCTATCCATAATGGGTTTCTAACATTGTGCTCGTGCCTAAGAAGGACGGCAAAGTCAGAATGTGCGTGGATTACAGAGACTTAAGCAGGGCTAGCCCTAAATATGACTTTCCACTACCCTACATTGACATTTTGGTTGACAACACAGCTCAACACAAGGTATTCTCTTTCATGGACGGATTTTTAGGGTACAACCAGATCAAAATGACCCCCGAAGACATGGAGAAGACTACTTTTGTTACGCAGTGGGGTACCTTCTGTTATAAAGTGATGTCATTCGGACTGAAGAATGTCGGGCAACTTATCAGTGAGCCATGGTAGCTTTGTTTCATGACATGATACATCATGAGATTGAAGTCTACGTAGACAACATGATATCCCGTTCATAGACAGAAGAAGAACACCTCGACCATCTGCAAAAGCTGTTTTTTAGGTTAAAGGAATACAAGCTCAGACTGAACCCTAGCAAGTGCACTTTCGGAGTCAGGTCCGGTAAACTTTTGGGATTCATCGTCAGTAACAAAGGCATCGAGGTTGATCCTACCAAGGTCAAAGCTATACAAGAAATGTCTGCCCCTTGCACTGAGAATGAGGTCAGAGGTTTCTTGGGACGCCTAAACTACATTGCAAGGTTCATCTCTCACCTAACATCTACCTGTGAACCGATCTTCAAGCTGTTGAAGAAAGATCGGGTGGTTAAATGGAATGATGACTGTCAAGTTGCTTTCGATAAAATCAAGGAGTATTTGCTGGAACCTCCTATCTTGATGCCACCCGTCGAAGGAAGGCCTTTAATCATGTATCTGACTGTCTTAGATAATTCAATGGGGTGCGTACTGGGCCAACATGACGAGTTTGGCTGAAAAGAGCATGCCATTTATTACCTTAGCAAAAAGTTTACCGACTGTGAGACTCGCTACTCACTGCTCGAGAAAACTTGTTGCGCTTTGGTATGGGCTGCTTGCCGGCTAAGGCAGTATATGTTGACACATTCCACTCTGCTAATTTCTAAAATGGATCTGATCAAGTACATCTTCGAGAAGCATGCTCTATCCGGAAGAATCACTAGATGGAAGATGATCCTCACTGAATATGATATACAGTACACGACCCAAAAAGCTATAAAGGGGAGTGTGCTAGCCGATCATCTGGCTCATCAAGCTGTCGAAGATGACCAATCCATGAGGTTCGACTTTCCCGACGAGGATATCATGACTTTGAGCAACATTGAAGAAAACGGACCGTATGACGGACCTGAACAAGGATCCCGATGGACTCTGTACTTTGATGGTGCCTCCAACGCACTTGGGAACGGTATAGGCGCGGTACTTATCTCTCCAGAAGGTTGCCATACACCTTTCACTGCTAGACTTTGCTTCAGCTGCACCAACAACATGGCCTAGTATGAAGCTTGTATCTTTGGTCTCAAGGCCACTATTGACTTGGGAATCAAATCTCTGATTGTATTTGGGGACTCAGCTTTGGTTATCAGTCAAATCAAAGGAGAGTGGGATACTAAGCACCCTAACATCATCCCTTACAAAGAACATGTCTTGACATTGTTACCACATTTTGAGCAGATTACCTTCGAGCACTTCCCGCGAGAAGAGAATTAGCTAGCAGATACGTTAGCTACAATGTCATCTATGTTTAAACTTAACTGGGATAATGAGGCTCCTAAAATCACCATTGAACGGATGGACGAACCTGCACATTGTCACAAGATTAATACCGAAGAAGTAGTGGACCGACCTTAGTTTCATGACGTTAAAAGGTATCTCGAAGCACAAGAATATCCTGAAGGAGCTTCAGTCAACGACAAAAAGTTCTTAAGGAGGTTCGTGGCCAAGTTCTTTCTGAGCAATGGTATCCTATACAAGCGCAATCTTGATTGTGTCCTACTCTGTTGTGTGGACAAGGTTGAAGCTGAGCAGATCATGGCTGAACTACATAATGGCACCTTTGGCACCCACTCAAGCGGTCATATGATGGCAAAGAAGATTCTACGGGCAGGCTACTATTGGTCTACCATGGAAGCTGATTGCCATCAACATTCTTGTACTTGTCACAAATGCCAAATCTACACGGACAAGGTACATATTCCTCCAGTTCCTCTCAATGTCCTAATAGCTCCTTGGCCATTCGCGATGTGGGGAATCGTCATGATTGGAGAGATCAAGCCTACAACATCCAACGGACACTGTTTCATCCTGGTGGCCATTGATTACTTTACCAAGTGGGTCGAAGCAGCTTCCTTTGCCTCCATTACAAAGAATGTGGTTGCCCGCTTCATCAAGCAGAACCTCATATGCCGGTATGGTATCCCCGACAGGATCATCACTGAAAACGATACAAATTTGAACAATACTATGATCACCACTCTGTGCGAGCAGTTCAAGATTCAACATCATAATTCATCTCCCTATCGGCCTAAGATGAACGGTGTTGTCGAAGCTGCGAACAAAAATATCAAGAGGATCATTCAAAAGATGAAAGTCACCTACAAGGACTGGCATGAGATGTTACCATTTTCTTTGCACGGGTACCGTACCAGGGCACGCACTTCAATTGGGGAAACCCCCTTTTCTTTGGTATACGGCATGGAGGCTGTTTTGCCTATCGAGGTTCATATTCCTTCCTTGAGAATCATGAAGGATTCTAGTTTGAATGAAGACGATTGGATTCATACCCGGCTTGATCAACTTAACTTGATTGACGAGAAGCGACTTACTGCTGTCTGCCATGGTCAGGCGTATCAGAAACGTATGATCAAGGCTTTCAACAAGAAACTCAAGAGACAAGTATATCGAGTCGGGGACCTTGTAATCAAGCGGATCATCTTGCCTCAAAGTGATCCCAGAGGAAAATGGACTCCTACTTACGAAGGACCATTTATGATCAAAAATATCTTTTCTAGTGGGGCAATGATTCTGACCGCCATGGACGACGATGACCTGTCGCACCCTGCGAACGCGGACATAGTTAAAAGATACTACGCATAAACAACCCGGCAAGTTGAAAACCCGAAAGGGCGACTTGGGAAAAAATGGGCATCCCGGTGAATCGAAAACCCGAAAGGGAGGTTCAGGCAAAAATTAGGGATAAAAAAAATTTTTTACACCCGGCAAGTTGAAAACCCGAAAGGGCGACTTGGGCAAAAAAGGGTTTCCCGGTGGATCGAAAACCCGAAAGGGCGATCCAGGCAAAAGTTAGGGAATTAAAGCGTGTGACTATGTCTCGTCGGATCACTTTAAGGACAATCTCTTCACGGACAAGCTCCAAGCTTCTGATCAATCCAATCATTTGCGGACGGAGCAACGAATGGATAAGATACTCAGAGTTACGAAAGCTATAGCAGAATGGGAACCCCATGGAATTGTTACACATAGCCATCTTTCTTTGTATAAATTTTTCTCAATTTTATGACAACATTCTCTTACTAGGATGTCTGTCTCCTTTGTACAAAATACTTACACAAAGTTAATACAAAGATACTTCAAAGTGCAGAAAACTATTTGCCATTTATTTTTCTTTACACTTGTGTTTTATTAGAAAACATCCAATGATTTATTAAATGAGCATATGCATTTGAACATAATCACTGCTTACAAATAAAACGAAATGAGAAAGGATAATTACTGACAGGTTGAAAGTATAGGAAAACGTCTTTAGGCTATTCCAGAAGAAATCCCCTGCAATACATAATCCAGGTCCTCAACAGAGTTAAAGCCTTGAAATACATATCCCCAGCGGAGTTAAGTTTCAAAATCCCCATCAGGACTAAGTTTCCAAACTCCCAATCCCCAGCGGAGCCAGAAATCTCTGACCTACAAACCTTCGGTGAAGATGAAACTTTCTTCCCCAACGGAGTCCAAAACTTCAACCCTTAAACCCTGGTGGAAGGCCATCCAGTTTCCTCCAATTCCCCAGTAGATTGGCATACAACCCAAGCCCTTAAGAACTCTTTCAACAGAATAAACATTCTCCCCACAGATTTATTTCCCAGCAGATCGAAGATTCTCGGTCTCATTTCTCCAGTGAAGCATCCAAGTTTTCAATTCCCCAGTAGGGATCGTCAGAGTTTTCCTTATTCCCCAGGAAAGTCATGAAGGATTCTCACATCCCCACAGAAGTTGTCAAAGTTCCTGTTAATCCCCACAAGTCACCAAGGATTTTCAATCCCCAACAGTGGTCGAAGGGATTTCTTATCCTCAACAATCAAAGATTTTGAATCTCCAACAGTGGTCAAGGATTTATTTTCCCCGACAGCAGTCAAAGATTTCATTATCTCCAGTTATCAAGGATATATTTTCCTCAGCAAGGCAGCTAATCAGCTTACATGCGCATACATTACGTTCATATTTCATAAACATTGATAAAGCACACTTTATTTCATCATACATATCATGCAACATAACTTTGTGTTTTAGCTAACATTTTACCCTTTTCAGGATAAGATTAAAAGCTACCTTTAACAAATATCAAAAGATATCAGATACAGTGTGGATACACCCCAGACATGGAAGTCATTCTACTACTCATTCAGACTTCAGCAATCAGATACAGACTAGATACGCTCCAGACACGGAAGCCATGCTGTTGTACCCCAAAATTTGCCCTCGCATTTTTCCACAAAAAAATCACAGCTTCAGGCGTTTCCTGATTTTTCAGACTGGCTCAAGAATCGGTCAAACTGACTTTTCTCGTCAGTCAAACAAAAATTAGGGTTTTACTGATTTTCAGGGCTCTGGAATGCTTCAAACAGTTGGTTTAGGGTTTTGGTTGATTTTGGCTCAACTTCGATCAGGCGAACGCTTCTTTGGCATTTAATCAGGAATTATGGTTGTTGTGCGCGGTTCCTCAGAAAGAGTTAATTCTATAGTGCTTTGCAAGACATTCCGAGATTTGGGGTGAATTCGCATTATTTGACTTAATCAGTAAAAGAATGCATTTGGATTGAATTCACATTTGTTTGGCTGGATCAGTAGAAGGTTGCATTGGGTTTGAATTTGCAATGTTTGTTAAAAATCAGTGAAAAGGGGGAATGCGTCTGATCAATTGTTGTGATTAACTGTTATTTTGCTTTGAACATTGGAAGCGTCAAGTTTATTAATTGATCAACACTGAAATATTGTTTAGTTAATTATTTATTATTCTAAAGATTAAATAAGTTGGAATTTATTTTCAATTTATTTTAATTTAAAGAACTATAAATAATAAATAAACAATTGGAGAAGAAAAGAATTAATTAAATAAAAGGACTTTTTATTTATCTTTAAATCATTTGTGTAATTGTTTTTGTTTACAAAATGTTTACAAAAATAATGTTACATTTATTTAAAGATAAATAAAAACTATCCTAATTATTTTTCTAATCTTCAATTCTTCATCTGCTATCCCTCGCTCCGGTGCTCCATTTTTCATCTGCAAAAGAAAAGGAGAAAAGTCAATGACTGATAAATAAATAAAGAGACAAATAAAAGACAGTTCATCATTAAGGGCCACTGATTGGGATCAGTTAACCCTCTCTGCAAATCACGGGATTTCTCCCAGTTCACAAAGAGGGACGAGTTTATTTGCTAAAATTGAATGCACAAGTTTAAAAAATGCACAATTCAAAAATTGTCAAAATTGCATAAGTTCAAATCTCAAACAGCATGTTACAAAGCAAACAGCAAGTCCAAACCAAAGGTCCAAACTCAACTTTCTGCCAAAAATATAAAGCAACTGTCACAAAGATATCAAGCTGTCAAAAGAAGATTTTGGAAAGATATCAAGCTGTCAAAGAGAAGAGATAAAATATGCAGAGAAAAAGTGATATGCAAGCAAGCTTCTGCATCATTTCCCAACAAATGGCCCTTTCAGAAAGTACACACAAAAACATATTTTAATATTCTTTGAAGTGTACTGGAGAGAGAAGAGGAGAGAAAAGAAAGCAGTTTTTAGGCTTTAGGCAGGAAGATAGAAAGATATAAAACACAAGAACTGAACACAGTAGAGGGGAGAACAAAAACCAACACAAAAAAAATATACAAACTGATAAGCCTCCCAACCTTAAACCTGAAGCAAGTCACAAGCATAAACCTGCAATGGCCTAATAAACCAGACAACCTGCATATGCCAAACCTGCCTGAAGCAAGTCAGGAGCCTCACCCCGCCTGAAGCCTAACAAAAGCCAGAGCATCAGTCCAAACCTTAAGCCAACATATAACCTGATACCCTGTCAAACAAAATATACCAAAACTGTCCAAGATGAGGACCAACAATCCAAAAACGCATAACCTGTAAGCCATCAACCTGATGCATCAAAGCTGAAGCACCAAACCTGCTAAAGCTCAAAACAAGCCATATCAAACTACAACATAAATCACCAAACAATATATCAAACAGAACCAACAGAAACCAAAGCCCATGAACCTGCTAAGGCATCAACCTGCAGAAGCCTAAATCCTCCATCTCATAGTAAACCATAAACCAGTCAAACCTGCCTTAAGCTTGCAATAAGCCTAAAACCTGTAAAAAAACCTGTCAAGGCCATTAACCTGCTAGAAATACCAAGGCCATAACCAGCAAAAGCAAAAACCTGCTGAGCATGTTCAAGTATCATACCTGCCTAAACACCAACACCATTCAAATCAAATCCCAGGCAACCAAATGCATATTCAGTGGTAAATCAAGGCAAGCCTCAGACAACATCATCATGGGCCATTAATTCAAGCATACAGTAGAAGAAGAAGAAGAGAGGCTAATCAAAGCAAAAGCTTCAACAATAGCATGTTACAGTTATAGCATTCAAGCCCTCAGACAGCATCATCATAGGACAAAAAAAATCAAAAGGCAAAACGTTCAAAGGCAACTATCAAGCTCAACAGTTTCAAAGGCAAGTTCAAGGCAACTGAGATAGAAAAAGTTTCAAAGGCAACAAGCATTCAAGGCAAAGAAGAAGAAGAAAGAGGTGAATTCAAAAGGGTTTTTCAGTCAGTGTATCATAAAACCCTAAATTAGCAAAAAAAAAAAAGGTAAAGATACCAGTTAAAGCTCTCATCGCGCCATCTTCCTTCACCACCCTTGGCCTCCGTAGCAACCACAACCTCCTCCTCCATCTCCAGGTAACGATCGTCCTTCTTTCCCTTCAATACCTCAATAATCATTGCAATATGAACAAGAATCAGAAATGAACATAAATCACAAACATGAGAACTGTAACAAAACCTAAGCGAATAAGAAAATGAACTCACCGAATCCGTCGCCCCCTAGTGCCTTCGCTGGAGGGAAGAGGAAATGGAGGAAGCTGGTGGCCTTGGGCTGAGGAAATGCAGAGGCATGCATGAGGAAGACGAGGTAACCACGAACGGCGCCGCTGCCACATTCTCGAACCCTAAAACCCTTTTCTGAAGACAAAAACAATTGACCCTAAGACAACTTTTGTCTCAAGGCTTTGGGCCTGCCAATTGCGCCCAAGCCCATTCACTCACAAAACCTGCACCTCCCCTTCGTTTCTCTTGTTCAAGCCAAAACCCATAAGGCCCGTTTTAAAAGCTTTTATCCCTTTTATAAAATAAATGTTATGTTCTTTTATTAATTAATTAACTTACCTTTTTTTAATAAATTAACATAAACCCTTTTCTTTTATACATAAAAACATTTCTAACACAATCTATTTTTCTCTAACTTAATATATTTTTCACTAATACATTAATACTAAAACACATAAAAACACATTTTTATTTAAAATATCTAATTTAAATTTTCTTTGTACATAATAAGTAAACATACATTTTTGCATAATTTAATTTCTTAACATTTAAATGAGAATATTCTTTGTACATACAAATAAAGATGCATTTTTTTGTTATTACACAATATAATTAAATTGAAAACTTTTTTTCTTTTCATTAAAACATTCTTTTCATATATATTAAAAATATACAAGATTACAAGGATTAATTAAATAAACATTTGATTTTTTCTTTAAGTCAAAACAATACTTAAATAATACTTTCATAAATTTCACATCTCTACATATACAAATATACATACATATACACGTGCAATTACACGATATACTCGCATTTGATACATTACACATTTGCTTATATTTGTATATTCATTACATTTACATTTGATCGCAAATTCGATTTGGTTGTAACTTATTGAACACTATATTCCTAAGTCTCATCCCCATTCATAAACTTGTACCCCCACTCCCGGATACTATTTGTAATAGCGTAGACTTTACATTCCCGCAATTTACCGCTTTCAAATTATACCATGGTTAGACCTAGGGTTTGCATGTACATAAAATCAGACGCTAGATAACCTAATACAAAGACAAATACATGAAATCAATACACAATCACACTTGCACCCTCTAGGGTAATCCCACATGTTGCCTTCCAA
Organism: Vicia faba; assembly: GCA_948472305.1. Classification (NCBI taxonomy): domain Eukaryota; kingdom Viridiplantae; phylum Streptophyta; class Magnoliopsida; order Fabales; family Fabaceae; genus Vicia; species Vicia faba. Next base: position 1,310,634,046 of record OX451738.1, on the reverse strand, counting down.
AATGGGCCATGCTTGCACGTCGAGTATCTTTGGCAAAACAAATTCAAATGATCATAAGTCCCTCGATGACGCTTTCGAATGTTGCCTAAATGGAATGATCATAGTCCCTTCAAAGCAAATTGCCAAAGACACTTAGCACCATTGCATTCATGGTCCATACGATGACCCGCGTCCGTCCCGAACAAACTTCCTAAACGCAAGATTGTCCACCAAATTCAATGGTGGAACAAAATTGTTAAAAAGGGTTGAAAACATAGAGAAAACCTTTGAGTACAATAGGGTAGACAAAACTCTTAGTTACTTGAGACCAACTTGCAAAAACGCTCGCCTTCTTTTCAAAAACCACACTCCACACATATTTTCAAACAAACTCTCAAAAACATTTGAAACATCTTTTCGAAAAGATACACACTTTTGTAAAACACTCAAACACGAGTCGAATACATTGGTCGTCTAAGACAAGGCATCTCTTCAAAAACATTTTCAAAACGCACACACACACCACAATTTCAAGCAATCGAAAATCAAGGCAAGTGATCTAAAAAAACCAAGTAACTAAGAGCCCATGGATAACCATGGATGAAAAGGGTGCTAATACCTTCCCTTTTCATAATCTACCCCCCGAACCCACGAAATATCTCAAAAGGTTTTTGCTGTGCTTTTTCAACCTTTCCTTTAGGATAAAATAAAAAGTCGGTGGCGACTCTTGCTCAACCGAACAAGTGCGAATACAAACGCAAAACTCATAGTCAGTTCTCCCACCGTATCACACATTCTATTTCTCATTCAAATTCAACCATCAACTTCAAGTTCAGATACACTCCAGACACGGAAGTCATTCTGTCACTTGTCCAGATCCCAGTTACAGTACGGATACACTCCAGACACGAAAGTCATTCTGCTACTCATACAGATCTCAACTTCAGATACAGTCCAGATACGCACCAGACACGGTTGCCATTCTGTCACTCATTCGGAATTTATCCCCAGCCCAGAAATGCTCCATACATGGATGTTTTTTTTGTCGCCCATTCAGAATTCAGATACAATACAGATACACTCCAGACACGGCAGTCATTCTGATATTCATTCAAAGAATCAAATACGGTTACAGCTCGGATACGCTCCAAAGACGGACGCCATTCTTTTGCTCATACAAATCCAATCTCCAGATACAACTCAGATACATTCCAAATACGGATACCAATCTGGTGTTCATTCTCCTGATTTTTAACAAACAAATATTGGATGGCATATTTAAGCCCATCTCCAGAAAGATTCTACCATCTCCAAATGGCATCTTTAAGCCCATTCCCTCAGCTACATTTTGACGAGTGCAAATTTACGGGCACTCTAGTGTCCAATCATCTTTTACCTTCGAGTCACGAAAGGCAAACTCGCCAATCTAACTCTTCAGGTTCAAGAAGATTGAACAGGGGCAGCTGTTGTACCCCAAAATTTACCCTCTCATTTTATCAATATTTCCCCTCACAAGACTCTTTGAACTCCAGACAGGATTAGGGTTTTGCTCTGCTCAAGACATCTCCTTGCACTGATGACCTAAATTAGGGTTTGAGTTTGCACAGGGACTTTTGGACTTCCAATGCTCAAAGTGACTTTCATACTTCATGTTGGACTTACAAGATTTCCTCTACCAAGTTTCAAGCCTTGAATCAAATTTTTGCCCAGTCAATTGGACAGTTGACCTAGAAATCAACTATATTGGGGAAAAAGTCAAATGTGGCCAATTTAGTCAAACCTTGTAATTTTTTATCCAAATCAACATTCTAGGCTCCTATGAACCATTTTATCAAGTTTGGACCACAACTCCTCAAGAAATTTGATCAGATCATCAAAAGGGCAAAATGGTCATTTTTAGGGTTTTGACTGTATAAGGGCAATTTCTGATTTTTCACCTAGCCAATGGCAAATTGGTTTCAAGAATGGACTCAAGGACTCAATGGCATCATCTTGACCTATTCACAAGGTTCAAAAGAACTCAATTGCATTGGATTGACAGATGAATTTTTCAGTCAACTGATCAAAATTTGATTGTACACTGAAAAGTCAAACTTTGACTTTTTGGTCAAAATCAAGTGCCAAGGGTCATTTTTCATCAAGACGTGTCAAAACATGAAACTTGTTCATCAAGAAACCCAATTTTGCAATTAGGGTTTAAGATTGAAAAAATTTCATAACTTAGAATTTTTCTAAGTTATGAAATTTTCTTAATTTTTCCCAACTTTGCCCAACATTTTCACCATGATGCAATTGGATTCAAACAAAACTTCCAACATGAAAGTTGTAGTACGCCACAAAGTCTGCAACTTTGATTCAAAAAGTTTTCCCAAAAGAAGCATGGATCTCAAGTTATGATTTTTGGAACAAGGGTCCATAAAACTTTTAACTTCGTGAAATTTTGCCCTAATTTAGGCAGGATTTTGACCTATCTTCATGACCATTTTTCACATAGTTACACTTGGAATCTCAATATGCATTTCAAAGATGTATTTTAGAGAATGTTACAAGCTTTCCAAAATGTCCAATAACTCTACAAAATCATTTGTGGTTAGGGAGAATCGAAGGCTTGAAGTTGGCAAAAACTCACTTTTAATCCATGGCATTTTCTTAGTGATACAAGTTGCAAAATCTAATCAGCCTTGTTTGTACTTGATTACAGGTCCAAAAACCCTTCCATACTCAATAATTAAATGCAAATCCATTGGTTTGAGGCTTTGTTCTAGTCATGGGAGGATTACACAAGAGATTAATCCTTAAATAGCAAAAAGGCAACATTGCCATTTTTGTCAAAATTACTTTATGTCAAATAGAATCCTTGAGCCTTGAACAAGATATGGTACAACACACAATATCCACCAACTGAGGGGGCCAAGATCACAAAGGGAAGGCTGGTAGATAGCCTGTACAGGCCTGTCTTGCATCATTGCTCACTTTTGCTTAAAATACAAGAAACTTGTAAAATACACCACAACTTGAACATCTGAAAAAACCAACCCTTGCAAGCTTTTGAAACAAGTTTTGTGCATTCCCTTGAGCCAGAAACACGAACCATTGAGCCCTCAAACCTTCTAAAACACAAAATCACCTCCCTCTTGCAAAACAGGGTAGCTTCTGCACTTTGAGTTCTATCTCACAAGTTGCTCGTGTGTTTTGTCCCAAACTTGTTCCAATACATTCCATATAACCTATCCAAGCTATCCCAACCCTTAGACATTGACTGTAACTCCATTTGCAAGCTTCACCATTTCTGTTTTCAGCTTGTGCAGGTTGAGTTCTACAAGCTTGTTCAAGCACATTCAAAGCAAACTAGGCATTGGAGAAGGTTAGAGGAAGTTCAAGCAAGCTCCCAAACATCTCAGGCCTCACTGAAAAGCTCCACATTGCCATACACGAGTTTAACTGAAACAGGTTTTTGTCAACTTCCTATCTCTCTATTTAGGAATCATTAGGCTTAGGTTTGTGAATAAAAAATGTAGTATTCATAGCCCTGAAGCTGTACATATGCTCAGTTTTCATTTAAGTTAAGCGTGTTAAGAGAATTTGATCCATGAATTTTCTGAAAAAAGTTAGGTTAGAAATTAGGGCCAGAGAAATTCTCTCTGTTCTTTGAGAGTTAGATTAAGTTTCTTATATGGTTGAATTCGTCTTGAAAAATGCTACAACTTTGATGTTATGAGTTTTTGCATTAGAGCACGTATGCAGGATCTGGCATTTTGTACAGGGCGCGCGTATTTTTGAGCCAAGGTTGAAGATGAAGCTTGGAATTGGGTTGGGCTTTTGCTTCTTGTTTTTGGCACCCCTGCCTTGCTGACTGCACTCCCCTGGCCCATTTCTTCATATTTTTATATTTTTGTATTTATTTTTCATTTCTGATTTTACTTTATTATTTTCCAAACATAAAAAATACCAAAAAATATTTTTATAAATTTTCACATTTATTTTTGTATTTTATTTTATTTTTCTAACATAAAAATAATTTAGTGAGTATATACTTTTATTTTATTTAATGAAAACTTGAAAATAATACATAATAATACTATACCTTTATTATTATTTTATTTATTTATACTTAAATAATATTTTTATAAATATATTTATCTTGTATATATTTTATTTTATTTTATTGTACATAAATAATATAGTTAATATATATTTACTTTCTTAAAAGAAAATTAGGGTTTTTACCCTTAATAAAAAAATATAATCTTTTATTTCTTTTTTTAATACATTAAATATTATACTTTTACATACATAAAAATAAATAAAAACATTTTCTTTGCATATTTATACTTGATTTGCTTGTTTAAATTTTGTTTATTATTTAATGCAAAGAATTCAATTTGGATGTAATAGTAAATATTAGGGTTTTAATTTCTTGCAAAATAATCCTCATTCAAAATTGTATTCCTCCTCCCCATATCAAATGTTGTAATAGCATAGATTTATTTTACACACTTTATACTGTCAAATATGCCATGATAGAGATTAGGGTTTGTATGCAAAAATCTAAAATCAAACAAATAGCTTGACTAATACAAAGGCAAAGAAGCATGAAAATTGACAACACAATGCACACATACACCCCTAGGGTTTCATCCACTTGTTGCCTTGAAAATGGCCATGTTATGCATGTTGAGTATCTTGGCAAAACAAAAACAAAACAAAAGATCATAGTCCCTCAATGATGCTATCTTGGTTGCCTATACAAAATGATATAGTCCCTCAAAAATTTGCTAAAGATACTTAGCACAATTGCTATCATGGTCAATACGATGACTCGCGCCTGTCCCGTTTAAGATACTAATACAAGGTTGTTTACCAAATACAATGGTAAAACAACACTGTCAAAAGGGTTAAAAATGTGTAGGAAAGATCTTTGAGTAAAATAGGGTAGACAACTCTTAATTACTTGATCAAAACTTGCAAAACATCCTTGCTATTTTTCAAACACATCTCCCAACACAATTTCAAAGCATTTCCCAAATATCAAACTTTCAAAACATTGAACATCTTTTCAAAAGACAAATACACCTTTGTATACATTCACACAAGAATCATTACAAAGGTTGCCACAACGATGGCCTCTTTTCAAAACCACACACACAAAGCACCATTTCAAACAATTGGAAAAGCAAAGCAAGTGATCTAAATAAGTAACTAAGAGCCCATGGATAACCATGGATGAAAAGGGTGCTTTCACCTTCCCTTTTCATAATCTACCCCCCGAACCCAAGAAAACATCTCAAAGGTCTTTCCTGTGCTTTTTGACCTTTCCTTTGGATAAAATAAAAAGTCGGTGGTGACTATTGCTAAACCGAAACATTTGCGAACACAAATGCAAAACCTCAAGTCAGTTCTCCCACCGCATCACACCTTGTAATAGCTAGGACTTTAATTTCTCGCATTTTAATTTCCGCAAACTATAAACTTCTTAGATGTATGTTAATAGGATTGTATGGAAAGACAAATTGCAATTAATACAATAGAACACCCTAAATGCGCAAAGATAAATAAACTGGAAAAAAACACTTGCCCATGCTCACTCCTAGGGTTTACTCCACTCCGGTTGCCTTCGGTAAATGGTCATGAAGTATAGGGAATTTTAGTGGTCGTCCTCTAGTCCCAAAAGATCTAAAATGACCCATTCGGATGTTGCCTCAGAAAAAGATCTTTAAGGCTTTAGGATGATTACTAAAATTTCCTAACATTGCTTTTGCGATCGTATTTGTCCCTTCGAACGTCCCATAAAACTCCAACGACGGTGCTACCTATTCCTTAATAATAGGATAGCGCTGTCTAAAGGAAAACGAATAGACTTTTTCGAGTAGGTAGATTAGCTCCTAAGTAATTGCTCAAACAAACCAATTTTACAAACACTTTTCAAAACAGTTTTCAAAATAACTTCGTCACACTCTTGAGGACCGATACAAGGGTTATCGCGAAGTAAAATAAAACATTTTTCAAAACAAGCACACACAAGCAATTTGAAAAATGAGCAAGTACCTAAGAGCCCGTGGAAAACCACGGATAAAAAGGGTGCTAACACCTTCCCTTTCTATAATCTACCCCTCGTACTCATAAACATCTCAAAAAAGGTTTTTTCTGTTCTTTTTCCTTTTCCTTTGTTGGATGACATAAAAGTCAGTGGTGACTCTTGCTCACCACGACATTTGCGAATACAAAATGCAAACTAGTATAACAGTCGGTTCTGCCACCGTATCACACTACCCCCCGAACTCAAGAAAATAATCTCAAAGGTCTTTCCTGTTCTTTTCACCCTTTCCTTATTGGATAAAAGAAATGTTGGTGGCGACTCTTGCTATCCGCAACAATTGCGATCAAACGCAAACATCCAAGTCAGTTCTCGCACTGTATTATAGTATCCTTAAGAGGAACTACCATCCTTACAATCTTGAAATCCTTATCAGCAAAAAATGTGAAACCGTTGTAAAAAATTGGAAAAGGTGAGTAAGGCAGAAGGGTTGGAATTGAAGTTTCATAACTGACATGTTTTGGAGAACGAAAAGAAAGAAGATATTTGGAGACTATTGATGTTCCTGACATATTTGGAAAAGAATAGATATTTGGATTAGCATAGAGGTGTGTTTGTAAGAAGCCACGTGTTGTGATTTTTGAGCAAAAGGACAAAATTGGATTTTTGGGTAGATCTGGTTTTCTTATATTATAGATTTGAAAAAATTGTGGTGCCTATTTAGAAAGATCATTAATGTAAAATTTATGACATTCCCTAAGAGTATTTCAATATTTCTTAGTAATATGTTCCATTAATATAAAATAATATTTTAACTTAATTTAACTATTTAGGAAGACATCGATCTCAGGGACAACAATTTGGAGACTCTCACAAAGGTCTAAGGAACTTCAAACACAAATAAAAAATCAAACTGTTAGGGTCATTGAATTAAGACATCATGCACAAGACTGTGTAATGGTAAGTATAAACATGAAAGATTTTGGAGATCAACCATTGTTGAAGAAACAATATTATTATGAAAATTGTCTTGGTTGTAAAGTGGACGAAGCTATAGCCAGGCAAAATCTAACAACATCAAAGGGTAAAAACCATACCTCGCCACTGAGGATTGAATCAACCAATTGTTTTGCATAATCAATTAGTTCAGTGACCCTCTCTGTTGTGAATCTTTGACAGTCATTTTACTTTAATGGATTTAACATTACCCAAATTAAGTAGTCTTCACATCTGATTGAAAGAACAAATCAAAGCCAAAATAACCACAATGTAGTTAGAATTTCAGTTAAGACCAACAATCAAGCATAAATCTGAGAAAAATCGTGCTATGACCATTCAAATAACACTGTAAACGATATTTACGCATAAACAATAAACCATGAAGTTTCAATATGGAAAGTTGAAAAACATGATTGCCAGTATATCAATAGAATAGTAAATCAACAGAAATTCATAGTGTAATAGAAAGTCAGTAAATCAAAGAATATTCCTTCCATTTTTCAAACATGTCCTCTCATATTTGACTAGCCACCATCTTTGCCATATCATTCCTCTAGCAATAATCAGATGTACGCATAAAATAGAAACAAAAATGAAAAAAATCAAAGAACACAACAACAAATCTGTTATGAATAAAATCTGATTTGGATTCAAGAAGAAGTTATGAACGAAAAAACAATAGAAGAAGGAAAACATACTCGTGCATGGCTGGTCGGTTTGCAGAGATTGCATCGGAAGTGATTTTGGTCGGAATCAGGTTGACTCGTCAGTGCATTTCAACACCCTTTCTTCTTTCCTTCGTCTTCTACAACGCTAGGGTTTCAAAGCAAAGAGAACGGAAAAGAGAGAAAATGAAGAGAGGGAGAGAGAAATGAAAAAGTTGAGGAATGTGAAACGGAAAAACGAAAATACGAAAATGATGAATTTGAAAAGGTTGAGGGACACGTGGCATCAGATTGTTGAACAAGAAGTATATAAAATTGATTGGTTTATGAAAAGACAAAAATAATTATTTTATTTTAGAATTTATTTTAAAAGAAAGGGTAATATTAAAAATGTATTAACCTTATATTTTAGTGGTTAGATAGTAGATGATACGCCTTTCAATTATTTTTTTTTAATGATGTAAATATAGATGTTGTCTGTCTCGTAATTTATTTTGAAAAGAAAGAAAAGTACAATAATTCATTAATTAAGAACGCATAAAAAAGTTATGAATAAAAGCATAAAAGAAATCTATGCATCTCAATATCTATAATCGTTTAATTAAGATCATGCCACCATCAATAAATCAAAAAATAAAAAATTCCATATAATAAGGATCTTGAAAGAAAAAAAAAAATGCATACAAATTTTGATTTGAGTTATCAAATATAGACCAGACAGTTAGATTGAAAACTGTGTCCTTTTAATGAAAAATGTTAAATTTTAATCCAACGGTCCAGATTAGTTAACCCCTCCAATCTCTTTAATCTTAATACAATATAAATCATTGACTGAATAAAAAAAAACCATTGACTCATTCTCTTATCAACATTAGTCTTCTCCCATATAGTCTTTTCCGCCTCTTCATCTTCATCACAATCTCTTCTCCAAATCAAACAAAACCAGACCAAAAACCATGGACAGAGAACAAGAAGACATGCAATTCCTAGGATTCTTCGGTTGCTACAGACAAACCTTCAAAATCATCTTCTCATGGCGAAAAATCTTCTCACAAATCACCTTAACTCTCATCCTCCCTCTCTCCTTCATCTTCCTCTTCCACATAGAAGTCTCCGACCTCATCTTCAACAAAATCAAACACACCGAACAACAACTCGACCAAACCCAACAAGGCACACCAAAATACGACAAACTCACCGACATAGTTTCATCACAGTTCATCACACTTTTACTCTTCAAATTATTCTACTTCACTTTCCTTCTCATCTTCTCTCTCCTCTCCACCGCGGCGATTGTCTATACAACAGCTTCCATCTTCACATCCAAAGATCTCTCCTTCAAAAAAGTCATCAAGATTGTCCCTAAGGTTTGGAAGAGACTCATGCTCACTTTTCTATGCGCCTATGCTGCTTTCTTTGCTTACAATTTTCTAACCTTTCTGGTTATTATCTTGGTAGCGCTTACACTTAATATAAAAAACGGTGGAGCTGTTTTGCTTATTTTATTGATAATTTTCTATTTTATTGGATTTGTTTACTTGACTTTGATATGGCAACTAGCTAGTGTTGTGACAGTGTTGGAAGATTTGTATGGATTCAAAGCTATGGTGAAGAGTAGGGAGTTGATTAAAGGGAAAATGGGTTTGTCGATATTTATATTTTTGGTGCTGAATGTTTCGTTTTTCTTGATAAGGTTGGTTTTTAAGGTAGTGGTTGTGGATGGAACATGGTGTTTTGGTTATGTAGACAGAACAGGTTATGGGATATTGTGTTTCGTGTTACTGTCTTGTTTGTTCTTGTTTGGGCTTGTTTTGCAAACTGTGTTGTATTTGGTTTGCAAGAGTTATCATCATGAGAATATTGATAAGTCTGCTTTGGCTGATCACCTTGAAGTTTATCTTGGGGAGTATGTGCCATTGACTGCTAAAGATGTTCAGCTGGAGAATTATCGTGTTTGAGTTGGAATTGATCGAACTATATGTTATGTTAGATTGTTACTACATGGTATAATGAAATATTAATATAAATATGTGTAAGTTTATTGATTATATACTATGTAATTGGTTGATGCTACAAGAAATTGATATACTTTTATGTGAAATTCAATGACTAATATGGTTAGTTCAGATTGGTTATATGTTCTACTGTTCTATGAAGTCATGTAAGGTCATATGTGGCTGCTGCTGCAATTTGAGATATTAATAAATGCTTTGACTTTTCTTGATGAGTTCAGACTTTTTTTTAATTAGCAGTGTCAATCAAGGAAGTTAAAGACTTCTTTCATTAGCGGTGTCAATCAAGGAATTTAAGTGTAGCAAAGTTGGCTAAGAAAAAAATGTAGAAATTTATAAATGTGTCTCAACTAAACATGTGATGTATCCTTTATGGGGATACTATATAGAGTCATTTGGTAGCCTAATAAGACCTTTTAAAGGTGGTTTTCTACTAAAATGACCGTTAGTGCACAGAATGATGATAGAAAAAATAAGAGAATATATTTTATTGTTTTGCAAATGACGGCTATAAAAATGTAAAAGATTAGGTTTAAAAAATAACTATTACTAGTCTATTTATGCACACAAGGTCATATAGGCAATGTACTAAAATACTAAATGATCTTACCGGATCAGACTTGGACCGTTACGGCTGGCTCGAGCTGAATTTGAGTGAGATGGGGGGTACCTGCAAGACACTCCGATGCTAAAATGAGAGACGGAATGAGCAGGCAAAAAATGTATAGGTGCGTAATAGATGAATATCTTACCCTCTTGGAACAGAGGGTATTTATAGCCCCCAGCGCTGGGGCAAGGTCCCCTCATTGGGCCGGCCAGAACTGGCCCAATAAAAGAACTGCCAGGTTCTACGTGTGTAGTGGGGCCCCACACTTGGTCCCTTTCCTGGTGATGCTGTGCGAAGAACAAGGAGGGACGGAGACGCAGTCTTTCCGGAGCTGGGAGGATTCTACAACGGTTAGGGTGGACAAAGTCTGCCCTACGGGGAGGGTGCTCGAGCTGTCCTCGAGCTAGAGTTCCCTTGGTCGGGGACACTGCTTGTCGCGGGCAATGGCGAGCATAGCAGCTGCGGTCCGTGGTCGGGCACGTACGAAGATGGTCCGTTTGTGAATATTCCTCGAGGAGTTGTCTGGATTTGGGCATTTATTTGCCTTTTAGGCCAAGGCAGGCTCAGTCTAGAACAGGAGCCCCCCAAGTCGTTGCTCCTGGTGCAGGAGTTATGACTTGATCCTAGCTCACTTTTTCCCGGGGAAACTTGATGGCCAGACCAGGGCTTTTTGTTTTTCGAAGTGTGCTTGAGGAGTTTCTCGCGGGCTGCGTTCGTCGGATACGCAGCGCAATCCTTGTCGATGCGTGCTCGAGGAATTCCTCGCAGGCTGCGTTTGTCGGATACACGAGGCAGTCCTTGGGAATCGTAACGCCACCCTAGCAACAATATGGTCATCATTTCCTAGGGGAATAGATGTTGAGGACGGGGAAGTTCGCGACTCCCCGGTGCGATGTTTCGTATTCCACGTCATCCCTATAAATAGGACCCTTGGGCCCATAATTTGTTTTTCTTCTCCGTGCTTCTCCCTCTTCCTCTGATTTCGCCGTTGTCTTTTCCTGCAACGTCGTGAGATCACCGCACCATCCGCCGCTGATTACTTCCACCGCCGTTGTACGTATCTCTTTTCTTCCAAGTAAGTGTTTATTCCTCTTGTTTTTCTTCGTTGTAGGTAGTTTTGATGTTATTTTTTATGCTAGAAACCCATATCTGGGAGTAGTGCCCGGTAGATTCATGATTGTGCCCGGTAAACTCATAGTTTAGGTACATAACTCGCAATGCTGCTCGTGACCTTCATAGTTTTAGGCATATGACTCATGATACTGCCCGTGACATTCATAGTTTTAGGCATACGACTCATGATACTGCCTGTGACATTCATAGTTTTAGACATACGACTCATGATACTGCCTGTGACATTCGTGGGTTTGGTCGGCGCACCCATGAGCTGGTCGGGCTGCTGATCCTTTAGGAAGTATGTAGGGTAGCCTCCTCGCAGTATCCTAGTGTCGGGCAGGCGAAGTCAAGACCTTGCTCGAGTCATTCATGTTATTCGCCCGGGGCGTTCGTGCTATTCCCTTGTTGTCCCTGATACCTGGTCGGATCTGGGGTGTCTGTGTTCGGCTTGTTGTGTACTACTTCCTATCTCCGCGGCGAGCACGCGGATTTGCTTTCGAATTTCACCGGTTTCCTGTGCTTTGCAGGTAAATGGCCGACGAACTGGAATCTTCGAGGCAAAATGAAGTCGAGGACCCAAGTACCGAAGAGAATGTGACTTTAGTCGACACCATCGATGACCCCACGTTGGAATAGGTGGGCGTCGAGCCCAGGGGGATTGCCTCGGCGTACTGTCGGTGTAGTCGGCGTGCATATACTGTCGTCGAGTATGGCGGTAGTCAGCCAGGTTTCCAAAAGAATTTTATGGTGATGAGGCCGTTAATCGATGCGCGAATCTGCTCGGAGTTTACTGAGTACGGGTTTCCTATGAACGAGATCGTGTTCAGGGATCTTGGTCTTACGCTCCCCTTCAACAATTTTCAAGTAGGGGTGTTCAGCCATCTGAACTTGGCCCCTTCGCAGCTTCATCCTAATTCGATCGCCTTCCTTCGGGCGTTCGAGCTGACGTGCCGTTTTTTGAGGATCGGGGCGACGATTCCCCTTTTCTTCAGGGTCTTTCACCTGCAGCGCCAGTCTCGAGGAGGCAGGCACAGCTGGGTATCCCTGAAACAGTCGAAGAGGCTGTTCAGGATGTATATGGATTCGGTAAGGGACTTCAAGGATAAATGGTATGTCCTGCAGCCGATCACCCAAACCGCCTTGGACTCCTTGTTCGAATCGGAAACTACGGTGGTCGACGCGGACGGGGAGCCCCTTGTGGTCGTCCGGCAGTAGGGCGCATTTCCAAGTTCCCGATACATTGGTGCTCGGGCCATTACGACCATGGCACCGGGTACTATCATACGCCTGCGGGGAGTATGAGCGCCGAGGACGAGGAGGCCTATGTTGTCCTTTGCAAGTACGTCGACAGCTTCTTCCCTGCCCAGTGGGTCACGAGGGAGGGGGATGGTATTCTTGACGAGGAAGGGTACCCGACATTCGAGGCTCATCCCATCAACACGAAGGCGCTCGTCGAGTGCCAATCTTACGGGTATGTCGTAGATCTGCTAGGTTTCTTGCTTCTGCTTTTATTATTTTATTCCATTTTCGTTGTTTTTGCTCGCTTACAACTAACCCGGGTTTTGCTCCTTTTTGCAGGCGACATGGCTGAACGACGGGAGAGGCTGTTGAAACTAACTCAGGACAAGAAAGTAAACAAAAGGTTGGTGCATGCACCGCAAGCCACGAGGATGGGCCCGCCGGCCAGTTCGGGCGGAGATGCCTCTAGTGGGTCCTCGGGCTCTCCTGATGTTGAGCAACCCACCGAGCTGATTACCGGGAAGAGAATTCAGGCTGAAAACAGGTCGGAGGTTGGCGACGAGTCCGTAGCCGCGAGGGCCTTCGGCTTACCCCCTGTTTTAAAGAGAAAGATTTCTTCGAGGGGTTTCCTCTGACGGTGAGCAATGACGAGGCCGAGACTATTAGACGGCTTGACAAAGAAAGTCGGAGGAAGCACCTGGCCGCCAGCATGGTCGGGATGGTGAAGATGCCCGAGATGGTTGTGGTCCTTGCCGAGGAAGGGTCGGACTCCTCGAACCGTGTTAGGGAGTTGGAGTCAGAGAAAGCCGCTCTCGCTGCCAATTCTCGTAAGTTAAAGGCGGCCCTCGAGCGGTCCGAGGAAATGTTTCGTGAGCAACCCGACCTGCTGGCGGGGGAGAAGGAAAACTCTGGGAAGGTTGCTGAGGAGAGGGATTTCCTCCAACTGGACAAGGAACGCTTGAAGAGTGACAACGAACGTTTGTCTAAGGAAGTCGAGGAGCTAAAAGTTGTTATGCTTCTTGTTGACTACGATTCGGAGGAGACAGCCTCTTTGCGGACCCGTTCGGATTTGGTCGCGCGTATCCACCTTCTTGAGACAGACTGTGTCGGTGCCCTAGCCGATGGGTTCGAGGCCGCGATCAGCCAGCTCGCCATCATGAATCCGGGCATGAATACCGAGGGAGTCGGGTTCATGTCTCAGATTATTGACGGTCAGGTCGTGCCTCCTCCTGAGTCTCCTGTGGTAGATGCCGGTAGTCCTGGGAACATTTAGCGTGAAGTTTTTTGTTCAGGCCTGCATGCCCGCGTATTGGTATTTATTTTGGGGCATGCGTGCCCGTGCTTATTTCTTTTGGCCGTTGCGCCATGGCTTGTAACCCCGAACATCGCCGACCTTTTTGGTCGGTTCACTATTAACTTGTTATGTGTATAAACTTTTTTTATGGATGTTTATTTAACTTTAACTTGCTCGTATCTAAGCTTTGTATTTGACTGCTACTTTGTGATGAAATTTGTCTAAGTTATGTCCTCGAGCAGAGATATCCTTTCGACCCCTTTGATGGTTCGACGTGCTTCGAAATGCATCGGTTGTGCAGAGTGAAGCCCGCATGTCGAGCGTACGACCCAGATCGAGGTCGTATGCCCTCGGCGTGAACTGCCCATCGCGAGCTGGGTGTTCTGCCATGTGGGTACTTCGACAGTGGAGCTTGATTGAGGTGTCCCTGTCGGGCATTGTCGTTCGACCTCGTTGACTGGACGATGTTATGTCGTTTAGGTGTAGATCGGGCCCGTACCTTGGCCTGTCTACGTGGTCGATACATTTCTCTCTGTTGACTAGAGGTGGATGTTCGACGGTGAAAGTCCTTAGTGTTTAGGGGCTTTAGCTATAGTACTGCTTTAGCTTAGCAGCGTTCCAGGGTCGTGGTAATGGTTCTCCGTTTAGCTGCTCGAGGTAATATGCCCCGGTGCCCGTGGCGCCGTGAATGCGATATGGTCCTTCCCAGTTCGCGACCAGTTTCCCTTCGCGGGAGTCTTTCTGGTTTCTTCGTAATACCAGGCTGCCGATCTAGAACTCGCGTTTGACGGCCTTGTCGTCATGACGTAGGGCTACTCTTTGTTTTAGGACGGCCTCGTGCAGGGCCGCTCCTGATCGAATTTCCTCGACCAGGTCGAGTTCGTCCCTAAGTGCTTCGTCGTTCATTTCCTCGTCGAGAGGCATTTCCGTCCGCCTGGAGGGTTCTCTGATTTCTACGGGGATGACGGCCTCGGTGTTGTATGTTAGTCAAAAAGGGATTTCGCCTGTCGTTGAGTGGGACGTGGTGCAATATGCCCATAAGACGCTGTGCAGCTCCTCGACCCACCCTCTTTTTGCTTCGTCGAGCCGACGTTTGAGTCCTCACAGGATGACCCTGTTGGCGGCTTCGGCTTGCCCGTTGGTTTGGGGGTGCTCGACCGAGGTGAAATGTTGTTTGGTTCCTAGTTTGGTGACGAAGTTTCAGAACCCGTGGTCGGTGAATTGGGTGCCGTTGTCTGTGACTAGCGCTTTCGGGATCCCGAATCTAGCGAGGATGTTTCTTTTGTAGAAACAGAGGATGTTGTGCGAGGTGATCTTTGCAAGAGCCTCGACCTCTATCCACTTCGTGAAGTAATCCACGACCACAATAAGGAACTTGTTTTGGTAAGTCCCTTGCACAAATGGTCCAAGGATATCCATCCCCCACCACGCAAATGGCCACGGGGATGACAGTATGCTCAGCTCGTGAGGGGGGGCGAGATGCATGTCGGCGTGCTTCTGGAACTTGTCACACTTCTTAACGTGATCTTTGGCGTCCTGCTGCATCGTCGGCCAATAGTATCCTGCTCGTAGAGCTTTCCTCGCTAGGGAATTACCGCCCATATGTTGGGCGTTAATCCCTTCGTGTATTTCTCGTAATACCTCGGGGACTATGGATTCGTCGATGCACTTCAGGAGGGGAATGGAGAATCCCCTGCGGTACAGCTTATGCTCGAGCACCACGTAGGTGTTGGCTCCTAAATTCGACACCCTTGTTTGTTATCATATAGACCATTAATTATGAGTCAGAAGAGTTTCCTACATAAGGAGGCTTCGACCAACTGATCATGTCGAAGGGTCATCAAAGAATGACAAGATACTTAGAGAAATTCCTTTAAGTGGGAATCTTGTTGTCTTCGACATCGAAGGAACCTCTCGACAAAGGTACCTGATGCCCAAGGTCGAACGGTTTGAGATTTGAATTGTTGGAGGGAAAACGGTTCCCAGCAGTTACCAAGTGCAACGTGTCGAGAACAAAAGCGTCGAAGGCTGTGAGCGTGCCATGTGGCGTCATCTCGAAGCAGTGTAACTTCCCAACGGTTACTTAGGATTTGTTTTAGTATAAATACTAGTTGTTCACGTAGTTTTCGCGTGTGTTCATCATTTTATACAAGTCACTCATTTAGATTCAAGTACCCAGCGTGAGAGAAAGAATCATTGAGAATGTATGTGTGAAACACCATTTAAATTAATCAAAGTCTTTTATATTCAAGCAATTTATCGCTTTTCATTTACTTATCTCCGTCGAAGCCTTTTACTTAACGCTTTTATTTGTTCTATCAAGCTTTTCTTCATGCAATTTACTTAAAGTGTCTTTACTTTACTGGCATTAATCACCATTAGGGTTAGTCAAACTCCAAAAAATCAACCATGTCTTAGGATCAATCTGATCGATCCTGCTAGTCACCAAATAAGTAACCTTTTGGAAGATCAGCGGTTGTTTACCATTTTTCAGAGTAAACAAATTGGCACACCTGGTGGGACCTTGTGTTGATTTTTACGATTAACCATTTTATATAAAATATCCTCCTTTTTCGAGAGTATTGCATGTTATTGAGAAGTGGTAGAATATACACCAACGAAACCAATTCTAGGAGAAGAGTTGAAGAGATGGCGAATCCGCCAAACAATGGAGAAATCCCACAAACAAACGTGGGAGCAACGGTTATCCCAACTGTAAGTGAAGTGGTAACCGCTGGTTCAACGCCAGCAGTAACGGTTACACAAACGGGGCCATTACCTCCATTTACAGGCCCCAGAATGCCTTTGGGAACTCCCCACCAAGGGGAAACCAAGGAACTAGGCCATATGTTCCCCCAGGTTTTTCGACAGTCCGTTTAAATCGAGAACCACTCAATGGCATGCCAACTTCTGAATTGGCTAGCCTGACGAATGCTACGTCCACTTTTTCAGACCCTTTAGTGAGCGCCTCTTCGCCACTCCAAGGCTCTGGGGTTGGTATGGCGAACAGAGGTAGGACCCAACTCTTAGGAGGAACGTCCCAAGTAATGCATGGCCTTACGAATGCCTCGACAGCAGTCTTGAGGTAGCAAATGGACGAAAGCAACCACGACATGGTTCAAATGTTGGCGCAAACTTTAAGCACAGTGCTAAATCCTCTAATACAGAATACCACCCAGTCGAATCAGCAAATGACAGCACAAATGTCGCGTCTGGCTGACTTTTTTGGGGTACCCCAACCTATTCGACAGCCCCAAAGGGCACAGATAAGGGGAAACCAAGGTATACTTCTAGAGGAAGAAACCACTATTAACCAAGTCCAGCAGCCTGTCAAAGAAAACCTTAGGGTACGAATGGAACAACCCGGGGTCGAAGAGCCTAGAGTCATAGCCCCGGAAGTAAGGATGGTTAATAGAAACCAAAACGCTGACGAAGTAGTTCAGCAGATCCAATACCAGAATGTTGGTTTGGAAAATAACTTGACAACCATGATTGAAAGAATCATGATGCAAAATGGGATGAATACGGGCCTCCGTATGCCCAACTTCACATCCCCACTATCGGAATATGTGTTACAAACGGACTTGCCTCCTAGATGCAAAGTCCCTAAGTTCACTAAGTTTTCAGGGGACACCACAGAATCCACTGTCGAACATGTGGCAATATACTTAATCGAAGCAGGAGAAATTTCAAACAATGAGAACCTGAGGATTAAGTATTTCCCAAGTTCCCTAACAAAGAATGCGTTTACTTGGTTCACAACTCTCCCCCCCCCAATTCGATCCACCATTGGACCCAGTTGGAGAGATTATTCCATGAGCAATTCTACATGGGGCAAACCAAGATAAGCCTGAAAGAGTTGGCCAGTGTAAAGAGGCGATTCACCGAACCTATAGACGGATACCTAAATAGGTTTAGATTGCTCAAGGCAAGATGCTTTACGCAAGTGCCAGAGCATGAGTTAGTCGAAATAGACGCAGGAGGTCTAGATTACTCCATTAGGAAGAAATTAGACACTCAGTACCTGAGGGACATGGCCCAATTGGCCGATAGGGTTCGACAGGTAGAACGCCTTAAAGCTGAAAAAGACAGGGCGACGAAAACTCATAAAAGAGAAAGGATAGCGTATGTCGAAATGGACGATGAAGATCCAGAAACATTCGACGAACCTATAACCGTCGAAGAAAGTGAGGTCGATTTAGCTGATTTAAAACAAGGGCCACCATACTCTTGCAAACTACTAGTCCCCTCAAGTGGAAAAAACCCCACTGGTCCTGAAAAGGCCAATGATAGGTTCCCTAAAAAGACTTACAGTTTTGATATTACAAAATGTGATGAAATTTTTGACTTACTTGTAAAAGATGGCCAAATGATAATACCCCCAGGGGTAAAAGTGCCTCCTCTTGATCAAAGAAAGAAAAGAGGCTTTTGTAAATATCATAATTTTCTGGGCCATAAAACATCTCAATGTTTTCTTTTCAGGGATCTCGTACAAAATGCTATCGAAGAAGGGAGGTTGAAGTTCGCTGATAAGACCCCCATGACTGTGGATTCTAACCCTTTGCAGGCGGAAGCCCACTATGCTGAACCTTCAGAGGTGAATGTGATCGAGGCTTCCAGGAGTCAGGTGAAAAGGCCAGGAATAACTATGGTCGAAGTCACCAAAGATCATATCAACATGCCAATCTTTGGCAGTTTTTCTGGGAATCTTTCTAGAAAGACAGTCGAAGCAGTCCAAAAAGCTGTTGAAGGCCCAAAACTGGAGACAGATGGAGCCTCAAAATCTGGAGCTAAACCCATTTCCTACTTGGCTGCAGTGCAAGGCCATACAGAAGACCTGGAGGCTCAAATGAAGCAGATGACTCTTGCTACTAAAGACAACATGAATGTCAACATGGTCGAAATCTCTGAATCAAAAGTTTCAGAGGAGGCCATTAGGCAAGAGCAAGCAAACAGAACGGCTTTCCCTCGGGAAAACGAAAATCTGGCAGAATTCTTGCAACGATGCCAGAAGAAAAAATCAGAAGTAATGTTGTATCATCGATGCAGCTCTATTTTTGACAAGAAAGCTGCTGAACACATCGAAGGTGTGAGAGCAGCAAACAAAAGAAGGGAAGGTTCTGATGTTCGACATGATCCCAGAAGAACCTACCAAAAGGGTTCAAATCAGGAAAAGAGGCCACTAACTTTCAGGCCTCCAACCAATGTGCCAGTTGATACATGGCTCAAAACATCGAGTCGAAATAGACCTAGCAAAGAAAGGTGGCATTCCTTCGAAGTGCCAAGAGGTTCATCTTTGACACTAAAGAAAGAACCTCATGTTGTTGCCTCCAAAGTGACTCAAGTATCAAGTAACTACAAGGGAAAGAATCCAATGTCTCGATCCCAGTGACGAAGATACCAAAGGCGGCGCAAGGCTGAGAGGGAAGCTATCAACGAACCAAAGCCAGAGTCAAGTTCAAATGTCCCCCAGCGAAAGCAAAGAAAGCCTTTGGAGAGGGAACCAGTGACCAATAGACTGGTATGGCCTAACCAAGGCGAAGTTGGTGACGAAGATGGCTCTGAGTCTGATGACACCCTAGATATCATGGTGAATATAGTCTCAGTTTTTCCAAGAGAGTTCAACCGCCAGATGGAGGTCGAATTGAACGACTGGGAAGTCGAACAAGAAATGGCCAAACATAGGCCAGTATGCTACTTCGTCATGGATAATGGCTGCACTGAAGAGCAAAATGGTTTCTTCGAACCACCTACTGAGGCGATGAAAAGTCACCTCAAGCCTTTATTCATAAGGGCAAAACTCGAAGAAGCCACTGTAAACAAAATCTTGGCGGACTGTGGGGCAACCATCAACATAATCCCCCACTTCATGCTAAGAAAAATAGGCAAGAGTGATGAAAACATTAAGCCTCATAACATGGTCCTATCGAACTACGAAGGCGGAATAAAGACCACTATGGGTGTGATCCAACTAGACCTCAAAGTAGGATCCATCCTTCGACCAACTATGTTTATGGTCATATCGGCTAAACCAAATTACAATCTATTGTTGGGCCGAGAATGGATACATGGTGTTGGAGCAGTGCCATCATCAATGCACCAAAGGTTAATATTATGGCGTCTTGATGGAATTGTCGAGAATATAGAAGCAGATCAGAGCTATTACTTGGGCAAAGTAAATCACCTAGGGAGAGCTGACTTCGACAAAAAATTGGCTCACATTGGGCCATGCCCGGCACCTGACTTCGACATGGCGCCAGCGCCAAATGCTTTTTGTTCCTTGTACTTGCATCCTGATCATGGGTTTCAATGGGACAAAGAAGACTTATCCCACATTGATTTCAGTGGGCTAACTGACATCCAGCCAACTGGTTGGGGAAGTGAATTCAGTGATAATGACTGAGTCACAAGCACTACAACGAATTTTGGCTTACGTAGCCGAAACAAGGATGATAGCGGCTCTCGAAGCCGAAGTAAATTATATGGCCACCCAGGCCAATGACCAAGAGCTACCTTCTGCAGGTCCTGGAAAAGATTTCGACCCAGAACCTCCTGATATCATGACAGAAGGAATGCAGGATCAAAGGCTCGACGCCATCTATGACGATGAGCCTTTGGGATTCGAAAAGGACCCCCTGGCGAACAACATCAAAATGTTAGCACAAGATCCTTTAGAAGAAATCAACTTGGGCGAAGGGTTAGAGAAAAGGCCCACTTACCCAGAGCTCAGGGTTGAAGTGATCCAATTACTAAAGGAGTTCAAGGACTGCTTTGCATGGGATTACGACGAGATGCCTGGTCTCGACAGAGGAATGGTAGAACTTCAGTTGCCAATCAAACCTGGAAAGAAGCCAGTCAAGCAATGTCCAAGACGCTTCGCTCCAGAAATACTATCGAAGATCAAAACGGAAGTCAAAAGACTGCTGAAGTGCAAATTCATACGAGCTACGAGGTATGTCGAATAGATTGCAAACATTGTGCCAGTAATTAAGAAAAATGGTACGTAGAGGGTGTTCATAGATTTCAGAGATTTGAATGCTGCAACACCCAAAGATGAATATCCTATGTCTGTGGCGGAAATGCTAGTCGATTCTGCCGCTGGCCATGAGTACCTGAGCATGCTCGACGGTTACTCAGGGTACAATCAAATTTTTATTGCTGAAGAAGATGTGTCGAAAATAGCTTTTCGATGCCCCGGGGCTTTAGGCACTTACGAATGGGTAGTGATGCCTTTTGGCCTAAAAAACGCTGGGGCAACATATCAGCGAGCGATGAACTCTATCTTCCATGATTTTATTAACACTTTTATGCAAGTATATATTGATGATATTGTTGTAAAATATGTTTCCAGGAAGAACCATATAGACCACCTTCGACAATCATTTGAAAGAATGAGAGAACATGGTCTGAAAATGAACCCTTTGAAGTGTGCGTTCTGTGTGAAAGATGGAGATTTCTTGGGCTTCATCGTCCACAAGAAAGGAATCGAAATCAACCAGAACAAGACAAAGGCAATCTTGGAAGCGAAAGCGCCAACGAACAAGAAGGAACTGCAATCTCTGCTGGGCAAGATAAATTTCTTAAGGAGATTTATATCTAACCTAAGTGGAAAAGCTCAAGCCTTCTCACCCTTACTTCGATTGAATAAGGAAGGATTCGAGTGGGGGCAAGAGAAACAGGAAGCCTTCGACAAGATCAAAGGGTATCTCACCAAGCCACCTATTTTGGTGCCTCCTTGTAGCAATAGGAGTATGAGATTGTACATAGTTGCATCCGACAAAACTTTGGGAAGCATGTTAGCCCAGGAAGATGAAAATGGAGTCGAAAGACCTATTTATTACCTTAACAGAGTTTTGAACGATGCAGAAACTAGATATAGCGAAGTTGAAAAATTATGTCTATGTCTTTATTTCTCTTGTACCAAGCTCAAACAGTATATAAAACCAGTTGATGTGTATGTTTCGTCTCATTTTGATGTTTTCAAATACATGTTGTCCAAAACCCATCTTGCACAATCGAATTGGCAAGTGGGCGCTAGCATTAACTGAGTATTCATTGACCTTTATGCCTCTTAAGGCAGTAAAAGGGAAAGTGGTAGCAGACTTTATAGTCAACCACTCAATTCAGGTTCAAAATATAAATTACGTGGAGATAGAACCCTGGAAATTCTACTTCGATGGTTCCAGCCATAAAGATGGAACAGGAGTAGGGTCTTAATTATTTCTCCAGAAAAAATTCCAACAACATTCAAGTACAAGATAGAAGGTACTTGTTCGAACAATGAGGTTGAATACGAAGCTCTAATTACTGGCCTTGAAATATTGTTGGAATTGGGGGCAACTCGAGTCGAAATAATGGGAGACTCAGAGTTAGTCATCAAGCAAGTCACAAAAGAGTATAAATGCATAAGAGAAAATCTTATTATGTACTTTGTGATAGCAAATCGTTTATTGAAAAAATTTGAAGTGGTTAACATTCGACACATACCTAGATTGGAAAACCAAGTAGCCAATGACTTGGCACAAATTGCATCTGGGTATAAGATTTCCAAAACGAGATTACAAAAAGCAATCGAAGTTCGAGAGAAAATAAAAGCAACCAGCCTGTCTCCAACAGATTTGGAATCGACAAGACTAGGGTATGCTGATCAAAGGAACTTTGAAATTTCATTCATAGACAATTTGTCAGAGCAGGATTGGAGGAAACCCATTGTAGAGTATCTACAAAATCCAGCAGCTTTGACAGAACGAAAAATAAAATATAGGGCGTTGAGTTACGTACTCATGGGTAATGAGTTGTTCAAAAAGACGCCTGAAGGGGTATTATTAAAATGCTTAAGCGAAACCGAAGCATATATAGCCCTTTCAACTACGCATGCTGGAGCATGTGGGGCTCACCAAGTAGGTCATAAGATGAAATGGTTGTTGTTTGGACAAGGACTATATTGGCCCACTATCTTGAAAGATTGTGTTGAGTTCGCGAAGGGTTGCCAAGAATGCCAAGTCCATACTGGTATCCAACATGTACCAGCAAGCGAACTTCACTCAATAGTGAAACCTTGGCCCTTTAGAGGGTGGGCGTTGGATCTTATTGGAGAGATTCGACCAACATCATCAAAGAGCCAGAAGTATATACTGGTAGGCATTGATTATTTCACTAAATGGATCGAAGCTATCCCTTTAGTCAATGCAGACCAAGAAAATGTCATTGAATTTATTCGAAATAACATTATCTACAAATTTGGAATCCCTGACACTATAACAACTGATCAAGGGTCAGTGTTTACTGGTCGAAAGATGCAGGAATTCGCTCAAGAAACAGGCTTTAGACTCCTAACATCAACGCCTTATTACGCACAGGCAAATGGTAAAGTCGAAGCAGCAAATAAAATAGTGATTGGCCTGATAAAAAAGCATGTAGGAAAGAAGCCAAAAAATTGGCATAAAACGTTAGACCAGATTTTGTGGGCCTGTCGAACGTCCCCAAAAGAAGCCACAGGTACAACACCATATCGGCTAACTTACGGTCATGACACAGTACTGCCAGTAGAAATTTGTCTTCAATCAGCAAGGGTTCAGAGACATCAAGATATTCCCTCTGAGGTTTATTAGGATATGATGTTAGACGAACTAGTAGATTTAGACGAAGAAAGGCTACGAGCTCTCGACCTACTGAGAATTCAGAAGAAAAGAGTGGAAGACTCTTACAATGAGAAAGTAAAACCTAAGGCATTCTTGCCTGGAGAATTAGTTTGGAAGGTAATTCTCCCCATGGATCGAAGAGATAGAAGCATGGGAAAATGGTCACCCAAGTGGGAAGGACCGTTCAGAATTATTCAAATTTTTTCTGGTGGAGCTTATGAGGTCGAAGATTTAAGCGAAGATAAAAGACTCTTGAGAGTAAATGGAAAATATTTAAAAAAATATAAACCTATGCTCCAAGAGATCAAAATAAATAACAGTTAATGACTAAGTTAACCATAAGAGCCAAAATGGAAAATGATATATTGATTAACCAAAATGGCTGCATTGTATTACAAAAATTATAGTACATGGTCAATGAGGTGCTAAGCAAATTAAAAAGGGATGGAAGCTTTAAGTCGAAGATATTTGTCTCGCTGCAACTCCAGTCGTTTGTTACACAAGGCATTCGCCTGAGAAAGTTTGGCAATCTGGTCATCTAGGGCTTAGGCCCTTTCAGCGAACTCTAGGCCTCAAGTAACTTCATCTCGGCTCTCTGTGTCCGAAAGGAGTTCCTCTTTGCGCTTAGTGTTAGCGTTTAACCTGGCCTCCAACTCCTCGATCTGCGCCCTTATAGAGGCGTTATCCTGATCTATGGCTTCGATTTCCTGCTGCTTGGACGTCTTCTGTTTCAACAATTCTGCAATTCGAGAAGTCGATTCAGCTACTTCAGTCCAAGCAGAAGAACTCTTGCCATGCAGTGTTTCGAGTTGGCTGTTGAACCCCCTTCGAGATTGTAGTCCGCAGAGACTTGGTCAATAATGTAGTATAACTCCAAGATGAAGCTGGAAATCTCTGGAGAAACAACAAGCAAATCAACTGCACCCAAGACAACTCCCAAACAAGACTGGGCAGTAGGATCCCCCTCCAAAGCCTTCATTAGATCCCTCTTGAAGAACTGAGCCTTGACTTTCTTCAAGACCTCATCGAGAGGAGAAGTCGAAGTAGACTTCCCTGATGCAGTAGAAGCATCATGGCTAGGGTCAGATGAATTTTCCCTGCTCTCAATGATGGCATTCAGGTAGCCAATTGGATCATTTTGCTTCAAGAGGGCCAAGTCTTCTTTAGACCTGGGCTTTGTCGAGGTGATCGTTTCTGCAGCAGTGATGGCTTGGGGCTGAGTATGTTCAGCAGCGTCAGCATCAACATGACCCTCTTCATCATGTTGCTCTTCTGTCTCATTGACCACTTGAGCTTCCTCCTGGTGGTGCTCCTCTGTTTCAGCAAGGACTTCATCATCCACCAGTTCCTCCTCTCGTTGTCTGCTATGGTCAGCAGAGTCTTGTGGCTCTGAAGTTTGATTTACTTCGTTAGCAGAACTGACGAAAGAAGAAGGATGGTGAATGGGTTCCCCTGCGCTGTTTACAAAGGAATCAGAACCTTCGACAGGATGCCCAGTTGGTGTTGAAGTTCCGGCGGTCTCCTGAAAATAGAAAAGGAAAAATATTCTGATTTAGGGAGATGCACAATCGAAGGTGATCATCGACACCTAAGTTAAAAGTGGTCGAAGGCACTACCTATAAAGGAATTTCAGCCCCAGGGCTAGAGTTGTCACTCTCAACGGGTTTGCTGAGCAAGACGTTTAGCTCCTCCTCTGTGGGATCTTAGATGATCACAGGAGGTGTCCTGGGTTTATTCCCTGCGACCTTGATTCTTATCGCAGGTCGAGGCTCATGAGCAGGGGCAGCCTTCTTCACCTTTCTCCGTTTGAGAGGAACAGGGGGAGATTCATCCTCGTCTCCACTCAAAGATTCGACCGTTAATACAGGTCGCTTCTTAGGCGCAGGTTCCTGAAATCCCCAAATGGAGTTGATTTAGAACACAGCATCGAAAACCAGGATGTTTAAAACCAGCAGGAAACAAGAAAAATTTTGTTACCTGTGCTGGAGGTTTTGTAGAGGGAACTCCACCCTGATGGTTGTCCGTGGCCTTCTTAGCCACAGGTTTTCGAACAACTGAAAGAAAAACGTTCACAAGTTATAATTGACAGATATAGGTCGAAATGGAAAGACAAATATAATTTGAAGAGGGAACATACATTTCTTTATTTTGTCGAGAACCAAGACGAAGGACTTCTGGAGTTCGTCTGCAAAATCCTTTTCGTCGAAGAACTCTTCGACATAATATCTCTTCCACCAGTCTTCAAAAGATGGTGAATAGAGGAAGTTGAGTTGGTAGTCGAACAATGATAGTACGGTCCGACCAACGTACCTACTAATATGCTTAGTAGCAGCATCCTCAGAGTAGTCATTACAAAAGTACAACAATGATTTCTCCCTAGGGTAAATGGGAGAAGGGAGCGATTGGATAATGCCAAACTGTCGAGAGACAAGATTAGGCTGGTAAGCAATCAGGCTCAGATGATTCTTTGAACTCTTGAAGCGCAATGGCATTATCCTTGGAGTGAGAAACGCTTCCCACATTGTTGTGTGCTCTTCGAGGTGAGGATCCTCTGATGACTTAGGATGGGGCCTGGTGAACCACCCTGGACCAAACTTTCGACTGGCGAAAGGAGCCATGGTCGAGGTAAATTCATTCCTCCCTGCAAACATCTGAACGAAGTTTGCAAAGGTCTTTTGGAGTTCCAGCCCATCCTCAGCGGGAGTCAATAAGGCAAGCCTGGTGCCTTCGACACGCCTTCTGGCTATCTCAGGAGCCTTTTCGTTTATTTGAGTCTTCTGGGGTAGAAAAGACTCAAAAGTGGCGTTTAGCCAGAGTTGAAGTAGCCAGAAGGGTCCAGCAAGCAGCAAGCTGGCTCTATTTTCTATTATTTTTAATTGAGTCGCTCCACTGCTTATTGACTCATACAGGTTTGCCAGTATTAATTCGGCCAAACAGATGTTTTGACCGTGATGAAGCTGAGTAGCAAGAGTGACCATTTTCTTCGTCACCTGTAGGGATTTCGTGCAGAACACGAAGCGTGACAGCCAAAGGGCTAGAAACGCGATGTGCTCCACATCAGTCACCACAACTGTCGATTTGTCATGGTAGTGGTTGGTGTAGGTGGTATAAGTGGGTTTAGTAGCTGAAAACCCAATCTGGTCTTCAGACATTTCCTCTGGGTCGAAGTAGTCCCCAGTTGGTCGAAGACCAGTAATAGTAGCCATGTCGAAGAGAGTGGGTGTTACCATTCCACAAGGCAGGTGGAAGGTGTAGTGAGTATAGTCCCAAAATAGCAAAGAAGCTACCAGCATTTCAGGACAATAGTTGAGGCCAGTTTTGGACAACATGACTAGGTCATAAA
Organism: Vicia faba; assembly: GCA_948472305.1. Classification (NCBI taxonomy): domain Eukaryota; kingdom Viridiplantae; phylum Streptophyta; class Magnoliopsida; order Fabales; family Fabaceae; genus Vicia; species Vicia faba. The sequence continues at coordinate 1,310,607,117 of OX451738.1, read as the reverse complement.
TCCCCATGCCCTTCCAAATCGAAGCTTGGCACTTCTCCATCTTGTTGAGCCAAGCGTTGTATTCTGGTGTAAGGTTAGGGCTAGACCTAAAAGCCCTAACCCCCCTGTTGAAGAACCGAAGATCTATTTTCTCTTTTGCAGGATCTTCGGTATCGTCTGTCGCTTTCTTGGAGCACCCAATGGGCTTGAGTGCCTCATGCACGGGGAAGAAACCCTCGATTTTCGTTGGGTCAGCAATGCATGTAGATAGAGGACCGGACATGGCGAAAACCTGGTTGGAATATCCAACAGGAATCAGCAGTTGAGAAGAATAAGTTTCACGCTCAGCATCTCCCATGGGTTCAAGAACCCTTCGCATTCCCATGGAGTTAACTATCGGAGCGGTTGAAAAGATTTCCGGTTGAGTAGTTTTAGAGGGAGTGCTAGATCTGGGGACATTGGAAGAACGAGAATGTGAAGCCATTTTTTGGTTTGAGATGAAGATGGATGAAGAACAAAGGTTTCTGGGTTTGGAGAGGAAGAAGCAAAGGTTTGCTTACAGGAAATTCTGTTCGACTTAAGGCTTGGATGAAAGAAAGCGTAAAGAGTCCAACAAGGGGTACTTAGTGCTATTTATAGTGATTGAAAAATCACAATACTCGAGGTCATTTAATGTCTCAGACAAGAGTGGGGCACGTGGCGCTCATTTGGTGATGTAGCCGTTCTGAAGAACGGAAACGGTGCAGCGTGCATCCTCGATTTCGGGAAATAGTCATGATGACAACATTTGAAAAGACATCGTGTGTGCTAAATGCCTTACTGAAGTGACGTCTTGGGAACGGGTGAAATGATGACTTTTTGAGATTGTCAGTTGGTTGGTAGGAGACGAAACGCATACAAACTAATTTGTGGCTGAGAGTGAAGGACAGGTGTCAAATGGAATCTCAAAGAATGCCTTTTTCTTTTCAGCGTCGAAATAAGACATTCTTGGGGGGCAATTTGTTGGCTCCTAAATTCGACACCCTTGTTTGTTATCATATAGACCATTAATTATGAGTCAGAAGAGTTTCCTACATAAGGAGGCTTCGACCAACTGATCATGTCGAAGGGTCATCAAAGAATGACAAGATACTTAGAGAAATTCCTTTAAGTGGGAATCTTGTTGTCTTCGACGTCGAAGGAACCTCTCCACAAAGGTACCTGATGCCCAAGGTCGAACGGTTTGAGATTTGAATTGTTGGAGGGAAAACGGTTCCCAGCAGTTACCAAGTGCAACGTGTCGAGAACAGAAGCATCGAAGGCTGTGAGCGTGCCATGTGGCGTCATCTCGAAGCAGTGTAACTGCCCAGCGGTTACTTAGGATTTGTTTTAGCATAAATACTAGTTGTTCACGTAGTTTTCGCGTGTGTTCATCATTTTATACAAGTCACTCATTTAGATTCAAGTACCCAGCGTGAGAGAAAGAATCATTGAGAATGTATGTGTGAAACACCATTTAAATTAATCAAAGTCTTTTATATTCAAGCAATTTATCTCTTTTCATTTACTTATCTCCGTCGAAGCCTTTTACTTAACGCTTTTATTTGTTCTATCAAGCTTTTCTTCATGCAATTTACTTAAAGTGTCTTTACTTTACTGGCATTAATCACCATTAGGGTTAGTCAAACTCCAAAAAATCAACCATGTCTTAGGATCAATCTGATTGATCCTGCTAGTCACCAAATAAGTAACCTTTTGGAAGATCAGCGGTTGTTTACCATTTTTCAGAGTAAACAGTAGGAGCACGCTCGTCGTTTCATTGTGGTCGCTTCTGTCTGGTCCAAAGGGAGCTCGCCCTTTGTCAGAAAATTGTACACCAGGGTCATCCAGCACGAAGCGTCTTCGATGGCGTGCACCTCAACTGGGGTCAAGGCCCTTTCGATGCTCGGGCGCGACAGGGATTCTTGTATGACGGATTTGTTTCCGCCCTTCTTTCTTGTGCTTGTGAGCTTCGAAAGTATGTCGGCCCTTGTGTTTTGCTCGCGTGGGACGTGTGATATTTCTGCGTGGTCGAACTTCCTCATGTGTTCTCTGACCAAGTTTAGGTATTCAATGAGGCTGTCATTTTTATCTTGGTAACTCCCTTGGACTTGGGAAGCAATGAGTTGAGAGTCCATGAAAATTTGTACTTCGCGGGCTCCTAGGTCCTCGACTAGCCTCAATCCCGCGAGCAGGGCCTCGTACTCTGCTTGGTTGTTCGAAGTTGGGAAGGAGAGGGTTAACGAGTGCTCGATCACTACGCCCTCCTCATTTTCTAGGAGGATCCCCGCGCCGCTTCCGGATGAGCTGGAAGCTCCATCGACGAAGATGGTCCACTTGTGCTCTTTCCCTGCGGGCGGGTTGTGAGCGGTCATTTCTACGACGAAGTCGGCCAGGGCTTGTGCCTTCAGGGCTTTCCTGCTTTCGTATTGAATGTCTAACTCGGACAACTCTAAGGACCATTTCAACATTCTGCCCGCCATGTCGGGTCGACCTAAGAGCTGTCTCACTGGTTAATCGATTCGTACTATGATCGTGTGAGCCAAGAAATAGTGTCTGAATCTCCTCGCCGCGTTGACGAGGGCTAGAGCTACTTTTTCTATTTGTTGGTATCTGCTCTCGGGTCCTTGTAGGGCTTTGCTCGTGAAATAAATGGGTTTCTGCCCGTCAGTGGTCTCGCGGATGAGAGCCGCGCTGATGGCTTCGTTCGAGACGTCCGGGTATAAGAATAAAGGTTCCCCGTTGACTGGTCGAGACAGTACAGGCTGTTGGGATAGACTTTGTTTTAGGTGGCGCAGCGCCCATTCACATTCCTCGGTCCATTCGAAGGCTGTCTCTTTGTGAAGGAGTCTAAAGAATGGGAGGGCGTGCTGAGCGGATCTCGCGACAAAGCGGGACAGTGAGGTGAGTATGTCGTTCATGACTTGTATTAATTTCTTCGACGTAGGTGTTGGGAGGTTGGAGAAGGCTCGACATTTGTCGGGATTGGCCTCAATTCCTCGTTCTGTCAGGTAAAACCCGAGGAATTTCCCTGCCTTGACCCCGAACGTGCACTTATCGGGGTTGAACCCCATCTTACATTGTCTTGCTTGGGCAAAGACTGCTTTGAGGTGGGCTGCATGGTCGGTGTCTGCTCGGGACTTGACGATCATGTCGTCCATGTAAACCTCGAGCATGTCTCTGATTTGTTTGTGGAACACTCTGTTCATCATACGTTGGTAAGTTGCTCCTGCGTTCTTTAGACCAAAGGGCATTACGTTGTAGTAATAGTTGCTCGAGCTGGTCATGAAGGCAGTGCAATGCTTGTCGCCCATGGCCATTGGGATTTGGTTATAGCCTGAATAGGCATCCATGAATGACAGTATTTTGTAACCGGCCGAGTTGTCGACCAGCATGTCTATGTTCGGTAAAGGAAAAGCATCCTTCGGGCATGCCCGAATGAGATCGGTATAATCAACACACATTCACCATTTTCCATTATTCTTTTTGACTAATACAACGTTTGACAGCCAGGTTGAATACCAGGCTTCAGAAATAAAATTTACCTCTAAGAGGTCTTTTACAGCTTTTTGAGCAGCCTTCGTTTTCTCCGAAGACTGCCTACGTCTACGTTATACTATTGACTTAGCGGCTGGATCTATGGCGAGACGGTGACAGGAGAACTTGGGTTCGAGTTCGGGCATCTTTACGGTGCTCCACGCGAACAAGTCAGCATTCTCGCGCAAGCAGGCTTTGATCTGCTTCCTTGCCAAGTCGGGGAGGTCGGTACCAATCTTCACTCCTTTGCTTGCGTCCTCGCCGAGAGGAACGAGCTCGAAGTCCCCGTCCGGGATTGGTCGGAGGGGGACTTGCTCGCCGCTGGGAGGCTCGTCCTGGTCGAAGCGGGTGTCCAGAGCTATGGAGTCGACCTTTGGGGGAGCTCTCTGATCTTCTGCTTTGACGGGCTCTGGATTGTCGAGCTCTTGTCGTGTCGTTGCTGGTCTCTTGGTGGGCCTTTCCCAATGTCGACCGTGTCACGTCCCTTGGACGCGACATTAAAACACCTTTGAGCGACGGCCAGGTCCCCCTCGATGGTAGCAACCTGTGCCCTCTTGGTGTAGAATTTCATCTTCAAGTGGACGGTGGAGGGTACCGCGGTCAGCTCTGCTAGTGTTGGTCTTCCCAGGATGCAGTTGTAGAGGGACGGGCAGTCAATGACGAGGAAGTGCACCTTGACCTGCCTCGTTGTTGTGCCCTCGCCGAAGGTAACCATGAGCTCGACGTATCCCCAAGGTTTGGAGGTTGAGCCGTTAAAGCCTTGTAGGTCCGACCCCACATAAGGTGAGAGGTGTGAGTCGTCGAGCTGCAGGGTCCAGAATAATTGATTGTACATCACGTCAACGGAACTTCCTTCATCGACGAGAACACGGTGTACGTCAAAGTTAGCCATTCTCGCTCTTATTAGTAGAGGAATGACCACGTTAGGGTCTCCTCCGGGGAGCTCTTCAAGGTAAAAGGTGATAGGCTTCGACCTACCTTTCACCCTTTCAAAAGTCACCGTCTGAGGAGGCGCAGAGTCGACCAATTCATCCAGCTTCCTCTTGTCCGAATTTATGGTTAGATCGTTGAATCCTCCACCATTGATGACCATGGCGGAGGGAAAGTGCTCCCACCTGTTGTGCGTCGTAAGCGGCTCTTGCAGGTGTTCGGGGATGTAGAAGTCCTCAGGTCTTGTGACGGAGAAGGTGGTCTGGATGGGGACCGATTCGTCAGATGGTCGGGCATCCTTCTCCAGCTCTCTTGTATCCCAGGCGTCGCAACAAGGAGTGTCATTTCGCCGGTATTGGGCGAGCCTCCCTCCCTTGATGAGGGTTTCGATGGCGTCCTTGAGGTGGACGCAGTCTTCAGTCAGATGACCATGGCTCCTATGGAACTGACAATATTTGCTCTTGTCTACCCCGGGCTTGGCAGGAGCCGGTCGGGGGAGCTTGACGCCGCCGTCTTTGAAATCCGTGCTGGCACACTCCGCCAAGATGCACTCGCGGGAAGCCGTGAGCGGAGTGTATTTTGTGAAACGCCCCGAGGGCCCTCTCTGTTCTCGGGCTTCTCGGGGTCTGTCCTCCTTTCTTTTCTCCCCGACTCGTCGAGGAGGAGCTTCTTCTTGGCGCGGGTTGCTGCTGGATCCGCGAGTTCTAGGGTCACGGGCTCTGTTGGCCGCTTCCCTTTCCTCGTAATCCATATATGCCCGGGCCTTCTCAAGGAGAGCATCGAACATTCGGGGCAGTTCGATGCCCACCGCCTTTCTGAATTTTGTGTCGGGGATGAGCCCCCTCTCCAGCAAGTACCTTTTCATGTGGTCCGCGCAGGGGACCTGTATGGCTTCGCAATTGAAGCGGTTGATGAATTCTCTTAAAGTCTCGTCCAGCCTCTGGATGATGGCCTCGAGCGCTGCCTCGGTCTTTGGATGTCACCGAGACGCGGTGAACGAACTTATAAACTAATTCTTCAGGTTTCGCCACGAGGTGATTGATCCCGGGGCGAGACCTTTATACCAATCCATTGCTGCCTTTCTGAGGGTCGTGGGAAACAACCAGCATTTGATGGGTCCCCCGACATTATGGTAATGCAGCATAGCCTCGAACCCGTCTATATGGTCGACTAGGTCCGCGACTCCGTCGTATTCCTTCAGAAGAGGAGGCTTCTCCATGCCCGGGGGAATGGACGCCTCCATGATGGCTTATGAAAGGGGACCACGGGGGTCGTCCTCGTCACTTCGCTCTGGGGATAGGGACGGGGACCTGAGATATTGTTGGGCCCGACGGTCCTGGTCGTGCTGGACGCCCCTCGAGCGGGATACTCGTTGTTCTGCCCTCCCATGCCTGTCTCCAGGGTGTCTTCTTTCTTATCGTAAGGGGATGTGGTTGCGCCCTCCGGCTTCAATGACGGGTTTCCTCTCCAAGGGGGGTCGTCTCCCCGATTTTCGGGGCGACAAGCTTCGGGAGGTGTCTCTGTATTATCTCCGCGGGGGAGACGGGAGACGTACCTCTGTTACTCGAGGAGGTGGGGTCTGAGGCCTCCTGTGTCTCCTCGCAGGTCTTCTGTCGTCTTCCAGCGCCCTCAATCTTTCCCCCTGGGCGAAGATGAGGTAGTTGGTTTGATTGATTGTCACGAACAGTGCTCGGGTCGTGGCATCTGCCCCGGCGGGGACAGGGACTTCCTAAAATTGGGCAGCTAGATAGTTTGGGGGAGCCGTATTGTCTTCTTCGAGTGGCGGAGGAACTGAGGAAGATGAGGCAGTGGCTCCGTCACGGTGGCCTGAGGGCCCGGGGATGGCGCCCCCGGGGAGTGTGCTATGGCCGGGATTGCCGGCGTTGTCGGGGATTCCGTTCTTATCCGCGAGGTTGTTATTGGCGTCGACGACGCGAACGTTCTGGTCATCCCGAACTTGGTCAGCCATGACGGTATGAGGTGATTTTTAGCTTTGGTATTTGAGTTTGCAAGACGGGGAAGCTAGTTTCCCACAGACGGCGCCACTGATCTTATCGGATCAGACTTGGACCGTCACGGCTGACTCGAGCTGAATTTGAGTGAGATGGGGGGGGGAGGGGTACCTGCAAGACACTCCGATGCTAAAATGAGAGACGAAATGAGCAGGCAAAAAATGTATAGGTGCGTAATAGATGAATACCTGACCCTCTTGGAACATAGGGTATTTATAGCCCCCAGCGCTGGGCCAAGGTCCCCTCATTGGGCTGGCCAGAACTAGCCCAATAAAAGAACTGCCAGGTTCTACGTGTGTAGTGGGGCCCCGCACGCGGTCCCCTTCCTGGTGATGCTGTGCGAAGAACAAGGAGGGACGGAGACGCGGTCTTTCCGGAGCTGGGAGGATTCTACAACGATTAGGGTGGACAGAGTCTGCCCTACAGGGAGGGTGCTCGAGCTGTCCTCGAGCTAGAGTTCCCTTGGTCGGGGACACTTCTTGTCGCGGGTAATGGCGGGCATAGCAACTGCGGTCCATGGTCGGGCACGTACGAAGATGGTCCGTTTATGAACAGTCCTCGAGGAGTTGTCTGGATTTGGGCCTTTATTTTCCTTTTGGGCCAAGGCAGGCCCAGTCTAGAACACTAAATTACCCTTCAATACCATCTCTTAATTTAGGATTTCCTAATAAAAACTAACAACACCAATTACATCCCTTAAGTGGAAAAATTGATATGGTTTGATCGCCTTTGTCAGAACATCTGTCAGTTGCTTTTTAGTGATATAATGCACAACTTCTAATACTACATTCTGAACTTGACTTCTCAAAAAATGATACTTTGTCTTAATATGCTTGCTTCTTCCATGCATCATTGGGTTCTTAGCAAGATTGATTGCAGACTTGTTATCAATCATCAGTTTCAGCGGCTTTTCTACCTTAATTTTCAGATTCTGCAGTAGATTCAGAAGTCAAACAACTTGACATGCAACTACAGCACCAGCAATGTACTTAACTTCACATGTTGACACTGCAACAACATGTTACTTCTTGGAACACCAAGAAATATGACCTCCCAGAAATTTAAACAAGTATCAAAAGTACTTCTTTTGTCAACTTTATCTCCACACCAATCAGTCTGGATAACTCATCAACTCTGAATTAGATTTTCTTCTAGAAGGGAATAGTACTCCATATTTCATAGTTCCCTTGATATACCTCAGAATCCCGACAGCAGTTTGGTAATGGGATCACTTAGGTTTACTCATGAACCTACTAACTATTCCAACTGCATAGCAAATATCAGGTTTGGTATTACACAGATACCTTAAAGAACCAACCAATTGTCTGAAGAAAACCTCTAGCCACTAGCCTTGCTTTGTGCTTTCCAAATGATCCATCTGACTTAAATTTTACCTTGAAAATCCATATGACACATATGGCTTTCTTCTCGTTTGGAGTCTTAGTCAACTCACAAGTCTTGTTTCTTTCTATAGTCTCAAGTTCTTCTTTCATGGCATTCAACCATACTTTCTTCTTGAGAGCTTCTTCAATACCCACTGCTTCAGAATCTACTAACATGACATACTGAACGACTTCTTCTTCAGAATCTACTTTAGTGTCTTACAACATGTCAAACTCTGCAAATCTTCTTGGTATTTGTCTGATCCTTTGTGGCCTATGAACTTATTCTGAATCTTCTATAGAATCTGGAACAACGTTAGCTTCTGGACTTAGTCCAAAACCACTACCTTCAGAAACATGATTACCTCCAAAATCTTGTCCTCCATAACCAACATCTTCAGAGTTTTCCTTTCCAAAAACATGACCACCACCAGATTCTAGATCATCGTCAAAATCTAGATCAGAATCAGATTCATCACCTTAATCTTCTTCAGAGTCTTCAGAATCATCTTCTGGATCTGACTCTTCTTCAGAACCTTTTGAAGTATCTTCAGAAGTTATCTCTAGTGTTGGTACTACACAAGAAATGGATTGAGACTTGCTCCAATCTCATGCTTATGATTCTTTTACAATGACATTTCAGCTGACTTTAACTTTATTAGTTATTAGACAATAAAGCTTGTACGCACCGGTACTGTGGTACCCCACCAGTAACATCACTTTGCTTCTATCATCCAGATTCTGTCTTCTAGCTTCTGGAACATGTTTGTAATATACATAATCAAACATATTCAGATGGCTAACACTTTGCTTGTCTCCAGTCCACTTCTCTAAAGGAACAATTTATTTTAGCTTCTTCGTTGGACATCTGTTGAGCACATATGTTGCGGTAGCAATAGCTTTCCCCCACAAGGTGTGAGGAAGCTTCTTATCTTTTAACATGCTTCTCGTTATATCAAGCAAAGTACGATTTCTTCTTTCAGCAAGACCATTGTGTTGAGTAGTATAAGGAGAGGTAACCTCATTCTCAATTCCTTCTTCCTCACAAAACTTTTGGAATGTTATAGAGTTATACTCACCTCCACCATTCGTTCTGAGAACTTTCAACTTCTGACCACTTTATTTCTCAGCCTTCACCTTGAACTTCTGGAATTTGGTAAACATCTCATGCTTAAACTTGATGAGTGTTAACCATGTCATTCTTATGAACTCATCCACAAAATACACAAATTACTTGTTTCCTCCAAGTGAAGGTTCTGTAAATGGTCCACACACATCAGAATGCATTACTCCCAAAACATGTTTTACTCTTGGGACTACTTCTGACATAAATAACAATTTGGGTTGCTTGCCTTTCATGTATACCTCACATGACTTCTCAGGCTTCACAATCTTCATAATGCCACGCACGAGCTTCTTGGAACTCAGATGCCCTAAACTTTTATAGTTCAGATGCCCCAACCTCTTATGCCACATCTTACTATCACCTTCAACACCTTCTGTAATAAGGCATTCTGTTTCAGTTGTATCCACATTCACCTTGAATGTTCTGTTGCTTCACTGTTTAGATTGCATAATCAACTTCTGATTGGAATCATACAACTTCAAGAGATTATTCTTCATAATAACTGAGAAACATTTCTCAATGAGCTTACCCACACTCATCAGATTGCTCTTAATTCCAGAAACATACCAAACATCCTTGATCATAACAGTCTTCCCATTCTTCACTTTAACTTTGACATTTCCCATACCTTCTACATTAAGGTACTTATCATCGTCACATTTGATCTTTGTCCTTCTTCTGGAGTCAAAATCTATCAGTCATTGTTTGTTTCCAGTCAAGTGATTTGAGCATCCAGTGTCCATATACCACTAGTCTACCAAATATCTTCCATCAGACCTAGAAGCCACCAATAGCATAGGTTTATCATCAGAATCTCCTCTGGCTATATTTGCTTCTTCTAATTTCCTCCCCTTGTTTGACCAACAATCTTTAGCAAAATGGCCAAACTTCTTGCAACAGTAACATTGAACCTTCTTCTTGTCCTACTTCTCTTTTCCTTTCTGATGTTTCTTCTCATAAAAAGTGAAGGTTTCTGACTTCTGAGACCTACCATGTCTTTTTTGCTTATGGTCCTTCTTGACAAAAGAAGCCTTCAAAGTCTGCTCAAATTCTCTTTCAGAAGTTCTTTCAATCAGACGCAACTCTTGCGCCTCTAGGCTGCTTTGCAACTCTTCTATTCTCATGGTGTCCAGATCTTTATAATATTCAATTGCTACAACAATGTAATCAAATTGAGGAGGGTAAGGGACCTCAAATCTTCTCAATGATTACTTGTTCAGAAAGAGTTTCTCCACAAGCTTTCATTTCATTAGTGATCAGAATCACTCTAGAGATGTACTCAGATACCTTCTCGTTGTCCTTCATGTTGAGATTCTCATACTGCTTTCATAGAGACCAAAGCTTCACCTTCTTCACTGATGTGTCACCACCGTAACACCTAACCAGTGTGTCCCACACAGCCTTCGCTATCGTCAAATCAACGATTTTCTCAAATAGGTTCACATTCACACACTGATGAATGTAGAACAACGCCTTCTGATCTTTCTTCCTTTTATCTCTCTGCGCGTTTCTCTGTTCCTCAGTTGCATCCGCTGCAACTGGAACGTAACCTTCGGTAACAAGCTCAAGAACATATTGAGCACCGAACAACACGCGCATTTGAATCATCCAACGATTCCAGTTCTTGCCATCGAACACTGGAAGTTTGGTGCTCAGACTATCATTTCCGTTCATCTTCAACCTTGTGCAAGTCACTCAGATCTCACCAAACACAGTGTTTCCCAATCCCGTAGAATCCGAAAATATGATTTTGTTACGATTTCGTGCACGGAATCAATCACACAACGCCTCACCATTTCACTCGTGTTTCCCGCGTTTCCATGTAGATTCGAACCGAAGCTCTAGATACCAATTTTAGTGCACAAGATGATGATGACATAAAGAATGAGAGAATATATTTTATTACTCTACAAATGACGGCTACAGAAATGTAAAAGATTAGGTTTAAAAAAAAAAGTGTAAGTATTATAATTAAAAAAATGGTAGAAAGAGAAGAGATTGATATTTTAAAATTTAGGATGGTTAAGATCACCCCATTCTAATATTTACTAGAAACAACAGAACCTTTAAAATTTAGGAGTGTTAAGATCATTCCTATCTATTAAAAAGTATGGTAGTACATATCGAGTAGGTGTGTAAAAACGAAGTTAACACTACCTAATTTTTTGATAAATTCAGAATGTTTTGTAATTTTTTGGATTTTTCAAAAATCCGATAGTTCATTTTTGATAGGCCAATAGAAAACGAAGTTAATAATACCATATTTTTTTTCTATTTTTTGGATATTTGAAAAAATCGGTATACTTCAAAATTCTATGATTTTATATATGATATTTGAAAAATCTGATATAAAAATAAGAATTTATAGTGAATTTTTAAAAATTCTTATATAAAATATAGATTTTTAAAAACAAATTATGATTTTACACCTATTTTTAAAAAACGGGTGTAAAATCTATACTGCTTTACAAATTAAAAAAATTTGAGTCTCCAAAATTTGGGGGCAACACCATAACGCAGATTGCGCCTGAGAATGGTCGGTCCTTAAAATAAAGGCCATTGAAAAATTATAATCGTGTTTACTGAAAAAATTCTTAAGTTTGGGTCTATCACATCATAAGGAGGTAAAATACAAACTATTCTTATTAAAAACTCTTTAGATAAACATATGTGTGACAACGCTCAGCTCCAAACAATTAGTGTCAGTTAGATCCGAAACATTAACATGATGCAATGTAATAAGGATCTAAAAAATTCAAATATGCAAATTTTAAGTCAGTCTATATCCAAGCAGAAGAACAAACATCCACTAATTTCTTATCATCCAATAACCAGACCACCTAAAATATAAGTCTTTTCTAAGATATCCATATGATGTAGTCTAAGTCCACCTAAATCTTTAGACTTATATATCTTGTCCCACCTGAGTGCATGATATCTTTGCTCATTATTCATCTTTCCTCAAATAAATTTTTGCTGCATTCTTTAAATTCTTTATATACAAAATTTAAGGATAATTGTGGTCACCATTTGATATATAAGAATGCATTTTAACACACTTTTAGCCAAAATAACCATCCTAACATAATATAATTGATTAAATTTCCAAACCATAAACTTATTCTTAAGAGTTCTTCTTGTCAATGACACCCTTAAATAATTATTAAGAGTATGTGTTTTCCTAAATTTTTCAGACAATTGTATTAAAACACTGGAGACATGAGTCACATTCTTAAATAAAAAAGGATAGTCTTTTCATTGCTCGGCTGTTGACCAGACATTTTAGAAAAATGTTTAAGAATTCTTTAAACACAATTAATTTTTACCTTTGTAGTTTCACCTAAGCGTAAAAAATCATCTTAAACACCAAAAGAAACATCAAAGGACAGTTTCTTCCTACACCGAGAACATTCTAATTGCCACTTTCCACCATATTTGAGATAAGACGAGATAACTTATTCAAGCACAACACAAATAAGTAAGGAGATATTTGACCAACTTAACAAATTTTTCTTTAGGGACACAAATAATTTGCTCTAGCTCTATTCACTTCGCATTAGTTTCCACATTATTAATTGTATGCATAATGACATCAATCATCTCTTTGGCAGTTTATTCTACATCATAATTTTCCAAATAAACTTTTAATTGAGATTTTTATAAACTTTGGAAAGATCCACCTTTCTGTGACATTTCCTATGTCACCACAATATTTTCATGGATACTTTTCTCCGAAATAAATGAAGTTTGAAAAGGTGACACTAACATAGGAATAAAATTATTGAGCCTTTTAACAATCACTTTATTAACTACTCCCTCCATTCCTATTTATAAGAAAATTTTAAGTTTTTAGGTTCATTGAATAATTGATGTATCTAACCAATATAGTCTAAATATATCATTTATTTAATGAATCTAAAAAGTCAAAATTTTCTTATAAAAGAGAATGGAGGGAGTACCTTATAGTTGTGGATCCATGTGTTATGCATGTATAATCATCTGTTATTTTGATAATAAAAACTATTGACAATTGTCAAGAGGACGATAACTCCACAAGTCAAATGACTTTTGGGTGTTAATAGTTCTCTTCAACTAGTTCTTTGTGAGAATTGTCAAAGGGAAAAATTTACTGTAAATATCCAATAATTCTAGATGATGACATCTAATCAACAAGAATATATCACAAGCCTCGTCACTCGGATGATTAAAGTTTCAATTGAAATTCGAATCAATCGTTGAATCAAACAGAAGTGAAGTCTTAAAATTATGAAAGTGAGAAAGTGTGATAACTCGTCTAATCCTACGCTTAGCGCCATAGAGTGATCAATTTATTATAAAAGGGACAAGAGTAAGTCTTGAGATACAAGACAATCACACCTATAAAATACATTTCAAATCACTTTTAATTTATTAAATTTCTTAAAATATAATCCAAATAAATATAAAATCTAATAAGTATTTCTATTCTATTAGAAAAGTTAATTCAGTGCCTAATAGATTAAAATTTTGATCAAATCAACACCTTATGATTTATTAAAAATACATAATCTCTTTTTTCTTTCTTGATCAAATCAACACCTTCTGATTTATTAAAAATACATAATCTCTTTTTTCTTTCTCTTTATTTGATCAAAATTACGGAAGTTCTACTCCTTGGCTTTCTCGACATTATACAAATTATTCATAATTAAAGTTTCAAACTATAAATATAAGAGTGATGAATAAAATATCTAAAACAATATTTTATAGAAGTCCATTTGAATATAGTTTTTATATATTTTAAAATAAATTTATAGAAAAAAGTGAAATAAGTCGGTTTGTTTTGATCCCATAAATAAAATCCAAAGCAAAGAAACCGGTTTTTACATTATACAGAGCACCGGTTCAGCGCAGAAAGTAAAGCAGAGATCAAGTTTCAACCTTTCTTTGACATTCGGCAACCTTCTAAACATACTTTTCATTCAACACAAGAAGAAGGATAAACAAAACCACTCGAACCGTTCCAAATGAATGCTTCTTCCTCTTCCTTGACTCACGCTGAATTCGATTACTTGTTCAAGCTTCTCATGATTGGTGATTCTGGAGTTGGAAAAAGCACGCTGCTTCTCAGATTCACCTCTGATACTTTCGAGGATCTTTCTCCCACTATCGGTTTGCTCAATTCACTTCCAAACTAAACCCTTGTTTCCATTTTTACTATGCATTTTCGATTACTTTTATGTCTTTTCTCTATTTTACTATGCATCTTGACTTGAGTTCAACCTCTCTCACTGTGGCTGTTGGGAGAATTTTAAGGAATCTCAATAGTGCTTCAATCATTATCCACCTTATATCCACTTCATTATGTTTCATTTTTATCGTCCCTACCACCCAATTATAGGTTAAACTACATATTTCCTCATTTATTTGCATTGCTTCTTTTGAACGTAATGCAGGTGTAGACTTCAAAGTTAAATATGTTACACTTGGTGGAAAAAAGTTAAAACTTGCTATTTGGGACACAGGTAATGTCTAATGTGCTAAGCTGATTTTCTTTTTTTTCTTTTTTCTGGAAACTTATAATACTAAATTATTTAAGGTGTGGACTCTGTAAAATTGTTTAAAATCAGAATAGGAGAAATAGACCTTGTATTCATGTTAAAGGGACGAGTAAACTTTAGTTTGCAGTATCATTATCATAATATTATATCACACATTTATATTTCAATCTACTTTCTTGAATTGAACAGCAGATTGAAAATTTTCTATATATATATTTCAGAAAACATATTGTATAGCATGATGCTTTAGTTGCTATGTGCAGTATAAAGAATTTCTTCTAGATTAGACAGAGTTGACAGTTTATTTTGTCAAACTAAAGTCTTCTCTCTTCCTTACAAATTTACAAGACTATAAATTTGCAGATGTCTGTTCAACCATATCTGTAATAAATTAGTTGACTAATTTTGTATTTTCTGGTCGTGCAGCTGGACAGGAAAGGTTTAGAACACTTACTGGTTCATATTATAGAGGCGCACAAGGAATAATTATGGGTATGCTCTTTAAATTTTTTCCATTTCTTAGCCATGCTTGCTATGACATGAATATGATGTATGTTTTACACATTTCGTTTGAATCTTTTATCTTTTTGAGGTGTAAACATGCAACATGGCTATGTGTATAGTTCATACTGATTCCTATTTTATCTTTTATCCCTTGTGTTCTTTGTGTAAATAAATGGGTAGCAAACTTGATGATTTTCATTATAGTTATTATTAGCATTTCTGTTATTTTCTTTGTAGCACCGACACCTCTGAAAAAAGATATGTCAGTGTCGGTGTCTTGTGATTACGTTTAATTTATTCAGTTTCGTGTTTCTGGTGTCCGCGCTTCATTATTTTTCTGTAGTCTTGTTTAATTTTCATAGTTACCATGGATATGGCCCAAGCTAATTGATCTAATTTTGAAATTTAGGGATCAAGAAACTATTTCTTCATATATGTATATCCGTACATTTCTTTTTAACGTAATAATGTTATATTCAATAACAATGTTGTGAAATTCTATTGAACCAAGACTTGTGATACACTTCCGAGTTCCGACCATATAAAACATGTTATGAAGTTTAAAGGAAGGACCTGACTATTATTGCTAATACTATGTGACAATATGAGACAATTCATTGCTCGGTGACACTAGAGTCTAGAATATCGATCTTGATTTTCCTTTCTATTAGAATAAATGCTAATTCCAATTATCATGAACTTTATTTGGAAAATTTAGTAAAGTTATCCAACAGCTTGACACAGTTTATTGTGAAGTGCAGTGTCTATACTTTTTAAGTACTCATGATAGGGTAATTCATTTATCTTTTTGTGTACTTTAATGATATTGTTATTGCAAGTGATGATCAAGAAGATATTCAGGAATTGAAGGGACTTTTGTTTAAAACATTTCAAACTAAAGATATATGCCAATTGCGATACTTTCCTGAGATTAAACTGGCTCAATCAAAGACAGTATTGCTTTAAGTTATTCTTCTAAGTGTAATGAGAATGTTTTAATTCTTTAGCTGTGGCAGCTACATTTATCTATCAGTTTATATTTTAAACCTATTAATGAATCTGGGTTATGAATACAGTATATGATGTAACGCGGCGGGACACCTTTACAAATCTATCTGACATATGGGCTAAAGAAATTGACCTATACTCAACAAATCAAGATTGCATCAAGATGCTTGTAGGGAACAAAGTTGACAAGGTACACCATTTATGAACTTGCATGTGTACTACTTTTCTCTACCAGATTGTGTATTAAGTTTTGAATTACCGATTCAGTAAGAAGTTTGCTTATATCATTTTTCAGGAAAGTGAAAGGGTTGTTACCAAAAAGGAAGCAGTGGACTTTGCAAGGCAATATGGGTGCCTTTATACTGAATGCAGTGCAAAAACTCGAGTAAATGTTGAGCAGTGTTTTGAGGAGCTTGTAATGAAGGTTCTCACTCAACTCTCCCCATCTCTTCAAAATCAAGAAAATAAATAAATAGACTCAAGCTTGCTTAAAGTTGGTATTTGAGATATTCATCCAATTCTGGACCTTTCTTGGGGTTCTCCTGCAACAAAAGGACCTCATTGCATACTATATATTTTTTTTAATGTATCTGTCCTTCCTTAACAAAAGAACTTCAAGCACCCATTTGCTTCTATTTGTTTGCATTAATTACAACTCAGCACCTTCAGAAAATGAAAGTAATTTTGGATTCTTTTTGTCATTTTCAGGTTTTGGATACACCAAGCTGCTTCTATTTGTTTGCATTAATTACAACTCAGCACCTTCAGAAAATGAAAGTAATTTTGGATTCTTTTTGTCATTTTCAGGTTTTGGATACACCAAGCCTCTTGGCCGAGGGCTCATCTGGTGTGAAAAAGAACATCTTCAAGCAGAAACCCCAAGAGTCTGATGCATCTACTAGTAGCTGTTGCTCATGGTGATGTGATTATAATGTTCCTAAGCAGCTGTTACCTTCCCACTTTGTCGTGTGAATTTCAATTGCTATCAAATTTCTTCACATGTACCAAAAAATTTAATTTTGTTATAGCCCGAATATCTTTTAATGGATGTGAGCATTAGTATCTATCAGCTGTGAATTTCCTGTTTTCTTATAAAGAAAAGACGTTTATCTATATTTATACTTTGATGTTTCAACATGGTAGCTGTAACTCAAAAGTGGTGCCTATATTTGGACATGCCCTCATGAAAACCTCCACTTAATAAGTTGAAATGTAACCAAATACATTAATATCCTCCCTACAGGCAAGTATCAACACAGTCCAGGATGAAGCAGACTTCTAATTCTTTTGAGAAATTATCCTATCTAATGCGAACTGGTCTAATAGAAAAGAGAGATAAACACAATAACTTGAAATGAAAATATTTCTTAAATAAAAAATAAAATTGTGTATTTTCCATTTTCAAGTGTGTAAATAAAACACAATAGCTTTATTTTTTTAGCTGGAAACATAAAAGAAGTTATTTAATTTATTCTATAAAAAGCAATTATACACGAACACGACACACCCCATTTCCAAGAAAAAGCACCCCCATCAATTCACCTAAGGATGGAACCCAAGGCCCACTGACAGCTCCTAAAGTGACTCTCTTTTTCCAACTTTTTAACAAATGAATAAGAAAATAGGAATAATGATGATGAAAGAACTTAAAAAACAGTTATCTCCCGCGAAAAAGCACTTGCCGTGATCATGAAATCATAATCTACACATTTACAACTAACTGTAAAGCCTACACCTCCTACTCGCTCATTTCACTTTCTCATTCTTTCTTTTCTTTCTTCTTTCTCTCGACAATGGTGAAGGAAACAGAGTATTACGATATCCTCGGAGTCTCTCCTTCGGCTTCCGATGATCAAATTCGCAAGGCTTATTATCAAAAGGTTTCGTCATTCTTTCAGCATTCTTTTCTTGTTTTTGTTTTTGTTTTTTCCTTTCTATATTCTGAATTTTGCATTGAAAATTTTGCTTACTTGTTTGTTACAGGCGAAGCAAGTTCATCCTGATAGAAACCAAAACGATCCTAACGCTGCACACAAGTTCCAGGTACTAGTAACTCTATGTATCTCATTGTTTTTTATAATTTCTATTTTTTATTTTTTATTTATGCTCATGTGAAATAATTTACATAATAATTATATTGTTGGCAGATTTTGGGCGAAGCTTATCAGGTTTTGAGTGATCCGGTACAGAGGAAGGGGTATGATCAAAATGGAAAGCATTCTGTATCTAGGTACACACAAACTCTATAACACACATCTCTGGAAAAAACGTGTCTGAAACCAACACCAACATTTATGATAACGTTTGATTTATTTATCTTTTTAAATTATTTCCAGTATCCGTGCTTCATAGCACACAAATACCTCATGATGTTACTTTATTATACTACTATACGTATTTCATCAACTATTTGTGTGGCAATGGCAAGATTATGTAGCAAATAGCAATGAAACTATGGATTAATGGCATGTTCAATGTTCAACATGTTTGATTATATTCCATCACTTAATTACTTTAAAAGTTAGAGCATGTTTATATGTTGGTGTTAGACTTGTGTTTGGTGTATGTATCTGTGTTGGTGCTTCATAAGCGAGATATGATTGAAGCACGGTACAAAAAAGGTTTACATGATTGGTATATTAGTTAAATACTAGTCATGACTTCTGTCATTGCATGTATGGTATATATAAACATCATTCAGTTTTCTGTTACCTGAGTAAATGTTGAAACAGAATGCTAGAGTTTCTATGTTTGTTGTTATTTTAATACTCATTAATATTAATTTTCAAAAGAACTTTTGCTGAATCACAATTCTACTTGGCTGGTTAGAAAAAGGATAGGAAAAGAGAAAAAGAAAACTTGGGTGTAATGTAATCACAAAATATTTCTTCCTTTAAGGTGAACATGTTTTCACAAAATATTAATATGGGCTCCTTGACAGAGAAACGATGCTTGACCCCATGGCTGTCTTTGCCCTGCTCTTTGGAAGTGAATTGTTTGAGGACTACGTTGGGCATCTAGCTGTTGCATCGATGGCTTCTTCTGATCTAGCGGATGAAAGTGAGGATTTGCAGGAAAAGCTAAAGGCAAGTGTGTTCTGAAATTCAGTTTTTTCTTTGCTAGATCTTCCATGCTAGTATTTTCTTTGATGTAGAAAAAGGATTTTGTATTTTCCCACTCTTATAATGTGATTATTTTTTCTTCCAAAGAATTTAAAGCAAATGCACAATGTCTACCTCTCATTCTGTTCTTTTTTGCTATCTTTCCTTGAATCCTAATACATAGTACGCACACATGTATAATACATGTATTCTTCCCCTGGAATATATTTTATGAATTTTTAATTATGCTGTGCTTCAATATAGGCTGTCCAGAAAGAAAGGGAAGAAAAGCTAGCAAGATTTTTGAAAGATTGTCTCAACCAATATGTCCGCGGTGACCAAAAAGGTTTCTTGCAGCGCGCTGAATCCGAAGCAAAACGGCTTTCTCATGCAGGTAAGTGAATTCTAAGTTCTAAACCCATGCTGCAGTTGCTTATCATTTGAATTCCCCACGTTGAACTTCAAAGCTTGGCGTAACACTTCTCTTACTGAAATTTTAAATGACACATACATTTTGTTTTATGGCGGAATTATAATCCTATTAGATTATGGAATTTAAACAAATCACTATTAAGATGTGATACGCTATCAATGCATATTGTTTAAATTGTAGCTATAGTGATGCTGTAGCAATGTAGCATTGTAGACTTTGAACAAAACGGCATTTGTTTTGTTCAGTGATTGATAACGCCTAACTTCCCTAACTAGTTACCCGTGTCTCTGCTTGCAGCTTTTGGAGTTGACATGTTACATACCATAGGCTATATATACTCGAGACAAGCAGCTCAAGAACTAGGGAAAAAGGCCCTTTATCTTGGAGTGCCATTTCTGACTGAATGGGTTCGCAATAAAGGACACTTCTGGAAATCACAGTTAACAGCTGCTAAAGGTATACTGGCTCTGTTCTCCATTAACAACCCTTTCCCTGAAATGTCAATTGCTTATATTATTGAAAGTTAGTTATTCCAAACAATGTTCGATCATATTGTGCACGTACGATTCAGGTGCTTTTCAGTTGCTCCAACTTCAAGAAGAACTCAGCAGGCAATTTAGAACTGGTGGTAGTTGCCCTGAAAATGTTGACTCCCATATTCGTCTCAATAAGGATACTTTGTTGAATTCGCTGTGGAAGTTAAATGTAGTGGACATAGAAGTAACCCTTGCACACGTGTGTCAAATGGTGAGTTCTGAATGCCTGTTAGAGATTTTTCCTTATCTCTTTTTATAAAACACCTTTCTAACTGCATTAATTAATCTTTTACCAACATATTTCTAATTATGTTCAATATTTTTTGCAACTTGTAAAACTATTTCTCTCTCTTCTAATGTGTAAATCTGTGTAACTTTTAATTAAAAAAAAATTCAATAACTCTTATATTTAAAGATGAACATATTAGAAAGTTATACACTGTAAGTAAGATGATATAAGTAATTGATCAGAAAACAGGTCATTGTATTTAGTGCCTTTTGTCCAGATATCATGAAAGGAATTGTTACGAAAATATAGGATTCCTACCTAATGATGAAATGAGGAATTTTCAGCTATTAAGGCTTGAGACTAATGTACCTAAGACGAGTCATAGTGAATTTCAATGACTTCTTTTCTGAGAATTGATTTTCTTTTTATGATCAACCAGCATAATGAAGGAAAAAAAGGCTAGAAAAATCTTACTCATATATTTGTTATTGCAGGTGCTAAAGGAAAATAATGTTCGGAAAGAGGAACTTAAAGTTCGAGCCATCGCTCTTAAAATTCTTGGGAAGATATTTCAGGTGCACATTTTAACTTATTAGTCTTTGTTACCCACAAGACCTCTTTTTAAACAGACTTGGATCATTTGCAGCTAGTTTTATGGTGGAGTTAGCTGGAGACCGTTAAATAAGAAGGAAAAATCATAAAAGACAGCTGCAGAGGATCTATTTTAGTTTTAACATTAGCATTATACCCTATCATCTCTGACATGATTTGATACCAATTATTGAGATCTAACGAAAAACTTTATTGGATATTACCTTCTGAAATGACTTGTTGTGAGAACAAAAGATAAGACACTTTGCTTTTCATATTCAGTATACTCACTCTCTTTCTCTCCAAAAGTCCTCCATTCAAACTCACACAAGAGCCAAGAAAGCTATTTTACAATGATAAGAATTTATTTTTTTCGGCTAGTAACTGATACATTGTGATGTGCTTCCTTCAGGAAAAGAATGCAAAAGGAGAAACACTAAAGAAGAAACATGCTGTTGATTCTGATGACGAAGGAAGCAGCTCTGATTCATCAGACGATGAATCATCGCATAGAGCACTTACCTATCGAACTCCCTTTTTCACTCAGGTATGATAAAACTATTGATCCAATGACAGCGACTTTGCATATTTGCACGAACACATAATATCGGCTTTCAAATATATGATCACCATTAAGTTTATACCACCAAGCATGGGTTGATCTATAGGTGTTGAAACTTTGGTTACAGAAATATGTAAATGTTTCTGCTTTGCAGGGTATTGGTAGGCTCTTCAAATGTCTTTGTAATCCAGCATTTGATGTGGACGATGAAGAGATAGTTTACAAAAGCAAATAATCCATTTGCGTATGGGAATATAAAACCAAAATTCAGCCCTTGTCAATATTTCGTTGGATGATATTACTGAAAGAAACTGAGCACAGTTTTGTGAAGACAATGGTGTGAACCATTAATATTTTGTTGTTTGTTGTAATTACGTTGTCATCAAAGTACATGGGCATATCATACATAACATTTAATCAAATGTTAATGCACTTGACTACAGCACATGGCAAACTATGTAATCGATTAGCCAAATCTCTCTGTATGAATGTACTACAGGTGGCTCTAGAATTTAAGAACTTGGAGATTAAAATTTGAAATCAATACATTTGAAATCAATGCTCTATATTGGACCTTTTCACTGTTTTACTGACAATGACTCCTTGTTGGTGTCCAACACGTACATCATAGTCAACTCATGGAAAGAGCCCCACAAAATTTATGTTTTTATTTTATTTTAAATTCTACAGAATGTTGAGTGTTGGAAGTGGAAGGACCACACAAAGTTTCTATAGTTGACCTTGTTGGCAAAATAGCCATCTTTATTATAGTTTCTTTTTACCAGCACAGATTCCATTTTCCTTCAGATTACTCAAGAAAAATCAATTCTTTAGACATGAAAGAAATCTAACATCACATAACATCCTTCCATAAACCACACAAAATTGAAAGTCTATGGTATAGTGTCCTACCATAAATTCATAGCTAAACTTGGAATAAACCAATATTTACATCCAAAGCATCACATGAAATTCGGAGAATACAAGAAGCTTCCAAGACAAGTTCAAGCTCTTCTACATAATATACAGACCTCAACATAAACATTTAACTTCTACATAATATACAGACCTCAACATAAACTTTCTTGACATGTCTTTACCCAACAAAACCTATCTGGTTCAATGAGCTGAGTGAGGGAAAGCATTTATAGCACCGTGAGGGCGAGCGCAACAAGCACAATGCACAGATGTGAGATTCAAACAGCCACTAATGATGAGTGAATGTCTTCCGGAGCAGGTGTGAAGTGCTGGAAATGAGTCACAAACAGCCTGAACAGCTGAAGGAGTGAGTGATGTACACTGACTAATGTTCAAAGACCTTAAACCATCCTCATCATATTCACCTTTCACAGAACCCCACATCTTGTTATTCACTTTGCTTTGTGCCAATGAATACATAGCTCTGTCTGTTATGTTTTTGCAGTAGTACAGCCCAAGTGACCTCAAATGAGGACACCTATTCGCCAATGCTATTACACTATCATCTGCAGCAACAACATCAGAGTCATGGTAGCACTGTTGTTAATCTAAAGTTGTAGACTTCTATGCTCAAGTAAATAAGGAACAATATGGAGACAAAATCTGACTCATAAGAAAACACAAGTAATTGGCAATTAGAGTATATAGAATGAAATACCTGTTATAAGGACACAACCACATAAGTCAAGTGTTCTAAGATCAGGACATCCATATGCTAAACTCATCACTCCAACGTCACTGATTTGTTCACACCAACCAAGGTTCAAAGACTGTAACTCATTGCAGTAATGTCCAATTGCCTGGATCATAGATCATAACCATCTTAAGGCCTTGTTTTTATTAGAGATAAATATAGATTACTCTTCTATTAGGCCTATATATATAGATTGTTTAGTTAGTTCAGCTTTGCTGAGCTGGCATTTCTATTAGGCCTATATATGGGTCTGTTGTAACGATTCTAAGTGCAATGAAGTGTGATTCAATTCTGTTACAGTTTAACTGCTTTCTATTCTCTTAACATGGTATCTAGAGCTATTTTCTTGATCTAGGGCTTCCATGGCATCTCCTTTCAATTCTGAGGGAAGCTTTCCTTCCTCTCATGTCAAACTGTCACATCTCATCTCGGTGAAGCTTGATGAGAAGAACTTCAAACAGTGGAAACAACAAATTGAAGGCATTATCAGAGGACACAAGCTTCAGCAATTCGTCACGACACCGCTTGTACCTCCGCGCCTCCTCTCCGGCACCGATCCTGTTACCGGCGGCGCCAATCCAGCGTTTCTCGATTGGGAACAGCAGGACGCCCTAATCTGCACCTGGCTCCTCAGCACGATCTCCGATTCGCTACTTCCTAAACTGGTGGATTGCACCTATTCGTGGCAAGTATGGACTGAGGTTCATCGTCACTTCACCACTCTTCTTGCTACGAAGGCGAGACAACTTCGATCTGAGCTACGCTACTTGACCAAAGGTTCTCGCACCATCACTGAGTTTCTTGTTCGTGTTCGTGAAATCAGCGAAGCTCTGGTTTCAATCGGTGATCCTGTTCCCTTTCGAAACCTAATTGAAATAGTGCTTGATGCACTCCCTGAAGAATACGATTCAATTGTCGCGGCGATCAACAGCAAAGAAGATATGTGTTCGTTGGATGAGCTTGAGTCGAGTCTTCTTGCTCATGAATCGCGCCTTGAGAAGAATCGTAAGTCTGCCCTAACTGAATCTGCTACAGTGAATCTAACTCAATCATCACCAGCACCGTCACAGTCCACTACAGATGCTTCTGGTGTGGATTCTAGTTCTGAATTTCCTACTGGTACCAGTCATATTACAGCAAACGCTGAGAATCAAGGATACGGAACTCGTGGTGGACGTAATTGGCGTGGTGGAGGTCGCTCCGGTCGTGGTGGTGGCCGATTTGGGAGAGTTTCATGTCAAATTTGCCGCAAATCTGGTCACGATGCATCTGTCTGCTACCACAGGTATTCCTATCCTGGAACTCCCTCATTCAATGCTCCCAGAGCTCCATTCAATCCTTATGCAGTGCCACCTCGTGCTCCTACCTATAATGCGTATGGTTATGCTCCTCCCCGTGCTTCAGCACCACCAAGAGCACCTGTTCCTCAAGCCTTTATTGCAGGATCTGATCCTCATTTCAGCAACCAATGGTGGTACCCTGACTCTGGCGCATCTCACCATGTGACACCTGATGCTTCGAATTTGTCTGATGCTTCATCTCTGAATGGAACTGAACAAGTGTACATGGGTAATGGCCAAGGTTTGTTAATTAATTCTGTAGGTTCTATGACTTTTCCCTCACAAACACAGCCTAATTCTTCTCTAATTCTCACTAAACTTCTGCTTGTACCTCATATCACTAAGAATCTCATCAGTGTCAGCAAGTTTGCTCAGGATAATCGTGTTTTCTTTGAATTCCATCCTCAGTTTTGTCTTGTCAAATCGCAGGATTCTTTTGAGATTCTTCTTCATGGCACTGTGGGAGCTGATGGTCTCTACAGATTTGCTAATCCTGCTATGTCCAAGCTTCAGCCTAATAGAAATAGCATTTGTAATAAGCTTAGTCCATCTTGTCTAAGTACTCTATCTGCAGCAAAATCTATTGAACATTGTAATGCTGATCTTTGTAATACTCCTTCCACTATGAATAAAAGTATTTCAAATTTTACTAAGCCATATTCTGTGTCTACTACTAATCCTGCAGTCAATATAACCATCTCAGATTCTAAATATCATCTATGGCATTCAAGACTTGGCCATCCCCATCACCATGCCCTCTCTGAAGTACTCAAACTGTGCAATATTCCTCTCCCTCCCAAACCACCAAATGCTCTATGTGCTGCCTGCTGTCAAGGCAAATCACACAGACTTCCTTCCTCTTTATCAACTACCATTTATCACCATCCCTTTGAGTTAGTTGTCTGTGACTTATGGGGGCCAGCTCCTGTGTCATCTTCAGGTGGTTATTCCTATTTCCTAACCTGTGTGGATGCATTCTCTAGATTTGTTTGGGTCTTTCCACTCAAACTAAAATCTCACACCCTATCCCAATTCATTCAATTTAAAACCATGGTAGAACTTCAGTTTAATTGCAAAATTAAAACTGTCCAAAGTGATGGAGGTGGTGAGTTCAAACCTTTCACCAAGTACCTCACCAACTTAGGTATTGTGCATAGATTTACCTGTCCTTACACACACCATCAAAATGGCATAGTGGAAAGGAAACATCGTCACATTGTTGAAACCGGTTTAGCTCTTTTAGCACACTCCAAACTCCCAATGTGTTATTGGGATCATGCCTTTGTCACTGCAGCCTTTCTTATCAATAGACTGCCTAGCACCTCTCTTAACAATTTGTCTCCTTATACTCTTCTAATGCACAAATCCCCTGACTATTCTTGTCTTCGTGTATTTGGATGTGCTTGCTTTCCCTTTCTTAGGCCATATAACTCACACAAACTGGATTTTCGTTCTCAAGAGTGTGTGTTTCTAGGCTATTCCTCAAGTCACAAAGGTTACAAATGTTTGGCTGCCAATGGCACTATCTACATCTCCAAGGATGTCCTTTTTAATGAGGGTAGATTCCCCTATCTAGAACTGTTTTTCCCATCCCAGTCATCTACCTCTGCTCCCTCATCTCACTCATGGTATACTTCTGCCATGCCACCTATTCTGCCTCCCATCCAAGCTACCCCTTTGCATCAAGTTCCTCCTGCTTCACCCACTATGAATCAGCCCCTCCATACTCCTATTTCTTCCCCTGTAACCCAAGGTTCTCCTGTGCAATCTAGTTCTGTCCTAGGATCAGCAGCTTCAGATGCTATCTCCAACAATAGTTTGGCATCTCCTCAGTCCTCTCAATCTGCTATGGCTGACATAGCTGAAAACAGCACCATTTCTCCTTTCTCTCAGCCATCTTCTGCCTCACCAATTGGTTCCAGCTCTCCTCATGCTCCTATGTCTCATCCAATTCATTCCCTTAATGTTCATCCTATGCAAACCCGTGCTAAATCTGGGATTGTGCAACCCAAACGTCACCCCACCCTTCTCTTAACCCACATGGAACCTACAACAGTTAAACAAGCTTTGGCTTCCCCTCACTGGCTTCAGGCCATGAAGGATGAATTTCAGGCACTCTTGAAAAATCAGACGTGGAACTTGGTGACTCCTCCTATTTCAGCTAAGCCTATTGGCTGTAAGTGGGTTTTTCGTGTTAAGGAACATCCTGATGGCTCCATTCACAGATATAAGGCTCGCCTGGTAGCCAAAGGCTTCCATCAAAGGGCTGGCAGTGACTTTACTGAGACATTTTCTCCGGTTGTCAAACCGGTTACTGTTAGAACTGTGCTAACTCTGGCTGTTTCAAACAGGTGGTCTATTAGGCAAATTGACATCAACAATGCCTTTCTAAATGGCATTCTTGAAGAAGAAGTCTACATGGTGCAGCCACCTGGCTTTGAAGCTGATGACAGGTCCCTTGTCTGCAAGCTTAACAAAGCTTTATATGGGCTAAAGCAGGCCCCCAGGGCCTGGTTTGATAGGCTGAAAGGTTTTCTCCTCAAGCTTGGGCTGAAGGCAAGCAAGTGTGATCCTAGTCTATTTTTTCTTCACAGTGACAGCCTAACCATCTTGATTTTAGTGTATGTGGATGACATAATAATCACAGGAAATTCTCCCTCTTATATTTCTAATCTTATCAAAACTCTCAACACCACATTTGCTCTTAAAGACTTGGGGCAACTGGACTATTTCTTAGGGATTCAAGTGAATCATCTTCCCAATGGAGCCTTACTTCTCTCTCAGTCCAAGTACATCACTGATTTGCTTGCTAGAGTAAACATGTCCACTGCTAACTCTATGCCCACCCCTATGGTTTCAAGCAGCAAACTCTCTAAATGTGGTTCAGAGTCTGTTGCTGATCCCACTCTTTTCAGATCTGTAGTTGGAGCCCTACAGTATGCAACATTAACCAGACCTGAACTCTCTTTTTCTGTCAATAAAGTCTGCCAATTCCTTTCCAATCCGTTAGAGGAGCATTGGAAGGCTGTCAAGAGGATACTTCGGTATCTTAGTGGAACAGTTCATCATGGTTTACTCATTCAGCCTGCCTCCAAGCAGCAGCCTCTGTCTCTTTTAGGGTTCTGTGATGCTGACTGGGCAGCAGACCCTGATGATAGAAGATCCACTTCAGGTGCCTGTGTGTTTTTAGGTCCTAATCTCATATCCTGGTGGTCAAAGAAGCAGCAACTTGTGGCAAGGTCTAGTGCTGAAGCCGAGTATAGAAGTATGGCTCAATTAGCTGCTGAACTGATTTGGATTCAATCTCTCTTAACTGAACTTCACTGTCAATTTCAGATTCCTAGAATTCTCTGTGACAACTTAAGTACAGTCACTTTGGCTCATAATCCTATTCTTCACAATAGGACAAAGCACATGGAGCTTGATATTTTCTTTGTTAGAGAAAAAGTCCTCAACAAAAGCTTGACAGTTGCTCATGTTCCAGCTCAAGATCAATGGGCAGATGCCCTTACTAAGCCACTTTCTGCTAATAAGTTTCTCCCTCTAAGGGACAAACTGAGAGTTTACAACACAAAGGAACTTTTGAAGGCACCCTTGGTTTCTAAGGGGGACTATTAGAGATAAATATAGATTACTCTTCTATTAGGCCTATATATATAGATTGTTTAGTTAGTTCAGCTTTGCTGAGCTGGCATTTCTATTAGGCCTATATATGGGTCTGTTGTAACGATTCTAAGTGCAATGAAGTGTGATTCAATTCTGTTACAGTTTAACTGCTTTCTATTCTCTTAACAGTTTTCACACAAAAATTAATTAAGCCAATCCAAACAGATCCTAATTCTTATATGAAATTGATGACAAATATACCTGTAACGCGTTATCTGATACAGCTTTAACACAACCACATAGATTCAAAACTTTCAGCTTTCTGCATAAACTAGCTAGATAAGCCAAAGCTTTGTCACTAAAAGCCGAACAGCCACTGATGTTGAGTTTTCTAAGATCACAACAACCAAAAGCTATAGCATACAGCGAACGATCCGTAAGCTTGAAACTTTTGCTAAGGTCCAAAACCTGCAAGTCGCGGCAGAATTTTGCAACAGCCTCAACAGCATTGTCCTCTAGTTGAGGCATGTCTTGGCGAAGGATTAGAGTTTGCAACTTTGTGAACTTAGGAGTTAGAGATAGAACCAAGTTATTCATGTTCTTGCTACACCTAATAATACATATACTCCTATTAATCATAGCTTCAAGAGAGAAAACAAAGAAGAACAAGAAAAGTATTGGACTATAGTATATACCATGAGAGTGATAAGTGAGTAACACCAAAAGAAATAGAATCCCTCCAGCCATGACAAACATGAGTAGCTATAATAACCGTTTCATCATCTAAAAGTGATAAAATCTGCATCAAAAGTTCAACTGGAATATCCTTCCATTCTTTCATCATCTTCTTCTTCAACTACCGCCACAGATAGTAAATATTTCCAACTTCACCGTTCTTTTAAATACAAACAAAACACAAATTGTTACTCATCCCAAACACAGTACAAATGATGTCATACATAGTAAATGGATAAGACATAAAAAATTCCAGAACATACACGTTTCTAAGTATTTAAACGGGTATAAAGCAACATAGGATACTACTGCTCCTAGTACACGACAATATTGCAATTTCTAAAGATATTTTAGACATATATCTATGTAGTAATATGGTGTGGTTATCTAATCATTGAAAAAATATAAATTCGCAAGGTGAGTAAAATATTTTTATCTCGATAGGTACGAATATATATCGAAATAATGAACATCGAATAACTAGACATGTCACATAGAGGTGACAATTGGATTTATTAAAATAAAATTTATCTAATTCATCTATTAAAAAATTTATATAATTTATTAATTACATAAAAAATAAGTTAATAGATTGAACAAATCCATCCATTTATATTTATGAATTTATTCGAATCCATCATACATATTTTAAGAATCTATTGAAATATTTTTATCATATACTTAAAATTCAAAAAATTAATTTTTATAAATGCGAAAAAATTAAGTTTATTAAGAAAATACGAAAATCAATTTTTTAAAAATAAAAAATAAAAAAATGAGTTTTTTTTAAATTAAGAAAGAATCGGTTTTTTCGGAAATACAAAATTTTGATATTTTTTAATATAAAAAAACGTTTTTTTAATGAAAAAAAAGAGTTTTTTAAAGAAAAATATCGATTTTTTTTCGGAAATACAAAAAAAAAAGTTTTTCAAGAAATACGAAAAAAATCAAGTTTTTTCGGAAATACAAAATAAAGGAGTTTTTCTGAAAAAAATGAGTTTTTTCCGAAAAAATTGAGTTTTTTCAAAAATAAAAAAATCGAGATTTTTCAGAAAATACGAGAAAATCAAGTTTTTTCTGAAATACAAAAAAATCGAGTTTTTTCATAAATACGAAAAAATTGAGTTTTTTCAAAAAATCGAAAGATCAAGATTTTTTGGAAAATCGAAAAAATGAGATTTTTTTTTGCAATAACCATTGAAAAAAATACACAAGTAACTACGTTTCGGAAAAAATACGCAAATAATTAAGTTTCGAAAAAACGTTAACATGCAGCAACCAAGTGAGATGATGCATTCACTTGAAGTTTGACCTTAGGCGTCATCTCACATGGCGTATACACTGTCCTAAAGCCATGTGAGATGCACATGCTCTATATTTGTGGGAGGAGGCGCCATCTAAGATGACTCATACATGCAATTGTGTTTTCTATAAATAAAACACCTATTTATCCAACGTTCTTCACAGTTTCTCATATTCTCTTCTCATTTTCTCTATGTTTTTTACGTCATGACATCTCTTATGATTTTCACGAGAGATAGCTACTTTATTTTCTCGGCCACCAAACCTCCAATGAAAATGAAATTTTGGCTCATTCATTTCATGGAGCGTCTGATGAGAGAGTTGATGTGATGGTTAGACGGAGACATCGAAGATGGCGAACAAATTAGAAGGATCCAGAGAAGAAAACAACCACCTCACTTGCAACTGAAAGACCTCATTGTTGGTTGGAGGAAGTCAAAATAGACAAAGACGTAATGGTGATGGTGCACAAATTCGATGAAATTATTTTGACAGTTGTAATTTCTTAGATATGTTGTTGTGTTATTGATGTTATTTTTATGTGGCATATGTGTTGTTGGTTTATCTGGTGTTTGTGTTGTTGTTTTAATCATGATGGCATTTTATGTCTTGTTTGTGTTTGATATGTTGTAACAAATGTTTGTAATGAAAAACATTCTGTTGAGATATAAAAAAAAGTGCATATATTGTGAATACAGTTTTTATATTGTCGAGCTAGTCGCATGAATGAAACAATTTTTTCGGTTGTGTCTGACCTGACGGCATAAATCACACTTTCTTTCTAGCTTGTCAAGCAAGTCCATTTAAGTTGTGATACACTTGCTTTTGGGACAACCCTTTTTATTCCTTCGCATTTGATCGTTCTGCCAGACTATTTTCCCTTCATACGCAGGCCAATAACCCGATTTTGCTACCATTGCAAAGTAATTGTTGTATACGTTGAGCAAGGTCTCGGCCTTGTAAATGGGAGATAGAAGTAGTAATGCATCTTGATGAGCATATGTACATGCCGCAATGGCATGAGAGCAAGACATACAAAATGATTGAAACTTTCCACTAGCGGTGTTCAGATCCAATCCGATCCAAAAAAAATCCAAAAATCAAACCGAAAAAACCGAAATCCAAAAAAAAATGATTTTTTTTTTATGTATTTGGATCACCATGTAGCATAACCGACCGGTTCGGTTCGGTTTACGGTTGGCTTCATGAGAACTGAACCGGTCCAAACCGAACCGGTATTACTTCCATTTACTTGCCATTTATTATTTAAAATAAATTAATATCGAATCATTTATAGCCATCCTCCCAAATTAATTATGTTAGTCAGCACTAATTTCTCTAGAGAATCTCAATCATTCCTATAATTTCCCTATTCAGATTCTAAATTATCTTAAAATTAAATACAATGAATGCTATTCATTGTTGTAACCGCAAGAAATTCAATATCGCAAGCAAAAAATTCAATAATGCTAAATAGACATTCATCTCAATTAGTTTTCTGAATTATACTATCAGTAAGCAAGCTTCTTAATTTGTTTGATTTTATCTTTTTTGTACTTTGTAGTTTTGTTCGATCAGATTTTCTAAAGCTATTCAAATTTTTAGCCTTTTGTAAAGCTGTTCTAATTTGTGTTGTTGAAAGCTTATTTAAAATTAATTTACTTATGTTCTCAATTTTATAACAGTAGCTTACTAAAAATTATTTTCATTAGTTTTCTTATGTGAAATCGTTTCATGTTGGTTACTTGGTTATAACAGTAACAAATTTTAGTTAGTTTTTCATAATTTCTTCAAGATCTGTTCTTTGTTAGTTTTTCATATTTTGTTTCATAATTTTTTCATAATATATTTTTATTAGCTTTTTCTACAACTAGTTGTTTATACTTTGTTCTAATTTTAAGTTTGATCTGTTTTTACAGGAATGAGCCAAACTGGTCCTATTACTCAATCGGATATTGTTAACAACCTTATTCAGGTATCAAAAATTAATTTTAAGTAGAGATTTTTACCTTTAGAAATGGTTACTGTTACAATGGTGTAATATTATAGTTGATGTTCAAAAATTTATTTTTTTCATGTGTATTTTATAGGGTGAAACAACTGAAGCTCCACCTCCATTGGTACAAAGTAATGAAACAAACAATGATGAAGAAAATGCTAATAAGAAAAGAAAGATTGGAGAAGCTTCAAAATTGGTCACATCCAATGATCCTAATGTTGTAGCTGGAGATTCAGGTAACAGAAAACCTATTAAACCTAGATCTTGGACTTGGGAACATTTTACAAAAATAGGATTAAGAGCTAAGTGTAATTGGTGTGATGTAACATATGCTGTTGATTCACAAAGAAATGGCACTAGTAATTTGAAACACCATTTGTTGCATCAGTGTAAGAAGTTTCCAAAAGAGTCTCTTGATCCCACTCAACAGACACTTGTTCTTCAACAATTGAAAAAAGAAGATGGGAATGGATCTGATAGTGTTCTCACTGGTGTTCATTTTGATGCTGAGGCATGTAGGAAAGCTTTAGCTAGGATGATTATTGTTGATGAGTTGCCTTTTAAGTTTGTTGAGGGAGAGGAGTTTCTTCATTTTATGAGTGTTGTGCAACCTAAACTCTCCATTCCTAAAAGGATTACAATTGCTAGAGATTGTTAGGATTTATACACGAGTGAGAAACATAAGTTAAAAAGTGTGCTAAATAAATCAAATCAATGTGTTTGTCTTACAACTGATTGTTGGACATCTGTGCAAAATTTGAGTTATCTTTGTCTCACTGCACATTTCATTGATCATGATTGGAAAATCCATAAAAGGATTCTGAATTTTTGTCCAATTGTGAATCACAAAGGAGTAACCATCGGTAAAAAAATTGAAAAATGTTTGGAGGAATGGCTAATAGGTAATGTTTTCACCATTACGGTTGATAATGCTAGTACTAACGATGTTGCTATAACTTACTTGAAAAATACAATGAACGATTGGAATTCTCATCCATTGAAAGGGGAACATATGCATGTTCGTTGTTGTGCACATATTCTGAATCTTGTGGTCCAAGATGGACTAGAAGACTATCATTCTTCAATTAGTAAGATTAGGAATGCTGTTAGATATGTTCGTGCATCTCCAGGTCGTATGGATAGGTTTAAGACTTGCATTAAAGAAGTTAGGTTACACGAAAAATCAATTGTTCAGTTGGATGTTTCCACTAGGTGGAATTCCACATATATTATGCTTGAAAGTGCATTGAAGTTTCAAAAGGCATTTAAGAGATTGAGTGAGAAGTGTGCTGATTTTGTGCTGATGAAAGATGGTATTCCTAATAAAGAGGATTGGGATAATGCAAAATGCTTTGTTAATTTTTTGAAAATATTTTTTGATATCACAAAGAAGGTTTCAGGTAGTACTTTTGTGACCTCTTCTCAATATTTTAATGAAC
The DNA here is from genome assembly GCA_948472305.1 of Vicia faba. Taxonomy (NCBI): domain Eukaryota; kingdom Viridiplantae; phylum Streptophyta; class Magnoliopsida; order Fabales; family Fabaceae; genus Vicia; species Vicia faba. The sequence continues at coordinate 1,310,573,536 of OX451738.1, read as the reverse complement.
ATATTAAGATATTGACTACATTAAACGGGTGGATAGAATTAAAAAGTTCTGACAACTTGCTTGGAATTATGGCTGAAAATATAAAAGTTAAGTATGATAAATATTGGGGTAAGGTTGAAAAAATGAATATGTTGATCTTTGTTGCTGTTGTTCTTGATCCTCGACATAAGATGCAGTTTGTTAGGTGGGGATTGAACAAGGCATATACAAATGATGTTGTTGTATCTTTGTACACAAAAACATAGGAGACATTAAATAAAATATTTGAGAGTTATAGGCTTTTCCTTGGTAACGGTCAAACTGAAAATCTTACACATTCCACTCAAGAAGTGGAATTGGTAGAACTTAAAGCACCAGAGGATGCATTTGCTTTAGAGGTTGAGATGGACATGAATCTTAATGAGAGCATGCAGAAAAATGAATTGGATTTGTATCTCATGGAGAATTTGGAGAAGAAAGGTCCTGGTTTTGATATCTTGAACTGGTGGAAGGTGAATTCTAACAAGTATCCTATTCTTGGTCAAATGGCTAGAGATATATTGGCCATGCCTGTGTCTACTGTAGCTTCAGAGTCCGCTTTCTCTACCGGAGGAAGAGTGCTTACTTGTTATAGAAGCTCTCTTACGCCAAAAACAGTTGAAGCTTTAATTTGTACACAAAATTGGTGTAAATCTTCCCCGGTGTCGGTGGATATTGAAGAGCTTGTGGATGAGTTAGAAAATTTGGAATTAGGTAATTTACTTATAACTTATATTATTTTTTGTTGAGCATTGTTAATCTTTTATATTGAGTAATATTTATCTTTATTTTTGTAGAACTTGCTCCAATCACTCAATTGAATGAAGGTGTATCTGATATAGACTCTGATTAGCTGTTGATATCCGCATTCTAAAAGAATTGGCTAGAATTGTGAAGCTGGAGTGGAGCTATTGCAGGATAATTAGAAAATTTTTTATTTGACTATCAATTATGTTGCAGGCTCTGATTTTGAAACTATCAATTACGCTGTCATATATAAAGCAGATCTTCTCTCTATATATAATGCAATTTGTCATATTATTATTATATATTCCTTGTGATGCAACTTTCGCATGTCCACTGTTATTGATATTTTTCTTGAAGTTTTATTATTATATTCGCTTTAATATAGCTTTGGAATCTTCATTTGTTCACTGTTTTATATATTTGTCATATATTTAATTTATAATACAAATCTCCATATAAAAACTAAGCATATCTCCATATATATTATATATTATAGTCATGTCTATTTCGTTGGGATAGATATTATACATATATTATAATGAAACTTTGCAATAATGACATCAAATAGCCATATGAACATAGCAATTAGATATTGTCTCAGTAGACGTTGGTGGCATAATTGTAACTGGTATTGAAATATATTCTTTTTAAATTTCTAAATAGTGTTGGTTTAAAAACCGAATAAAACCGATTCAACCGAACCGAAGTAAACCGTATAAATTGGATTGGATTAGATTGGATTTTTCTTGTTGTCATCCAAAAACCGAACCAAACCGTATGCTTTATATATTTTTGGATCGGATGATATTTTGTCTCAAAACCGATCCAAACCGGACCACGAACACCCCTACTTTCCACAATCGCACCAACGAGATGGTAGTATAATCATATACTCTTATCTTGCCAGCCCCTCGTTGTAGTCGAGTGTCTCTTTGACAATGAAGTTGTGGTTATGTCGGTCAAATCTTGGAACATAATGAGTGTTGGTTTTGACACTTTCTGCCTTAATAAATTTCATGCATCTTTCACTCCATAGTTGTCCCGATTGTAATATTGCGTTCCATATTTCACCCCTTTTTGCAAACAACGAAGTCATCCTAAAATATGTTAATTTCACCAAAACGGTTACTGAGAGGTTTCGTACGCCTTTAAAGACACCGTTCATTGATTCAATAAGATTTATTGTCGTGTGGCCCCATCATTGTCCATTTTCGTATGACCTCGTCCATTTCTCCACTGGAAGATTATCAATCCACCTACCTGCATCCGGATTTGACAATCTGATCTCGCTGCGATAATGTTTGAACGAAGGTTGTGTTAATGCATACCCCACGTTCATAAATATTTTCTGAAGAGTCCCGTATTTGATCTCCCACATGAAATTTAATACGATATGTCTAACACGGTAAATATGAGTAGAAGGGGGGTCATGCCAACCATTAGCAGGATTATTGTATGCACTCTTAATAGAAGCATGTCTGTCGGAGATCAAGCAGAGACCAGGTTGCGGAGTCACGTGTGTTCGAAGATTCTTGAGAAAGAAACTCCAAGCACCACCAGTCTTTCCCTCGACTAGAGCAAACGCAATTGAGAAAATTTTATTGTTGCCATCTTGTGAAACTGCCATCAGTAGCATGCCTTTGTATTTCCTATACAACCACGTTCCATCTATCTGAATAATAAGTTTGCATGATGTAAACCCTGTGATGCAAGGTTAAAAATCCCATAATCGTCGACGAAATATTCCATTTCCGTTGACACAAGTACCGTATGGGGCATACACCGACAAACAATGTTTGCATAATATAAATAGTTCCAGGAGCATGTGTGCAAAGTGCATGCATGTAGCGTGGTAGTTCTTTGTATGAATCCTCATAGTTTTCGTATACCTTTTCAATAGCCTCGGTCTTTGCTAACTGTGCCTTTCTATATAAGGGAGTATAGTTGTATATTGTAGTTGTTGGTGTAAGCCCTAGAGGCCAATACTTTTGGTACTTGTATCGAATTATTTATTAATAATAAAAGACATTTCTTTATTATGTTTTCCAAAATAATAAAGTCCCTAGAATGGTTTATTGGTTTAATGAAATGTTAAGTGTGACTTAATCATGAGATCCCATTAAACATAAGAAACTATTCTTAAAGTATCCGTAGTCAAGCTTTAATGTGAAGTGGGATAATATTAAAGCATTAAGATTATTATGAAGATAGATTGATGATCACATCTCATGGATCATAGATAAGGAGTTATCAAGTCTTGACATAGGTATGAATATTAGGAGTAATATTTATACTGGATTGACCCGTTATGAGAATACTACATAGAATGTTATGCAAAGTGTCATAAGTTATTCTCATGATGATAATGGTGTATACCACCCTTCGACCTGAAATCACTATGGACCCTAGATGTAGAGTCAAGTACTTTATTGCTGATCAAACGTCATCCGTAACTGGATGACTATAAAGATGGTTGATGGGTACTTCACAAAGCATGCTAAGGGACATGAGTGACCTAGATGGAATTTGCTCATCCTGCATAACAGGATAAATGTCTAAGGGCCCAATATTGAACTGGACAAGGGTGACACAGTGTATGCCTTGTGTTCAATATAGATATGAGGGCAAAAGGGTAATTGTACAACACAAATATTATCACGGAAAAAGGTTTGGTCAGATCACATGACATTTTCGTGACTTGGGTAACAGTGATGTGTTGCTAGATACCGCTCACTGTTTATTATATTAAATGTGTAATCTAATATAATTGCCAACGTCGCGAAAACCTACAGGGTCACACACATAAGGACAGGTTGATGAGAGATAGAATAAATAAGGAACACCGTAAGGTACGGTGCACTTAAGTGTAATGCGGAAAGTGGTAAGGTACCACGTGGATAAGTGATACATGGTACATCATAAGGTATGATGTCCATAACCTTAATTGGGCTTTTAGCTTATAGCCTTAATTGGGCTTTTAGCTTGTAGCCCACACGAGTGATTCTATAAATAGATCCCTTGTGATGAAGTTTTTTCACTTGATGCATTTTCGTTTTTGACTCTCTCTCTCTCACTCAAGGTTTCCGTTCGTGATCAGCTAGCACTGTGACCGGAAGCGATCTGTTCGTGTGGACTGAGTAGAGGCGTTGTTCTTCATCAACGCTCGTGATTACGACATCAAAAGTCTGAATCGCCACAAGAGGTAAAACTTTCTATCACTGACCATGCTCATTCGTAAGGATCTCTAAAGGAAAATTTTATATTCCGCTGCGTAATGATCGCAATTTTCCTTCAGTAGTAATGTGAGAGATTATTGTTTTCACCTTCAATGACGCACACAATGGGCATAATCCTCAAATCCCCAACAACACTACCAGCAATGATACACCACCCAACAACAACCTCAACAACAAACCCAACACACATCAACCTTTCACCAAACACCACGACGATACAGATCCATAAACACCCAACCCAAATCACAACCTCAATACCAACATACCCATATTCCCCACACCCAACCCCAATCCCAACCTCAATACCAATACACCCACATGCCCACACACAATTCCAATACTCTAAACAAAGGCCATACATCCAACATCCTGATGTGGGCCCGTCATCATCTCCTATTAGCACAAACATTGGTCTACCTGAAGAGTATTCTCCAATCGACCCAACATATCATCAACCGTCACATCACCATAGCACCCAAAAATCATATGGGTACCAAACTCCAGACAACCTATTTCCTGTTTACCCTTCTTATTCAGATGACCAATGATATCGACCACCCATGGAACCTAATCCCCCACTAAGACTACCAAACTATGAGAACATAGGTAACCGACTGTTCGAAAGCGGGACTTTCGAAGATGGTGATCTGACAGATTTCATAGACGCTGATCGCATTGACTACGCGGGACCATCGACCCAACAACAACATAATGAGCATAGAGTGGGAGCACGAGTTAGGTAAGGATGCGGTTGTAGAACCACTAGTCGTTATCGACTCCCAGAGAAACAATAAATAATATGTAACTTTTATTCACATTTTATAACCGTTTCATGATTATTGAAAACCGAAGTTTCATTACGCAAAATCGTTTCTTTATTGTCTTTTATTTAAAATAAAATTAAAATTAAAATTGACCTCCAAATAGCACTTAGGCGCCATCTAAGATGGCTTAGGACAAATGTCTTGCACCTAGTCGCCATCTCATTTGGCCCCTCCATACAAACTTTAGGTGGGTGCGTCAATTGACTTGGCTCCTGCATATTAGTCTTTTCCGAAATATGGTTATTTGGGTCATTTTCTCTGAAACGTGGTTATTTGTATTTTTTTTCAATACCTAATTATTAAAAAAATAAAAAAAAATGGAGTTTTTTTAATACGAAAAAATTGTGTTTTTCTGAAAAAACCAAAAAAATGAGATTTTTCAGGAAATACGAAAAAATCGAATTGTTTTTTTCCGAAAATACAGAAAAAATGAGTTTTTTTGAAAATGCAAAAATTGAGATTTTTCGGAAATCCAAAAAAACCGGATTTTTTTCGAAAAAAACGAGTTTTTACAAAAATACGAAAAAACGAGTTTTTTTTCGAAAATAGGAAAATTTGAGTTTTTATGAAAATATGGAAATCGAGTTTTTTTGAAAATACGAAATATCGAGTTTTTTGAAAAAAAACAAAAAAATCAAGTTTTTTAAGGAAAATCTAAAACGTCGCGTTTTTACGGAAAAAAAATCGTGTTTTTTTCGAAAATATGAAACACGTAAAATTATATATTTTATTAAAAATATTGAAAATAAATAAATGAATATATTTAAATTATTTCTTTGGATGGATGGATAATTATCCATTAGAATGATGTTAGTGGATGGATTGAATGAAATTTTATCCATAATGGATAGATTAGAATGAATAATTTTAAGGAAGTTTTAATGGATAGTTAATGGACTAATGGATTATTTTGATTCATCCATTAACAATCCAATCTATATCCATCCAATCCATTGATTTTATCACCTCTAATGTCACGTCAATTCGCATTGATCACATGTCAATTTTGAAGGAGATTGTTCATATGATGCCACATAACTAACAGTGTTCATATGTTCATATGTTAGTATGTATTTGATGAGTTATTACTAGTAAGGGGAACAATAGGTTAAATCAGAGATTGGATCTCTCCAATTTATTGTCTCATGCTGCTCATTCGACCCTAATCTAATGGTTGAGAAAGAAAGGGATCCAAAAATATGGTATAAAATATGGGAGATCAAAAACATAGATTAAATCCAATGGCTAAAAATTAAGCAGGAGGAATGGCTGAAGGAAAAACGTTGCAGATGATCTGAATCTGATAAATCGAGTTAAGTTTTGTTAAATTTATGTCTGATTTATGTTTAAATTTGGTCTTTAGTGTATGTTGGAATATTTGAAAGGGTTAATAGTCATTTACCCCTATCATATAAGCTTCTTTTGAAAAATCTTCCGTAAAAAGAGGTTTGCATGATTTCCCCTATCATTTGAAGATTATTTCATTTTTCACTTTTATCACATTCAGTCACCAAAAAAATCGATGTGACAATTTTTTTTTAATTATTTATTTTTTACTGATGTCGATTTTCATTTTTATTTGTTATTATTTTTAATGCCACATTGAAATTTTATTTTATATTCATTATTTATTTATATTAAAGAAATATATTAAACATTCAAAAATAAAGTTAGAGGTGAGAGTTGTACCCACATCCTACTCTTTACAACTATAACACCTTACCACTAGGTTATAACACCTTACCACTAGGTTATAAAGCTTGTTTTATAAATTATATGCCTTTATTTTTTGTAAAGTTCTTATATGGCATGAGGTAAATGACTATTAACCCTATTTAAAATGATATAGACTTGAAGTAGAAATTTAAAAAAAATTAATTGGAATTAAAATAGCATTAAATGAACACAAGTATAAACTAATATGATTGAAAGTAATTTTAAAAAAAATCATTTTAGTTTCACTAGAAAGGATAATACATATTAGTAGTGCTTATATATTTCAAGTGGGTAAAATGAGTTGAGTTCCAAGAACTATCCAATTTTATAGATAGATAAAAACACACAACCATGAAATATTACACGCATCTGCCATCGTGTGGCCGACTTGGACTTGGATCCAAACTTTTTAGTATCCTAAACGATAAAAAAAATATTTAACATTATTATTTAATATTAATTGTGTGTTATTTAATATTTCTTAATTAATTAATTATTAATAATTAATAATATTATGTTGTAATTTATAGATTAATTATTAATTAATTAAGGTCAACTTAAATTTTTGACCAAGCTTTTCCTTGTCTTCCACGAAACATTTTAAAGAGAGCGAACCATTTTGGGACTCACTCTGGTAACTTCTTCGTGGCTATTTTAATAATCCAAAATAATTTTAAGACGTTCGAAATAATTGACACGGCTACCGAAGAAGTTATTGGTAATTATGCGGCTGCTACCTCTGACAAACCATTTAAGTTTGAGGGTTCTCAATTCAAACATTGACAGGCTACGAAGAAATTTTTCTTAACCTTAAAGAAACCAAACAAACTAATGGTAACAAAATTGTGAATTTAGACGGAGTTGTTAACTCGTCTAAATTAGTCTATACTGCAAAAGCTAAAGTTGCAGCAGGTGATTTATATCTCAAGAAAGAAATATCCATCTGGCAAGATAATGATTATCTTTGCTGAAACCATATTCTGAATAGTCTCGCTGACGATCTATATGATTACTACAGTAATTACGAGACTGCTAAACAAGTATGGGAAACTCTGCAAAAAAAATGATATTGAAGAAGCTGGAACAAAGAAATATGTTGTAAGTTGCTATTTAAAGTATCTGTTGGTAGATGGAATATTAGTGGAAACACAATGCCACTAAATTTAGAAGATTGCTCATGAAATAATTACAGAAGGTATTGCCCCTCAATGAACAATTTCAAATTGTTATTATCATTGACAAACCGCCTATGGTCAGAAATATTTAAAAAATGTGCTTCGTCACAAAACAAAAGAGTTTTCAATCGAGAGTCTAATTACTCGCCTCCGAATTGAAGAGGAACCGAGGAGACAAGATCAGGAAGATGAAGTCTTAGTTGTTTCAAACAACAAAAATAAATCTGGCGCGATTCTGAAGCCTACATGCAAACCATTGAAGAATCATAATTACAGTTGGCTTATGTGGATAACGTGAAAGGAAGAATGAATTGGAGGGAAAACTTTGTTGTGTTGAAAAAAAGGAAGAAACCATTCAAATTCAAAGCATAAAGGTGTAGGCTTTAGAGGACAAAAGAAGGTACAATAGTACGCTTGGCAGACTGTGCAGCGCCGCCTGCACCTCTGCCACCACATCCTTCCACACTACACTTTATCTCCCACCATGGTCTCCCAGTACACGATTCCTTGTTTGCTAATCAGCTACAATTATGTGTTGACACTATTTTTTGTATGAGTTTGATGTGATTTCTTAAACATACGCCCATGATTCAATGCAACAAAAAACCTAATCCTTGGTCTATAAATAGAGTTGTGATAATAAATGAAGGTAGAGTTCATTTGTTCCAAAATAAAACACAAAGAGTCTAAGTGCGTGGATAGCAGAGTGTGAATGAGTTTCTCTCCTCACCCAATCATGTACTAGCTGATGAGTAGTGGCGCGGCTGGAGTCATATTTTAAATATTAGTCATCTCAAGGCATTCTCCAAGTCTCTCTTAGGTTTATATCTTTTCTTCATTTATTATTAAAAGATGTTCCTAGTGAGAACCAAGATTGTAGCTTGTACTCAACTCACTATGAATTAAACCTTTTGTAGTTGAGCAATGTGAAATTAATATTAAAGTGTTTTTATGATTTATGATGTGTTGTTAAGTGATTCGTTTAATCATATGTTAATCTGTTATAAGTCAATTTCTTTGCTTGATCAACTTAGGGGTAGATAACAACTTGTTATTGTGAGAGATCCAACAACAATGATTTTCTTGATAAAAATAGTTGAATAAGTAGGATAGAGTTATTCACTTAACTAGCTTACTAATTAGAATATGATTCCTTAATATCAGCATCATGTCCCTATTGTTTAATGTACAGTCAATAGCATTTACATTCTAATTATAGGCTAGAATATTATGTTTCCATATTGAGTGAATAACCATCAATACTAGCTTAATTGTAGGATCATGCTCTCCCCTCAAAACTGTATATATATGTGTATGCTACTGATTAATAGAAATATCACAATTTCATATATATATATTACAGTTTCTAACTTGGTATCAGAGCAACATTTCCAAAAGGCTTGTGATCCAATCAAAAACCATGGCACCCACTGCAAACAACAAAAATGATCTTCCATCAACTATTTCTGTCAAGTTGGATAGAGATAATTTTCCTTTATGGCAGTCCTTAGTCTTGCCCATCATCAGAGGCTGCAGACTTGAAGGATACATGCTAGGGAAAAAGGAGTGTCATGAGCAATATATCACAAATTCAGACTCAAGCAAGAAGCTGAATCCTTCATTTGAAGATTGGCAAGCTTATGATCAACAAATTCTAGGTTGGTTGAAGAATTCCACGACTGCAGACATTGCAACACAATTTTTGCACTGTGAAAATTCAAAGCAACTTTGGGAGGAGGCCCAAAGTCTAGCTGGAGCACATACAAGGTCTAGAATCACCTACCTAAAGTCAGAATTCCATAGTACCAGAAAAGGTGAAATGAAAATGCATGATTATCTGTCCAAGATGAAAAATCTTGCTGATAAACTCAAGCTGGAAGGAAATCTAATTCTCAACTCAGATCTAATCATTCAAACCTTGAATGGATTGGATTATGAGTACAATCCTGTAGTGGTAAAACTCTCTGATCAAATCAATCTTAGTTGGATTGATTTACAATCTCAATTGCTGAGTTTTGAGAGTAGAATTGAGCAACTCAATTCCTTTAACAACCTAAATCTCAATGCCTTAGCAAATGTTGCAAACAAGACTGATTACAAAGGAAACTGGAGAAACAATAGACTTGACTTTCATGTCTCAAATGGAAACTGGAGAGGCTCCAACTCGAGAGGTTGGAGAGGAAGCAGAGGAAGAGGCAGATTCTCTAAACCTACATGTCAAGTATGCTCAAAGACTGGTCACACAGCAGTGCAATGCTTCTACAGTTTGATAAAACCTACTCAGGATCAAATCACTCAGCAGAAGAGGAAGAAAAATCTGCATTCCTAGCATCACAAGGAACCAATCAATAATATGATTGGTACTTTGACAGTGGAGCAAGCAATCATGTGACACATCAAACTGAAAAATTCCAAGAAATAAATGAACATCATGGTAAGAACTCTCTGATTATTGGCAATGGTGAGCAACTAGAGATTATAGCCACAAGCTCTTCTAAACTCAAGTCACTTAATCTGCATGATATACTATATGTACCTAACATTACCAAAAATCTATTAAGTGTATCTAAATTGGCTGCTGACAATAACATCCTTGTTGAGTTTGATAAGAATTGTTGTTTTGTGAAGGACAAGTTGACAGGGAAGGAAATACTAAAAGGACTTAAAGATGGATTGTACCAGCTCTCAAGAATTGAAAGGAGCCCAAGTGCTTATATATCTGTCAGGGAGAGCTGGCATAGGATACTTGGTCACCCAAACAACAATACATTAGACAAAGTCTTGAAAAATTGTAATGTCAAAATATCACCTAATGATCACTTTAGTTTTTGTGAGGCCTGCCAATATGGAAAATGCACCTCTTACCCTTTAAGTCTTCTTCATTTCATGCTAAGGAACCACTTGATTTGGTTCACACTGATGTATGGGGCCCTGCACCAATAATGTCATCTTCTGGTTTCAAATATTATGTGCATTTTGTTGATGATTTTAGTAGGTTCACTTGGATTTATCCTTTAAAACAAAAGTCTGAAACTGTGCAGGCTTTCATTCAATTTAAAGCCTTGGATGAAAATCAATACAATAAGAGAAACAAAGTAATCCAGTGTGATGGTGGTGGTGAATACAAACCTGTGCAGAGACTTGCAATAGAAGCTGGCATAGGTTTTAGAATGTCTTGTCCTTATACCTCTCAGCAAAATGGAAGAGCTGAGAGGAAACATAGACACATAGCTGAGTTTGGTTTAACTCTGCTTGCACAAGCTCAAATGCCACTCCAATATTGGTGGGAAGCATTCTCCACTGCAGTATACCTTATCAACAGGCTTCCATCTCAAGTTACCCAAAATAAGACCCCCTATACACTCATGGTTCATAAGGAACCTGAATATAAGCTCCTAAAACTCTTTGGTTGTGCTTGTTATCCATGCCTCAAACCATACAATAAACACAAGCTACAATTTCATACAACCAGATGTGTGTTCTTAGGCTATAGTAACTCTCACAAAGGGTATAAATGTCTCAATTCCCATGGCAGGATCTTCATATCAAGACATGTTATTTTCAATGAAGATCACTTCCCATTCCAAGATGGTTTTCTCAATACAAGAGGACCTCTAAAAACAACTAACAATCCATCATTTTTTCCCTTGTGCCCTGCAGGTAATCCTATCACTGATGCAATCCCTGACAGAGATATCTCAGATGAAGTGAACTCAGTTGACTCAAAAATTGAGCAACAATCACAAAATGACAAAAATGCCATAGAAGTTGACAACAATATGACAGAATAATTTGAAGATATTGTACTAGACGATGCAACTCATCCAGATATACAACCTGACATAACCCAACAAAGTACAAGTGAAGCAAGCAATGCAGGCATCATACAAACCAGAAGCAAGTCAGGCATTCACAAGCAAAAGCTTCCTTACATTGGTATAGCTGAAACCTACAAAGATACACTGGAACCTACAAATGCCAAGGATGCTCTCACAAGGCCCTTATGGAAGGAAGCAATGCAAAAGGAGTATCAAGCACTCATGTCTAACAAGACGTGGACACTAGTCCCTTATCAAAATGAAGAAAACATAGTTGACTCAAAATGGGTCTTCAAGACAAAATACAAGTCAGATGGTACCATAGAAAGGAGAAAAGCTAGGCTAGTTGCCAAAGGATTTCAACAAACAGCTGGCATTGATTATGAAGAAACCTTCAGCCCTGTAGTCAAAGCTAGCACTGTCAAAATCATTCTTTCAATTGCAGTCCATTTCAACTGGAAAGTCAAGCAACTAGACATTAACAATGCTTTCCTAAATGGATATCTCAAAGAAATAGAGTTCATGCATCAACCTGAAGGATTTGTTGATCCAACCAGGCCTAATCACATATACATGCTATCTAAGGAAATCTATGGACTGAAGCAAGCACCAAGAGCTTGGTTTGATAGTCTCAAGGCTGCATTACTCAAGCGGGGCTTTCAAAACACAAAGAGTGATTCATCTCTTTTCCTTCAAAAAGGTAAAGATCACATTACTTTTATGCTTATATATGTGGATGGCATAATAATTAGAGGAAGCAACACCAAGTTCCTTCAAGATTTCATCACTCAACTTAATGATGTATTCTCTCTCAAAGACTTGGATCAACTTCACTACTTTCTAGGCATAGAAGTGAAAAGAGATATCAGTGAAATATATCTCAAACAGTCTAAGTACATCAGTGATTTACTGAGTAAATTCAAGATGGACAAAGCCTCACCATGTCCTACACCTATGATAACAAGTAGGCAGTTCACAGTTGAGGGAGAGAAACTAGCTGACCCAACTGTGTTTAGACAACCCATAGGTTCCTTATAATACTTGACTCACACAAGACCTGATCTAGAATTCTCGGTTAACAAACTCAGCCAATACATGAGCTCACCAACACTTGAACATTGGCAAGGCATAAAAAGAATCTTTAAGTATCTCCAAGGCACCATGAATCATTGCTTACACATCAAGCCATCTATTGATCTGGACATTCATGGCTTCTCTGATGCAGACTGGGCCACTAGTGTTGATGACAGGAAATCCGTGGCTGGTCAATGTGTGTTCCTCGGTGAAACACTTATTTCTTGGTCATCAAGGAAGCAAAAGGTGGTATCAAGATCAAGCACTGAGTCAGAATATAGAGCCTTAGCTGACCTAGCTGCTGAAATATCATGGATTCGTTCATTACTTGCTGAACTTAAACTCCCACACTCTGGTGTGATAACTTGAGTGCCAAGGCACTAGCTTCAAATCCTGTACTCCATGCTCGTTCTAAACATATTGAAATTGATATTCATTATATTAGAGATCAAGTACTACAAAATGAAGTTGTTGTGGCCTATGTTCCTACAACTGATCAAATTGCAGACTGTCTTACCAAGTCATTAAGCCACACACGTTTCAGCCAGCTCAGAGACAAACTTTGTGTTATCCACTCACCACCAGTTTGAAGGGGGGAATTAGAATATGATTCCTTAATATCAGCATCATGTCCCTATTGTTTAATGTACAGTCAATAGCATTTACATTCTAATTATATGCTAGAATATTATGTTTTCATATTGAGTAAATAGCCATCAATACTAGCTTAATTGTAGGATCATGCTCTCCCCATCATAATTGTATATATATGTGTATGCTACTGATTAATAGAAATATCATAATTTCATATATATTACAGTTTCTAACTTTACTTAGCTATAAGAAGTTGTAACTATTGAGGACTTCATAATACTAAATAGACGCGTATTAGGGTTATAAGTGAGGCTTAGAGATTTGTTCCTTTTCCCTTTATATGCATGTTTTGATGTTGTAGAGATACACCACGAGATCACTCCGACCTTGCTTGTCACGACACCACACATCATAAACACATAACTACACTAATGATATTAATGGAACATAGCTTAACTGAATCACTCTTAATATATTTTCATTTTTTTTCACACTACTTTTGATATCTGTTTTAAGTGAACTTGAACTTGTAACTACCAAACATTATTTCTCTCTGCTCATGCTTAAATCAAAAGAATAGTTCATATACAAAGATCAAATCTAAGTAACAACACTCTTTGTGGGTTTGATACTCTTATATTTATTACTTGCTGCAATCGACATACATGTATACTTGCACATGACATTCTTTCATGATTACAAAAAGTATGCACAAGTTCAAAATAGTTCAAGGTCAACCCTCTAATTGGCCATATCGGAAATTTCAAGGCAACACCGGAAATTTAGTGAGCCAATATGTAATTTTCTGTATATTGGGAAATATCCGATATTTTGCATCGGAATTTTCCAAAATTTCCGATATTTTCGTACTAGAAATTTTGAAATTTTCGATATAAACATTTTTCTTTTGTATCGAATTTTCAAATTTCTCAAAACTTTACGGGATATCTTAAAATTTGAAATTTCTAATTAAACAGTTCAAATTGTCACGTAAATTTGAAATTACCAATTTACTGGAAACTTCAAATACACTATCGAAAATTTACTCTTACCGAAAATATGGTAGAAGTGTACCAGAAATTTATTCTGTAACGAAAATTTCATTCATTCTATCGAAAATCTCGCCTGAAAACTATTTGTATCTCATCAAAAACAAACTGAAATAAATAAAATTAGGGGACGACATCGTAATTCCTCAGTCTTTTATGTTAGTCAACATGCTTTTGAGAAGCTCACGCTTGTGTTTATATACTATGTTCAAGGCAGTTACACTTCCTACCTTGAGGTCAGTTACATCCGTAACTAGCATGACTATCTAAACTAACTTTTCTAACTATTTCTCTAATATCTGCTCTGCTGCATTTTTTTTTTATTTTAGACTTTTTGAGAATAGACTTAAACGTGACGAATATATTCGTTTGACACCATTGATTTTGAATTATATTTATCCAATTAGATTTTTTATACTAATAGAAAAATATTTACATGTCTAATCTTTGTCTCGTAAAATACGTGTTGCAAGTATGATTATTTTTTTGTTCAAAGTATTACTAGTTACTACTTGATTAGCTGACAGTTTTAAAAAAAAAAAAAGATAAACCAACAAAAGTGGTCTCATGCATATTGTGCAGTATGGATATGGATGGACACTTGATAGGATATGAGAGAGTGATGATAGGATAGGAGAGAGTGATGAGTTTGTGGAGAATCGAAACTGCAAGTAACAAGACAAAATGATACGTATGGATCTATGCCTCTATGGGATAGCAATGCATAAGAAAGAGAGCCTTTCTTTTGTTAACACAATTGCTTCTCTTATATATTTAGTGGTTAGATTCACCTCAAGAGTCTGACTAAACCTTCCCACGTTCTACAACCACAATTATTTCTTAGAGAATAACACATCCATCATACAAGAGAGTTACGTCTTGAAAATAATAGATTATTAGATTGTGACCTGCACAATGTGCGGACAAAACTTTTGTAGCAGATAAAATATGGGAGTAATGATATCATGGATAATATTTGTTCTAAGTTGTTGCAAATTGAAACAAGTTGTTTTTATATATTTAGATATGTTAATGGTTGAAGCATATTGGTTTTGATAATATAACTGTTTGGTTTTTCTGGTTTTGTAATATATTCAAATGACCTTGGCATAGACAAATATGAACAAATTTTATGTAGTATATGTTTAACGTAATTAAGAACTTAATTGAAATTATAGAAAATTGTTGGCGGTATTCTAGAGGTGGTATGTGAAAAATTATAGTGTTGCAGGATTCTGCAGAGAAAACTACTTTTCGTCACTTTTTGTACTATACTTCTATTGGTGGATGACCATTGAAAAACTCTGTTTTTTTTTTTAATTCACCAAACACTTCTTACTTTTAATCTTAGCATTACAAAGTCTTAATATAGGCTTGAATGAAACTGATAGAGAATACAGATAGGTTGCTAATCAAGATGAGGACTCTTTGGTTCTCTCAATTTTAATGATACAACTCTACCATAAATCTAAATAAAGACAATCATTATAATGTGATGGTTACAATTCTCTCATAATACTTCCTAAAGATAGTGGTGGTTACAACACATTAATTTTAACCCCCCCCCCCCCCCCCCCCCCCCCCCCCCCCCCCCTTCCCCTTTAATGTGTTGCTCTTTAACTCCCATTGCTTCTCGCCATAGCTATTGTTGATTTATTGTCACAGTGAAGCAACAGACTTTCTCCTTGCTTTTCTCCGATATCTTCAAGTATTCTCTCAACCACAATAATTGTTGTGTAGCCAAACCAGCTGCCAAATATTCTGCTTCAGCTGAAGATTGCGCTACAGTATCTTGTTTCTTCGAACACCAAGAAATTACTCCTGAACCCAAGCTGAACACATAATCGGAAGTGCTTTTCATGTCATCAACACTTCCAGCCCAATCACTGTCACATTAGCCTTTAGCTTCGAGTTTAAATTTTTTTTCAAACCTGATTCCATGTTCCATGGTTCCCATGACATACCTTAGAACTCTTTTTGCTGCTCCAAGGTGTAAGTGACTCGGTTTACTCATAAACCTTGAGAGTAAACTAGCAGCAAACATTAAATCGGGCCTTGAAGCTGTAAGATAAAACAAGCTTCCAACCAAACTTCTATACATACTTGCATCTACTAATCTTCCACCATCTTCCTTCTTAATTTTTCATTCACAATAAAGGAATATCAACTGGTTTGCAGCATTCATGCCAAACTTTTTTAAAATATTTTCAGCATATCTCTTTTGACAAATAAAAACTCCATATTCATCTTGGTAAACCTCAATACCAAAAAATGATGCAGCAAGCCAAGATCACTCATCTCATATTTTTTTCATCATTTCTATTTTAAAATTTTCAACCATTTTCTTGTTGTTACCCGTATACACCAAATCATCAACATAAAGGGCAACAAGATATCATCTTTACCTTGATGCTTCACATACAAGGTATGCTCACTTTGACTTCTTTCAAATCCTTGTTGAATGAAGTAGCTGTCAATTTCACTATACCATGCTCTCGGGGCTTGTTTCAACCCATAGAGAGCTTTCTTCAACTTGTAAACTTTTTCCTCTTGTTCTTTAGTCACAAAGCCCTGAGGTTGCTGCACATATACCTCTTCTTTTAATTCTCCATTCAGGAAAGCTGACTTCGACATCAAGTTGGTACAGGTTCCACCCTTTCTGAGCTGCTAATGCAATAACTGTTCGTACAGTATCCAATCTTGCCAACTAGGGCAAAAGTTTCACTATAGTCAATTCCAGGCTGTTGTGCATAGCCTTTTACTACCAATCTAGCCTTGGCTCTTTGAATTGACCCATCTAGATTATGCTTCAATTTGTACACCCACTTTACTCCAATAGCTTCTTTGTCATTTGGCTTTTCAACTAACTGCCATGTTTTGTTTTTCTCAATGGCATTTATTTCTTCTTGCATCGCATTCCTCCAAGCATCTTCTTTGATTGCTTCATCAAAATTTTCTGGTTCCACAACACAATAGTTGCATCTTGCATAAATATCACTCAAGTCCTTCAATTTTATTGAGTTGAGCTGGGAGATGATGAACTTGAAATTTGTGAACTTGGAGAGGATGAGGAACTTGGTGTACATGGAGCTGGTTGCTCATTATCAGCCTGTTGGGTTTTGTTGTTGTAATATGATTGCATGGACTGTTTTCTCCTTCGTTTTGTCTTCTTCCCAATTCCAAGAAGCGTTCTCATCAAATACAACATCCCGGCTAATGATCACCTTGTTTGTCTTTAAGTTGTAAAGTCTATAGCCCTTTGACATGAAACTATAGCCAATAAAGACACATCTTTCACTTGTTTTTTCTAGCTTTGTCCTCTTTTGTTTAGGAATTTGAGCATAGAAAACACACCCAAAAATTTTAAGATGGTTCACCGACGGTGTTTTTCCACTCCAGGCTTCAAATGGAGTCTTTTTCCACACGACCTTTGTTGGACACCTGTTCATCAAATACACAACAGTGTTAATGACCTCGGGCCAAAAGGTTTTAGGCAAACCTTTCTCAAGTAGCATAGACTTCGCCATCTCCATCATAGTTTGGTTCTTTCTTTCAGATACACCATTTTGCTGAGGTGTATATCCAACAGTGAGCTGTCTTTCAACACATTCATCTTCACAAAATTTATGAAATTCATTTGAGGTGTACTCCTTCCCTCGATCACTTCTCAGCATCTTTATAAATCTGCCACTTTGTTTTTCGATTAATGCTTTAAATTTCTTAAAGATTACAATCGCTTCAGATTTTTGTCTCTTGAAATATATCCAAGTCATGCGGGTAAAGTCGTCAATAAATAAGATAAAGTATTTATTTTTGTCATGAGACAAAGTATTCATAGGGCCACACACATCTGTGTGTACAAGTTCCAACACTTGTTTAGCTCTCCATGCACCTTCCTTTGGAAATGGTTGTCGGTGGTGTTTGCCAAGCACACAACCTTCGCACACACCATATTTTTCTTCGATTCTTGGAAGCCCATACACCATCTTCTTTTGATAGAGTAACTTGAGGCTTTCGTAATTCAAATGCCCAAGTCTCCTGTGCCATAAACACGAGTCATTCTCTTCTCTGGCCATCATGCTCACATTTTTCTCATAGTTAAAAGATAGTGGAAAGCTCCTGTTGCTAGTCATCTTCACAACGGCAACACTTCTTCTTTCTGAGTCAAAAATTATGCACTCGTTATTCTCAAAGTTTAGAGAATAGCCGTGCTCCAAAAGTTGTCCAATGCTAAGCAAATTTTCGTCTAATTCCGGTATATAGAGTGTGTCATGTATGACTTTGCTTCCTTGCTTTGTGGTGACTCCAATGCTTCCTTTCCCTTTCACTACGACATGTTCTCCATTGCCCAATTTAACTTTTGAACCAAATGAAGAATCAATGTTTATAAATGCTTCCTTCTGTCCGGTCATATGGTTGCTACTGCCGCTGTCCAAATACCATACATTTTTACCTTCTTCATACAATGCTTTTTGACAAGCAAAAAATAAATTTCCTTCATCAGATTCTCCTTCTGCGTACAAAGCATGTTGTTGATTTGCAAGACGACAATCCTTTTGAAGGTTCCTGAATCTCTTGCAATTGTGGCATTGCGGTTTACCTTTGTTCCAACAATCCTTCTCGTCATGAATACCGCTGTTACAAATTTTGCACCATTTGTTTGATGCTCCATTCCATCTTCTGCCATTTGCGTTTCTTCCAGATCTGTCACGTGAGTTTCGACCTCTGCCTCTGCCTCTTCCAAATCTGCCACCTCTAGAAGACTCACCTCTAGTTTGTATTTGGGGCTTATTTTCATCATTGTTGGGCTGAATGTTGAGTTTAGATTGAAAGGCACTCTCGATTGATTTTTCAGAATGTCGTAACATCCTTTGCTCGTAGGATCTCAAAGACCCCATCAACCCTTGAACAGTCAAGGTTGATAGATCCTTGGTTTCTTCTATTACCCCCACCATTGGGTCAAATCTTGCTGTCAAATTGATCAAAATTTTGTCAACAATTCTGCGATCTTCAATCGTATCACCATGTGACTTCATCTGATTCACCAACTCGGAGAGTCTGTTGAAGTATTCGTCCAGGCTCTCGTTCTCCTTCATCCTTTCATTTTCATAATCTCTCTTAAGAGATTGAAGCTTCACCGTTCGTACCTTTGAGTCTCCTTCGAACTCTTGTTGTAGGATACTCCAGGCTTCTTTCGATGTTTTAGCTCTCATAATCCTTGGGAAGATGGATAGAGAGACCCCTCTTTGAATCATCCCGAGAACTCCAACATCTGTGATCTTCTTCTTTTTCAATTCTTTAAGCCGTTGACTTGATTCTTCAGCCTTTTCTTTTGATTTTTCAGCCTCTGTTGGTGCTGGTTCTTCATAGCTGTTTTTGACATACTCTAGAACATTCAAAGATGTGAATAAAGTCTCCATTTTAACAGTCCAAAAATCATAGTTCTCTCCTTCAAATAGAAAAACTTTGACATTGCTGTAAGTTACAGAAGGGTTGTTTGTGGAAGCCATAACTGTTGTTATTTTTGCTGCAGCTGCAAGGATCTGCAGCTCTAACACCACTCTGTTGGCGGTATTCTAGAGGTGGTATGTGAAAAATTATAGTGTTGCAGGATTCTGCAGAGAAAACTACTTTTCGTCACTTTTTGTACTATACTTCTACTGGTGGATGACCATTGAAAAACTCTGCTTTTTTTTTTAATTCACCAAACACTTCTTACTTTTAATCTTAGCATTACAAAGCCTTTATATAGGCTTGAATGAAACTGATAGAGAATACAAATAGGTTGCTAATCAAGATGAGGACTCTTTGGTTCTCTCAATTTTAATGATACAACTCTACCATAAATCTAAATAAAGACAATCATTATAATGTGATGGTTACAATTCTCTCATAATGCTTCCTAAAGATAGTAGTGGTTACAACACATTAATTTTAACAAAAATGTACAAATCTACATTTGAAGCGTTGAAAAAGGAAAGGGAAATCATATGACAAGAGTGCAATGTAACTTATGAGAATAATATAAATGGTGTGTGATATATGCATGGTAAACTTAATCAAAACACATATTCAACATATTTTATGAGAATAATTAAAATGTCAGATATTGAAAAATTACAGTTTACACTGCAAAATAAAAAAGTAATCTAAAAAAGGAGCATACATGCATTAACCAAAGTAATAAGAATGATTAAAAAAACAAAATGATGGGGTTGAAGTTGATCATCGAGGAAGTGTTGAGTCTGAAGAGTGAAACTAATCAATTATCAGAGGGATGGAGGTGAGAGAGAGAACTGATGCCGAAAACATGGAATTACAACAACAGGAACTGATGCCGGCGTCACTGTTAGATTGAAAGGAATTGACGTCAATAACACCTAGAAAGAAAAATAACCAAGGTTGTCCCATTGGCAAAGAAGACGAAGGGATTTGCGAACCCCTATGGATAGTCGGGTTGGGCAACTGCAATCGCCAGAAACATGTCCGTGTTTTGTGACGGTCCAAGAAAAATAAATGTCGCAGGAAGAAAAGAATAAGCTGGAGTCATGACGCGTTGGAATTTTAGCCTAGGTGGAACAAAACATTTAGTAAAAACTATTTATCCCAGCAAATAAAATAAAAAACTCAAACCAAAATAAGATATCATACCACACTGGTTCAAATGGGTGACAATCAAAAAATAAATGTTTAAGAGACTCTGTCACTTTACAAAGGATGAAACAAATTCTCCATTGTTGCTCAACAATGAAGCCTTCAACATAACTAATTTGTTAATTTGTTCCAGATGATCACATGAGTCTGAAAACTATCTTGGCCAATAATTTCAACATCTCTCATGTAAAAATGGCACTAAAAACTGAAGTCAAAACAGTATACATGAGAGATGGACGTGATACAGAAGAGGGAACACAAGTTACATCTTACAAGTATTGTTAGGTTTGAAACAAAAGGACCAAGTTTAAGCACTGTCCAAATTTGACACACAACACCTTTATTCTTGTAAATACAATTGTGTTGTGTAATTTACAAATCACATCAACCAGAACCAGGTGCATGATTCTCAACTTGTTCTAATCAAGTCAAGAACCTTTCCAACAAGTTCCCAAAGAAGAAGCTTACTCTAGCCCATCCTCGGGATGTTTCTGGTGCTTTCGTGTTGGCTGGTACCTTCTTCACGTTGACCATTACAGTCTGGCCGATTTCTTTACGCAGTGCATCAATAATGTTCATGTCCACAGGGTTTCCATATGCATCTCTCACATAGAAAACATTTAGTCCTTTCTCTCCAATAGTTGATACACCTGCCCTACAAACTGTCAAGCCGTTTTCTCGTAGAATCCTAGTCACTTCAGACAGCAAGCCCACTCTATCCTTTGCACACAGCTCAAGGCTCACACCCTGTGTCCATCATCCAGAGGATCAATGGTAATAACACTATCATCTTCTATCTGTTATTTTCTTCATCATTCATTTATTAATTCATTTATTGTATGAAGAATAATTAAAAGTCAAACTTAGAAGATGATAACAATATGCATGATAGCAGATTCAGCTTTATATATGACTGATGATGACATGCATTTGTCACATTCAACACCATTAATTTGTTATGGCCCCTACAAAATCACGACTGTTCAACTTTAGTCTATAAAACTTTTACCATTTGTACTGTGTATTTTTAGTCCTGTTGAGAAATAATTAAAATCACACAGTTTTTGTTAAATAGAGATTAAAAATGAATAGAATTTTAAAAGGACTAAAGCTAGACAATTATGAGTTTATAAGAACTAAAAATATATTTAACATTTTATTTATTTTGAGATTACAGAGATGTGGATGGTATTACGTGTGGAGCATAAGGATTCTTAAGCTCTAGTGAAGACAAAAGACCATCAACCGTCACCGATTCATTGGTGGATACGATGGTCAGATACAATCTGAGTGGAACTTATCACCATGTATGTATACCGTACCATTCGCAACAAAACAAGCAGATAGCTGCAGGTTCAAAATGTATTAATTTGGTCAAACTCAGAAGACTTTCTGCTGAAGAATCACATGCAGAAAAGAATAGTAGATTGCTGACTTCAGCTAGAAGAACACGTACAAATGAAGCTACGGGGAATTGTATATGTCAAAAGAAATATCCAAGTTCGTTAATAGAGCAGGAAAGACTTACTAATAAGAGCTGAGAAGCAGAGTTTGTCATTGAGTTGTTTTTTACTAAGGATTAATGTAGCTAGCATATTCTTAAAAATCAAATTTAAACTGTAAGTTACATTACCTCGCTTACTCTTCTTTGAATAGCAGCTTCAATGCATTTGACGACCCTTTCTTTCTCCCCTTCAGTGTCAAGTGTGCACCCATCCACGTGCCTGATGAAATACTCCTAAAATTACAGCATCAACAACTTAGTCCACTTCAAATTTTGTCAATTAGTAATTAATTTGATGCATGCGTTACATATCATACCTGTGATGCATAAGGGCCTTCAGATGAGATTGAGGCATGAAAAACAACATATTCCATGTCAGTGAGAGTGCAGACAATGTCAAACATCAATTTTGCCCGATCTTTGCATTTCACACTAACAACTGAGTAGCCTTTTTCTTCAATACGTTCTATTCTGATATTAGGCCTGAAAGAAGGAGGATAATCAACATTTGTTGTGGTTACTCCAGCACTCTCATAATCTCTATCAGCAAACAACATTTGGTGGAGCCTTCTGTCCATGTGGGTGAAAGTGAAACCCATGGAGAAACTGGTCCGAGCCACTTTCTCATCATCTTCACATCCACGTAGGATGTGGTTGAGCTGCTCCTCAATAATAGACAATCTTTTTGAGTCATCATCCATAGCTTGGTTTGTTGCGTCATTGACATAAAGAACACATGCTATTCGCCTGTTATGAGTCCAAACTTCAGCTGCAATCACATTAAATTGGAGACTTGCAAGGACAGCTGAGATCTCTGACAAGAGACCTGGGCGGTCCTTACCAATGAGCTCGATGGCTGTATGATCACCAATGGAGTGCACACCAACTCGCTTGCCTGACCAACTCTTCCCACCTTCTGTGCTTTTGCGGCCCTTTGGTCCTAGAGCCTATTTAAGTATTCACAAACAAGTTCTTAGTATTTGATGTGTGTAACATACTTAAGTTGCTACAAGGACGTGTTTCGGCTATATGTAATTATTGATTTTAATAGAAATATTATGTATCATTCTATTTTCGTAATTTTAAAATATTATTGATATTTACATTCTGTTTAGGATATAGTAGGGTAGATACTAGCAGAATTTGATCAAAGGTTTCTTTTAGAACTATGAACACTGTCAGTAAGGGAGTTTGGATGTTCATAGCTGTGTTTATAAAGTCTCTCTAAAGATTGGAAGTGCATTAGACACTCAAAAAGGGAGATGGGCACAGTGCATATCTGGTTTCTACTCCTATCCTTGCTTTTGAGAAAACAAAAATAAGAATTGGCAACTCTTGCATGGTTCCTTTTCTAAGATGAAGATAAAGGCTACTGAAAGCAGTGCTAGATTTTACTAAAAGCATCTCAGATAGAAATAGAGGACAACGAAGACACATACCTTTTCAATGAAGTCGATAATTTTGATGTCTGTTATCTTCTTTCCTTGCTGATCCGTGACATGGAATACTGTTTATTACATTAACTAAACATATTAGTAACAACTTTTAATATGGAAGTTCTTGCACGTCTAAGCACAAATGTGCATATTTTGTACAAAGTTTACAAGGTGATGACCCTTGATATTTCAGTTGCCGAAAAATGCAACATCAAAAACATCGAATTGTGACCATAATTTAAAGTCATAGCTGAGTGAATGAGAGACAGAGAATATAAATAAGGGTTTGACAATAAGGCCATATCAAATTCACTTTCGAGACAATACCTATGTAGCTATCTCGGTAAGAACTACAAGTGTTCTGTTTATTGTACAAGTACTTCATCTAATAACCTATGAGTTTCCTATCTTGGTGACTAAAATATGAAAACAAGCATATAAATACGTCATGGGGATATTCACATATGTAGTCAAAAAAATTGAAGATCATGTTGATTGCAACCAAAATTTACATTTGCAATAAATAATTACCAGATTATAATTAAGTAAACAATAAATAACAAGCATGAACGAGACATCTATGTAGTATAAGTCAATGCATTTTCTGTTCAAGTTCGAATTCAATTGCAGACGTACCATCCATAAACCATCCACCATCAGAAGATATGTAAGCTTTGGTGATTATGAAGTCAAGGTCTGTTAGGATTTGCACGACTTCCAGCAGAATTCCTGGTTTATTGACACTATCAATCTGCATTATAGTAAAATGAATCCATTATATATTGCATCAACTTATCTCCATGTCAATACCATGGAAACTAAATGATCTAATGATGATGGCCACTTGATGTAGCCTGATGTGCTGCCTAATTTACTAGGAAATGAAGAAATTATTTAGCAATTCACTGAAAGAGGTTTTAACAGAAGTTCTATCTTCTCAACAAGCTTTCAGTTTGAATTTTCAAATTTCAACTAGTTTTTAGTAAAGAAAATGTTGCTTAAGGCATGTTTCTGCAAAAGTAAACTAATCATAGGAAATCCAGACAGCGTATCAGAATTGACTGAAGGCCAGTAAGTTTAATTCAAAGAAGTTAGGTTAGGTATAAAAAAAATGTTACATGTTTTTTCTCTCTTGTTGGTCCACAAAAAGCCAAAAGGTACAAATGACTTAAAAATCCAATGGCTAGGTTCCCTTCAGCTGGCAAATTAAGACTCAGAATGAGGCCATGAAAAATATTAGAATTAATTAGTTATTTTGAGGAATTATACCTTGATCAATGTACAATCATGGCAACTATCATTGTCCATAGAGACCCTGCGAAGTGGAAACAGAGTTCACTAAAACGAGCAACTTCTTCTAGATATTAAAAATTGCCACCATATTCCTCAAATCCACAAGGAGTTTAACCTATGACACCACTAGGGATTGAACTGATAGCATCTACCTTGTAACAAAGGACTAGTTTTTTTTTTTTGACAAAACAAGAGCTAGTCATTATGAACTAAAAGAAGCTTTTAGATTTATGTTGTGCAGTTCTTTCGCCTTTTGACCTTTAAGATTATGTTAAAGCAGTCAAATGACACTGAAAAGTATGACAATATATATCAGTATCCATAAATGCCAATACTAAAAATCGTCATATTATTATTTATTAAAAAAAATCAGTGCATTTTTTTAGATTTTAAACTTTTTGCAGGATCATTGGAAAAGAAAACAAGTATTGTATTTGAAAGGAAGTTAACTGTGAACCTTGGAGGGTTAATTCTGTTGCTGAAGTTCTCATACTCAGGATCAAAGTATGGCCAACAAACTTTTGCCATTCAATCACCTTCTCCTGTCAAGAAACTGCTTAGTATTCCCTTAATGAAAAGCAACAAAGTCTAGTTAGAGGGGAAAGTAGAAGTAGTACTTTCTTATCCTAATCTGCAAATTCAAGAAACAAAAAATGAATCTTTTCAAGAGCAGGAAACCATAGTGAAGGAAACAATAAGTTATGGGTTGATAGAATGGTTCTAGGATTTAATTGTTGCCATTGGGGGTAAGTGTAAGGCTAAGAAGACCTTAAAATCACCCATTCCAAACAGATTCACTTCTATCATAGTAAACAGATCTGAACTTGTATCTTATAAGAGAAACTGATTATGTTAGTTCATCTAACTAACTCTATCATTATCTAACAATACTAAATGAACAAGAATATTACCAATATAACAAACCTCTCATTGATGATTTATTCCATCGGCGATGACGCCGGCACAGGCTACACTCATTCCGCCAGGGTGTTTGCCAAAAACACCAGACGGAACAACCGCGAATTCTGAGATCACACGAATCCATCTCCCAGAACTTCTCCTTGAAGCCATGGATGACGGAAAAAATCGTGGTTGTTTTTGGCGGTTAGAAAAGAAGTCAAAATCTGCTCTAGATGACTTACCATAAGGTCCGATAAGTCTCATCATCTAACGGCCGATCGTACACCAACTATAGTAGCCGATCGTACACCAACTATAGTAATGAGGCATGCTAAATTTAGACAAATATCAGAGGAATTCACCTCTCATTATTATACTTTTGCTTAAAAGTTGTCAAATTTTAAATAATTTAAGTTTTTATTACAAATTCTAAAACTAAATCAGAAATTTTAAAAATATTAGAAATTTTCAAATTTTCGATAAAAATGTATGAAAATTTTACTAGCAATTTCAAAATCTAGAAAATTTCAAAATTTCAGATTAAAACTTTTATATTTTTTATCAAAGTTTACAAAATATATATTTTTGAAAATTTTGAATGAATTACTGAAAATTTCGTTAACTAAAATTTTAAATGAATTATTGAAAATTTCATTCAACCATTTTATTTATTTTATTAAGGGTATTTCTGATATTATAAAAATATTAAAAGGTGTCCGGTTTAAAATTTGAGGTCACCGTTTACATTCTCATATATTAGTATAAATATATTTAGAGTTGTTACAATCTGCTGATCCATATGGACCGGTCTGTCCGGTCCAAAGAATTATAAAGTTTGAGATTTTAAATTAGAACTGATATTTTAAAGTTTTTTTAATTCAGTCTTAAAAAGTCTGCTATCTATTAGAACTAATCCGTATGAACCGTGGATAGTTCATTAGGTCTGTATAATTATAAATTTAAATAAAAAAATTATATTAATTTTTATATTATATTACTTTAAATAATATATTAATTTTTTTCAATTCACTAAATTTTATCTTTATTCTATTTAATCTTTCTCTTTTAAATATTATATATTAATATAATCAACATCTTTACTCGTATTCTATTAATTTCTCTTATGTTAAATATTCGAGTATTATTTTATACAATTTAAACATGTATTATATTTTAAAATATATTATAATATTTATAAAAGATAATATAATATGTTTAAGATAATATAAATTTTTATTTTATTCATAATATGGATTTTTCATTTTGATTTTTTTATTAAAAAAAGTATTTAGAGTTAGATAAAATCCGGCTGAAGTAATAATTTGTAGGCTAATATTATAACAGTTTTTTGACCCGAACTCGAGTAACTCATATTAACAACTCTATTAGATGTGTAATGAACATATTTCATAAATACAATTTACTATATGATTAAAAAAAAGCTCATGATAAAAAGTTTGAGAAATATTTATATTTGAATCATATAGTTAATTGATAAGCGATTATGTGACATAACATATAAATAAGTTGAATTGATTTGCATCCTGTCAAAAGAAAAAAGTTGAATTGATTTGCAAGATATCAATTCTCATGATATAGATATTGTGTAAGTGAACTTAAGCAGTTAATTCATAAACAGAAAGAAGAAGCACATACCTGTTGTTGAACGCCAATTATTCACATCCTCCACAGTTAGTTAGGTTGAGGAATATCTATAGATAGAGAGAGAGAGAGATGAGAAGTAATTATGACAGAGAAGCACTTTTGAAGAAACCTTTGTCCTTCTATTATGCTATCCACGTTGGAATGACAAATATTGGAACATTTGTGTTGGGAGCTTGGCACTACTAGCATAACAAAACAAACAAACTCTTCAATAAAGTTCTTGAATCTTTGTCCAATTTATTGGAAGATATTGTTGCACTATTTCATATAGTCAGTGTCTACAAGGCACCTACCCAAACACAAATACTTCCATCATAGATAATATTTATATTATTTAAATTTTAAATTTTAAATGGTTAAGTCTCACATCACTTTCAAATCAATATTGTGTCGGTGTAATAGAATAGTTAAGTTTCACATTATTTTTATATTATTATTGTCTCATTGTGAATTAGCGGATTGACGTTGAGAATATAATATATTAATCAAAACCAATGATAAATTTCCACGTATGCTATAGTGCATAAGAATAGGGATTATAAGAGGGAAAAAAGTACTAGTGCATAATAGTTTAATGTAGTATGGCATATTTAATGAACGGTGTTGGTGGTTCTGAATAATTATTTAATATATTATGTTTTGAAACCCAATTGAAAACCATGAATTTAGAACCATATGTCAAGTCACTAGTGAGTAGTGGAGATGATTGAGCATTGGTGGATGAAGTGCTTTAAGCCAGCACAAAGGTGTTGATATGTTTTTCTTGTATAAGAGAATCCACATGCTTCCTCTATTGACCTTTGAACATGAATATAGGAATAATAATTTAGGAATTGAACGTTCCTTGTCCACTACATTATCTAATGTGGTGAAAGATAAGAATAAGTGGCTACTAGGAGGAGTATAGGAGAATCACGACATATGTAAAAGGAGACATTTTCGGTGCATAATATGAGTTAAGGATGCCAATTGATCTATAGATTTATGAGGTCAAGCAAAAAATATATATAGGATAGGTGGAAAATAAAATGAAATTTGCACTTGTGTCTAAAAGTTCTAGTTCAACTATTAAATAGTATTAGACTGCATATCAATATTAGAATTTGAATCTAATTAAAATTCAAATAAAAAATTTCATTGTGTTCATTTTTTTTGTAATTGTTATTATTTTATTAATCAAAAGAATTTGCACCATTGTATTCCAAATTCATAATTCAACCTATAAAATTAAATATGTAAATGCTTTTGTAAATTTTTAATAGTTGTGTAAAACAAATCAACACTATTGTTGGAAATTCAAACAATTATCTACAAATTAGTGAATAAAAATATTCATCGGTGTTCTTCACTCTGTAGTGAGTGATTTATATAAAGTTTCCTAGTTATGTGAACTTGTAAAATTATAGTTGTAGTTTGGCTTCTATGTGCAGCTTGTACAATAATCGTATAGAGTCTTCAACCCATATCTCGCTCGAATGTCACTTTTATTTGGAAATAGATAATTTTTAGATTTGGGATAAGAATTTTATCAAATGGACGAATTGTGCAACACATATTAGAGCGGGACATTTTGGACATATTGCAGATTGAGGTTAAATATAGAAGGGTGCTGAAAATTATTATTGTTGTTTGACAAAAATCAAATCAGGGTTGAATGAAAATTAGCATTGATGGTTCAGTTAGAGATAACTTAACTGAATAGGAAACCAATGTTAAGGACCATCAACGAGGGTTCCTTGACGTTTTTATGTGAATTTAGAGTCGGGAAAGGTCTTGAATGTAGAGTTTGTCTCTATTATGGTTAGGGGTGTTCAAAACTAAACCGGCCCAATAGAAAACCGCAAAACCGAACCAAACTAAACCGAAATCGCAAAAAACCGCATTTGGTTCGGATGTGTTTGGGTCATTTTCTCGCGGAACCGCATGGTTCGGTTCAATTTGCGGTTTGTATTTTACAAACCGAACCAAACCAAACAAAACCGCATTATGTTATAAAATCTTACTAACCAATATATATTTCTTTAATTCTTTAGAGAAATAAACATGTATTATGTGTATATTTTATCATACTTTGTATTATATTCATTTTAATTTATAAATCATAAAAAAATAAAATATTATTCATTTATAAATACTATTTTCACAAAATATATTTTATCGTATTCTTTGTATAATATTTATTTAAGAATGCAATCTTGTTTATATCATTCTTTAGATTTAGATAAAATTATAATACGCAATTTTATGTATCAAATTATAAACTTATTTTGACAATTATAAATTTTTTTATGGTAATGTACGAACAATTAAATACAAAATTATATTTTCCTCTATATTTGTTTGTATGACTTAATAATTTTTTTTGTAAAAAACCGAACCAACCGAACCAATCCAAACCGCATTAGTTTGGTTTGATTTGGTTCAGATTTATTTTTAAAAGCCAACTGAACCAAACCGAACCGCATGTTTTTTTCTCTTGCGGTTCGGATGATTTTTTGCTTCAAAACCGCCCAAACCGCACCGCGAACACCCCTAATTATGGTAGCGTTATAAAATATGGCGATTATAGGTTAGTCTAAAGTCTGGATGGGAACATATTCCCAATGTGTTCTTCATTGCATCAAAAATGAATCTTTAATACCTTGGAAACTCTGGAGCAGGTGGGTTAACTCCAAGAACATGTGTATCCTGAAGAGTTTCACTCATATTTATAGAGAATAAAACAAGTGCACAGATAGACTTGTGTAGTTATATAATTGTGAAGGATTCTTAAGGGCAAGGAAGCCATGCCGGCAACAAGGGGCGACGAAACCCAACCGCCAAAAAGGGGTATTACCACGCCCACGACATTCCCCAATTGCCTAGTATGGGAAAACATGGGAAATGACATTTATTGAATAAAGATACTTCAGAAAAAGAGTCAAGGGAATAAACCATACCTCCATAGGAAATAAGGATTCAATGATCTACTACTATAACTAGGTGAGCAGATGTTATTCCCGAGAAACCCTAAATGCAGGCTCATAGGCCTCTATAAATACCTTATTCCTAGAATAAAGAGAGAGATATTATGGAAATACCACAATACACCTCAAAAATACAGAGCTTCATGCAACGCACGTTAATTTAATTAATTATTTAATTAAATTATTTTTGGATTATTTGTTGAAGTTGTGAGATGTTGAGAATTGTTGGTATAAGTTATTAAGATTATTATTAATTAATTAATTGGTTGATTAATAATAACAATAATGTTGAAATTAATTGCATTAGTTGTTGGACTTGTTTTGGTGATAGAAGAAGTATTAAAGGGGTGTGAAAAATTAGGCCCAATCGACATAATACTATTATTATTAAGTTTGGTTATAATAATAGAAATTAGATTGACAGTAAGGAAAATAGTTTTGTCAAGGAGAAGAAGAATAAGGGTTGGAAGAGAGAAAAGGAACGTAGAAGTTACAGAGAAGAGGAAAAGAGGCAAAGCGGGATTCAGTCGGAATTTTGTAGAGCAACCTTCGATCCAAGGTAAGGGTGGGGTTCTAACTCTATAATTGGGTATATGATGCATGTTACGTAGGAATTGGATTGTGTAAAGTTGTTACTGTATGTGATGGTTGTATGAACAAATTGTTGTTTGGTTTATGTGATAATTTTCTAATAACGTTACAGTAATTCTACCAATGAATGAAAGGTTGGAACACCCATGGTTGGTATAGTTGTTGTGCTGCTATGAATACGTGTAGTGTTGTCTGAGATCATTGGTAAGGGAAGGAAGTATCAGTCGCAGGAAGAATCTGGACGAAATTACAGAACGGGAGGAAGAAGGGACGGTGTGCCGAGCGGCATATGCGTATTGGTGAAGGGTGTTGACCGACACCATGTTCTATACTGAGGGGCACGATTGCACGTGTCGAGGGGTACGGCTCTGCATGCCAAGAGGCATGACCCTTAACCATTAATTCTTTAATTGTTTTACTGTGTGTCTGTTACTTTAATATTTTGTTACAGAATTTGGGTGTAGTATAGTTAGAAAAGGGTGAATAACAGTAGAAGCTATTTACTAGTAACAGCAGTGAATAATTTATGGATTAATATAAATATAATAGTTAGGATTATCATGTTGCAGAATTAATAACTAGTATAATTTTAGTTGTAGAACTAGCAGTAATTAACAGAAACATTAGTAACTAAAATATATTAGCAGTTGAGGTAATTTAAGTAGCAGAAAAATAATAGTCTCACTAATTTAGCAGAAAACTATTAATGAGTGTAACGCGGTAGGAGAACTGGCTTGGTTGTTTTGCGTTTGATCGTAATTGTTGCGTATAGCAAAAGTTGGCGCCGACTTTTCTTTTATCCAATAAGGAAAAGTTGAAAAGAAAAGGAAAGACCTTTCGAGATTATTTCTTGAGTTCGGGAGGTAGGTT
Source organism: Vicia faba (assembly GCA_948472305.1). NCBI lineage: Eukaryota > Viridiplantae > Streptophyta > Magnoliopsida > Fabales > Fabaceae > Vicia > Vicia faba. Next base: position 1,310,541,406 of record OX451738.1, on the reverse strand, counting down.
ATGAAAATGGAAGGTATTAGCACCCTTTCCATCCGTAGTTATCTACGGGCTTTTAGTTGTTTGCTAGATCACTTACTTTTGTTTGAAAATGTGCTTGTGGTATATTTTTTGAAAGTATTTTGAAAAACGTCTTTGTAATGGTTCTCGTTTCTATAAGAATGTGTACAAAGTGTTTTTTCCTTTGAAAATGTTTCAAAATAAAAGTGTGGGTGTATAAAATGTTTTTGTTGTGAGCAAACGAGCAACTAGGAGCATCCTACCTACTCAAAAGGTCTTAATGTTCTTTTCCTCCTCCTTTAGATGTTGTTATCTTACCATTGATTTGGTAAGAAGCCCCATCGTTGGATGTGAAGGGACGGGCGTGGGACGTTTGTATAGTCATAGAAGGCAACCTATGGGACATTTTAGCAATGCCGCTTAGGGACTAGATCGTTTATCGAAGGCAACATTGAGGGTCATCGAGGGACTACGATCTTTTATCAAGGGTCTTTGCTTAGAACGCCCATATTCGAGGGACATGGCTATTTTTCCGAGGCAACAAGTGGAATTACCCTAGGGGTGCATATGTGAATGGTGTGTTTGATTTGCATGCATTTAGTCTTTGATTAGGGGTTGTCTACTTGTTGTTTTTATCTTGCCATACATACCCTATTTTACTAACAATCATATAAAAGTAATAAAAATGCAGAAAGATAAAATCCTACACTATTACAACCATATTGAATTGCATGAAAATATAAAGGCAAAAATAAAACAAAAGCAAGAAAAATGGGTCATTCGATTCAGGCAGAAAACCCTTCGATTCTGCACTCTTTGACCTCCTTCGATTTGGGGTCTGGAGTCAGTGGAGTCATGCCCTTCGATTGGGCCCTGGAGGCCAGCATGTTGTGACATTCTACCTCCTTCGACTGGGGGTTGAAAGCAGTGAGGGAGTGTCTTTCATCTGGGCCTGGAAGTCAGCATGTTGTGGCTTTCGTCTGGGCCTGGAAGTCAGCATGGTGTGCCTTTCGTATGGGCCTGGAAGTCAGCATGTTGTATCTTCTGGCTGCCACTTTCGTTTGACCTGGAGGTTAGTGTGTTGTGCCTTTCGTCTGGGCCCGGAATCAGTGAGGAAGCCTGAGGCTTCGTTTCATACTCCTGTCTCCTATTTCTTTAGTTTGAGATATTAAATAGAAACATGGCCTAAGGTCATGCCATCATTACCTTAGGGCCAGGTTAGTTATTAAAACATTTGTAAGAAATCAAAGAACAAAACCAAAAGGAAAGGCAATAAAAACAAACCAAAAAGGTGTAAACGAAAGGGGAACAAATTCTATGTATATGTTTGAAACGAAAATGAATTTTATTTACATATTATGCAAGAAACAAAAATGTTAAGGTTTAAAGTTACTTATCTTACTTGAGGATGGAGCGTGTGTTGGACTTTGAGTGTTTGCCTTGAGTGTACCTAGATTCAAAGGAAGATACCAGAGGCTAGGCCTTTGATATTAGATTCGAAAGAGGAGAACAAGCGTGAGGTTCTTCCTGCTGGATTCGAAGGGATGGACCAGAGGTTAGGCCTTTGATGCTGGATTCGAAATAGGAGAACAAGCATGAGGTTCTTCCTGCTGGATTCGAAGGGCAACAAGGTATAAGGATCTTTCAGATTCGAATAGGACAAGTGTTTGGATTTTGGGTTTGTATTTTCACAAGTGTTTAAGTGTTTTGGAGCTTTATGGTATTTGAGAAATTTTTGAAGATTCGTTCCTCTGGCCAAAAAGTCCTCCTTGAGCTTGCAAATTCTTCTCTATTTATAGAGAAAAGAATCAACATGTTTGAAGTAACCAGGTTTGTATGATGACAAACCATGGTTTGGTTAAGGGTGAAACAAGTCAGTCCCTTTTCGTTGTTCCCACGTTTCCAGTACAAGTGGGCGCCTGCTGGCATGAGATTGGACTATGATTTTGGCACTGCTTTGCGTTTAGACATGAATCAGGTTGCAATCTGCTTTTGTGATAAAAGTACTCTCTATGAAAAAAAAGGGTGTAACCAAGAATAGTATTATCCAATAGAAGAATCTTCTAACCTTTGTACAAACCTCTGATCATATAAAGATTTGGAAGCAACATAGTCTGACAAATAGGGTAAGGCTATGAGATTTGCTCAAATTTCTTTAAACAAAACTCGCTTCGAAAGATCCAAAGTTGGGTTCGAAAGCTGCTGATTCGAAGGGAATCAAGGTTCTAATCAAAGAGTAGAGCTTCTGTATGTTGAAGAGTGAGATTCGAAGGGTCGTGTTCTGATTGAAGAACACGGCTTCCATACGTTGAATAATGAGATTCGAAGGGTCATGTTCTGATCGAATAGTGAATCTTCTGTATGTTGAAAAGTGAGATTTAAAGGGTTATGTTCTGATTGAAGAGTAGAGCTTCTGTATGTTTAAGAGTGAGATTCGAAGGGTCATGTTCTGGACGAAGCAAACTTTTGACCTTCGATTCTCCCTGCTCCAGCATGAGTTGAAGAAGTTCTCTAGAAAGCTGGTAACATGTTCTTCCATCCCTTTTTGAATCACTTTTTGCAAATTCTGATTGTACTTATGTGAAAACTGGCCCAGAAGTTCTGTCCAAATTCTGACTTAAAAATGCTTAGAATTTACTAAGTGTTTTAGCTTCATGGACATGTCTTCAAGGATTTATAACTTGAAATCCCAACATTTCTAGGAGAAGTTCTATTCAGCAATGTTTTAGATCTCATTGAGATCTATAAATTTCATGTTAGAAGTTCTGATTGAATCATCTTGCATCATGATGAAAATCTGGCCCAAAGTTATGTAATTATCATATTTTCTTAACACTTAGAAAATTTTCTAAGTGTTTAGAAATTTGACTTTTCAAAGTAATTTCTGACTTTTGATTTCTTGATGAACCAACTTCATGTCTTGATGAAATATGATTTTTGAAACTTGATTTTGATCAAAAAGTCAAAGTTTGACTTTTCAGTGTGCAATTGACCATTTTGCCCTTGTGAATGACTTTCTTGGAAAATTGTAATCCAAGACTTGAAACTTGACAGAAGCAACCCTGAGGGTCCAAGATGATCCCTTGAGAAATGAGAGGGCAAATTTTGGGGTACAACAGTTGCCCCTGTTCAATCTTCTTAAACCTGAAAAGTTAGATTGGCGGGTCCGCCATTCGTGACTTGAAGGTGGAAGATGATTGAACACTAAAGTGCCCAGAAATTTGCACTCGATGATATTGTGGTTGAGGTGTAAGGAATGGGCTTAAAGATGCCATTTGGAAATATGATGGAGAGTTGTCGGAGATGGGCTTATAGATGCCACCCAAAAGTGATTGTTGACAAAAATTAGACTGAGTCTAAATTCGACTTCAATTGGAAAAGAATCAGAATAAATCTTTGGAGAGATTTATCTAAACCAGAGAAAGTGTATACCGGAAAAGAATCAGGATAAACCATTTATCAATTTAAACTGAACCAACAGAGGTCTTGGATATTCTTCAATTTATGATGGGCTTGCGTAGGGCTGCATTAGGAGACATAAGAGGGGGAAGCCTGGGTAGGGCTACTTCAAGATGAATCCATGTGAAGCTTCATCTAGAATTTAAGAGAAGGAACCTGGGTAGGGTTGCTTCAGGACAAGTCCGTGTAAAACTGCATCTGAGAAGGAACCTGGGTAGGGTTGCTTAATGATGAGTCCGTGTGAAACTACATCTGGAAATGTAGAGAAGGAACCTGGGTAGGGTTGCTTGATGATGAGTCCGTGTGAAACTGCATCTGGAAATGTAGAGAAGGAACCTGGGTAGGGTTACTTGATGATGAGTCTTTGTGAAACTGCACCTGGAAATGTAGAGAAGGAACCTGGGTATGGTTGCTTCATGATGAGTCTGTGTGAAACTACATCTGGAAATGTAGAGAAGGAACCTGGGTAGGGTTGCTTGATGATGAGTCCGTGTGAAATTGCATTTGGAAATATAGAGAAGGAACCTGGGTAGGGTTGCTTCATGATGAGTCAGTGTAAAACTTCATCTGGAAATGTAGAGAAGGAACCTGGGTAGGGTTGCTTTATAATGAGTTCGTGTAAAACTTTATCTAGAAATGTAGAGAAGGAACCTGGGTAGGGTTTCTTCATGATGAGTCTGTGTAAAACTACATTTGGAAATATAGAGAAGGAACCTGGGCAGGGTTGCTTCAGGACGAGTCCATGTAAAACGGCATCTGGGAATGAGAAGGAACCTGGGTAGGGTTGCTTCATGATGAGTCTGTGTTAAACTTCATCTAGAATTTAAGAGAAGGAACCTGGGTAGGGTTGCTTCATGATGAGTCCGTCTAAAACTGCATTTGGAAATGTAGAGAAGGAACTTGGGTAGGGTTGCTTGATGACGATTCCGTGTGAAATTGCATTTGGAAATGTAAAGAAGGAACCTGGGTAGGGTTGCTTGATGATGAGTCTGTGTGAAACTGCATCTGGAAATGAGAAGGAACCTGGGTAAGACTGCTTCAGCTGGTCGTGTAGATAGTTGCCCTGGTTTGTTTCAGGTATTAATCTTTTATATGAGAAAGAAGGATAGTTTTCCTGACTTGTTACAGGTATTAATCTTCAATCTCCTCATGTAGATGATTTTCCTGGCTAGTTATAGGTATTAATCTATAATCGATCGTCTACAGATAGTTGTCCTGTCTTGTTACAGGCATTAATCTGGAACTGTTGAAAATAGTTGACAATAATTATCTGTTGTTTGATCTTTCCCTAAAAGGTAAAGAGTTAGCTGTATGCAATGTCATGATGTATGAAATGCATGGCGTAATGATGTTCTCAAAATAAATGAGATTATGCTGTATGAATTTATCATGTATGAAATGTTGTTAGAATGTAATTTTGTCTTGGAAAATAAATCCCTGACAAATGTTGGGGAGTTTTGGGAGGCTAAGTTTTGGGCTGTCGTTGGGGATGAAGAGTATGCACCTCTCTAGACCTTGTTTTAGGATGTTTCCGCTGGGGATTCATATTTTGTTGTTTAAAGAGAACTCCGTTGGGGAATGTTGATTTTGCTTGAGAAGAAAACTCTGTGGAGAGTGTTGATTACAACTTGGGGAAAGGAGTCTAGGAGTTTTAGTCGTCTGTTACTCTACTGGGGAGTTATCTCTTGATGGAAGAGAAAAGGAAGTTAACAACTTGTTGGGGATAAAGAAGTTAATTGTTATTTGGTTGTCTCCCGGGCTTTGCAACAACCTACAGGGGATTGTAGAAAAGTCTACTGGGTAAGAGGAGTTGTGGTGCCTTAATTTATAGTAGTTGGAGAGGCAAATTCAAGCTGGGGAATCTTGTCATTGTTGGGGAAATAAACCCGGTTGCCAATCTACTGGAGATGTATTTTATTTTGGCAGAACTCCTCGAGGATTCCTCTTGAGACCAACTCAGTTGGGAAGAAGGTTTTCCAGAGATTGAAACTCTAGCTGGGAGCTGTCTGGATCCAACTTTGTGGGGACTTGACTGGGGGTCATCCTATGAAAAGGACTTTATGGGAAACTTGTCACTGCCCCTAGTAGTAAGTGTTTGTAGTATTGTCAGGAAGTGCTTGCCTGACCGTACGTAATCCTTTATTGGAATTCACGTTCGATGCTTCAAGTGATTCAGATACAGGCCTGCCCATGGTTATTCAGCATTTCTTGAGAGATTTCTTGGAATCTTGACTGGACTGCCCCAGATAGGTTGGACAGTGACACGTCATGCCCCCTTGCTTATAGGAGATCTGTTATTGGAAGTGTCTTCCCACTTGACATGATTTTGTTCATTGAGAGAGTTTTTGTTCACTGGATATCCGTTGTGTCAATTTCTCCGATGTCAAACAATTAGCCATATGCAAACAACGATATTCAAATAATGCAAAGTTTATGCTTGTCTTGAAGTTTTGAAAATGCGTTTTAGTAAGTAAAGAGAATTTTGTAAGAATATGAATTCGACTCAGAATTTGGAGTAAGCCTTACAGGAGTCAGGATACCTTTTGTAACAATATGCTTTCGAACTAACCCATGCTTTAATTAGGACTTTTGGAGGGTTGTAACGTGGCTTGATTCACGGTTTAAGAAACAAAGGATAAGGCTCAAAGTGTATTTGTACCCACTCGTTCTTTGTGGTGTTCTTCAGTCCTAAACTCAGTTAATTGTACGTTTGAACTCCAATTGAGTCTGGAATGACGTTTTGGTGATGGTTCAGACAAGCTAAGTTTGTCGGAAGGCAGTCATTTTTGCAACAATTTTTCATGTTGTCGAGGATTTGTAGTGACCCTTTTTTATTATCCCTGATTTTTCTTGACTGTTCTTGTTTTTGAGAGTACAGTCAGCGGGATGCCCCAGTTTTTCTTAAGTCTCCTTCGTAGGTTTTGACTTAGTGGGATTTTCTTTTGAGAGATAGTGACTGCCTATTTTGGTAGGGAAACATCACCGTCTTTTGATTCCAGAGGAATATTTTTGATGTCATTCGTTGTATACAAAGTGAAAGTTTACAATTGAGCGCACATTCGAATTAACTAAGAAACTACCCTGCCCCAGGTTTTGATTAAAGGTTTCAGTTTGTGTAAAAAAAGAAAGCTCCTACTTCTTAGGCTCAAGGGGGTTGACTAGGGATTATCCTCCTTATAACTCCTGTGTTTAGAAATTGAAATAAACGACTGTACATCGTCGACAAGGTCTGTCCAAAAGCATACTGTATGAGATTATGGCATTGTTTTAGTCATCCTCCCTCTAAAGGCTTGTAACTTTTAGCAAGAGTTGAATATTATAAAAGGAGTAAAGATAGCACAGTTTAAATATAATGAAAACAAGTGGATGAATTCAAGACAAATATATGCGATGCATTAATGAAACAAAGTTTAACATTAATAGATAAGTGTTTAAATAACAAAAGAGATTACAATTGAAAATTCAAAATTAACTAGAACGCTCAATGATTTGGAATGGGAGTGGTGATCATGTTGGGAGTCTTTGGAGGGTCAAACTCGATCTCCTTAGCGTCAATCATGTTTTGAATCTTGTATTTCAGCGTCCAACAATCATTAGTATCATGCTCAGGACTTACAGAATGATATGCACATGTTGCATCAGGATTGTAGTTAGGAGAAGAAGTTTTGGGGTTTGGATGAGGTCCTATCAACGTAATCATATTCATCTTTAACAAGTGTTGTAGTGCTTGAGACAACGACATGTTGATGTTGGTAAACTGTCTTTTGGGCTCATTTGGCCTTCACTGATTTCCCCTTTGTCGTTGTCATCGTGATGCAGGACTGGAGATTAGGACTGCCTCCACATGTTGGTTGTGGTGGCTCTTGTTACGACCCTTTTGCCTGTAAACAACATTTGACTCTTTCTTCCCACTGTATGGATTTTTCTGAGTATCAGAGGATGTAGCTCCTTGGATTTTTCCACTTTTGATGCCAGCTTCAACCCTTTCGCCAGTCAGTATTAGCTCGGTGAACCCGGCCGAGGAGCTTCCGATTAGGTGATTGAAGAAAGGTCCCATCAAAGTTCCCATTAAGATGTCAATCAACTCCCTGTTAGTCAATGGGGGCTGCACCCTACCAGCCAGGTCTCTCCACTTTTGGGCGTATTCTTTGAAGCCCTTGTTGGAACGCATGATCATATTCTGCAACTGCATACGAGTTGGTGCAATATCAGCATTGTATTGGTACTACTTGTAGAAAGCAGCAGCTAGATCTTCCCAAGTGTGAATGTGGGAAATCTCCAATTTATGGAACCACTCAATTTGTGTCCCAGCTAAGCTCTCTTGGAAGAAATGGATCCAGAGCTTCTGATTAGTTGTGTATGGTTGAATCTTGCGGATATAAGACTTCAGATGCATCTTAGGACAAGAGACCCCATCGTACGTGGCAAAGGTATGAATTTTAAACTTTGGTGGGATGACCACTCCAGAGACCAAACCCATGTCTCCTAAGTCCAAGCCAGGCACAACTTGGATCTCCAGAGCTTTTAGTCTGTCTTCAAGTTGTTTGTATTTTTCATCCGTCAGTGGATACTGCTCCTCAGAATAGTCTTCGTCATCAGTAGATATGTAAGACCAAATGCTTCTAGCTTCCTCTTCTTGACTGTATTCTTCTTCAGAAGAAGCATCTTCTTTTTGAGCTAGTTGGGTATGCCCCTTGGACCTTCTTCCCACATTGAGGATGATAGTCCTTTTCTTAGTCTTCTTCTTGCTCTCTTTGGTGAAGAGTGTTTTTAGATCTTCCTGCCCCTTAGCCAGAGCCAGGAACATTTATTAGAATTGGGCATTTTTCTTGGAGATCCTTCACCATTTGTTCCATATCCATCTTACTGAAATAAACAGTAGGAAGATAAGGAGACCTGTATGGGAGAAACCTGTCATGGTATGATGCATGATATGTGGATGCATGTTTTTAAGGATCTCACAAGATAAACACAAGAAGATGTTAGAAATTACTTACAACTTAATTGGATAACTTCGTATCGGTGGATGTCCTTCCACGAGAATCAAGCTCACTATGTCAAATGGGTCACAGCCCTTGATTCAAGTTATCGTGCTTTGGTTTTTGATGGTGTTTGATTAGAGAATGAATCCTTTTGCCCTTTGATAGGCGTCTGGTTCAACATGACCCTGCATCATAGACCCTTGAGATCCTTGAAATGGTTATTGAAAATTTTATGGTATGATATTATGATGTTATGTACAAGTATGCAAAGCAAGCAAGTTGTTATGTATAAATAGTCATATATACACAAAGCAGACAAATCCTTAGGTTTAGGCTTGCATGGGGTTCATAGGTAAGTACCCTCTTGAAGTTTAGTTGGCTCAACCTGTCCTAGTAATAGTAACCGGGTTCTAGGGGATCTCAATATCACTGATCTTTCTTCATCGATCATTGTTTCAGCACAAGCCTCTTTATTGGCGATCAAAATATCCCGAAAGTCTGATCTCAATGAGTGTAGTATCGAGTATCAACCAACTTCGGACTGCACTAAAGCCGACTATCTCACTACTTCCTAATGGCCAAGTTGGTCAACTAAGGTTCTAAAGTCAGTTAGTGCTTCATGACACCACACATTGGCCCCGTATTGTCCTTGACTACTCAAAGGCTACCGGTACCAACAAATGTGTCATACTAACGTAGCTATTGCTTAGACCATGTCAATATACCCCACACAGTTTCCAGAATCTATTGATACTTACCTAAAAGGTGCCCCAGATCCAGGTAGAGGATCAAAACAAGCCCAAACAAGGGACCATAATGTAAAGCAAGCAGGTCAAACAAGGAAAGCAAGTAAAGGTGATCTAGCCCTAAGGTAACCCCACTTTTAAGTAAACTCTCCAGCAGAGTCGCCAGTTCTGTAACACGGTGGAAGGACTGACTTTGTTGTTTTGCGTTTGATTGCAATTATTGCAGATAGAAAGAGTCTCCACCGACTTTTGTTTTATCCAATAAGGAAAGGCTGAAAAGAACAAGAAAGACCTTTCGAGATTATTTCTTGAGTTCGGGAGGTAGGTTATGAAAAGGGAAGATATTAGTACCCTTTCCATCCGTAGTTATCTACGGGCTCTTAATTGCTTTCTAGATCACTTGCTTTTGTTTGAAAATGTGCTTGTGGTGTGTTTTTTAAAAGTATTTTGAAAAATGTCTTTGTAATGGTTCTCGGTTCTATAAGAACGTGTACAAAGTGTTTTGTCCTTTGAAAATGTTTCAAAATAAAAGTGTGGGTGTATAAAATGTTTTTATTGTGAGCAAGCGAGCAATTAGGAGCATCCTACCTACTCAAAAGGTCTTAATATTCTTTTCCTCCTCCTTTAGATGTTGCTATCTTACCATTGATTTGGTAAGAAGCCCCGTCGTTGGATGTGAAGGGACGGGCGTTGGACGTTTGTATAGTCATAGAAGGCAACCTATGGGACATTTTAGCCATGTCGTTTAGGGACTAGATCGTTTACCAAAGGCAACATTGAGGGTCATCGAGGGACTACGATATTTTATCAAGGGTCTTTAATTAGAACGCCCATATTCGAGGGACATGAGTATTTTTCCGAGGCAACAAGTGGAATTACCCTATGGGTGCATGTGTGAATAGTGTGTTTGATTTGCATGCATTTAGTCTTTGATTAGGGGTTGTCTACTTGTTATTTTTATCTTGCCATACATACTCTATTTTACTAGCAATCATATAAAAGTAATAAAAATGAAGAAAGATAAAATCCTAGACTATTACAACCATATTGAATTGCACGAAAATATAAAGGCAAAAATAAAACAAAAGCAAGAAAAATGGATCTTTCTATTCAGGCAGAAAACCCTTCAATTTTGCACTCTTTGACCTCCTTCAATTTGGGGTATGGAGTTAGTGGAGTCATGCCCTTCGATTAGGCCCTGGAGGCCAGCATGTTGTGCCTTTCTGCCTCCTTCGAATGAGGGTTGAAAGCAGTGAGAGAGTGCCTTTCTTCTGAGCCTGGAAGTCAGCATGTTGTGCCTTTCGTCTGGGCCTGAAAGTCAACATGTTGTGCCTTTCGTTTGGGCCTGGAAGTCAACATGGTGTTCCTTTCGTCTGGGCCTGGAAGTAAGCATGTTGTGTCTTCTGGCTGCCACTTTTATTTGACCTAGAGGTTAGTGTGTTGTGCCTTTCGTCTGGGCCTGGAATCAGTGAGGAAGCATGAGGCTTCGTTTCATACTCATGTCTCCTATTTCTTTAGTTTGAGATATTAAATAGCAACATGGCCTAAGGCCATTCCAACATTACCTTAGGGCCAGGTTAGTTCTTAAAACATTTGTAAGAAACCAAAGAACAAAACCAAAAGGAAAGGCAATAAAAATAAACCAAAAGGGTGTAAACGAAAGGGGAACAAATGCTATGTATATGTTTGAAACGAAAAGGAATTTTATTTACATATTATACAAGAAACAAAAAGTTCAAGGTTTAGAGTTACTTACCTTGCTTTAGGTTCGAGCGTGTGCTGGACCTTGAGTGGTTGCCTTGAGTGTCCCTGGATTCGAAGGGAGAGACCAGAGGCTAGGCCTTTGATACTGGATTTGAAAGAGGAGAACAAGCGTGGGGTTCTTCCTGCTAGATTCGAAGGGATGGACCAGAGGTTAGGCCTTTGATGCTAGATTCGAAAGAGGAGAACAAGCGTTAGGTTCTTCCTGCTGGATTCGAAAGGCAACAAGGTATAGGGATCTTTCAGATTCGAAGAGGACAAGTGTTTGGATTCTGGGTTTGTGTTTTCACAAGTGTTTAAGTGTTTTGGAGCTTTATGGTATTTGAGAAATTTTTGAAGATTCGTTCCTCTAGCCAAAAAATCCTCCTTGAGCTTGCAAATCTTCTCTATTTATAGAGAAAAGAATTAACATGTTTGAAGTAACCAGGTTTGTATGATGACAAACCATGGTTTGGTTAAGGGTGAAACAAGCCAGTCCCTTTTCATTGTTCCCACGTTTCCAGTACAAGTGGGGGACTACTGGCAGGAGATTGGACTTGTAATTTTGGCACTTCTTTTCGTTCAAACATGAATTAGGTTAGAAGCTGCTTTTGTGATAAAAGTACTCTCTATGAAAAAAAATGGGTACGTAACCTTTGCTATTTTAACCAAGAATAGTATTATCCAATAGAAAAAGCTTCTAACATTTGTACAAACCTCTGATCATATAAAGATTTGGAAGCAACATAGCCTGGCAAATAGGGTAAGGCTATGAGATTTACTCAAAGTCTTTAAACAAAACTTGCTTCGAAGGGTCCAGAGTTGGGTTCGAAAGCTGTTGATTCGAAGGGAATCAAGGTTCCAATCAAAGAGTAGAGCTTCTATATGTTGAAGAGTGAGATTCGAAGGGTCATGTTCTGATTGAAGAACAAAGCTTCCATACGTTGAAGAATGAGATTTGAAGGGTCATGTTCTGATCAAAGAGTAGAGCTTCTGTATGTTAAAAAGTGAGATTCGAAGGGTCATGTTCTGATTGAAGAGTAAAGCTTTTGTATGTTAAAGAGTGAGATTCGAAGGGTCATGTTCTGGACGAAGCAAACTTTTGACCTTCGATTCTCCTTGCTCCAACATGATCTGAAGGATTCCCTTTTTGAATCACTTTTTGCAAATTCTGATTGTACTTATGTGAAAACTGGCCCAGAAGTTTTGTCTAAATTTTGACTTTAAAATGCTCAGAATTTACTAAGTGTTTTAGCTTCATGGACGTATCTTCAAGGATTTATAATTTGAAATCCTAACATTTCTAGGAGAAGTTCTGTTTAGTAATGTTTTAGATCTCATTGAGATCTATAACTTTTATGTTAGAAGTTCTGATTGAATCATCTTGCATCATGATGAAAATCTGGCCCAAAGTTATATAATTATCATATTTTCTTAACACTTAGAAAATTTTCTAAGTGTTTAGAAATTTGAATTTTCAAATTAATTTTTGAATTTTGATTTCTTGATGAACCAACTTCATGTCTTGATGAAATATGATTTTTGAAACTTGATTTTGATCAAAAATTCAAAGTTTGACTTTTCAGTATGCATTTGACCATTTTGACTTTGTGAATGACTTTCTTGGAAAATTGTAATCCGAGACTTGAAACTTGACAGAAGAAATTCTGAGGGTCCAGGGTGATCCCTTGAGAAATGAGAGGGAAAATTTTGGGGTACAACAATAAGGCTTATGTTAAAATAATTTAGTATAAGTATTTTAGTAGGATCGTATTAATAATATTATTGGCATGTGTAAGTTGTGGTATTGTTGTTATTAATTGTTGAAGTTGCAGGTAGTGGCGAGTTATGTTGTATTATATCTATAATTGGAAATTATTAAGTTGTAGGCTTATGGCCAATGTTGAATTACGTTGAATTACTAAGTTGTAGGCTTATGTCAATGTTGCGTTAATTGTTATTGTTGAAATATCAAGTTGTAGGCCTATGGCCAGTGTTGAATTATTATTAAGTTGTAGGCTTATGCCAACGTTGTTATGTTGTTGTTGTTGCATTTAATCATATTGTCGCATGAATTGTATATCAAGTTGAAGTTAATGCTCATTAAGTTGGTCTGGATTGGCAAAATATTAAGTTGAAGGCTTATGCCTTGTTGTTGCCTCTATTAATTGGCAATGTTTCTAAGTTGGGAGTTCCGCTCTGTTTTTAAGTTGGGAGTTCTTCTCCGCTGTTACCACATGCATGTGCATAGTAATGAGTTGCATTTCACGTTGCATATTCTATTTGTTATATTAATGAGTTATTTGTTGTATTTTGTTGATGTTTTGTTGTGATTGATGTTGTTTGAAGTTGTGAAGTGGTGATTTTGCATAGACTAATTCTAATGTAATGTTTATCATACATTCTATTATATTGTTTGATATCTCACCCCTTATGTTTGAATGTTACCCCGATATTGGTAACATGCATGTAATATAGAGTGAAGGTGGTTACCTTCAGTAGTTCGAGTCGGTGTCACTGCTCTGATACGTAACACTCGGGGGGGGGGGGGGTGAATGTTTGCTGTTTTATTGTTATCAATTCAGTTGATTGAACTTTACGTTGTTGTTCGTTAAATACTTGTTATTTGAAGTTGTTTCAGTTGGACAGAGATGATATATTCTTTTAAGTTGAATATTTGATTCCGCTGCATAGTTATGAAAGTTGTTGTTTTCAAAAGATTAAATTATATTGTCGTTGGTTCATCCAAGCTTAATGTGTTATGTATCTGTAATGAATGCCGTTGTTTTAAGTTGAAATTGTAGCATCCTGATTTAGTTATTGAATTTTTATAACTCTGATTTTCATAATAATTTTCGGGTAGAATTGGGGTGTTACAAAGTTGATATCAGAGCAGGTCGGTCAGTCTAGCCAAGTTGTCTAATGTTGTTTGTTCCTTAATAAGCGACAAGTGTGTGGAACACTGTTGGTGATTGCTTGCTTTTCTAATCGCTTGTTTGCAGGAGTTGGTTTGGAGATAAGTGGGGGAGAAGCTTTGCTTCTCGGATGTGTTTCGGTTGTAAGATGTTGGAACGGTATGGCGACAATGCGAGTATTGTTAAAGTTTTGTTGTTTCCAGAATCCGAAGGTGACATGGATTAAAGATTTTGTTTGTTAATCAAGTTGGAACATCTTGAGGCAGGATGATCAGACATTTTTGATGTTTACTTCTCGAAGGAGGAGGAGCAATTTAACAGTTGTTGATATACGAGTAGAGTATAAATCCCTGATGTTTCTGAAGGTGATTGTTTAGTAACAAGGATGATTTTTAGAAGATGGAATTTGGAAAGTTGCGATATTTCAGCACTGCTGGTGGACTGTGAAGTTGTCGGTTTAAGTAGCCCTTGCATAAGATGTCGACATTTGAATGGTGATAGAGTGACAGATTATTGTAGACCTTGTCGTGGGATCCTTTTGAGTGATTGTAAAAGTTGTTGAAGTTGTTGGAATGTTTTGAATCATGAGTCAGAGCCGAAAATGCAAGGAGATGAGTGTGATTTCGAGTAATAAATGTTGGTACTGGTACAAATAAATTATGTTATGATGTTATCCTAAGGTGTGTAATAGTATGTCGCTGCATGACGTTGGTGTTCGCATTTTCGGGTCACTTTAGAAATTCATATCTTGTGTTCCGAGTATTAGATTGGTGTTCTGTTTGAACCTATAAGGAGATATAAATATATTCTATCATATGAAAGTGTTTTCAAATATGGTTGATGTATTTCCATATGGAGGAACTCTGAAGTCGTTTATGGAACTAGAGGCTCTTGGGCATAAATTATTATTATCGTAGTTGTTCGAGACGAGGTCAAGAATAATATGTTGTTGGCGATTAAGTTGAGAAATGAGATGTATGACATTAAAAAGGATAGTCATTCATCATTTCAAGTATGGGATGTTGCATGTGAAGAAAGTTTTATAGAACTAAAGAAAATATTGATGATTGCTCCGATATTGGTTTTGCCTAATCCGAGTGAGTCATTCGTAGTGTATTATGAATGCGTCTAAGATGGGACTTAATGGTGTGTTAATGCTGAATGGACAAGTTGTTGCTTGTGCTTTTATACAACTCATAGTTCATGAGAGGAATTATCCTACACGTGACTTAGAGTTAGCAGCGGTGGTGTTTATGTTGAAGATTTGGAGACATTATCTTTTTGGTTCTAGATTTGAAGTATTTAGCGACCATAAGAGTTTAAAGTATTTATTTGATCAAAAGGAATTGATTATGAGACAACGAAGATGGTGGGAGTTGTTGAAAGATTATGATTTTAGTTTGAATTATCATCCAGGTAAAGCTAATGTCGTGGCTGATGTTTTAGGTCGAAAGACTTTATATATGTCGGCAATGATGGTTAAAGGATTGGAATTAATTGAACAGTTCAGAGATATGAGCTTAGTATGCAAAGTGACACCGCAAAGTGTTATGTTGGGAATGTTGAAGATTAATAATGATTTTCTGGATAATATCAAAGAAGCTCAGAAGTTACATGTGGAATTGGTAGATTCGGTGGTTGGACTCGGTTAGTCTGAGAATGATGATTTCAAGTGAGATGCGTAGGGTGTGTTAAGATTCTGTAATCGAATTTGTATTTCTAATGATGCGGAGATGAAGAAAGTAATTCTTGAGTTAGAGGATACTTAACTTTCATGTGAGGCTAAGTGAGTGTAATTTGGGCCGTGTAATATGTTGAGCGTTGGTGTCTCATCGATAAAATTGAATGAGAGGGAAATTGTAGGAGTATTTGTAAGCCTCATTGGAAATTATTGGATTATGGTGCTTTAGGTGACTTGAGTACAAGTTCTAAAGGAACACTATTATAGTTTGGTAACGATGGTTTATACTCCATTATGGTTGTCGACTGTCTATCGACAAATTGAGGAGCAGATCACCCTTAATTTGTTGTTGATAGTAGACGGGATCATGTTGGATGGTATAGATTTGTCTGTCTTAATGGTGTGCGAAGTGATTGATGTTATATCGTGATGATAGTCGCTCATCAGTTGTTTGAATTTATAGAGGAGTGGCAAAAAGTTGAGATGTATTGAACAATTCAGAGTAGCGGGTTTATATGCGAGCTGACGTTGCAAAGTGAAAGATTGAGAATATCAAGTGAACAACGATTTTATGGTGGATGTTAACGAAAGTCCGAAACTAGATTGAAACTTATAAATCGTATAGTTGACAAAAATTTTAATAAGGACAATGACTTAAGATAAATGATCAGATTTACGCAGCTGAAGCGTGATGTGGCGCAGTTGCTATGCGTGTACGACTCGTTAGAAGTGAAGGACTAATTATCAGAAGCCCATGGGAATGATATGTCCTGATCTACATGTTTGATTTGGTGGATTGTTGATATGGGGATGATGTGTCAGGGTACCGTGTTTCTCGTAAACATTTGCTGATTTTATAAAGATATTAATGTGATTATTGGTTGATGGTGAGTTGTGTGTATAATTATTGAGTTATACTGTTAAGTTGATGTTATAATGATTGTTTTCCTGTTGCCGTGATGTTGTTGTTGGTTACCATAAATGATGGATAGTACTCTATAATATGACGAAGTTGATTATGTTGGCTATGTTGATGTCACTATAAGGGTGATACGACGATATGGATGGAGTTATTTATATTTTGTCGATAATTGATATATATATATATATATATATATATATATATATATATATATATATATATATATATATATATATATATATATATATATATATATATATATATATATATATATATATACACACATGGGAATGAAATTGTGTATGTGTTTTGGTGTTGAATATATTGTTAAAATAATAATGTGATGTTGTATATCCAAGTATAAGTGCGTTATGACTGTTACTACATTAAATGTTGATATGTCAAGATATTGTTAAAGTGGTTGATAAGTTATTAATGATTATATCGCAAATGTGTTGAATGATTAGCATGTGTGTATTTGATTTAAATCGTGTTGAGTTATTGTTGTGTCGAGAAGTAGTGGTCGAAGTGTTGCCAGACACGACTTGGGATCAGAGAATGAGATGTAAAATTCGCGTTAAGAGTGGTAGTATCGAGTAGATTTTCGAGGACGAAAATATTCTAAGTTGGGGAGAGTTGTAACGCCCGTTAATTTAATTAATTATTTAATTAAATTATTTGTTAAAGTTGTGAGATGTTGAGAATTGTTGGTATAAGTTGTTAAGATTATTATTAATTAATTAATTGATTGATTAATAATAATAGTAGTAATAATAATATTAATAATAATGTTTGATTAACTGTATTAGTTGTTGGGCTTGTTTTGGTGATAGAAGAAGTATTAAAGGTGTGTGAGAAATTAGGCCCAATAGACATAATACTATTATTATTAAGTTTGGTTATAATAATAGAAATTAGATTGATAGTAAGGAAAATAGGTTTTGTCAAGGAGAAGAAAAATAAGGGTTGGAAGAGAGAAAAAGAACGTATAAGTTACAAAGAAGAGGAAAAGAGGCAAAGCGGGATTCGATCGGAATTTTGTAGAGCAACCTTCAATCAAAGGTAAGGGTGGGATTCTGACTCTACAATTGGGTATATGATGCATGTTATGTAGGAATTGAATTATGTGAAATTGTTACTGTATGTGATGGTTGTATGAACAAATTGTTGTTTGTTTTATGTGATAATTTTCTGATAACGTTACAGTAGTTCTATCGATGAATGAAAGGTTGGAAATTAACCCATGGTTGGTATAGTTGTTATGCTGCTGTGAATACGTGTAGTGTTGTCTAGGATCATTGGTAAGAGAAGGAATTATCAGTCGCAGGAAGAATCTGGACGAAATTGCAGAACGGGAGGAAGAAGGGACGGTGTGCCGAGCGACACATGCGTATTGGTGAAGGGTGCCAACCGGCACCATGTTCTATGCTGAGGGGCATGATTGCACATGCCGAGGGGCATGGCTCTGCATGTCGAAGGACATTACCCTTAACCATTAATTCTTTAATTGTTTTATTGTGTGTCTGTTACTTTAGTATTTT
Organism: Vicia faba; assembly: GCA_948472305.1. NCBI lineage: Eukaryota > Viridiplantae > Streptophyta > Magnoliopsida > Fabales > Fabaceae > Vicia > Vicia faba. The sequence goes on along the minus strand of OX451738.1, from coordinate 1,310,523,423 downwards.
GTTACTGAATTTAGGTGTAGCATAGTTAATAAAGGGTGGATAACAGTATAGGCTATTTACTAGTAACAATAGTGAAAAATTTATGGATTAATATAAATATATAAGTTAAAATTATTATGTTGCAGAATTAATAAGAAGTATAGTTTTAGTTGTAGAACTAGCAGTAAATAACAAAAACATTAGTAACTGAAATATATTAGTAGTAGAGATAATTTAAGTAGCAGGAAGATAATAGTTTCACTAATTTAGCAGAAAACTATTAACGAGGCTTATGGAAAAATAATTTAGTAGAAGTATTTTAGTAGGATTGTGTTAATAATATTATTGGCATGTGTAAGTTGTGGTATTGTTGTTATTAATTGTTGAAGTTGCAGGTAGTGGTGAGTTATGTTGTATTGCATCTATAATTGACAATTATTAAGTTGTAGGCTTATGGCCAATGTTGAATTAAGTTGAATTACTAAGTTGTAGGCTTATGTCAATGTTGCGTTAATTATTGTTGTTGAAATATCAAGTTGTAGGTTTATAGCCAGTATTGAATTATTATTAAGTTGTAGGCTTATGCCAACATTGTTATGTTGTTGTTGTTACATTTAATCATGTTATCGCATACATTGCATATCAACTTGGAGCTGATGTTCCTGAAGTTGGCCTGGATTGGAAAAATATTAAGTTGAAGGCTTATGCCTTGTTGCTGCCTCTATTAATTGGCAATGTTTCTAAGTTGAAAGTTCTGCTCCGTTTTTAAGTTGGGAGTTCTGCTCCGCTAGTACCACATGCATGTGCGTAGTAATGAGTTGCATTTCACGTTGCATATTCGAGTTGTTGTGTTGATGAGTTATTTGTTGTATTTTGTTGATGTTTTGTTGTGATTGATGTTGTTTGAAGTTGTGAAGTGGTGATTTTGCATAGATTAATTCTAATGTAATGTTTATCATACATTCTATTATATTGTTCAATATCTCACCTCTTCTGTTTGAATGTTACTCTGATGTTAGTAACATGCAGGTCATCTAGAGTGAAGGTGGTTTACCTTCAGTAGTTCGAGTTGGTGTCACTGCTCTGATATGTAACACTCGGGGGGGGGGGGGATGAACGCTTGTTGTTTTATTGTTATTAATTCAGTTGATTGTGAAGGGTGATGTGATACGGTGGGAGAACTGACTTGAGGTTTTGCGTTTGTTTTCGCAAATGTTTCGGTTTAGCAAGAGTCGCCACCGACTTTTTATTTTATCCTAATGTAAGGTTAAAAAGCACAGGAAAAACCTTTGAGATGTTTTCATGGGTTCGGGGAGTAGATTATAGAAAGGGAAGGTATTAGCACCCTTTCTATCCATGGTTATCCATGGGCTCTTAGTTACTTGCTTAGATCACTTGCCTTGCATTTTCAATTGTTTGAAATGGTGCTTTGTGTGTGATTTTGAAAGATGTTTTGAAAAGAGGCCATTGTTGTGGCAACCTTTGTAATGATCCATGTTTTAATGTATACAAAGGTGTATTGTCTTTTTGAAAAGATGTTTCAATGTTTTTTTGAAAGTTGTTTTGAAAGTTTGTGTTGTGGAGTGTATTTTGAAAAATGGCAAGGATTTGTTTTGCAAGTTGGTCAAGTAACCAAGAGCTATCTACCCTAAATTTCTCAAAGATCATTCCTATGTTTTAACCCTTTTAACAGTATTGTTCCACCATTGTATTTGGTGGACAATCTTGTGTTAGGATGTTAACGGGACGGGCGTGGGTCATCGTTTAAACCATGAATGCAATAGTGCCAAGTGTCTTTGGCAATTTTTCCTTTAAGGGACTTGATCATTTTTTAGGCAACTTGAGAAAGCGTTATCGAGGGACTATGATCATTTGATTTGTTTTTGTTTTGCCAAAGACACTCAACATGCAACATGGCCCATTTTTGAAGGCAACAAGTGGAGTAACCCTAAGGGTGCAAGTGTGTATTGTGTTATCCATTTTCATGCATTTTTGTCTTTGAATTTAGGTCAAGCTATTTGTTATTTTATTTGCATACAAACCCTAAGTCTATCATGGCATAATTTGAAAGCTTTTAAATGCAGAAATTTAAAGTCCTAAATTATTACAACATGATTATGGGGATGGGGGTACAAATGTTTGAATGGGGGGATATTTGGCAAGAAATTAAATCTAAAGCTATTACATCCATATTGAATAGACAAATATTTAATTGTACAATATTTAAATAAATATAATAAATATGCAAAAATGTATTATGCACAAAAAGATTTTTTTATGTATGTGAAAGTATTTTTCAATGTGAAATATAAACAAAAATGAAAAGGTCAATTTTTGGATATTTTATGGTTTAGGGCAAAACCCTAGTTTTTTAAATAAATAATGTTTATTTATTAATTATATACAATATTTATATATTAATTTATACAAATAATAAAAAAGGTATATTGTAAAAAAAAGTATTTTTTAGTGTCACATATTAATAAAAATAAAAATGTATTATTTTTATATTTTTATCCTAAATATTCTAATAAATATACAAGTAGTTATATATTATATATTAAATATACTAAATATATATAAGAATAAAAATATTAATTATTTACAAAAAGAAGTATATTTTAGAAAATGTTTTCAAAATGTAAATAATAAATAATAACTAAATATATATATTTTTGTATTATTTTCTAGGGTTTTAAATAAAAAAAGTATATATATTTATTTACATGTATAAATTAAATAAAACAAATAAATGCCAAATAAATGCAAAAAAGGGTGGAAAAATATTTTTGATATTTTTGATATTTGAGCAAAAAATAATAAGTCAGAATCAAAAAGAAAAAATCAAAAATGATCAAAATATCACACAATGGGCCAGGGGAGTGTAAATTGGAAAAGGGGGTGCAAGCAGCAAGCTGACTCAGGCCCAGCCCAAGCCAGCTTTGTCTTCAACCTCCAGCAATGTTCAAACAGAAAAACGCGCGCGTTCCATGCTTCATCCAAACTCCTGATTCTTTGACTTTTAACAAAAACTTATAACACAAACATTATAGAGCATCAAGAGACGAATTCATACATATAAAACACTTGACCTAACTCTAAGAATCCAGGGAGAATTTCTTCATCCCCAATTTCTGACCTAATTTTTCTTCAATGTTCATGGCCAAAATTCTCACAGCATGCATAATATAAATGAAAAGTAAATACATGGATGGCTTCAGGGCTATGAGTAGAACATGTTTTCTTCATAAACCTAAGCTTAATCATACCTGGATAGAGAGATAGAAGTTCATGTTTTTACCTGTTTCAGCTTGACTTGAACAGAACAATGTAGCAACTTCCAATGGATTTTGAGCTTTTGTACAGCTTGCCTGAAGTCCAAGGATGCTTCTCCAACTCCTAGCTTGCTTTAAAATCAACTGAATCGTGCTATGGAAGTCAACCTGCACAGCTTGAAAATAAAAATGGCAAACGTGGTTATGGGTGTTACAGCTTGGATTTAATGTTTGGGATAGTTTGTATGGATGATATAGAATGTATTTGAACTGGTCTTAGCCAAAGTGCACGAGTGGAAATGTTTGTGGAAGTCAAGTTGCAGAACTTGCTCTGTTTCTGCAGCAAGAGGGTGTTTTTGTGTTTTAGGAGGTTTGAGGGGTGGTTGATTCGTGCCTTAGTCTTGCTTGGATGTATGAAAGATGTTAACAAGGTTTGTGTTTGGCTGTGTTGACAGGAATGAGAGTTTTAGAGTTTTTGCCAGCTTTTTTCTAATGTAAGCAAGGATATGTCAACTTGTGATATAGGCCTGTCCAATGTCCTCAAGCATGATGCATATCTTGTTCTTGATCAGAGGGATTTGTGTACAAATTCTAGCCTCAAAGATCTGGCCCATGCCTCTTGGATTTGTTATTTGACATAAAGCACTACTTTATCAAAATGGCAAATATGCTTTTTCCAATTAAGGGTTAATCTTGCATGTAATGACCAAATGAACAAAATAACACCTTAGCACAATGGTTAGGCATTTAATTATGGTGTGTGAAACTGGTTTTGAGGCCTGCAAGCTAGCTTTGTACAAGCTGATTTGAAAAATGCCAATGTTATGAACATGCTTTGGTCAAGAACAAAAGTGAATTTTGCCTAACTTTGCAAATTCGATTCTCTCTAACCACAAGGGTGTTTGAGAAGTCCTGTGACAATTTGGAAAGCTTGGAATGTGTACTACAATCCATATTTGTAATGAAAATTGAAACTCTAAGTGGAAGCATGTGAAAAATGGCCAAGAAGTTGGACAAAAATCCTGCCTAGAATAGGTCAAAATTTTTCTAAGTTAAAAATGTTTTGCACCCTTGTTCCAAAAATCATAACTTAAGCTACAAGCTTCCTTTGAGAAAACTTTGTGAATCAAAGTTGTAGATTTTTCAATGGACTACAACTTTCATGTTTTGAGTTTTGTTTGAATCCATTTGTATCTTGATGAAAAAATAGGACAAAGTTAGGGAAAAATAAGGAAGTTTCATAACTTAGAAAAATTCTAAGTTATGAAATTTTCTCATCTTAAACCCTAATTTGCAATTTTGGGTTTCTTGATGAACAAGTTTCATAATTTGACATGTCTTGATGAAAAATGAATCTTGGCACTTGATTTTGACCAAAAAGTCAAAGTTTGACTTTTCAGTATACAATCAAATTTTGATCAGTTGACTGGAAAATTCATCTGTCAATCCTGTGCATTTGAGATCTTTTGAACTTGTTGAATGAATCAAGACAATGCCATTGAGTCCTTGAGTCCATATGTGAGCTTGTTTTGCCATTGGTTAGGTCAAACAGTCAAAAATTGCCTTTGTGCAGTCAAAACCCTAAAAATGAGCATTTTGCCCTTTTGATGATCTGATCAAATTTCTTGTGGAATTATGATCCAAACTTGATCAAATGGTTCATATGAGTTTAAAATGTTGATGTGGGTCAAAAATTATGAAGTTTGACTGTCAATTGGCCACAGTTGACTTTTTCCCCAATACAGCCGATTTCTAGGTCAACTGTCCAATTGACTGGGCAAAGATTGGAATCAAGGCTTGAAACTTGGTATGGATAAGCTTGTGAGTCCAACATGAAGCATGAAAGTCACTTTGGGCATTTTAGGTCAAAACATCTTTGTGCAAACTCAAACCCTAATTTGGGTCAACAGTGCAAGGAGGAGTCTTGAGGTGAGAAAATGTTGATGAAATGAGAGGGAAAATTTTGGGGTACAATAGTTGCCCCTGTTCAATCTTCTTGAACCTGAAGAGTTAGATTGGCAAGTTTGCCTTTCGCGTATCGAAGGTAAAAGGAGATTGGACACTAGAGTGCCCGTAAATTTGCACTCGTCAAAGCATGGGTGCGGGAATGGGCTTAAAGATGCCATTTGGAGATGGGCTTAGAGATGCCATCTGGAGAGGTGACAGAGGGATGGGCTTAGAGATGCCATCTGGAAATTGCTGTTGAACTGTAATGTGATAGATCAGAAAAATGAGGATCAAGTGTCTGGAATGTATTTGAACTATATCTGGAGACTGAGTTTGTATGAGCAAAAGAATGGCCTTCGTATCTGGGGCATATCTGAGCTGTAACTGTGTTTGAATGTAGAATGAATATCAGAATGACTGCCGTGTCTGGAGTGTATCTGTATTGTATCTGGGTAACAGAGAAACATCTGTTCATGGAGCAATTGCATGCTGGGGACAAATTCTGAATGAGTGACAGAATGGAAATCGTGTCTGGAGCGTATCTGGACTGTATCTGAAGTTGAGATTTGTATGAGTAGCAGAATGACTTCCGTGTCTGGAGTGTATCTGAAACTGTAACTGGGATTGAGATCCGTATGAGTAATAGAATGACTTCCGTGGGGAATGCACTGGGGAGAATCAAATTGCTGTTGTAAGGGTCAGAATGGTATCCGTGCTTGGAATGCATTGAACCTTGAGGTGGATAAATGAATCTGAATGAGAGATAGAATGGCTGCCGTGTTTGGAGCGTATCTAGTCTGTATCTGATTGCTGTAGTCTGAATGAGTAGTAGAATGACCGTCGTGTCTGGGGTGTATCTGTACTGTATCTGACTTGAAATTCTGAATGAGTAATAGAATGACCTCCGTGTCTGGGGTGTATCCATACTGTATCTGAATAATTTTTAATGATAGCCTTTTAATCTTATCCTGAAAAGGATGAAATGTTAGCTAAAACACAAAGTTATGTTGCATGATATGTATGATGCAATATATATGTTATATCAATGTTTATGATATATGAATGTAATGAATGCGCATGTAAGCTGATGAGTTGTCTTGTTGAGGATAGATGAATCCTAGATAGCCGGAGATGAGAGAATCTTGATTGTTTCCGGGGAAAATGAATCATTGACTGCTGCAGGGGATTGCATGAATCTCTGAGTGCTAAAGCTGAGATATCCTTGTTGACTGCTGACTGCTCGGGGAACAAGATCTTTAATTGTTGAGGGATTTTAGGACCACTGCTGGGGATTGGAACTCCTTGGTGACTTGTAGGGAATGAGAATTCTGATGATCTCTACTGGGGAGTCTAGAACCTGGAGAAGTAAAATTGAGAATCTTCAATCTGACGGGAAGTATCTCTGTGGGGAGAAGGTTCACTAGTCTGGTTCCGCTGGGGATTGATAGTTGGAAGTGTTAGCTCCGCTGGAGATTGGTAGTTTTGACTTCAACTGGGGATAGGATTTTCAGATTTTCAAGGCTCCACTGGGGATACTGAAACTTAACTCTGAAGGGAATTGAGTTCTAGAAGGCTCTCTGGCTGCGGAAATCAGTTTTGGAGAAAGCTTTTGTTCTGCTGAAGATCCTGAAGTTTAACTCTATTTAGGGAATTAAGCTCTGGATTTTAACCTTGTTGAGGAAATTGGAGTTTAGGACTTCCGGGGATTCCTTCTGAAAGGGCATCAAGATATCTATCTGTACCCTTAAACTATCTGCAATCATCTTTCTTGATTTGTAAGAGAATGATTATGTTCGAATGCATATGTCTATTTAACAAAACATTGGACGTTTCTCAAATAAAACATAAGTGCAAAAGAGAAAAAGGATGACAAAGCAAATTTCTGTATTTGGAAAAGTATTTGTATTAACTTTTATGAGTATCTTTGTACAAAGGAGGCAGACATCCTAGTAGGAGGATGTTGTAAAAAATTGAAAATTTTATACAAAAGAAAGATGGCTATGTGTAACAATTCCATGGGATTCCATTATGTTATAGCCTTCACAACTCTGAATATCTGTCCATTCGCTGCTTCGTCCGCTGACGACTGGATTGATCAGAAGTTCGGAGCTTGTTGATGAAGAGATTGTTCCTTAAAGTGATCCGACAAGACATAGTCATACGCTTTAATTCCCTAACTTTTGCCTGGATCGCCCTTTCGGGGTTTCAATCCACCGGGAAACCCTTTTTGCCCAAGCCGCCCTTTCGGGTTTTCGACTTGCCGGGTGTACAGATTTTTTTTGTTTTATCCCTAATTTTTGCCTGAACCGCCCTTTCGGGTTTTTGGTTCACCGGGATGCCCATTTTTTCCCAAGTCGCCCTTTCGGGTTTTCGACTTGTCGGGTTGTTTTATGCGTAGTATCTTTTGACTATGTCTGCGTTCGCAGGGTACGACAAATCGTCACCGTCCATGGTGGTCAGAATCATTGCACCACCAGAAAATATGCTCTTGATCACAAATGGTCCTTCGTATGTAGGAGTCCATTTTCCCCTGGGATCACTTTGCGGCAAGATAATCCGCTTGATTACGAGATCTCCGACTTGATATACTTGACGTCTGACTTTCTTGTTGAAAGCCTTGATCATCTGTTTTTGGTACGTCTGACCATGGCAAACAACAGTGAGTCGCTTCTCATCGATCAAATTGAGTTGATCAAGTCGGGTTTGAATCCAATCGTCTTCACTCAAACCAGAGTCCTTCATAATCCTTAAAGAAGGAATTTGAACTTCCATGGGTAGGACAGCTTCCATGCCATATACCAAAGAAAATGGGGTTGCCCCTATTGAAGTACGTGCCGTGGTACGATATCCATGCAGAGCAAACGGTAACATCTCATGCCAGTCCTTGTAGGTGACTGTCATTTTCTGAATGATCTTCTTAATGTTTTTGTTCGCAGCTTCAACAACACCGTTCATCTTCGGCCGATAGGGAGATGAATTGTGATGATAAATCTTGAACTGTTCGCATAGAGCGGTGATCATAGTATTGTTCAGATTAGTACCGTTGTCTGTAATGATCCTGTCTGGGACACCATACCAGCATATGAGATTTTGTTTGATGAAGCGGGCAACCACATTTTTTATAACGGAGGCAAAAGAAGCTGCTTCGACCCACTTGGTGAAATAGTCAATGGCGACCAGGATGAAGCGATGTCCATTGGACGCTGTGGGCTTGATCTCTCCAATCATGTCAATGCCCCACATTGCGAATGGCCAAGGAGCTATCAGAACGTTGAGAGGAACAAGAGGAATATGAATCTTGTCAGCATAGACTTGACATTTGTGGCAAGTACGGGAATGTTGATGGCAATCAGCTTCCATGGTAGACCAGTAATAGCCTGCCCTTAGAATCTTCTTAGCCATCGTATGTCCGCTCAAGTGGGTGCCAAACGTGCCACTGTGTATCTCATTCATGATCAACTCTGCTTTAGCTTTGTCTACACAACGAAGTAAAACACAATCATGGCTGCACTTATAAAGGATGTCGTTGCTTAGGAAGAACTTGGCAGCAAATTTCCTTAGGAACTTTTTGTCATTTATGGAAGCTCCTTCGGGATATTCTCTAGTCTGGAGATACCTTTTGATTTCGTGAAACCAGGGTTGTTCCACTACTTCTTCGGTATTAATCTCATGACAATGCGCAGGTTCATCCATTCGCTCGATGGTGATTTGGGGAGCCTTGTTATCCCAGTTGAGTTTAAACATGGAAGACATTGTTGCCAGAGCACCTGCAAGCTGATTTTCTTCTCGCGGGAAATGCTCGAAGGTGATTTGCTCGAAATGAGGCAAAAATGTCAGGACATGTTCTTTGTATGGGATAAGATTAGGATGCTTGGTATCCCACTCTCCTTTGATTTGACTGATAACCAAAGCCGAGTCCCCAAATACGATCAAAGATTTGATCCCCAAGTCTATAGCAGCCTTGAGACCAAAGATGCAAGCTTTATATTCAGCCATATTGTTGGTACAGCTGAAGCAAAGTCGGGCCGTGAAAGGTGTATGGCAACCTTCCGGGGAAATAAGTACCGCACCGATACCATTTCCAAGTGCATTTGAAGCACCATCAAAGTACAGGGTCCATCGGGATCCATTTTCAGGTCCGTCATACGATCCGTTACCTTCAATGTTGTCCAAAGTCATGATGTCCTCGTCCGGGAAGTCGAATCTCATGGATTGATAATCTTCGATAGCTTGATGAGCTAGATGGTCAGCTAGTACACTCCCCTTTATAGCTTTTTGGGTAGTATACTAGATGTCATACTCAGTCAGGATCATTTGCCATCTAGCGATTCTTCCAGATAAAGCAGGCTTCTCGAAGATATACTTGATAGGATCCATTTTGGAAATCAACAGAGTGGTATGAGTCAACATATACTGCCTTAGTCGGTGAGCAGCCCATACCAAAGCGCAGCAAGTTTTCTCGAGCAGTGAGTAGTGAGTCTCACAATCGGTAAACTTTTTGCTAAGGTAATAAATGGCATGCTCTTTTCGACCAGACTCGTCATGTTGGCCCAGTACGCACCCCATTGAGTTGTCTAAAACAGTCAGATATATGATCAATGGCCTTCCTTCGACGGGTGGCATCAGAATAAGAGGTTCTAGCAAATACTCCTTGATTTTATCAAAAGCAACCTGGCAATCGTCGTTCCAGTCGACTACCCGATCTTTCTTCAATAGTTTGAAAATTGGCTCACAGGTAGACGTCAGATGAGAGATGAATCTGGCAATATAGTTCAAGCGCCCCAAGAACCCTCTAACCTCCTTTTCAGTACGGGGAGCAGGCATTTCTTGTATAGCCTTCACTTTTGCTGGATCGACCTCGATGCCTTTGTTGCTGACAATAAATCCTAGAAGTTTACCAGACCTAACTCCAAAAGTGCACTTACTTGGATTCAGCCTGAGTTTGTACTCCTTCAACCAGGCAAACAGCTTCTGTAGATGTTCAAGGTGTTCCTCCTCTGTTTGTGATCGAGCTATCATGTCGTCTACGTAAAATTCGATCTCATGATGTATCATATCATGGAACAAAGCCACCATGGCGCGTTGATAAGTTGCCCCTGTGTTCTTCAGTCTGAACGGCATCACCTTGTAGCAGAAGGTACCCCATTGTGTAACAAAGGTTGTTTTCTCCATGTCCTCGGGGGCCATTTTGATCTGGTTGTAGCCCGAGAATCCATCCATGAAGGAAAACACTTTGTGCTGAGCTGTATTGTCAATCAAAATGTCGATATGTGGTAGCGGAAAATCATCTTTAGGGCTAGCCCTGTTTAAATCCCGGTAGTCCACACACATTCTGACCTTGCCGTCTTTTTTAGGTACCGGCACAATGTTAGCAACCCATTATGGATAGGATGTAACAACCAGAAAGCCATCGTTGAATTGCTTCATCACTTCTGCTTTAATCTTCTCAGACATGTCGGGCCTCATTCGGTAGACTTTTTGCTTGATCGGTGGACAATCCTGTCTTGTAGGGAGACGGTGAACCATAATATCTGTGTCTAAACCCGACATGTCTTCATAAGACCGGGCGAAGATTTCAACGTATTCATTCAACAACTGTATTAAGCGCTCCTTGACACTTGGTTCCAGATTGGCACCCACTTGTACTTCCTTCCGGTCTTCCTCTGTTCCTAAGTTGACTGTTTCCAACAACTCTTCATGAGGCAAGATGGCCCTCTCTTCTTGTTGTAGAAGTCTGGCTAGCTCTCCTGGTACTTCACAATCTTCGTCATCTTCATACTCAGCCTGATTGACCAAATCTTCAGAGTGATTGAAGGACATAGAAGAATAGTCACCCATGGAATCCAGAGTGGATGGGTACCTGCATTTGTGAGTGTGGGTGTGTGTAAGGGATAACCATCCTTAAACAAACAAAAAATGCAAAAGGAAAAAAAAATGAACACAGCAGTTTATAAATGAAAAACGTCCAATGAATCATTAAACATGGCATATGAATATGAAGAGAATCAAAACCCTTACAAATGGAGCTACATGCCCCGGGCAAGGCATGAGGTGAAAAAGTAGTGTGCAGATTGTTTAAAAGTAATTATTACAGACCAACAGGAAATGTTCGAAAGATAAGTTACTGATTAATGAAAGTAATGGGGACGAAGTCTTTCGCCTCCAAGTTGTGCAGTCCCCCTTCGATGGCTGGGAAGATCCAGTCTTCAATGTTACCCTCTTCGTCTTCGTCTTCTAAAGCATTGATTCCATGAGGAGAAATCTTGATGGGTGTCCTTTTAATTTTTGAGCGACGCATAACTTTTTGCCCTGCAGCGGTAAATCCCAACCCAAACTTGTCTGTCTTGAGGGGAAAGTCAGGCAACTGACCCCATGTTGAGCTCTTCCCCTCCTTCATTGCAGCCTTTGCGTCTTTCAGAGATGTCATCTTGGCCACCTGATTGGGTACCTCAACTACTGTCTTTGCTACTGCAACCTCGGGAGCAATTTCCTCGAAGTGTTGGAACGGTGTTTCAATGAATTCGCCCTCCACTTCCACATACCTAAAGGAGTTCAGATGACTGATCATGTACTCCTCTTCACCGTGTACAGTTATGATTTTTCCCTTGATAGGGTATTTCAGCATCTGATGTAGGGAGGAAGTGACTGCGCCAGCATTATGTATCCATGGTCTTCCTAGCAAACAAGAGTATGATGGACGGATGTCCATCACATAGAAAGTTGAGTGGAATACTTCAGTGCCCACCTTGATGGGAATGTCGACCTCCCCATGCACCATTCTTTTAGACCCGTCAAAGGCCCTGACAATGATATTACTTGGTTTCAGCTCCAAGCCTTCACAATCCAACCGGTCGAGAGCCTTCTTAGGCAGCACATTTAAAGAAGAACCAGTATCGACCAAGACATGGGCGAGAGTAGTTCCTCGCCATTCAACTGACACATGAAATGCGTCATTGTGCTTTGTTCCTTTCGGAGTCAGGTCAGCATCAGAGAAACCCAGGCTGTTGTCGGCAGTAAGGCTGGCTACACAATCCTGGAATTGATCGGCTGAGGTTTCCTGGGGAACATGGGCTGTCTTCAGAAATATTATCAATGCCTTGGCATGAGCCTATGAACAAAGCAGCAATGCTAATATGGAGATCTTCGAGGGGGTTTGCCCCAGTTGCTCTACCACACCATAATCACTCTTCTTAATTATTTTCAGAATCTCCTCCATTTCTTTCTTAGAGGTTTCAGGGATGACCAACGGTTGAGCCCTCGTCCTGACGAGCTCATCTTGGATCCCTTTCCCCTTATCAACAGAAGTATGAGGGACAACCACAGGAGTAACAACTTCTTCAATCAACGGAGTTCTTGCAGAAAGTTTTATCGGTGCAGGGGTAACCTTGGCAGCAGCTGAGGGTCCAAAGATTGCCTTTGGAGGGGCAATCTCTGGAGAGAAAATTTTCCCACTTTGGGTAATCTTGCTCGTACCGTCAATGTTTCCAATGTCGGCATTTTCTTCGTCAGAGCTCTCTTCAGTTATCTCAACTTGTTTAACACCGTGGTAGTAGATTTCTCCACCATAATTCCACGGTATCGATTTGTCAGAATTGTAGGGGACAGGCCCAGGCATGGTTATTTTCAGAGGAACAAACTTCGTAGCGGATGTAATCTTAACAGGCTTTTTAGGGACCTTGGAAAGATTGGTGGAAATGGTGATTATTGAAACATCTTCGATAGGAGTTGGAGTAGCAGGAATCTTTTCGAAAAGAATTTGTTGGCTGTCCATTAGGCCTTGGATGCCTATCTTCAGCAATGGACAGTCGATTGGTAGGGAGGAACAACAGTAGCAGTCTTCTTTACATCCTGGGAAAATCCCAGCTTTCAACAGATTCAACTTGATTGTCAGTAATGGAGTTACCAGATCATCAACAGCAGAAACATACAAATCTTCTTCAACGGCATGAACATGATGGCCATGCTTTGGCATCGGAGCGGATATTACGTTCGGCTTCTCGGGGGCGTCGAACTCAACCTCTTTTGCGTCTATCAAGTCTTGAATTTTATTCTTTAGTGCCTAACAATTGTTGGTGTCATGTCCGGCACTATCAGAATGGTAGGCACATTTGGCATTGGCATGATAGTATGGAGATGTGGTGTTAGGATTTTTCGGTGCCTCCTTTAAACCAGTCATATTCAACTTCAACAATTGGGGAAGAACTTGTGCAGGAGTCATATTGATGTGGGTGAACTGCCGTTGTGGCCGTTCTACCCGTTGCTGGTTAGGTCTAGACTGATTGGTACGAGGCTGATCATTTGACGAATTTTGAATCATCACGGCCCCTACAGTCGGCCGACGCTCAGTTCTCCCCAATCCCTTTTGAGAGTATACAACAGCTGCCTCCTTCTTGGCTGGAAATGGCTTTTTAACAGTTGTAGATGCAGAGGCATCCCTTTGAATCTTCCCACTCTTAATACCAGCATCCACCCGTTCGCCAGTCAGAATCAATTCAGTAAACCCTGCGAAAGAGCTCCCGATCAAATGGTTGAAGAACAGGCCAGATAGGGTCCCCAAGAGCATATCAACTAGTTCCCTATCTGAGAGAGGTGGCTGCACTCTCCCGGCCAAGTCGCGCCATTTCTGGGCGTATTCTTTGAATCCCTCATTTGAGGCCATTCCCATACTTTGTAGCTGAGTATGGGTTGGCACCAAGTCAGCGTTATATTGATACTGGCGATAAAAGGCAGCTGCCAAATCCTCCCAACTATGCACCTCTGACCTCTCAAGATGGTAAAACCAATCTAGCTGTGTACCAGACAGGCTATCCTGGAAGAAGTGTACCCAAAGATTTCTATCGGATGAATGGGGTTGAATTTTCCTGACATACGACCTCAGGTGCATCTTCGGGCAAGACAGCCCATCATATTTTGCAAAAATTGGCACCTTAAACTTTGGAGGGATCACAATCCCAGCAATCAATCCCAATTCTTCAAAATCTAACCCGGGAATCCTTTGCAGCTCCATAGCTGCCAGTCTATCCTCCAGGTTTTTGTATTTGTCGTCCGCTGGCGGGTATTGCTGCTCTGAGTAGTCTTCATCTTCCTCAACCTCTTCCTCTTCAGCTTCGGACTCAGAAGGTAGTGCAACTCCTTTTCCCTTACCGGTTCCCTCATCAGACGTGGAGGGGAATTCAAGAACTCTCCTAGCTTCATTCTCAAATCTTCTTCCCAGTGTAGCTACCCCGACTCTTTTCTTCTTCTTTTTTCCTTTTTCTTGCTCTTTATTCCTTAACAGTGCTTTAAGATCCTCCTGACCCTTTTCTAAGGTCATTAGGAGCTGTTGAAACTGCGAGTTTTGTGCCTGCAGATCTTTGACCGTCTGTTCGAGATCCATCTTACTGAAATAAACAGCAGAAAGATAAGGAAACCTGGTGTGGAGGCCTGTTTATGCATATGATGAATGATATGTTTATTCATGCAATGCATTCAAGGATTTAGAAATTCAAAATTTGTTGCAAACAAAAAGAACACACGTCATATTAATAAGAAGAAATTTTGTCAGTACATAAATGCCCCATGGGCCAAATATTACAAAAACTTCTCAAGGTAAAAAGACGTTGCGCATCCTCTTTGGTGAGATGTAAGTGTTGAGGGTCTCCTCCTCGTGAAGTCGGCGGGTAAGCTCTAAAACCTTCTTCTCACTGGCGTATAAGCTGGCTTCAAAAGTATCCCTTTCTTCCTTGAGTTGGATCCAACTCTTCTGCATCTCCTCCCATGATGTTGGCATGTCAGGATGTAGGATGGTGTAAGGAACCTCTCCTTCCTTAACAGGCTCTTTAATCAAAGGGAGAATATGAGGGTAAGGCATCATAAGACTCTGGGTTCGGGTTCTTACCCACTTGAGGTAAGGCTCAAGAGGGATGGATTTCTTGTGCCCCGGTGTCTTTCTATCTACCTTGTTAGGCATTCTCCAAGCTCTGATGAATCTTTGGCAAAGTCCTTGCGCATCGTTGTCAAAGTCAAAAACTAGGTCAGGAATCAGCATGCCATCCCTCCGTGCATATCCAAATTGTCTCAAAGCTAGACAAGGGTTGTAGGTAATGCCTCCTCTAATGCCAAGTAATGGAACATTAGGGAACTCACCACAACGATCGACGATAATGACATTTTCTCTGGACCGAGAACACCAATGTACATCTGAATGTGTGAGGGTCATTAATCGTTGTGACCACCTTAAGCCTTGTTCATTCTTCAAAACAGATTGTGGAAGGTGAGAAATAAACCACCTTGCAAGGAGAGGAGTACAACACATGAGAACACCTCTCTTTCTCATTGTTCGTGTGTAAAATGAGTGAAGAATGTCCTCAAGCAATATAGGTATGGGATTCCTGGATAGGAAAATCTTGACAGCATTGACATCTATAAGTTGGTCAGGATTTGGGAATAAGACCAACCCATAAATGAGGAGTGCCACAATCTCTTCAAAGGCTTGTAGATCCAAGGATTTCCAACACTCTTGTGCCTTCTCAAACAAGAACTTTGCCAAGAAGCCCTTGACACCACTTCTAGTCTCCCAATGCCCCTTGATGTCAGATGGTTGCAAGTGTAGTGCTTGAGCAACATCTTCAGGATTTGGTTCTTTTTCTGTACCGTTGTAGGGTAGTTGATTAAGAATAGGAATTCTCAGGAGTTGAGAAAATTCCTCCAAAGTAGGCACCAATTGATAGTCGGGGAACGTGAAACAGTGGTGAAGGGGATCAAAGAACTGGAACAACACTTTCACCATGTCTTCTTCAATGCTGGTGTTGACTAGGCTGAGCAGTCTACCATGTCTTTCACTGAAGAAAGAGCTTTCTGGAATTCGGGATGTAAGCTCCTTGAGTTGAGGAGGGATTCTCACAAGGTTGACTTGGATAGTTTTCCTGCGAAGAATTTCCATGACCTACAAAAACAAGAACAAAGATGAAGATCCAAACCCTTGAAATGGTTAGTGGATGCATATGATGCTTTATGATGTTCATGATGTATGCACAAACATATGTACAAGCAAGTCACACAAAACCCTAGTTTCAGGCTTGCATGAGGTTTCATAGGTAAGTACCCTCTTGAGTGAGGTTGGCTTAAAAACCTGTCCTATAAATAGTAACCGGGTTCTAAGGAGCTCAATATCATTGAATTGTTTTCTATGTTCATTGTTTTGGTTTAGCCACTTAACTAGCGACCAAAATATTCCAAGAAAACAACCCTCAATGAGTGTAGTATCGAGTATCTACCAACTTCGGACTGCACCAAAGTTGGTCATCTCACTACCCCTAATAAAAGGCCAAGATGGTCAAGTAAGGTTCTAGGTCATTAGTGCTTAGTGACATCACTCAGCGGCCCCGTACTCTCCTTGATTGAACTCAAGGGTTACCGGTACTCACAAATATGTCGCACTAATATAGCTATTGCTTCAACCGTGTCGGTATACCCCGCAAAGTTTCTGCAATGTATTGCTATCTATGAATGTTTCCCAAATCCGGGTGTAGGATTTCAAGCCCAAATAAAAGAACCAAAATGTAAAGCAATCAAAGCAAACAATTAGTCATGCAAAAGGGTGATCTAGGCCCTAAGGTTACTCCACTTTTAAATTGCTCCCCAGCAGAGTCGCCAGTTCTGTGATATGGTGGGAGAACTGACTTGAGGTTTTGCGTTTGTTTTCGCAAATGTTTCGGTTTAGCAAGAGTCGCCACCGACTTTTTATTTTATCCTAAGGAAAGGTTAAAAAGCACAGGAAAAACCTTTGAGATGTTTTCATGGGTTCGGGGAGTAGATTATAGAAAGGGAAGGTATTAGAACCCTTTATATCCATGGTTATCCATGGGCTCTTAGTTACTTGCTTAGATCACTTGCCTTGCATTTTCAATTGTTTGAAATGGTGCTTTCAATTGTTTGAAATGGTGCTTTGTGTGTGATTTTGAAAGATGTTTTGAAAAGAGGCCATTGTTGTGGCAACCTTTATAATGATCCATGTTTGAATGTATACAAAGGTGTATTGTCTTTTTGAAAAGATGTTTCAATGTTTTTTTGAAAGTTGTTTTGAAAGTTTGTGTTGTGGAGTGTGTTTTGAAAAATGGCAAGGATTTGTTTTGCAAGTTGGTCAAGTAACCAAGAGCTATCTACCCTAAATTTCTCAAATATCATTCCTATGTTTTAACCCTTTTAACAGTATTGTTCCACCATTGTATTTGGTGGACAATCTTGTGTTAGGATGTTACCGGGACGGACGCGGGTCATCGTTTAAACCATGAATGCAATAGTGCCAAGTGTCTTTGGCAATTTTTCCTTTAAGGGACTTGATCATTTTTTAGGCAACTTGAGAAAGCGTCATCGAGGGACTATGATCATTTGATTTGTTTTTGTTTTGCCAAAGACACTCAACATGCAACATGGCCCATTTTTGAAGGCAACAAGTGGAGTAACCCTAAGGGTGCAAGTGTGCATTGTGTTATCCATTTTCATGCATTTTTGTCTTTGAATTTAGGTCAAGCTATTTGTTATTTTATTTGCATACAAACCCTAAGTCTATCATGGCATAATTTGAAAGCTTTTAAATGCGGAAATTTAAAGTCCTAAATTATTACAACATGATTATGGGGATGGGGGTACAAATGTTTGAATGGGGGGATATTTGGCAAGAAATTAAATCTAAAGCTATTACATCCATATTGAATAGACAAATATTTAATTGTACAATATTTAAATAAATATAATAAATATGCAAAAATGTATTATGCACAAAAAGATTTTTTTATGTATGTGAAAGTATTTTTCAATGTGAAATATAAACAAAAATGAAAAGGTCAATTTTTGGATATTTTATGGTTTAGGGCAAAACCCTAGTTTTTTTAAATAAATAGTGTTTATTTATTAATTATATACAATATTTATATATTAATTTATACAAATAATAAAAAAGGTATATTGTAAAAAAAAGTATTTTTTAGTGTCACATATTAATAAAAATAAAAATGTATTATTTTCATATTTTTATCCTAAATATTCTAATAAATATACAAGTAGTTATATATTATATATTAAATATACTAAATATATATAAGAATAAAAATATTAATTATTTACAAAAAGAAGTATATTTTAGAAAATGTTTTCAAAATGTAAATAATAAATAATAACTAAATATATATATTTTTGTATTATTTTCTAGGGTTTTAAATAAAAAAGTATATATATTTATTTACATGTATAAATTAAATAAAACAAATAAATGCCAAATAAATGCAAAAAAGGGTGGAAAAATATTTTTGATATTTTTGATATTTGAGCAAAAAATAATAAGTCAGAATCAAAAAGAAAAAAGAAAAAATGATCAAAATATCACACAATGGGCCAGGGGGTGTAAATTGGAAAAGGGGGTGCAAGCAGCAAGCTGACTCAGGCCCAACCCAAGCCAGCTTTGTCTTCAACCTCCAGCAATGTTCAAACAGAAAAACGCGCGCGTTCCATGCTTCATCCAAACTCCTGATTCTTTGACTTTTAACAAAAACTTATAACACAAACATTATAGAGCATCAAGAGACGAATTCATACATATAAAACACTTGACCTAACTCTAAGAATCCAGGGAGAATTTCTTCATCCCCAATTTCTGACCTAATTTTTCTTCAATGTTCATGGCCAAAATTCTCACAGCACGCATAATATAAATGAAAAGTAAATATATGGATGACTTCAGGGCTATGAGTAGAACATGTTTTCTTCACAAACCTAAGCTTAATCATGCCTGGATAGAGAGATAGAAGTTCATGTTTTTACCTGTTTCAGCTTGACTTGAACAGAATAATGTAGCAACTTCTAATGGATTTTGAGCTTTTGTACAGCTTGCCTGAAGTTCAAGGATGCTTCTCCAACTCCTAGCTTGCCTGAAGTCCAAGGATGCTTCTCCAACTCCTAACTTGCTTTAAAATCAACTGAATCGTGCTATGGAAGTCAACCTGCACAGCTTGAAAATAAAAATGGCAAACGTGGTTATGGGTGTTACAACTTGGATTTAATGCTTGGGATAGTTTGTATGGATGATATAGAATGTATTTGAACTGGTCTTAGCCAAAGTGCACGAGTGGAAATGTTTGTGGAAGTCAAGTTGCAGAACTTGCTCTATTTCTGCAGCAAGATGGTGTTTTTGTGTTTTAGGAGGTTTGAAGGGTGGTTTATTCGTGCCTTAGGCTTGCTTGGATGTATGAAAGATGTTAACAAGGTTTGTGTTTGGCTGTGTTGACAGGAATGAGAGTTTTAGAGTTTTTGCCAGCTTTTTTCTAATGTAAGCAAGGATATGTCAACTTGTGATATAGGCATGTCCAATGTCCTCAAGCATGCTGCATATCTTGTTCTTGGTCAGAGGGATTTGTGTACAAATGCTAGCCTCAAAGATCTGGCCCATGCCTCTTGGATTTGTTATTTGACATAAAGCACTACTTTATCAAAATGGCAAATATGCTTTTTCCAATTAAGGGTTAATCTTACATGTAATGACCAAATGAACAAAATAACACCTTAGCACAATGGTTAGGCATTTAATTATGGTGTGTGAAACTGGTTTTGAGGCCTGCAAGCTAGCTTTGTACAAGCTGATTTGAAAAATGTCAATGTTATGAACATGCTTTGGTCAAGAACAAAAGTGAATTTTGCCCAACTTTGCAAATTCGATTCTCTCTAACCACAAGGGTGTTTGAGAATTTCTTGGACAATTTGGAAAGCTTGGAATGTGTAATACAATCCATCTTTGTAATGAAAATTGAAACTCCAAGTGTAAGCATGTGAAAAATGGCCAAGAAGTTGGACAAAAATCCTGCCTAGAATAGGTCAAAAATTTTCTAAGTTAAAAATGTTTTGCACCCTTGTTCCAAAAATCATAACTTGAGCTACAAGCTTCCTTTGAGAAAACTTTGTGAATCAAAGTTGTATATTTTTCAATGGACTACAACTTTCATGTTTTGAGTTTTGTTTGAATCCATTTGTATCTTGATGAAAAAATAGGACAAAATTAGGGAAAAATAAGGAAGTTTCATAACTTAGAAAAATTCTAAGTTATGAAATTTTCTCATCTTAAACCCTAATTTGCAAATTTGGGTTTCTTGATGAACAAGTTTCATAATTTGACATGTCTTGATGAAAAATGAATCTTGGCACTTGATTTTGACCAAAAAGTCAAAGTTTGACTTTTCAGTATACAGTCAAATTTTGATCAGTTGACTGGAAAATTCATCTGTCAATCCTGTGCATTTGAGATCTTTTGAACTTGTTGAATGAATCAAGACAATGCCATTGAGTCCTTGAGTCCATATGTGAGCTTGGTTTGCTATTGGTTAGGTCAAACGGTCAAAAATTGCCTTTGTGCAGTCAAAACCCTAAAAATGACCATTTTGCCCTTTTGATGATCTGATCAAATTTCTTGTGGAATTGTGATACAAACTTGATCAAATGGTTCATATGAGTTCAAAATGTTGATGTGGGTCAAAAATTCTGAAGTTTGACTGTCAATTGGCCACAGTTGACTTTTCCCCCAATACAGTTGATTTCTAGGTCAACTGTCCAATTGACTGGGCAAAGATTGGAATCAAGGCTTGAAACTTGGTATGGATAAGCTTGTGAGTCCAACATGAAGCATGAAAGTCACTTTGGGAATTTTAGGTCAAAACATCTTTGTGCAAACTCAAACCCTAATTTGGGTCAACAGTGCAAGAAGGAGTCTTGAGGTGAGAAAATGTTGATGAAATGAGAGGGCAAATTTTGGGGTACAACAGGTGAGAAAACACTTAGAAGGGGGGGGGGGGGGTTGAATAAGTTTCACTTTTTCTTTTTTTATTAAAGGCTCAACAATAATGGAAAGACAAGGTTATTTTTATCCTGATTCGTTTGAACTCAAACTACTCCAGTCCTCCCGCCAAGGTGATTTCGCCTTTCTAAAACAAGGACTTAATTCACTATAATCAACTGATTACAATCACACAACAACTGTTGTGACTAACAATGCACAAGTAATCTTACAATTGACTCACACCACCAAGACTTAAACTTAGTCCTAGTCTACTTGAGAAATCTGACCAAACTTGGTCTCTCAAGGAACACTTACAAGAGTTAAATCTTTACAGATAGTGAAACAAAGTTTGCTTCTAAAAAATATATATCACAACTGTGATTTTTAACTAAGAATAGTATTGCACAAAGTGTATGAAAATTATTTGTGAGCCCAAAATATTTTTGCGTAGCTTTTGCTTATTTTGAAATTGTTGAGTCATTGGCTTGCAATTAATGTCCTTCTATATATAGTAAGAACAAAGATGACTGTTGCTGCCTTTAAATGTGGAGAGCATTAAATGTTTGCGTGTTTCCTTGTACTATTCCATTTTCCAATGAACTAGCATAGACACTTGAGTGCATGTAGCCGTCTTTGAATTAAATGAGCAAACGAAACTTGTAAGAACATGTTTCCTGAAGCTTGACAAGACTTGATAGCTTTTGCCTTATTTCAGAACTTAGCTTCACGTCTTGGTTCAGAACATGCTTGCATATCTTCCAAACAACGCTTTCTTGCTAAGTACTTCTGATCAGCGCTTGCTTTCAAAGAACTTCTGAAACATAGCTTACACAAACTCTCTAAGCGTTAGAAGATGTATTTAAATAATCATCTTACCAGAGTCAGCATCAGCATCAGCACCTGCGCTAAAACAAATAGTTCTTTCATCAAAGAACTTCTTCATTTATTTTCAGCTCAGCACATCAAAGTGCTTATGTCAGAACATTATCTGAAACAATTAAATACGTTCATCATAGTATCAAATATATAAAATATAATTTATTGTTATCATCAAAACTCTGAGATACGATCAGAACTAATCTTGTTCTAACATATTGAACTTTAAGTTGTTGTTCGTTAAATACTTGTTATTTGAAGTTGTTTCAGTTGGACGAAGATGATATATTCTTTTAAGTTGAATATTTGATTTCGCTGCGTAGTTATGAAAGTTGTTGTTTTCAAAAGATTAAGTTATGTTGTCGTTGGTTCATCCGAGCTTAATGTGTTATTGTGATACGGTGGGAGAACTGACTAGTGTTTTGCGTTCGTATTCGCACTTGTGCGGTTGAGCAAGAGTCGCCACCGACTTTTTTATTTTATCCTAAAGGAAAGGTTAAAAAAGCACAGCAAAAACCTTTTGAGACATTTCGTGGGTTCGGGGGGTAGATTATGAAAAGGGAAGGTATTAGCACCCTTTTCATCCATGGTTATCCATGGGCTCTTAGTTACTTGGTTTTTTAGATCACTTGCCTTGTTTTTCGATTGCTTTGAAAATGGTGTGTGTGTGGGTGCTTTTTGAAAATGTTTTGGAAAAAGATGCCTTGTCTTAGGCAACTAATGTATTTGACTCGTGATTGAGTGTTTTACAAAAGTGTGGATCTTTTCGAAAAGATGTTTTCAAATGTTTTTGAGAGTTTGTTTGAAAGTGTTGTGGATTGTGGTTTTTGAAAAGAAGGCAAGTGTTTTTGCAAGTTTGATCTCAAGTAACTAAGAGTTTTGTCTACCCTATTATACTCAAAGGTTTTTGTTATGTTTTAACCCCTTTTAACAATTTTGTTCTACCATTGAAATTGGTAGACAATCTTGCGTTTAGGAAGTTTATTCGGGACGGGCGCGGGTCATCGTATGGACCATGAATGCAATGATGTCAAGTGTCTTTAGCAATTTGCTTTGAAGGGACTATGATCATTCTGTTTAGGCAACACTTTGAGGGACTTATGATCATTTGGAATTCGTTTTGCCAAAGAAACTCGACGTGCAAGCATGGCCAATTTTGGAAGGCAACATGTGGGATTACCCTAGGGGGTGCAAGTGTGATTGTGTATTGATTACATGTGTTTGTCTTGTATTAGGTTATCTAGCGTTTGATTTTATGTACACGCAAACCCTAGGTCTAACCATGGTATAATTAGAAAACTGTAAATTGCGGAACGTAAAATCTACGCTATTACAAAATAGTATCCGGGGGTGGGGGTATAAATGTACAAAAGGGGATGAGACTTATAGTATCCAATAAATTACAACCAAATCGAATTTGCGATCAAAATGTAAATATCGAATATACAAATATAAGATAAAAAATGTGTGTAGGGCAACGTGAATGTATTTGTGTAAGTGTAAGTGTGGGATGTATATGTATTGTGTATGTGTAATTATTTACAGGTGCGAAATGTGAAATTGAAGCGTATTAGGGTTTCTTTGACCTAGATATGTATTTTAACGAATCTTTGATTTGTATATTTAATATGTATAAAAGAAAAATGTTTTAACTTAAATGTTCAAGTTTTAATTAAATTGTGAAATGATGTATCATAGTTTATTATAATTAAAAATATATTTTAATTAAGTGTTTTAAGAATTTTAATATTAGAAAAAATATATATTTTGTCTATTATGTACAAAGATGTATTTTAATTAAAAATGTTTCAATTTTAATTATATGATAAAAAAAGTATTTTATTATTTTATATACAAATATATACTTAAAAAAGATATTTTAACTATATGATAAAATGTATTTTAATTATGTGCTTAAATAAAAAATCAAAGATTAAAAGGAAGTAATTTTAAGTATTTTAGTATTTTTTAATATTAATGTATTATTATGATAAATGTATTTATTATTAGAAAAATATAAGGTGTTTATATATAAAAGAAATTAGTGTTAATAAAAATATTTGTAAAAAAGGGTTAAGTTAGTTAATAATAAAAAAGAAAACAATTTGTTTTATAAAAAAAGGTTTGTTTTGTATAAGTGGGTTTAAGGTTCTTAACGGACTTTTAGAGATGTCAAAAACGGGTTAGGCCCATGGTTCAAGCAAATGATTTAGGGTTAGGGAATGTTTGTTCAGTGAGACGCATTAGGGTTTGGGACGGCGCCGTTCACTTGAGTTTCGTTCATCTTCGCCTTCTGACCATAGCTCCTCCGTCCGGCCACCAGTGTCGCTCCCTCCAAATCTCTCTTCCCTCCATGACATGAGCTCAACGTCCTCTTGATACAAGGTTCGTTCCAACGTTTTATGTTTCCTTTTTCTTTTCTGAATTTGCGTGTGTTGTTTTAAGTTGAGTTTTGATTCTTAATTTTGTATTATTATGAGGTGGTGAAGAAGAAAGGGGGAGAAGATTGGCTACCTGACCTTGGAGGAGGAGGAGAGAAGAGGAGCTGTGGCGCTTAGGAGGCCGGGACGGCGTGAACGGTGATGGAGCTGGAAGCTTGCTTGGGAAAATTTGGTACTTTGTCCTTTTTTCTTCTTCTTTAGGGATTTGATGATGATCTTTGTGCTGAAAATCTTACCTTGAAACAATTCACTTCTTTATCTCTTCTTTCCTACTGTGTTGCCTTTGGGAATTCGTATGTTTTTGAATTGTTGCCTCGCCTATGATGAAGCTTGCTTCTGAGGCTCTTGAACTGCCTTTTGAGATTGCTACTGTTGAAACGATTTTTTGACTAGCTTTCTTCTTCTCTACTGCTCATGTTGCCTTTGGATGAACTTTCTCTCTTCTTCTTGAATACTGTATACTTGTTGCCACTGTACGCTTGTTTATGTTGCCCTAGACTTCGAATGCTTGCTTGTATCGCTTTGTTCTGCCTGCCCCATGATGTATATACTGAGGGCTTAGGGTTTGGACACTGAGTTGCTTGGATTGAAGGGTTTAGATGTTGGGTGAACTGGTCTTGGATATGCTTGAGGGATTTGGATAACTTTGCAGGTTGATTTATGGTGGTTGATGTTGTTCTGATTCAGGACCTTGTTCTTTGGGTTTTGACAGTTGGTAATGGTAATTAGGCTTAACAGGCTCTTGAGGTTCTTTAAGGCATAGTTACAGGTTTTTATGTGTATGGCCTGTATGTTGAGGCAGGTATGGTGAGTTATGCTGTGTAGCTTTGTTTCTTACTGATCCAGGTTTGAAGCTTCAGCATGTTTATGAGGTTTTTTGGTAAAGCTTGCAGTAGGTTATGTTATATGTTTGTAAAGGTGGTTCTGTTCTGAGTTATGCAGGTTTTCTATGCTTGCAGTAGGCAGGTTGTTATGCTTTGTTGTGTTTTTATGGCTTTGAGGGTGAAGCTTCAGGTTTTGGAGGTTTTTCAGGTTGCAAGTTATGTATTTGTGATGTTGGTGCTTTTGGCTCAATCAGGTTTTAAGCTCAGTATTTTCTTTTGTTCTTTTTTTGTCCTCTTTCTCTTGGTCTTTGGCGCCTAATACTTATTCAAACCTTGGTATTTTCTTGATCCAAGTTGCTGGTTAAGTTTACAAAGTTTTCTTGGCACTTTTCTATTTTTGGTAATTGCCTCTGCTGTGTACTTCTGCCCAGTTTTGAGTAATGCTGAATAGATGCTTTTTTTAACTTTTACCTTACTGTCTAAGCCTGAAAAACCTGCTTCTATCTCTCTTTTTTTCTCTCTCTGTACAGTTTGCATTATAATATTATGCTTTTTGTACTATTTTTTTCTGAAAGTGGCCCTGATGGGAAATGATGAAAAAAGGAACTTGCTTGCATGACATATTACTTCTGCATATTCATCTTTCTTTGACAGCTTTGGCATTTTGTCTTTTCCTTGATATCTTGGCCAAAACTTCCGCTTTGGTAGCTTTGAGTAGCTTTGGCATTTGACAGCAAACTGTACTTTTGATATCTTTGAGTAGACTTTGGCCTTTGATAGGAAATGGGAATTGGATTTTTCAGTTTGACTTGGATTTGAACTATGCAGTTTGAACTTTGGATTTTATGCATTTTGCATTCATGAATAAAAAATGAAATTCTTCCCTATTTGTGAACCGGGAAAAATCCCGTGATTTGCAGAGAGGGTTAACTGATCCCAGTCAGTGGCCCTTAATGATGAGCAAATTTTATCAGTCTTCTTTAATTCAAATGCTTTCTGACTTTCTTCTTCTTTTTGCAGATAAAAAAATGGAGCACCGGAGCGAAGTGAAGAATGAAGAATATTAGAAATAGGATAGAATTTTATTTTCAATTTAATTTTTGTACACTATTATTATTTTAAATACTTTGTAATAAATACTCGTATCCCAAATAATAATAATTGTAACAACTATTAAATATGAAATAAAAATTCCATTTAATTCTTTTCAATTCCTTTTATTTACTTGTTATTTATAATTCATTAAATTAAATAAAATGAAAGTTTAAATTTCAAATATTTAATTCTTAGAACCATAAATAATCAACTAAACAATTGTTGATCAAAAATAAATGAATTCGACGTTTCCAACATTCAAAGCAACACGCAGTCGAACACAAAAAACTGATCAGACGCAATCCTCTTTTTCACTGATTCTTTTGCCAAGCATTGTAATTCCACACTGCACACATCCTTTTTGACTGGTGAATTCAAACCAACTGCCTCCTTTACTGATTAAATCAAGATAACGCGAATTTTAACCCGAATCTCGGAATAAACTGCAAAGTGCTGTAGAATTTAAATTCTTCTGAGAATATGCCCATAAAACCTTAACTCCTGATTAAATGCCAAATAACGCTCGCGTGATCAAAATTGAACCAAAAATCATCCAAACCCTAAGCCAACTGTGAAATAATCCAGAGTCCTAAAAAATCAGTAAAAACCCTAATTTCGCTTGACTGTCAAGAAAAGTCCGTTTGTCCGATTCTTGAGCCAGTTTGAAAAATTAGAAAAGGTTCAAAGCTGAGATTTCTTGGGGAAAAATGCGAGGGCAAATTTTGGGGTACAACAGTTGCCCCTGTTCAATCTTCTTTGACCTGAAGAGTTAGATTGGCAAGTTTGCCTTTCGCGACTTGAAGGTAAAAGAAGATTGGACACTAAAGTGCCCAGAAAATTTGCACTCGGCGATATGATGGTGGAGGTGAATGGGCTTAAAGATGCCATTTGGTGATGGGCTTAAAGATGCCATCTGGTGCGATAGAATTTTGTCGGGGGATGGGCTTAGAGATGCCATTTGGTGATGGGCTTAAAGATGCCATTTGATGATGGGCTTAAAGATGCCATCTGAGAATGGGCTTACAGATGCCATTCGGCGACTGTTGGTAGGAGGATGGGCTTATAGATGCCATCTGGACATGTTGAAACGTATGTCAGAAGTGAGTGTATAAGTGTCAGAAAGGCATCCATGTTTTGGAACATCTCTGAATTGGGGTCCGAACAAGCAACAGATTGACGTCCATATCTGGAGAATCTGTAAACTATCTGAGATTGAATAAGCAGTAGAGCAGCATCCGTTGTTGGGACGCGTCCGTAAACTGTTTTCAGAAATTGTGAAGAGTCTGAACAAGTTGGTAGATTGACATCCGTTGTAGGGAAGAATCCGTAAACTGTTTCAAAAGTTGAGAAGAGTCTGAATCAGTTGGTAGATTGACATCCGTTGTAGGGAAGAATCCGTAAACTGTTTCAAAAGTTGAGAAGAGTCTGAATCAGTTGGTAGATTGACATCCGTTGTAGGGAAGAATCCGTAAACTGTTTCAAAAGTTGAGCAGAGTCTGAACAAGTCGGTAGATTGACATCCGTTGTAGGGAAGAATCCGTAAACTGTTTCAAAAGTTGAAGTTGAAGAGGAACCGGTGTAAGGTTTCTGCTGATGTGTCTGAATGAATCTGGAATAAGTATCAGAATGTCGCCATGTCCGGGTCACATCTGAACTATTTCTGGATGAATCTTGGGAGATGATCTTTGTCTGTCGACTGATCTTACCTGAAAAAGGTGAAGGGTTAGTTGTATGCAATGTTATGATGCATGATGCAATGTACGTGACATCAATATTTATGAATGAATGCGATGAATGCGCATGTAAGCTGATGAGCTAATCTTGCCGAGGATACATGAATCCGAGATGGCTGAAGATAAAAGCATCTTGACTGCTGCCGGGGAAAATAAATCCTTGGTTGTCGCTGGGGAAGAGAATTCCTGATGACCTCTACTGGGGGGTTCCAAACTAGTAGACTCATGCTGGGGAGGCCAGATTGAGAATTTTCGGCTTGATGGGAAGTAACCCTAGCGACTTCACTGGGGAACTCAAGATTTGTCCCCCCGAAACTCTGTGGGGAGAAGGTTCAATGGTCTGGCTCCGCTGGGGATACTGAAGCTTAAACTCTGAGGGGAATTGAATTCCGGAGGATTCTCTGGCTGGGGATTTGTAAAGATAAGTTACTGCTGGGGAATTTTGATGAACTCCGCTGGAGATAGGAAGAATTTCGGCGGGCGCGATCTTCCGTGGTTGTTAGCTTGAGAAGAATCTGAACAAGCGATAGGTTAACATCCGTTTACTTGGAGAACCCGTGAACTATTTTCAGAAATCTTGAAGTTGAATTAGCAATAGAGCCGCATCCGTTGCTGGGAAGCGTCCGTAAACTAATTTCAGAGGTTGAGAAGAGTCTGAACAAGTTGGTAGATTAACATCCGTTGTTGGGAAGAATCCGTAAACTTGTTTCAGAAGTCTTGAAGAGGAACCGGTGTAGGGCTTCCTGATGATGAGCTTGTGTAAAACTGCATCGGTTTTGAACACTTTCGACATTCGAATGCCCCAAGTGGCGATGTAGATAAATTCCTGGCTTATTACAGGTGTTGGTCTACAATCGGTCGTTCACAGATGTTTCCTGAATTGTTACAGGTGTTGATCTGGAATTCTTCAGACATGCCCTGGCTGGATACAGGAATCGAATCTGGAAAGGTGATAGTTGATAGATATGCCCTGGCTGGATACAGGAATCGAATCTTCAAACTCGTCAGACGTGCCCTTGATAGATACAGGAATCGAGTCTGGAAATGTGGTCAACAGATATGCCCTGGCTGGATACAGGAATCGAATCTGGAAAGGTGATAGTTGATAGATATGCCCTGGCTGGATACAGGAATCGAATCTTCAAACTCGTCAGACGTGCCCTGGCTAGATACAGGAATCGAGTCTAGAAATGTGGTCAACAGATATGCCCTGGCTGGATACAGGAGTCGAACCTGGAAATAGTCGTCAACAGATATGCCCTGGCTGGATACAGGAATCGAATCTTCGAACTCTTCAGACGTGCCCTGGCTAGATACAGGAGTCGACCCTGGAAATGTGGTCAACAGATTTGCCCTGGCTGGATACAGGAATCGAATCTGGAAAGGTGATAGTTGATAGATATGCCCTGGCTGGATACAGGAATCGAATCTTCAAACTCGTCAGACGTGCCCTGGCTAGATACAGGAATCGAGTCTGGAAATGTGGTAAACAGATTTGCCCTGACTGGATACAGGAGTCGAACCTGGAAATAGTCGTCAACAGATATGCCCTGGCTGGATACAGGAATCGAATCTTCGAACTCTTCAGACGTGCCCTGGCTAGATACAGGAGTCGAGCCTGGAAATGTGGTCAACAGATATGCCCTGGCTGGATACAGGAATCGAATCTGGAAAGGTGATAGTTGATAGATATGCCCTGGCTGGATACAGAAATCGAATCTTCAAACTCGTCAGACGTGCCCTGGCTAGATACAGGAATCGAGTCTGGAAATGTGGTCAACAGATTTGCCCTGACTGGATACAGGAGTCGAACCTGGAAATAGTCGTCAACAGATATGCCCTGGCTGGATACAGGAATCGAATCTTCGAACTCTTCAGACGTGCCCTGGCTAGATACAGGAGTCGAGCCTGGAAATAGTGGTCAACAGATATGCCCTGGCTGGATACAGGAATCGAATCTGGAAAGGTGATAGTTGATAGATATGCCCTGGCTGGATACAGGAATCGAATCTTCAAACTCGTCAGACGTGCCCTGGCTAGATACAGGAATCGAGTCTGGAAATGTAATGATTGATTTGTTGAACACTTTTGACATTCGAATGCCCCAAGTGGTGAAGAAGGAGTCTTGAATCAGATTACTCTACATATTGAGAGATTTATTGAAATCTTGGCTGGACTGCCCCAGGTTAATTGAATTGCAACATGTCATGCCCCTTGTTGATAGGAGATTTGATGGATGTGTCATCCTCTTGAAGTGATTTTGACTTACTGAGAGAGTTTTCGTTCCTCCGAACAATCGCTGCATGAATTTCTTCGCTGTCAAACAAAAAGGTCAAATGCAGACAGTGATATTCGGATAATGCAAAGGTTATGTTTGTCTTGAAGTTTTGAAAAATGCGTTTTTAGCAGAAAACTTTTCATAAGACAAGTTAACACAAGATTTAGAGTAAAGCCCTACAGGAGTCAGGATACCTTTTGTAACAGTATGCTTTCGAACTAACCCATGCTTTAATTAGGACTTTTGAAGGGTTGTAACGTGGCTTGGTTCACGGTTTAAGAAACAAAGGATAAAGGCTCAAAGTATATTTGTACCCACCCGCTCTTCGTGATGTTCTCCGACCTAAGCTCAGTTAATTGTGCGTCGCACTCTGTTTTTGAGTTTGGAACGACTTTTGGGTGATGGTTCACCGGTTGAATTCAGGGAGACAGTCATCATCTCTTTTTTCTTTTTCAACATTTTTCATGTTGTTAAGGATTTTGCAATGACCTCACTATTTTGATTTTGATTTGTTATCCCTAACTTTTGCCTGACTGTTACCGTTTTCGGGATTACTGTCAGCGGGATGCCCCAGCTTTCTTAAGCCTCCTTTATAGGTTTTGGCTCAGTGGGCTTTTCTCTTTTGAGAGATTGACTGTCTATATGATAGGGAACCACCCTTGTCTTTTGATTCCAAAGGAATGCTTTCTTTTTTTGACGTCGTTCGTTGTATTACGAACTGAGAGTTTGCGACTTCAATGCGCATTTTCTTTTGAATTAACTGAGATACTACCCTGCCCCAGGTTTATATCAAGGGTTTTGATCGTTTAGAACAGAAAACTCCTACTTCTTTGGCTCGAAGGGGTTGACTAGGGATTAACTTCCTTATAACTCCAGTGTTTGGGATTTGAAAGAAATGCCTGTATATCATCAGCAAGGTCTATTCAAAAACATACTGTATGAGATTATGGTATTGTTTCGTCATCCTCCCTCTAAAGGCTTGCAGCTTTTTATCAAGAGTCAAATATCATAAAGAAAAGCATAAGAGTAGTGAAACGAATGGATGAATTCAAGACAAACATATGCAATGCATTAATGAAAACAGAGTTTAACATCAACAGATAATTGTTTGATAGCAAAAGAAATTACAACTTTGAAAATTCAAAAAGAAGCAAAGGTCTTTCAGCTTGAGCTTCGTCACTTCAGGTGGAGAACCCTTTAACGGAAGATCTTCATCTCGCCGTCTGGCATGAATTCCAGCACCCCAATGTCGATCAGATCTTGAATCTTGTTCTTCAAGGCCCAACAGTCATTGGTGCCGTGTCCCGGGCTGTAGGAGTGGTAAACACAGAATGCGTCGGGATTAAAGTGAGGAGAGGAGATATTGAGCTTCTGAGGAGGGTCCTTTACGGTAAGCAAATTGACCTCCAACAGGCGCTTCGGTATGAAGAATGATGGTATTTCAGTCTCCGTAAACTGTCTTCCCGACTTTTCCTGTTTACGCCGATTACCCCGTTGACGCTGGCGAGGTTGTTGATGGGTTTGTGACCCTGAAGCTAGCAAAGGAGCTTTCCCCTTGTCTTCTTGAGTTGATGGAGGCTGAGCGGTGACTTGCTCTTCAACCTCAGATGTTTGCCCCAGTTGGTTGTTTGGAAGCAGTTGGCGGACAAGAACTCTGAGTTCCTCTTGTCTTTGGGATAAGTCTTAAATGAGAGCCATCTGGCCCACCAACTGTCCCATCATTTGGGTCCTCAGTGTTGTCAGATCAAACTGCAGCTCCGCAATCTGATCACTCCTGGCATTGTTGGAACTCCCCAAGCCTTTGGTGAGGAGAGCTTTCATCTCTTCTTGCCCCAGAGACAAGTTTAGGAACATCTCCTGCAGCTGAGCAGTCTGGTCTTGGATGTCTTTGACAGACCTTTCTAGAGCCATCTCTTGCTGAAATAAACAGCAGGAGAGTAAGGAAACCTGAAAAAGGAAAGATTGTCAAAATGAAATGCATGATATGTGGATGCATGCTTTCAAGGATCTCTTGGGGGTAAACACAAGAAAATGTTAGAGGTTGAACTCTGCTCTTGGATTGGAGATCTCTGTACCGGTGGACATCCTTCCACGAGAATCAAGCTCACCATGTCGAGTGGGTCATAGCCACTGATTCAAGTTGTTGTTCTTGAACTTTGATTGGAGAGCTTTGTATCGGTGGATGTCCTTCCACGAGAATCAAGCTCACCATGTCGAGTGGGTCATAGCCACTGATTCAAGTTGTTGTACTTGAACTTTGACAGGATTGGTTAGAGGAGAAACCCCTTGCCCCTGGATAGATGTCTGGTTCAACGTAACCCTGCATCAAAAGAACCCTCGAGATCCTTGAAATGGTTATTGAAAATGCTAAAATGCTATGGTATGATGTTATGATGTTATGTCCATGCATGCGAAAAGCAGGCAAGTGTATATACAGGCAAACATATTCACACAAAGCACACAAGGCCTTAGGTTTAGGCTTGCATGAGGTTCAGGTACTACCCTCTTTCAGTTTGTTGGTTAAAACCTGTCTTATCAAAAGTAACCGGGTTCTAGAGGATCTCATATCATTGGATACCCTCAATCGGTCATAACTCCAGCATCGCAACCTTTTCTCGCGGCCGGAACCATCTCGAGAGTTTAGCCTCAATGAGTGTAGCATACTGCTACTGTTCTAATGGCCAAGTTGGTCAATTAGGGTTCTAAGGTCGGTTGGTGCTTAATGACTCCTTGGAAGACCCATATTCTCCCCGTCTTGACGCGAGGGATATCGGTACAGACCAAGACGCCACACCAACGTAGCCACTGTTTCACCCATGTCGGTATACGCCGGACAGGTCCCTCACAGATTATGCTACCTAAAAGGGTATTCCCCAGATCCAGGTTAGGATCTATGAAACTCCGATACAAAGCCCACAAATGTAAAGCAAACAAAGCAATCAATTGAAAACAAAGGTGATCTAAACCCTAAGGTAACCCCACTTTGAAATATGATCCCCAGCAGAGTCGCCAGTTCTGTGATACGGTGGGAGAACTGACTAGTGTTTTGCGTTCGTATTCGCACTTGTGCGGTTGAGCAAGAGTCGCCACCGACTTTTTTATTTTATCCTAAAGGAAAGGTTAAAAAAGCACAGCAAAAACCTTTTGAGACATTTCGTGGGTTCGGGGGGTAGATTATGAAAAGGGAAGGTATTAGCACCCTTTTCATCCATGGTTATCCATGGGCTCTTAGTTACTTGGTTTTTTAGATCACTTGCCTTGTTTTTCGATTGCTTTGAAAATGGTGTGTGTGTGGGTGCTTTTTGAAAATGTTTTGGAAAAAGATGCCTTGTCTTAGGCAACTAATGTATTTGACTCGTGATTGAGTGTTTTACAAAAGTGTGGATCTTTTCGAAAAGATGTTTTCAAATGTTTTTGAGAGTTTGTTTGAAAGTGTTGTGGATTGTGGTTTTTGAAAAGAAGGCAAGTGTTTTTGCAAGTTTGATCTCAAGTAACTAAGAGTTTTGTCTACCCTATTGTACTCAAAGGTTTTTGTTATGTTTTAACCCCTTTTAACAATTTTGTTCTACCATTGAAATTGGTAGACAATCTTGCGTTTAGGAAGTTTATTCGGGACGGGCGCGGGTCATCGTATGGACCATGAATGCAATGATGTCAAGTGTCTTTAGCAATTTGCTTTGAAGGGACTATGATCATTCTGTTTAGGCAACACTTTGAGGGACTTATGATCATTTGGAATTCGTTTTGCCAAAGAAACTCGACGTGCAAGCATGGCCAATTTTGGAAGGCAACATGTGGGATTACCCTAGGGGGTGCAAGTGTGATTGTGTATTGATTACATGTGTTTGTCTTGTATTAGGTTATCTAGCGTTTGATTTTATGTACACGCAAACCCTAGGTCTAACCATGGTATAATTAGAAAACTGTAAATTGCGGAACGTAAAATCTATGCTATTACAAAATAGTATCCGGGGGTGGGGGTATAAATGTACAAAAGGGGATGAGACTTATAGTATCCAATAAATTACAACCAAATCGAATTTGCGATCAAAATGTAAATATCGAATATACAAATATAAGATAAAAAATGTGTGTAGGGCAACGTGAATGTATTTGTGTAAGTGTAAGTGTGGGATGTATATGTATTGTGTATGTGTAATTATTTACAGGTGCGAAATGTGAAATTGAAGCGTATTAGGGTTTCTTTGACCTAGATATGTATTTTAACGAATCTTTGATTTGTATATTTAATATGTATAAAAGAAAAATGTTTTAACTTAAATGTTCAAGTTTTAATTAAATTGTGAAATGATGTATCATAGTTTATTATAATTAAAAAAATGTTTTAATTAAGTGTTTTAAGAATTTTAATATTAGAAAAAATATATATTTTGTCTATTATGTACAAAGATGTATTTTAATTAAAAATGTTTCAATTTTAATTATATGATAAAAAAAGTATTTTATTATTTTATATACAAATATATACTTAAAAAAGATATTTTAACTATATGATAAAATGTATTTTAATTATGTGCTTAAATAAAAAATCAAAGATTAAAAGGAAGTAATTTTAAGTATTTTAGTATTTTTTAATATTAATGTATTATTATGATAAATGTATTTATTATTAGAAAAATATAAGGTGTTTATATATAAAAGAAATTAGTGTTAATAAAAATATTTGTAAAAAAGGGTTAAGTTAGTTAATAATAAAAAAGAAAACAATTTGTTTTATAAAAAAAGGTTTGTTTTGTATAAGTGGGTTTAGGGTTCTTAACGGACTTTTAGAGATGTCAAAAACGGGTTAGGCCCATGGTTCAAGCAAACGATTTAGGGTTAGGGAATGTTTGTTCAGTGAGACGCATTAGGGTTTGGGACGGCGCCGTTCACTTGAGTTTCGTTCATCTTCGCCTTCTGACCATAGCTCCTCCGTCCGGCCACCAGTGTCGCTCCCTCCAAATCTCTCTTCCCTCCATGACATGAGCTCAACGTCCTCTTGATACAAGGTTCGTTCCAACGTTTTATGTTTCCTTTTTCTTTTCTGAATTTGCGTGTGTTGTTTTAAGTTGAGTTTTGATTCTTAATTTTGTATTATTATGAGGTGGTGAAGAAGAAAGGGGGAGAAGATTGGCTACCTGACCTTGGAGGAGGAGGAGAGAAGAGGAGCTGTGGCGCTTAGGAGGCCGGGACGGCGTGAACGGTGATGGAGCTGGAAGCTTGCTTGGGAAAATTTGGTACTTTGTCCTTTTTTCTTCTTCTTTAGGGATTTGATGATGATCTTTGTGCTGAAAATCTTACCTTGAAACAATTCACTTCTTTATCTCTTCTTTCCTACTGTGTTGCCTTTGGGAATTCGTATGTTTTTGAATTGTTGCCTCGCCTATGATGAAGCTTGCTTCTGAGGCTCTTGAACTGCCTTTTGAGATTGCTACTGTTGAAACGATTTTTTGACTAGCTTTCTTCTTCTCTACTGCTCATGTTGCCTTTGGATGAACTTTCTCTCTTCTTCTTGAATACTGTATACTTGTTGCCACTGTACGCTTGTTTATGTTGCCCTAGACTTCGAATGCTTGCTTGTATCGCTTTGTTCTGCCTGCCCCATGATGTATATACTGAGGGCTTAGGGTTTGGACACTGAGTTGCTTGGATTGAAGGGTTTAGATGTTGGGTGAACTGGTCTTGGATATGCTTGAGGGATTTGGATAACTTTGCAGGTTGATTTATGGTGGTTGATGTTGTTCTGATTCAGGACCTTGTTCTTTGGGTTTTGACAGTTGGTAATGGTAATTAGGCTTAACAGGCTCTTGAGGTTCTTTAAGGCATAGTTACAGGTTTTTATGTGTATGGCCTGTATGTTGAGGCAGGTATGGTGAGTTATGCTGTGTAGCTTTGTTTCTTACTGATGCAGGTTTGAAGCTTCAGCATGTTTATGAGGTTTTTTGGTAAAGCTTGCAGTAGGTTATGTTATATGTTTGTAAAGGTGGTTCTGTTCTGAGTTATGCAGGTTTTCTATGCTTGCAGTAGGCAGGTTGTTATGCTTTGTTGTGTTTTTATGGCTTTGAGGGTGAAGCTTCAGGTTTTGGAGGTTTTTCAGGTTGCAAGTTATGTATTTGTGATGTTGGTGCTTTTGGCTCAATCAGGTTTTAAGCTCAGTATTTTCTTTTGTTCTTTTTTTGTCCTCTTTCTCTTGGTCTTTGGCGCCTAATACTTATTCAAACCTTGGTATTTTCTTGATCCAAGTTGCTGGTTAAGTTTACAAAGTTTTCTTGGCACTTTTCTATTTTTGGTAATTGCCTCTGCTGTGTACTTCTGCCCAGTTTTGAGTAATGCTGAATAGATGCTTTTTTTAACTTTTGCCTTACTGTCTAAGCCTGAAAAACCTGCTTCTATCTCTCTTTTTTTCTCTCTCTGTACAGTTTGCATTATAATATTATGCTTTTTGTACTATTTTTTTCTGAAAGTGGCCCTGATGGGAAATGATGAAAAAAGGAACTTGCTTGCATGACATATTACTTCTGCATATTCATCTTTCTTTGACAGCTTTGGCATTTTGTCTTTTCCTTGATATCTTGGCCAAAACTTCCTCTTTGGTAGCTTTGAGTAGCTTTGGCATTTGACAGCAAACTGTACTTTTGATATCTTTGAGTAGACTTTGGCCTTTGATAGGAAATGGGAATTGGATTTTTCAGTTTGACTTGGATTTGAACTATGCAGTTTGAACTTTGGATTTTATGCATTTTGCATTCATGAATAAAAAATGAAATTCTTCCCTCTTTGTGAACCGGGAAAAATCCCGTGATTTGCAGAGAGGGTTAACTGATCCCAGTCAGTGGCCCTTAATGATGAGCAAATTTTATCAGTCTTCTTTAATTCAAATGCTTTCTGACTTTCTTCTTCTTTTTGCAGATAAAAAAATGGAGCACCGGAGCGAAGTGAAGAATGAAGAATATTAGAAATAGGATAGAATTTTATTTTTAATTTAATTTTTGTACACTATTATTATTTTAAATACTTTGTAATAAATACTCGTATCCCAAATAATAATAATTGTAACAACTATTAAATATGAAATAAAAATTCCATTTAATTCTTTTCAATTCCTTTTATTTACTTGTTATTTATAATTCCTTAAATTAAATAAAATGAAAGTTTAAATTTCAAATATTTAATTCTTAGAACCATAAATAATCAACTAAACAATTGTTGATCAAAAATAAATGAATTCGACGTTTCCAACATTCAAAGCAACACGCAGTCGAACACAAAAAACTGATCAGACGCAATCCTCTTTTTCACTGATTCTTTTGCCAAGCATTGTAATTCCACACTGCACACATCCTTTTTGACTGGTGAATTCAAACCAACTGCCTCCTTTACCGATTAAATCAAGATAACGCGAATTTTAACCCGAATCTCGGAATAAACTGCAAAGTGCTGTAGAATTTAAATTCTTCTGAGAATATGCCCATAAAACCTTAACTCCTGATTAAATGCCAAATAACGCTCGCGTGATCAAAATTGAACCAAAAATCATCCAAACCCTAAGCCAACTGTGAAATAATCCAGAGTCCTAAAAAATCAGTAAAAACCCTAATTTCGCTTGACTGTCAAGAAAAGTCCGTTTGTCCGATTCTTGAGCCAGTTTGAAAAATTAGAAAAGGTTCGAAGCTGAGATTTCTTGGGGAAAAATGCGAGGGCAAATTTTGGGGTACAACAGTTATGTATCTATAATGAATGCCGTTGTTTTAAGTTGAAATTGTAGCATCCTGATTTAGTTGTTGAATTTTTATAACATTGTTTTTCATAATAATTGTCTGATAGAATTAGGGTGTTACACTTCACACCTCACATGAATTTTCTCTCTCCACATAAAAAATATCTTTAAAATAGAGCCTCTCACCACATATAGGTATCACATTTATATGTTTTAATAAGTATTAGCAGGATACCTGTGCATCTGCAAAGGTACTGGTGTGGAATGGTGATATGTCAAAAAAAACAAAAACAAAAAATAATTACAGTGGAAATATGAAAAACAATAATGTAATAAAATTTAAGAATGTTTGAAAACCTTTTTAAGACCGTAGATTTGTTTAAAACTATTTGTTATAAAAAACAAAATTACAACTTTGATCTGAAAAAAAGAGATGTGAAAAAAATGAAAAAAGTAGTTGTAAGTAGAATAGTGATAAGAGTGGTACTTATAACCCATAATGACCTTAAATTTGTTGTATTTAAAAGGATAACAATATATTGCAAAACTCCATTTAAGATATACTAATTAGATGATGTCAACACAGTATTGTTACGTCTCAAAATAATATATTGATAATAAAATATGTAAAAAGGGGTTTATTTCAAATATGAAACTCAAACCTTAGTAGGGTTAATGTAACAATTATTTTGGGACTCTAAAATACATAAAGGACAAAAATAGAAGGCCCACAAAATCTTAAGTTTCTTTCAAAATTAGTGTTATTATTCTCTGGAGAGCACTGCAACATCAACTCGGAGAACTCAATTGTTCATCAACACCAACATGGAAGGTCTTTTGTGTTAGAAATCTATTAAATATCTATGATGAATTTCTACTAATCTTGATGAACAAGATTGATATCACTACACAATAACAATGAATTATGAGAAAAGAAAAGAAAAGAAAGAAGACAATTATTTTCTCAGAGTTTCTCTATGTCCACAAACCGTGGAAAACATTATTAATCACTTGCAACTGTAAATTCTGTGATTACAATGAATTTACTTAATTATAAAATTAGGGGTTACTCCCTCTATTTATAGATTTAGGTTAGCTTGCTCCCT
The DNA here is from genome assembly GCA_948472305.1 of Vicia faba. Lineage (NCBI taxonomy): Eukaryota > Viridiplantae > Streptophyta > Magnoliopsida > Fabales > Fabaceae > Vicia > Vicia faba. The sequence goes on along the minus strand of OX451738.1, from coordinate 1,310,484,353 downwards.
AAGTCAAAGCCCAAAATACCTATTTTGATACTGCTGTACCCCAAAATTTGCCCTCCCATATTTCTCAACACATGGCAAGTGAGGTCCTCAAATTGCTCAAGGAAATTCAAGAGTTGACCAGACAAACTCTCTCCTAAGGCAGTCAGTCTACCTCAAATTAGGGTTTCTATTTTCATCAGGATATGTGAACCACAAAGGAATCAAATGCTCACCATTGTCCTAATATGTTCTGAAGATCATCCATGTCAAGTTTCAAGTCTTGCAGAAGAAGTTTGCTCAGTCAATTGCTCAAATGCCTGAAAATCGACTGTGTTAGGTCAAAAGTCAATTGTGGCCCATATATAGTCAAACCTCAAGATTTTTGGTAAACATACTCATTTTTAAGCATTATTCATCATTTTATCAAGGGTTGATCATGATTCCTCAAGGATTGCTCACAATTCATCAAAACCCAAAAGTTGCTAAATTAGGGTTTTGTAGGAAAAGTCAACTCAACTTTGACCAAGCATAACTTTCTCATACTTTATCAGAAATGACCCATCTAAAGCTCATTTTGAAGAGGATGCAATTACCTACAATTCATCTTCATCTACCAAGTTCAGAATATGAACTCACAAAAAGATATGAATTTTGACATTATAGGTCATTTTGAAAAGTCAACAAAAACACCTTTTGGGTCAAAGCTTCATACCTGAACATGGAAGACTAAATTAAGATGAGACCAAAAGGGTTGCTTAGAGGACATCCTAAGATTTCTAAAAAGTCAAGAACACCTCTCTATGGTCAAAATTGAGAGAGTTATGCATTGGCCAAGTTGACCATTTTTGCAAAATTGCCAAAAGTCAAATGTGCTCAAATTTGCATTTTTTGCTAAATGGGCCCAACTTTTTATGATTGCACCTCAATTATAATGTGGTCCACGACTCAAATACTTATCCATAAATTATTTGCTTCATTTTTCAATTTATTTTGATTTTTCATTAATTAAAAAAGTGAATTAAATCAAATAAATGATGAAAATTATCAAAGATTTGATTTGATTGGTTTTTTTGACAGGACAGCAACCAAGATATGCTGAGCTTGCAAGATCAATTTGAATCAATGGCAATTGGTACAAAAAGAGAATGATTTGGCCAAATTTGGAAGGATATCACACACCATGAAAACTAAATCAAATCTTCAAAATTTGTAAAGATATTAGTGGTTTTTACAACCCTAGTTCACTCTAGTACATATAGAGAATGCAGCCAAGGCAAGAAAGGGAGGTTACAGTCTTGGAAAAGCTAGAACCAAACTTCAAAATTTCAAAGAAAAGTGGTGATTCAATTTCCACCCTAGAGGATAATCCAAGCCATTCTAACATTACCAACAGACTCCTGGACATCTCCAGAAGGGATTTCAATCAATTGCAAGCATTTTCACGTCCGGAATCGTAAGTTACAGACGCCACGTTTTGTCCCAAAACTTGATTTCGATTTCATTGATTTATGCATCATTAGCACATTTGATTTATATATTCTTGTTCATCATTGAGTTTGCGAGCTATTGGTATCATTTAATTGCGTTTTCAGTACAAGAATCATGATATGCCATTGTTAGGGTTTCTTGGCTCGTTTTGGGGCTTCTTGATACAGGCAAAATTAGGCCAAGAATGGGATACTGGGACGATCATGGCATCAAGACCAGTCGATCCATGGTCTTTCAATCCGTTTATCATGTATATTTTTGATGTTTAAAGCATGCAGGTTGTAGCGATGGACGTGGTCTGTAGGTATATGTTATATACCTAAGACGACAGGCTGGAGGAAGAAGAAGGTGATTTATCATCACCCCACTGGCTTATATGAATACAGCGCGCGCAATTTTTTTTGTTCAGCCTTATGGAAATTGTTTACATATTATACATTGTCCTATTTCCGTTAGCAACTAATGAGCGTAGCCCAGCTGGTAAAGGCATCCCTTGGTAAGTGAGAGGACCTGGGTTCGACCCCAAGTCCCAACCAATTTCTTTATTTTCTCACTTTCCACTTGCAGATCCAACGCTTCACAATTCCACGCGCCCACCATACACCCTTGTGTTCCACCATTAGATTCATCAGCAAGCTGGATCCAACGCTCAGGTAGCAAGAGGCTTACCATGCTCCTCAAGTCAACATCCACACCGAATCAGGCATAGTCAATACAAGCTTGGATTGTTGGGCCCAGAATTTCAACAACGTACCCCAGAATTGCTAATGCTATCAGGCCCACTTCTAATTTTTCTTTCTTATTTTTATTCTTTTAATATTTCTTTTAATTATTTTAATTGACAATTAATTACTATTTTCATAAAATCATAAAATCAAGAAATCAAAAATTAGAATTAGCAAATTAGGGAAACTTTAACTTGTTTTTTAATAATTAAAACTAATTAGCAAATTAGGTTTAAATTCTTGATTTGATTCTTTTATTTTTCTCAAATAAATAAAAATACAAAAATAGGTTTTTAGATTGAATTATTTTATTTTTCTTAATCTAAAATTAATTAGAACTTAGGATTTTATTTTAACTATTTCATTATTTTCTTAAAAAACAAAAACATCTTTTTTTAATCAATCGTCAATAGGTTTAGTCAAGGGTCAAAACCCTAGTCGTTTCGTGTTTGATTCATCGCGTATTTGTTAATTATTTTTTCCAATATTTTTGTAACTGTTCACTGGTTTGTAATAGTTCATTTAGGGTTTTATTTACTGTTTTAAATCCCCGGGATTTTGGTTATGTAATTAATCCCCCTCCCCGAAGCCTTGTAATAGCGTAGATTTGCTTCCTCGCATTTTTAATTCCCGCAAATATTTAACTGTCTAGATGTATGCTAATAGGATTGTATGACAAGAATGCATGACAAATTAATACGGTTAGAAAACCCTAATGTGCAAAGATAAATAATTGAAAACAAATCACTCGCACATATCACTCTTAGGGTATACTCTCACTTCGGTTTCCTTCGGTAAACGATCATTAAGCATAGGGTGTCTTAGTGGTTGCCCTCCTGTCTAAAAAGATTAAATGTCTCATTCGAATGTTACCTCGGAAATGTTGCCTCAGAAATGTTGCCTCAGAAATGTTGCCTCGAATATAATCTTAAGACTCTAGGGTTATTACTAAGGGTTCCTAATATTGTTTTAGTGATTGTACGTCCCTTTTGAATTGACCCTTACAATTCCAACGATGGTGCTACCTATTTCTCAATAGTAGGATAACGCTGTCTAAAGGAAACGAGAATAGAAACAATCTTTTTTCGAGTAGGTAGATGCTAGTAGGTACTTGCTCAAATCAAAACTTTTCACACTTAAACTTTTCAAACAAAATTTCAAAATAACTTCGTCACACCTTTAAGGACTGATACAAGGGTTATCACGAAGTCAAACTTTTCAAAACAAAGCACATACACAAGCAATTTTAAAAAGATGAGCAAGTACCTAAGAGCCCATGGAAAACCATGGATAGAAAGGGTGCTAACACCTTCCCTTTCTATAATCTACCCCCCGTACTCATAATATCTCGAAATGGAATTTTTATGTACTTTTTTCCTTTCCGATCGGATGAAATAAAAGTCGGTGGTGACTCTTGCTTATCGTGACATTTTGCGAACAAAAAACGCAAAATGCAAACCAGCATCAAATAGTCGGTTCTGCCACCGTATCACAGACACTAAACTAAATATACCTATTTTAGATCTAAATCAAATTTATTTAAATCTAAAACCAATTAAATCTGTGTGTAGCTTGCTTCGATCCACAAGCTCTTCGACTGGGCAACCTCCCTTCGACAAACACACTGTTTCTACACAATCGAATTACGATTTAACACACCACCTTATTCATTGTGTCTAAACTATCTATATTCATCATGGTTCTTAGTTTTCTGAATACTTCGACCCGCACTCCCTTCGTCATGATGTCAGTAATCTGATTCTCAGTTCTGTAGTGTTCCAAATTCATCTTTCCATCTACTACCTGCTCTCGAAGATAGTGGAACCTCATTTAGATGGGCTTGCTTTGACCATGTGCTATCGGGTTTTTTTCCCGATTGATAGTTGACATATTTTCGATCTTCATGGTAATTGCTCCATGATCTTTCCCTGTTATCTCTTCAACCAAGTTCACCATTCAAGTTGCTTGATATGCACAAATAGAAGCAACTATGTATTCTGCTTCACATGATGATAATGCCACTACTGGTTCCTTTCTTGAACTCCAAGAAACCGGTGCACCATCTAACATAAACACATATCCTGATGTTGATTTTTGATCTTCAGCATCACTAAACGATGTCGAATCAGTGTATCCTACTAACTTGCATTCTTTTCCTTTATCAGCTGTAGAAAACAAAATACCATAGTCGAGAGTTCCTTTGAGATACCTTAGTATCCTCTTCACCGCTGCTAGATGTGATACCTTTGGCTTCTGCATGAATCTACTTACCATACCTACATTATATGCTAAGTAAGACCTTGTATGACAAAGGTATCTCAATGACCCAATAAGTCTTCCATATTGGGTTGGGTCGACATCATCTTTATCTCCATCTTTCGACAGTTGCAGTCTTGGTTCTGCAGGTGTCGAAGTTGAGTTGCATTCTTCCATCTCAAATCTCTTGAGACTTTCTCCTGCATATCTTCTTTGATGCATCATCAAACCTCTACTTCTCTTGTATAATTCTATGCCAAGGAAATATGAAATCTCACCCAGATCAGACATTTCGAATTCCTTGTTGAGATCACCTTTGAAGTCTTTGATCTCACTTTTGTAGCTACCTGTTATCAACAAATCATCGACATAGAGACATAGTATAATCAATTCACTATTTCTTTTTCTTACATATACTCCATGTTCAGTTGTACACTTCACAAATTCCTTATCCCTTAGGAAACTATCAATTTTCTTATTCCAAGCTCTTGGAGCTTGTTTTAATCCATACAGGGCTTTATGCAGCCTATACACCTTTCTCTCTTCGTCATGTTTCACAAACCCAACTGGTTGTTTAACATAAACTTCTTCATCTAAGGGTCCATTCAAGAATGCACACTTCATGTCCATCTCACATATGTTCCATCTATTTATTTTTGCTAGACCAACAACCAACCTGATTGTTTTGATCCTAGCAACAGATGCAAAAACTTCATCGAAGTCTATTCCTTCTTTCTGTAGAAAACCTTTCGCCACAAGCCTTATTTTGTGTCGAGTTACTTCCCCTTTGGAATTTATTTTCACTTTGTATACCCACTTGACATCAATTTCCTTCTTGCCTTGAGGCAACTCGACAAGTGACCAAGTGTTGTTGTCTTCGATAGACTTCACTTCTTCGTTCATTGCTTTCACCCACTTCAAATCCTTCAATGCTTCAGCTGTATTAACAGGTTCAACATCTGCATAGAAAGCATAATGTACCAACTCACCTTCATTATCTATCACATAATTTGATGTAATTACACAATCTTGCAAGCACGCGTCTTGTTCTTTGAGGTCTTCTTATACTTGGTTGATTTATAACTGCTGGTTCCTCTTGTCGAAATTCTCTTTCGACTTGAGTTTCTGGTTCTTCAAGTATGATTCCCAGTGAATCTTTCTTGACATTTTTAGTCCAATCCCATTCTTTAAGCTCATCTATGATCACATCCCTGCTGATCACAATCTTCTTGTTCACTGGGTCGAACAACTTGTAACCTCCTGTCCAATGATATCCAACTAGAATCATTTGACTCGACTTGTCATCAAGTTTTCTTCTCAACTGACCTGGCACATGTCTATGTGCAATAGATCCAAATACCTTCAAATGACTCAAGCTAGGATTCACCCCATACCAACATTCTTCTAGAGTAATTCCTTCTAGCTTCTTCGTAGGACATCTGTTCAAAATGTATGTCGCAATCGACACAGCTTCACCCCAAAACTCTTTAGGTAACTTCTTTCCTTTCAACATACTTCTTACCATATTCATGATGGTTGGATTCTTCCTTTCTGCAGTTCCATTATGCTGTAGAGTATAGGGTGGCACCACCTCATGCATAATCCCTTACTTTTCACATAACATGTCGAAGTCTTTCGACACATACTCTCCACCACCATCAGTTCTCAAAACTTTGAGTTTTCGACCACTTTGTCTTTCGACCATAGACTTAAACTTGGCAAATACCTCGATCACTTTACTTTTCTTCTTGATCAAGTAAGTCCACAACTTTCGACTAAAATCATCTATGAATGTAACAAAGTATTTGTTACCTCTCACCGAATCCACCTGGATTGGTCCATATACATCAGAGTATATGACTTCAAGAATAACCTTCGACCTGCTTCTTGCATCCTTGTTGAAGCTATTCTTGTGCAGCTTCGCCTGCACACATTCCTTACATACCTCGTTTAGAATGTCTATTTATGGAAATCCTAAAACCATATTTCTTCTCTTCAAATCTCTAATGTCTCTGAATTTGAGATGGCCTAGCCGATAATGCCATATCCATTCATCTCTGCTAGCTGCAGTCGAAAGGCACTTGTGCTCCATCACATTTAGTTAGATCTTGAAGGTTTTATTCTGATACATAGGAGCCTTCAAGATTAATCTTCCATTTGCGTCAACTACTCTCATCATCTTATCTTTGATCGACAATTTATAATTCTTTTCGACCAACTACCCTATACTGAGCAAATTGCTCTTCATGCCTGGTATGTACAACACATTGGAAATTACTGACCTCTTGCCATCTTTCATCATAATCATAACACCACCAATACCTTCAACTGCTAGGGTATTGTCATTTGCAAATTTTACCATATTTTTCATTGAGGGCTTTATATTGACAAACTAGTCTTTCCTTCCAGACATATGTGATGAGCATCCTGAATCCAAGTACCATTGGTCCTTGAATCTATCTTTATATCTTGTTGTGACCATCATCATCATCTCTTCTTCTTCATGTTTTACAAACTTTGCATCACTTCTTGATTCTTTCGTTTTTCTGGACAATCACTCGAATAATGACCATACTTCTGACAATTGTAACATTGAATGTGACTCTTGTCAGGTTTTTGACCACCACATCTTCCTCTATTTGCAACACCACCTCTTTGGTTACCTTGGTATGGTCTTCTCTGATTTGATACGTTTCCTTCGTTCTGGTTTCCTCTACTAGTCAATTTGTTGTAGCCGCCTCTACCTCTGTTGAACCATTTTCCTTTGCAATTGGTTTCTTTTGTTGAATGTGCCTGCAAAGCCACATCACTCTTCGACTTGCATGCAACTCTTTCATTCATTCTTTCTTCATGAGATTCAAGCGTTCCTTGAAGCTCTTCCTTTGTCAATTTCGACAAGTCCTTCCCCTCTTTTATAGCCACCACTACCTGGTCAAACTTAGGAGCCACAAATCTCAAGATCTTCGAAACAACAACTCTTGTTGTTAATATTTCTCCACATACCTTGATTTGATTCACTAGTTTTGTAACCCTAGTGAAGAAATCAGATATACTCTCACTATCTTCCATCTGAAGCAATTCATACGTTCTCTTGTGAGTTTGAAACCTCACTTCTTTCACCTTTTCTGCACCACCAAAAGACTTCTCAAGTACATCCCAAGCTTCTTTTGCAGAATCTGAATCACTCACTTTTTCAAAATTTTCTGGACTCACACATTGATAAATTATAAAGAATGCTTTATAACTCAGCTTCTCAATTTCTGTGTGTTTCTTCTTTTCTTCTTATAAAGCGTTTTCTCCAAGCGCTTCGAATCCATCTTTTACAAGATCTCAAAGACCTTGACACCAGAACAAAACTTTCATCTGTTTACACCAATTCTCATAGTTGTCTACTTTCAGAATTGGTAGAGTTGCTGGATAATTTGCATTCCCATAATTCGCCATCGTGAATTCTTTTTCTTCCTCAATCGTTCTTGATTAATACTTCCCTTGAATCGAAATAGAGCTCTTGATACCAGATGTTGGAAATCCACCAAATATCTATGATGAATTTCTACCAATCTTGATTCTTAAGATTGATATCACCACACAATGACAATGAATTATGAGAAAAGAAAAGAAAAGAAAGAAGACAGTTATTTTCTGCAGAGTTTCTCTTTGCCCACAAACTGTGGAAAACTTTATTAATCACTTGTAACTACAAATTCTGTGATTATAATTAATTGACTTAATTACAAAATTAAGGGTTACTCCCTCTATTTATAGATTTAGATTAGCTTTCTCCCTAAGCCAAAGCCCAAAACTATAAAAGCCCAAAATACCTATTTTAGTACTAAATCAAATCTATTTATTTTAGATCTAAATCAAATTTATCTAAATCTAAAACTAATCAAATTAGCTTGCTTCGATCCACAAGCTCTTCGAGTGGGTAACCTCCCTTCGACACACACTGTTTCGAAATAATAAAATTACGATTTAACACTTTGAGATTAGAAGCTAAAACCATTGAAGTCACCACTGTGGTAAGGTTTATCTGTATTTATGTGTTAGGGTAAGTTTTCAACCAATGATTGTGCATGTGGATTTTATTTGAAGTTCTGTGGGTTGAAGAAATCGTTGTCTATGAAAGATCTTAATCTTGATTTACATCATAAACGACCCAAAAGTTATAGATTAATAGCATTCATTTCTGTAAAAGTATTTAACTTTGCATGCACGATGGTCACTGTTTTACATGTAACCTGTGTTTTCCAGTAACACTGCAGCGACAGAGGACGGGGAACAAATAAGAAAATGCAAGGAGAGTTATTGGGATCAGTTGGAGCGGGAGGAAGGAAGAGCTATTAGAAAAGGTAAAGCAAAATTGAGTGATGGAAGAAATGATGTGCCGTGGAAGAATTGGCTAGAAAAAGGTCAACCAAGTGTTGGTTATGAATAGGTTAAGGGCAAGGTCAATAAAGTTGGGATTGTTGAAGATCATAAGGTTAACACCCAACCTGGAATTACAAGTTCCGAAACAAAGTGCAAAAGTTGCAAGGAAAATAATGTGGCTGCCGAAGATGACGTTGACGTCCATGAACAAATTGCTTCCGCAAGTGAAACTTTGAAAGGGGAAGGTGCTGCTATGAATGACACGATATCCATTTCATCAGATAGCGACAAGTAATAGTGTTTTCAATGGTATGTCATTGCATTTTATCTTAAGACTTATATAAGTGTGGTGACTTAGTAACTTTGGTTAAGAGCATCATTGTTGTATGTTGATTTCATGCAGGCTATATACTCCCATTATTCATGAGGAGGATGATGAGAATTGGTCGAGGGTCATTGAGTCACCCAAGGTTATTTCAATTAATGTTATGGTAGTTTATATTGGATACCATTGTTTGGTCATTTTTGGTTGATACACTTGCTCATACAATTGTAACGTTTACCGTTATCTTCACAATTAGTGCAGCAAATTTCGGTAGATGTGGTTCAAAAATTCCTTGTGTCCACGAAGTACCATATTATTGTATGACTCAGACCTACATGAATACCATGAGTGTATGCTGAAAAGGAGGTCTGACTCGAAGGAGACCTTTCTTACCCGAGGATGGTACGCATTTGCTAAAGCTAGGAATCTCCATGAAGGCGACGTGCTGCATTTTTGTATCTAGTATCCTTCTGTGAGTGAGATATTAGTTATTATGGAGCCTCGGAATGAAGTGTATTGAGGAAAGGTGATTTGGTTCAAAGAATTGGAAGGCCACGGTGTTAATTTGGAGTTATCAATGGTGGTGTCTATCTGTTAGCTCTTAAATTTGACACCCACATAAGTTGGCTTTATTGGCTAAAAATAAATTGAAGAAATCTAAAGTTGCCGACACTTCGACCAGAAGAGCCTTTGAAACGGGTTGTGTCGAAGTCATCCTTGCTAAGAAGGAGAAAACACTTAGAGAATTTTCTAAGTTAAAGTTGGTCTTCGACCAAGATATTTTTGTGGTCTTCGACTGAGAGGATCTTGCGGTCTTCGACTGAAAGGTCCTTGTATCAACAAGAAAGTGAACTCGAATTCGAATAAAGGAGGGAAAAGTAGTTAACTTGGTAGTTAGGAAAAGCGACGTGGCGTGAAGATATCGATCGAAGAACATGCAGAGGACACTTGTCCTCATCCTGGATCGAAGAAACCGTTCGACGGTTATTTACTACCAGTATAAATATAGGAAGTTTGTGTATAATTCTGGGTGTTCAACTTATTAGTACAAGTCACTCAAATATATTCAAGTACCCGTTGTGTAAGAAAGAATTTTGAGAATGTACGTTTGAATCACCACATTTTAATTAAAGTTAAGTCTTTACATTTCATTACAATCTTTGCCATTTATGTTTCCTTGAAAACTTTATCATTACATTCCTTTATCATTACTGCAAATTTAATTTCTCTTTCCTTCTACTTGCACTTTTATTAAATTCTTACCTTCATCCTCCCTTTACTCCTAATATCTTCTCAAACCTTTTCATTTAAACTTACAAATAACTTAGCATATGTCCTAGGATCAATCTGATTGATCCCGCAAGTAACCAAAATAACCATTTTTGGAAGATCAGCGGTTGTTTACCGATTTTCACGGTAAACAAATTGACACACCTGGTGGGACCTTGCTAAGTTTTCTTTTTTTTTTTATAAACTTTGATAAAATCAGTTTTTATCATAAATGCTTTAATTAATTTCCTTTCTCTCAAGGAGTGTTGTATGTTATTGAGAAGTGGAAAACAACCACCAATGAATACATACCTAAGAGAAGAAATAGGATAATGGCTAATCGGTCTAGTGGAGAAATGCATCCACCAATTCCTGGCAATGGAACCATAATTATACCAACAGTTAGTGAACCAATGCCATCAATAGTTGGTTCGATACCAGCACTAACGGTTGCACAAACAAGACCAATACTTTCTTATATAGGTCCTAGGGGTCCACTAGGAACACCCCCACCAAGGGGAAATCTTAGAGTTTGACCTTATGTCCCTCCAGGATTTTCGACAACCTGGATGAGTCGAGACCAACCTTATGGCATGCCAACTGCTGAAATGGCAAGCCTTATGAATGCTTCATCCATATTTTCAGAACCTTTGGTGAGTGCATCTTCACAATTACAGGGATCTGGAACTGGTATGGCAACTTTGGGTAGAAACCAACTCTTAGGAGGAACGTTACATACAATGCCAAGCCTCACAAATGCTTCTACAACAATTTTGAGGCAACAAATGGATGAAAACAACTATTACATGGTGCAAATGTTGGCACAAACCTTGAGTACAATGCTCAACCCTCTAATACAAAATACCACCCAGTAGAATCAGCAAATGGCAGCATAAATGACGCGCATGGCTGAATTTTTTGGGGTTCCTCGGCCTATTCGACAACCCCAAAGAGAGTTGATAAGAGGAAATCATGGTGTAGTTTTAGAGGATAGCATGACCATTAACCAGAATCCACAGCCAGATGGGATGAACCATAGAGTAAAAATCGAACAAACTGGGGACGAAGTACCCATAGTTGCTCCACAAATCCCAAGAGCTGTCGAACAAGGTATAGTTATGATAAATCAAAACCAAAATGCTGATGAAGTAATACAACAAGTTCGACACCACAACTATGCACCAGATAATAACTTGACAACCATGGTCGAAAGAATCATGGCACATAATGGAGTGAATATTGGCTTTCATAGGCCAAACTTTACATCTCCATTATCAGATTATATCTTGCAATCAGAATTACCCCCTAGGTGGAAAGTTCCAAAGTTCACCAAGTTTTCAGGGGATACGACATAGTCCATTATCGAACATGTAGCAAGGTATTTGATATAAGCTGGGTGTTGTACCCCAAAATTTGCCCTCCTTTTTTCACAAGAAATCACAACCCCAGGGTTTTCTCTGATTTTTAAGATTGGCTCGAGAATCGGTCAAATAGACTTTTCTTTATCAGTCAATCCAAAATTAGGGTTTTCTCTGATTTGTTAAGATTGACTCAGAAATCGATCAGATAAATCTTTCTTTGGCAGTAATCCAGGATTAGGGTTTGCGCTCGCATTTCTCAGAAGAAACTGAATCCTCAGAAATTCAGTTAACTGTTACATTACTTTTACGCTTGTTCAAGATTACTGGTTATTTCTCAAAACCTAATTATCTGGGATAAGAGCTGAGACTTTTGTTTGGAACTTTAAGGCATCTGCTTGATTAGTGGAGTGAGAGGTTTACAGTTTAATGGAATGCTTGCTTGTTTAAATGTCTAATGCGTGTGTTGATACCATGCGTATTGAGTAATGCAAGGTTACGAGACTGCAAAGTTTGTTGATTATTTATTTCATCTAGATTAGAATTATTGAGACACAGTTTCAATCATTTTGATTTAAGAGTCTTAAATAATTAAATAAACATAAGGGAAAGATGGAAAAGATATTTGACAGTAGAATTTTCTCATCCTTGAAACCTCAAGAGATTGGTATACTCCCAAGCTCCTGATACCGTTAACAGAATGAAGATTCTCATCCTTGAAACCTCAAGAGATTGGTATACTCCCAAGCTAATGATACCATTAACAGAATGAAGATTCTCATCCTTGAAACCTCAGAAGATTGGTATACTCCCAAGCTCCTGATACCGTTAACAGAATGAAGATTCTCATCCTTGAAACCCCAAGAGATTGGTATACTCCCAAGCTCCTGATACCGTTAACAGAATGAAGATTCTCATCCTTGAAACCTCAAGAGATTGGTATACTCCCAAGCTCCTGATACCGTTAACAGAACGAAGATTCTCATCCTTGAAACCTCAAGAGATTGGTATACTCCCAAGCTCCTGATACCGTTAACAGAATGAAGATTCTCATCCTTAAAACCTCAAGAGATTGGTATACTCCCAAGCTCCTGATACTGTTAACAGAATGAAGATTCTCATCCTTGAAACCTCAAGAGATTGGTATACTCCCAAGCTCCTGATACCGTTAACAGAATGAAGATTCTCATCCTTGAAACCTCAAGAGATTGGCATACTCCCAACCTCCTGACCCAAACGCCTGAATGAAGATTCTCATTTTTGCTTCCCCAATAGATTGGCATACTCCCAACCTCCTGATATTCCCGACAGAATGAAGATTCTCATTCTCAAAGTGGTATATAACCTGAATTTCTGAAATTCCCGACAGAATGAAGATTCTCATTCTAAAAGTGGCGTACAACCTAAACCTGAACTTCTTCCAAACAGGAATAAGCTTTTTCCAGAATCCTGAGTTTTACTCTCCAATAGGATAGCCACTCCGCAACAGTATGGCTATTCCCCACAGAGTTCTTACTCCCCAACAAAATCAAGACTCTCATCCTTGATTCTCCGGAGCTTTCTTTACTCTCAGCATGAATTTGTGAGAATTTCAAATCCCCTACAGATCGAAGATTCTCGTTCTTGGCTCCTCAACACTAATTCCCCAAGCAGAATGAAGACTCTCATTCTCAATTCCTCTCAGAGTTTTTCAAATATTCCCCGGCGAAGATCTCCTCAAAACAGGAACCCCAGTAGATTGGCATACAACCCAAACTCCTGATTTCCCCAACAGTGGTCCCAGGACTTCTCATTTTCAATGATCAAAGGATTTTCAATCCCCGGCAACAGTCAAGGATTTACTTTCCCCGACGGCGGTCAAAGATTTTATTATCCCCAGCTATCCAGGATTTATCTTCCTCAGCAAGACGCCTAATCAGCTTACATGCGCATTCATTACATTCATATATCATAAGCATTGATATAACACATACATTGCATCATACAACATAACTTTGTGTTTCAGCTTATATTTCATCCGTCGCAGGATAAGTTTAGCAAGTTTCAAACTTCAAGGATTTTTGAAAACAGTTCACGGATGCCTCCCTACACGGATGCTAATCTATTGCTTATTCAGACCCCCAGCTCAGAGATGTTCCAAACACGAATACTTTTCTGATACTCATTCTTTCACCTACAACATACAGTTCAACAAACATTCTCGGATGGCATCTTTAAGCCCATCTCTGACAAGATTCTGTCACATCTCCAAATGGCATCTTTAAGCCCATTCCCTCAACTATGCTTTGACGAGTGCAAATTTATGGGCACTCTAGTGTCCAATCATCTTTTACCTTCGAGTCGCGAACGGAAAAATTTCCAATCTAACTCTTCAGGTTCAAGAAGATTGAACAGGGGCAACTGTTGTACCCCAAAATTTTCCCTCCCTTTTTCACAAGAAATCACAACCCCAGGGTTTTCTCTGATTTTTAAGATTGGCTCGAGAATCGGTCAAACATACTTTTCTTTATCAGTCAATCCATAATTAGGGTTTTCTCTGATTTGTTAAGATTGACTCAGGAATCGATCAGACAGATCTTTCTTTGCCAGTAATCCAGGATTAGGGTTTGCGCTCGCATTTCTCAAAAGAAACTGAATCCTCAGAAATTCAGTTAACTGTTACATTATTTTTACGCTTGTTCAAGATTACTGGTTATTTCTCAAAACCTAATTATCTGGGATAAGAGCTGAGACTTTTGTTTGGAACTTTAAGGCATCTGCTTGATTAGTGGAGTGAGAGGTTTACAGTTTAATGGAATGCTTGCTTGTTTAACTGTCCAATGCGTGTGTTGATACCATGCGTATTGAGTAATGCAAGGTTACGAGACTGCAAAGTTTGTTGATTATTTATTTCATCTGGATTAGAATTATTGAGACACAATTTTAATCATTTTGATTTAAGAGTCTTAAATAATTAAATAAACATAAGGGAAAGATGGAAAAGATATTTGACAATAGAATTTTCTTTTGATAAAGACTTTTATTTACTTCAAATATGGTTACAAATTTATTCGAATATTGTAAGATTACAACTTATAATATTTAAAATAATATTTGTTTACAATAAATGAAAAATAAATCCAAGTCTAATCTCTTGAGATCTTCTACTTCTACTGCTTCCTCTATCATCCAATTGGTACTTACCTGCAAAAGACAGAGAAAAAGAAATTAGTATAAGAATTTTCAAGCAGAAAAGAAAAAAAAGAAAATCATCATTAAAGCTTGCCGGTCGGAATCAGAATGCTATTGGATTCATCATGTTTTTATTTTTTCTTTTTGCAAATCACAATAAGATTTCTCTTCTTGGTTCACAAAGAGAAAAGTAAAAAAAATAAATTGCAAGCATGCACATTAATTCAAAATGCAAAAACATAGGTAAGTTACAAGGCAAAGCAAAGGGTACTGCAAACTGAGTTTCAAACTGCATTAGTCAACCAAGTCAGCAAGGCAAGCATGGCAAGCTAACCACAAATGCATTAACCAAACTGAATGTCAAACTGAGTTGCAAACTGTCAAGGCAAAGTACAAAGCAGAAAATATGCAAAATGTCAAAGTAAACAAGTACAGAAAGTACACAATGCAGAGATAAACCAAGTTACAAGCCAAAGAGGCTTGTCCTAGCCCTCATCATTTTCTGGCCAGCAAGCTTTTCAGAAAGATATATTAAATTAAGCAAAAGTGCTTTGGAGAGAGAGAGAGAAAGAGAAGACCTAGTGAAAGAGGTTTGCAGTTTTGGAAAAAGCAGGTTGTAAAAGGCAGGAAAATATAATAAAAAAGATATAAAGAGAGAAGACTGTATAACAGTCCAAGGGGGAGAAAATATTGAGAAAAACCTGCATAACTGCAACTGAAACCACAACCTGTAAGTAAAAAAACTTGCAAGCCCAAAGCAAACCTGCTAGCCAACTTAACCTACAGAAGCCTGTAACAAAACAACAAACCTGCATAACCTCCATACTGCAAATCAAAAACCAAAACCACAAACCTGCTTCCAACATCAAGCAAGTCAAAACCTGCACAACTGCAACTCCCCAACCTTGCAAAACTGTAAGCCAAGCAAATAGGCCCAAAAACCTGTTTGAGCCAAAACTGCAAAGATAGCTTATTCAAGCTCAACAAACCTGCACAAAAGCTCAGAACCAATGGCATATCTGTGAGCCCAAACCAGCTCACAAAAAATTGCAAACCTGCTTTACAAACAAGCAAGCCTGCATAACTGCAACTCCCTAACCTGCCTAAACTGCTCAAAACACAAGCAAAAGCAAACCTGAAAACCATAAGCCTGTTTAGTAACAAAACTGCAGATCAAAAAAGCTCAAGCAAAACCTGTAGATGGCCCTAACCAAGCCTGCATTTGAAACTGCAAACTATGGCAAAACCTGCTCACAGGCCAAACAAAAAGAACCTGTAAACATTTCCAAACTGCAAAGCTAGCTTACTCAAGCTGGCCAAAACAACAAGGAGCCAACAAGTTTCAGATCTAAGATTATCATCAACAAGAGCATTTCAGAAGCTCACTAACAACAACAATAGCCAGTTTTCAATCTCATCATCATTATTCAAGCATTCAAAAAGAAGAAGATTTTCAGAAAAAAAGAAAACAGTTTCAGAAGTATATCCTTCATCATTAACAAGAAACAAAGAAGCAAGCAAGTTTCAGATTATTCATCATCAACGGAAGTAGAAGCAAGCTAGTTCTCAGAATCATCCTCATCAAATAATCAGGGTCAACAAGGAGAGAGGAAAAGTTTTAGAAGCAAAATAATACAGGTCTCAGAACTTTTGTTCATCATCAACCAAAACAAAGAGCAAACAAGTTTCAGATCTAAGCTCATCATTAACAAGGGAGAGGTTCAGAGGCTTTCAGAAACTTAAAAAAAAAAGGTATCATCATCACCAATATTCAAGTTTTCAGAATCATCATCAAACACTCAGAGGGAGAGAATCAACAAAATCAAACAACAATAAGTTCTTAGAATAATCTCATCATCAAACGTTCAAAAAGAAGTCAAAGAAACAGAAATACCAGAAGCGACGTTAATCTTCATCCTCCTTTCGCCTCCGGCCACCAAGAGCGCCACCGGTCCAACCCTCCCTCCATCTTTTTTCAGAAACAAAACGTCAAGGTAAGCTTTCCTCACCCCCTACACTGCATCATGCTCATAACAACAATAGATTAGAAGATAAATCCAAAACATAATCAAGAGAATCAAGCATGCAAACTGTAAAAACCCTAAGAATCAGAACAAGATAAAAATTGTACCTTTCAAACCATCGCCTTGGACCATCGTGGAGAGGAGAGGGCGAAGGTGGCACTCTTGTAACTTGGAGTCATAAGGAGTGTCAGAACCATGGCCTGAGAAAGACGAGAGAAACGAAGAAGAAGGAGGTGCCGCTGTGCAACCAAAGTTTGCAAACCCTAGTTCTGATTGAAACCCTAACAAAAAGTATGCCAATTGGATAATGGGCCTTCGCCCAGATAAATATGTTAAGCCCAATTGTTGGTCAGCGCATACCCCCCCCATTTCATCTATTTTGGTTTTCTTTATTTTTCCTTCCATTTTTTTGGGCCTAACACCAACAAATCCTAAGGCCCATCATCCTTTTAATTCCATTTTGTTGAACTAATATATTTTTTTATCACTTTATTTTCACTTTTAATAATCTAATTCTCTCTCTCTTTTGTTAATAATAGAATTAATATATTAAAATGTTGTTTTATTTTTCTTAATATAGTTTTTTTTAATAATAATTATTACATTTAATAAAATACAATAATAATAAAAATAATAACAATACTTAAACCTTTATTAGGTTAAAATCTTATTTGTTCATTTGTAAATAAATACATGCATCTCATAATTTACTGATTTTTCTTAATTTGTTATAATTTTACATTGAATTGCGACAATTCGATTTGGTTGTAATGCATAATACTTGGACATTATTATTCTTATGAGACTCATCCCCATTTGTAAATAATTGTACCCCCATCCCCGAATACTCATTTGTAATAACTTAGACTTTAAATTCCCGCAATTTATTGCTTTCAATATACTGTATAGTAATTAGGGTTTGTATGCGAAGATTCGAAATCAATCGCTAGATGACCTAATCCAAGAATAAATGCATGAAAATCAATATACAAATCACACTTGCACCTCTAGGGTAACCTCATTCGTTGCTTTGGAAAATGCAATCATGTCCCTCGAGTATGAGACACTCTAGCAAATGCCCCTTCGATAAACAAAGATTGTAGTCCCTCGATGACCCTCGATGTTGCCTTCGATAAAACGATCTCGTCCCTTACAAAATTGCTAGAGCGTCTCACAAGTTGCCTTCAATGATTGTATACGATGACCCGCACCTGTCCCGTTTAACATCCTAACACAAGGTTGTTCACCAAATACAATGGTGAAACAACACTGTTAAAAGGGTTAAAAACATAAGAAAGATCTTTGAGTAGAATAGGGTAGACAACTCTTAGTTACTTGATCAAAATCTTGCAAAACATCCTTGCCATTTTCAAACAAACTTCACAACACAACTTCAAAACAATTTCAAACAACTTTCAAAACATTGAATTATCTTTTCAAAAAGACACACACCTTTGTATATATTCAAACAAGAATCATTACAAAGGTTGCCTAGACAAGGCATCTTTTTTCAAAGCATTTTCAAAACCGCACACACAAAGCATTATTTCAAACAATTGAAAAGCAAAGGCAAGTGATCTAAAACAAGTAACTAAGAGCCCATGGATAACCATGGATGAAAAGGGTGCTAGCACCTTCCCTTTTCATAATATACCCCCCGAACCCAAGAAAACATCTCAAAGGTCTTTCCTGTGCTTTTTGACCTTTCCTTAGGATAAAATAAAAAGTAGGTGGCGACTCTTGCTAAACCGAACAAGTGCGAAAACAAACGCAAAATCCCAAGTCAGTTCTCCCACCGTGTCACACTGGGGAAATCTCAAATAATGAGAATATTAGGATTAAATATTTCCCAAGTTCCCTAACCAAAAATGCCTTCACTTGGTTTACCACACTCCCGACCAATTCGATCCACAATTGGAATCAGTTGGAAAGATTGTTCCATGAACAGTTATATATGGGACAAACGAAAATAAGTTTGAAAGAACTAGCTAGTGTGAAAAGGAGATTCACTTAGCCAACTGATGAGTATCTGAAAATATTTCGACTACTCAAAGCCAGATGCTTTACACAAGTGCCTGAACATGAGTTGGTCGAAATGGCTGCAGGGGGTCTAAGTTATTCCATTAGGAAGAAATTAGGTACCCAATACCTGAGAGACATGGCCCAATTGGCCGATAGAGTTCGACAGGTGGAACGCCTCAAGACTGAAAAACTAAAGCGAATAAAAATCAGCGAAGAGAAAGGGTAGCATATGTCGAAATGGATGATGACAATCCATAAATATCTAGTGACCCTATAACTATCGAAGAGAGCAAGGTCGATTTAGCAGAATTAAAGAAAGGACAACCACACTCTTGTAAATTGTTAACACCCTCAAATGGGAAGAATCCTATTGAATCTGATAAGAATAGTGATAGGTTCCCAAAGAAAAACTATAGTTTTGACGTCACAAAATGTGACAAAATATTTGACTTGTTAGTTAAAGATGACCAGATGATAGTGCCCCATGGGGCAAAAATGCCTCCTTTAGATCAAAGGAAAAAGAGAGGTTTTTGTAAATATCATAATTTTTTGGGCCATAAAACCTCACAATGTTTTATTTTCAGGGATCTCGTTCAAGGCGCAATCAAAGACGGCAGACTCAAGTTTGCTGACAAACCACCCATGAATATTGATGCAAACCCGCTGCAGGCAGATGCCCATTATGCTGAACCTTCATGCATCAACATGATCGAAGTCTCAGAAAACTTCCTCAACAAACCTGTTTTTAGCAGTTTCACTGAGGATGTTAAAAGAGAAGCTGTCGAAGAGTTACAGAAAAAGGCTACTGGAGGCCTAAACAAGGGAGCCACTGATGGTTCAAACAAAGGAACTACTAAAGGTTCCTACTTGGCTACTGTCACAGGTTCGATAGAAGGCCTAGAAGCCCAGATGCAGAAACTAAATGTATCTGGTAAGAACAACATGTAAATAAATATGGTCAAAGTATATGGACCTAAAGTTGCAGATTCAACAGACAACATCAGACAAGAGGAAATCAATAAGCTTGCTTTTCCTAAGGAGAAAAAAAATCTGGCAGATTTTCTACATAGATGCCAGAAAAAGAAGTAAGAGGTTATGCTGTGTCTAAGATGCAGTTCTATCTTCGACAAGAAAGCTGCCGAGCACATACAAGGGGTGCGTGCAGCACAGAAAAGTGGGGCAATAATGCCCAGCCTAACATGGATCCTGAAGTAAGGTATGATCCTAGAAGGGGATACCAAAAGGGGCCAGTGAACCAAGTAAATAGGCCATCAACTTTCAAGCCTCCAACAAATGTCCCTGTGGATACTTGGTTGAAGACAGCAAATAGGAAAAGGCCCAATGAGGGAAAATGGCAGACATTCGATATGCCAAGAGGTTCCTCTTTGGCCTACAGAAAGGAATTTCAGTCAACAACAATAAACATGGTTGGTCATGTGTCGAACAATTACAAAGGAAAGAACCTATGACCCGCTCCCAATGGAGAAGGTATCAGAGGCGGTGAAGGCTGAAAGAGAGGCTGCAGAAGGGCCTCAAACATAAACAAGAACTAACGTGCCAAAAAGTAAAAAGAAGGCTAAACCAAGAATGCCTTTGGAAAGGAAGCCAATTGCTACAAGGCTGGTATCTACGACGATGAGCCTTTGGGTTTCCAGAAGGATCCGCTGGCAAACAATATTAGAATGCTAGTGCAAGACCCTCTTGAAGAAATAGACTTGGGCGAAGGAATGGTAAAAAGACCTACATACATCAGTGCAAAGATAGATCCAGGGCTCAGGGTTGAAATAATCCAATTGTTAAAGGAGTTCAAATACTGCTTTGCATGGGATTATGATGAAATGCCTGGCCTCGACAGAGGATTGGTGGAACTTCAACTACCAATAAAGCCTGGGAAAAAGCCTGTCAAGCAAACCCCAAGGCATTTTACACCAGAAATCTTGTCGAAGATCAAAACGAAAGTCGAAATGTTACTGAAATGCAAGTTCATCCGAACAACCAAGTATGTCGAATGGATTACAAATATAGTACCTGTTATAAAGAAAAATGGTACCATAAGGGTGTGCATTGATTTTAGAGATCTAAATGCTGCAACACCCAAATATGAATATCCAATGCCTGTGGCGGAAATGCTCATTGATTATGCCATTGGATTCGAATACATGATAATGCTTGATGGATACTCTAGGTATAATCAAATTTTCATTATTGAAGAAGATATCGAAAACAACATTTCGATACCTTGAGGCTCTAGGCGCTTACGAATGGGAAGTGATGCCTTTTAGCCTAAAAAACGCAGGGGCAACATATCAAAGAGCAATGAACTCTATCTTCCATGATTTTATTGAAACTTCCATGTAGATTTATATTGACGATATTGTTGTCAAATCTGTTTCAGGGAAGAATCACATAGACCATCTTCGAAAATCCTTCGAAAGGATGAGAAGCTATAGTCTAAAGATGAATCCTCTAAAGTGCGCTTTCTGCGTAAAATCAGGGGACTTATTAGGCTTTGTGGTCCACAAAAAGGGAATCGAAATAAACCAGAATAAGACCAAGGCCATTTTGGAAGCGCAAGCACCAACAAACAAGAAGGAGTTGCAATCTCTACTTGGCAAGATAAATTTCTTGAGGAGATTTATATCCAACTTAAGTGGGAAAACGCAAGCCTTCTCACCTTTACTTCGACTTAACAAAGGAGGATTCGAATGGGGGCAAGAACAACAAGAGGCCTTCAACAAAATCAAAGGATACCTCACCAAGCCACCTATTCTGGTACCTCCTTGTAGAAATAGGAGTATGAGATTGTACATAGCTGCATCTGATAAAACTTTAGGAAGCATGTTAGCTCAAGAGGATGAAAATGGTGTCGAAAGGCCCATCTACTACTTCAGTAGAGTTTTAAATGATGCAGAAACTAGATATAACGAAGTTGAAAAACTATGTTTATGTCTTTACTTCTCATGTACAAAACTCAAGCAATATATTAAACCAGTTGATGTTTATGTTTTGTCTCATTTTGATGTTTTCAAATATATGTTGTCAAAACCCATCTTGCACAGTTGAATTGGCAAATGGGCGCTTACATTGACTGAGTATTGACTAACCTTTATGCCTTTTAAGGCTGTAAAAGGACAAGTGGTAGCAGACTTTATAATTGACCACTCAATAAATGAAGAATCATTAAATTATTTGGAGATTGAACCCTAGAAGTTATACTTCGATGGTTCCAGTCATAAAGATGGAACTGGAGTAGGAGTTCTAATTATTTCTGCAAATAAAATTCCAACAACATTCAAGTACAAGATCGAAGGTTCTTGTTCGAACAATGAGGCTGAGTATGAAGCTCTAATTGTAGGCCTTGAAATCTTGTTGGAATTGGGGGCAACTCGAGTCGAAATAATGGGAGACTCAGAGTTAGTCATAAGGCAAGTTACAAAAGAATATAAATGTATAAGAGAAAATATGATCATGTATTTTGTAATGGCCAATCGCTTGTTAAAAAAATTTGAAGTGATCAACATTCGACATATACCAAGATTAGAAAATCAAGTGGCTAATGACTTAGCACAGATTGCATCTGGGTATAAAATTTCAAAAGAAAAATTGCAACTAGCAATCTAAGTTAGGGGAAGGTTAGTATCAACCAAGTTGTCTCCAACAGATTTAGAAACAACAAAGTTGGGGTACGTTGACCAAGAAAACTTTGAAATTTAATTTATAGACAATCTAATAGAGCAAGATTGGAGAAAGCCCATAGTAGATTATCTGCAAAATCCAATAGTTTCAACAGAGCGAAAAGCAAAGTATAGGGTGTTGAGCTATATTCAATTAGGAAATGAATTATTCAAGAAGACGCCTGAAGGAGTACTCCTAAAATGCCCAAGTGTAACAGAGGAATATATAGACATTTCGACTACACATGCTGGGGCATGTGGGGCACATCAAGTAGGCCATAAAATGAATTGGTTGTTGTTTAGGCAAGGATTATATTGGCATACTATGTTGAAAGATTGTGTTGAGTTTGAAAAAGGATGCCAAGAATGCCAAGTACATACAAGCATCCAGCATGTACCTGCAAGCAAACTTCATTCGATTGTGAAACCTTGGACTTTTAGGGGATGGGCTATGGATCTTATTGGAGAGATTCAACAAACATCATCTAAAAGCCAAAAATATATATCGGTGGGTATTGACTACTTCACTAAATGGATTGAAGCAATTCCTTTAGTCAATGTGGACCAAGAAAATGTCATTGAATTTATTCAAAAGAACATTATATATAGGTTTGGAATCCCTGAGACAATAACAACTGATCAAGGGTCAGTATTTACTGGTCGAAAAATGCAAGATTTCACTACAGGAATGGGATTCAAGTTGTTAACATCTACATCTTATTATGCGCAAGCCAATGGCCAAGTCGAAGCAGTAAATAAGGTAGTAATTGGCTTAATAAAAAAGCATGTATGAAAAAATCCAAAGAATTGGCATAAGACGTTGGACCAAATCTTATGGGCATGTCGAACTTCTCCTAAGGAAGCTACCAATTCGACACCATTTCGATTGATCTATCGTCATGACGTAGTGTTGCCAGTAGATATCTGTCTACAATCAACAAGAATTCATAGACATCAAGATATTCCTTCTGAATCTTATTGGAATATGATGTTAGATGAACTGGTTGATTATAGACGAAGAAAGACTGAGAGCTTTAGATCTCTTAAGGATACAAAAGAAAAGAGTGGAAAAATATTATAATAAGAGAGTGAAACCCAAGATGTTCCTGCCTGAAGATTTGGTGTGGAAAGTAATTCTCCCAATGGATCGAAAGGATAGGAACATGGGAAATGGTCTCCTAAATGGGAAGGACGTTTCAAGATTATCCAGGTATTTTCTGGTGGTGCCTATGAGATCGAAGAGTTAAGTGAAGATAAAAGACTCTTGAAAGTAAATGGTAAATATTTAAAAAAATATAGACATGAACTTCAAGAAGTTAAAATCATCAGCAATTAATCTCAGTCGAAGTATATAGCCAAAATGGATAGTTCATTAAGTTATCTAAAATGGCTCCAAAACATTACATATATCCATTCTAAGGGATTCATATATTCGTTACAAAAGAATGGTTGCATAAAAAAGAAGCCCAATCAAAATGGAAGAGCAGCTTTAATCTGGAGATATTTGATCTTCTGAAGTTCCAAGCACCTCTCACACAAAGATCTCGACTTATGGAGAGTTTCAATCCTTTCATCCAAGGCTTGGGATTGTTCAACATACTTCAGCCCACTATCAAGCTCCTCCCGGCTCTCAGAATCATTGCTGGCAAGAAGCTCTTCTTTGCGTTTGTCATTCGCAGCAATATTAGCCTCTAATTCTTTGATTTGAGCTTTCATGCTAGCAGTGTCCTGATCAATCTCTTCGACCTCCTTTTTCTTGGCTTCTTGTTCCTTCGATAGCTCATTTAGCCTCGAAGGTGATTCAGCAGCAACAACCCAAGCAGCAGAAACCCGACCATTTGCCTCTTCAATTTCGAGATTAAGAGTCCTACCACGAATGTAGTCAGCTGAAGCTTGATCTATGATCGAAGTTAGGTCCAAGATGATGCTAGCTA
This sequence comes from Vicia faba, assembly GCA_948472305.1. Lineage (NCBI taxonomy): Eukaryota > Viridiplantae > Streptophyta > Magnoliopsida > Fabales > Fabaceae > Vicia > Vicia faba. The sequence continues at coordinate 1,310,459,757 of OX451738.1, read as the reverse complement.
TTTCCAGGGAAACAACAAGGAGATCAACAGCTTTAAGAGAGCTTTTCAGAAAAGAAGGGGCAATGGGTTCTCCCTCTAAGGTTAACATTAGATCCCTCTTGAAAATTTGAGCCTTAACCTTTTGAAGTGCTTCCTCAATGGGAGAAGTTGAAGTAGATTTACCTGATGCAGTCGAAGCATCACAACTTTGATCAGAGGAAGTTTCTCTACTTTCAAGAATGGCATTCAAATAACCAAGAGAGTTGTTTCTTTTGAGTAGTGCCAAATCTTCTTTGGTGCGAGACCCAGTCGAAGGAACATTTTCATTAGTAGCATGAGCCACATTCTCAACATTGACACTTTCGACATTGATGGGGTTACCTTCCTTTTCTGTAAGATTCTCTCTCTCAGCAGTTGCAGGATTATCATCTTCTTCGTTTTGTGTGCCTTCCGTTTCTGTTTCGACTTTATCGTCAGCAGCTTGTTCTTCTCCCTGATCATCATCAGCAGTCGGCGAAGTCCTCAGGTTAGCATGTTGCAAATCCAAATCCTCCTTACTAAGAATCTCATTATTTTGCTCCTCAGTGGCTTCAACCTATGAGTCCGAAGTTTGGTTCACTTTACTGTTTGAGCTTAAGAAAGATCCCTTTGCTGGAGAAGGCTTGTGAGTTGGATTTCCTTCGCTGTTTATTGGGGTGGTCGAATCTTCTGCCGGTCTGGAAGCCTGTTTAGAAGTACCAGCAGTATCCTGAAAATTAAGAGATTGTCATTAGAATTATGGAAAAATGATTCAAAAAAGGTCTTCGATGGTCGAAGGTATTACCTTAGGAGAAACTTCAGCACCAGGGCTCGAATTGTCACTCTCACTAGGATCATTAATCCTGGCAGCTATTTACTGCTCAGTTGGTTCCTGGATAATGATGGGAGCAGGTCTAGATCTTCTAGCTGTAACCTTAATTTTGGTTTTTGGACGAGATTCAGGAATAGGAGCTGGTTTCTTCAACTTTTGTCTCTTAGGAAAGATAAGAGGTGCGTCTTCATCATCACTAAAAAGTTCAATTTTTTGAACTTTTCTCTTTGTTGGTGTAGATTTTTTAGTAGCCTAAAAGGAAGAAGTCGAAGACGTCAGCACTAGTGTTGATAGTTTAAAAAGAAAGTGATGATGAAAAGTATTTACCTGTGGTTAAGGTTTCATAGATGGGTCTCCTCCCTTTTAACTTTCAGTAACCTTCTTGGAAACTGGTTTGGGAATGGTTCTCTTGACAGCTAAAAAATAAACAAATGCAAGCCAAATATTGCAAGATTGGACTAAAACAAAATAAGTCATTTGCTTTGAAAATAAAGAGTACCTTTATTAATCTTGTCAGAAACCAACAAGAAAGCATCTTGAATATGGTTGGCAAAATCTTTGGCATCGAAGAACTCTTTGTCGTAGTATTGCCTCCACCAGTCTTCGAAGACGATTGAGCACAGAAAATTGGTTTTGAAATCAAACAAAGTCAAAACAATTCGACCAACGTATCTTCTAATCTATTTGGTGGCAGCTTTTTCATAATATTCTGCACTATAAAATAACAAAGACTTTTCTCGAGCATATATGGGATTTGGAAGCGATTGAATAATGCCAAACTGGCGAGAAACAAGGTTCGACTGATAAGAAATCAAGATGAGTTGATTCTTGGAACTTTTTAATCTCAATGGCATAATCCTTGGGTGTAAAAAGGACTCCCAAATAGCCACATATTCCTCAACAACACCGTCCTCGGCAGGATTGTCAGTCGAAGGATATGGTCGAGTGAACCATGCTGGACCCACCTTTCGATCAGCAAATGGATCCATGGTCGAAACAATTTCGTTTCTCTTCATAAACATCATTACAAAACTGGTGAAAGCCTTTTGAAATTGTTGGCCTTCATCTGTTGAAGAATTTCTGGGCCCCTCTTATTAACTGTGTTCTTCTGAGGAAGAAATGATTCGAAGGTGGCATTAAGCCAAAGTTGGAGAAGCCAGAAAGGGCCAGAAATAAGCAAGCTTTATTTTTAACCTATGAATTTGAGTTGAGTCACACCATTACTGATGGACTCATAAAGATTGGATAGAATTAATTCATCCAATCAAAGGTTATAGCCATGATGCAGTTGAGTGGCTAGAGTGAGCATTTTCTTTGTCACTTGGAGTGACTTGGTGCAGAAAAGAAAGCGAGACAACCACAAAGCTAAGAAAGCTATGTGTTCCACCTCAAAGACAACATCAATTGATTTGTCATGAAAATGATTGATAAAGGTGGTATAAGTGGGTTTCGTGGCTGAAAACCTAATGGTGTCTTCAGACATGTGCTCAGGGTCGAAGTAGTCACCAGTTGGTCGAAGGCCAGTGATAGCTGCGATATCAAAAAGAGTGGGTGTCACCATTCCACAAGGTAAATGGAAGGTGTAATGTGTCTTGTCCCAGAAATACAAAGAGGACACCAACATAAGAGGGCAATAAGCTAACCCAGTCTTCGACAACATGACTAGGTCATAGATTCCCATATTTTTCCAGATTTGGGATTGAGCTGCTTCCATCTTCGACAACCACTCTGAATATTCTGAGGTCAAGTTAGGGAAAGACCTAAATATTCTATTTCCTTTATTCATGAACTGAAGGTTTATGTCCTCCTTCATCTGGGAATGTTGTTGATTTGCAGGTGTTGCGTCTTCAGTTTCGTTCCTTGGTTTCTTTGCGCACCATATGGGTTTTAGTATAGGGTGAGTTGGAAAGAAAGCGTTATTTTGTTAAGGGTTTTCAAGACACACAGATAACAGACCAGAAATGGCATATATTTGCCCAGAATATCTAACAGGAATGAGTACCTGTGAGTTGTATGCATCATGTTTTTCTCTGGTCGTAGGTTCAGGAACGAACATTCGTTCCCCAGATGAAGCAGGAACAAAGTTAGTTGGGAACGCTTCTATTTGTTGTCTTGAATTAGAGGCATCTTTCATCTTTGGATTTTTTGGAGCATTTGAGAGAAAAGCCATGGTTTTTTGTTGTTAGAAAGTTTATGAAAAAGATGAAGTTTTTAAAGATGGCTTTTTGAATGCAAAGAGACGAGAAATATCAGATGGTTGGGAAAAATTCCAAAGGAAATGTTTGTGGCTATTTATAGAGGCCAGGGAAGAGTGTTTTCCCTCAAAATCATTTAATGCTACAGATTAAGTGGGATACATGGTGGTCTTTATAGAAATCATGCAGACGAATGATATGAACATTTGCCATGCTTTCCTTGGTTATAGGGATAATGGTCATCATGGCAGCATGTAACGACTGACTGATAGTGACACATTTGAAAAAGTTTAATGATGACTCTGATGTCAGCAGTAGTTGGTAGAAGACAAAAAGTTCAGTATGAACTTGTGTAACCAAAAGATGGACAGGTGTCGAATAAGAGTATTAAAGAATGGTTGTTTCTCCTTGCGTCAAAACTGACATTCTTGGGGGGCAGTTTGCTAGCTCCTAAATTTGACACCCACATAAGTTGGCCTTATTGGCTAAAAATAGATTGAAGAAATATAAAGTTGCAGACACTTCGACCAGAAGAGCCTTTGAAAGGGGTTATGTCGAACTCATCCTTGCTAAGAAGGAGAAAACACTTAGAGAATTTTCTAAGTTAAAGTTGGTCTTCGACCAAGAGGTTTTTGTGGTCTTCGATCGAGAGGATCCTACGGTCTTCGACTGAAATGTCCTTGTATCAGCAAGCAAGTGAATTCGAATTCGAAGAAAGGAGAGAAAAGCAGTTCACTTGGCAGTTAGGAAAAGCGACGTGGCGTGAAGATAACAATCGAAGAACATGCAGAGGACACTTGTCCTCATCCTGGATCGAAGAAACCGTTCGAAGGTTATTTACTACCAGTATAAATATAGGAAGTTTGTGTAAAATTCCCGGTGTTCAACTTATTAGTACAAGTCACTCAAATATATTCACGTACCCGTTGTGTGAGAAATAATTTTGAGAATGTATGTTTGAATCACCACATTTTAATTAAAGTCAAGTCTTTACATTTCATTACAATCTTTGCCATTTACGTTTCCTTGCAAACTTTATCATTACAATCCTTTATCATTACTGCAAATTTACTTTCTCTTGTCTTCTACTTGCACTTTTATTAAATTCTTACCTTCATCCTCCCTTTACTCCTAATATCTTCTCAAACCTTTTCATTTAAACTTACAAATAACTTAGCATATGTCCTAGGATCAATTTGATCGATCCTACAAGTAACCAAAATAACCATTTTTGGAAGATCAGCAGTTGTTTACCAATTTTCACGATAAACACTATCCATATCTGATGTTGAAGTAAAGATGTTTTGTTGTTGTATTGTAGATGTTTTTATGTTTTGAAATGTTGTTATGTAAGAATCGTCTGTGGTGTTTATTAGCAGTAGTTTTGGATAACTATGAATGGAAGTTTTAGGCCATTGTTGTGTACCTTAATGTTGTGTATGTTGAAGTTATTTCCATCATTTGTTTGTGAAAGCATAAAGTTCTATATTTTTATTAACAATGTGTTGTACCCCAAAATTTTCCCTCTCATTTCTTCAATTTTTTCTCATCACAAGACCTTTGGAGCTCAAGATCAGGTTAGGGCTTGCTCTGCTCAAGACTCCTCCTTGCACTGTTGACCCAAATTAGGGTTTGAGTTGGCACAAAGATGTTTTGACCTAAAATGCCCAAAGTGACTTTCATGCTTCATATTGGACTCACAAGTTTATCCATACCAAGTTTCAAGCCTTGATTCCATTCTTTGCCCAGTCAATTGGACAGTTGACCTAGAAATCAGCTGTATTGGGAAAAAGTCAACTGTGGCCAATTGACAGTCAAACCTCATGATTTTTGACTCACATCAACATAATGAACTCATATGGACTATTTGATCAAGTTTGGATCACAATTCTACAAGAAATTTGATCAGATCACCAAAAGGGCAAAATGGTCATTTTAGGGTTTTGACTGCACAAAGGCAATTTTTGACTGTTTGACCTAGCCAATGACAAACCAAGTTCACATATGGACTCAAGAACTCAATGGAATGGTCTTGACACATTCAACAAGTTCAAAAAGTCCCAAATGCACAAGATTGGCAGATGAATTTCCCAGTCAACTGATCAAAATTTAACTGTATACTGAAAAGTCAAACTTTGACTTTTTGGTCAAAATCAAGTGCCAAGATTCATTTTTCATCAAGACATGTCAAATTATGAAACTTGTTCATCAAGAAATCCAAATTTGCAAATTAGGGTTTTGAATGAGAAAATTTCATAACTTAGAATTTTTCTAAGTTATGAAACTTCCTTATTTTTTTTCTAACTTTGTCCCATTTTTTCATCAAGATACATTTGGATTCAAACAAAACTCAAAACATGAAAGTTGTAGTCCATTGCAAAATCTATAACTTTGATTCACAAAGTTTCCTCAAAAGAAGCTTGTAGCTCAAGTTATGATATTTGGAACAAGGGTGCAAAACATTCTTAACTTAGAAATTTTTTTGACCTATTTTAGGCAGGATTTTTGCCCAACTTCATGGACACTTTTCACATGCTTCCACTTAGAATTTCAACTTTCATTACAAAGATGGATTGTAGTACACATTCCAAGATTTCCAAATTGTCCAAGAACTTCTCAAACACCCTTGTGGTTAGGGAGAATCGAATTTGCAAAGTTGGGCAAAATCCACTTTTGTTCTTGACCAAGGCATGTTCATACACTTTGCATTTTCAAACTCAGCATGGTTCAAGCTAGATTACAGGCCTCTAATATTTCTCACACTCAATAATTTAATGCATATCCTTTGTGTCCAATTCTTATTTTGTGTATTTAGCCATTACATGCAAGATTGGTCCATAATTAGAAAAAACATTTTTGCCATTTTTGAAAAGGTCCACTTTATGTCAAATTCACAATCCAAGAGGTACAAGCCAGATCTTTTAGGCACAAGTTTGTGGACAAATCCCACTGATCAAGAACCAAGTTTGCAGCATGCTTGAGGGGCCTGTATGAGCCTATAACCCAACTTGACAATGTTTGCTTAAAAAAGAAGAAAACTTGCAAACAGAACCATAACTCTCATGCCTGCAAAGACCAACTAAAATAAACTTTGTAAACACATTTCATACTCCCTAACTAACCTAAAGCACGACCAAACCACCTTCAATACCTCCTCATTCATCAAAACACCATTTTTCTGCAAGAAACAGGGCATTCTGCATTTTGACTTGGCCAACATCATTCACTCATGCGTTTTTGCCCAAACAAGTTCTAATACACTCCATACCATCCATTGAAGCTGTCCTAAGCCTTAGATACAAGTTGTAACATCCATAGCCAAGTTTGCCATTTTCACTTTTCATTGTTGCAGGTTGACTTCTATAGCTTGATTCAGAAGGATTCAAGGCACACCAAGCATAGAGGAAGCATCCTTGGACCTCAGGCAAGCTGTACGAGTCCTCAAACACCATTGAAGTTGGCCATATTACTCTGTCCAAGTCAAGCTGAAGCAGGTAAAATGTGAACTCCTATCTCTCTATCCAAGCATATTTAGGCTTAAGTTTGTGAAGAAAGTATGTTCTACTCATAGCCCTGAAGCCATCCATGTAGTTACTTTTCATTTATATTGTGTGTGCTAAGAGAATTTTGGACCTGAACCTGGAAGAAAACTTAGGTCAGAAATTGGGGGAGAAGAAATTCTCTCTCATTTCTGAGAGTTAGAACAACTTTTTTATATATTTGAAATCGTGACATGATGCTCTACATTATTGATGTTATAAGTTTTTTCTAAAAGTCAAAGAATCAGGAAGTTTGAATCAAGCATGGAGGGTGCGCGTTTTTGAGATAGAAATGGCTGGAGGTTGAAGACAAGCCACTTAGGCTGGGCCTGAGTTGTTTCTGCTTCTTGCACCATCTTTTTCCACTTACACCCCCTTGGCCCATTGTGTGATATTTTGATTATTTTTGACTTTTTATTTTTTCTTCTGACTCATTATTTTTTGTCAAAACATAAAAAATATTAAAAATATTTTTCCACCCATTTTGCATTTTATTTGGATTTTATTTGTTTTATTTGAACTTATACATGTAAAATAAATATAAACACCTTTTTATTTAAAACATTAAAAATAACATAAAAAATATATTTTTAGCCATCATTTTTTATTTACTTTTTGAAAACATTTTCTAAGAAATATACTTTTTTTAAAAAATAATTAATATTTTTATTTTTGTATATATTTAGCATATTTAAATATATATAATACAAATACTTGTATATTTATTAAATATTTAGGACAAAAATATGAAAATAATACATTTTTATTTTTATTAATATTTGACATTAAAAAATATTTTTTTACAATATACTTCTTTTTTTATTTTTTATATATAATTAACAAATGTTGTATATAATATAATTAATAAATACTATTTATTTAGAAAGCTAGGGTTTTACCCTAAAAACCATAAAAATATCAAAAATTAGCCTTTTCATTTTTGTTTATATTTTACATTGAAAAACACTTTTACATACATAAAAAACATTTTTGTGCATAATACATTTTTGCATATATATTATATTTGTCTTAATATTGTACAATTTTAAATATTTGTATATTCAATATGGATGTAATAGCTTAGATTTAAATTTCTTGCTAAATATCCCCCATTTGAACATTTGTACCCCCATCCCCATAATTATGTTGTAATAATTTAGGACTTTAAATTCCGCATTTTAAAGCTTTCTAATTATGCCATGATAGACCTAGGGTTGTATGCAAAAAAATCAAATAACAAATAGCTTGACCTAATTCAAAGACAAAAAGCATGAAAATGGACAACACCAATCACACTTGCACCCTTAGGGTTACTCCACTTGTTGCCTTCAAAAAAGGGCCATGCTTGCATGTTGAGTTTCTTTGGCAAAACAAAACAATTCAAATGATCATAGTCCCTCGATGACGCTTTCGAAGTTGCCTAGAAAATGATCAAGTCCCTTAAAGGAAAATTTTCCAAAGACACTTGGCATTATTGCATTCATGGTCTAAACGATGACCCGCGCCCGTCCCGTTAACATCCTAACACAAGATTGTCCACCAAATACGATGGTGGAACAATACTGTTAAAAGGGTTAAAACATGAGAAAGATCTTTGAGAAATTTAGGGTAGATAGCTCTTGGTTACTTGATCAATCTTGCAAAACAATCCTTGCCATTTTTCAAAACACCCATCACAACACAACTTCAAAACAACTTTCAAAACAACTTTCAAAACCTTGAAACATCTTTTCAAAAAGACAAACACCTTTTGTAAAACATTCGAGTAAAGAATTGTTACAAGGGTAGCCTAGACAAGGCATCTTTTTTCAAAACATTTTTCAAACCCACACACAAAGCACCATTTCAAACAATTGAAAATGCAAGGCAAGTGATCTAAGAAAGTAACTAAGAGCCCATAGATAACCATGGATAGAAAGGGTGCTAATACCTTCCCTTTCTATAATCTACTCCCCGAACCCACGAAAACATCTCAAAGGTTTTTCCTGTGCTTTTTAACCTTTCCTTAGGATAAAATAAAAAGTCGGTGGCGACTCTTGCTAAACTGAAACATTTGCAAAAACAAACACAAAACCCAAGTCAGTTCTCCCACCGTATCACAGAACTGGCGACTCTGCTGGGGACCCATTTAAAAGTGGAGTAACCTTAGGGCTTAGATCACCCTTTTGCATGACTAATTGTTTGCTTTGATTGCTTTACATCTTGGTTCTCTTGTTTGGGCTTGAAATCCTACACCCGGATTTGGGGAAACATTCATAGATAGCATCACATTGTGGAAACTGTGCGGGGTATACCGACACGGTTGAAGCAATAGCTATATTAGTGCGACATATTTGTGAATACCGGTAACCCTTGAGTTCAATCGAGGAGAGTACGGGGCCGCTGAGTGATGTCACTAAGCACTAATGACCTAGAACCTTACTTGACCATCTTGGCCTTTTATTAGGGGTAGTGAGATGACCGGCTTTGGTGCAGTCCGAAGTTGGTAGATACTCGATACTACACTCATTGAGGGTTGTTTTCTTGGAATATTTTGGTCGCTAGTTAAGTGGCTAAACCAAAACAATGAACATGAAAAACCATCCAATGATATTGAGCTCCTTAGAACCCGATTACTATTTATAGGACATGTTTTTAAGCCAACTACACTCAAGAGGGTACTTACCTAGGAAACCCATGCAAGCCTGAAACTAGGGTTTTGTGTGACTTGCTTGTACATATGTTTGTGCATACATCATGAACATCATAAAGCATCATATGCATCCACTAACCATTTCAAGGGTTTAGATCTTCATCTTTGTTCTTGTTTTGTAGGTCATGGAAATTCTTCGCAGGAAAACTATCCAAGTCAACCTTGTGAAAATCCCTCCTCAACTCAAGGAGCTCACATCCAGAATTCCAGAAAGCTCTCTCTTCAGTGAAAGACATGGTAGACTGCTCAACCTAGTCAACACCAGCATTGAAGAAAACATGGTGAAAGTGTTGTTCCAGTTCTTTGACCCCCTTCACCACTGTTTCACATTCCCCGACTACCAATTGGTGCCCAATTTGGAGGAATTTTCTCAACTCCTGAGAATTCCTATTCTTAATCAACTACCCTACAACGGTACGGAAAAAGAACCAAAGCCTGAAGATGTTGCTCAAGCACTACGCTTGCAACCATCTGACATCAAGGGGCATTGGGAAACTAGAAGCGGTGTCAAAGGCTTCTTGGAAAAATTCTTGTTTGAGAAGGCACAAGAGTGTTGGAATTCATTGGATCTACAAGCCTTTGAAGAAATTGTGGCACTCCTCATTTATGGGTTGGTCTTGTTCCCAAATCTGGACCAGCTTATAGATCTCAACACCGTCAAGATCTTCTTATCCAGGAATCCCATACCAACATTGCTTGGGGACATCCTCCACTCATTTTACACACGAATAATGAGAAAGAGGGGTGTTCTCATGTGCTGTACTTGTAACACCCCTTCTAAATAACCCGCGAATATATTAATTAAATCAGAGTAACATGGAAAAACAGGGATGTCACAATTCAAGATAAATATAAAACCTCATCATTTACAGTTGTCATGCTTTACTGAAGGAATTATTATTATAAATATTTAAATCAACATCATGTTCTACACAGCGGAAATATTTCAAAACCGGAATAAATTCGTTTCATAAGTATTCCCAACGTAAATTAAACAATAGAAAATAAACTCGTCATTCAAACGTTTCCCCCAGTGTTACAACCTATCAGAGCACGACACTGACACGCGGACTAAAACAACATGACTCTAGAGCCATCCTCACCAACTCCTGAGCTGCTAATTTTAATCTGAAATCATTAAAGTAAGGGTGATATTCCTCATAATTAACATGCATTATAAGTTTCTCAATCAACATTATATCACAAGCATATTATTTCACCCATTTTAGCATAAACTCAGATTCAACACACAGTTCCAATCATACAAGTCATTATACACAATTCAAGAATCAACCAAAGAATTGTAACACTGGAAGACATCCTAACATGTTACAATTCCATGCAAACACAAATGCAGACACAATGCATGTGGTACCAACACGTGACCAAGTCACCCATCACTGATCCATCATACTCGGATACAACAACCATCGATTCGTCCATCACACTCGGACATGAATCCAGCCGAAGCAATCATCGATTCATCCATCATACTCGGACATGAATCCAGCCTAACCACCCATCATCTCTCGGGTATCGGTTAACGGCAATACAAGTCAAATTCCACACAATGGGAATTAACTTCACCAAAATAATGCATATGCATGTACGTCACTAACATGCCACATCAATCAACGGAAGTATGATCATAACATAATTCCAAACAATGCCAGAGCCAATATATCACATGATCACATCTCAATCATAATGGATAGCAGGCACAACACATAAGTATCAGTTCTCATTCACCAAAATTTACAAACATCAGAAATTCGACTCTTTTTAAAATAATTTTCATAAAATAATATTTTTCTCATTTTATAAGATAGAGTATTTAATTTAAGAAATAACGTCCAAAACGGCACTCAAAACGGACTTACGGTTTGAAAGTTATGAATTTTCAAAGTTTAGTATTTTTCAAAAAGTTACAGCAGAACCCGGTTCCTACACATACAGGAACCGGTTCTTGCGAAGTTCAGAAAACACCCATTCTGGAAAATGTACTGGAACTCGGTTCCTACCTATACAGGAACTGGTTCTTACGTTCAAAAAGTCAGTTTCTTCACAAATTTACACTGGGAACCCGGTTCCTCCCCACTGGGAACCGGTTCCTGCGACCTGAAAAGTCAAAAACTGCTATTTTGACAGCATTTATTCATTCCAAATCCCATCCAATTCATGCCCATACGAATCCAATTCACAGCAATGTCAAAACAAGTTATAGTACATAATTCTAATGAGATTATAACACACCATAACATCATACAATTTCCTCATAACCTCAAATTGAATCAAAAAATAATTTCATGGGATTGGGGTTTGAATTTCATAAATCCTAAATTGGGATTCCTAACATGCCTAATCAATTCTATTGATCCCAAAATCTATAAGGCATATTAAATAATCAAAATTACCCATTACCTCGCGATGATCCTTCGAATTCACGGCGTTGACTTTTTCCTCTCTTCTCTTCTCTTCTCCAATTTCACGTACAATGAGTTTTTCCCCAAAACCCTTCTTTTCCTTTTTCTTTTTATTCTTCTTTTTCTTTTCCTTTTATTATTTGCCAAATAATAATAATAATTAGTAATTATTTTAATAGAGCTTTTTACTACACACACCTCTAATTCAACTTTACACCCCCGGTCTTCCTTTTTAATTCCATAATTAATTCCTTCATTTAATCCAAAATATTATAAATTAAGCATTTAATTAATTTAATAATTAAATTCCTAATTATTTAACAATTGAATTAAATTGGGGTGTCACGACTCTCCCCTACTAAAAGAGTTTTCGTCCTCGAAAACATTACTTAGACGAACAATTTGGGATACGAGTCCTTCATCTGGCTCTCCAGCTCCCAAGTGACATTTCCATCTGCTGGTCCTCCCCAAGCCACTCTTACCAACGCGATCTCCTTGCCTCGCAACTGTTTCAACTTCTGATCCTCAATTCTCGCAGGTACCGCTTCCACAGTCAAATTCTCTCGTACCTGTATATCGTCTACACGAATCTCATGAGACGGATCAGCAATGTACTTCCTTAGCTGAGATACATGAAAAACATCATGCAAATTTGCAAGTGACGGCGGCAAAGAAATCTGATAAGCAGCTTTCCCAACTCTCTTGGTAATCTGAAACGGACCAATAAAACGTGGAGTCAACTTCTTTGACTTCAAAGCTCGACCAATACCAGTCATCGGAGTAACTCGTATAAAAACATGTTCTCCTTCGCTAAACTCAAGATCTTTCCTCCTCTTATCGTGATAACTTTTCTGACGACTCTGAGAAGTCCTCATCTTCTCCCGAATCATCTTAATCTTTTCCGAAGTCTGTTGGACAATTTCCGGTCTAATCACAACACTCTCTCAAGATTCATACCAACACAACGGTGTCCGACACCTCCTACCATACAATGCCTCAAACGGAGCCATACCAATGCTCGAATGAAAACTGTTGTTGTAGGTAAACTCAATCAATGGTAGATAACTATCCCAAGCTCCACCTTTCTCCAACACACAAGCTCTTAACAAATCTTCCAACGACTGAATCGTTCTCTCCGTCTGACCATCTGTCTATGGATGATAAGTGGAACTCAAACGCAACTTAGTACCCAAAGCTTCTTACAATCCCGTCCAGAATTTAGATGTAAACCTCGGATCTCAATCCGACACAATACTAGAAGGAATACCGTGCAAACTCACAATCTTCTCAACATACAATTCTGCCAACCTTTCCATCGGATAATCCATTCTTATCGGAATAAAGTGAGCAGATTTCGTCAGCCGGTCAACAATAACCCAGATAGAATCACAATTCTTCGATGTCCTTGGCAACCCAGACACAAAATCCATAGAGATTCCATCCCATTTCCATTCCGTAACAAACAACAGTTCCATCAATCCTGACGATTTCTGATGCTCAATCTTCGACTTCTGACAAACCAAACAAGCATACACAAACTCACAATTTCCTTTTTCATTCCCGGCCACCAAAACAACTTATTCAAATCATGGTACATTTTAGTAGCACCAGGATGAATACTCAATCCACTATGATGTCCTTCTTCCAAAATACTCTTCCTAATCTCTGCAACATCCGGAACACACACCCTATTACCAAATCTCATAACACCATTCTCATCAATCCATAACTCGCCTCCTTGACCTTGGTTGATCAATGTAAATTTATCAACTAACCCAACATCGGACTTCTGTCCATTCCGAATTTCTTCCAGAATACCACTAGTCAGTTTCAACATACCCAATTTCACACTATTCGGAGTAGTTTCACATACCAAACTTAAATCTCTGAACTGCTCAACCAAATCTAAATCACGAACCATTAACATCGACATATGCAAGGACTTCCTACTCAAGGCATCCGCAACAACATTTGCCTTACCAGGATGGTAATTCAAACCGAAATCATAATCCTTTAGAAATTCTAACCATCTCCTCTGCCTCATATTCAACTCTTTCTGATCAAAGAGATACCTCAGGCTTCTGTGATCACTGAACACCTCAAACCGAGAACCATATAAATAATGCCTCCACAATTTCAAAACAAACACAACAACTGCCAACTCCAAATCATGAGTCGGATAATTCCTCTCATGTACTTTCAATTGTCTCGAAGCGTAAGCCACCACCTGCTTATCTTGCATCAACACACCACCTAATCCCATTAATGATGCGTCACAATACACAACAAAAGACTTAGTCGGATTTGGCAAAATCAAGATCGGAGCACTTGTCAGCCTCTTCTTCAGCTCTTGAAATCCTTTCTCACATTCAACATCCCAAAAAAACATCTGACCCTTCCTGGTCAACTTAGTCAACGGTAACGCTAGTTTGGAAAACCCTTCTATAAACTTCCTGTAATAACCTGCAAGACCCAGAAAACTACGGATCTCAGAAGCATTCTTCGGCGCTTCCCACTGAGATACTGCTTCTACCTTCGTAGGATCCACAGCAATTCCATTCTTGGAAATTACATGGCCAAGAAAACTTACTTCACTTAACCAGAATTCACACTTGGACAACTTCGCATAAAGCTTCTTCTCTTTCAACAATTCCAACACAACTCTGAGATGTTCTGCATGCTCTTCATCGCTCTTCGAATAAATTAGAATATCATCAATGAACACCACCACAAACTTATCAAGATACAGATGAAATATCCTGTTCATATACTCCATGAAAACACCAGGTGCATTAGTAACTCCAAACGGCATAACAGAATACTCGTAATGTCCATACCTCGTTCTAAATGCAGTTTTCTGAATATCTTCCGACTTCACATGAATCTGATGATATCCAGATCTCAGATCAATCTTACTAAATACACAAGCTCCAACTAGTTGATCCATCAAATCATCGATCCTCGGAAAAGGATACCGATTCTTGATTGTAACTTTATTCAGCTGTCTGTAATCAACACATAATCTCATTGAACCTTCTTTCTTCTTAACCAACAACACCGGAGCACCCCACGGCGAAACACTCGGACGAATAAACTTCTTCTCAAGTAACTCCTCCAACTGTTTCTTTAACTCCGCTAATTTAGATGCCGACATACGGTAAGGCGCCATCGACACCGGACTAGTTCCAGGAATCAAATCTATAGTAAATTATACCTCCCTCTCAGGTGGCAATTCACTAACGTCTTCCGGAAACACCTCTGGAAATTCATTCACCACTGGCAATCCATCACTCTTTTCTTTTCCCTCCGTTTCTATTGCAGAATACAACATAAATACCACATCACCATCTTTCACAGCTAGGTTCATCCGTTTAACCGACATAGTCACATCTTCGACACCAACCTCTTCAGGAAAAATAACCGTCTTTGCAAAACAGTTGATATGAACCTGGTTGAATTCCAACCAGTTCATTCCAAGGATGATATCAAGTTGTTCTAACGGTAGGCACACCAAATCCATACCGAAACCCCTATCAAAAATCACAATAGGACAATTCCTACAAACATACGAAGTAGTCACTGAACCCGACGCAGGAGTATCAATAACCATACTTCCATCCATATTAGAAATTTCCAAATTCAATCTTTTAGCATAATCCAAAGCAATAAAAGAATGCGTAGCTCCAGTATCAATAATCACAATCAAAGGTATGTCATTAATAAAACATGTACCTTTAATCAGTCGATCCTCCGGCTTAGTCTCTGACCCAGACAATGCAAACACTTTACCACCAGCTTGCTCCTTCTTGGGTTTTGTACACTGAGGACGAGTATGACCTTCTTCACCACAGTTGTAACAAGTTACCCTTCTGACTCTGCACTCAACAGCTACATGACCAAACTTCCCACAGTTGTAACAAGTTACCCTTCTGACTCTGCACTCAGCAGCTACATGACCAAACTTCCCACAGTTGTCACACTTCTTTGCGTCATTCTTGCACTCATTAGCTTTATGCCCCCTTTCACCACATCTGTAACACTTAATGGAAGAACCAGAGTGTCCTCCACTAGGCTTCCTCCAACCACCAGATTTATGATTATTTCTATCATAGGGCTTACCACGATTCATCTATTGCTTACCCTTCCTATCGACATGCCCTCGAGCATTCGACTTAGTGCTAGCAAGATCCTCCTCTAAAATCCTACTACAGTCAACCAGATCAGGAAATCTTCGGATACGCTGATACCGAATACCCTGCTTAATCTCATCACGAAGACCATTCTCAAACTTGATACATTTGGAAAATTCTCCATCTGCATCGTTAGTATAATGAACATAATACTTCGCTAACTCAGTAAACTTCGAAGCATACTCACTGACAGTCTTGTTACCCTGCTTGAGTTCCAGAAACTCAATCTCCTTCTTGCCTCTGATGTCCTCAGGAAAGTACCTCTTCAGAAAAGCCCTCCCGAACACAGCCCAATTCAACGCAATACCATCTTCTTCCATTTCAGTTATGGTAGCAACCCACCAGTCACCGGCTTCCTCTGCTAACATGTGAGTTCCGTATCTCACCTTCAGCCCTTCGGCACAGTCAATTACTCTGAAGATCCTCTCGATATCCTTCAACCACTTCTGAGCACCTTCGGGATCATGTGCACCCTTGAACAACGGAGGATTATTCCTCTGAAAATTCCCCAATTGTCGGTCAGCACCAATCACAGCTTCCTGCTGGTTCCCTCCGAGCACTCCAGCCAACATTCCCAATGCTTCAGCAAGAGCATCACCGTTTCTTCCGTTACCTCTTTCGGCCATTGTTCTGTAACATTACAAAACAACCTCATCAGCACACAAGTATCGACAGTGTCCTCTCACACTAGTCGCATACAAAAGGGATAACAACACAAGACAAGACCGACTATGCTCTGATACCACTGTTGTAACACCCATTCTAAATAACCCGCGAATATATTAATTAAATCAGAGTAACATGGAAAAACAGGGATGTCATAATTCAAGATAAATATAAAACCTCATCATTTACTGTTGTCATGCTTTACTGAAGGAATTATTATTATAAATATTTAACTCAACATCATGTTCTACACAGCGGAAATATTTCAAAACCGGAATAAATTTGTTTCATAAGTATTCCCAACGTAAATTAAACAATAGAAAATAAACTCGTCATTCAAACGTTTCCCCCAGTGTTACAACCTATCAGAGCACGACACTGACACGCGGACTAAAACAACATGACTCTAGAGCCATCCTCACCAACTCCTGAGCTGCTAACTTTAATCTGAAATCATTAAAGTAAGGGTGAGATTCCTCATAATTAACATGCATTATAAGTTTCTCAATCAACATTATATCACAAGCATATTATTTCACCCATTTTAGCATAAACTCATATTCAACACACAGTTCCAATCATACAAGTCATTATACACAATTCAAGAATCAACCAAAGAATTGTAACACTGGAAGACATCCTAACATGTTACAATTCCATGCAAACACAAATGCATACACAATGCATGTGGTACCAACACGTGACCAAGTCACCCATCACTTATCCATCACACTCGGATACAATAACCATCGATTCGTCCATCACACTCGGACATGAATCCAGCCGAAGCAATCATCGATTCGTCCATCACACTCGGACATGAATCCAGCCTAACCACCCATCATCTCTCGGGTATCGGTTAACGGCAATACAAGTCAAATTCCACACAATGGGAATTAACTTTACCAAAATAATGCATATGCATGATCGTCACTAACATGCCACATCAATCAACGGAAGTATGATCACAACATAATTCCAAACAACGCCAGAGCCAATATATCACATGATCACATCTCAATCATAATGGATAGCAGGCACAACACATAAGTATCAGTTCTCATTCACCAAAATTTACAAACATCGGAAATTCGACTCTTTTTAAAATAATTTTCATAAAATAATATTTTTCTCATTTTATAAGATAAAGTATTTAATTTAAGAAATAACGTCCAAAACGGCACTCAAAACGGACTTACAGTTTGAAAGTTATGAATTTTCAAAGTTTAGTATTTTTCAAAAAGTTACAGCAGAACCCGGTTCCTACACATACAGGAACCGGTTCCTGCGAAGTTCAGAAAACACCCATTCTGGAAAATGTACTGGAACTCGGTTCCTACCTATACAGGAACCGGTTCTTACATTGAAAAAGTCAGTTTCTTCACAAATTTACACTGGGAACGCGGTTCCTCCCCACTGGGAACCGGTTCCTGCGACCTGAAAAGTCAAAAACTGCTATTTTGACAGCATTTATTCATTCCAAATCCCATCCAATTCATGCCCATACAAATCCAATTCACAGCAATGTCAAAACAAGTTACAGTACATGATTCTAATGAGATTATAACACACCATAACATCATACAATTTCCTCATAACCTCAAATTGAATCAAAACATAATTTCATGGGATTGGGGTTTGAATTTCATAAATCCTAAATTGGGATTCCTAACATGCCTAATCAATTCTATTGATCCCAAAATCTATAAGGCATATTAAATAATCAAAATCACCCCTTACCTCGCGATGATCCTTCGAATTCACGGCGTTGACTTTTTCCTCTCTTCTCTTCTCTTCTCCAATTTCACGTACAATGAGTTTTTCCCCAAAACCCTTCTTTTCCTTTTCCTTTTTATTCTTCTTTTTCTTTTCCTTTTATTATTTGCCAAATAATAATAATAATTAGTAATTATTTTAATAGAGCTTTTTACTACACACACCTCTAATTCAACTTTACACCCCCGGTCTTCCTTTTTAATTCCATAATTAATTCCTTCATTTAATCCAAAATATTATAAATTAAGCCTTTAATTAATTTAATAATTAAATTCCTAATTATTTAACAATTAAATTAAATTGGGGTGTCACAGTACTCCTCTCCTTGCAAGGTGGTTTATTTCGCACCTTCCACAATCTGTTTTGAAGAATGACCAAGGCTTAAGGTGGTCACAACGATTGATGACCCTCACACACTCTGATGTACATTAGTGTTCTCGGTCCAGAGAAAATGTCATCATCGTCGATCGTTGTGGAGAGTTCCCTAATGTTCCATTACTCGGCATTAGAGGAGGCATTATCTACAACCCTTGTCTAGCCTTGAGACAATTTGGATATGCACGGAGGGATGACCCTCATGACATGCTGATTCCTGACCTAGTTTTTGACTTCGACAACGATGCGCAAGGACTTCGCCAAAGATTCATCAGAGTTTGGAGGATGCCTAATGTGATCGGTGGATCTGGAACTGACTGTTTAACGCTGGTTCGCGAAATGTCGCGGTAAGCAAGAGTCGCCACCGTCTTTTATTTTCTCCAAATGGAAAGGACAAAAGCACAGAAAAATTCCTTATAGAGATTGCTCTCGGTTCGGGAGGTAGATTATAGAAAGGGAAGGTGTTAGCACCCTTTCTATCCATGGTTATCCATGGGCTCTTAGATACTTGCTCATTGTGTTTTCAAAACGGTTTGTTTGCTTTTCAACTGTGGGTTTTAAAAAGTTTCTTTGAAAATTCCAGTTCGACTCTTGTATCGGTCCTCAAGAGTGTTTGAAAAATTGCTTTCGAAAGCTTTTTGAAAAGGTGTCGGTGTGAAAAGTATTTTTGATTTGTTTTGAAATTAGAGCAAGTATCTAGAGTCGTCTACCTACCCTAAGGAATTCGTCTGTGTAAATGTCCTTAAAGTAGTGCCATCCCACCATTGAGAGGTAGGTAGCACCACCATTGGAGGTATTCGGGTCAATTCGAAGGTTCGGGACATGGTGATCACCAGAGCAATAGGAAGATACCTTAGAAGCTACCCTCATGCCAGGTTCCCGGATCATGAGGACTTACTAAAACATCCTCTACTCGACGATCACCTTTCGAGGGGCAAGGCAACAGTGAGGCGTACCCTAGGGGTGGTGTGTGATTCGTGTGTCGTTTTCAGATATTTTGTCTTGTCATGTATTGGTGATCTACGCTTTTGTTTTTATTTTGACATTCATTCTTTCATGCAGTTTAATTAACGGTTTAAAAGTTGCGAGAAATATAAAGGTCCTACGCTATTACAAAGGCGCGGGTCCACATCGCCAAATTTAATCCAGGACCCGATTTGAAAATAAAATAAAGTGCGAGAAATAAAAATGTCTAATTTACATGGCTTTGGGAGAATTACATAAAAAGAGGAAATAAAATAAGCGCGCGAATTGGAATTACGATCGAATGCGAGGGCGTTGGACCCTTTTTAATGAAATTAAATTACGATTAACAAATTAATTAAGTTAAAATAAAAGGAAAGGATTTTTTTGAGTTTTTTTTGTATTTATGGATTTTTATGAGAGAATTAAATGGAATTAAAAAATTAATTAACCCTAATTCTAACTATTTTTATTTATTAAGAAAACATGTTAAAATTGAATCTAAAATTAACCTAATTAATTAATGCAATTTTATTTACAAAAATAAATAATTAATTATTAGTGATGATAAAAGAAAAGGGAAAAAAGATAAAAGTAATTAAAACCCTAATTCTACCAATTTTTAAGTTTATTAAGAAAAATATTAAAATTAATCCTAGAATTAAAAACTAAATTAATTAATATCATTTATTTACAAGAAAACATTTAAATAAAATATGTTTTTATATTTTTGTGACTTTCTGATTTTTTATTGTTTTTTATGTTATGAAAATAAATTAATTTAAAGAATTAAAATAGAACAAATAATATAATTTAAATAAATAAGAAAAAAAATATAAAAAGAGAGAAGAATGCAAACATGGGGGTTTGTTGTCCCAAATTGGAGGTTTGGTCCTAGTAATTAGGCCCATTGAATTCCTGGCCTTATTGACTTCAGGTGATCACGTGTAGATTCGTTGACCAACGCACATGGTACTCTTCAAACATTGGCCTTTGGATTAGGATTATGGGACAAGTGGCGTGCCTGGATTGTGAACGTATGGTGGACGCTTGGAAGCGAGCTACACTGGAACATGATTAGAAAAATAATATAGGGAAAGGGAGGGGGACCTGGGAATTGAACCCAAGTCCCAGAGGTTACCAACTCAACGCCTTGCCACTTGATCCACCTAAACGCTTTGTATATAATATAACAAATAAACAATATCAGTCAAAACGAGGGTTAGTTATATTTTTCCGCGCGAAATTCAAACGCGCCAATCCCCTGCTTACATCTCACCTTCTTCTCCAAGTGTCCTGCGATTGCCTGAAAAAACATAAACAAGATTGCGGGGGTTTTAAACCCCCACTATATGATGTATGAAAAAATAGCGAATAGAAATCCTTTGATCATAAATTGATCGCGAGTTATGCATTGAATTCGTCTGAAGCTCCTGGTTTCAATGGCCTAAGTCTCATGTCCCAATTTTTCTTTAAACATAAAGCCCCAATTTTGCAGTTTGGAAACCCTAGCGAGCTTCAATGGTGAATTCGTGTATGATGCACAAAAACTTAATTAAAACACATGGTTAGCTTCAGAATGAGTCAAATAACACAAATCAAGCATTAAAAATTAAAAATAATGCATGAATCATGATACATGAATATGAAAAAAATCATGAACAGGACACGATCGTTCTACCAATTCCTTGTGTTAGAACCACTAGTTTTGATTCAGAAATGTTCCTTGAAGCCTCAGGAATGTAATGGAGTCAATGTTTTTCCTTGAAACTCCTTGGAATCGTGGTTTCAGTTTTGGAATTTTCTTGAAAAAGTGCAAAGTTGTTTATGGCTTTTGGGTGCAGCTTCCAGGTCTCCAGGCATTAGGTTTTGATCAGTCTTATATGAGTGATGGATTGGGGTTGAAATTTTGATCCAAAACCCTTTGCATTGATGTATAAGATATTTGATTTTCATGGCATATCTTCCAAATCTTTTCATGTGCTTTTGGTGCCAATTATGATCAAATCACCTTGATTCTTTCCATATTAGATAGGGCATGAAATCTTGAAGGTATTCCATGCATAAAAAGATTTGAAAAGCTTGTTTTAGTATTTTTCACATATTTTATTTTATTAAATGAATTAATAGCAATTAAAAATTCAAATAAATAAATAAAAATGATGAATAAATCCCCTTTGGGCCAAATGGTCGTGCATATGCTTTGGATGATGATTCTTGGAAGAAAATGTGGCCCATTAGCAAATTTAAGGCATTTGAAGCAAAGTTGACTTTTCAAAATACCCAAAAATTTCCCAACTTCCACAAGGCATATCTTGCTCAATTTTTAAGCTTTGATCATGTTATTGGACATTTTGGAAAGGTCTTGAAGTCCTCTAACCAAGCCTTTGGTCCCATGTCATTTTGATTTACCAATCTCAAGTTATGGCCTTTGACTTAAAGTCCCTTTTTGTTGACTTTTGAAAATGACCTATAATGTTGAAATTGATAACTTTTTGTGAGAGCATTTCTTGGACTTGAAGTGTGAAGAGGAGTTGTAGGAAATGTCTTCATCTTCAAAATGAGATTTAGATGGGATTTTTCTGATAATCCATGTGGAAGTTATGCCTTGGTCAAGTTACAGTTGACTTTTTCAACTGTCCAAATATGGAAACTTTTGCATCTTGAGACTTTTTGAGCCATGCCTTGAAAATCATGATCAAGAATTGATAAAATGATGTTTGTGGCTTCAAAATGAGATGTTGGCCAAAAATTTGAACTTTTGACTGTCAAATGACCATTTTGCCCCTACAGTTGACTGCTGAGCAATTAGTGTTTTTGACTGTGCAATTTTGTGCTGTAAGTCTTGAAACTTGGTATGAGGATGATTGACCATGTTTATAGGCATGTGGGACTTGATTGGACCCTTGGAAACTTCAATTTCTTTGTCAGAACCAAAACCCTAATTTTTGACTGTTAGGAGGCCCTTGAACTGTGCAACCTTTGGAGAGATTTTGAAGCATGCTCTTTGCAATTCTTGAAGAATATGGGAGGGCAAATTTTGGGGTACAACACCTAAGAAGGTAGATAGCAAGACACTGGGGCACAAGAACTCCATCCCTCTTGAGCCTTATCTCAAGTGGGTGCGAGCCCGCGCTCAGAGTCTTATGATGCCTTACCCTCACATTCTCCCTTTGATTAAAGAGCCTGTTGAGGAAGGAGAGGCTTCATACACCATCCTCCATCCTGACATGCCAACATCATGGGAGGAGATGCAAAAGAGTTGGATCCAACTCAAGGAGGAACGGAATACTTTTGAAGCCAGCTTCTACGCCAGTGAGAAGAAGGTTTTGGAGCTTACCCGCCGACTTCACGAGGAGGAGACCCTCAACACTTACATTGCACCAAAGAGGATGCGCAACGTCTTTTTACCTTAAGAAGTTTTGTAATATTTGGCCCATGAGGTATTTATGTACTGACAAAATTTCTTCTTATTAATATGACGTGTGTTCTTTTTGTCTGCAACAATTTTGAATTTCTAAATCCTTGAAGGCATTGCATAAATAAACATATCATTCATCATGTGCATAAGCTGGTCCCCATACCAGGTTTCCTTATCTTTCTGCTGTTTATTTCAGTAAGATGGATCTCGAACAGACGGTCAAAGATCTGCAGTCGCAAAACTCACAGTTTCAACATCTCCTAATGACTTTGGCAAAGGGTCAGGAAGATCTAAAAACACTGCTTGGGAACAAAGAGCAAGAAAAAGTGAAAAAGAAGAAGAAGAGAGTGGGGGTGGCTACCCTGGGAAGAAGGTTTGAGAATGAAGCCAGAAGAGTTCTTGAATTTCCCTCCGCATCTGAAGAGGGAACCAGTAAAGGAAAAGGGGATGCACTACCTTCTGAATCCGAAGCTGAAGAGGAAGAGGCTGAAGAAGATGAAGACTACTCAGAGCAACAATACCCGCCAGCGGACGACAAATACAAAAACTTGGAGGATAGGTTGGCAGCTATGGAGCTGCAAAGGGTTCCCGGGTTAGATTTCGAAGATTTGGGATTAATTGCTGGAATTGTGATCCCTCCAAAGTTTAAAGTGCCAATCTTTGCAAGGTATGGCGGACTGTCTTGCCCGAAGATGCACCTAAGGTCGTATGTCCGAAGAATTCAACCCCATACATCCGACAGAAATCTTTGGTTACACTTCTTTTAGGATAGCCTGTCTGGTACACAGCTAGACTGGTTTTACAAGCTTGAGAGGTCGGAGGTACATAGTTGGGAAGACTTGGCAGCTGCCTTTTATCGCCAGTATCAATATAACTCTGACTTGGCGCCAACCCGTACTCAGCTACAGAGTATGGGAATGACCTCAAATGAAGGATTCAAAGAATACGCCCAGAAATGGCGCGACTTGGCCGGAAGAGTGCAACCACCTCTTTCTGATAGAGAACTGGTTGATATGTTCTTGGGGACCCTATCTGGCCCGTTCTTCAACCATTTGATCGGGAGCTCTTCCGCAGGGTTTACTGAATTAATTCTGACTGGCGAACGGGTGGAAGCCGGTATTAAGAATGGGAAGATTCAAAAGGATACCTCTGCATCTACAACTGTTAAGAAATCATTTCCGGCTAAGTAAGAAGCAGCTGTGGTATACTCTCAAAAAAGATCGGGAAGAACTGAGCACCGACCGACTGTGGGGTCCGTGATGATCCAAAATTCATCAAATGATCAGCCTCGTTATAATCAGTCCAGACCAAATCAACAACGGGTGGAACGGCCACAATGGCAGTTCACCTGCATCAATATGACGCCCGCGCAAGTTCTTCCCCATCTGTTGAAGTTGAATCTCGCCACTATCAAAGAGGCACCAAAAAATGTGAACACATCTTCCCCGCATTATCATCCCAATGCTAAGTGCGCCTATCATTCTGACAGCATCGGGCACGACACCAACGATTGTTGGGCGCTTAAGCATAAAATTCAAGATTTAATAGAAGCGAAAGAGGTTGAGTTCGATGCTCCATAGAAGCCAAACGTAATATCCGCTCCAATGCCGAATCATGGTCGCAATGTCTATGCTATTGAAGAAGATCTGTATGTTTCTGATGTTGATGACCTGATGACTCCACTGTTGACGATCAAGTTAAATCTGTTAAAGGCTGGGATTTTCCCAGGATGTAAAGAAGATTTCTACTGTTGTTCCTCTCTACCAATCGACTGTCCATTGCTGAAGAAAGGCATCCAAGGCCTGATGGACAGTCAACAAATTCTGTTCGAAAAGATTCATGCTATTCCAACTCCTATCAAAGATGTTTCAATAATCACCATTTCCACCAATCTTTCCAAGGTCCCTAAAAAGCCTGTTAAGATTACATCCGCTACGAAGTTTGTTCCTCTGAAAATAACCATGCCTGGACTTGTCCCCTACATTTCTGACAAATCACTACCATGGAATTATGGTGGAGAAATCTACTACCATGGTGTTAAACAAGTTGAGATAACTGAAGAGAGCTCTGATGAAGAAGATGCCGACATTGGAAATATTGCCGGTACGATCAAGATTACTCGAAGTGGGAGAATATTTTCTCCAGAGATTGCCCCTCCAAAGGCAATCTTTGGGCCCTCAGCT
Organism: Vicia faba; assembly: GCA_948472305.1. NCBI lineage: Eukaryota > Viridiplantae > Streptophyta > Magnoliopsida > Fabales > Fabaceae > Vicia > Vicia faba. The sequence continues at coordinate 1,310,434,505 of OX451738.1, read as the reverse complement.
GCTGCCAAAGTTACTCCTGCACCGATAAAACTGTCTGCAAGAACTCCGTTGATTGAAGAAGCTATTACTCCTGTGGTTGTACCTCCTACTTCTGCTGATAAGGGGAAAGGGATCCAAGATGAGCTCGTCAGAACGAGGGCTCAGCCATTGGTTATCCCCGAAACCTCTAAGAAAGAAATGGAGGAGATTCTGAAGATAATTAAGAAGAGTGATTATGACATGGTGGAGCAACTGGGGCAAACTCCCTCGAAGATCTCCATGTTAGCATTACTGCTTTGTTCAGAAGCGCACGCCAAAGCATTGATAAAATTTCTGAAGACGGCCCATGTGCCCCAGGAAACCTCAGCCGATCAATTCCAGGATTGTGTAGCCAGCCTGACCGCAGACAACGGTCTAGGTTTCTCTGATGCTGACCTGACTCCGAAAGGAAGAAAGCACAATGACGCATTGCATGTGTCAGTTGAATGCCGAGGAACTACTCTTGCCCATGTTTTGGTCGACACTGGCTCTTCTCTGAACGTACTGCCTAAGAAAGCTTTAGATCGATTGGATTGCGAGGGCTTAGAGCTGAAACCAAGTAATATCATTGTCAGGGCCTTTGACGGGTCTAAAAGAATGGTACATGGGGAGGTCGACATCCCTATCAAGGTAGGAACTTAAGTGTTCCCCTCAACTTTCTATGTGATGGACATCCGCCCATCATACTCTTGCTTGTTAGGGAAGCCATGGATACATAATGCTGGCGCAGTCACCTCCTCTCTACATCAAATGCTGAAATACCCTGTCAAAGGAAAAATCATAACCGTGCACGGTGAGGAGGAATATATGATCAGCCACCTGAACTCCTTTCGGTATGTAGAAGTGGAAGGTGAATTCATTGAAACACCATTCCAGCACTTTGAGGAAGTCTCTCCCGAGGTGGCGGTGGCAAAAGCGGTAGCTGAGGTACCCAACAGGTGGCCAGGATGGCATCTCTGAAAGACACAAAGGCTGCAATGAAGGAAGGGAAGATCTCAACATGGGGGAAGTTGCCTGACATTCCCCACAAAACAGACAAGTTTGGGTTGGGATTCACCGCTGCGGGGCAAAAAGCTATGCGTCGCTCAAAAATTGAAAGAACACCCATCAAAATTTCTCCTCATGGAATCCATGCTTTGGAAGACGAAGACGAAGAGGGTAACATTAAAGACTGGATCTTCCCAATCATCGAAGGGGGACTGCACAACTGGGAGGCGAAAGACTTCGTCCCCATTACTTTCATTAATCAGTAACTTATCTTTCGAACATTTCCTGTTGGTTTGTAATAATTACTTTTAAACAATCTGCACACTACTTTTTCACCTCATGCCTTGCTCGGGGTATGTAGGTCCATTTGTAAGGGTTTTGATTCTCTTCATATCCATATGCCATGTTTAATGATTCATTGGACGTTTTTCATTGATAAACTACTGTGTTCATTTTCTTTCCTTTTGCATTTTTGTTTGTTTAAGGATGGCTATCCCTTACACACACCCACACTCACAAATGCAGGTACCCATCCACTCTGGATTCTATGGGTGACTATTCTGCTATGTCCTTCATTAACTCTGAAGATTTGGTCAATCAGGCTGAGTGCGAAGACGACGAAGATTGTGAAGTACCAGGAGAGCTAGCCAGACTTCTATAGCAAGAAGAAAGGGCCATCTTGCCTCATGAAGAGTTGTTGGAAACTGTCAACTTAGGAACAGAGGAATACCGGAAGGAAGTGCAAGTGGGTGCCAACCTGGAACCAAGTGTCAAGGAGCGTTTGGTACAGCTGTTAAATGAATACGTTGAAATCTTCGCCTGGTCTTATGAAGACATGCCGGGTTTAGACACTGATATCGTGGTTCACCGTCTCCCTACAAGAGAGGATTATCCACCAATCAAGCAAAAGGTCCGCCGAATGACGCCCGACATGTCTGAGAAGATTAAAGCAGAAGTAATGAAGCAATTCAACGCTGGCTTTCTGGCTGTTACATCCTATCCACAATGGGTTGCTAACATTGTGCTAGTACCTAAAAAAGACGGCAAGGTCAGGATGTGTGTGGACTACTGGGATTTGAATAGGGCCAACCCTAAGGATGATTTTCCGCTACCGCACATCAACATTTTGATTGACAACACAGCTCAACACAAAGTGTTTTCCTTCATGGATGGATTCTCGGGCTACAACCAGATCAAAATGGCCCCCGAGGACATGGAGAAATCAACTTTTATTACACAATGGGGTACCTTCTACTACAAGGTGATGCCGTTCGGACTGAAGAACACAGGGGCAACTTATCAACGCGCCATGGTAGCTTTGTTTCATGATATGATACATCATGAGATCGAAGTTTACGTAGACGATATGATAGCTCGATCACAAACAGAGGAGGAACACCTTGAACACCTGCAAAAGCTGTTTGCCAGGTTGAAAGAGTACAAACTCAGGCTGAATCCAAGTAAGTGTACTTTTGGAGTTAGGTCTGGTAAACTTCTAGGATTTATTGTCAGCAATAAAGGCATCGAGGTCGATCCAGCAAAAGTGAAAGCAATACAAGAAATGCCTGCTCCCCGTACTGAAAAGGAGGTTAGAGGGTTCTTGGGGCGTTTGAACTATATTGCCAGATTCATCTCTCATCTGACTTCTACCTGTGAGCCAATTTTCAAGCTATTAAAGAAAGATCAGGTAGTCGAATGGAACGACGATTGCCAAGCTGCTTTTGATAAGATCAAGGAGTATTTGCTAGAACCTCCTATTCTGATGCCACCCGTCGAAGGAAGACCGTTGATCATGTATCTGACCGTCTTGGATAACTCAATGGGGTGTGTTTTGGGCCAACATGACGAGTCTGGTCGAAAATAGCATGCTATTTATTACCTTAGCAAAAAGTTTACCGACTGTGAGACTCGCTACTCACTGCTCGAGAAAACTTGTTGCGCTTTGGTATGGGCTGCTCGCCGACTAAGGCAGTATATGCTGACTCATACCACCTTGCTGATTTCCAAAATGGATCCTATCAAGTATATCTTCAAGAAGCCTGCTTTATCTGGAAGAATAGCTAGATGGCAAATGATCCTAACCGAGTATGACATCAAGTATACTACCCAAAAAGCTATAAAAGGGAGTGTACTAGCTGATCATCTAGCTCATCAAGCTATCGAAGATTATCAACCCATGAGATTTGACTTCCCAGATGAGGACATCATGAATTTGAACAACATTAAAGGTAACAGACCGTATGACGGACCTGAAAAAGGATCCCGATGGACCCTGTACTTTGATGATGCTTCAAATGCACTTGGAAATGGTATCGGTGCGGTACTAATTTCCCCGGAAGGTTGTCACACACCTTTCACGGCCCGACTTTGCTTCAGCTGCACCAACAACATGGCTGAGTATGAAGCTTGCATCTTTGGTCTCAAGGCTGCTATAGACTTGGGGATCAAATCTTTGATCGTATTTGGGGACTCGGCTTTGGTTATCAGTCAAATCAAAGGAGAGTGGGATACCAAGCATCCTAATCTTATCCCATACAGAGAACATGTCCTGACATTGTTGCCTTATTTCGATCAAATCACCTTCGAGCATTTCCCGCGAGAAGAGAATCAGCTAGCAGATGCTCTGGCAACAATATCTTCCATGTTTAAACTCAACTGGGATAATGAGGCTCCCCAAATCACCATCGAGCGAATGGATGAACCTGCACATTGTCATGAGACTAATACCAAAGAAGTAGTGGAACAACCCTGGTTCCATGAAATCAAAAGGTATCTCCAGACTAGAGAATACCCCGAAGGAGCTTCCGTCAATGACAAGAAGTTCCTAAGGAAATTTGCTGCCAAGTTCTTCCTGAGCAATGTCATCCTCTATAAACGAATCCATGATTGTGTTTTACTCCGATGTGTAGACAAAGCTGAAGCAGAGTTAATCATGACCGAGATACACAGCGGTACATTTGGCACTCACTTGAGCGGGCATACGATGGCTAAGAAGATTCTAAGGGCAGGCTATTACTGGTCTACAATGGAAGCAGATTGCCATCAGCATTCCCGTACCTGCCACAAGTGTCAAGTCTATGCTGACAAGATTCATATTCCTCCGGTTCCTCTCAACATGCTGACAGCTCCTTGGCCATTTGCAATGTGGGGCATTGACATGATTGGAGAGATCAAGCCCACGGCATCCAATGGACATCACTTCATCCTGGTTGCTATTGACTATTTCACCAAATGGGTCGAAGCAGCTTCCTTCGCCTCTGTTACTAAAAATGTGGTTGCCTGCTTCATCAAGCAGAACCTCATATGCCGGTATGGTGTCCCCGACAGGATCATCACAGACAACGGTACAAATCTGAATAATACTATGATCACCGCTCTATGCGAACAATTCAAGATTTATCATCATAATTCATCTCCCTATCGGCCGAAGATGAACGGTGCTGTTGAAGCTGCGAACAAAAACATTAAGAAGATCATTCAGAAAATGACAGTCACTTACAAGGACTGGCATGAGATGTTACCGTTTGCTCTGCACGGATACCGTACCACGGCACGTACTTCAACCGGGGCAACCCCATTTTCTTTGGTATATGGCATGTTAACCTATCGCTTGTTAACCTATCGCTTGTTCAGATTCTTCAACCTCTGAAAACAGTTTACGGATTCTTCCCAACAACGGATGTTAATCTATCGCTTGTTCAGACTCAACTTTTGAAAACAGTTTACGGACGCTTCCCAACAACGGATGCTGCTCTATCGCTTATTCAACTCTAAGACTTCTGAAAACAGTTCACAGGTTCTCCAATAACGGATGTTAACCTATCGCTTGTTCAGATTCTTCAACTTCTGAAAACAGTTCACGGGTTCTCCAGTAACGGATGTTAACCTATCGCTTGTTCGGATTCTTCAACTTCTGAAAACAGTTTACGGGTTCTCCAGTAACGGATGTTAACCTATCGCTTGTTCAGACTCAACTTTTGAAAACAGTTTACGGACGCCTCCCAACATGGATGCTGATCTATTGCTTATTCAACTTCAACTCCTGAAAATAGTTTACGGATGCTTCCAGATACGGATGTCAATCTTTTGCTTATTCAGACCCCCAGTTCAGAGATGTTCCAAAGCATGGACACCCTTCTGATATTCATTCCAGATGGCATCTTTAAGCCCATCTCCGACAAAATTCTGTCACCCCTCCAGATGGCATCTTTAAGCCCATCTCCAAATGGCATCTCTAAGCCCATTCCCGCATCCATGTCTTGACGAGTGCAAATTTAAGGGCACTCTAGTGTCCAATCTCCTTTTACCTTCGAGACGCGAAAGGCAAACCTGCCAATCTAACTCTTCAGGTGAAAGAAGATTGAACAGGGGCAACTGTTGTACCCCAAAATTTTCCCTCTCATTTCTTCAATTTTTTCTCATCACAAGACCCTTGGAGCTCAAGATCAGGTTAGGGCTTGCTTTGCTCAAGACTCCTCCTTGCACTGTTGACCCAAATTAGAGTTTGAGTTGGCACAAAGATGTTTTAACCTAAAATGCCCAAAGTGACTTTCATGCTTCATATTGGACTCACAAGTTTATCCATACCAAGTTTCAAGCCTTGATTCCATTCTTTGCCCAGTCAATTGGACAGTTGACCTAGAAATAAGTTGTATTGGGAAAAAGTCAACTGTGGCCAATTGACAGTCAAACCTCATGATTTTTGACCTACATCAACATAATGAACTCATATGGACTATTTGATCAAGTTTGGATCACAATTCCACAAGAAATTTGATCAGATCACCAAAAGGGCAAAATGGTCATTTTAGGGTTTTGACTGCACAAAGGCAATTTTTGACTGTTTGACCTAGCCACTGACAAACCAAGTTCACATATGGACTCAAGAACTCAATGGCATGGTCTTGACACATTCAACAAGTTCAAAAAGTCCCAAATGCACAAGATTGGCAGATGAATTTCCCAGTCAACTGATCAAAATTTAACTGTATACTGAAAAGTCAAACTTTGACTTTTTGGTCAAAATCAAGTGCCAAGATTCATTTTTCATCAAGACATGTCAATTTATGAAACTTGTTCATCAAGAAATCCAAATTTGCAAATTAGGGTTTAGAATGAGAAAATTTCATAACTTAGAATTTTTCTAAGTTATGAAACTTCCTTATTTTGTTTCTAACTTTGTCCCATTTTTTCATCAAGATACATTTGGATTCAAACAAAACTCAAAACATGAAAGTTGTTGTCCATTGTAAAATATACAACTTTGATTCACAAAGTTTCCTCAAAAGAAGCTTGTATCTCAAGTTATGATTTTTGGAACAAGGGTGCAAAACATTCTTAACTTAGAAAATTTTTTGACCTATTTTAGGCAGGATTTTTGCCCAACTTCATGGCCACTTTTCACATGTTTCCACTTGGAATTTCAACTTGCATTACCAAGATGGATTGTAGTACACATTCCAAGCTTTCCAAATTGTCCAAGAACTTCTCAAACACCCTTGTGGTTAGGGAGAATCGAATTTGCAAAGTTGGGCAAAATCCACTTTTGTTCTTGACCAAGGCATGTTCATACACTTTGCATTTTCAAACTCAGCATGGTTCAAGCTAGATTACAGGCCTCTAATCTTTCTCACACTCAATAATTTAATGCATATCCTTTGTGTTCAAGTCTTATTTTGTGTATTTAGCCATTACATGCAAGATTGGTCCATAATTAGAAAAAGCATTTTTGCCATTTTTGAAAAGGTCCACTTTATGTCAAATTCACAATCCAAGAGGTACAAGCCATATCTTTTAGGCACAAGTTTGTGGACAAATCCCACTGATCAAGAACCAAGTTTAAAGCATGCTTGAGGGGCCTGTATGAGCCTATAACCCAACTTGACAATCTTTGCTTAAAAAAGAAGAAAACTTGCAAACAGAACCATAACTCTCATGCCTGCAAAGACCAACTAAAACAAACTTTGTAAACACATTTCATACTCCCTAACTGACCTAAAGCACGACCAAACCACCTTCAATACCTCCTCATTCATCAAAACACCATTTTTCTGCAAGAAACAGGGCATTGTGCATTTTGACTTGGCCAACATCATTCACTCGTGCGTTTTTGCCCAAACAAGTTCCAATACACTCCATACCATCCATTGAAGCTGTCCCAAGCCTTAGATACAAGCTGTAACATCCATAGCCAAGTTTGTCATTTTCACTTTTCATTGTTGCAGGTTGACTTCCATAGCTTGATTCAGAAGGATTCAAGGCACACCAAGCATAGAGGAAGCATCCTTGGACCTCAGGCAAGCTGTACGAGTCCTCAAACACCATTGAAGTTGGCCATATTACTCTGTCCAAGTCAAGCTGAAGCAGGTAAAATGTGAACTCCTATCTCTCTATCCAAGCATATTTAGGCTTAAGTTTGTGAAGAAAGTATGTTCTACTCATAGCCCTGAAGCCATCCATGTAGTTACTTTTCATTTATATTGTGTGTGCTAAGAGAATTTTGGACCTGAACCTGGAAGAAAACTTAGGTCAGAAATTGGGGGAGAAGAAATTCTCTCTCATTTCTGAGAGTTAGAACAACTTTTTTATATATTTGAAATCGTGACATGATGCTCTACATTATTGATGTTATAAGTTTTTTCTAAAAGTCAAAGAATCAGGAAGTTTGAATCAAGCATGGAGGGCGCGCGTTTTTGAGACAGAAATGGCTGGAGGTTGAAGACAAGCCACCTGGGCTGGGCCTGAGTTGTTTCTGCTTCTTGCACCATCTTTTTCCACTTACACCCCCTTGGCCCATTGTGTGATATTTTGATTATTTTTTACTTTTTATTTTTTCTTTTGACTCATTATTTTTTGTCAAAACATAAAAAATATTAAAAATATTTTTCCACCCATTTTGCATTTCATTTGGATTTTATTTGTTTTTTGAACTTATACATGTAAAATAAATATAAACACCTTTTTATTTAAAACATTAAAAATAACATAAAAAATATATTTTCAGCCATCATTTTTTATTTACTTTTTGAAAACATTTTCTAAGAAATATACTTTTTTTTTTAAATAATTAATATTTTTATTTTTGTATATATTTAGCATATTTAAATACATATAATACAAATACTTGTATATTTATTAAATATTTAGGACAAAAATATGAAAATAATACATTTTTATTTTTATTAATATTTGACATTAAAAAATATTTTTTTACAATATACTTATTTTTTTTATTTTTTATATATAATTAACAAATGTTGTATATAATATAATTAATAAATACTATTTATTTAGAAAGCTAGGGTTTTACCCTAAAAACCATAAAAATATCAAAAATTAACCTTTTCATTTTTGTTTATATTTTACATTGAAAAACACTTTTACATACATAAAAAACATTTTTGTGCATAATACATTTTTGCATATTTATTATATTTGTCTTAATATTGTACAATTTTAAATATTTGTATATTCAATATGGATGTAATAGCTTAGATTTAAATTTCTTGCTAAATATCCCCCATTTGAACATTTGTACCCCCATCCCCATAATTATGTTGTAATAATTTAGGACTTTAAATTCTGCATTTTAAAGATTTCTAATTATGCCATGATAGACCTAGGGTTGTATGCAAAAAAATCAAATAAAAAATAGCTTGACCTAATTCAAAGACAAAAAGCATGAAAATGGACAACACCAATCACACTTGCACCCTTAGGGTTACTCCACTTGTTGCCTTCAAAAAAGGGCCATGCTTGCATGTTGAGTTTCGTTGGCAAAACAAAACAATTTAAATGATCATAGTCCCTCGATGACGCTTTCGAAGTTGCCTAGAAAATGATAAAGTCCCTTAAAGGAAAATTTGCCAAAGACACTTGGCATTATTGCATTCATGGTCTAAACGATGACCCGCGTCCGTCCCGTTAACATCCTAACACAAGATTGTCCACCAAATACGATGGTGGAACAATACTGTTAAAAGGGTTAAAACATGAGAAAGATCTTTGAGAAATTTAGGGTAGATAACTCTTGGTTACTTGATCAATCTTGCAAAACAATCCTTGCCATTTTTCAAAACACACATCACAACACAACTTCAAAACAACTTTCAAAACAACTTTCAAAACCTTGAAACATCTTTTCAAAAAGACAAACACCTTTTGTAAAACATTCGAGTAAAGAATTGTTACAAGGGTAGCCTAGACAAGGCATCTTTTTTCAAAACATTTTTCAAACCCACACACAAAGCACCATTTCAAACAATTGAAAATGCAAGGCAAGTGATCTAAGCAAGTAACTAAGAGCCCATGGATAACCATGGATAGAAAGGGTGCTAATACCTTCCCTTTCTATAATCTACTCCCCGAACCCACGAAAACATCTCAAAGGTTTTTCCTGTGCTTTTTAACCTTTCCTTAGGATAAAATAAAAAGTCGGTGGCGACTCTTGCTAAACCGAAACATTTGCGAAAACAAACGCAAAACCCAAGTCAGTTCTCCCACCGTATCACACAATGCTTAATTTACAATATATTGGCTATGTTGTTGATTATATTAGTGTTTGTTCTCTATTTATAGGATTGGCATTAATTTTAGTAAAACAAATATATCAACAATATGTTAAATAGGATGTATTATCTTGTTAAGAAGAACAGGTTGAGCAAAAAGTCCTATTTTATGTTTAGACATGTTGAGATGAGAAGTTTCCATCATCTGGAGCAACATGTCAGACAAGATGTCCTATGCAGGGTCATTTAACATCGCGCTTGTGCTAGGTTGGACAATTGGATCAATTTAAGATTTAACAGATGCAGAATATTCTGGGAATATTATGTTATCCTATGTGGAGCTTGTTGTAACCCAAAATTTTCCCTCTCACTTATCAAATATTTTCTCACAAAGATCTCTTTTGGTTCAAGACTGCACTAGGGTTGATCAACTCAAGACACCTCCTTAAGCACTAATGACTAAAATTAAGGTTTGAGATTGCACAAGGATAATTGAACTTTAAATACCTCATATGAATTTCAAGGATCATTATGGACCCCCAATATTACTCATGTCAAGTTTCAAGCCTTGGATCACATTTTTGCTCAGTCAATCGAGCAGTTGACCTAAAAATCGGCTGTATTGGGGAAAAATTCAACTGTGGCCAATTTACAGTAAAACTTCATAATTTTTTATCCACATCAACATTATGAACTCATATGTATCATTTGGTCAAGTTTGGACCATAATTCTTCAAGAAATTTGATCAAATCATCAAAAGGGCAAAATGGTCAAAATTGGGGTTTTGATTGAGAAAGGGCAATTTCTGATTTTTGACCTAGAAAATGGTTAATTGGTTTGAGGCATAATCTCAAGAGTTCAATTGCATCATATTTACCTAATGGCATGACCCAAAACATTGCTCAAGATCATTTGGATTGATAGTGAATTTTCAGTCAACTGATCAAAAGTCAACTATACATTGAAAAGTCAAACTTTGACTTTTTGGTCAAACTCAAATGTTAAAGATCAGAATTCATCAAAACATGTCAAAATATGAAACTTATTCATCATGAAATCAAAAAGTCAAGATTTCATTTTGAAAAGTCAAGGTTTTCAAACTTATAAATTTTTCTAAGTGTTGAAAAGTTCATGTTTTTTCACAACTTTGAGCAAATTTTTCACCATGATGCAAGATGATTCAGAAGAAACTTTCAACATGAAAGTTGTATATCTCCATGAGATATACAACATATATTTACTAAACTTCTTCTAAAAGTGCTTGGATCTCAAGTTATTAATTCATGAAGTCATAGTCTCGAAACTAAACACTTAGTGAAATTTTGCCATAGTTTAGGCAGGATTTTGACCTAACTTCATGGAACTTTTTCATATAGTTCCAATGGGAATTTTCAAATGTGATTCAAAGAGGGGTTGTAGATAACATTACAATATTTCCAAAATGTCCAAGAACTCCTAGAGATCATTCTTGAGCAGGGAGAATTGAAGAGAGGAAGTTAGGGTTTTCAAACTTGAATTACAAGTCATTTTTGATGAACACATGAACCAAATCCATGCTAGGCTGCATAATATTTGCTTTACAGGCCTCAAACTTGTTTGTCACTCCATAATTAATGTTTTGCACAGCTGCTAGAATCTTTAATCCAAGCATTCAATGCATTGCCCATGCTTAATACCATTTTAGGAAGAAAGACAACATTGCCATTTTAGAAAAGTGGCTTTATGCACAAAGTCCACTCTTCTTGAGCCTCTAACTTGTTTTTTCAGCACACACTCAACATACAAAGTCAGATAAACATGTTTAAAGTTTGCAACCACTCTAGACAGCCTTGTACTATGCATTGGGACAATGTGTGTCAAACTTGCTTCAAAAACAAGAAAAAGAGCCATAACATGTGATTTTTGAATTCTGATCAAGGACAAGTCTCCAAACTTGTTGCTTATAAATAGAGACACTATTTGTGAGCTAGAACACGAGCTTAAGCAACCTGAAATACACTAAAACTCTCTCAAATCAGATATTGCCAAAAAACACCATTGTTGCACAGTTTCTGACCTTGAACATCAAACTCATATTTCCCTCGTGCGTTTCTTGGCCTTTTGGCTCCTAAAGCTTCCTTATATAAAGTGTAACCTATCCATGTCCCTGTTTCATCACTGTAACATCATTTACCATATCCTCCATAACCAAAAACAGAGCATTGCACATTGACTTCTCCAAGCCATTCCAGCCATCCATTGCTCAAGCAAACCATTGCATTAGCTTCCTGGGAACTTGAGGAAGGTAACCTGATCATTACAGCACTCTGAATCAAGCTCATTTGCATTTCACGATTTCCAGTTTTGAGGTATTTTTCTTGAACTTCTATCTCATTACTTAGGCATTGTTAGACTTGCATTTGTGAAGATAAAATGTAGACATCATTGCCCTGAAGCTGTACATGTCCATATATTTCATTGATATTGATTGAGCTAGGAGAATTTTAGGATTCAATCTCAGAAAATAGTTAGGTCAGAATTTGGTACTTTTAAAAATTCTCATTCATCTTTGATTTATAGTTCATGATATTTATATGGTTGGATTCGTATGAAAAATGGAGCAATTTTCATGTTTACATTTTTGCAAATGGTTGAGAAATGAACAAGTTGCAAGGCTTCTGGCTGGAGGTTGAAGATGAAGTATATTTAGGGCAAGATTTATGTTATATATTTATCATTTCATACAAGTTAACAGATGTATCACCACCCCAGTGGTCAATGCACGCGCCTGTCACCCCTTGGATCTGGGTTCGAGCCCCAACGTCCGTTTTGTGATTTTTTCATATTTTTCTGTTTCTTTTTTTTTTGCAGCCAGGTGCCTGCCCCCCCCCCCCCCTTTGGGCCTTCCCCTTTTTTGCTTTCTCTAACCCCCCTGCTTTGCTTTTGCACCTGGCCCAACTTTATTTCTTATTTCATTTTTATTTCATTTTCATTTTTTTAATTTTATTTTCATTTCATATTTTATTTATTATTATTATTATTATTATTAGTATTATTATTTTTATTAATAAAAAATCCAAAATATTTTATTTATTATTTACACTTATTTATTTTATTTTCTTATAAAAACAAAAAGACTAAAAACATTTTCTTTAATAAATTAACTTCCTTTTTTAAATACTTAGATAATAAATTTTAAATATTATTATATTATTTTCTTGTGAATTAAAATCAATTTATAATTTAGGATCTTTTATTTAATTATTTTTATTTACTAGTTTAATTAAATTCACAAAAAAATCTAAAAAATACTTTTCCTTAAATTAATTAACTCTATTAACTTAACCTTAATTTTCTTATTTTAGTTTAATTAATTAGGTTAGAAAACCCTTTTCATAAAAAACCAAACAAAGATTACATTTTCTTTTTTATGTTTGCATTCTTGCACTTTATTTATTTATTTTGTACATTTATTCAAAATTCAATATGGTTTTAAGATTATTTAGATTTAACTTCTTGCAATATTCCCCATTTGTACTTTGTATACCCCCTCCCCTAAGTGATGTAATAGCATAGTAATTTTAAATTCCGCAATTTATCGCTTTATATACAGCTAGTAATTAGGGTTTTGTATGGAAAGACTAAAACCAATCAATAGAAAACCCTAATCAAAGACAAATCAAGCATGAAAATCAATCCACTTGCACACAAGCACCCTGTGATACGGTGGGAGAACTGACTTGAAGGTTTTGCGTTTTATCGCAAATGTTGCGGTTAGCAAGAGTCGCCATCGACTTTTCTTTTATCCAAAAGGAAAGGTGAAAAAGCACAGGAAAGACCTTTGAGATTGTTTATTGAGTTCGGGGGGTAGATTATGAAAAGGGAAGGTATTAGCACCCTTTCCATCCATGGTTTTCCATGGGCTCTTAGTTACTTGCTAGATCACTTGCTTTTGTTTGAAATTATGCTTTGTGTGGTTTTTAAAAGTATTTTGTAAAAGAGGCCATTGTTTTGGTAATCTTTGCAATGATTCTCGTTCGTAAGAATGTATACAAAGATGTTTGTCTCTTTGAAAATGTTTTCAATGTTTGTAAGATGTTTGAAAGTGTGTAGGTGTTTTTTTATATTAAAATAGCAAGGATATTTGTTTTGAAATGGAGCAAGTAACTAAAAGTAATCTACCTACTCAAATGTCTTTCTAGTTCATTTCTTTTCTTTTGATATGGTTGTCTTACCATTGATTTGGTAAGCAACCTTATCTTTGGATGTTAACGGGACATGTGTGGGTCATCGTATAGCCATGATTAGAAATGTTGCAAAGTATCTTAGCATTTTTGAGGGACTAAGATCATTTTTGTAAGGCAACTTGGAATAGCGTCATCGAGAGACTATGATCTTGTATTTGTTTGTTTTTGCTAAGACACTTTACGTGCGTAATATGGCCATTTTTGTACAAGGCAACCAAGTGGAGTAACCCTAGGGGTGCTTGTGTGCAAGTGTGTCATTTTAATGCTTTGATTTTGTCTTGGATTAGGGTTTTCTATTTGATTGATTTTATCTTGCCATACAAACCCTAATTACTAGCATATTATATAAAAGCGATAAATTGCGAAATTTAAAGATTACTACGCTATTACAACACTTTGTGGGCCGTATACAATTTATGAATGGGAATTGCAATAATATAAACCTAATTAATCTATTACAACCAAATTGAATTTGTACAAATATTGAAATAAATAATGTACAAGATAAATTAAATATGCAAAGATGTATATAAATGCAAAAGAAGATTTTGTTTGATTTTTTCACATGGAAAAAGGTTTAACCTAAACCTAGTAAATAAATCAAGATTATCTCAACTTAATTAAGAAAGGAAAATCATTTTTTAGAGAAAGTTTTTAATAAACCCAATTTTAATTTATCAAAAGGAAATAAATTTCTTTAAGTATTTTTTGTATTTTTGTATTTTTTTGTATTGAAAATAATATATGGTATTTATGAAGTATTTTGGTCTTTTTATATGTTAAAATAAATATTTAGTAGGTGTGAAGAAACATAAATATTTAACCTAATTCTACTTTAATTTACAAGTTTATTTTAAAAAAGATAGTATATAACTTAAATAAAATAAAAAAATATTTTTATAAGAAAATAAAATAAAACAAAACAAAAATATAATATTTATCATTTTTATATTTTTTATGATTAAGAAAATATATTTGGTAACATAAAAATAAAAATAAAATAAGTAAATAAAATATTTGGGCAAGGGGTGTTGAAAGCAAATGGGAGGCAGGAAGTTAGCAAAAAACATAGGGCCCAATGGAACTGAAGCCCAAGCTGCAAGAGGACAAAAAATGATGCAAAATGTGAGAAAAAATGCAAAAAGGCAGCGCCAAGGCTCGAACTCGTGACCTAGGGTATTTTTGCGCGCTGCCTTACCACTGGGGTGGCTGTACATCCGTTAGTCTAAATGAAAACAAAAATACATAACATAAAACACTTCCTTGCCCTGTACTTCATCTTCAACCTTTGGCCAGCCGGACCCCCTGTAACTTTTTCATTTCTCAACAAAAAT
This sequence comes from Vicia faba, assembly GCA_948472305.1. Taxonomy (NCBI): domain Eukaryota; kingdom Viridiplantae; phylum Streptophyta; class Magnoliopsida; order Fabales; family Fabaceae; genus Vicia; species Vicia faba. Next base: position 1,310,419,432 of record OX451738.1, on the reverse strand, counting down.
GGAAAGTGATAACATGAACATTACAACATTTTACTTCACGATTTTAACCATGTGCATAACTAAAACTATAAGTCCAAGATTAAAGAGAATTTTGTTGGCCCTAATTTTTAACCTAATTTTTTTCAGAAACTTCAAACTTAAAATTCTCTAAACTCAAGCCAAATAAATACAAGCTATGGATATGTACAGCTTCGTAGTAATATATTCACAAATGGAAAGCTAACTATGCCTGTATCAAGAGTTAGAAAAACAGAAAACTCACCTTGAAAATGGAAATCGTGTTTTTGAAAATGAGCTTGCTTTAGGATGCTGTGATGATCAGGTTAGCTTCCTTGAACCTCTAGGAAGCTAATGCAATGCTTAGATTGTCTTGAGGGTGGCCGGAATGGTCTAGAGAAGTCTACCTGTGTTACTCTGTTTTTGAACTTCAACAATGGGGAAGATGGAGTTATAGTGATGTTTCCGGGTGTGGGATAGTTTACTTATATGGTAAGGAATCTTGGGAAAGCAAAAGGCCTGAAAACGCACGAGTGGAATGGAAGATTCAGTTTACAAGTAAAAAATGGCATGTTTGGAGGCTTGGTATGAAATTTCTGATTCTAAGGTGTTTCAAGGCTTGGGCATGTGTGGTTTTAGTTGCAAAATGATGGCTTCATATAGAGCAAAAGGTTGGAGGACTTGTGCTTGCTCAGAAGTACAAGATCACATGTCTTGCTACATTTCTTGTTTTTGAAGCAAGTGTGAGAAGTGACTTCTTAAGGCATCAATATGATCTTATAGGGTGACTTGAAGCTTTAAACATGTTTTGTTCAGGTTTAGAGACTTGGTTTGTGCAGAAAGAACAAGTCCAAGGCTCAAGAAATGGAAAAATGTAAAAAACATGCTTTTTCAAACTGGCAATATTGCCTTTCTTCCAAAAATGGCTATTTCCTTGTACAATACATTGAATGCTTGACTTTAGGGCATGAAACCTTGTGCAATGCATTAATGGTGGAGTGAAAAACGAGTTTGAGGCCTGAAAAGTGAAGATTGTACAGCCAATTTGCAAATTTGAAAACTTGTTCTTCATGGAAATGACCTATAATCAAGTTTGAAAACCCTAACTTCATCTCTTCGATTCTCCCTACTCAAGAATGATCTCAAGGAGTTCTTGGACATTTTGGAAATCTTGTAATGTGATCTACAACCCATATTTGAAATGCTTTTGAAGATTCATCTTGGAACTAGGTGAAAAGTTGTCATGAAGTTAGGTCAAAAACCTGCCTAACTAGGACAAAATTTCACTAAGTTATTTTAGTTCATGAGCATGTATTCACAAAATTATATATTAAAATCCAAGAATATTTAGGAGAAATTGTGTGAAGAAAAGTTGTATATTTAATGTAGATCTACAACTTTCATGTTGGGTACTTCCTTTAAATCATTTTGTATCATGGTGAAAATTTGGCCTAAAGTTGAGAAAAAATAAGAAATTTTCTATACTTAGAAAATTTTCTAAGTTGGAATTTTTCAACTTTTCAAGTCCAAATCTTAAATATTTGGTTTCTTGATGAACAAGTTTCACATTTTAACATGTTTTGATCAATTATGATCCTTGGCACTTGAATTTGACCAAAAAGTCAAAGTTTGACTTTTTAGTGCACAATTGACTATTGATCAGTTGACTGAAAAATTCATCTGTCAAACCAATGGGTTTGCAATGTTTTGAACCATGTCATTAGGTCAAGATGATGCAATTGAACTCTTGAGATTATTCCTTAAACCAATTGACCATTTGCTAGGTCAAAAATCAAAAATTGCCCCTTCTCAGTCAAAACCCTAATTTTGACCATTTTGGCCTTTTGATGATTTGATCAAATTTCTTGGGGATTTGTGGTCCAAACTTGATCAAATGATACATATGAGTCTAAGATGTTGATATGGATAAAAAATTATGAAATTTGACTGAAAATTGGCCACAATTGACTTTTTCCCCAATACAGTTGATTTTTAGGTCAACTGCTCAATTGACTGAGCAAAAGTGTGATCCAAGGCTTGAAACTTGACATGAATAATCTTGGGGGTCTATAATGATCCTTGAAAGTCAAATGAAGAATTGATATTCCAAAAATCCTTGTGCAAACTCAAACCCTAATTTTGGTCATCAGTGCATGAGGAGGTGTCTTGAGCTGATCAAACCCTAATGCAGTCTTGAGTCAAAGAGATCTTGTGAGAAAATTCTTGATGAGTGAGGGGGAAAATTTTGGGGTACAACACACCCCTAGGGTAAATCCATTTGTTTGCCTTACAAAAATGGCCATATTATGCATGTGAGATATCTTAGCAAAGACAAGCAAAATACAAGATCATAGTCCCTCGATGACGCTATCTATGTTGCCTTTCAAAATGATTTTAGTCCCTAAAGAAAAATGCTAAGATATATTGCAACATTGCTAATCATGGTTATACGATGACCCACGCCCGTCCCTTTTACATCTAAAGATTGGGTTACTTACCAAATTAATGGTAAGATAACAATGTCAAAGGAAAGAGGAAATGAATATGAAAGACTTTTTGAGTAGGTAGAATGTTCCTAGTTACTTGCTCCATTTCAATACAAAACATCCTTGCTATTTTCAAAACAAACACCAACACTTCCAAAATATCTTTCAAAACTTGAAATTTTTTCAAAAGATCAACACCTTTGTATACATTCTTACGAACAAGAATCATTATAAAGTTTGCCTAAAGAATGGCCTCTTTACAAAATAATTTCAAAACCACAAAGCACATTTTCAAACAAAAAAAAATCAAGTGATCTAGTAAGTAACTAAGAGCCCATAGAAAACCATGGATGAAAAGGGTGCTAATACCTTCCCTTTTCATAATATACCACCCGAACTCAAGAAATAATCTCAAAGGTCTTTCCTGTGCTTTTTTACCTTTCCTTTTGGATAAAAGAAAAGTCGGCGGCAACTCTTGCTAACTGCAACATTTGCGATCAAATGCAAAACACCCAAGTCAGTTCTCCCACCGTATCACAGAACTGGCGACTCTGTTGGGGAAAGTTTTAAAAGTGGGGTTACCTTAGGGTTAGATCATATTTACTTGCTTCCATTGTTTGACTTGTATGCTTTACAATTTGGTTCTTTGTTTGGGTTTGAATCCTCTACCCATATTTGGGATACCTTATAGGTAAGTAGCAATACATTGTGAAAACTGTGCGGGGTATACCGACATGGTCTAAGCAATAGCTACGTTAGTGTGACATATTTGTGGGTACCGGTATCCCTTGAGTATTCAAGGAGAATACGGGGCCGCTGAGTGATGTCATGAAGCACTAACGAACTTTTAGAACCTTTACTTGACTAACTTGTCCATTAGGATGTAGTGAGATGACCGGCTTTGGTGCAGTCCAAAGTTGGTAGATACTCGATACTACACTCATTAAGGTTTGGTTTTTTGGGATATTTCGGTCGCCATTAAAGAGGATTGCGCTGAAATAATGCCCAAGGAAACAAATTAGTGATATTGAGCTCCTTAGAACCCGATTACTATTGCTAGGACAGGTTTGAGCCAACTAAACTTCAAGCGGGTACTTACCTACGAGACTCCATGCATGGCTAAACCTAAGGACTTGTTTGCTTTTTTTTTTGTATATATATATATATATATATATATACTTGTACATAACATCATAAACATCATAACATCATGTTGTACCCCAAAATTTTCCCTTTCATATTATCAAGATTTTCCTCACAAGACTTCTTGGACTCAAGACAGGATTAGGGTTTGCTCAGCTTAAGACCTCACCTTGCACTGATAGCCTGAAATTAGGGTTTGAGTTTGCACAAGGATTTTTGGATCATCAATGCCTCATGTGACTTTCATACACCATCTTGGAACCCCAAGATTGCTCATACCAAGTTTCAAGCCTTGAATCACATTTTTGCCCAGTCAATTGGACAGTTGACCTAAAAATCAACTGTATTGGGGAAAAAGTCAACCATGGCCAATTTACAGTCAAACTTCATAATTTTTGATCCACAACAACATTATAGGCTCCTATGTACCATTTGATCAAGTTTGGATCATAACTCCTCAAGAAATTTGATCAAATCATCAAAAGGGCAAAATGGTCAAAATTAGGGTTTTGACTGAGAAAGGGCAATTTCTGATTTTTGACCTAGCCAATGGCCAATTGGGTTCAAGCATGACTTCAAGGACTCAATAGAATCATCTTGACCTAATCACATAGTTCAAAAGATCTCAAATGCATTGGATTGACAGATGAATTTTGCAGTCAACTGATCAAAAGTCAATTGTACACTGAAAAGTCAAACTTTTATTTTTTAGTCAAAATCAAGTGCCAAGGGTCATAATTCATCAAGATATTTCAAAATGTGAAACTTGTTGACCAAGAAACCTAAATTTGCAAATTAGGGTTTTAATTTGAAATTTTTCATAACTTAGAATTTTTCTAAGTTATGGAAATTTCTTATTTTTCCCCAACTTTCCACAACTTTTTCACCAAGATGCAATTGGATTAAAAGAAAACTTCCAACATGAAAGTTGTAGTCCTCCATGAAATATACAACTTTGATTCACAAAGTTTTCCCAAAAGATGCTTGGATCTCAAGTTATGAGTTTGTGAATAGGAGTCCATAAACTTTTTAACTTAGTGGAATTTTGCCCTAGTTTAGGCAGGTTTTTGACCTAACTTCATGGCAATTTTTCACCTAGTTCCAAGAGGAATATTAATATTCATTTCAAATATGGATTGTATAGCATGTTACAAGCTTTCCAAAATGTCCAAGAACTCTCCAAGATCATTTATGGTTAGGGAGAATCGAAGAAAGGAAAATGGCAATTTATCACTTTTGTTCAAGGCATTTTTCACAATGGTTCAAGTTGCAAATATGTCCTAGCATGCCTGTACCTTGTATTAAAGGTCCTAATCCCTTATACACTCCATAATTGAATGCTAACACAATGGATAATGGTCTTGTTCTGACTTTTAAAGCATTGCACAATGAATTAATCCAAAAATGGCATAAAGTTTACAATACTACTTTGATAAAGCTTGCTTTTTCCAACTTTTCATTTCTTGAGCCATGGACCTGATCTTTTGTTGCAAACAAGATCCACAAACATCAAGCAACTTGTACCAACTCTATGCAGTCCATAAGCTAGCCTGTACAGGCCTTTGGCATTGTCACTTCAAACTTTCTTCAAAAGCAAGCAAACTCGCAAAAGTCAATAGAACTTGTCTATATGATAAAAGCAAGTCTTAGCATCATTTGAAACACCTCAGAACTTTGTAACAAGCCAATACACGAATTGCCAACATCCCAAACACTCTCAAACACCAAAATCACACTTTTCTGCCCAAACAGGGCATCATCTGCAGAACACTTACCAACTTGAAACTTGCTCGTGCATTTTGCCTTTCAACCCTTGAAACATCTTCCCTACATCACATCCAAACTATCCAGGTCCCTGTCTTGCAACTGTGAGCTCAGTTTCACACTTCACCATTTTCATTTTGTAAGGTTGCTGTTTGACTCGTGCAAGGAGATTCAAGCATCCTCAAGGCAAGCTGAGCATTGGAGAAGCTTGAGGGAACTTCAAGGAAGCTCACACGATCTTCAGGCCTCACTCAAAGTTCCCACATTGCCATATCCAAACTCAACTGAACAAGATATTTTTCAAGTTTCTATCTTTCTATTTAGGAATCCTTAGGCTTTTATTTGTGAAGCAAAGATGTAGTCCTTAACTTGCTGAAACTGTACATATGCATACTTTCCATTTATATTAATTGAGCTAAGAGTATTTGGTTGTTGAATATGCTGAAAAAACTAGGTCAGAAATTAGGGCCATTAAAATTCTCCCTGATCTTTGGGAGTTAGGTCATGAATTTTATATCATTGGAATCGCGAGTTCACAAGCTACACTTTTTATGTTATGAGTTTTTGATTTTATGCAACCATGAGCAAGAACAGGATTTGAAGGCAAGCGCGCGCAGATTTGTTGTCTGGAGGTCAGCGACAAAGCTGTCCTGGGCCTGGGCCTTGAGCTTGCTACTTTTCACACCCCCTGTTTCCTATTTGCACCCCCTTGGCCTATTTTTTTTTTTTATATTTTGCATATTTTTCATTTCTTTTATATTTATTGCTTTTATTTATTTTTATGAACATGAAAAAATCTTAAAAAATATTTTCTTTATTTTTTACATTTTATTTTATTATTTTTATTAATTTTTTGGCATAAAAAATAGTTTATTAGTAATAATATACTTTATTTTCTTAAATAAACTTGTAAATAATAAAAAAAATACTTAAATATTTTATGTTATTATTTTATACATATTAAATATTTATTTTCCATATATATTTATTTTTTACTATTGGTATATAATATTATTATTATTTTTTCTTGTACAAAATGAATAAAATGATAATAGAAAACATATTTTCTTTTAAAGCAAAAAACCAGGGTTTCCCCTTTCAAAAATAATAATATTATTTTTTCTTATTTTTAGGAGTTAGATAATTTTATTTTCTCATACATAAAACAATTACAAAACATTTTTGCATATTTACATTTTTATTGCATATTTAAATAATTGTTTATTTATTTATTTGTACAATAAATTCAATTGGGTTGTAATAGTAAATTAGGGTTTTATTTTGTGCAAATATCCCCCATTCAAAACTTGTATCCCCCCTCCCATAATATTGTTGTAATAGTTTAGATTTACTTTACGCAATTTATCGCATTATATACATGTTTAGTAAAAACTAGGGTTTGTATGATAAGACAAAAATCAAACAAATATCATGACCTAATACAAGACAAAAATGCATGAAAAATGACAACACCTTGCATACAAGCACCTCTAGGGTTTCACCCACTTGGTTGCCTTACAAAATGGCCATGGTATGCATGCTAGGTATATTGGCAAAACAAAACAAAACAAAAGATCATAGTCCCTCGATGATGCTATCAAAAGGTTACCTAAACAAAGATGATCTTAGTCCCTCAAAAACTTGCTAAGATACTTGGCACCATTGCTATCATGGTCATACGATGACCCACGCCCGTCCCGTTTAACATCCGAAGATAGGGTTATCTACCAAAACAATGGTAGGTTAACAATAAAAATGTATAGGAAAGACTTTTGAGTAGGTAGATAGCTTCTAGTTACTTGATCTCTTTCAAACAATCCTTGCTATTTTTCTAACAAACACACACAATTTCAAAAACAATTTCCAAACAACTTTCAAACATTGAAACATTTTTCAAAAGACAAACATCTTTGTATACATTCTTACAAACAAGAATCATTACAAAGATTTCCTAAACAAAGGCCTCTTTTCAAAATACTTTCAAAATCACACAAAGCACCATTTCAAATAATTGCAAAATTAAAGCAAGTGATCTAAACAAGTAACTAAGAGCCCATGGAAAACCATGGATGAAAAGGGTGCTAGCACCTTCCCTTTTCATAATCTACCCTCCGAACCCAAAAACAATCTCAAAGGTCTTTCCTCTGCTTTTTTACCTTTCCTTTTGGATAAAATAAAAGTCGGTGGCGACTCTTACTAACCGTAACATTTGCAAACACAAACACAAAACCTCAAGTCAGTTCTCCCACCGCATCACAGAACTGGCGACTCTGCTGGGGAAGATCATGAAAGTGGGGTTACCTTAGGGTTTTAGATCACCTTTACATGCTTATCTTGCTTGACTTGTTTGCTTTACACTTTGGTTATATTGTTTGGGTTTGAATCCTCTGCTCAGATTTGGGAAAAATTCATAGGTAAATAGAAATACATTGTGGAAATTGTGTGGGGTATACCGACATGGTCTAAGCAATAGCTATATTAGTGCGACATATTTGTGGGTACCAGTAGCCTTTGAGTCAATCAAAGAGAATACGGGGCCGCTGAGTGATGTCATGAAGCACTAATGGACTTTTAGAACCTTTACTTGACCAACTTGGCCTTTTAGGATGTAGTGAGATGATCGGCTTTGGTGCAGTCCGAAGTTGGTAGATACTCGATACTACACTCATTGAGGGTTGGTTCCTTGGAATATTTTGGTCGCTAGTAAAGAGGCTGGATTGAAACAATGAACAAGGAAACAATCCAGTGATATTGAGCTCCTTAGAACCCGGTTACTATTTCTAGGACAGGTTGAGCCAACTAAACTTCAAGAGGGTAGTTACCTATGAAACCCCATGCAAGCCTAAACTAGGAACTTGTGTGATTTGCGTGTACATATATACTTGTGCATAACATCATGGACATCATGAAGCATCATATGCATCCACTAACCATTTCAAGGATTTTGGATTTTCATCTTTGTTCTTGTTTTGTAGGTTATGGATTCACTCCGCAGGAAAACTATCCAAGTCAACCTTGTAAGAATTCCTCCACAACTCAAGGAGCTAGCTTCAAGGATTCCTGAGAATTATCCATTCACCGAGAGACATGGTCGTCTTCTCAACTTGGTCACCACCAACACTGAGGAGGATATGATGAAAGTTCTCTTCCAGTTATTTGACCCTTTACATCATTGCTTTACATTTCCTGACTACCAACTTGTGCCCACTTTGGAGGAATTTTCTCAACTCTTGAGGATTCCTATTCTCAATCAACTACCCTTCAACGGTACGGAAAGAGATCCAAAGCCAGAAGAGATTGCTCAAGCCTTACACTTGCACTCCTCTGATGTCACTTCACATTGGGAAACCAGAAGTGGTGTCAAAGGCTTCTTGTCAAAGTTTCTGTTTGAGAAGGCCCAAGGTTGTTGGAATTCATTGGACTTACAAGCTTTTGAGGAGATTGTATCTCCTCTCGTCTATGGGATGGTCTTGTTCCCTAACCCTGATCAACTCATAGATGTGAGTGCTGTCAAACTCTTCATGACTCGCAACCCGGTGCCTACATTGCTTGGGGATATCCTCCACTCTTTTCACACTCGTACAATGAGGAAAAGAGGTGTTCTCATGTGTTGCACTCCTCTACTGGAAATATGGTTTATTTCTCATCTTCCCCAATCAGTCTTGAAGAATGAGCAAGGCTTGAGGTGGTCACAATGGTTGATGACCCTTACACATTCAGATATTCATTGGTGTTCTCGATCAAAAGAGAATGTCATCATCATTGACTGTTGTGGGGAATTCCCTAATGTCCCTCTACTTGGCATTAGGGGAGGCATCACCTACAACCCCTTCTTGGCTCTAAGACAGTTTGGTTATGCCCGAAGGGATGGCCCACATGACATGTTGATTCAAGGATTGGTTTTCGACTTCGACAACGACAATCAAGGACTCCGACAAAGGTTCATCCGAGCTTGGAGGATTCCAAACAAGGTAGACAGTAAGACCTTGGGATACAAGAATTCCATCCCTCTTGAGCCTTACCTCAAGTGGGTACGAACCCGCTCCCAAAGTCTTATGATGCCTTACCCCTCCATTCTCCATGTGATTATAGAGCCTGTTATGGAAGAAGAGGTTCAGTACACCCTCCTACATCCTGACATGCCAACATCACTCGAAGATTTACAAAGGAGTTGGATACAACTCAAGGGAGAGTGCGATACTTTCGAAGCCTAATTCTACGCAAGCGAGAAGAAGGTTCTGGAACTCACTCGTCAACTTCATGAAGAGCAGACTCTCAACACCTACATTGCACCAAAGAGGATGCGCAACATCTTTTTACCTTAGAATTTTGTATTATTTTGCCCATGGGGCATTGATGTACTAACAATTCTATCTTATTAATATGACGTGTGTTTCTTTTTTTGTTTAAAACAAATTTGAATTTCTGAATCCTTGAATGTATTACATGAATACATATCATTCATCATATGTATAAACAGGTCTTCACACCAAGTTTTCTCATCTCTCTGTTGTTTATTTCAGCAAGATGGATATTGAACAAACGGTCAAAGATTTGCAAGCCCAGAATTCACAATTTCAACAGCTACTCCTGGCCTTGGCCAAGGGGCAGGAGGAGCTCAAGACTTTACTAGAGAAGGAAAAAGAGAAAAAGAAGAAGAAGAGAGCTGGTGTGGCTATCTTGGGCAGAAGGTTTGAAGGACAAGCCAGACGAACTTTGAATTTCCCATCAACATCTGAAGAGGGGGAAGGAAAAGGTAAAGGAACTGCAGTGCCATCTGAGTCTGAAGCAGAAGAAGAAGAGGATGAGGACTATTCTGAACAGCAGTACCCTCCGGCCGATGACAAATACAAGAACTTGGAAGAGCGTCTATCTGCTATGGAGATACAAAGAGTTCCGGGGCTGGATTTTGAGGAGTTAGGGCTGGTTTCTGGAATTGTAATCCCTCCTAAATTTAAGGTGCCCCTGTTTGCCAAGTATGATGGGGTGTCTTGCCCAAAGATGCACCTACGATCTTATGTCAGGAAAATTCAACCATATTCTTCTAACAAGGACCTATGGGTTCACTTTTTCTAGGACAGTCTTTCGAGAACGCAACTTGATTGGTTCTACCATTTGGAGAGAGAAGATGTCCATATTGGGAAGATTTGGCAACCGCCTTCTATAAACAGTATCAATACAATGCCGACTTGGCGCCAACCCGTACTCAGCTACAGAGTATGGCTATGGCTACCAATGAGGGCTTTAAAGACTACGCCCAAAAATGGAGGGATTCAGCCGGAAGGGTGCAACCACCATTATCTGAAAGAGAGCTAGTGGGCATGTTCTTGGGGACTCTGTCAGGTCCTTTCTTTAATCACCTGATTGGGAGCTCCTCTGCAGGTTTCACTGAGTTGATTCTAACTAGCGAGAGGGTTGAAGCCGGTATTAGAAGCGGAAAAATTCAGAAAGATGCATCTACCTCTGCTGCTGTAAAAAAGCCCTTCACGGGAAAGAAATAAGTGTCTACTGTCTATGCCCATAGAAATTAGGGAAGAATTGAAAGACGACCAACTGTGGGGGCTGTTATGATTCAAAAGTCTGCCTCAGACCAGCCGAGAAATAACCCATCGCAAAATGATCAGCCGAGGAATAGCCATCAAAGGGTGGAAAGGCCTGTAAGGCAATTCACCAAGATAAACATGACTCCTGCTCAAGTCCTACCCCATCTCTTGAAGTTGAACCTGGCCATGCTAAAGGAGGCCCCTAAAAATTCTAATACTACTTCTCCATACTACCATCCCAACGCCAGATGCGTGTACCACTCAGAAAGTCCAGGGCATGACACCAACAACTGTTGGGCCTTAAAGAACAAGATACAAAATCTGATTAACGCAAAGGAAGTTGAATTTGAAGCTCTTGAAAAGCCAAATGTTATCTCCGCACCGATGCCTAGGCATGGGCACAATGCCAATGCTGTGGAAGAAAACCTGTTTGTTTCTACTGTGGATGAACTGTTAACTCCTCTCCTAACCATCAAGTTGAATTTTTTGAAGGCTGGGGTGTTCCCAGGTTGTGACCAAGAATGCCATGCTTGCCTGTCCTCCCCATTTGACTGTCCTCTATTGAAGAAAGGAATCCAACAATTGATTGATAACAAGGAAATTTTGTTTGAGAAAGCTCCCGTCTCACCCATTCTAGTGCCAGAAGTTTCAATAATAACCATATACGCCAATCCTTCCAGGGGTTCCTAAAAAACCTGTTAGGATTACATCCACTCCTATGACTACTCCGCTGAAGATAACAATGCCCGGACCAACCACATACAAATCCGACAAAATGGTACCATGGAACTATGGTGGAGAAATCTACTACCATGGTGTCAAATAGATTGAACATACCATTGAAGAAGAAAGATCTGAGGAGGATACTCCCGACATCACTAACATTTCCGGAAGAAGCAAGGTTACTCGTAGTGGAAGAATCTTTTTTCCAGAGATTGCTCCTCCAACAGCAGTCTTTGGACCCGCAGCCATTCCGAAAATCACACCTATACCAGTAACTGTACCTACAAGTGTACCCGCCAACAATGACAATGCAATTCCCATCCATGTTTCCGCTGCTGAGAAAAAAGGAAAGAATGTTAAAGAGGAGCCTGTCTTGCGAAGGCTCAATCACTAGTTATTCCTGATACATCCCAGAAAGAGATGGAAGAAATTCTGAGGATCATTAAGAAAAGTTATTATGATGTTGTTGAACAACTGGGGTAGACCCCCTCCAAAATATCTATGTTAGCCCTGTTGCTGTGCTCTGAGGCACATGCTAAAGCTTTGGTCAAGTATTTGAAAACGGCCCACGTGCCACAAGAAACCTCCACTGATCAATTCCAGGAATGTGTGGCCAGCTTAACAGCTGACAATGGCCTGGGATTCTCTGATGCAGACTTGACCTCCAAAGGGAGAAAACATAATGACGCGCTACATGTCTCGGTGGAGTGTAGGGGAACCACCCTAGCTCATGTTTTGGTTGATACTGGGTCGTCTCTAAATGTCTTTCCAAAGAATGCCTTGGATAGATTGGATTGTGAAGGATTAACCCTGAAACCCAGTGTTATACCCCAAAATTTTCCCTCCCTTTTTCACAAGAAATCACAGCTTCAGGTTTTCCCTGATTTTTCAAATTGGTTTAAGAATCAGTCAAACAGACTTTTTCTCAGTAAATCTAAAATTAGGGTTTCCATTGATTTTGAATCAGTTCAAGCAGATTATTAGGGTTTGGTTGAGTTTGGATCAGGGTTTGATCAAGCAAACGCTTCTTTGACAATAAATCAAGAATTAGGGTTTGCACGCGCATTTTCAGAAGAATTTGAATCCAGTGTCTTAATTGGCTGTTACACTGCTTTGACGTTTGCTCAAGATTTCTGTTTGTTTCTCAAGGTCTAAACATCTGGGATATGGGTTGAGGCTTCTGATTGAGAGTTTGAAGTGTTGGTCTAATCAGTGAAATGAAAGGCGTATGGACATTTGTTTTGATTGACTGTGCAATACATATGGTTATTTGGAACGCCGAGTTTATTATTGGTTAATGCAAGACAGTGAGACCGCGACGTTTGTTAATTATTTATTTTATCTAAGTTAAGATTATTGGGATAATTCCGAATTATTATAACTCAAGAGATTTAAATGATTAAATAAGCAATTGCAGAAGAATTAAAAGAGATATCTGACAAAGAAAGATTTTTATTCATTTTTAATTGTTTGTTACAAATATTATTTGAACACTGTAAATTTATTTACAGTTGTTTACATTAATATTATTACAATGATTAAAAGTAATTTAAAACTATATCCTAAATCTATGGAAATCTTCATCTTCTACTGATTGCATCCTTTGCTCAATTGATATTTATCTGCAAAGCCAGAAAAAAGAAAAGTCAATACAGATTAATTTAAAAAGGCATTCTCAGACAGATAAATAAAGACTCATCATTAAAAGTGTTGGCCAGAATCAGTTTGTTCGTCCTCTCTGCAAATTGCAAGAAGACTCTCTTCTTGGTTCACAAAGAGGGAAATTAAATGTTGCAAGCATGAATTAATCAAATACAAAGGTGCACAAATTCAAACAAACTGCACAGGGACAAACTGAATATGCCAAACAATTACAAAGTTCAAACAGAACAAACAAGTTCCCCAAGTTCAAAATGTCAACTAAGCTGTCAAAACTGTCCAAAGAAGCTACCAAACTGTCAAGAAGATATCAAAAGACATCAAAAGCCAATAAAGCTGTGAACAAGTACACAAAAGCAATGCAGGAAATCTGGAAAGATGCATAGGAAAATCAAAAAGTTGCAAGCAGCTTGTAAAACACTTCATCATTTTTCAACCAACACTTTTTCAGAAAATAAGTACAGTTTAAGCAATAAAAAATGCTTTTTTCTGTGGAGAGAGAAAGAGAGAGAGAAGTAGAGAGGCTTACGGTTTTGCAGGCTTAGGAAAAAGATATAACAAAGAGTTTCAGTTCAGTTCAAAAGGAGGCAGAACACATAGAGAGAAATAGAACACAAAAGCTGTAAACACATCCTGCATCAAAGCCTCTCAAAAAAACAAACAAGCTTCAAACTGCCTCAAGCTTAGAAACCAGTCTCACCCAAACCTGCTAAAAACCAAAGCTTGCCTCAAGCCTAAGGAAGCAAGCCTTTAAAAGCCTGTAACCCAAAGCTACCTCAAGCAAGCAAACCTGTTACAGAAACAAACTTACAAAACCAAGCAAACAACAGCCTACTCAACAAAACCTGTCAAGTTGCTCAAGCCTGCTTCAAGCCAAAGCCCTGAAGCCTGAACAACCACAAGCCTGCATAAAACATTCAACCTGCATAAAAACTCAAAAAAACCACCAAAATATCAACAGGCCTGTAACCAAAAAGCAAGCCTTGAGGCCTGTTTTCCTCCAAGCCAGCATAAGCAATAAGCCTGCCTCAAACACTTCAAGCAAGCATAACCCAGCTTGCCTGTACCAACAAACCTTCAATAAGCCTGCTTAAAATCACCAAACGATAAATCTGAACAAACTTAGTGTTCAGGCCTGCATAGCCTTCAACCTGCCTTCAATCCAACAAAACTCCCACAAATCCAAACCAAATATCCAAACAACAAAAATAGGCGCCTCAGAACTAGCTTCATCATAGGCAATCCAAAACTCAGATTCAAACATTATCATCATTGAAATCTCACCAAGATCCAAAGAGAGAGAAAAAAATCAGAAGTGAAACAAGCATACAGTCATCAGAACAACATCAACATTTCAATATCAACAAGCCAGAAAGAAACTCAGAAGCAAAGAAATACTGAGGCAAAAGCAACAACAACATCATCAAACTTAGAAACGGGCAAGCAATCAGAATAAGAAAAGAAGTTTCAGAAACAGATGCCCTAGGGTTTTCAGACTACAACGTTCATCATAAAACTAAAAGAACAAGATACAGGTACCCGGAAGCCAGCCTCATCACGAAGCTCCCACGCCTTGGCCACCAAGGAACGCCTCCGGTCCAGATCCTCCGCCTCCTCCCAAAGCAAAAACGCTAAAGGTATCGTCCTCTTCCTTTTTACACCTCACAGAAACAAATAATACAAAAGATCAGAATATGTAAAAACATGCATGAATCCAGAACCCTAAAACGCGATAAAACGAAATCGTTACCTTTTTTTTGAATCATCGCCTTGAGCAAACCATGAGAAGCGGGAGTTGGAGGTGGCGTCCAGTGGCCAGGCATGGAAAGAGTTAGTCAGAAGCTCACGTTTGGTTGAGAACGAAGTTGGAGAACGGAGCCGCTCATTAAACTGTGTAACCCTAACTCTGAAGCCAACAAAAGTGAACCCTAAACAAAATCCTTGTTGCAAACTATTTGGGCTTTCGCCCCATCCAACTGCCAAGCCCATTCAAATCTGGCGCACCCCCCTTTCTGAATCTGTTTGTTTGGGCCAAACATGTAACATAAAGCCCATTTATTTCTTTTCTTTGTTTACAAACTAACACTTTTCTTTTATGACCACTTTATTTCTTTTTTTAAAAAAAACTTAAACTAATTCTTTTAAATAAAAATGATATATTAGTTTTTACATTAAAATTTTTATTAACAACACTCTTTTTATTTATTTATTTTTATTACACTTGAGATACATAAAAATAGATTTTTGTTTTGAATTAAAAACTTTTCTCTTTAAAACCTTTTTTTGTTTATTTATAATTAACAAAAACACAAAAAACGATAATAATACTTAATAAATACATTAGGTTAATATTTGCATCATTTGTAATTAATCACATACATTTTACAATCCTTTTGATTCTCTTTTATTCTTATACTTTGATTATATTTTACATTGAGAATGCGATTCGATTTGGTTGTAAATAATATTTGGACACTACTATCCTGATAAGACTCATCCCCATTTGTAAACATTTGTACCCCCATCCCCGGATACTTATTTGTAATAGCTTAGACTTTAAATTCCCGCAATTTATCGCTTTCCATATACTGTATAGTAATTAGGGTTTGTATGCGAAGATTCAAAATCAACCGCTAGATAACCTAATACAAAGATAAATGCATGACAATCAATACACAATACACACTTGCACCCCTAGGGTAATCCCGCTTGTTGCCTTCCAAAATGGGCCATGGTTGCATGTTAATTACTTTGGCAAAACAAAAACAAACAAAATGATCATAGTCCCTCGATGACGCTATCTTGTTGCCTAAGAAAAATGATCATAGTCCCTCAAGCAAATTGCCAAAGATACTTGACACTATTTCTTTCATGGTCTAAACGATGACCCACGCCCGTCCCGTTAACATCCTAACACAAGGTTGTTCACCAAATACAATGGTGAAACAACACTGTTAAAAGGGTTAAAACATGAGAAAGATCTTTGAGTAAATTTAGGGGTAGACAACTCTTAGTTACTTGATCAAACTTGCAAAACACACTTGCCATTTTTCAAAACACACTCCACAACACAACTTCCAAAACAAACTTTCAAAAACATTGAAACATCTTTTCAAAAAGACAAACACCTTTGTAAAACATTCGAGTAAAGAATTGTTACAATGGTTGCCTAGACAAGGCATCTTTTTCAAAACATTTTCAAAAACCACACACACAAAGCACCATTTCACACAATTGAAAAGCAAAGGCAAGTGATCTAAAAACAAGTAACTAAGAGCCCATGGATAACCATGGATGAAAAGGGTGTTAGCACCTTCCCTTTTCATAATCTACCCCCTGAACCCACGAAAACATCTCAAAAGGTTTTTCCTGTGCTTTTTAACCTTTCCTTTAGGATAAAATAAAAAGTCGATGGTGACTCTTGCTAAACCGAACAAGTGTGAATACAAACGCAAAACCTCAAGTCAGTTCTCCCACCGTATCACAGAACTGGCGACTCTGCTAGGGATAGATTTAAAAGTGAGGTTACCTTAGGGTTTAGATCACCTTTACATACTTGCTTTGATTGCTTTAATTTTTGGGTCCTTGTTTGGGTTTGTTGTAAATCCTACACCCGGATTTGGGGGCACCTTTTTAGGTAAATAGCAATAAAACTGTGAGGGAACTGTGCGGGGTATACCGACATGGTTGAAGCAGTAAGCTATGTTAGTGTGACATATTTGTGAGTACCGGTAGCCCTTGAGTAGTCAAGGAGAATACGGGGCCGCTGAGTGATGTCATGAAGCACTAACGAACTCTTAGAACCTTAATTGACCATCTTAGCCTTTTTAGGGGTAGTGAGATGACCGACTTTGGTGCAGTCCGAAGTTGGTAGATACTCGATACTACACTCATTGAGGATTGTTTTCTTGGAATATTTTGGTCGCCAGTTAAGTGGATAAACCAAAACAATGAACACAGAAAATAATCCAGTGATATTGAGCTCCTTAGAACCCGGTTTCTATTTTAGGACAGGATGAGCCAACTAACTTCAAGAGGGTACTTACCTATAAACCCCATGCAAGCCTAAACCTAAGGACTTGTTTGCTTTGTGTGAATATGATTACCTGTATATACACTTACTTGTTTTTGCATACATGTATATAACATCATGACATCATACCATAGCATTTTCAATAACCATTTCAAGGATCTCGAGGGTCTTTTGATGCAGGGTCATGTTGAACCAGACGTCTACCAAAGGGGAAAGAGGTTTTCTCCTCTAAGCAAATGCCATCAAAGATCAAGTGCAACAACTTGAATCAGGGGCTATGACCCACTTGACATGGTGAGCTTGATTCTCGTGGAAAGACATCCACCGTTACAAAGCTCTCCAATCAGAGATGTTGGTCGAAGTTCAACCTCTAACATTCTCTTGTGTTTACCCCAAGAGATCCTTGAAAACATTGCATACATATATCATACATATCATTGCATAACAGGTTTCTCCCATACAGGTTTCCTTATCTTCCTACTGTTTATTTCAGTAAGATGGATATGGAACAAACGGTGAAAGATCTCCAAGCTCAAAACGCTCAATTCCAGCAAATGTTTCTGGCTATGGGTAAAGGGCAAGAGGATCTGAAAGCTATCCTTCTCAAAGACAAGAAGAAGAAGAAGTCCAAGAGGGCAACGGGCATCCTGAAGAGAAGACCTAAAACCCTAGATCTTTCAACTCCACCCAGCATAGGGGTCAGTCTTGAAGAAGACCATAATTTGGAGATCAATGATGTTGAAGTTGACTACTCCGAGGAACAATATCCTCCCACTGATGACAAGTACAAACAGTTGGAGGATCACCTCAATGCTATGGAGGTTCAACAAATACCTGGCTTGGATTTAGGAGACATGGGTTTGGTTTCTGGATTGGTCATCCCTCCAAAGTTCAAAGTCCCTGCCTTGGCCCTATATGATGGAGTCTCTTGCCCTAAGATGCATCTAAAGTCTTATGTCCACAAGATTCAACCATACACAACTGATCCAAA
The DNA here is from genome assembly GCA_948472305.1 of Vicia faba. NCBI lineage: Eukaryota > Viridiplantae > Streptophyta > Magnoliopsida > Fabales > Fabaceae > Vicia > Vicia faba. Next base: position 1,310,401,093 of record OX451738.1, on the reverse strand, counting down.
ACTTTGGATCCATTTCTTCCAAGAAAGCCTGGTAGGGGCTCAACTCGAGTGGTTCTATCAATTGGAGAGTTCTCGCATCCACACCTGGGAAGATTTAGCTATGGCTTTTTACAAACAGTATCAATACAATGCTTATCTTGCCCCAACTCGTATGCAATTGCAGAACATGACCATGGGTTCCGACGAGAGCTTCAAAGGATACGCTCAAAAGTGGAGAGATCTGGCTGGTAGGGTGCAACCCCCTTTAACTGACAGAGAGCTGATTGACATCTTCATGGGAACTTTGACAGGGCCTCTCTTCAATCACTTAATTGGAAGCTCCTCAGCTGGGTTCACCGAGCTAATACTGACCGGCGAAAGGGTCGAAGCTGGCATCAAAAGTGGAAAGATCCAAGGAGCTACACCCTCTGATGCTCAAAAAATTCCCTAGAATGGAAAGAAAGAGTCTAATGCTGCGAACAATCAAAAGAGTCGTCATGACCAACACGTAGGAGCAATCTTGATCTCTAATCCTACGTCTGCTCAACAAAGACAGGGGCATCAGCGTAAGGAGGTCGCACCTAAAAGACAATTCACCAAGATCAACATGTCACTGGGTCAAGCGCTACAACGCATGTTGCAGGCAGAGCTGATTACATTGAGGGCTCCCCTCCGGAACCCAAATACTTCTGCTCCTACCTATCATCCCAATGAAAGGTGTGCATACCACTCTGATAGTCCGGGACATGACACAAACAACTGTTGGCCTCTGAAGAACAAGATCCAAGACATGATTGATGCAAAGGAGATCGAGTTTGACCCTCTGGAGACTCTAGAGTAATCACTGCTCCTATGCCAAGTCATTGAGAATGTCTTTGTTTCATTTAAATTTTCAAGTTGTAATCTCTTTGTTATTCAAACAATTATCTATTAATGTCAAACTTTGTTTCATTAATGCATTGCATATGTTTGTCTTGATTTGATCCACTCATTTTCATTACACTTGAGCTATGCTTTCTACTTTCTTTATGACATTTAACTCTTGCTAAAAGTTACAAGCCTTTAGAGGGAGGATGACGAAACAATACCATATTCTCATACAGTATGCTTTTGAACAGACCTTGCTGATGATATACAGGCATTTCTTTCAATTCCCAAACACTGGAGTTATAAGGAAGATAATCCCTAGTCAACCCCTTCGAGCCAAAGAAGTAGGAGTTTTCTGTTCTAAACAAATTGAAACCTTTGATTTAAACCTGGGGCAGGGTAGTCTCTCAGTTAATTCAAAAAAGATGCGCATTGAAGTTGCAAACTCTCAGTTCGTAATACAATGAACGACATCAAAAAAAGAAAAGCATTCCTTTGGAATCAAAAGACAGTGATGGTTCCTTATCTCATAGGCAGTCATTATCTCTCAAAAAAGAAAAAGCCCACTGAGCCAAAACCTATAAAGGAGGCTTAAGAAAGCTGGGGCATCCCGCTGACTGTAATCTCGAAAACAGGAACAGTCAGGCAAAAGTTAGGGATAACAAATCAAAAGAACAAGGTCATTATAAATCCTCAACAACATAAAAAAATGTTGCAAAAAAAAAAGAGATGATGACTGCCTTCCATAAAATTCAATTGGTGTGAACCATCACCAAAAAGTCGTTCCAAACTCGAATAGAGTGTGACGCACAATTAACTGAGTCTAGGATTGAAGGACATCACGAAGAGCGGGTGGGTACAAATATACTTTGAGCCTTTATCCTTTGTTTCTTAAACCGTGAACCAAGCCACATTACAACCCTTCAAAAGTCCTAATTGAAGCATAGGTTAGTTCGAAAGTATACTGTTACAAAAGGTATCCTGACTCCTGTAAGGCTTTGCTCTAAATCTTGTGTTGAATTTGTCTTATAAAAAGTTTTCTGCTAAAAAACGCATTTTCTCAAAACTTCAAGACAGACAAAAACTTAGCATTACTTGAATATCATTGTTTGCATTTGGCTATTTGTTTGACAGCAGAGAAATTCACACAACGAATATCCGATGAACGAAAGCTCTCTCAGTGAACCAAATCAATTCAAAAAGGATGACACTTCCCTTGGCAAATCTCCTATCAACAAGGGGCATGACATGTCCAGCACACCTGGGGCAGTCCAGTCAAGATTTCAAGAAATCTCTCAATTTGCAGAGTAACCTGGGGCAAGTCTCCCTCACCATCACTTGGGGCATTTAAACGTCAATCTCATCAAAGGGTTACGTGCGGCCCAAGTGTCCTGACAATATCACAAGCATCTTATACTAGGGGCAAAAATCATCACCTTCCAAGATTTCCTTCTAGAGATAGTTCAGATGTGACCCAGATTTGGCGACATTCCAATACTTATTCCAGATTTCCTTCTAGAGATAGTTCAGATGTGACCCAAATTTGGCGACATTCTGATACTTATTCCAGATTTCTTTCTAGAGATAGTTCAGATGTGACCCAGATTTGGCGACATTCCGATACTTATTTTAGATTTCCTTCTAGAGATAGTTCAGATGTGACCCAGATTTGGCGACATTCCGATACTTATTCCAGATTTCCTTCTAGAGATAGTTCAGATGTGACCCAGATTTGGCGACATTCCGATACTTATTCCAGATTTCCTTCTAGAGATAGTTCAGATGTGACCCAGATTTGGCGACATTCCGATACTTATTCCAGATTTCCTTATAGAGATAGTTCAGATGTGACCCAAATTTGGCGACATTCCAATACTTATTCCAGATTTCCTTCTAGAGATAGTTCAGATGTGACCCAGACATGGCGACATTCCGATACTTATTCCAGATTTCCTTCTAGAGATAGTTCATATGTGACCCAGATTTGGTGACATTCCGATACTTATTCCAGATTTCCTTCTAGAGATAGTTCAGATGTGACCCAGATTTGGCGACATTCCGATACTTATTCCAGATTTCCTTCTAGAGATAGTTCAGATGTGACCCAGATTTGGCGACATTCCGATACTTATTCTAGATTTCCTTCTAGAGATAGTTCAGATGTGACCCAGACATGGCGACATTCCGATACTTATTCCAGATTTCCTTCTAGAGATAGTTCAGATGTGACCCAGATTTGGCGACATTCCGATACTTATTCCAGATTTCCTTCTAGAGATAGTTCAGATGTGACCCAAATTTGGCGACATTCCGATACTTATTCCAGATTTCCTTCTAGAGATAGTTCAGATGTGACCCAGATTTGGCGATATTCCGATACTTATTCCAGATTTCCTTCTAGAGATAGTTCAGATGTGACCCAAATTTGGCGACATTCCGATACTTATTCCAGATTTCCTTCTAGAGATAGTTCAGATGTGACCCAGATTTGGCGACATTCCGATACTTATTCCAGATTTCCTTCTAGAGATAGTTCATATGTGACCCAGATTTGGCGACATTCTGATACTTATTCCAGATTTCCTTCTAGAGATAGTTCAGATGTGACCCAGATTTGGCGACATTCCGATACTTATTCCAGATTTCCTTCTAGAGATAGTTCAGATGTGACCCAAATTTGGCGACATTCCGATACTTATTCCCCAAGCAGAATGAAGACCCTCATCCTTAAAACCTCAGAAGATTGGTATACTCCCAATTTCTGACCCTTAACAGAATGAAGACTCTCATCCTCAAAACCCCAGTAGATTGGCATACACCCAAGCTCCTGATACCCCCAACAGAATGAAGATTCTCATTCTCAAAGTGGCATACAACCTAAACCTGAACTTCTTCCAGACAGGAATAAGCTTTTTCCAGAGTCCCGAGTTTTACTCTCCGACAGGATAGCTACTTTTCAACAATATGGCTATTCCCCACAGAATTCAAATTCCCCAAACAGAATGAAGACGCTCATTCTCAGTTCCTCACAGGATATTCAGATATTCCCCAGTGAAGATCTCCTCAAGACAGGAATCCCCAGTAGATTGGCATACAACCCAAGCTCCTGATTCCCCAACAGTGGTCCCAGGAATTCTCATTTTTAACGATCAAAAGATTCTTGCAGTCCCCTGCAGCAGTCATGGATTCACTTTCCCTGGCAGCAGTCAAGATTCTATTATCTCCGACTATCCAAGATTCATCTATCTTCAGCAAGACAGCTCATCAGCTTACATGCGTATTCATTACATTCATATATCATAAACATTGATATAACATATGTATTGCATCATACATTTCATGCAACATAACTTTGTGTTTCAGCTAATATCTTACCCTTTTTCAGGATAAGATTAATAAGCTTCAACCTCAACTTTTGAAAACAGTTTACGGACGCTTCCCAGCATGGATGCTGCTCTATTGCTTATTCAACTTCAAGACTTCTGAAAACAGTTTACGGGTTCTCCAGACACGGATGTTAACCTATCGCTTGTTCAGATTCTAAGACTTCTGAAAATAGTTTACGGATTCTCCAAATACGGATGTTAATCTATCGCTTATTCAGACTCACCTTTTGAAAACAGTTCACGGATGCTTCCCAACATGGATGCTGATCTATTGCTTATTCAACTTCAAGACTTCTGAAAATAGTTTACGGGTTCTCCAAATACGGATGTTAATCTATCGCTTGTTCAGACTCATCTTTTGAAAACAGTTCACGGACGCTTCCCAACATGGATGCTGATCTATTCCTTATTCAACTTCAAGACTTCTGAAAACAGTTTACGGATTCTCCAAATACGGATGTAAATCTATTGCTTGTTCAGATCCCCAGTTCAGAGATGTTCCAAACATGGGTACCTTTCTGATACTCGTCCACTCACCAACGACATACAGTTCAACAAACCTTCTTGGATGGCATCTACAAGCCCATCTCCAACAAGATACAATCACTTTCAGATGGCATCTCTAAGCCCATCCCCCGACAAGATTCTGTCACATTATAGATGGCATCTCTAAGCCCATCCCCAAATGGCATCTTTAAGCCCATTCCCTCAAGCTACGCTTTGACGAGTGCAAATTTTTTGGGCACTCTAGTGTCCAATCTCCTTTTACCTTTGAGTCGCGAACGGCAAACTTGCCAATCTAACTCTTCAGGTTCAAGAAGATTGAACAGGGGCAACTGTTATACCCCAAAATTTGCCCTCCCTTTTTCACAAGAAATCACAGCTTCAGGTTTTCCCTGATTTTTCAAATTGGTTTAAGAATCAGTCAAACAGACTTTTTCTCAATAAATCCAAAATTAGGGTTTCCATTGATTTTGAATCAGTTCAAGCAGATTATTAGGGTTTGGTTGAGTTTGACTCAGGGTTTGATCAAGCAGACGCTTCTTTGACAATAAATCAAGAATTAGGGTTTGCACGCGCATTTTCAGAAGAATTTGAATCCACAGTGTCTTAATTGGCTGTTACACTGCTTTGACGTTTGCTCAAGATTTCTGTTTGTTTCTCAAGGTCTAAACATCTGGGATATGGGTTGAGGCTTCTGATTGAGAGTTTGAAGTGTTGGTCTAATCAGTGAAATGAAAGGCGTATGGACATTTGTTTTTATTGACTGTGCAATACATATGGTTATTTGGAACGCCAGGTTTATTATTGGTTAATGCAAGACAGTGAGACCGCGACGTTTGTTAATTATTTATTTTATCTAAGTTAAGATTATTGGGATAATTCCCAATTATTATAACTCAAGAGATTTAAATGATTAAATAAGCAATTGCAGAAGAATTAAAAGAGATATCTGACAAAGAAAGATTTTTATTCATTTTTAATTATTTGTTACAAATATTATTTGAACACTGTAAATTTATTTACAGTTGTTTACATTAATATTATTACAATGATTAAAAGTAATTTAAAACTATATCCTAAATCTCTGGAAATCTTCATCTTCTACTGATTGCATCCTTTGCTCAATTGATATTTATCTGCAAAGCCAGAAAAAAGAAAAGTCAATACAGATTAATTTAAAAAGGCATTCTCAGAAAGATAAATAAAGACTCATCATTAAAAGTGTTGGCCGGAATCAGTTTGTTCGTCCTCTCTGCAAATCGCAAGAAGACTCTCTTCTTGGTTCACAAAGAGGGAAATTAAATGTTGCAAGCATGAATTAATCAAATACAAAGGTGCACAAATTCAAACAAACTGCACATGGACAAACTGAATATGCCAAACAATTACAAAGTTCAAACTGAACAAACAAATTGCCCAAGTTCAAAATGTCAACTAAGCTGTCAAAACTGTCCAAAGAAGCTACCAAACTGTCAAGAAGATACCAAAAGCCAATAAAGCTGTCAACAAGTACACAAAAGCAATGCCGGAAATCTGGAAAGATGCAGAGGAAAATCAAAAAGTTGCAAGCAGCTTGTAAAACACTTCATCATTTTCCAACCAACACTTTTTTAGAAAATAAGTACAGTTTAAGCAATAAAAAATGCTTTTTTCTGTGGAGAGAGAAAGAGAGAGAGAAGTAGAGAGGCTTACAGTTTTGCAGGCTTAGGAAAAAGATATAACAAAGAGTTTCAGTTCAGTTCAAAAGGAGGCAGAACACATAGAGAGAAATAGAACACAAAAGTTGTAAACACATCCTGCATCAAAGCCTCTCAAAAAAACAAACAAGCTTCAAACTGCCTCAAGCTTAGAAACCAGTCTCACCCAAACCTGCTAAAAACCAAAGCTTGCCTCAAGCCTAAGGAAACAAGCCTTTCAAAGCCTGTAACCCAAATCTACCTCAAGCAAGCAAACCGGTTACAGAAACAAACTTACACAACCAAGCAAACAACAGCATACTCAACAAAACATGTCAAGTTGCTCAAGCCTGCTTCAAGCCAAAGCCCTGAAGCCTGAACAACCACAAGCCTGCATAAAACATTCAACCTGCATAAAAACTCAAAAAAACCACCAAAATATCAATAGGCCTGTAACCAAAAAGCAAGCCTTGAGGCCTGTTTTCCTCCAAGCCAGCATAAGCAATAAGCCTGCCTCAAACACTTCAAGCAAGCATAACCCAGCTTGCCTGTACTAACAAACCTTCAATAAGCCTGCTTAAAATCACCAAACGATAAATCTGAACAAACTTAGTGTTCAGGCCTGCATAGCCTTCAACCTGCCTTCAATCCAACAAAACTCCCACAAATCCAAACCAAATATCCAAACAACAAAAATAGGCGCCTCAGAACTAGCTTCATCATAGGCAATCCAAAACTCAGATTCAAACATTATCATCATTGAAAGCTCACCAAAATCCAAAGAGAGAAAAAAAATCAGAAGTGAAACAAGCATACAGTCATCAGAACAACATCAACATTTCAATATCAACAAGCTAGAAAGCAACTCAGAAGCAAAGAAATACTGAGGCAAAAGCAACAACAATATCATCAAACTCAGAAACGGGCAAGCAATCAGAAGAAGAAAAGAAGTTTCAGAAATAGATGCCCTAGGGTTTTCAGACTATAACGTTCATCATAAAACCAAAAGAACAAGATACAGGTACCAGGAGGCCAGCCTCATCACGAAGCTCCCACGCCTTGGCCACTAGGGAACGCCTCCGGTCCAGATCCTCCGCCTCCTCCCAAAGCAAAAACGCTAAATGTATCATCCTCTTCCTTTTTACACCTCATAGAAACAAATAATACAAAAGATCAGAATATGTAAAAACATGCATGAATCCAGAACCCTAAAACGCGATAAAACGAAATCGTTACCTTTTTTTTTGAATCATCGCCTTGAGAAAACCATGAGAAGGGGGAGTTGGAGGTGGCGTCCAGTGGCCAGGCATGGAAGGAGTTGGTCAGAAGCTCACGTTTGGTTGAGAACGAAGAAGACGATGAAGAAGTTGGAGAACGGCGCCGCTCGTCAAACTGTGTAACCCTAACTCTGAAGCCAACAAAAGTGAACCCTAAGCAAAATCCTTGTTGCAAACTATTTGGGCTTTCGCCCCATCCAACTGCCAAGCCCATTCAAATCTGGCGCACCCCCCTTTCTGAATCTGTTTGTTTGGGCCAAACATGTAACATAAAGCCCATTTATTTCTTTTCTTTATTTACAAACTAACACTTTTCTTTTATGACCACTTTATTTCTTTTTTTAAAAAAAACTTAAACTAATTCTTTTAAATAAAAATGATATATTATTTTTTACATTAAATTTTTTATTAACAACACTCTTTTTATTTATTTATTTTTATTACACTTGAGATACATAAAAATAGATTTTTGTTTTGAATTAAAAACTTTTCTCTTTAAAACCTTTTTTTGTTTATTTATAATTAACAAAAACACAAAAAAAACGATAATAATACTTAATAAATACATTAGGTTAATATTTGCATCATTTGTAAATAATCACATACATTTTGCAATCCTTTTGATTCTCTTTTATTCTTATACTTTGATTATATTTTACATTGAGAATGCGATTCGATTTGGTTGTAAATAATATTTGGACACTACTATCCTGATAAGACTCATCCCCATTTGTAAACATTTGTACCCCCATCCCCGGATACTTATTTGTAATAGCTTAGACTTTAAATTCCCGCAATTTATCGCTTTCCATATACTGTATAGTAATTAGGGTTTGTATGTGAAGATTCAAAATCAACCGCTAGATAACCTAATACAAAGATAAATGCATGACAATCAATAAACAATACACACTTGCACCCCTAGGTTAATCCCGCTTGTTGCCTTCCAAAATGGGCCATGGTTGCATGTTAAGTACTTTGGCAAAACAAAAACAAACAAAATGATCATAGTCCCTCGATGACGCTATCTTGTTGCCTAAGCAAAATGATCATAGTCCCTCAAGCAAATTGCCAAAGATACTTGACACTATTGCTTTCATGGTCTAAACGATGACCCGCGCCTGTCCCGTTAACATCCTAACACAAGGTTGTTCACCAAATACAATGGTGAAACAACACTGTTAAAAGGGTTAAAACATGAGAAAGATCTTTGAGTAAATTTAGGGGTAGACAACTCTTAGTTACTTGATCAAACTTGTTAAACACACTTGCCATTTTTCAAAACACACTTGTTGTACCTCAAAATTTTCCCTCCCATATTCCTCAAGGTTTGTCAGGAATCATCTTCAAATGGTTCAAGATTTCTCAAGGGTTACACAGTCAAACCACATCCTAAGTCAGTCAAAATTAGGGTTTTGGTTCTCTCAAGGAATTTGAGGTTTTCAATGGTTCAATCAAGTCTCATAGGTCTATATGCATTCTCAAGCATCTACATGCCAAGTTTCAAGACTCACAGTGCCAAATTCCACAGTCAAAAGCCCTATTTGATCCATAGTCAACTGCAGGGGCAAAATGGTCATTTTACAGTCAAAAGTCAGAATTTTTGGTCAACATCTTATTTTGAGCTCACAATCAACATTTGATCAAGTCTTGATCATGATTCCACAAGGATAGCTCAAAAATCATCAAGATGCAAAAGTTACTATTTTTGGACAGCAGAAAAGTCAACTGTATCTTGACCAAGGCATAACCTTTTCATGGTTCATCAGAAAAATTCCATCCAATTCTCATTTTGAAGGGGATGCAATTTCCTACAATCCATCTTCACATTCCAAGTCCAAGAAATTCTCTCACAAAAAGTTATCAATTTCTACATTATAGGTCAATTTCAAAAGTCAACAAAAATGCACTTTAAGTCAAAGACCATAACTTGAGATTGGTAAATCCAAATGGCATGGGACCAAAGGCATTGGTTAGAGGACTTCATGTCCTTTCTAAAATGTCCACGAACATGTTCATATGATCAAAATTGAGCAAGATATGCATTGGAGAAGTTGGGAAATTTTTGTGAATTTGCAAAAGTCAACTTTGCTCAATTATTTTCTAATGGGCCTCAAATTTCTTCTTGAAACTTTATCCAAGGCCTATGCACGACCCATCAAGCTTAAATTGAATTATTTTCTTATTTTTTATTAATTAATTGGATTTTTAATTGATTTTAACTCATTTAATTAATTTAAATTGTAGGAAATTCAAAGATATTGTTTTTCAATCTTTTGGTGAAGCAAGAATGACCTAATCATGCTGGAAATTTCGTGTGCAAATCAGAGGGACAAGAATCTCCAAGTTTGGCAAGTTTTTCCAATCAAAAAGATTCAAAAATATTTGATTTTCAATCAAATATACAATCATCAATTCCATGGATTTCTTGGCAAGGATTTGACCTAGTTTCACTCTACTATATATACAAGAGCTAACCCTAATCATGCAGACGTGAATTTGCTGCAGAAAAGCCATAATCACTTTGAAAAAATTCCAAGAAAACTCAAAACTGAATTCTACATTCCAGGCCAATTCAAGGCATTTTCTTGATTCTAATACACTGCAGGAGGTTCCCAAGGCGTGTTACACTCAAATTACAATACTAAAACTCAAGGAATCACCCATTACAGTGTCACGGTTCGAAGCTTTTTTCCATAATCGTATATATTGATTCATGCATATTTAACATATTCTTGTGGTTGGTTTGTGTTCATAGGAATCATACGAAGCTAATGGTGTGGTTTAATTGCATTGAAACGCACAGAATCACAAGTTACCATTGACAAATTCTAGGGTTCATAAGCCTTCGAATTTGGGCTTTACAGTACAAGAAAAATTAGACCCCTTAAGACCCATGGTTGGAACCGTTGCATCCAGACGAACACAAAGCCATACTCGCGAAACATTTATATAAATCCTAGAGCTAATCGCTATTTTTCGTTGTTGTAGGTTGTGGGGGTTAAAAACCCCCGCTATCTATTTGTTTTTTTACAGGCATCAATGAAGAAGACGAGGACGTGTTGATACATGGTTGGTCCATTTGAAAAGCAGCGCGCGTTTTGTGATTTCCAGCATTATTAATTGTTTCTTAATATTATAATTGATGGTTATTATATTAACAAAGGCGTGCAGATGGCGTAGTGGATGGTGCGTTGGCCAATGATCATTGGGACCTGGGTTCGAATCCCAGGTCCCCCAAATACTTGTTTCTATTTTTTCCAATATGTTCACATGCATGTTGCTCAGTGTTGTCCACCATATACCCCAATCATCCAAGTGCCAAGTGGCTTGCAAGGCATATCTGAAGGCAAAAGACGAGTGACTACCATACTCCCAGTCAACATGTGCCCTGGACAATCTCCAAAGTCAAACATGCTTGTGTGTTAATGGGCCAGAAATTCCAGAACTCACCTCCTTAATGGGCCAACACCCCCTGGGTTCTTTTTCTTTTTTCTCTTTATATTTTCTATTTATTTAGTTAATTATTTTATTAATTATTATTATTATATTTATTTAACTAACATAATTATTTTCATAATAAATTCAGACAACTAAAAAATGTGAATATTTTTATTATTATTATTATTTAATTTCACTTTATTTTTGGTAAATAAATACTAACACAAATTAATTTAGTTAATTAGGTTAAATTTGACTATTTTTTCACAATAAATAAAAGCAATCTAGAATTAGGGTTTTTCTTTTGACAATTTTAATCCTTTTTATTTTTATTTTCATTAAAGCATAAAAACTAAAAAATACTTTTTTCTTTTAAGTAATTAATTAATTAGTTTTAGGGTTAATTTTAACTAAATACAAAAAGGATCAAAATTCCATTCTTTTCTCAAAAAAGGGTCAAAACCCTAAAGACTTCTCTGATTTAATTCTTATTCGCGCACAATATTCTTTGACCATATTTACGTAATTGCTCCGAGGATGTAATAGTGTAATTAGGACCTTTTTATCGCTTTCTTTATTTTCTCGCATTTACTTTTCAAGGGTTATGTTTTTGGCGATGTAAATACCCGACGCCTTGTAATAGCGTAGATTTACTTTTCGCAATTTAATTTCCGCAATTTACTTTCCGCACAATTATTAACTGCTATGCATGACAAGACTTGTTCTCAAAATAAAATCAAAACGTAGCTCACCATAACATGTGCAAAGATAACATAATTGAAACCTGACCCACTCGCACATGCCACTCCTAGGGTACGCCTCGCTTGGTTGCCTCGACGTGGTCATTGCGTATAGGGTGTTTTAGAGGTCACCCTCCTGTCTAAAGATCCAGTTGCCTCGAAACGGTTGCCTCGGATAAAAGGGATCTAAGACATTAGGGTTACCGCTAAGGCGTCCTACTATTGCTTTGGTGACCACACATGTCCCTATAATCGAATTGACCCGAATAACTCCAACGACGGTGCTACCTACTTCTCAATAGTGGGATAGTACTGTCTAAAGGACATTTACACAGCTTAATTTCTTTTGAGTAGGTAGATTTCTCTAAGGTACTAGCTCTTTCAAAAAACAAAAACAACTTTTCGCACTTACACTTTCAAACAAAAGTTTTCAAACAAACACTTCATACACTCTTGAGGACAGATATAAGAGTTACCTAGAAGTTTTCAAACTAAACTTTTTCAAAACCCACAAACACAAGAAAAGAAAAACATTTTGAAAACATAGTGAGCAAGTACCTAAGAGCCCGTGGATAACCATAGATAGAAAGGGTGCTAACACCTTCCCTTTCTATAATCTACCTCTCGAACCGAGAAACATCTCGAAAAGGAATTTTGCTGTGCTTTTGTCCTTTCCTTGTTGGAGAAAATAAAAGACGGTGGCGACTCTTGCTTACCGCGACATTTCGCGAACCAACATTCCAAAACAGTCAGTTCTATTTCCATCGATCACAGAACTGGCGACTCTGCTGGGGACATATAATAAGTGAGGTGTGCCTTAGGATTAGATCATTCTATGTTTTCAAATTGTATGCCTTGTTTGCTTTAATATTGTGGGTTTGCATCGGAGTTTCATAGATCCTAACTCGGATATGGGGAATACCCTTTAGGTAGCAATAAACTGTGAGGGACCTGTCCGGCATAGACCGACACGGGTGAAGCAGTAGCTACGTTGGTGTGACACCTTGGTCTATACCGATATCCCTTGTGTTGGAACGAGGAGAATATGGGTCTTCTGAGGAGTCATTAAGCACCAACCGACCTTAGAACCTTAAATTGACCCAACTTGGCCATAGAACAGTAGCAGTATGCTACACTCATTGAGGCTAAACTCTCGCGATGGTTCCGGCCGCAAGAAAAGATTGCGAAGCTGGAGTTATGACCGATTGAGGGTAGTTAGTGATATTGAGATCCTCTAGAACTCGGTTACTATTTTTAGGACAGGTCTTAACCAACTGAAATTGAAAGAGGGTAGTACCTAAACTTCATGCCGGCCTGAAATCTAAGGGCTCTTTTGTGTGACTTGTGTGCCTTCAAACTTGAACTACTTGCACATACTTGTTATCTGACAACATGAGTTCCTTGCAGGTTTTTGCTTACAGTCCTTATCCAATAATTTGGACTCATTGCAGGGTTTACTTACATCACTTCATGCATAACATACCCATCATAACATTGCATACATCCTGCATAAGGACTAACCCATCTCAAGGATCTCAAGGGTCTGTGATGCAGGTCATGATGAACCAACTGTCTAGTAAGGGGCAAAGGGGATTTATTTTCCTCTAGCCGAGGTTGATAACTTGAGTCAGGGGCTATGACCCACTCGATATGGTGAGCCTTGACTCTTGAAGAAGGACTCTCAACAACATGAAGCTCCTTCAATCAAGCCCAAATTCAAATTCTAACAAGTTTCTTTGTTTACCCCGCGAGATCCTTGAAAACATTGCATGCATATCATTGCATTACAGGTACCCTTTTACAGGTCACTTATCTTCTTCGCTGTTTATTTCAGCAATCACCATGTCTACCGAACCTTCCGTTGAACAAGTTATCAAGGCCCTCTAGGCCCAGAATGCCCAGTTCCAAGAGTTGGTTATGAGCCTAGCCCAGGGTCAACAGGATTTGAAGACTCTGATTCTGAAAGAGAGGAAGAAGAAGAAGAAGAGGACCGTCTTGTTCAACGCTAGACGCAGATCTAGGAATGGATTACAGAATGAGGCTGAGCTGACTACCTCATCTGTAGGCAAAGACAGTCCCCAAGAGAGAAGGATTCCTAGTCCCATGGTCTCCAACAACGAGACGGATTATAATGATGAACAGTACCCTCCTGCTGAGGACAGGTACAAACAGCTAGAGGACCGCTTAAGTGCTATGGAGATTCAACATATGCCCGGGTTGGACTTTGGAGACCTAGGCTTATCTTTTGGGGTGGTGATTCCCCACAAGTTCAAGGCACCTGCTTTTGCAAAGTACGACGGAGCTTCCTGTCCTAAGCTGCATCTCCGATCGTATGTAAGGAAGATCCAACCTTACACTGCTGACAAGAATTTGTGGATCCATTTCTTCCAGGATAGTCTTTCAGGGACTCAACTCAAATGGTTCTATCGGCTGGATGGAGCCAGTATTCGTAACTGGGAGGACTTGGCTACTACATTCTATAAGCAGTATCAGTATAATTCCGACCTCGCTCCTACGCGTACCCAACTCCAGGGTATGTCACTAGGGACGGGTGAAGGATTTAAGGAGTATGCTCAAAAGTGGAGAGACCTGGCTGGAAGGGTGCAACCACCTTTAACTGACCGTGAACTTGTTGATATGTTTCTGGGGACCCTGTCTGGTCCGTTCTTCAACCATCTGATTGGGAATTCTTCTGCTGGGTTTACAGACCTTATCTTGACTGGTGAGAGAATAGAAGCTGGTATCAAGTATGGGAAAATACAGAAGGGTGACTCCTCGAACACTGAGAAAAAACCATTCAAGAAAGAATCCAGTGCTGTCTATGGTTCAAGAAGACAGAGTAGGTCCGAACACCGCCAAGATGTTAACGTGGTAGTTATTTCAAAACCGGCCAGTGCTCCTCAACATCGCAACCAACAAAGGGAAGAGAGACCTAGAAGGCAATTCACTCCCCTCAGCATGACCTTGTCCCAGATATTTCCGCAGTTGCTGAAGACTAATTTGGTAACTCTAAGGGACCCTCCTAAGAATCCAAACACTACACCTTCAAGGTATAACCCCAACGCCCGCTGCGCTTATCATTCTGACAGCCCGGGGCATGCTACAGATGATTGTTGGACTTTGAGGAATAAGGTTCAGGACCTAATCGATGCAAAGGAGGTCGAGTTCGAAGCGCCCGAGACTCCCAATGTGATCACTGCTCCCTTGCCAAAACATGGCTAGGATCGAGAGACTTTTGTTCATTTGAATTCTGAAGTTGTATTTTTCTTTTCTTATTCAAACAATTATTGTCATAGCAAACTCTTTTATTTCATTAATGCATCGCATATGTCTGTTTTGAATCAATCCATTCGTATTCACTATATTCAAATTGCTTTCATTTTTTATGATGTTCAATTCTCGATTAAAAAAATTCTAGACCCTTTGAGGGAGGATGACGAAAACGATACCACGATCTTTACAGTATGCTTTTGAACAGACCCCGCTGATGAAGTACAGGCATTGTTTCAAATCCTAAACAGTGGAGTTATAAGGAAGATAATCCCTAGTCAACCCCTTTGAGCCAAAGAAGTTGGAGTTTTTCTTTTCAAAAATTAAAACCCTTAATCAAAACCTGGGGCAGGGTAGTTTTCTCAGTTAATCTAGGTGCACAGTAAAAGGCATCAAAGAAATCCTTCTGAGACAAAAAGACAATGATGGTTCTGAATAATCATAAAGACAAGCAGTCATTATCTCTAAAAAACAAAAGCCCAATAAGTCAAAACCTATGAAGGAGACTTACAAAAACTGGGGCATCCCGCTGACTGTAAATACAAAAAGAAACAGTTCAGGCAAAAAAAATAGGGATAACGCAATCAAAAGAAAGAGGTCCTACAAACCCTCAACAAAAAAAGAAATGACTGCCTATTCAAAATAAATTGTCAATATCCGAACCATCACTGATATATCAAAGCAAAGAATCAAGTAAGATCTAATGCACGATTAGCTGAGTTTAGGATCGAAGCACATCACGAAGAATGGGTGGGTACAAATAAAATTTGAGCCTTTATCCTTTGTTTCTTAAACCGTGAACCAGGCCACGTTACAACCCTCAAAAAGTCCTAGCTGAAGCATGGGTTAGTTCGAAAGCATACTGTTACAAAAGGTATCCTGACTCCTGTAGGGCTCGCTGTAAAATCTTGAGTTGACATTACGTTTTATAAAAATTCGCTTGTTTTATTAAAAACTGCATTTTCAAAAACTTCAAGACAAACATAAGCTTTGCATTTTTAAATAACATTGTTTGCATATGACTATTTGTTCAAACAGCAGAGAAATTCGCACGATGAATATCCAGTGAACAAGAATCTTCTCAACAAAAGGGTCATCTCAAGTGGAAAAATACTTCCAACCAAGGGGCAGACATGATCATTGTCCATCATCTGGGGCAGTCAAGTCAAGATTCCAGGAATCTCTCAAAATGCCAAATAGCCAAGGGCAAATCTCCGCCTGAGTCACTTGGGGCATTGGACATGAATTCCAGCAACGAATCTTGCAGGATCAAACGAAGATCTTCTGGTGGTATAGCAACACAATACTACCGACAGTGACAACTCCCTGCGCTCTGAGAACATAGACATAGTCGAAAAAATACTACGCATAATCAAAGACCCGCTAGGTCGACTGGCCTAGGCAAAAATAAGGGCTTCCCGACGAACCAAAAGGGTTCGGGCAAAAATAAGGGATGAAAATGAAAAAATCTGTACACCTGGAAAATCAAAAACCTGAAAAGGCGGCTTGGGCAAAAATGGGTATCCCGGTGGACTGAAAACCCGAAAGGGCAGTCCAGGCAAAAGTTAGGGATCACAGCGTACGACTATGTCCCGACATCTCGTCACTTGCCTACCAGAAGAAGATTTGTCAAATCGGCAGTTATCAAGACCTCCACAGGTACCTTTTCTCACAAAAGCTGGGGCAGTAAGAATTGTCCGAACTGTACAAGCTGCTATGTCCACCAGGTACAAGGTAGATTCAGTTGAACAGTATGACCAAGATACCTTCACTCCCCAAGAGTAAGACAAGATTCAACCATACTCTCCCCAAGTAGAGTTGGTCTCCCATCAGCCCTAAAAAGGCACAGTATCCCTAGCAAATCAGCAATACTCTCCCCCGAGCAGAGTTGGTCTACCACCGGTCCTGGAAAAGTCTGGTATTCCCAGAAGATCTTAATATTCTCCAGCAGAGTATAAGAATATTCCTCAGCAAGCATCCCCGGCAGTCTTAATATTGCTCGACAGAAATATAAGATTGTTCCCCGGAGGAATACAAGATACCCCCAGTGGAGCCACTTCCTCAAAAAGTTTCCCCAGGAGAGTTGAATCATCTCCCCAGTAGATTCTAGAAGCTTGTCTCCTGCAGAGTACAAATATCTCTCCCCGACCATATTCAGAGGTTATCCCCCACCAGAGTCTAACTGGGTTATCCTCAGCAAATAGCAACGGAAAGATCGTCTTCAGCGAAGTTCTTCCTATCCCCAACAGAGCTTATCAACGGAACCCCCCAACAGAGTTTACTGTTAAATTCTCAGCGAAGTATCTCTCCCCCACAGAGTAATTCCCCGCAGAGTAATATCTTCACCAGGTTTATTCCCCAACGGAGTCATCTTATCCTACCAGTTTATTCACACCATCACCTTCGTTCATCATCCCCAGCGAAAATGAAGAATTCAACGTCATTCTCCAGCAGCTATCCGAGATTTATTTTCCCCAGCTAAAACATTACATTTTCATACATCATTATACATGCACATACGCAATCATATCATACAATCTCATTTATGATGAGAACATCATTGCTTGATCCATATCATGCATTGCATATGACTGACGTTTATCTTTCAGGAAAGATGCAGTCAAAGTCTCAAATCCAGTCAAAGAAGACAAATCCAGTTAAATCGATTCCTAAAGATTTTTCTAACGCTAAACATGTCAATAAAGACAACCTGTCAATGAAGACAACTCGTCAATGAAGATAACCTGTCAATGAAGACAACCCGTCAATAAAGACAACCCGTCAATGAAGACAACCTGTCAATAAAGACAACCCGTCAGTGAAGACAACCCGTCAATAAAGACAACCCGTCAATGAAGACAACCCGTCCATGAAGACAACCCGTCAAAAGAGACAACTCGTCAAAGAAGACAAAACCTCCCCTGGTTCAGTTAAATCGATTCCTAAAGATTTTTCTGAGATAACCTGTCAGTAGAGACAACCCATCAACCTTTTTAAGTTCTAGATCAACACCTGTATCTAGCCAGGAAATGTCTGTGAGCGATTGATTGTAGATCTATACCTGTATCTAGCCAGGAAAGTATCTGCATGAGGAGTTTGAAGATCAACACCTGTAACAGGCCAGGAAATTATCTTTCATTCTCAGGTCCGAGGTCTACACTTGTATCCAGCCAGGAAAGCTATCTCGACCAGCCTTTAGAAGTTCCAGATTCGATACCTGTATCTAGCCAGGGCATATCTGTGAGCGATTGATTGTAGATCTATACCTGTAACTAGCCAAGAAAGTATCTGCGTGAAGAGTTTGAAGATCAATACCTGTAGCAAGCCAGGAAACCATCTTTCTTTCTCAAGTATGCAAGTTCTCGCTAAGGAATCTCTTACGCGATCGACACCCCTGAATGGCATCTTTAAGCCCATCTCCACAACTATCCGTTACATTTCCAAATGGCATCTATAAGCCCATTCCCGACAAGATTCAGTCACATCTCCAGATGGCATCTATAAGCCCATCTTCCTATCCATCATCTCTCCAAATGGCATCTGTAAGCCCATTCCCGACATCACATTGCTGATACTCCACTACGCGAGTGCAAATTTCTGGGAACTTTAGTGTTCAATCATCTTCCACCTTCGGATCACGAAAGGCACGCAAGCCAATCTATATCCTCAGGTCTAAGAAGATTGAACAGGGGCAACTGTTGTACCCCAAAATTTGCCCTCCCATATTCCTCAAGGTTTGTCAGGAATCATCTTCAAATGGTTCAAGATTTCTCAAGGGTTACACAGTCAAACCACCTCCTAAGTCAGTCAAAATTAGGGTTTTGGTTCTCTCAAGGAATTTGAGGTTTTCAATGGTTCAATCAAGTCTCATAGGTCTATATGCATTCTCAAGCATCTACATGCCAAGTTTCAAGACTCACAGTGCCAAATTCCACAGTCAAAAGCCCTATTTGATGCACAGTCAACTGCAGGGGCAAAATGGTCATTTTACAGTCAAAAGTCATAATTTTTTGTCAACATCTTATGTTGATCTCACAATCATCATTTGATCAAGTCTTGATCATGATTCCACAAGGATAGCTCAAAAATCATCAAGATGCAAAAGTTACTATTTTTGGACAGTAGAAAAGTCAACTGTATCTTGACCAAGGCATAACTTTTTCATGGTTCATCAGAAAAATTCCATCCAATGCTCATTTTGAAGGGGATGCAATTTCCTACAATCCATCTTCACATTCCAAGTCCAAGAAATGCTCTCACAAAAAGTTATCAATTTCTACATTATAGGTCAATTTCAAAAGTCAACAAAAATGCACTTTAAGTCAAAGACGATAACTTGAGATTGGTAAATCCAAATGACATGGGACCAAAGGCATTGGTTAGAGGACTTCATGACCTTTCTAAAATGTCCAATAACATGTTCATATGATCAAAATTGAGCAAGATATGCATTGGAGAAGTTGGGAAATATTTGTGAATTTGCAAAAGTCAACTTTGCTCAAAACACCTCATTTTGCTAATGGGCCTCAAATTTCTTCTTGAAACTTTATCCAAGGCCTATGCACGACCCATCAAGCTTAATTTGAATTATTTTCTAATTTTTTATTAATTAATTGGATTTTTAATTGATTTTAATTCATTTAATTAATTTAAATTGTAGGAAATTCAAAGATATGGTTTTTCAATCTTTTGGTGAAGCAAGAATGACCTAATCATGCTGGAAATTTCGTGTGCAAATCAAAGGGATAAGAATCTCCAAGTTTGGCAAGTTTTTCCAATCAAAAAGATTCAAAAATATTTGATTTTCAATCAAATATACAATCATCAATTCCATGGATTTCTTGGCAAAGATTTGACCTAGTTTCACTCTACTATATATACAAGAGCTAACCCTAATCATGCAGACGTGAATTTGCTGCAGAAAAGCTATAATCACATTGAAAAAATTCCAAGAAAACTCAAAACTGAATTCTACATTCCAGGCCAATTCAAGGCATTTTCTTGATTCTAATACACTGCAGGAGGTTCCCAGGACGTGTTACACTCATATTCCAGTACTAAAACTCAAGGAATCGCCCATTACAGTGTCACGGTTTGAAGCTTTTTTCCATAATCGTATATATTGATTCATGCGTATTTAACATATTCTTGTGGTTGGTTTGTGTTCATAGGAATCATACGAAGCTAATGGTGTGGTTTAATTGCATTGAAACGCACATAATCACAAGTTACCATTGACAAATTCTAGGGTTCATAAGCCTTCGAATTTGGGCTTTACAGTACAGGAAAAATTAGACCCCTTAAGACCCATGGTTGGAACCGTTGCATCCAGACGAACACAAAGCCATACTCGCGAAACATTTATATAAATCCTAGAGCTAATCACTATTTTTCATTGTTGTAGGTTGTGGGGGTTAAAAACCCCCGCTATCTATTTGTTTTTTTACAGGCATCAGCGAAGAAGACGAGGACGTGTTGATACATGGTTGGTCCATTTGAAAAGCAGCGTGCATTTTGTGATTTCCAGCATTATTAATTGTTTCTTAATATTATAATTGATGGTTATTATATTAACAAAGGCGTGCAGATGGCGTAGTGGATGGTGCGTTGGCCAATGATCATTGGGACCTGGGTTCGAATCCCAGGTCCCCTAAATACTTGTTTCTATTTTTTCCAATATGTTCACATGCAGGTTGCTCAGTGTTATCCACCATATACCCCAATCATCCAAGCGCCAAGTGGCTTGCAAGGCAGATCTGAAGGAAAAAGACGAGTGACTACCATACTCCCAGTCAACATGTGCCCTGAACAATCTCCAAAGTCAAACAGGCTTGTGTGTTAATGGGCCAGAAATTCCAGAACTCACCTCCTTAATGGGCCAACACCCCCTGGGTTCTTTTTCTTCTTTCTCTTTATATTTTCTATTTATTTAGTTAATTATTTTATTAATTATTATTATTATATTTATTTAACTAACATAATTATTTTCATAATAAATTCAGACAACTAAAAAATGTGAATATTTTTATTATTATTATTATTATTTAATTTCACTTTATTTTTGGTAAATAAATACTAACACAAATTAATTTAGTTAATTTGGTTAAATTTGACTATTTTTTCACAATAAATAAAAGCAATCTAGAATTAGGGTTTTTCTTTTGACAATTTTAATCCTTTTTATTTTTATTTTCATTAAAGCATAAAAACTAAAAAATTCTTTTTTTTTCTTTTAAGTAATTAATTAATTAGTTTTAGGGTTAATTTTAACTAAATACAAAAAGGACCAAAATTCCATTCTTTTCTCAAAAAAGGGTCAAAACCCTAAAGACTTCTCTGATTTAATTCTTATTCGCGCACAATATTCTTTGACCATATTTACGTAATTGCTCCGAGGATGTAATAGCGTAATTAGGACATTTTTATCGCTTTCTTTATTTTCTCGCATTTACTTTTCAAGGGTTATGTTTTTGGCGATGTAAATACCCGACGCCTTGTAATAGCGTAAATTTACTTTCCGCAATTTACTTTCCGCAATTTACTTTCCGCATAATTATTAACTGCTATGCATGACAAGACTTGTTCTCAAAATAAAATCAAAACGTAGCTCACCATAACATGTGCAAAGATAACATAATTGAAACCTGACCCACTCGCACATGCCACTCCTAGGGTACGCCTCGCTTGGTTGCCTCGACGTGGTCATTGAGTATAGGGTGTTTTAGAGGTCGCCCTCCTGTCTAAAGATCCAGTTGCCTCGAAACGGTTGCCTCGGATAAAAGGGATCTAAGACATTAGGGTTACCGCTAAGGCGTCCTACTATTGCTTTGGTGACCACACATGTCCCTATAATCGAATTGACCCGAATAACTCCAACGACGGTGCTGCCTACTTCTCAATAGTGGGATAGTACTGTCTAAAGGATATTTACACAACTTAATTTCTTTTGAGTAGGTAGATTTCTCTAAGGTACTTGCTCTTTCAAAAAACAAAAACAACTTTTCGCACTTACACTTTCAAACAAAAGTTTTCAAACAAACACTTCATACACTCTTGAGGACAGATACAAGAGTTACCTAGAAGTTTTCAAACTAAACTTTTTCAAAACCCACAAACACAAGAAAAACAAAACATTTTGAAAACATAGTGAGCAAGTACCTAAGAGCCCGTGGATAACCACGGATAGAAAGGGTGCTAACACCTTCCCTTTCTATAATCTACCTCCCGAACCGAGAAACATCTCGAAAAGGAATTTTGCTGTGCTTTTGTCCTTTCCTTGTTGGAGAAAATAAAAAACGGTGGCGACTCTTGCTTACCACGATATTTCGCGAACCAGAATTCCAAAACAGTCAGTTCTATTTCCACCGATCACAACACTCCACAACACAACTTCCAAAACAAACTTTCAAAAACATTGAAACATCTTTTCAAAAAGACAAACACCTTTGTAAAACATTCGAGTAAAGAATTGTTACAATGGTTGCCTAGACAAGGCATCTTTTTCAAAACATTTTCAAAAACAACACACACAAAGCACCATTTCACACAATTGAAAAGCAAAGGCAAGTGATCTAAAAACAAGTAACTAAGAGCCCATGGATAACCATGGATGAAAAGGGTGCTAGCACCTTCCCTTTTCATAATCTACCCCCCGAACCCACAAAAACATCTCAAAAGGTTTTTCCTGTGCTTTTTAACCTTTCCTTTAGGATAAAATAAAAAGTCGGTGGCGACTCTTGCTAAACTGAACAAGTGTGAATACAAACGCAAAACCTCAAGTCAGTTCTCCCACCGTATCACACCCAGCAATATAATTGTCAGAGCCTTTGATGGTTCTAAGAGGATGGTCTATGGAGAGTTGGACATCCCGATCAAGGTGGGTACCCAGATGTTCAATTCAACATTCTACGTGATGGACATCCGTCCTTCCTACTCTTGCCTGTTGGGAAGACCTTGGATTCACCATGCTGGAGCTGTCACTTCTACTCTGCATCAAAAGCTCAAGTACCCTGTCCAGGGGAAAATCATAACTGTTCATGGCGAAGAGGAATACATGACTAGTCATCTGAACTCCTTCCGTTATGTGGAGTTAGATGGCGAATTCATAGAGACCCCTTTCCAACATTTTGAGGAAGTTTCTGAAGAAATAGCAGCGACCAAAGCAGTATCTTCAACTCCTGTGATCACAAGACCACCACCTCGGATGTCTTCTTTGAAGGATGCTAGGGCAGTGGTGGAATAAGGAGGATCCACTATCTGGGGGCAACTTCTCGACTTTCCTTTCAAATCCGACAAATTCGGCCTAGGGTTTACTTCGGCTAGTCAGAAGGCTGTGCGTCGCTCCCGCGCCGGAGGGCCACCTGTGAAGATCAGCCACCAAGGGGTTAATATGCTAGAGGACAGTGAAGAAGAGGGCAGCTTGGAAGACTGGATTTTTCCTACTGTTGACGGAGGACTGTGCAACTGGGAAGCAAAAGAATTTGTTTTGATTACTTTCATAAATCAGTAATTTATCTTTTCCATTTCTGTTGGACTGTAATAATTCACAAATAATTCGTACTTTTTCAACCTTGTGTCTTACCCGAGGCACATAGGTCCATTTGTAAGGGTTCTTATTTCATTTTCATATGTCATTTTAATGAATCATGGACGCTTTTCATATTTAAACCTTTTATGCTCATTTTTTTTTTACATTTTGTTGTTTTAAGATGGCTATGCCCTTACACACACCCACACTCACAAATGCAGGTACCCTTCCATTCCGGAACCCATGGGTAACGATACTGCTATAGCATTCAGTGACTCTGAAGATCTGATCAACCAAGCCGAATATGAAGGTGAGGAAGATTGTGAGGTGCCAGGGGAATTGGCCAGACTTCTACAGCAAGAGGAAAGAGCAATTCAGCCTCATGAGGAGTAGTTGGATACGATCAACTTGGGAACTGAGGATGATAAAAAGGAAATCAAGATAGGTGCCAACCTAGGGCCGAGTGTTAAGGAGCGCCTAATTCAGCGATTGCATGATTATGTTGAAATCTTTGCCTGGTCATACGAAGACATGTCGGGACTTGATACAGACATTGTGGTTCACCGTCTACCCACAAGAGAAGACTGTCCACCAGTTAAGCAAAAGGTCCGCCGCATGAGACCTGGAATGTCCGAAAAGATCAAAGCAGAAGTTATGAAGCAGTTCAATGCTGGATTTCTGGTTGTTACTTCCTATCCATAATGGGTTGCTAACATTGTGCCCGTGCCTAAGAAGGATGGAAAAGTGAGAATGTGTGTGGATTATAAATATTTAAATAGGGCCAGCTCTAAAGATGACTTTCCACTTTCGCACATCGACATTCTGGTTGACAACACGCCTCAACACAAAGTATTTTATTTCATGGACGGATTCTCAGGCTATAACCAGATCAAAATGGAACCTGAGGACATGGATAAAAATACTTTTGTTACACAGTGGGGTACGTTCTGCTACAAAGTGATGCCATTCGGACTGAAGAATGCCGGGGAAACCTATCAACGCGCCATGGTAGCTTTGTTTCATGACATGATACATCATGAGATAAAAGTCTACGTAGATGACATGATAGCCCAATCACAAACTGAAGAAGAACACCTTGATCACCTGCAAAAGCTGTTTGTCAGTGTTGTACCCCAAAATTTGCCCTCTCATTTTATCAAGATTTCCCCTCACAAGACTCTTAGACTCAAGGCCATATTAGGGTTTGCTCAGCTCAAGACATCATCTTGCACCGTTGACCTGAGATTAGGGTTTGAGTTTGCACAAGGATTTTTGGATTTCCAATTCCTCATGTGACTTTCATACTTCATGTTGGACCTCTAAGATTTCCCATACCAAGTTTCGAGCCTTGAATCAAATTTTTGCCAGTCAATTGGACAGTTGACCTAAAAATCAACTGTATTGGGGAAAAAGTCAACAGTGGCCAATTTACAGTCAAAACTCATAATTTTTGATACACATCAATATTATAGACTCATATGAACCATTTGATCAAGTTTGGACCACAACTCCTCAAGAAATTTGATCAGATCATCAAAAGGGCAAAATGGTCATTTTTAGGGTTTTGACTGTAGAAGGGCAATTTCTGATTTTTCACCTAGCCAATGGAAAATTGGGTTCAAGAATGGTTTCAAGGACTCAATGGCATCATCTTGACCTAATCACAAGGTTCAAAAGATCTCAAATGCATTGGATTGACAGATGAATTTTCCAGTCAACTGATCAAAAATCAACTATACACTGAAAAGTCAAACTTTGACTTTTTGGTAAAAATCAAGTGCCAAGGGTCATTTTTCATCAAGATGTTTCAAAATATGAAACTTGTTCACCAAGAAACCTAATTTTGAAAATTAGGGTTTAAAATGGAAAATTTTCATAACTTAGAAATTTTCTAAGTTATAAAAATTTCTTATTTTCCCCCAACTTTCCCCAACTTTTTCACCATGATGCAATTGGATTCAAACAAAACTTCCAACATGAAAGTTGTATTCCTCCACAATATCTACAACTTTTATTCACAAAGTTTTCCCAAAAGATGCTTGGATCTCAAGTTATGATTTTGTGAATAGGGTCCATGAAACTTTTAACTTAGTGAAATTTTGCCCTAGTTTAGGCAGGATTTTGACCTATCTTCATGGAAACTTTTCACCTAGTTCCAAGTGTAATATAAATATGCATTTCAAATATGGATTATAGAGCATGTTACAAGCTTTCCAAAATGTCCAAGAACTCTCCAAGATCATTTGTTGTTAGGGAGAATCGAAAGTTTGAAAATGGCAAATTATCACTTTTGTCCATGGCATTTTTCACATTGGCACAAGTTGCAAATCAGTTTGCATCATGCTTGTACTTGTTTTACAGGAATTAATCCTTTCCACACTCCTTAATTAAATGCAAATACATTGGAAAAAGGCATTGTTCTGAGTTATGGAGCATTGTACAAAGAATTATTCCAAAAATGGCAAAAAGTTCACATTGCCACTTTGATAAAGCACACTTTATGCAAACTTTGTTTATCTTGAGCCATGGACCAAAGCTTTGCTGCAAACCAACTCCAAAAATATCAGGAAAAGTGTACCAACTATGTGCATACTTTGAGCTAGCAAGTACAACCTTTGAGCTTTGTCAATTCAACTTTTGCTTCAAAAACAAGAAACCTTGCAAAAGGTCCAGATCTCTTGTATCTGTTAAAACCAAGCTTTGTGCACATTTCAAACAATCTCAACATATGGTAATAAAGCCAAAACACGATTGCCAAGCCTCTCAAACACCTTTAAACACAAAAACACCAAGTTCCTGCCCAAACAGGGCAAGCTCTGCAGAACTCAAGCCAAATCCATATTCCCTCGTGCGTTTTACTTGAAACCACTTCAAACACACTCCATACATCACACCTAAGCTGTCTAGACCATTCTCAAGCAACTATAACCTTGTTTTCACACTTCACCATTTTCACTTTGAAGCTTTGCAGGTTGAGTTCTACAAGGAGATTCAGGCCACTTCAAAGCAAGCAAAGCATTGGGAAAGGTTGAGACAACTTCAAGCAAGCTCAAAAGACCTTCAGGCCTCACTCACAACTCCTACATTTCCATATTCGAACTTGACTGAAACACGTATTTGTCAACTTTCTATCTCCTTATTTAGACATCATTAGGCTTAGGTTTGTGAAGCAAAAATGTAGTCCTTAAGTTGCTTGAACTGTACATATGCATGGCTTCCGTTTATATTGACTGAGCTAGGAGTATTTGATAGTTGAACTTACTGAAAAAACTAGGTCATAAATTAGGGGCACTGAAATTCTCCCTGGTTTCTTAGAGTTAGATCAAGTTTTTTATATGGTTGAAATCGTGATTTAACAAGCTACAAGTTTCATGTTGCAAGATTTCATTTTTAAGCACGTATGCAGGAGTTACAAGTTTGTACATGGCGCGCGCGTTTCTCTGTTCCAAGGACAGGGATGAAGTGATATTGGGTTGGGCCTGGCTTCCTTGCTGTTTGCACCCTCCATTGTGTTATTTGCACCCCCTTGGCCCATTTGTTACATTTTCATTTTTTTTTAATTCTTTTATATTTTCTGACTTTATTATTTTTTCTTGAACATTTAAAATCAAAAAATATTTTCTTTATTTTTGGCATTTTATCATATTTTTATTTGTATAATAAATAATTATTAGGTTAATATTACTTTATTTTCTTAATTAAAACTTGTAAATAATATTAAAATACTTATGTAAACGGTGGAAATAGAACTGACTGTTTTTTAAGCTGGTTTCGCGAAATGTCGTGGTAAGTAAGAGTCGCCACCGTCTTTTATGTTCTCCAATATGGAAAGGACAAAAGCACAGCAAAATTCCTTCTTTGAGAATATTTCTCGGTTCGGGAGGTAGATTTATAGAAAGGGAAGGTGTTAGCACCCTTTCTATCCGTGGTTATCCACGGGCTCTTAGGTACTTGCTCTTATGTTTTCAAAATTTGTTTGCTTTTCAAGTGTGTGTGGGTTTTGAAAAAAAGTTTCGTTTGAAAAATTTCTAAGTAACTCTTGTATCAGTCCTCAAGAGTGTATGAAAAATTTGTTTGAAAACTTTTAGAAAGTGTCAGTGTGAAAAGTATTTTTGTTTGTTTGAAAAGAGCAAGTACTTAAGAGAAGTCTACCTACCCTAAGGAATTAGGCTGTGTAAGAGTCCTTTAGATAGTGCTATCCCACCATTGAGAGGTAGGTAGCACCATCGTTGGAGTTATTCGGGTCAATTCGATGATTAGGGACAGTGTGGTCACCGAAGCAATAGTAGGACGTCTTAGTGGTAACCCTAATGTCCTAGATCCTTTTATCCGAGGCAACCGTTTTAAGGCAACTGGATCTTAGACAGGAGGGCGACCTCTATGACACCCTATACATGATGACCACGTTCGAGGCAACCAGTGAGGCGTACCCTAGAAGTGGCATGTGCTTGTGTGTTGTTTTTTTTAGTTAATTGTCTTTGTACATGTTATTTGTGAGCTACAGATTAATTTTATTATTCATACATTCTTTCATGCATTTTTTAACAGTTAGGAGTGCGGAATATAAATTGAAGAAAGATAAATCTAGCTATTACAAGGCGCGGGTCTATACATCGCCAAAAACAAAAACCCGTTTTGAAAATAAGAATGCGAGAAATAGTAAAAAAGGCGATAAAATCCTAATTGACTATTACATACTCTGTACAGATACATAAATATAATCAAAAGAAATAAATACGCGCGAATAGAAATTTAATCGGGAACGTCTTGAGGGTGTTGACCCTTTTTTAAGAAAGAATTGAATTTTTGTCCTTTTTTGCAATTTAAATGAAATTAAGCCTAATTTACTAAGCAATTAATTAATTAAAAAAATGTTTTTGTGTTTTTTTTATTTTTTTAATGAAATGAAATAAAAAAGAAATTAAAAATTGGAAGTGAAAGACCTAATTCTAAATTAATTTTACTTATTAAAAAAATGTTAAAATTGTTCTAATCACACAACTAATTAATTAATATTAGAATTTATTTACAAAATAAGTTAATAAATAATAAAATGCTTTTTTTTAGGTTTTTTTGAATTTATTATAAAAAATATTAGTTTATGAGGTAATTAAATAACAATAATAGTTAATAATAATAATTAGTTAAAAGAAAATAAAAAAAGTAAAAGAAAACAAAAGAAAATATAATAGAACCATAGGGGTGTTGGGCCAGAATTGAGGGTGTATTGGCAATCTGAGCCCATCAAGAAGCCAGCCTTGTTTGACTTTTGGAGTTGTCTGGGGCGCTGGTTGACCAGGAATAAGGTAGTCATCACCTTTTGGCAATGGATTTGCCTTGCCAGCCACCTGGCGTTTGGATAGATGGGGTGTATGATGGGTCACGTTTGAGCGTCTGCATGAGATCAAGTTAAGCAAAATAACATGGAAATTATGGGGGACCTGGGATTCGAACCCAGGTCCTGTAACCTTTTCAAATAGCATGGCCACCAACTGAGCTGCGCGTATTAGTTATTATTAAAACAAAACATGATTATTATATTGGTAAACAAACATATGCCTGAAAATAAAAGAAAAGCGCGCGATTGTTTCTGAACGGGCCAATCATGCTGTAACACCTAATCATCTTCTTCATCAAAGTTGCAGGTTTTTTACCTGCGGATTTTATCCGCAGGAAGTTTCATAGGCCTTTCGTAAAATCATCCATAGGCTTCCAAAATTAATTCCAAAACCATGGTTGGTTTCGTTTCCATCTCCTGATCACTTCTATGCCCATTATGGTGGCCAATTTTTCCTGCACTGAAAACGCATAAAAAATAAGCAAGCAAAACCTAGAATCGTGTATCACAGTATAAGGCCTAAAAACAAAATTGGCTATTGTCATTAGATCAGAAATCAAGCAAGAAACAAAACCATGCCAATATTTTTGAGGAAAAATGCAAGAATGGAGAATTCACATTTCGTGTACAGGGGTGACTTTGTGAATACTTACAGCGCGGTATGATGGATCTTAGGGCTTGGCAAGGGTCTCTTTAGCTTCAGGGTATGGCAATGAAGAAGACTACGTGCTTCTTTTGATCTCAAAGTGCCTGCAACCTTGTTCTAGAACTCTCACTTTTTGGACAAATCTTGAACTTTTCTCTGGCCCTTTGTGCATACTCTAGGTCGTGAATATTGTATGGCTTGATTGCATATGTATGTGTCAATGGAATTAAGTGACATTTAGGAGCCTTAAACTTGTGCCATTATGTTTTGGATTTTGTTTGACCACCATTGAAGAACATTCCTTTCTTGGTCCAACAACCATGATTTTGTGTACAAAAATAGCTTTCACGAATTTGGAAGCTAGCAAATGCTTCATGAAGGCTATTCAAACCACAAGATACCATTTAATTAATTTTTTTAGATTTATTTGAATTATTATGGATTTAAAATGAATTAAATCCATAAAAATTAAATAAAAATGAAAAAATAAATATTTGGTCTTGAGATTAATCATGGGACACGTGGGTGGCATGACAAGGCTGAATCAAGTGGAAGAAAGTGGGCCCTTTTGTCAAAAATTGAAGTTTCAAGGATAGTTGACTTTTGCCATTTCACAAAAATTTCCCAACTTCTCCAATGCATATCTTGCTCAATTTTGATCATATGAACATGTTCTTGAACATTTTGGAAAGGTCTTGAAGTCCTTTAACCAATTCCTTTGGTCCCATGTCATTTTGATTTACCAATCTCAAGTTATGGTCTTTGACTTAAAGTGCATGTTTGTTGACTTTTGAAAATGACCTATAATGTTGAAATTAATAACTTTTTGTGAGAGCATTTGTTGGATTTGGAATGTGAAGATGAGTTGTAGGAAATGTTATCCCCTTCAAAATGAGCATTGGATGGGATTTTTCTGATGAACCATGAAAAAGTTATGCCTTGGTCAAGTTACAGTTGACTTTTTCAACTGTCCAAAAATGGAAACTTTTGCATCTTGATGATTTTTGAGCCATGCTTGTAGAATCATGATCAAGACTTGATAAAATGATGATTGTGGCCTCAAAATAAGATGTTGACCAAAATTTTTGACTTTTGACTGCCAAATGACCATTTTGCCCCTGCAGTTGACTGTGAAGCAATTAGGGTTTTTGACTGTGCAACTTGATGCTGTGAGTCTTGAAACTTGGCATGTAGATGCTTGGCAATGTATATAGGCCTATGGGACTTGTTTGAGCCATTGAAAACCTCAACTTCCTTGGGAGAAACAAAACCCTAATTTTGACTGGCTTAGGAGGATGTTTGACTGTGCAATCCCTTGAGTGGTCTTGAGCCATTTGAAGATTGATCTTAACAAAGCTTGAAGAATATGGGAGGGAAAATTTTGGGGTACAACAGTTACCCCTGTTCAATCTTCTTAGACCTGAGGATGTAGATTGGCTTGCGTGCCTTTCGTGATCCGAAGGTGGAAGATAATTGAACACTAGAGTGCTCAGAAATTTGCACTCGCATAGTAGAATATCAGCAGTGTGATGTCAGGAATGGGCTTACATATGCCATTTGGAGAGATGGTGGATAGGAGGATGGGCTTATAGATGCCATCTGGAGATGTGACAGAACCTTGTCGGGAATGGGCTTATAGATGCCATTTGGAAATGTGATGGATAGTTGTGGAGATGGGCTTATAGATGCCATCGGAAGGTGTCGATCACGTAAGAGATTCCTTAGCGAGAACTTGTGTACTTGAGAAAGAAAGATGGTTTCCTGGCCTGTTACAGGCGTTGATCTTTGAACTCTTCATGCAGATATGCCCTGGCTAGATACAGGTATCGAATCTACAATTAGTTGCTCACAGATGTGCCCTGGCTAGATACAGGAATCGAATCCGGAACTTCAAAAGGTTGCTTACAGACGTGCCCTGGCTGGATACAGGAATCGAATCTCTAAACTCTTCACGCAGATATGCCCTGGCTGGATATAGGTATCGAATCTTCAAACTCTTCAGATATGCCCTGGCTAGATACATGAATTGAATCTGGAATTAGTCATCTACGGATATGCCCTGGATGGATACAGGTATCATATCTTCAAACTCTTTAGATATTCCCTGGCTAGATACAGTAATCGAATCTGGAATTAGTCATCTACAGATATGCCCTGGCTGGATACAGGTATCGAATCTTCAAACTCTTCAGATATGCCCTGGCTAGATACAGGAATCGAATATGGAATTAGTCGTCTACAGATATGCCCTAGCTGGATACAGGTATCGAATCTTCAAACTCTTCAGATATGCCCTGGCTAGATACAGGAATCGAATATGGAATTAGTCATCTACAGATATGCCCTGGCTGGATACAGGTATCGAATCTTCAAACTCTTCAGATATGCCCTGGCTAGATACATGAATCGAATCTGGAATTAGTCGTCTACAGATATGCCCTGGCTGGATACAGGTATCGAATCTTCAAACTCTTCAGATATGCCCTGGCTAGATACAGGAATCGAATCTGGAATTGCGACGGTTGATAGTAATCATCTTTGGATTGACCTTTTTCCTGAAAAGGCAAAACATCAGTTGTATGCAATGTCATGATGTATGAAATGCATGATGTCATGAGGTTCTCAAGAATAAATGAGATTGTGTTTTTATGATGCGTATATGCATGCGTCATGTATGAAGATGTGATGTTTATGAATGTATTTTCGTCTAGGAAAATAAATCCTTGACGAATGTCGGGAGCTTGTTGAATCCTGGGCTGATGCTTTGAAGAGTAGAGTTCTTCGTTTCCTGCTGGGGATGATGGTTGCAAGAATACACCGGTAGGAGAAGATGACTCTGTTGGGGAATAAACTTGTTGGAGAGATTACTCTGCGGGGAATTACTCCGTGGGAAGAGATACTTCGCTGAGGTTTTGATGAGAACTCCGCTGGGGATACCATTGATAAGTTATGTTGGGGAATTGATGAACTCCGCTGGGGGATAGGAAGAACTTCGCCGAGGACGATCTTTTCGTGGTGATTAGCTGAGGATAACCCAGTTATAAGCTCTGGTGGGGAATAACCTTTGAATAAAGCCGGGGAGAGACGTATGTACTCTGTAGGTGATAAGCTTTCAGAATATACTGGGGATAAGCTTCGGAATCTACTGGGGATATGCTTCCAGAATCTACTGGGGAAATTGATTCAACTCTCCTGGGGAGACTTTGGACTGTACTGGGGAATGGCTCCACTGGGGTGTCTGGTATTCCGCCGGGGAACAATCTTATATTAAGATTGCCGGGGATGCTTGCTTAGGAACATCTGTATACTCTGCTGGGGAATGTTGAGATCTTCTGGGGATTCCTAACTACCTTAAGGCTGACAGTAGGCTACTCTTCTTGGGGAGAGTGTTGACTTGCTGGAGATACTGTGCCTTGTTAGGGCTGATTGGAGACCAACTCTGCTTGGGGAGAGAGCATGGCTGATTCTTGTCTTACTCTGGGGGGAGTGGAGATATCTTGGTTACGTTCTTCAGCTGAACCTACCTTAGTACCTTGGTGGACAGAGCAACTAGATTGCTTAGACAACTCATTATTGCCCCTGTTTCTGATGTCACCTGTAATTAGTCCTTTGTTTCGCATGCAAATATTTATGAGTTAGAAATCAATGTCAAATGCATATATCAAAAATGAACATTGGACGTTCTTCGCAAGACAAAACAGAAAAGGAAAAAACAATTGGCAATTTGTATGGAAAGTGAATTTGTATTGATTTTTTTGAATTTGCCTGTAAATAGGCGTTTATGTACAAGAGGTTGACGTCCTAGTAAGAGAACACCGTCGAACGACAGATTTTATACATTTTGTGAAAAAGGAAAATAAAAACAGCTACGTGAAAAGTCCCACTGGGTTCCAACTCTGCTATCGCCTTTATGTCTTCAAGCGTCTCATCACTTTGCTGCTCAGTTGAAGATTAAGCTGACTGGTTGATGTCGTCTGAACCTGATAGTTGATACCGAATCCTGGATGCAAGGTGATCAATGAGATATAGTATTACGCTTTATCCCTAACTTTTGCCTGGACCGCTCTTTCGGTTTTTCAGTCCACCGGGATACCCATTTTTGCCCAAGCCGCTTTTTCAGGTTTTCGACTTGCCGGGTGTACAGATTTTTTTCATTTCATCCCTTATTTTTGCCCGAACCCTTTTGGTTCGCCGGGAAGCCCTTATTTTTGCCTAGGTGTGCCAACCTAGCGGGTTGTTTATTACGCGTAGTATCTTTTTACTATATCTGCATTGGCGGGGTGAGGAAGGTCGTCACCGTCCATGGTGGTTAGAATCATAGCTCCTCCTGAGAAGATATTCTTAACCACAAATGGCCCTTCGTACGTGGGGGTCCATTTGCCCCTGGGATCACTTTGAGGAAGAATGATGCGCTTGATTACCAGGTCTCCGACTTGATACTCTTGTCGTTTGACTTTCTTGTTAAATGCCTTGATAATCCGTTTTTGGTACGTCTGACCATGACACATAGCAGTGAGTCTCTTTTCGTCAATTAGGTTTAATTGGTCAAGCCGTGTCTGGATCCAATCATCTTCGCTCAGACCTGCATCCTTCATTATCCGGAGAGAGGGTATCTGGACTTCAATAGGCAAGACTGCCTCCATGCCATAGACCAAGGAAAAGGGAGTTGCCCCGGTTGACGTCCTTGCTGAAGTACGGTACCCATGAAGAGCAAACGGTAACATCTCGTGCCAATCTTTGTAGGTCACTGTCATCTTCTGCACAATCTTCTTGATATTCTTATTCGCTGCTTCTACAACCCCATTCATCTTCGGTCGGTAAGGAGAAGAGTTGTGGTGCTGTATCTTGAATTGTTCGCAGAGCTCAGTGATCATCTTATTGTTAAGATTGGTACCATTGTCCGTAATGTTTCTCTCAGGGACTCCGTATCGACATATTAAGTTGTGCCGAATGAACCGTGCCACGACGTTCTTGGTTACGGTAGCATAGGAAGCTGCTTCGACCCACTTCGTGAAGTAATCAATCGCTACCAGGATGAAGCGATGCCCGTTGGATGTCGTAGGTCTGATATCGCCGATCATGTCTATGCCCCACATTGCAAAAGGCCGAGGTGTTGTCAATACATTCAGAGGAACTGGAGGAACGTGCACCTTATCAGCATAGATCTGGCATTTGTGACACGTCCGAGAATGTTGGTAACAATCAGCTTCCATTGTGGACCAGAAATATCCTGCCCGAAGGATTTTCTTTGCCATGGTATGTCCACTAGAATGTGTTCCAAAGGTACCTTCATGCAGCTCTGCCATGATCCTTTCTGCGTCAGTCTTATCCACACAACGCAGTAAGGTCGAATCATGGTTTCGCTTGTACATAATGCCGTTGCTGAGGAAGAACTTTGCTGCGAACCTTCTCAGAAACTTCTTGTCATTAACAGATGCGCCCTCGGGGCATTCTTGAGCTTCCAAGTACCTTTTCACTTCATGATACCAAGGTTTTTCAATTACCTCTTCAGCCTCAAGATCACAGCAATGTGCAGGTTCCTCCAATTTCCAGATAATGATCCGGGGAGCCTCGTTGTCCCATTTGACTTTGAACATAGAAGACATCGTAGCCAGCGCGTCCGCCAACTGATTCTCCTCTCTTGGGAAGTGTTCAAAAGTTATCTCCTCGAAGTGGGGGATCAATGTCAACACATACTCTTTGTAAGGAATAAGATTTGGGTGTTTCGTATCCCACTCGCCTTTGATCTGATTGATCACGAGAGCGGAATCTCCGAAGACACTCAGAAACTTGATCCTTAAGTCAATTGCAGCTTGAAGACCCATGATGCATGCCTCATACTCCGCCATGTTGTTGGTGCAGTTGAAACATAGCCGAGCAGTGAGTGAAGTATGAGTGCCTTTTGGGGATATGATCACAGCGCCGACACCGTTACCCAAAGCGTTTGAGGCTTCGTCAAAGTGCATAGACCATTGGGATCCTTTCTCAGGTCCTTCATCCGGTCCAGGTATTTCACAATCAGTCACTACCATGATATCCTCGTCTGGAAATTCAAAGTTCATAGATTGGTAGTCATCCACTGCCTGGTGTGCCAAATGGTCTGCCACTACACTTCCCTTGATTGCTTTCTGAGTCGTGTACTGGATGTCATATTCGGTCAAGATCATCTGCCATCTTGCTATTCTTCCGGACAAGGCGGGCTTTTCGAAGATATACTTGATTGAATCCATTTTTGAAATCAATAGAGTAGTATGAGTCAACATATACTGTCTCAGCCGACAAGCATCCCATACCAAAGCGCAACAAGTTTTCTCGAGCAGTGAGTATCGGGTCTCACAGTTGGTAAACTTTTTTCTATGGTAATAAATAGCGTGCTCTTTTCGGCCAGACTCGTCATGCAGCCCCAGCACACACCCCATTGAGCTGTCAAGTACTGTCAAGTATAGTATTAGAGGCCTCCCTTCAACCGGTGGCATAAGAATGGGTGGTTCTTGGGGATACTCTTTAATTCTTTTGAAAGCAGCCTGATATTCATCGTTCCAACGTACTACTTGATCTTTCTTCAGTAGCTTGAAGATTGGTTCACAGGTAGCAGTTAGATGTGAGATGAATCGGGCAATGTAGTTTAGTCGTCCCAGAAAGCCTCTGATTTCTTTCTCTGTCTTGGGAGTTGGCATCTCTTGTATGGCTTTCACTTTGGCAGGGTCCACCTGAATACCTTTGTCACTCACGACGAAGCCTAGCAACTTTCCAGATCTCACTCCAAAGGTGCACTTGTTCGGGTTCAACCTCAACTTGTACAACTTCAGATGGTCAAACAGCTTCCGTAGATGGTCAAGGTGTTCCTCCTCAGTTTGGGACCTTGCAATCATATCGTCGACGTATACTTCAATCTCATGATGGATCATATCATGAAATAAAGCAACCATGGCACGTTGGTAGGTTGCCCCAGCATTCTTCAACCCAAAAGGCATGACCTTGTAGCAAAAGGTGCCCCACTGCGTAACAAAAGTGGTCTTCTCCATATCTTCAGGAGCCATCTTGATCTGATTATAACCTGAGAACCCATCCATGAAGGAGAATACCTTATGATGAGCAGTGTTGTCAACCAGAACGTCAATGTGAGGTAGAGGGAAGTCATCCTTGGGGATCGCCCTGTTCAAATCCCTGTAATCAACACACATTCTGACCTTACCATCTTTCTTTAGCACTTGAACCATGTTGGCAACCCACTGAGGGTAAGAAGTCACTGCTAGAAAACCGACGTCAAATTGTTTCATAACCTCAGCTTTTATTTTCTCGGACATCTCTGGACGCATACGGCGGACCTTCTGTTTAACCGGAGAGCAGTCTTCCTTGGTAGGTAGGTGATGAACCACAATGTCGGTATCCAACCCAGGCATGTCTTCGTAAGACCAGGCAAAGATTTCCACATAGTCATGCAGCATCTGAATCAACTGTTGTTTCACACTGGCCTCCAGATTGGCACCAATCTTGACTTTCTTTCTGTCTGTCTCAGTACCCAAATTTACCATTTCCACTGGCTCTTCATGTGGCTGAATGGCCCTCTCTTCCTGGAGTAGCAGTCTTGCAAGCTCACCAGGCACTTCGCAATCATCTTCACCTTCGTCTTCGGCTAAGTTGATCGAATTTTCGAAGTCATAACTGGAAGTAGCAGAGTCGTTACCAGTGAGATCCAGAGTGGATTGGAACCTGTATGAGTGAGTGTGTGTAAATACAGCTGTTTTGCAATATATATAAAGAAAGAAATGGAGCGCAAGATTTGAAATGTGAAAAATGTCCAATGCTTTTATTCATGATATATGAAAGTGACAACACAAAAGCCCTCACAAATGAAGCCACGGTGCCCCTGGTAAGACACCGGGCCATAAAGTTTCAAAATTATTGTCTGTTACAACTGTAAAACAAAGGAGTTCATTACTGAGTGACAAAAGTAATAGGTATGAAATCTTTCACCGTCCAGTTGCTTGGTCCACCGTCGATCGTTGGGTAGATCCAGCTGTCAAATTCGGATTCCTCCACTTCGTCTTCAATAGCATTTACTCCCGGGTTGGTGATGAATACAGGAGGTCTTCCAATCTTTGCCTTACGCACAGCCTTCTGAGCTTCTGCAGTGAAACCCAAGCCAAACTTGTCAGTCTTTGGAGTGAAATCAGGAAGTCAGCCCCAGTTTGCACACTCACCCTTCTCTACCACAGTCCGGGCATCCTTCAAGGAAGCCATCTTCAAAGGAGAGTCTTCTTCAGTCACCGTCTCTGCTGCTGCCAATGTCTGAGGCACCTCTTCAAAATGTTGAAAGGGGGTCTCAATGAACTCCCCATCCATTTCTATGTACCTGAACGAGTTGAGGTGGCTGACCATATATTCCTCTTCCCCTTGCACTGTTACGATCTTCCCTCTGACCGGGTACTTAAGCTTTTGATGCAATGTGGAGGTCACAGCTCCAGCCTTGTGGATCCATGGACGACCCAGCAAACAAGAATAGGATGGTTGGATGTCCATCACATAGAAGGTAGAATCAAAAACTTGAGAACCAACCCTGATTGGAATGTCAACTTCCCCATGTACCATCCTTTTGGACCCGTCAAAGGCCCGGACAATAATGTTACTAGGCTTGAGCTCCAAACCCTCACAATCCAGCCTGTCTAGAGCTTTCTTGGGTAATACGTTCAACAAAGAATCAGTGTCTACCAACACATGGGCAAGAGTAGTGCCCCTGCATTCAATGGAGACATGCAGGGCATCGTTATGGTTCTTTCCCTTGGCAGTCAGATCGGCGTCAGAGAAACCCAACCCATTATCAGCAGTCAAGTTGGCCATACAATCAGTAAATTGATCAGCAGATGTCTCTTGTGGCACATGGGCCGTCTTCATGAAGGAGATCAGAGCCTTGGCATGGGCCTCTGAACACAACAAAAGTGATAGCATAGAGATCTTTGATGGGGTGTGCCCCAGCTGCTCAACGACGTTGAAATCACTCTTCTTGATAATTTTGAGAATCTCTTCCATCTCTTGCTTGGAAGCTTCAACAGTGGTTGTCTTTGGTGCCTCCGTCCGGGAAGGCACATCAGTAGCAATCCCTTTGCCCTGAGCGTCAGATGACTCGGCAGCAGGGGTAGAAACAGGAACCTGATCAGGCAGGGAAGCAGGCACACTGGCAGGTGTGATGACAAGAGGTTTCTGAATTGTTGGTGGCGCAATATCTGGTGAGAACAACCTACCACTACGAGTAACCTTAGCAGGCCCGGTGATGTTGGTGACACCGGTACTAGTATCAAACTCTTGTTTTACTCCAAGAACATAAACATCTGCCCCATAGTGCCACAGGACATCCTTGTCAGACTTATAGGGGATGGGTCTCGGAACAGTGATGATGATAGGTGCAATCTTGTGAACAGGCATGATTTTGACAGGCTTCTTTGAGGGAGCCTTAGGAGGGTTATTGAAAATGGTGACAATAGAGACTTCTTCTGTACGGACAGCAGGAACAACAATCTTCTTGAACAAGATTTCTTTGCTATCCATCAGGTTTTTGACGCCTGACTTCAGCAAAGGACAACCAGCAGGTGAAACAGCACACAGAAGGCAACCTTTACCACATCCCAAAAATAAACCGGCTAGCAATAGGTTCCTTTTGACGGTCAACAGCGGAGTAACAATATCATCCACGGAGGCTACATACAGGTCTTCCTCAAAAGCATTCACTCCATGATAGGGCATGGGAGCAGTCACAACATTGGGCCTTTCGGGCGCCTCAAACTGTATTTCCCTAGCATCAATAAGGTCCTGAACCTTATTCCTTAGAGCCCAACAATCATTGGTAGAATGCCCCGGGCTATCAGAGTGATAAGCGCAACGGGCGTTGGGGTTGTACTTTGGAGAGGTTGTGTTTACCATCTTCGGAGCTTTCTTGACAGTTACCAGATTGGTTGACAGCAGTTGCGGCAATATCTGAGAGAGGGTCATGCTGAGCCGAGTATACTGTCTTTTGGGCCTCTCACCCCTTGGCTGGTTGTACTGCTGAGGAGCAGCAACAAGCTTAGAAATAACCACTGCGTTGACAGCTTTGCGGCATTCCGGTTTATTCTGTCTCCTGGGACCATACACAACACTAGCTTCCTTCTTGAAGGGCTTCTTTTCAATACTCGAGGAGGCACCTTTCTGTATCTTCCCCGATTTGATACCAGCTTCGATCCTCTCACCAGTCAGGATCAGGTCTGTAAACCCAGCAGAGGAATTACCAATCAAGTGATTGAAAAACAGACCAGACAGGGTCCCCAAGAACATGTCCACGAGTTCACGGTCAGTCAACGGTGGCTGCACCCTGCCATCCAGGTCTCTCCACTTCTGCGCGTACTCCTTAAAACCTTCACCCGTCCCAAGTAACATACCCTGGAGTTGGGTACGCGTAGGAGCGAGGTCGGAATTGTACTGATACTGCTTATAAAAAGCAGCAGCCAAGTCCTCCCAGTTACGAATATTGGTTCCATCCAGCTGATAGAACCATTCGAGTTGAGCCCCTGAAAGACTCTCCTGGAAGAAATGGATCCATAAGTTCTTGTCTGCAGTGTAAGGCTGGATCTTCCTTACATAAGAACGGAGGTGCAGCTTAGGACAGGAAGCCCCGTCATACTTCACAAAGGCAGGCGCCTTGAACTTGTGAGGGATCACCACCCCAGAAGATAACCCTAAGTCTCCAAAATCCAATCCAGGCACACGTTGAATCTCCATGGCATTTAACCGGTCCTCCAGCTGTTTGTACCTGTCCTCAGCAGGAGGGTACTGCTCATCATTGAA
Source organism: Vicia faba (assembly GCA_948472305.1). Classification (NCBI taxonomy): domain Eukaryota; kingdom Viridiplantae; phylum Streptophyta; class Magnoliopsida; order Fabales; family Fabaceae; genus Vicia; species Vicia faba. The sequence continues at coordinate 1,310,360,624 of OX451738.1, read as the reverse complement.
GTCTGTCTCGGTATCAGAGACCACGGGACTAGGAACCCCTCCCTCTTGGTGACTGCCTTCCCCAACAGATGGAGTAGTCAGCTCAGCTTCATTCTGCAGTGTATTCCCGAGTCTGCGTCCAGTGTTGAACAGCACAATCCTCTTCTTCTTCTTCTTCTTCAGGAGCAAAGCCTTCAACTCCTGTTGCCCTTGGGCTAAGCTCATGACCAGCTCCTGGAACTGGGCGTTCTGGGCCTGGAGGGCCTTGATAGCTTGTTCGGTAGTAGGCTCGGAAGACATGATGATTGAGTGAGTGCTGAAATAAACAGCGAAGAAGATTAAGCAACCTGTAGAAAAAGGGTACCTGTTATGCACATGATGCATGATATGCTATTTATGCAATGCATTCAAGGGTTCGAAAGTTCAAATTCGTTGTAGACAAAAAGGAACACACATTGTATTAAGAAATAATCTGTTCAGTACATCAGGGCCTCATGGGCAAAACATTACAAAATAATTAATCCCAAAAGACACTGCGCATCCTCTTTGGAGCAATGTAGGTGTTGAGAGTCTTTTCCTCGTGAAGTAGACGGGTGAGCTCCAAGACCTTCTTCTCACTGGCATGTAGACTGGTTTCAAGAGAATTTCGTTCTTCCTTGAGTTGGATCCAGCTCTTCTGCATTTCTTCCCAAGATGTTGGCATGTCAGGATGTTGAATGGTGTAGGGCACCTCTCCTTCCAAAACTGGCTCTTTGATCACGGGGAGAACATGAGGATATGGCATCACTAGCTTCTGGGAGCGGGCTCGTACCCACTTGAGATAAGGCTCCAGGGGGATGGAGTTCTTGTGCCCCAGTGTCTTGCTATCTACCCTGTTGGGCACCCTCCAAGCTCTGATAAATCTCTGGCGAAGTCCTTGTGCATCGTTGTCGAAGTCAAAAACTATGTCAGGAATCAACATGTCATGAGGGCCATCCCTCCGAGCATATCCAAACTGCCTTAAAGCCAGACATGGGTTGTAAGAAATGCCCCCTCTGATTCCAAGTAAAGGAACATTAGGAAACTCTCCGCAACGATCAATGATAGTGACATTTTCTCTGGACCGAGAACACCAATGTATATCAGCATGTGTAAGAGTCATCAATCGTTGTGACCATCTCAAACCCCGCTCGTTCTTCCAAACTGATTGTGGAAGGTGCGAAATAAACCACCTTGCCAGGAGAGGAGTGCAACACATGAGAACACCTTTTTTTCTCATGGTTCGAGTGTAACATGAGTGGAGGATGTCCCCAAGCAACGTAGGTATATGATTCCTGGACATGAAGATCTTGACAGCATTGATATCTATAAGCTGATCTGGATTCAGGAACAACACCAACCCATAGACAAGGAGTGTCACAACTTCTTCAAAGGCTTGTAGGTCAAGGGAATTCCAGCATTCTTGGGCCTTCTCAAACAAGAACTTGGCCAAGAATCCTTTGATACCACTTCTAACTTCCCAATGTCCCTTGATGTCAGATGGTTGTAGGCATAATGCTTTAGCAACCTCTTCAAGTTTTGGTTCCCTTTCCGTACCGTTGTAGGGTAGTTGACTGAGAATGGGAATCTTCAGAAGCTGAGAAAACTCTTCCAAAGTAGGCACCAGTTGATAATCCGGGAAAGTAAAACAGTGGTGCAAGGGGTCAAAGAACTGGAACAACACTTTCACCATATCCTCTTCAATGTTGGTATTTACCAAGATGATGAGTCTACCATGCCTTTCATTGAAGGAAGAGTTCTCGGGAATCCTGGATGTAAGCTCCTTAAGCTGAGGAGGGACCCTTACAAGGTTGATCTGAATTGTCTTTCTACGGAGAGATTCCATGTCCTACAAAACAAGAACAAAGATGAAGATTCGAACCCTTAAAGTGGTTAGTAAATGCATATGATGCTGTATGATGCTATGATGTTATGATAAAAACACACCACAAGTATTCACAAAGGCAAACATGATAAGGCACACAAGTCACACCAGACAACCCTTAGAGTTTAGGCCAGCACGAAGTTTGGGGTACTACCCTCTTGAAGTTGGTGGGCTCAAAACCTGTCCTATCAAAAGTAACCGGGTTCTAAGGATCTCAATATCATTGGGTTGTTTTCTGTGTTCATTGTTTTGATTTAGCCACTGAACTGGCGATCAAAATAACCCAAGAAAACAACCCTCAATGAGTGTAGCATCGAGTATCAACCAACTTTGGACTGCACCAAGGTCAGTCATCTCACTACCCTAAAGAGGCCAGGATGGTCAAGTAAGGTTCCTAAGGTCGGTTGATGCTTCACGACACCACGCGGCGGCCCCGTACTCTCCTTGACTTGACTCAAGGGTTACCGGTACTCACCAAAGTGCCACATCAACGTAGCAAACTGCTTCAACCGTGTCGGTATACCCCACACAGTTCCCTCACAGTTTGTTGCTACTTTCTAAAAGGTATCCCCCAGATCCGGGTTAGGATCTATGAAACTCCCAAAACAGGCCCACAATATTAAATCAAGCAAAGCAAGCAATTGAAAACATAATGATGAACTATTCCTAAGGTACACCCCACTTATTAATGTCCCCAGCAGAGTCGCCAGTTCTGTGATCGGTGGAAATAGAACTGACTGTTTTTTAAGCTGGTTTCGCGAAATGTCGCGGTAAGCAAGAGTCGCCATCGTCTTTTATGTTCTCCAATATGGAAAGGACAAAAGCACAGCAAAATTCCTTCTTTGAGAATGTTTCTCGGTTCGGGAGGTAGATTTATAGAAAGGGAAGGTGGTAGCACCCTTTCTATCCGTGGTTATCCACGGGCTCTTAGGTACTTGCTCTTATGTTTTCAAAATTTGTTTGCTTTTCAAGTGTGTGTGGGTTTTGAAAAAACGTTTCGTTTGAAAAATTTATAAGTAACTCTTGTATCAGTCCTCAAGAGTGTATGAAAAATTTGTTTGAAAACTTTTAGAAAGTGTCAGTGTGAAAAGTATTTTTGTTTGTTTGAAAAGAGAAAGTACTTAAGAGAAGTGTACCTACCCTAAGGAATTAGGCTGTGTAAGAGTCCTTTAGATAGTGCTATCCCACCATTGAGAGGTAGGTAGCACCATCGTTGGAGTTATTCGGGTCAATTCGATGATTAGGGACAGTGTGGTCACCGAAGCAATAGTAGGACGTCTTAGTGGTAACCCTAATGTCCTAGATCCTTTTATCCGAGGCAACCGTTTTAAGGCAACTGGATCTTAGACAGGAGGGCGACCTCTATGACACCCTATACTTGATGACCATGTTCGAGGCAACCAGTGAGGCGTACCCTAGAAGTGGCATGTGCTTGTGTGTTGTTTTTTTTAGTTAATTGTCTTTGTACATGTTATTTGTGAGCTACAGATTAATTTTATTATTCATACATTCTTTCATGCATTTTTTAACAGTTAGGAGTGCGGAAAATAAATTGCAGAAAGATAAATCTAGCTATTACAAGGCGCGGGTCTATACATCGCCAAAAACAAAAACCCGATTTGAAAATAAGAATGCGAGAAATAGTAAATAAGGCGATAAAATCCTAATTGACTATTACATACTCTGTACAGATACATAAATATAATCAAAAGAAATAAATACGCGTAGAAATTTAATCGGGAACGTCTTGAGGGTGTTGACCCTTTTTTAAGAAAGAATTGAATTTTTGTCCTTTTTTGCAATTTAAATGAAATTAAGCCTAATTTACTAATCAATTAATTAATTAAAAAAATGTTTTTGTGTTTTTTTTATGTTTTTAATGAAATGAAATAAAAAAGAAATTAAAAATTGGAAGTGAAAGACCTAATTCTCAATTAATTTTACTTATTAAAAAAAATGTTAAAATTGTTCTAATCACACAACTAATTAATTAATATTAGAGTTTATTTACAAAATAAGTTAATAAATAATAAAATATTTTTTTTTTAGGTTTTTTTGAATTTATTATAAAAAATATTAGTTTATGAGGTAATGAAATAACAATAATAGTTAATAATAATAATTAGTTAAAAGAAAATAAAAAAAGGAAAAGAAAACAAAAGAAAATATAATAGAACCATAGGGGTGTTGGGCCTGGATTGAGGGTGTATTGGCAATCTGAGCCCATCAAGAAGCCAACCTTGTTTGACTTTTGGAGTTGTCTGGGGCGCTGGTTGACCAGGAATAGGGTAGTCATCACCTTTTGGCCAATGGATTTGCCTTGCCAGCCACCTGGCGTTTGGATAGATGGGGTGTATGATGGGTCACGTTTGAGCGCCTGCATGAGATCAAGTTAAGCAAAATAACATGGAAATTATGGGGGACCTGGGATTCAAACCCAGGTCCTGTAACCTTTTCAAATAGCATGGCCACCAACTGAGCTGCGCGTATTAGTTATTATTAAAACAAAACATGATTATTATATTGGTAAACAAACATATGCCTGAAAATAAAAGAAAAGCGCGCGATTGTTTCTGAACGGGCCAATCATGCTGTAACACCTAATCATCTTCTTCATCAAAGTTGCAGGTTTTTTACCTGCGGATTTTATCCGCAGGAAGTTTCATAGGCCTTTCGTAAAATCATCCATAGGCTTCCAAAATTATTTCCAAAACCATGGTTGGTTTCGTTTCCATATCCTGATCACTTCTATGCCCATTATGGTGGCCAAGTTTTCCTGCACTGAAAACGCCTAAAAAACAAGCAAGCAAAACCTAGAATCGTGTATCACAGTATAAGGCCTAAAAACAAAATTGGCTATTGTCATTAGATCAGAAATCAAGCAAGAAACAAAACCATGCCAATATTTTTGAGGAAAAATGCAAGAATGGAGAATTCACATTTCGTATACAGGGGTGACTTTGTGAATACTTACAGCGCGGTATGATGGATCTTAGGGCTTGGCAAGGGTCGCTTTAGCTTCAGGGTATGGCAATGAAGAAGACTACGTGCTTCTTTTGATCTCAAAGTGCCTGCGACCTTGTTCTAGAACTCTCACTTTTTGGACAAATCTTGAACTTTTCTCTGGCCCTTTGTGCACACTCTAGGTCGTGAATACTGTATGGCTTGCTTGCATATGTATGTGTCAATGGAATTAGGTGACATTTAGGAGCCTTAAACTTGTGCCATTATGTTTTGGATTTTGTTTGACCACCATTGAAGAACATTCCTTTCTTGGTCCAACAACCATGATTTTGTGTACAAAAATAGCTTGCACGAATTTGGCAGCTAGAAAATGCTTCATGAAGGCTATTCAAACCACAAGATACCATTTAATTAACTTTTTTAGATTTATTTGAATTATTATGGATTTAAAATGAATTAAATCCATAAAAATTAAATAAAAATGAAAAAATAAATATTTGGTCTTGAGATTAATCATGGGACACGTGGGTGGCATGACAAGGCTGAATCAAATGGAAGAAAGTGGGACCTTTTGTCAAAAATTGAAGTTTCAAGGATAGTTGACTTTTGCCATTTCACAAAAATTTCCCAACTTCTCCAATGCATATCTTGCTCAATTTTGATCATATGAACATGTTCTTGGACATTTTGGAAAGGTCTTGAAGTCCTTTAACCAATGCCTTTGGTCCCATGTCATTTTGATTTACCAATCTCAAGTTATGGTCTTTGACTTAAAGTGCATTTTTGTTGACTTTTGAAAATGACCTATAATGTTGAAATTGATAACTTTTTGTGAGAGCATTTCTTGGATTTGGAATGTGAAGATGAGTTGTAGGAAATGTTATCCCCTTCAAAATGAGAATTGGATGGGATTTTTATGATGAACCATGAAAAAGTTATGCCTTGGTCAAGTTACAGTTGACTTTTTCAGCTGTCCAAAAATGGAAACTTTTGCATCTTGATGATTTTTGAGCCATGCTTGTAGAATCATGATCAAGACTTGATCAAATGATGATTGTGGCCTCAAAATAAGATGTTGACCAAAAATTTTGACTTTTGACTGCCAAATGACCATTTTGCCCCTGCAGTTGACTGTGAAGCAATTAGGGTTTTTGACTGTGCAACATGATGCTGTGAGTCTTGAAACTTGGAATCTAGATGCTTGGCAATGTATATAGGCCTATGGGACTTGTTTGAGCCATTGAAAACCTCAACTTCCTTGAGAGAAACAAAACCCTAATTTTGACTGGCTTAGGAGGATGTTTGATTGTGCAATCCCTTGAGTGGTCTTGAGCCATTTGAAGATTGATCTTAACAAATCTTGAAGAATATGGGAGGGAAAATTTTGGGGTACAACAACTTACATATTTTATTTTATTATATTATACATATAAAATTATTTTTTCTCACATATTTTATTTTTTAACATTTTGTATATATTATTTTTGTTATTTCTTTGTACATAAATGAAATAAATAATAATATAAATATATTTTCTTTTAAAACAAAAACTAGGGTTTCCACCCTTTCCAAAAAATAATCATTTTTATTTTCTTATTTTTTTAGGCCATAAATAAACTTATTTTTTACATACATAAAATAAATACAAAAACATTGGTGCATATTTACATTTATTTGCATATTTAAATATTTGCCTATTTATTTATTTATTTATTTATTTATTTATACAATGAATTCAATATGGTTGTAATAGTATTAGGGTTTTTATTTTGTGCAAATACCCCCCTATTCAAACTTGTATCCCCCTTCCCATAATATTGTTGTAATAGTCTTAGATTTACTTTTACGCAATTTATCGTATTATATGCATGATAGTAAGATTAGGGTTTTGTATGCAAAGACCAAAAATCAAACAAATAGCATGACTTAAACACAAGATAAAAATGCATGAAAAATGACAACACAATGCACACAAGCACCCCTAGGGTTTCATCCACTTTATTTCCTTAAAATGGCCATAGTATGTATGCTAGGTATCTTGGAAAAACAAAACAAAACAAAAGATCATAGTCCCTCGATGACGCTATCTTGGTTGCCTAAACAAAAATGATCTAGTCCCTCAAAAAAATTGCTAAGATACTTGGCACAATTGCTATCATGGTCATACGATGACCCACGCCTGTCCCGTTTAGCATCCAAAGATAGGGTTGTTTACCAAATACAATGGTAAAACAACAACATCAAAGGGTTAAAAATGTGTAATAAAGATCTTTGAGTAGGGTAGACAACTCCTAGTTACTTGATCATTTGCAAACCATCCTTGCTATTTTCAAACACGCACAATTTCAAAACAATTCCCAACAAACTTTCAAATATTGAAACATTTTTCAAAAGACAAACACCTTTGTATATATTCAAACAAGAATCATTACAAAGGTTGCCTAAACAAATGCCTCTTTTCAAAATACTTTCAAAACCACACACAAAAGCACCATTTCAAACAATTGAAAAGCAAAAGCAAGTGATCTAAAACAAGTAACTAAGAGCCCATGGAAAACCATGGATGAAAAGGGTGCTAGCACCTTCCCTTTTCATAATCTACCCCCCGAACCCAAAAACAATCTCAAAGGTCTTTCCTGTGCTTTTTTACCTTTCCTTTTGGATAAAATAAAAGTCGGTGGCGACTCTTGCTAAACCGAAACATTTGCAAACACAAACACAAAACCTCAAGTCAGTTCTCCCACGGCATCATAGAACTGGCGACTCTGCTGGGGAAAATCTAAAAAGTGGGGTTACCTTAGGGTTTTAGATCACCTTTACATGCTTATCTTGGTTGACTTGATTGCTTTACATTTGGTTCTATTGTTTGGGTTTGAATCCTCTACCCGAATTTGGGAAACATTCATAGGTAAATAGCAATTCGTTGTGGAAACTGTGCGGGATATACCGACATGGTTGAAGCAATAGCTATATTAGTGCGACATATTTGTGGGTACCGGTAGCCTTTGAGTTAATCAAAGAGAATACAGGGCCGCTGACTGATGTCATGAAGCACTAATGGACTTTTAGAACCTTTACTTGACCAACTTGGCCTTTTTAAGGGTAGTGAGATGACCGGCTTTGGTGCAGTCCAAAGTTGGTAGATACTCGATACTACACTCATTGAGGGTTATTTTCTTGGAATATTTTGGTCGCCAGTAAAGTGGCTAAACTTAAACAATGAGCACAGAAAATAATCCAGTGATATTGAGCTCCTTAGAACCCGGTTACTATTTATAGGATAGGTTGAGCCAACTAAATTTCAAGAGGGTACTTACCTATGAAACCCCATGCAAGCCTGAAACTAGGAACTTGTGTGATTTGTTTGTACATATATACTTGTGCATAACATCATGGACATCATGAAGCATCATATGCATCCACTAACCATTTCAAGGATTTGGATTTTTCATCTTTGTTCCTGTTTTGTAGGTAATGGATTCACTTCGCAGGAAAACTATCCAAGTCAGCCTTGTAAGAATTCCTACTCAACTCAAGGAGCTAGCTTCAAGGATTCCTGAGAATTCTCCATTCACCGAGTGGCATGGTCGTCTTCTCAACTTAGTCAACACTAACACTGAGGAAGACATGGTGAAAGTTCTCTTCCAGTTCTTTGACCCCCTACACCACTGCTTCACATTTCCTGATTACCAGCTTGTGCCTACTTTGGAGGAATTTTCTCAACTCTTGAGGATTCCTATTCTCCATCAACTACCCTACAACGGTACGGAAAGAGATCCAAAGCCTGAAGATGTTGCTCAAGCCCTACACTTACAACCATCTGATATCATAGGTCATTGGGAAACCAGAAGTGGTGTCAAAGGTTTCTTGTCAAAGTTTCTGTTTAAGAAGGCCCAAAGCTGCTGGAATTCATTGGACTTACAAGCTTTTGAGGAGATTGTAGCTCTTCTCATCTATGGATTGGTCTTGTTCCCCAATCCTGAACAACTCATAGACGTGAGTGCTGTCAAAATTTTCATGGCTCGCAACCCGGTGCCTACATTGCTTGGGGATATCCTCCACTCTTTTCACACTCGAACAATGAGGAAAAGAGGTGTTCTCATGTGTTGCACTCCTCTACTGGCAAGATGGTTTATTTCTCATCTTCCCCAATCAGTCTTGAGGAATGAGCAAGGTTTGAGGTGGTCACAACGATTGATGACTCTTACATATTCAGATGTTCATTGGTGTTCTCGATCCAGAGAAAATGTTATCATCATTGATCGTTGTGGGGAATTCCCTAATGTCCCTCTACTTGGCATTAGGGGAGGCATTACCTACAACCCCTGGTTGGCTCTGAGACAATTTGGGTATGCCCGAAGGGATGGCCCACATGACATGCTAATTCCAGACTTGGTTTTTGACTTCGACAACGACGATCAAGGACTTCGACAAATGTTCATCCGAGCTTGGAGGATGCCCAACAAGGTGGACAGTAAGACCTTGGGACACAAGAATTCCATCCCTCTTGAGCCTTACCTCAAGTGGGTATGAACCCGCGCCCAAAGTCTTATGATGCCTTACCCCTACATTCTCCCTGTGATCAAAGAGCCTGTTATGGAAGGAGAGGTCCCATACACCCTCCTACATCCTGACATGACAATATCACTAGAAGATTTACAAAGGAGTTGGATACAGCTCAAGGGAGAACGTGATACTTTTGAAGCCCAATTCTACGCCAATGAGAAGAAGGTTTTGGAACTTACTCATCAACTTCACGAAGAGCAGACTCTCAACACCTACATTGCACCAAAGAGGATGCACAACGTCTTTTTACCTTAGAATTTTGTATTATTTTGCCCATGGGGCATTGATGTACTAACAAATTCTATCTTATTAATATGACGTGTGTTCTTTTTTGTTTAAAAGAAATTTGAATTTCTGAATCCTTGAATGCATTACATGAATACATATCATTCATCATATGCATAAACAGGTCTTCACACCAGGTTTCCTTATCTCTCTGTTGTTTATTTCAGCAAGATGGATATTGAGCAGACGGTTAAAGACTTACAAGCGCAGAATTCACAGTTCCAACAGCTACTCATGACCTTGGCTAAGGGTCAGGAGGAGCTCAAAACTCTATTGGAAAAGGAAAAAGAGAAAAAGAAAAAGAAGAGGGCTGGTGTGGCTATCATGGGTAGAAGATTTGAAGGTCAAGCTAGAAGGGTCCTGGATTTCCCCTCAACATCTGATGAAGGAGTGAGAAAGGGTAAAGAGACTGCAGTGCCATCTGACTCTGAGGAAGAAGAAGAAGAAGAGGATGAAGACTATTCTGAACAACAATACCCTCCTGCAGATGACAAATACAAGAACCTGGAAGAGCGTCTAGCTGCCATGGAGGTACAGAGAGTGCCTGGGCTGGACTTTGAAGAGTTAGGGTTGGTTGCTGGAATTGTAATTCCCCCTAAGTTTAAGGTGCCTCTATTCGCTAAATATGATGGGTTATCTTGTCCCAAGATGCACCTACGGTCTTATGTTAGAAAAATTCAACCGCATTCTTCTGACAAAGACCTATGGGTTCATTTCTTCCAGGACAGTCTTTTGGGGACGCGGTTAGATTGGTTCTACCAGCTAGAGAGGTCTGATATGCACAATTGGGAGGATTTGGCAGCCGCCTTCTACAAACAGTATCAATATAATGCAGACTTAGCACCAATCCGTACTCAATTACAGAGTATGGGCATGGTCTCAAATGAAGGTTTCAAAGAGTATGCCCAGAAATGGAGAGACTTGGTGGGACGAGTACAACCACCTCTATCTGAGAGGGAGCTAGTAGATATGTTCTTGGGTACACTATCAGGCCCCTTTTTCAATCACCTGATTGGAAGTTCATCTGCGGGGTTCACCGAGTTGATTCTAACTGGTGAGAGAGTTGAAGCCGGCATAAAGAGCAGGAAAATTCAAAAGGATGCATCTACTTCCGCTGCCATCAAAAAGACCTTTCCAGCAAAGAAAGAAGTCTCAGCTGTCTACTCCCAAAGAGGTCAAGGAAGAGTTGAGCGCCGGCCAGCGGTGGGGGCCGTAATGATTCAGAAGTCTGCAGCTGATCAGCCCAGAAGCAATCAACCCAGAACCAAACAAACAAGGGTGGAAAGGCCTGCACGGCAATTCACCCAGATAAATATGACTCCTGCTCAGGTTCTCCCTCATCTCTTGAAGTTAAACCTTGCAAGTTTGAGAGAGGCCCTGAAGAATCCGAATATCTCTTCTCCTTACTATCATTCGAACGCCAAGTGTGCTTATCATTCAGACAGCCTGGGGCACGACACCAATAATTGTTGGGCCCTCAAAAATAAGATTCAGGATTTGGTAGATGCTAAAGAAGTTGAATTTGACGTCCCTAAAAAGCCGAATGTGATCTCTGCTCCAATGCCAAAACATGGTCACAATGCCCATGCTGTTGAAGAGGATCTTTTTGTTGCTACTGTTGATGATTTGATGACTCCGCTACCGATAATCAAGTTGAATTTGCTGAAGGCTGGGATTTTCCCAGGTTATGAAGAAGATTTCTGCCTTTGTTCACCCTTACCAACCGACTGTCCATTGTTGAAGTTAGGCATCCAACGCCTAATGGATAACCAAGAAATCCTTTTTGAAAAGACTCATGTTACACTGACTCCTGTCAATGATATTTCAATAATTACCATATCCGCCAATATTTCCAAGGTCTCCAAAAGACCTGTTAAGATTACATCCGATCCGAAGATTGCACCTTTGAAGATAACCATGCCAGGGCCCGTCCCGTACAAGTCCAATAAATCAATACCGTGGAACTATGGTGGAGAGATCTTCTACCACGGTATTAAACAAATTGAATCAACTGAAGAGAGTTCTGATGAAGAGACTTCTGACATTGGAAACATTGCCGGAACGAGTAAAATCACCCGCAGTGGAAGAATTTTCTCTCCGAAGATTGCCCCTCCAAAGGCAATCTTCGGACCCTCAGCTGCTCCTAAAGTTACGCCTGTGCCGATAAACATATCTGCAAGAACTCCGATTATTGAAGAAGTTGTAACTCCTGTGATTGTACCCTCTGTTGTTGCTGATGATAGAGGGAAAGGGATCCAAGAAGAGCCTATCAGGACGAGGGCTCAGCCGTTGATCATCCCTGAAACCTCTCAAAAAGAAATGGAAGAGATTTTGAAAATAATCAAGAAAAGCGATTATAATGTTGTGGAACAACTGGGGCAAACCCCCTCAAAGATCTCTATGTTGGCCTTGCTGCTCTGTTCAGAAGCTCATGCTAAAGCCCTGATCAGATTTTTGAAGACGGCCCATGTGCCACAGGAAACCTCCGCGGATCAGTTCCAGGAATGTGTAGCTAGCCTAACAGCTGACAATGGTCTAGGATTCTTCGATGCCGATTTAACATCTAAAAGGAGAAAACATAATGACGCTTTGCATGTCTCGGTGGAATGCAGAGGGACTACTCTAGCACACGTACTGGTAGACACTAGTTCATCACTGAACGTCCTACCAAAGAAAGCATTGGATAGGTTGGATTGTGAAGGACTAACTTTGAAGCCCAACAACATCATTGTTAGAGACTTTGATGGTTCTAAAAGGATGGTCCACGGGGAGGTGGACATCCCGATCAAAGTGGGAACTGAAACCTTTAACTCCATATTCTATGTGATGGACATCCGTCCTTCCTATTCTTTCTTGTTGGGAATACCCTGGATTCACCATGCTGGAGCCGATACTTCTACTCTGCATCAAAAGCTCAAGTACCCTATCCAGGGGAAAATTGTAATTGTTCGCGGCGAAGAGGAATACATGATAAGCCATCTTAATTCTTTCCGCTATGTGGAATTGGATGGCAAATTCATCGAAACCCCCTTTCAGCATTTTGAAAAGGTAGCTCAGGAGATTGCGGCAACCAAGACAATGTCTTCTGTACCCATGGTTACCAGACCTCCACCTTGGATGTCGTCTATCAAAGATGCAAAGGCTGTGATTGAAGAAGGAGGAAGCACAATCTGGGGGCAACTTCCCGATTTTCCTTTCAAATCTGATAAGTTCGGCTTGGGTTTCACTGCTTCTGCTCAAAAGGCTGTACGCCTCTTCTGGGATGGAGGGCCACCAGTGAAGATCACCCATCATGGAATCAATGCTTTGGAGGATAGTGAAGAGGAGAGCAACTTGGAAGACTGGATTTTCCCTACTGTTGACGGAGGGCTGTGCAATTGGGAGGCAAAGGAATTTGTTCCCATTACTTTCATAAATCAATAATTTATCTTTCAAACATTTCTGTTGGTTTGTAATAATTCTTAAAGAATTCGTACACTTTTAACCTTGTGCCTTACCCGAGGCACATAGGTCCATTTGTAAGGGTTTGATTTTTCATCTTCATATGCCATTTTAATGAATCATGAATGTTTTCATATATAAACTTTTGTGTTCATTGTCTTTCTTTTTACATTTTATTTGTTTAAAGGTGGCTATCCCTTACACACACCCACACTCACAAATGCAGGTACCCTTCCATTCCGGATTCCATTGGTAATAATTCTGCTATGGCCTTCAGTGACTATGAAGATCTGGTCTACCATGCCGAATACGAAGGTGATGAAGACTGTGAGTTGCCTGGAGAATTGGCTAGGCTGCTGCAACAGGAAGAAAGGGCTATCCTACCTCATGAGGAGTTGTTAGAGACAATCAACTTGGGTACTGAGGAAGACAGAAAAGAATTCAGAGTGGGTTCCAACCTAGAGCCAAGTGTCAAGGAGCGCTTAATTCAGCTGTTGAATGAGTATGTTGAGATCTTCGCCTGGTCATACGAAGACATGCCGGGACTTGATACAAATATTGTGGTACATCGTCTACCCACAAGAGAAGACTATCCACCAGTTAAACAGAAAGTCCGTCGCATGAGGCCCGACATGTCTGAAAAGATCAAAGCAGAAGCAATTCAATGCTGGTTTTCTTGCTGTTACTTCCTATCTATAATGGGTTGCTAACATTGTGCCCGCGCCTAAGAAGGACGGCAAAGTGAGAATGTGCGTGGATTATAGAGATTTAAATAGGGATAGCCCTAAAGATGACTTTCCACTTCCGCACATTGACATCTTGGTTGACAATACAACTCAGCACAAGGTATTTTCTTTCATGGACGGATTTTCAGGTTACAACCAGATCAAAATGGCACCTGAAGTCATGGAGAAAACTACTTTTGTTACACAGTGGGGTATGTTCTGCTACAAAGTGATGCCATTCAGACTAAAGAATGCCAGGGTAACCTATCAACGTGCCATGTTAGCTTTGTTTCATGATATGATACATCATGAGATAGAGGTCTACGTAGACGACATGATAGCCCGTTCACATACTGAAGAAGAACACCTCGACCATATGCAAAAGCTGTTTGTCAGGTTGAAGGAGTACAAGCTCAGACTGAACCCTAACAAGTGCACCTTTGGAGTCCGATCCGTTAAACTCTTGGGTTTCATTGTCAACAACAAAGGCATCGAGGTTGATCCTGCCAAAGTCAAAGCTATACAAGAAATGCATGCTCCTCGCACTAAGAAGGAGGTCAGAGGTTTCTTGGGACGCCTAAACTACATTGCTAGGTTCATCTCTGACCTAACATATACCTGTGAACCAATCTTCAAGCTGTTGAAGAAAGATCAGGTGATTAAATGGAATGATGACTGTCAAATTGCTTTCAATAAAATCAAGGAGTATTTGCTAGAACCTCCTATCTTGATGCCACCCGTCGAAGGAAGACCACTAATCATGTATCTGACCGTCCTAGAGAATTCAATTGGGTGCGTACTGGGCCAACATGATGAGTCTGGCCGAAAAGAGTATGTCATTTATTACCTTAGCAAAAAGTTTACCGACTGTGAGACCCGATACTCACTGCTCGAGAAAACTTGCTGCGCTTTGGTATGGGCTGCTCGCCGGCTAAGGAATTATATGTTGACTCATACCACTTTGCTGATCTCTAAGAAGGATCCGATCAAATACATCTTTGAGAAGCCGGCTTTATCTGGAAGAATTGCTAGATGGCAGATGATCCTGACGGAATACGATATACAGTACACGACCCAAAAAGCTATAAAGGGGAGTGTGCTAGCTGACTATCTAGCCCATCAAGCTGTCGAAGATTACCAATCCATGAGGTTCGACTTCCCCGACGAGGATATCATGACATTGGACAACATTGAAGAGAACATACTATATGACATACCTGAACAAGGATCCCGATGGACCCTGTACTTTGATGGTGCCTCCAATGCACTTTGTAACGGTATCGGCGCAGTACTCATCTCTCCAGAAGGCTGCCATACACCTTTCACCGCCAGACTCTGCTTCAGCTGCACCAATAACATGGCCGAGTATGAAGCTTGCATCTTTGGTCTCAAGGATGCAATTGACTTGGGAATCAAATCTTTGATTGTATTTGGGGACTCAACTTTGGTCATCAGTCAGATCAAAGGAGAGTGGGATACTAAACATCCAAACCTCATCCCTTACAAAGAACATGTCTTGACATTGTTACCACATTTCGAGCAGATTACCTTCGAGCACTTCCCGTAAGAAGAAAATCATCTAGTGGATGCTCTAGCTACAATGTCATCCATGTTTAAACTTAACTGGGATAATGAGGCTCCCCAAATCACCATTGAGCGGATGGACGAACCTGCACATTGTCACGAGATTAATACCGAAGAAGTAGTGGACCGACCTTGGTTTCATGAAGTCAAAAGGTTCTCGAGGCTCAAGAATACCCTGAAAGAGCTTTAGTCAACGACAAAAAGTTCTTAAGGAGATTCTCAGCTAAGTTCTTCTTGAGCAATGGTATCCTGTACAAGCGTAATCATGATTGCATTCTACTCCGTTGTGTGGACAAGGTTGAAGCTGAGCAGATCATGGCTGAATTGCACAATGGTACATTTGGCACTCACTCTAGTGGACATACGATGGCTAAGAAGATTCTATGGGCAGGCTATTACTGGTCTACCATGGAAGCTGACTGCTATCAACATTCCCGTACTTGTCACAAATGTCAAGTCTATACGGACAAGGTACATATACCTCCAGTTCCTCTCAATGTCTTAACAGCTCCTTGGCCGTTCGCTATGTGGGGAATCGACATGATTGGAGAGATCAAGCCTACAACATCCAATGGACACCGTTTCATTCTGGTGGCCATTGATTACTTTACCAAGTGGGTCGAAGCAGCTTCCTTCGCATCCGTTACAAATAATGTTATTGCCCGCTTCATCAAGCAGAACCTTATATGTCAGTACGGCATCCCCGAAAGGATCATCACTGACAACTGTACAAACCTTAACAATACTATGATCATTGCTTTGTGCGAGCAATTCCAGATTCAACATCACAATTCATCTCCCTATCAGCCAAAGATGAACGGTGTTGTCAAAGCTGCGAACAAAAATATCAAGAAGATCATACAAAAGATGAAAGTCACCTACAAGGACTGGCATGAGATGTTACCGTTTGCTCTTCACGGGTACCGTACCACGGCACGTACATCAACTGGGGCAACACCCTATTCCTTGGTATATGGCATGGAAGCTGTTTTACCTATCGAGGTTCAGATTCCCTCCTTGAGAATCATGAAAGATGCTGGTTTGAGTGAAGAGGATTGGATTCAGACCCGGCTTGATCAACCTAACTTGATTGACGAGAAGAGACTTACTGCTGGTAGCCATGGTCAGGCGTATCAGAAATGGATGATCAAGGCTTTCAACAAGAAAGTCAGACGCCAGGTATATCAAGTCAGGGATCTTGTAATCAAGCGGATTATCTTGCCGCAAAGTGATCCCAGGGGAAAATAGACTCCTACCTACGAAGGACCATTTGTGATCAAAAACATCTTTTCTGGTGGGGTAATGATCTTAACCACCATGGACGGTGATGACTTGCTGCACCCTGCGAATGCAGACATAGTCAAAAGATACTACGTATAAATGACCCGACAAGTTGAAAACCCGAAAGGGCGACTTGGGAAAAAAAGGGCATCCCGGTGAATCGAAAACCCGAAAGGGCGATTCAGGCAAAAATTAGGGATAAATAAAAAAAAATCTGTACACCCGACAAGTTAAAAACCCGAAAGGGCGACTTGGGCAAAAAAGGGTTTCCCGGTGGATCGAAAACCCGAAAGGGCGGTCCAGGAAAAAGTTAGGGAATTAAAGCGTATGACTATGTCTCGTCGGATCACTTTAAGGACAATCTCTTCATAGACAAGCTTCGGGCTTCTGATCAACTCAATCATCTTCAGACGAAGCAATGAATGGACAAGATATTCAGAGTTACGAAGGCTGTAGCAGAATGAGAACCCCATGGAATTTTACACATAGCCATCTTTCTTTGTATAAATTTTTTCTCATTTTCATGACAACATTCTCTTACTAGGATGTCTGTCTCCTTTGTACAAAATACTTACACAAAGTTAATACAAAGATACTTCAAAGTGCATAAAAACTATTTGTCTTTTCCTTTTTACACTTGTGTTTTATTTGAAAACGTCCAATGATTTATTAATGAGCATATGCATTTGAATATAATCACTGTTTACAAATAAACGAAATGGGAAATTACTGACAGGTTGAAAGTATAGGAAAACGTCTTCAGGCTATTCCAAGAGAAATCCCCTACAGTACATCATCTAGATCCCCAGCGGAGCTAAAACCTTGAAATACATATCCCTAGCGGAGTTATAATCCTTAATTCTCATCAGAGTTAAAACTTCAAACTCCCAATCCACAGCGGAGCAAAAACTCTGAATTACAGACCCTCAACAGAGATGAAACCTTCTTCCCCAGTCAAGTCAAGTTTTCAACTATCAATCCCCATCGGGAACCATTCAGTTTTCCCCAATTTCCCCAGCAAGTTGTCTTAAAGTCTGAGAATCAACCAGATAACAGTTAACTTTTATCCCCAACTTCGGATAACTCACCAGTAGATTGGCATACAACCAAACTCCTGATCTTCCCAACAGTACAACTTTTTCCCCTAGAGTCCTGAACTTACCCTCCAGCAGGATAGCTTACTCTCCAGCAGTATAGCTATTCCTCACAGAGTTTTAATTCCCCTAGCAGATTGAAGATTCTCATTCTTGATTCCCCAGTGAAGTTGCCAGAATCTTCATGACTCCCCAGCATGAATTTGTCAGAATTTTATTCCCCTGCAGATTGAAGATTTTCATTCTTGACTCTTCAGCATGAAGTCCCCAAGGATTCAAATTCCCTAGAAGATTGAAGATTCTCATTCTTAGTTCCCCGCAGAAGCCATCAGAACCTTCCTTATTCTCCAGCAGATCAAGGTTTTCCTTTGATTAATCCCCAATAGAGATTGCCAGAGTTTTTATTATTCCCCAGCCGAGTAAGGATTCCCATTGTGTAATCCCCAACCATAGTCATCAAGTTCTTGGGATTCCCCAAGCAGGTTTCTCAAGCAGTTTGACATTACTCTCACAACAGAATGTTTATCATCCTTCAACTCCAAAGACTTGAAGGATCCCTATATCCCCAGGAAAGTCGTGAAGGATTCTCACATCCCCACAAAAGTTGTCAAGGATCTTTAAATCCCCAAGCAGTCAATAAGGATTTCTCATTCTCATCAATTAAAGATTTTGAATCTCCAGCAGCAGTCAAGGATCTATTTTCCCTGGCAGCAATCAAGGATTTTATTATCTCCATCTATTAAGGATTTATTTTCCTCAGCAATATAGCAAATCAGCTTACATGCGCATACATTACATCCATATATTATAAAATTGATAAAATACATTTTATTGCATCATACATTTCATGCAACATAACTTTGTGTTTCAACTAACATTTTACCCTTTTCAGGATAAGATTAAAAGCTATCTTTAACAAATATTCAAAGATTCAGATGCAGTACAGATACACTCCAGACACGGAAGTCATTCCATTACTCATTCAGAATTTCAAGTCAAGATACAGTCCAGATACGCTCCAGACACGAATGCCATTCTGTCACTCATTCAGACTTCAACAATCAGATACAGATTAGATACGCTCCAGACACATAAGCCATTCTATTTCTCATTCAGATTCAACTATCAGTTTCAAGTTCAGATACACTCCAAACACGGAAGTCATTCTGTCACTTATTCAGATACCAGTTACAGTTCAGATACACTCCAGACACAAAAGTCATTCTGCTACTCATACAGATCCCAACTTCATATATAGTCCATATATGCTCCAGACACGGAAGCCATTCAGTCACTCATTCAAACTTCTTCCCCAACCCAAAGATGCTCCAGACACGGATACCATTCTGTCGCTTATTTAAATTCCAGAATCAGATACAATACAGATACATTCCAGACACGGAAGTCATTCTGTCATTCATTCAGATTCAAGTACAGTTACAGCTCGGATACGCTCCAGACACAGACGCCATTCCATTGCTCATACAGACTCAGTCTCCAGATACAACTCAAATACGTTCCAGATACGGATTCCATTATGATGTTCATTCTCCTAACTTTCAACAAACATTCTTGGATGGCATCTTTAAGCCCGTCTCCGACAAGATTCTGTCACCTCCCCAAATGGCATCTTTAAGCCCATTCCCTCAACTACATTTTGACGAGTGCAAATTTACGGGCACTCTAGTGTCCAATCATCTTTTACCTTCGAGTCACGAACGACAAACTCGCCAATCTAACTCTTCAGGTTCAAGAAGATTGAACAAGGGCAGCTGTTGTACCCCAAAATTTTCCCTCTCATTTTATCAAGATTTCCCCTCACAAGACTCTTGGACTCAAGGCCAGATTAGGGTTTGCTCAACTCAAGACATCTCCTTGCACTATTGACCTGAGATTAGGGTTTGAGTTTGCACAAGGATTTTTGGATTTCTAATGCCTCATGTGACTTTCATACTTCATGTTGGACCTCTAAGATTTCCCATACCAAGTTTCAAGCCTTGAATCAAATTTTTGCCCAGTCAATTGGACAGTTGACCTAAAAATCAACTGTATTGGGGAAAAAGTCAACTGTGGCCAATTTACAGTCAAACCTCATAATTTTTGATCCGCATCAACATTATAGACTCATATGAACCATTTGATCAAGTTTGGACCACAACTCCTCTAGAAATTTGATCAGATCATCAAAAGGGCAAAATGGTCATTTTTAGGGTTTTGACTATAGAAGGGCAATTTCTGATTTTTCACCTAGCCAATGGAAAATTGGGTTCAAGCATGGTTTCAAGGACTCAATGGCATCATCTTGACCTAATCACAAGGTTCAAAAGATCTCAAATGCATTGGATTGACAAATGAATTTTCCAGTCAACTAATCAAAAAACAACTGTACACTGAAAAGTCAAACTTTGACTTTTTGGTCAAAATCAAGTGCCAAGGGTCATTTTTCATCAAGATGTGTCAAAATATGAAACTTGTTCATCAAGAAACCTAATTTTGAAAATTAGGGTTTAAAATGGAAAATTTTCATAACTTAGAAATTTTCTAAGTTATAAAAATTTCTTATTTTTTCCCAACTTTTCCCAATTTTTTCACCATGATGCAATTGGATTCAAACAAAACTTACAACATGAAAGTTGTAGTACTCCACAAAATCTACAACTTTTATTCACAAAGTTTTCCCAAAAGATGCTTGGATCTCAAGTTATGATTTTGTGAATAAGGATCCATGAAACTTTTAACTTAGTGAAATTTTGCCCTAGTTTAGGCAGGATTTTGACCTATCTTCATGGCAATGTTTCACCTAGTTCCAAGTGGAATCTCAAAATTCATTTCAAATAGGTATTGTATAGCATGTTACAAGCTTTCCAAAATGTCCAAGAACTCTCCAAGATCATTTGTGGTTAGGGAGAATCGAAAGTTTGAAAATGGCAAATTATCACTTTTGTCCATGGCATTTTTCACATTGGCACAAGTTGCAAATCAGTTTGGATCATGCTTGTACTTGTTTTACAGGACTTAATCATTTCCACACTCCTTAATTAAATTCAAATACATTGGACAAATGCATTGTTCTGAGTTATGGAGCATTGTACAAAGAATTATTCCAAAAATGGCAAAAAGTTCACATTGCCACTTTGATAAAGCACACTTTATGCAAACTTTGTTTATCTTGAGCCATGGACCAAAGCTTTGCTGCAAAATAACTCCACAAATATCAGGAGAAGTGTACCAACTATGTGCAGACTTTGAGCTAGCAAGTACAACCTTTGAGCTTTGTCAATTTAACTTTTGCTTCAAAAACAAGAAACCTTGCAAAAGGTCCAGATCTCTTGTATCTGTTAAAACCAAGCTTTGTGCGCATTTCAGACAATCTCAGCATATGGTACAAAGCCAAAACATGATTACCAAGCCTCTCAAACACCAAGTTCCTGCCCAAATAGGGCAAGCTCTGCAGAACTCAAGCCAACTCCATATTCCCTCGTGCGTTTTACTTGAAACCACTTCAAACACACTCCATACATCACACCTAAGTTGTCCAGACCATTCTAAAGCAACTGTAACCTTGTTTTCACACTTCACCATTTTCACTTTGAAGCTTTGCAGGTTGAGTTCTACAAGGAGATTCAGGCCACTTCAAAGCAAGCAAAGCATTGGGAAAGGTTGAGACAACTTCAAGCAAGCTCAAAAGACCTTCAGGCCTCACTCACAACTCCTACATTGCCATATTCGAACTTGACTGAAACAGGTATTTGTCAACTTTCTATCTCCTTATTTAGACATCATTAGGCTTAGGTTTGTGAAGCAAAAATGTAGTCCTTAAGTTGCTTGAACTGTACATATGCATGGCTTCCATTTATATTGACTGAGCTAGGAGTATTTGATAGTTGAACTTACTGAAAAAACTAGGTCATAAATTAGGGGCACTGAAATTCTCCCTGGTTTCTTAGAATTAGATCAAGTTTTTTATATGGTTGAAATCGTGATTTAACAAGCTACAAGTTTCATGTTGCAAGATTTCGTTTTTAAGCACGTATGCAGGAGTTACAATTTTGTACATGGCGCGCGCGTTTCTCTGTTCCAAGGACAAGGATGAAGTGATATTGGGCTGGGCCTGGCTTCCTTGCTGTTTGCACCCTCCATTGTGTTATTTGCACCCCCTTGGCCCATTTGTTACATTTTTCATTTTTTTTTATTTCTTTTATATTTTCTGACTTTATTATTTTTTCTTGAATATTTAAAATCACAAAAAATATTTTCTTTATTTTTGGCGTTTTATCATATTTTTATTTTATTTTTATTTGCATAATAAATAATTATTAGGTTAATGTTACTTTTTTTTCTTAATTAAAACTTGTAAATAATATTAAAATACTTACATATTTTATTTTATTATATTATACATATAAAATGATATTTTCTCACATATTTTATTTTTTTACATTTTGTATATATTATTTTTATTATTTCTTTGTACATAAATGAAATAAATAATAATAGAAATATATTTTCTTTTAAAACAAAAACTAGGGTTTCCACCCTTTCCAAAAAATAATCATTTTTATTTTCTTATTTTTTTAGGCCATAAATAAACTTAGTTTTTTACATACATAAAATAAATACAAAAACATTGGTGCATATTTACATTTATTTTCATATTTAAATATTTGCCTATTTATATATTTATACAATGAATTCAATATGGTTGTAATAGTATTAGGATTTTTATTTTGTGCAAATACTCCTTATTCAAACTTGTATCCCCCTTCCCATAATATTGTTGTAATAGTCTTAGATTTACTTTTACGCAATTTATCGTATTATATGCATGATAGTAAGATTAGGATTTTGTATGCAAAGATCAAAAATCAAACAAATAGCATGACTTAAACACAAGATAAAAATGAATGAAAAATGACAACACAATACACACAAGCACCCCTAGGGTTTCATCCACTTTATTGCCTTAAAATGGCCATGGTATGCATGCTAGGTATCTTGGCAAAACAAAACAAAACAAAAGATCATAGTCCCTCGATGACGCTATCTTGGTTGCCTAAACAAAAATGATCTAGTCCCTCAAAAAACTTGCTAAGATACTTGGCACAATTGTTATCATGGTCATACGATGACCCACGCCTGTCCCTTTTAACATCCAAAGATAGGGTTGTTTACCAAATACAATGGTAAAATAACAACATCAAAGGGTTAAAAATGTGTAAGAAAGATCTTTGAGTAGGGTAGACAACTCCTAGTTACTTGATCATTTGCAAACCATCCTTGCTATTTTCAAACACACACAATTTCAAAACAATTCCCAACAAACTTTCAAACATTGAAACATTTTTCAAAAGACAAACACCTTTGTATATATTCAAACAAGAATCATTACAAAGGTTGCCTAAACAAAGGCCTCTTTTCAAAATACTTTCAAAACCACACACAAAAGCACCATTTCAAACAATTGAAAAGCAAAAGCAAGTGATCTAAAACAAGTAACTAAGAGCCCATGGAAAACCATGGATGAAAAGGGTGCTAGCACCTTCCCTTTTCATAATCTACCCCCCGAACCCAAAAACAATCTCAAAGGTCTTTCCCGTGCTTTTTTACCTTTCCTTTTGGATAAAATAAAAGTCGGTGGCGACTCTTGCTAAACCGAAACATTTGCAAACACAAACGCAAAACCTCAAGTCAGTTCTCCCACTGCATCACAGACAGGTTGAAGGAGTACAAGCTCAGACTGAATCCAAACAAGTGTACATTCGGAGTCCGATCCGGTAAGCTCTTAGGTTTCATTTTCAGCAACAAAGGCATCGAGGTTGATCCTGCCAAAGTCAAAGCTATACAAGAAATGCCTGCTCCTCGCACTGAGAAGGAGGTTAGAGGTTTCTTAGGATGCCTAAACTATATTGCAAGGTTTATTTCTCACCTAACATCTACCAGTGAACCAATCTTCAAGCTGTTGAAGAAAGATCAGGTAGTTAAATGGAACGTTGACTGTCAAATTGCTTTCGATAAAATCAAGGAGTATTTGATAGAACCTCCTATCTTGATGCCACCCCTCGAGGGAAGACCGCTAATCATGTATCTGACCGTCTTAGAGAATTCAATGGGGTGTGTACTGGGCCAACATGACGAGTCTGGCTGAAAAGAGCATGCCATTTATTACCTTAGCAAAAAGTTTACCGACTGTGAGACCCGATACTCACTGCTCGAGAAAACTTGTCACGCTTTGGTATGGGATGCTCGCAGGCTAAGGCAGTATATGTTGACTCATACCACTTTGCTGATATCTAAGATGGATTTGATCGAGTACATCTTTTAGAAGTCTGCTTTGTCTAGAAGAATAGCAAGGTGGCAAATGATCCTAACGGAATACGACATACAGTACACAACCCAAAAATCTATAAAGGGGAGTGTGCTAGCCGATCATCTGGCTCATCAAGCTGTCGAAGATTACCAATCCATGAAGTTCGACTTCCCTGACAAAGACATAATGACATTGGAAAACATTGAAGATATCATACCATATGACGGACCTGAACAAGGATCCCGATGGACCCTGTACTTTGATGGGGCCTCCAATGCACTTGGCAACGGTATCGGCGCGATACTCATATCTCCAGAAGGTTGCCATACTCCTTTCACTGCTAGACTTTGCTATAACTGTATGAACAACATGGCAGAGTATGAAGCTTGCATCTTTGGACTCAAGGCTGCCATAGACTTGGGAATCAAATCTTTGATTGTGTTTGGGGACTCAGCTTTGGTCATCAGTCAGATCAAAGGAGAGTGGGATACTAAACATCCAAACCTCATCCCTTACAAAGAACATGTCTTGACATTGTTACCACATTTCGAGCAGATTACCTTCGAGCACTTCCTGCGAGAAGAAAATCAGCTAGCAGATGCTCTAGCTACAATGTCATCCATGTTTAAACTTAACTGGGATAATGAGGCTCCCCAAATCACCATTGAACGGATGACTGAACCTGCACATTGTCACGAGATTAACACCGAAGAAGTAGTGGACCAGCCGTGGTTTCATGAAATCAAAAGGTATCTCGAGGCTCAGGAATACCCTGAAGGAGCTTCAGTCAATGACAAAAAGTTCTTAAGGAGACTCTCGACAAAGTTCTTCTTGAGTAATGGCATCCTGTACAAGCGCAATCATGATTCTATTCTGCTCTGTTTTGTGGACAAGATTAAAGCTGAAAAGATCATGGATGAATTGCATGAGGGCACCTTTGACACTCACTCTAGAGGGCATACTTTGGCTAAGAAGATTCTGAGGGAAGGCTATTACTGGTCTACCATGGAAGCTGACTGCTACCAACACTCCTGCACCTGCCACAAATGTCAAATCTATGCAGATAAGGTGCACGTGCCTCTTGTTCCTCTAAATGTCTTAACAGCTCCTTGGCCATTCGCTATATGGGGAATCGACATGATTGGAGAGATCAAGCCTACAACATCCAATGGACACCGCTTCATTCTTGTGGCCATTGATTACTTCACCAAGTGGGTCGAAGAAGCGTCCTTCGCATCCGTTACTAAGATTGTTGTTGCCCGCTTCATCAAGCAGAACCTTATTTGTCGGTACAGTATCCCCGAAAGGATCATCACTGATAACGGTACAAACCTTAACAATACTATGATCACTGCCTTGTGCGAACAGTTCAAGATTTAACATCACAATTCATCTCCCTACCGGCCAAAGATGAACGATGTTGTCGAAGCTGCGAACAAAAATATCAAGAAGATCATACAAAAGATGACAATCACCTACAAGGACTGGCATGAGATGCTACCATTTGATCTTCACGGGTACCGTACCACGACACGCACATCAACTGGGGCAACACCCTATTCTTTAGTATATGGCATGGAGGCTATTTTACCTATCGAGGTTCAGATTCCCTCCTTGAGAATCATGAAGGATACTTGTTTGAGTGAAGACGATTGGATCCAAACCCGGCTTGATCAATTGAACTTAATTGACAAGAAGAGACTTACTACTGTTTGCCACGGTCAAACGTATCAAAAACGGATGATCAAGGCTTTCAACAAGAAAGTCAGACGCCAAACATATCAAGTCGGGGATCTGGTAATCAAGCGCATTATCTTGCCGCAACGTGATCCCAGTGGCAAATGGACTCCTACCTATGAAGGACCATTTATGATCAAGAACATCTTTTCTGGTGGGGCCATGATCTTAACCACCATGGACGGTGATGACCTGCCGCATCCTGCGAACGCAGACATAGTCAAAAGATACTACGCATAAATGACCCGCTAGGTTGACACACCTAGGAAAAAAAGGGCATCTCGGTGAATCGAAAACCCGAAAGGGCGGTTCAGGCAAAAATTAGGGATAAACAAAAAATATGTACACCCGGCAAGTTGAAAACCCGAAAGGGCGACTTGGGCAAAAAAGGGTTTCCCGGTGGACTAAAAACCCGAAAGGGCGGTCCAAGCAAAAGTTAGGGAATTAAAGCGTATGACTATGTCTCGTCGAACAATCTCTTCACAGACAAACTCTGAGCTTCTGATCAACTCAATCATCTTCGGACGAAGCAACGAATGGATAAGATATTCGAAGATACGAAGGCTATAGCAGAATGGGAACCCCATGGGATTTTTTACACACATAGCTATCTTCCTTTGTATAAATTTTTCTTACTTTTATGACACCATCCTCTCACTAGGATGCCTGTCTCCTTTGTACAAAACACTTATTCAAAGTAAATACAAAGATGTCTCTTTCAAAGTACAGAAAACTATTTGCCTTTTTCTTTTACACTTGTGTTTTTATTTGCAAAAACGTCCAACGATTCATTGATGAACATATGCATTTGAACATAATTAGTGTTTACAAATAAACAGGTGAAAAAGAATAATTACTGACAGGCTGAAAGGATAAGAAGACGTCCTTAGGCTATTCCATGAGAAATCCCTACGGTACATCATCTAGATCCCCAGTGGAGCTAAAACCTTGAAGTACATATCCCCAGCGGAGCTAAAATTTCAAACCCTTAATTCCCATCAGAGTTAAAAATTCAAACTCCCAATCCCCAGCGGAGCCAAATCTTTGAGTTACAGATCCCCAGCGGAGCTGAAACCTTCATCCCCAATCGAGTCAAGACTTCTAATCCCCAACGGAAACCATCTAGTTTCTCCAAATTCCCCAACAAGTTATCTTAAAAGCCTGGAAATCAACCAGATAACAATTAACTTTTGTCTCTCCCCAACCTAGGATAACTTCCCAGTAGAGTGGCAGACTACCCGAACTCCTGAACTTACTCTCCAGCAATAAGCTTTCTTCCCCACAGAGTTCAAACTCCCCAGCAGATTGAAGATTCTCATTCTCATTTCCCCAGTGAAGTCGCAAAAGTTTTCATTGCTTCTCAACAGGATGAAGATTCTCATTCTTAATTCCCCGCAGAAGTTATAAGAGTTTCCCCTATTCCCCAGCAGAATAAGGATTCCCTTTGTGTTACCCGCAGTAGAAGTCATCAAGGTTCTCTGGATTTCCCAAGCAGATTTCTCAAGCAGTTTGGCATTACCCTCACAACAGATTATGTCAATACCCCAACTTCAAGACATGAAGGATTCTCACATCCCCACAGAAGTTGTCAAGGATTTTTTTAATCTCCAATGGTCGCCAAGGATTTCTCATCCTCAACAATCAAAGATTTTGAATCTCCAGCAGCGGTCAAGGATTTATTTTCCCCGGCAACAGTTAAGGGTTTTATTATCCCCAGCTATCAAGGATTTATTTTCCTCAGCAAGACAGCAAATCAGCTTACATACGCATACATTACATTCATATATCATAAACATTGATAAAGCACATTTATTGCATCATACATCTTATGCAATATAACTCTGTGTTTTAGCTAACATTTTACCCTTTTCAGGATAAGATTAACCGCTATCATTAACAATATTCAACATTCAGATACAGTAAAGATACACTCCAGACACGGAAGTCATTCTATTACTCATTCAGAGTTCAAGGTCAAGATACAGTTCAGATACGCTCTAGATACAGATGCCATTCTGATACTTATTCAGACTTCAACTATCAGATACACATTAGATACGCTCCAGACGCGGAAGTCATTCTATTTCTCATTCAGATCAAACTTCTAGATACAATACAAATACACTCCAGACACGGAAGTCATCCTGATACTAATTCAGACCTCAACAATCATGATACAATCCAGATACACTCCAGACACGGAAGTCATTCTGCTATTCATTCAGATTTTAAGTTCAGATACACTCCAGATACGGATGCCAACCTGATATTTATTCAGATTCAGCTATCAGATACAATTCACATACACTCCAGACACGAAAGTCATTCTGTCACTTATTCAGATTCTAGCTCAGATACGCTCTAAGACACGGATGCCATTCTGGCCCTTATTCAGTTCTCCGATTCAGATATAGTACGGATACACTCCAGACACGGAAGTCATTCTGTTATTCATTCTGTTATTCATTCAGATTCAAAACTTCAGATACAGTCCAGATACGCTCCAGACACGGTTTCCATTCTGTCACCTATTCTGATTTTCCCCAGCTCCGAGACGCTCCAGACACGGATGCTATTCTATTGCTTATTTAGATTCAACATTCAGATACAGCTTGGAGACGCTCCAGACACAGATGCTATTCTATCGCTCATACAGATTCAGTCCCCAGATACAGTTCAGATATGTTCCAGACGCGGATACCATTATGATACTTATTCTCCTGACTTACAATTCAGCAAACACTCTTGGATGGAATCTACAAGCCCATCTCCAACAAGATTCTATCACATCTCCAAATGGTATCTTTAAGCCCATTTCCTCAACTACATTTTTGACGAGTGCAAATTTACGGGCACTCTAGTGTCCAATCATCTTTTACCTTCGAGTCACGAACGAAAAAACTCGCCAATCTACCTCCTCAGGTTCAAGAAGATTCAACAGGGGCAGCTGTTGTACCCCAAAATTTTCCCTCTCATATTATCAAGATTTTCCTCACAAGACTTCTTGGACTCAAGACAGGATTAGGGTTTGCTCAGCTCAAGACCTCACCTTGCACTGATAGCCTGAAATTAGGGTTTGAGTTTGCACAAGGATTTTTGGATCATAAATTCCTCATGTGACTTTCATACACCATCTTGGACCCCCAAGATTTCTCATACCATGTTTCAAGCCTTGAATCACATTTTTGCCCAGTCAATTGGACAGTTGGCCTAAAAATCAGTTGTATTGGGGAAAAACTCAACCATTGCCAATTTACAGTCAAACTTCATAATTTTTGATCCACAACAACTTTATAGGCTCCTATGTACCATTTGATAAAGTTTGGATCACAACTCCTCAAGAAATTTGATCAAGTCATCAAAAGGGCAAAATGGTCAAAATTAGGGTTTTGACTGAGAAAGGGCAATTTCTGATTTTTGACCTAGCCAATGGCCACTTGGGTTCAAGCATGACTTCAAGGACTCAATAGAATCATCTTGACCTAATCACATAGTTCAAAAGATCTCAAATGCATTGGATTGACAGATGAATTTTGTAGTCAACTAATCAAAAGTCAACTGTACACTGAAAAGTCAAACTTTGACTTTTTGGTCAAAATCAAGTGCCAAGGGTCATAATTCATCAAGATATGTCAAAATGTGAAACTTGTTTACCAATAAACCTAAATTTGCAAATTAGGGTTTTAATTTGAAATTTTTCATAACTTAGAATTTTTCTAAGTTATGGAAATTTCTTACTTTTTCCCAACTTTCCACAAATTTTTCACCATGATGAAATTGGATTCAAAGAAAACTTCCAACATGAAAGTTGTAGTACTCCATGAAATCTACAACTTTTATTCACAAAGTTTTCCCAAAAGATGTTTGGATCTCAAGTTATGATTTTGTGAATATGAGCCCATAAACTTTTTAACTTAGTGGAATTTTGCCCTAGTTTAGGCAGGTTTTTGACCTAACTTCATGGCAATTTTTCACCTAGTTCCAAGAGGAATCTCAATATGCATTTCAAAGATGGATTGTAGATAATGTTACAAGCTTTCCAAAATGTCCAAGAACTCTCCAAGATGATTTATGGTTAGGGAGAATCGAAGAAAGGAAAATGGCAATTTATCACTTTTGTTCAAGGCATTTTTCACAATGGTTCAAGTTGCAAATCTGTCCTAGCATGCTTGTACCTTGTATTACAGGTCCTAATCCCTTCTACACTCCATAATTGAATTTCTAGCACAATGGATAATGGTCTTGTTCTGACTTTTAAAGCATTGCACAATGAATTAATCCAAAAATGGCATAAAGTTTACAATACTACTTTGATATAGCTTGCTTTTTCCAACTTTTCATTTCTTGAGCCACAGACCTGATCTTTTGTTGCAAACAAGATCCACAAACACCAGGAAACTTGTACCAACTCTATGCAGTCCATAAGCTAGCCTGTACAGGCCTTTGGCATTGTCACTTCAAACTTTCTTCAAAAGCAAGCAAACTTGCAAAAGTTAATAGAACTTATCTATCTGATAAAAGCAAGCCTTAGCATCATTTGAAACACCTCAGAACTTTGTAACAAGCCAATACACGAATTGCCAACATCCCAAACACTCTCAAACACCAAAATCACACTTTTCTGCCCAAATGGGGCATCATCTGCAGAACACTTTCCAACTTGAAACTTGCTCGTGCGTTTTGCCTTTCAACCCTTGAAACATCTTCCCTACATCACATCCAAACTATCCAGGCCCCTGTCTTGCAACTGTGAGCTCAGTTTCACACTTCACCATTTTCATTTTGCAAGGTTGCAGTTTGACTCATGCAAGGAGATTCAAGCATCCTCAAGGCAAGCTGAGCATTGGAGAAGCTTGAGGGAACTTCATGGAAGCTCACACGATCTTCAGGCCTCACTCAAAGTTCCCACATTGCCATATCCAAACTCAACTGAACAAGGTATTTTTCAAGTTTCTATCTCTCTATTTAGGAATCCTTAGGCTTTGATTTGTGAAGCAAAGATGTAGTCCTTAACTTGCTGAAACTGTACATATGCATACTTTCCATTTATATTAATTGAGCTAAGAGTATTTGGTTGTTGAATATGCTGAAAAAACTAGGTCAGAAATTAGGGTCATTAAAATTCTCCCTGATCTTTGAGAGTTAAGTCATGAATTTTATATCATTGGAATCGTGAGTTCACAAGCTACACTTTTTATGTTATGAGTTTTTGATTTTATGCAAGCATGAGCAAGAACAGGATTTGAAGGCAAGCACGCGCAGATTTGTTGTCTGGAGGTCAGGGATGAAGCTGTCCTGGGCTTGGGCCTTGGGCTTGCTACTTTTCACACCCCCCTGTTTCCTATTTGCACCCCATTGGCCTATTTTTTTATATTTTGCATATTTTTCATTTCTTTTATATTTATTGCTTTTATTTATTTATCTGAACATGAAAAAATCTTAAAAAATATTTTCTTTACTTTTTGCATTTTATTTTATTATTATTTTGGAATAAAAAATAGTTTATTACTAACAATATACTTTATTTTCTTAAATAAACTTGTAAATAATAAAAAATACTTAAATATTTTATTTTATTATTTATACATATTAAATATTTATTTTCCATATATATTTATTTTTTACTATTGGTATATAATATTATTATTATTTTTTCTTGTACAAAATGAATAAAATGATAATAGAAAACATATTTTCTTTTAAAGCAAAAAACTAGGGTTTCCCCTTTCAATAATAATATTATTATTTTTTCTTATTTTTAGGACTTAGATAATTTTATTTTCTCATGCATAAAACAATTACAAAACATTTTTGCATATTTACATTTTTATTGCATATTTAAATAATTGTTTATTTATTTATTTGTACAATAAATTCAATTGGGTTGTAATAGTAAATTAGGGTTTTATTTTGTGCAAATATCCCCCATTCAAAACTTGTATCCCCCCTCCCATAATATTGTTGTAATAGTTTAGATTTACTTTACGCAATTTATCGCATTATATACATGTTTAGTAAAAACTAGGGTTTGTATGATAAGACAAAAATCAAACAAATAACATGACCTAATACAAGACAAAAATGCATGAAAAATGACAACACCTTGCACACAAGCACCTATAGGGTTTCACCCACTTGGTTGCCTTACAAAATGGCCATGGTATGCATGCTAGGTATCTTGGTAAAACAAAATAAAACAAAAGATCATAGTCCCTCGATGACGCTATCAAAAGGTTGCCTAAACAAAGATGATCTTAGTCCCTCAAAAACTTGCTAAGGTACTTGGCACCATTGCTATCATGGTCATAAGATGACCCACGCCCGTCCCGTTTAACATCCAAAGATAGGGTTATCTACCAAAACAATGGTAGGTTAACAATATCAAAGGAATAAAAATGTATAAGAAAGACTTTTGAGTAGGTAGATAGCTTATAGTTAATTGATCTCTTTCAAACAATCCTTGCTATTTTTCAAACAAACACACACAATTTCAAAAACAATTTCCAAACAACTTTCAAACATTGAAACATTTTTCAAAAGACAAACATCTTTGTATACATTCTTACAAACAAGAATCATTACAAAGATTGCCTAAACAAAGGCCTCTTTTCAAAATACTTTCAAAACCATACAAAGCACCATTTCAAACAATTGCAAAAGTAAAGCAAGTAATCTAAACAAGTAACTAAGAGCCCATGGAAAACCATGGATGAAAAGGGTGCTAGCACCTTCCCTTTACATAATCTACCCCCCGAACCCAAAAACAATCTCAAAGGTTTTTCCTGTGCTTTTTTACCTTTCCTTTTGGATAAAATAAAAGTCAGTGGCGACTCTTTCTAACCGCAACATTTGCGAACACAAACGTAAAACTTCAAGTCAGTTATCCCACCACATCACACATCATACTCATATTCACTAACCATTTCAAGGAATTTGGGATTTATCTTTGTTCTGTTTTGTAGGACATGGATTCTATTCGAAGAAAAACCATTCAAGTCAACCTTGTAAGGATCCCTCCTCAACTTAAAGAGATAGCATCAAGGATTCCTGAAAATTCTCCATTCACCGAAAGACTTGGTCACCTATTAAACTTGGTCACCTCCAACACTGGTGAGGACATGATGAAGGTGCTCTTTCAGTTCTTTGATCCTTTACACCATTGCTTCACATTTCTCGATTATCAACTTGTGCCAACTTTGGAAGAATTCTCCCAACTCTTGAATATTCCCATCCTCAATCAACTACCTTTCAGCTGTACAGAAAGAGATCCAAAGCCAGAAGATATTGTTCAAGCTCTACACTTGCAACCATCTGATATCACAACTAAATGGGAAAAAAGGAGTGGTGTCAAAGGTTTCCTAGCAAAGTTCTTGTTTGAGAAAGCCCAAAACTATTGGAACTCTTTGGATTTGCAAGCTTTTGAGGAAATTATTGCTCTCCTCATCTATGGGATGGTTTTATTTCCAAATCCTGACCAACTCATAGATGTGAACACCGTCAAAATCTTCATGTCTCATAACCCGATGCCTACTTTGCTAGGGGACACCCTATATTCTTTTCACACCCGCACTATGAGGAAAAGAGGTAACCTTATGTGTTGTACTCCTCTTTTGGCAAGATGGTTTATTTCATATCTTCCCCAATCTGTATTAAAGAATGAGCAAGGTTTAATGTGGTCACATAGGTTGATGACACTCGAACATTCATACATTCATTGGTGTTCCCGATCTATAGAGAATGTTACTATTATCGACCGTTGTGGAGAATTCCCTAATGTCCCTTTACTTGGCATTAGGGGAGGTATCACCTACAACCCTTGTTTAGCCTTAAGACATTTTTGTTACACCCGAAGGGATGGCCCACATTAGATGCTCATTCAAGGTTTGGTATTTGACTACGAGAACGACGATCAAGGTCATCGCCAAATATTTATCCGAGCTTGGAGGATGTTGAACAAGGTAGATAGCAAGACATTAGGGCATAAGAATTCCATCCCTCTTGAGCCTTACCTCAAGTGGGTACGAGCTCGCTCTCAAAGTCTTATAATGCCTTACCCCTCCATTCTCCCAGTAATCATTGAGCCTGTTGTGGAAGGAGATGTTCCATACACTATCCTAAATCCTGACATGCCCACCTCGCTTGAAGAATTACAAAGGGATTGGATACAACTTAAGGGGGAGCAAGACACTTTCGAGGCCCAATTCTACGCCAGCAAGAAGAAGGTTTTGGAACTCACTAGGAAACTTCATGAGGAGCGGAGCCTGAACGCCTACATCGCACCAAAGAGGATGCGTACAACTTTTTTATCTTAGAGTTTTTGTATTTCTTTGTAAGCCCAAAAGAGGCATGATGTACTCAAGCTTTAATTTATTAATATAACGTGTGTTCCTTTTTTGGTCTAAAGAAAATTTAAATCTCTAATTTCCTTGAAATCATTGCATATGCATTTACCTTTCATCATAACATAAGCAGGTTTCTTACAACAAGTCTCCTCATCTTTTACTGTTTATTTCAGTAAGATGGATCTCGAGCAGACAATGAAAGACCTCCAGGTGCAGAATGCTTAGTTTCAGCAGATGTTCTTGACTCTAGCCAAATGACAAGAAGATCTGAAAACCTTGCTGATTGAAGAAAATAAGAAGAAAGCAAAGAAAGTAACCGGAGTTCTGAATATGGGAAGAAGGTTCCAAGGACAAGTCAGACGGACCCTAGACTTTGCAACGTCATCTGGTGAAAAGGATAATCAAGAAGTGAAAGGCAAGGAAGTGGTTGCCCAACTAGAATCTGAAGAGGAAGAAGAAGATTACTCTGAAGAGCAATATCCTCCGGTCGATGACAAATACAAGCATCTGGAAGAACGTCTAAGTGCACTGGAAATTCAGAAAGTACCCGGGCTGGACTTTGAAGAGTTGGGTTTAGTGTCTTGGATTGTTATTCCACTAAAATTCAAGGCACCAGTGTTCACTAAGTACGATGGAGTTTCGTGTCCCAAAATGCATCTCCGATCTTATGTGAGGAAAATACAACCTCACACTGCTGACCGAGATTTATGGGTACACATCTTTCAAGATAATCTTTTCGAGACTCAGCTAGATTGGTTCTATCAACTGGAAAGGGCCAATATCCATAATTGGGAAGACCTTGTCGCTGATTTCTATAAACAATATTAGTACAATGCAGATCTTGCTCCCACCCATACTCAACTCCAGAGTATGGCTATGGTTTCAAGTGAAGGTTTCAAAGACTACGCTTAGAAATGGAGGGACTTAGCAGGAAGAGTCCAGCCTCCCCTTTATGAAAGAGAACTAGTAGACATGTTTCTGGGCACCCTGTTCGGTCCTTTCTTTAATCACTTAATTGGGAGCTCTTCAGCAGGCTTCACTGAATTAATCTTGACCAGGGAAAGAGTGGAAGCTGGGATTAAGAGTGGGAAGATTCAAAAATACGCATCCTCTACTACTGTAAGAAAACCATTTATTGGGAAGAAATAATTTGGTGCTGTGTATCCTCAAAGAAATCAAGAAAGAACTGAACACCGTCCAATGGTGGGGGCTGTCATGATCCCTAAGCCTGCACCTACTCAACAAAGGAATGATCAGCCTAGAACAGAAAGAACAGTAAGACAATTTACCCGGATTAATCTGACACTATCTCAAGTACTGCCACATTTGTTGAGATCTAATCTGGTAACTTTGAAAGAAGCTCCAAAGAATCCTAACACAAGCTCTCCTCACTACCATCCTAATGCTCACTGTGTTTACCATTCAGAAAGCCCATGCCATGATACCAATAACTGTTGGGCTTTGAAAAACAAGGTGAAAGACCTTCTTGAAGCCAAAGAGATTGAATTCTATACTCCTGAGATCCCAAATGTTATCACCGCTCCTATGCCCAAGCATGGCCATGGTGTTAACGCTGTAAAAGATGATATGTTTGTTACTGCTGTTGATGAACTCGTTACTCCTCTCCTGACTATCAAGAGGAACCTGTTGAATGCCAGTTTATTTTCGGGTTGTGACGAAAGATTCCACCTCTGTTCCTCCTTACCAACAGAATGTCATTTATTAAAAGAAGGTGTTCAACGCCTAATGGACGGCAAAGAGATTTTGTTTGAAAAGACTCCCGTTCCAACCATTTCTTACAATGATGTTTCAATAGTAACCATTTTCGCCAATCCTTCTAGGGTCTCCACCAAAAGACCCGTTAGGATTACATCAGTTCCTAAAGTGGCTCTACTGATAATTATTATGCATGGACCAATCCTGTACTCATCAGATAAATCTGTCCCATGGAACTATGGGGGCGATGTCTACTATCACGACGTCAAGCTAGATTGGCCAGCTGTTGAAGACTCAATTTCTGAGAAGGCTGACCCCGACATTAGCAACATTGCCGAAACCAGCAAGATAACTCGAAGTGGAAGAGTTTTCTCTCTCGAGATTGCTCCTCCGAAGACTGTCACCGGTCCTATGATCATCCCTGTTTCTGTTCCTGTTGACACTACTACTACAGTTCCTATAGTTACACCTGCTGATACTCCTACCACCGAGTCGACCAAGACTCGGGGCAAAGGAATTCTGGTTGAGCCTGTCTGGATGAAGGCGCAATCAGTATCTATCCCTGAGGCCTCCTAAAAGGAGATGGAAGAAATTCTGAAAATTATAAAGAGAAGCGACTACAACATAGTCGAACAACTAGGTAAGACTCCGTCAAAGATTTCCATGCTGGCTTTATTGTTATTCTCGGAGGCTCATGCAAAGGCCTTGGTGAAATTCCTTAAAACTGCCGATGTACCACAAGAAACCTCTGCTGATCAGTTCAAAGACTGTGTGGCCAACTTGACCGTGGATAATGGTTTAGGATTTTCTGATGCTGAATTGACACCTAGAGGGAGGAAGTACAACGAGACATTGCATGTCTTTATTAAATACAGGGGCACAACTTTGGCCCATGTCTTGGTTGATACCAGTTCGTCTTTGAATGTGCTGCCTAAGAAGGCTCTTGATAGACTTGACTGTGAAGGTTTGACCTTAAAACCCAGCAAAATAGTGGTAAGGGCCTTCGACGGTTCAAAGAGAATGGTGCATGGGGAGGTGGACATCCCTATAAAAGTTGGAACTCAAACCTTTGATTCAACTTTTTACGTGATGGACATTCGCCCTTCCTATTCCTTCTTGTTGGGCCGACCATGGATTCACAATGCTAGTGTCGTTACCTCTACATTACATCAAGTACTGAAATATCCAACCGAGGGAAAAATCATTATTGTCCATGGAGAAGAGGAATATATGGTCATTCACTTGAACTCCTTCAGATATGTGGAATTGGATGGTAAATTCATTGAAACTCCATTGCAGCACTTCGAGGAAGTCCCACAAGTCGTGGCAGTAACCAAGGCTGTTTCCCAAGCCCCAAAGATTACAAGACTTCCGCTAATGATGTCTTCTCTGAAAGATGCCAAGACAGTGATCGAAGAAGATGGGTGTACTATTTGGGGCCAACTCCCGGATATCCTATACAAATATGACAAATTTGGTTTGGGTTTCACTTCAGGAGTCCAGAAAGCTGTACGCCGTGCTCGTTTCGGGGGACCACCCTTGAATATCAGCAACCACAGAATCAACGCAGTGGGGGTTGATGAGGACAACTACGACCTGGAGGAATGGATTTTCCCGACTGTCAATGGAGGACTCAACAATTGGGAAGCTAAAGATTTTGTTCTAATTACTTTTATCCAACAATAATAGTCTTTAAATTTTGTCGGACCTGTAATAATTAAACAATTTAGACTTTTAAAACCTTGTGTATTACCCGAGGCACAACGGTCCATTTGTAAGGGTTGTTACCTCATTTTCATATGTCATCAATGAATCTTGGACGTTTTTGCATACAAACTTTATGTTCTTTGTCTTTCTTTTCTACATTTTTATTTCTTTCAAAGATATCTATACTCTTACACACACTCACATTCAAAATGCAGATCTACATCCATTCGGGATCCCATGGATAACGATTCTGCTATGGCCTTCTGTGACTCTGAAAATCTAATCTACCAAGCCGAAGACGAAGGTGAGGAAGATTGTGAAGTACCAGGGGAACTTGCCAGGTCATTACAACAAGAAGAGGGGACTATACAGCCCCACGAAGAACCAGTGGAAACAGATAACCTAGTGTGATACGGTGGACGAACTGACTTGAGGTTTTGCGTTTTGGTGTTCGCAAATGTTTCGGTTTAGCAAGCGTCGCCACCGACTTTTTATTTTATCCTAATGAAAGGTCAAAAAGCACAGGAAAGACCTTTGAGATGTTTTCTTGGGTTCGGGGAGTAGATTATGAAAAGGGAAGGTACAAGCACCCTTTTCATCCATGGTTATCCATGGGCTCTTAGTTACTTGTTTAGATCACTTGCTTTGCTTTTCAATTGTTTGAAATGGTGCTTTTCAATTGTTTGAAATGGTGCTTTGTGTGTGGTTTTGAAAGATGTTTTGAAAAGAGGCCATCGTTGTGGCAACCTTTGTAATGATTCTTGTTTGAATGTATACAAAGGTGTTTTTGTCTTTTGAAAAGTTTTCAATGTTTGAGAGTTGGATTTTGAAATTGTGTTGTGAAGTGTGTTTGAAAATAGCAAGGATGTTTTGCAAGCTTTTGATCTAGTAACTAAGAGCTATCTACCCTATTTTACTCAAAGATCTTTCTTATGTTTTTAACCCTTTTAACAGTGTTGTTTCACCATTGCATTTGGTGAACAACCTTGTGTTAGGATGTTAAACGGGACAGGCGCGGGTCATCGTATAGACCATGATAGCAATTGTGTCAAGTATTGTTGGCAATTTTTCTTGTGGGACTTGATCATTTTTGTTTAGGCAACCAAGATAGCATCATCGAGGGACTATGATCTTTTGTTTTGTTTTTGTTTTGCCAAAGTACTCAACATGCATACCATGGCCCATTTTTGAAGGCAACAAGTGGATTGTAACCCTAGGGGTGCAAGTGTGTATTGTGTTTGTTTTTTTCATGCATTTTTGTCTTTGATTAGGTCAAACTATTTGTTGATTTTTGATTTTGGCATACAAACCCTAATTCTCTAATTATGGCATAATTGAAAGCGTTAAGTGCGAGAATTTAAATTCTAAACTATTACAACATGATTATGAGGATGGGGGTACAATTTTGAATAGGGGGTGTGATCGGTGGATTTAGAACTGACTGTTTTTAAGCTGGTTTCGCGAAATGTCGTGGAAGCAAGAGTCGCCATCGTCTTTTATTTTCTCCAACCTGGAAAGGACAAAAGCACAGCAAAATTCCTTATGAGAATGTTTCTCGGTTCGGGAGGTAGATTTATAGAAAGGGAAGGTGTTAGCACCCTTTCTATCCGTGGTTATCCACGGGCTCTTGGATACTTGCTCTTATGTTTTCAAAATGTTTGCTTTTCAAATGTGAGTGGGTATTGAAAAAAGTTTCTTTGAAATATTTCTGAATAACTCTTGTATCTGTCCTCAAGAGTGTTTGAAAAATTTGTTTTGAAAGCTTTTGAAAGTGTAAGGTGTGAAAAGTATTTTGTTTGTTTTTTGAAAAGAGCAAGTATCTATGAGTCATCTACCTACCCTAAGGAATTAAGCTGTGTAAGTGTCCTTTAGATAGTGTTATCCCACTGTGATCGGTGGATCTGGAACTGACTGTTTAACGCTGGTTCGCGAAATGTCGCGGAAGCAAGAGTCGCCACCGTCTTTTATTTTCTCCAAATGGAAAGGACAAAAGCACAGAAAAATTCCTTAAAGAGATTGCTCTCGGTTCGGGAGGTAGGTTATAGAAAGGGAAGGTGTTAGCACCCTTTCTATCCATGGTTATCCATGGGCTCTTAGATACTTGCTCATTTGTGTTTTCAAAAATGGTTTGTTTGCTTTTCAACTGTGGGTTTTAAAAAGTTTCTTTGAAAATTTCAGTTCGACTCTTGTATCGGTCCTCAAGAGTGTTTGAAAAATTGCTTTCGAAAGCTTTTTGAAAAGGTGTCAGTGTGAAAAGTCTTTTTGATTTGTTTTGAGATTAGAGCAAGTATCTACGAGAACCTACCTACCCTAAGGAATTCGTCTGTGTAAATGTCCTTTAAAGTAGTGCCATCCCACCATTGAGAGGTAGGTAGCACCACCATTGGAGGTGTTCGGGTCAATTCGAGGTTCGGGACATGGTGATCACCGGAGCAATAGGAAGACACCTTAGAAGCTACCCTCATGCCAGGTTCTCGGATCATGAGGACTTACTAAGACATCCTCTACTCGACGATCACCTTTCGAGGCAAGGCAACAGTGAGGCGTACCCTAGGGGTGGTGTGTGCGATTTGTGTGTCGTTTTCATTTGCATTTATCTTGTCATGTTATTGGTGTTCTACGCTTGATTTTATTTTGTCCATACATTCTTTCATGTTTTGATTTAACAGTTAAAAATATTGCGGGAAAAGTAAATTCTAAGCTATTACAAACGGCGCGGGTCCACATCGCCAAAATTAACCAGGACCCGATTTGACAGAAAATAAATAAACAAAGTAAAGAATTAGAAGTGTGAGAAGTAATTAAAATGTTACAAGGCCTCGGGAGAGATACATGAATATTTAAGCGGAAAAGAAATAAGTATGCGAATTAATAAGGAATTAAGAACGAGGGCGTTGGACCCTTTTGCAAAATTAAATTACATGATGAAATTAATTAATTAATTAAAGTTAAAAGAAATAAAGGACTTGTTTTTGGTGTTTTTTAGTATTTTAGGATTTAATAGAAAAGGAATTAATTGAAATTAAATACTAACCCTAATTCTATTTTATTTTAATTTATTTAAGAAAATATTGAATTTTAACCTAAATTAACCCTAATTTTTATATACAATTTTAATTATGAAAATAAATAAAATAAATAATATTATTTATGAAAGAAAAATAAAAAAGGATGAAAAATTATTAATTAAACCTATTTCTACATTTTTTAGATTTTTGTTAAAAGTATTAAAATTAAAACCCTAATTTAGCACTAATTAATTTACATGCATTTATTTATGAAAATACTAGAAACAAAAATATTTATTATTTTTTCTCTTTTTTCTGATTTTTAGGTATTTTGTAGTTTTATGAAAATAAATAAATCAAAGAAATAAATGAAATTAATTGAAATAAAGAAAAGAAAAATATAAGAAAAGAATAGAGAAAGCAAACCCTATGGGGTTCAGTCCCACATTGGGAGGTATGGCCTTTAGCAATCTGGCCCATTTAGCAAGGCCTGGTGGACTTTTTGAGTAACATGTGGCGCGTTGACTGGGACTCACCATGTGCCTGGGATCTGGACCCTTGATTTGATGCAACTGGCATGTGGATGGATAGATGATGAAGGAATATGATGGTCCTTAGTATTACGCCTGCATGTGATTGTAAATTGAAAAATAATATTGAAACAATGAAGACCTGGGACTCGAACCCAGGTCAGGAATGTTGTTAACACTATGCCTTGCCACTGAACCACTGCACGCGTTGTTAATATTAAACAATGAATAAATACTATAAAAGAAAACAACAACATTAGTGGACACTGCGCGCGAAATTCAAACGGCCCTATCACCTCTCGCCACTTCACCGTCTCCTTCGTTGGGTTTTTTATTTTTCTGAAATACAAACGGATTAGGCAACGGTTTTTCATACGTTCTCTTAGGCATCTTTAGGGAAAATAGCGATTAGCCTAGGAACGCTCATAAATTGAGCGCGAGTATGGGTTCTCCTTCGTCCAAGTGCGCTAGTTCTAATGGTGATACTCAGAGGTTTCAATTTTTCCATATCACGAAACGCCCAATTTCAAGCTTCATGAACCCTAATCTGCATCAATGGCATAATAGCATATAGTACACGAAAACACAATTAAGATAAACGGTTAGCTTCAGAACACCTTAATTAGCATGAATCCATTAACAATATGCAATAAAAATGCTTAAATCTTGAAATACGATTATGCAAAAAAGTAAGAAAAGTGGGACTTCTGTACAGCGTTTCAAGAGGTTATCTTTGATGTTTGTGATTGGAATACGTCCTATAATGCTTGAGGAAGCTAATGGAATAGGTTTTGAGACTTGAATCGCCTTGGAATGCCGTTTTCAGAATTGAGTTTCTTGCAAAAAATTTCAAGTTTGATTCTCTGGTTTTTGAGCAGCTGCGTGTGTTTTTGTATTAGGTTTTCGTTCTTTGTATAAGTAGTAATGCATTAGGTCAAAGAAATTGTCCAAAGATCCATGAATTAAAGAATTCAATATTTGATTTCTTCACCATAATTTTCAAATCTTTTTCCATGTGTTTTTGTACCAATTAAGATCAAATCAGTCCAAATCTTTCCACATTTAGCTAGGCACGAAATCTTGAGGATAAAACATGCACAAAAAGATTGGAAAACTTAGGTTAGCATTTTTCATGTATTTAATTTGATTTAAATGAATTATTGTTAATAAAAATTCAAATAAATAAATAAAAAATGAATAAAGACTTCCCTTTGGGCCAAGTAGTCGTGCACATGTCATGGATGATGGATTATGGAAGAAAAATGGGCCCATTAGCAATTTTAGGTCATTTGAACCAATGTTGACTTTTCAAAATATCCAAACATTTCCCAACTCCCACAAGGCATAACTTGCTCAATTTTTAAGCTTTTCTCATGTTCTTGGACATTTTGGAAAGGTCTTTGAGTCCTCTAACCAATGCCTTTGGTCCCATGTCATTTTGATTTACCAATCTCAAGTTATGGCCTTTGATTTAAAGTCCCTTTTTGTTGACTTTTGAAAATGACCTATAATGTTGAAATTGATAACTTTTTGTGAGAGCATTTCTTGGACTTGAAGTATGAAGATGAGTTGTAGGAAATGTCTTTCTATTCAAAATGAGATTTGGATGGAATTTTTCTGATAATCCATGTGAAAGTTATGCCCTGGTCAATTTCAGTTGACTTTTTCAGCTGTTCAAATAAGGAAACTTTTGCATCTTGATGATTTTTGAGCCAAATTTTGAGAATCATGATCAAGCATTGATCAAATGATGTTTGTGGCTTCAAAATGATATGTTGACCAAAAATTTGAACTTTTGACTGTCAAATGACCATTTTGCCCCTACAGTTGACTGTAGTGCAATTAGGGTTTTGACTGTGCAATTTTGTGCTGAAAGTCTTGAAACTTGGTATGAGGATGCTTGACCATATTTGTAGGCATATGAGACTTGATTAGACCTTTGGAAACTTCATTTTCTTGATCAGAAGACAAACCCTAATTTTGCCTGTTCAGGAGACCCTTGCACTGTGCAACCCTTGGGGAACTTTGAAGCTTGACTTGGCAATTTCTTGAAGAATATGGGAGGGAAAATTTTGGGGTACAACAGTTGCCCCTGTTCAATCTTCTTAGACCTGAGGATG
This sequence comes from Vicia faba, assembly GCA_948472305.1. NCBI lineage: Eukaryota > Viridiplantae > Streptophyta > Magnoliopsida > Fabales > Fabaceae > Vicia > Vicia faba. The sequence goes on along the minus strand of OX451738.1, from coordinate 1,310,317,335 downwards.
CAGATTGGCTGATGAGCCTTTCGTAATCCGAGGGTAGAAGATGATTGAACACTAGAGTGCCCAGAAATTTGCGCTCACATAGTAGCCGTGTGGTGATGGGAATGGGCTTATAGATGCCATTTGGAGATTGATGGATTAGGATGATGGGCTTATAGATGCCATCTGGATATTGATCGCGTAAGAGATTCCTTAGCGAGAACCTGCATACCTGCAAAAGAAAAAATGAGTACCTGACACGTTGCAGGAGCTGGTTTTCAGATGTTTGGTATATATGTATCCTGACTGGTTACAGGAGCTGAATCTGGAGCTTCACAAGATGATGAATGAACCAGGGATGGTTACTACCTTAGCATGAACGGTAAGAGAACCTTGGGTGACTTTAACTTCAACAACGCTCGTTGAGAAAAATCTTGATGGGAATTACCATCTTCGCAGTATCGGGAAGAGAACCAATAGGAAATTATAATCTCAAAGAAGAACCTAAAATGGAAATCTCATGCACCGTCGGAGAGAGAACCAATAGGACATTATAATCTCAAAGGAAAACCTAAAATAGAAATCTCATGCACCGTTGGAGAGAGAACCAATAGGACATTATAATCTCAAAGAAAAACCCAAAATGGAAATCTCATGCACCGTCGGAGAGAGAACCAATAGGAAAATAATCTCAAAGAAAAACCCAAAATGGAAATCTCATGCACCGTCGGAGAGAGAACCAATAGGAAAATATAATCTCAAAGAAAAACCTAAAATGGAAATCTCATGCACCATCGGAGAGAGAACCAATAGGACATTATAATCTGAAAGGGAATTATCACCTCACGCACCATCGGAGAGGGAACCATTATAACCTAAAAGGGAATTATCACCTCACGCACCATCGGAGAGGGAACTAATAGGAAAGGAATTATCACCTCACGCACCATCGGAGAGGGAACCATTAGGAAAGGAATTATCACCTCACGCACCATCGGAGAGGGAACCATAGGAAAGGAATTATCACCTCACGCACCATCGGAGAGGGAACCATTAGGAAAGGAATTATCACCTCACGCACCATCGGAGAGGGAACCATTATAACCTAAAAGGGAATTATCACCTCACGCACCATCGGAGAGGGAACCATTATAACCTAAAAGGGAATTATCACCTCACGCACCATCGGAGAGGGAACTAATAGGAAAGGAATTATCACCTCACGCACCATCGGAGAGGGAACCATTAGGAAAGGAATTATCACCTCACGCACCATCGGAGAGGGAACCATTATAACCTAAAAGGGAATTATCACCTCACGCACCATCGGAGAGGGAACCATTATAACCTAAAAGGGAATTATCACCTCACGCACCATCGGAGAGGGAACCATAGGACATTATAATCTCGAACGTCTGAGAAAAACCTAAAAACTTCTACTGAGTCTTCATCAGAAAAATCTGTTGGGAGTCGATTTAGCTGGACTAGAGAAGGCCTCAGACTGGATAAGAAATCTTTGAAGTCGATTAACTGAACCGGTCTAGGTTTTAAAAGATGATTGAGAATTTAGCTGAATCCTTCCTGAAAGGTAGGGGTCAGTCATATGCAATGCATGATATGGATCAAGCAATGATGTTCTCAATATAAATGAGATTTGTAAGATATGATGCGTCTATGCATGCTATAATGATGTATGTGAATGTTTATGCATGTATGTTTTCGTCTAGGAAAGTAGATCCTTGACGGGTGCCGGGAAGTCATATCCTGGGCTGATATTGAAGGATAAGCTTTTACTTCTGCTGGGGATAATAACTTGCAAGAATACCGGTAGGAGAAGATGACTCCGTTGAGGAATAAACTTGGCAAATGGAATAACTCTGCGGGGAGAAAAATACTCTAGCGACCATGCTGGGGAGAAATACTCTGTGGGGATAGAGGTACTTTGCTGAGTGTTGATAGTAACTTGCTGAGGATGTCTTTGCTATATGGGAAGTGCTGACAGACTTCGCTGGGGATAAGAAGATTCTGTCGACGACGATCTTTCCGTGGCTTTTGGCTGAGGATAACCCAGTTATATCCTGTTAAGGAAATAACTCTTTGAATAAAGCCGGGCGACGCGTTCATGCTCTGCGAGGGGATAAGCTTCCAGAACTTACTGGGGATAAGCTTACTGCTTGGGGAGATAAATTCCAACTTCCCTGGGGAACTGGATTGGACTCTCCTGGGGGAGTTCTGAACTGCGGGGGAAGTGATTCCTTTGAATGCTGATATACCACCGGGGAACAATCTTTAGACCGAGACTGCCGGGGATGCTTGTTATGATTATGTATACTGCTGGGGAATGTTGAGATCTGCTGGAGGATACCCAACTTCCTTAAGGTTTGATAACTCTGCTCGGAGAAGAACGCACTGACTGATGGCTTATTCTCTGGGGAATTAAGATGTACTGGTCATGTTCTTTAGCTGAACCTACCTTGGTACCTTGGAGGACAGAAACAATCAGATTTCTTAAACCACCCGTTATTGCCCCTGTTTCTATGGGGGAGGCACATGTGGGATGCTGATATTTGTTGAGGGTCAAACCTTCTTCTGGTAGGCAGGTGGCAAGATGACAGGACATAGTCGTACGCTTTGATCCCTAACTTTTTCCTGGACCGCCCTTTCGGGTTTTCAGTCCACCGGGATACCCATTTTTGCCCAAGCCGCCCTTTCAGGTTTTCGACTTGCCGGGTGTACAGTTTTTTCATTTCATCCCTTCATTTTGCCCGAACCCTTTTGGTTCACCGGGAAGCCCTTATTTTTGCCTAGGTATGTCAACCTAGCGGGTCTTTGATTGTGCGCAGTATTTTTCCGACTATGTCCGTGCTTTCAGAATGTAGGGAGTTTCCCCTGTTAGAAGTGTTTTGTCATGCCACCAGAAGGTGTTTGATCAAGCAAGATTCGTTGTTGGAGTGCCCCAAATGACTCAGGAGGAGATTTGCCCCAGGCCATTTGGCTTTTGAGAGATTCTCCGAATCTTGATTGGATTACCCCAGATGATGGACAATAGTCATGCCATGCCCCTTGATTGGAAGTACTTATGTTCATTAGGCATTCGTCGTGCGAATTTCTATGCTGTTCAAACAAAAAGTCATATGCAAACAAAGTTATGTTAAAAATGCAAAGCTTATGTCTGTCTTGAAGATTTTGAAAAATGCATTTTTCAGTAAAACCAGCAAATTTTGTAAAATGTGATGTCAACTCCGTATTTACCGTAGGCCTTAAGGAGTCAGGATGCCTTTCGTAACAGTATGCTTTCGAACTAACCCATGCTTCAGCTAGGACTTTTAAGGGTTATAACGTGGCTTGGTTCACGGTTTAAGAAACAAAGGATAAAGGCTCGAATTTTATTTGTACCCACCCGCTCTTCGTGATGTTCTCCAAACCTAAACCCAGTTGATCATACGTTAGGCCTTGTTTGAGTCTTTGCTCTGATTTTCCGGTGATGGTTCGGATATTGATGATTTGTTCTGAATAGGCAGTCATTTTTGTTTTTGTTGAGGGTTTGTAGGACCTCTTTCTTGTCTGATTTTTGTTATCCCTTTCTTTTTTTTTGCCTGAACTGTTTCCTTTTTTGGAATTACAGTCAGCGGGATGCCCCAGTTTTGTAAGTCTCCTTCATGGGTTTTGACTTAATGGGTTTTTTTTTTATTTTGAAAGATAATGACTGCCTTTCTTTATTGATTATTCGGAACCATCACTGTCTTCTTTTTTTTGTAAGGACCTCTTTGGTGCCATTTGTTATGCACTTGGATCAACTGAGAGACTACCCTGCCCCAGGTTATGATTAAGGGTTTTAAATTTCGAAAAGAAAAACTCCTACTTCTTTGGCTCAGAGGGGTTGACGAGGGATTATCTTCCTTATTACTCCAGTGTTTAGGAATTGAAACAATGCCTGTACCTCATCAGCGGGGTCTGTTCAAAAGCATACTGTAAAGATCGTGGTATCGTTTTCGTCATCCTCCCTCAAGAGGCTTTAGAATTTTATATCAAGAGTTGACATCAGAAAAAAATATGAAAATAATTTGCATTTAGTGAATACAAATATATTGATTCAAAGTAGACATAAGCGATGCATTAATGTGATAACAATGTTTAACATGAATAAATGTTTGAACAAAAGAAAATTGCAATCTTGAACATTCGAATGAACCAAAATTTCCTAATCTCAGGGTTTGTCACTTCAAATAGTGCCTCCTGTAGGGATGGTAGAAGCACTCAGCCTGGCCATCTTGGGTGAATTCCACAGCTCCTTCCTCAATCAGATCCTGGATTTTATTCTTCAAAGTCCAACAATCCTCTGTAGCATGCCCCGGGCTGTCAGAATGATAAGCGCAGTGAGCATTGGGGTCATACCTTGAAGGTGTCCTGTTGGGATTCTTAGGAGGATCCTTTAGAGTTACCAAGTTCAACCTCAGCAGTTGTTGTAAGGCTTGAGGCAGCGACACGTTGAGCTTGGTGAATTGCCTTTTGGGCTTGTCTGGCTGAAGCTGGTGAGGTCGATACTGAATTGGTGATACTGAAGCCATATGAGGAGCTTTATCCTTGCCTCTTTGTCTCAAGGATGGTCGAACGACGACTGGCTTTTTACCCTTAGACGTTTGTCCCAGTTGGTTATCCTGAAGCAGTTGGTTGACGAGAAACCGGAGCTCATCTTGTCTTTGAGCTAAACCTTGAATGGCATTCCTCTGCCCCAGCATTTGGGCTTTCATTGCATCCATCTCAGCTTGTAGGTGTTTCAGCCTTTCATCCTTAGCACTGTTCCTGACAAAAGTCTCCATGAGGAGTGTCCTTAGCTCCTCCTGCCCCTTGGATAGATTCAGGAGGATTTCCCCGAACCGGGTCTCTTGAGCGAGAAGGTCCTGGTTATCTGGTTAGAAGGCCATTGCTGAAATAAACAGCGAGAAAGGTAAGTGACCTGCAACAAAGATACTTGTTATGTAATGATATGTATGACATGCATGCAATGTCTTCAAGGACCTCGCGGGGTAAACAAGAAAATTTGTTAGAATTTGGGTCCAGTAGCTTGATTGAAGAAACTTCATGTTGCTGAGAGTCCTGCTTCAAGGGTCAAAGGCTCACCATATCCAGTGGGTCATAGCCTCTGACTTTAGTCATCATGTCTGGTTTTGATTTCCAAACAACCTTGGTTAAGGGAACCTTCTTCAAGAGTCAGAGCTCCCCATATCAAGTGGGTCATAGCCCCTGACAACTTTGTCTAGAGGAAAATAAATCCTCTTTGCCCCTTGTTGGGGTAGTTGATTCACCATGACCTGCATCACAAGCCCTTGAGATCCTTGAAATGGGTTAGGATGTATGCAATGGTATGATTTCATGATGTTATGCTATGCATGGGGTAATGTAGGTGACCCTGTTATGAGTCCCAATTAAGGACTGCAAACCAAAACCTGTAAGAAACCTAGTATACCCTGTTATGAGTCCCTATTAAGGACTATAAACAAAACCTGTAAGAAACTTAGTAAACCCTTGTTATGAGTCCTAATTAAGGACTAAAACAAAACCTGCGAGGAATTCAATAAACCCTGTTATAAGTCCTAATTAAGGACTATAAACAAAACCTGCAGGAAACTCAAGTGTCAGACAACAAGCATGCAAATAGTCAAGTACAAAGGCACACAAGTCACACAAAAGAGCCCTTAGAGTTTAGGCCAGCATGAGGTCTAGGTATTACCCTCTTTCAGTTTGTTGGTTCATACCTGTCCTATCAAAGTAACCGGGTTCTTAGAGGATCCCAATATCATTGACTACCCTCAATCGGTCATAACTCCAGCATCGCAATCTTTTCTTGCGGCCAGAACCATCACGAGAGTTTAGCCTCAATGGGCGTAGCATACTGCTACAATTCTAATGGCCAAGTTGTGTCATTTAAGGTTCTAAGGTTGTTGGTGCTTAATGACTCCTCAGAAGACCCATATTCTCCTCGTTGCAACACAAGGGATATCGATACAGACCAAGGTGCCACACCAACGTAGCCACTGTTTCACCCGTGTCGGTCTACGCCGGACAGGTCCCTCACAGTTTATGCTACCTAAACAGGGTATCCCCAGATCCGGGTTAGGATCTATGTAACTCCCATGCAACCCACAATAGTAAAGCAAGCAAATCAATACAATTGAAAACATAGTTATGAACTAGCCCTAAGGTACACCTCACTTTATGTTTGGTCCCCAGCAGAGTCGCCAGTTCTGTGATCGGTGGATCTGGAACTGACTGTTTAACGCTGGTTCGCGAAATGTCGCGGAAGCAAGAGTCGCCACCGTCTTTTATTTTCTCCAAATGGAAAGGACAAAAGCACAGAAAAATTCCTTAAAGAGATTGCTCTCGGTTCGGGAGGTAGGTTATAGAAAGGGAAGGTGTTAGCACCGTTTCTATCCATGGTTATCCATGGGCTCTTAGATACTTGCTCATTTGTGTTTTCAAAAATGGTTTATTTTCTTTTCAACTGTGGGTTTTAAAAAGTTTCTTTGAAAATTTCAGTTCGACTCTTGTATCGGTCCTCAAGAGTGTTTGAAAAATTGCTTTCGAAAGCTTTTTGAAAAGGTGTCAGTGTGAAAAGTCTTTTTGATTTGTTTTGAGATTAGAGCAAGTATCTACGAGAACCTACCTACCCTAAGGAATTCGTCTGTGTAAAT